>JARQAD010000012.1:3831250-5105000 GCA_029955455.1 Quercus agrifolia | reverse complement strand
ATTACATATTCTATATGTTCTTAACATTCATGTCAATTTTTATGTCAATTGGATGTTATTTACCATTCAATCCATAAACTCATATTTTATGCATTATTTTAAATTACAAAAATTTGAATTCAAATAATTGATTGATGACATGACTATTAATATTTGATTACATTGAAATTTTGTAAGCATGGAGAATATACAAAGATAATGTAATCTAATGGTGGATTTATCAAAATTCGCATCCAATTAAAAAATATTGAGTGATGTAACATTACTTAGAATTACACTTGGTGTAACTTGAACTCAACTCTCTCTCTCTCTCTCTCTCTCTCTCTCTCTCTCTCTCTCTATATATATATATATATATATATATACATTAAAATGATGAGACTTTTTTTTAGAATAAAAAATTATGAGAAATTAATAATTTATGTAATACAATATTATGAGTAGGATTGAGTATAGGTTGGGTCAAGTCAAGTTTAGACCTAACCACAACCCAACCCAATGGAGATGACCCGAAATTCCTTTTACCCAAACCTGAAATTTCGGGTCGCATAGGGTTTCTGGTGGGTGAATTGGATCTCAGGCCAAGCCTGTCTCTCTCTCTCTTTTTTTTTTTTTTAATAAACAATTTTTTTTAATCAAAATCCAGTTCTATGAAGACAAATGGTTCATTATGTTTTATTTCATTCTTGAATATAGTTGACATATCATGTTTCTTGTAGCTAAATTGGCACCTCCCCATGTACAAAGTGCTTGGGGGTCTAGGGGGGAAAGGGTTCGAACTACGAGGTAAGCATCATGTTGTAACTATTTCTCAAAAAAAAAATTTGAATATAGTTGACATATCATGTTTCTTTCCTTAGACATCTATTTTGGAAATTTGAATCTTAAAAACCAATTTGGAAAATTTAGGGTTTTAATAAGTGGTTGAAAAATGTCTAGATAAATTTAGATCTCTTCCATTTAAGATATTTTCATTAATAAATTTTTTTGTTTTATTTATTCTCTATTCAAGTCAATTAAATTAAGATTGAAATCCAAATGATTCTATTTAATTTTCTTACCCAAACAAACCACAAATAAAAAAGAAGGTTGATCATGATTGTAGCTTGACAACTTATATTCCACTAATGTACCTGATAGAAAATATTAAAAAGTCTAAACTAATCATAGCTAAATCTAATATTGATCATGTCACACTATTTACAAATGTGACAATAAAAAAGTCACCCACACACACATTCAAATATATATATATATATATATATATGAATTTATTTCCTTCTAAAATGAAGTTTAAATTTCAAGTTCATAGGCTTTTAGAGTTAATGTCTTAAAGTTATGCCATTTTTTTTTTTTTTTTTGAGAAACATACATACATAAGGGAGAAGGAAAATAGTTCTAACACAAAGACACACCACTTGACTAAATAAAATAAAAATATAGATATGAAATAAATAAATAAATGCATCGAAAGAAAATATTAAAAAAAAAATTAAAACGTTAGAACCTTTTTTTTTTTTTAGAAAGTGTTTTTTTAGAAACTTAAACGTAAGCATAAGAGAGAATAATATACATGAATATGATCATAGCCTTACATATTACATAAGCATAAAAGAGAATAATATTCACAAGAAGCATGTTTAATAGTAAAAAATAAAATTCCCTAAGAAAATATAGTAACAAAATTTAATGCAATGAGACTTAGATAATACCATAATATGTTTAAATAAAAATAAATAAATAAATAAATAGCCGACAATGTCTGCTATGCTAATATATTACCAAATTAGGAGGGCATTCACTCATAAGTTAAAACAATTTTTTTTTTCTTCATTTATTTTTATTTTATTTATCCTTTTCCTTTTAAAATTTTTTAAGAGGAGCTTCCTTTGTTTGAGATGGAGATTTTGTTGGTTCAAAATATCCCTATACCTCTAGGTTTAAGTAGAGACAAAACTAAAAAATAATCTTGTAAAAATACATCTCTATCTCCCACTAAAATATTACTTACAAAATAGGACCATTATCTATTCAAAGATTTGAACTGCTCCAACTCCCCTTATTCCTTCAATCACTCAGCCCACACTTTCAATTTATTTTAACCTTTATCAAATCTTAACCATTTTTTTTTTTTAATTTGCGATTTCCTTACTCCTAATCTCATGTTTTTTTTCTTTTATTTATTTCAATTCTCTTATTCTTTATTTTGATTTTAAAAAAAAAAAACACTTCTACTATAAAACTGTTACTATAACTTCTCATTCATAAATTTAAGTACTACCATATATTTTTATTTTTCCTGAACTACAACCCAGTTTTAAAACAAAACATAAATAAATGTCTTATCTTCCTCTTTATCTATTTCTCTTCGAGGCATAATTAGAGGTAATTTTTTTAATACTCAATCTTTTTTTATGTTTTTTTTTTTCTCACATAATTGCATGTGTATGTTTTTATTTTACACAAGTTTATAGTTCTGAAAAGATTTTTCTTAACTCTCTTTAGGTGTTCAAACTTGAAACACTCTGCTACACAAGAATTTGTGTATATTTCAAATGCTCATTTTTTATATAGAAATATCAAAAAAAGAAAAAAAAGAACAATCGATGCAATATAGAAATACAAATAATTTTTTAATTGAAAAAGAAAAAGCCCTTCAACACGTGCAATGCAATATATAAATGCAAATAATTTTTTAATCATAAAGAAAGAGCCTCTAAACACATGCATTAGGAGACAAATTTTTAACTTTTTATTATTATTATTATTTTTAAACGAAGATCGAATTGTTTGACTTGTACGAAAATTGCATTAAATAGCCAATAATTATGAGCATCTAAAAACTAATTCTAGACCCCAAAATAATAAGAAGGAAATAAATACATAAAACTCCCCCACGGGTTTGAGCATTCTGAGTATGCTTTGTTTTGTATTTATTTTCGTGTTTTACACGTTACAGAAGTTATACTCAGTTTTTTTTTTTTGAGAATGAAGTTATACTCAGTTTTTTAAGTTCTTTTTTCTGCCTTTTTTTTTTTTTTTTGTGTGGGTGGCTTAGACCGTGTGGTGGTCCTGTTTGTCTATCTACCCATATTTACTCTTTGTTTTTTTTCTTAATCAATATGTTTCTATCTTCACTGCCAAAAAAAAAAAAAAAAATTTCCAAAAGGGAAAAGAGAGTTTGGTAATTATATGGGTTGGGTTTGTAGTGGGCCTTCTAACGAATGTGGATCCTGATAGGATTGGTAATGGGCTTATTAAGAAAGCCGAAATAAAAACCCTTAAACCCTTGGTAAACAGTGTCCTACTAACTTGATCTACAAGTCTTGATAAACCCTAGCCAGCCAGAGCAGGCGTTTCACTTTCTCTCTCTGCTTCTTAGCGATGAGGCCTCCTCTTAGTCGTGGTGGTGGCGGTTTTAGGGGCAGGAGTGATGGAGGGAGAGGAGGAAGAGGTAGAGGTGGAGGTGGAGGTCGCGGAGGAAGAGGTGGCCGAGGAAGTGGTGGTGGAGGAAGAGGCTTTGGTGGTGGTAGAGGAAGAGGCCGTGGTGGTGGTGGTGGTGGTGGAAGAGGAGGAGGTAGAGCTGGAGTTCAAGGTGGGAATAAGGCTGTGATTTTGGCTCATAGACATGAAGGAGTTTTTTACATGAAGGTTAAAGGAGAAGATGTTCTTCTTACTAAGAACATGGTTCCTGGTCAATCTGTCTACAACGAGAAAAGAGTTAATTCGCAGGTTTATTTTTTATTATTCTTTGTTTACTCTTCTAAAGTATTTTGCTAATTATCTATTTAGTTGTTGTTACTACTAGGTTTTGTTTGCTAATTGAAATTGTTTCCTGTATATAAAGAAGCACAATGATTTCTTGCCGAGCATTAATTTATTTTTTTTGTGTACAAAGATGGTAATTGTTTATTAAATATAAATATATCCAGAATGAAGATGGAACGAAAGTTGAATACAGGGTTTGGAACCCATTCCGTTCAAAGCTGTCTGCCGCCATTCTTGGTGGTGTTGATGACATAGGGATGGTGAGTTTTAGCCTTAATTTCTTAATTTCATTTCATTTTTTGTCTTCATATGTTTTTTTATTTATTTATTTTTTACATTATAATTTAATATTTTAAAATCTGTCCATAATCAAACTCTTTTCTATGTTTGTATTTTAATATATGTAAAATGAAGAAACCTGGTGCTAAGGTTCTCTACCTTGGGGCTGCTTCTGGAACCAGTGTCTCTCATGTGTCTGATATTGTTGGCCCTGTAAGTAGTCTATATGAAAACATAGCCTTTACATGCTTGTTTTAATTAATGGAGTTGCTTAAAAATTGATGCTCTTTGATTGTAGACTGGAGTGGTTTATGCAGTCGAGTTTTCTCATAGAAGTGGCAGAGATTTGGTTAACATGGCAAAGAAGCGCACGAATGTTATCCCAATCATTGAAGATGCTAGACATCCTTCTAAGTACCGAATGCTGGTTGGCATGGTGGATGTGATATTTTCTGATGTTGCTCAGCCCGATCAGGTCTTTTCTTCATACTTCAAACTTGAATGTGTTATAGAAGGAAGGTTTATAGTGGCACAAGAGTCTTTCTTTTAGTCAATGTTTTTCTCCTTGTTTCTGCCTCAGGTCCTTACTGCTATCACTGACTACTACTTTAGTTTCTTGATGTGATCCTGCCCTTTTGGTGTCTTTTGAGAAAAATATGCCTTATCATTTGTAAAATTGTATAAGTTTGTTTTCTGAAGAAGGATTTTACTCAATACTACTAACTTTTGAATGAGGCTTTGAAGATCAAATCATAACTGGTATATTAGTAATACTTTATTTTCTTCATTCCCAGTTAAATTAAATAAGCATTCAAGAAATCTAAGCTGACTGTACATTAAATTTTTCTAAATTTGTATCTTGTTTAGATCATGGTGCATGTGATGAATACTCTGGTTCCCCTTCAAGACATAATGGGGGAGCCCAAGTTTCTGATGCTCTTATAAAGTCATTTGTCACTTTAATGTTCTTACTCTTGTAAAGTCATTTTTCACTTGGTACAATTACTTAGGTGTAGTACATTAGATTTTCCAATTAAATTCAAACATACGATTATATTGACCAATAAAATACAAACAATGTTATCTTTTTTGGCAACAATTATATTTAATCAATCTATATATTTGAATTTAATTGGGGTTTATGTACTACACCTAAGGAACTACACTAAGTCATCTTACCTAAAGTAAACTTGCTTTGCCTACAAACTCCTAGCTTAAATCTTACCTTCTTCTCTAGTAAGAGCAAGGCGGAGGGTCATATTATAAGTTCAAAATCCACCTACTGCCTGTGTAATTATTAAGAAAAAATAAAAGTGAGTATTTTTTTTTCCATATTCTTGGTGTCGATTGCCAGGATCTTAAAATATTTTTCATTTATTCTTTACTTCTCATTTGACATGGTGAAAAGCTGAGTGGATTGTTTAGAAATTAGGTGTGATATGTTTGTTCTTTTCTCTGTTTGTGAGTGCTGTTTTTATTTTGTGAATCATTTTAAGACATGAATAATAAGTATATTCATTGATGACCACTGTTTTTTGGTGTTACACAGTTTTTACTGGTTAATTGTAGCTTTTTGAGTTGGTTAGATTATATAATTTCAATGTTGTATCAAGCAACTGTAGACATTTGACAAATTATTAGGATTTACTGTTTGTGTTACCTTTTTTTTAACATATTACTTCTGTAGTTCTTTTCTCAATCTTTAAAATTTTGAAATTTTGGGTTGCCCTAGGTATATCTTCAATTTTTGTAGGTATAAAGTTTGTTTCATCATGACTCATGATCATCTCACTGCCATTACTCAAATGTTCATGTACAGTCATTGGCTGGAACATTCAGTCCTTGATTTGTGGAGAATTGTAGCTATTGAGAAAGGAATTTATTAAGCTTGTTGCTTCTTCCTGTACATGATATTCCAATGTAAAACCTTTTGATTGGTTGTTTTCTTGACCTGATTCTTACCACCACCCCCCCCCCCCCTCCCCCTTTTTCTTGCTTTCTTTTTTCCCCATGAGAATAAACTCAACTCATGAGCTCTTACCTGCCCCATATGGGCAAGTTATTGAAATTCCTGGTCATTGGTGGGCATTTTGTTTGGTCAGTTTTGTCAATTTTTCAATGCCATTCATGAGATCTTTGGTTTTGCAAGCGAGGAATTGGTGTGAAAAGAACACAAGAATATGCCCTTGCTCTCAGAAATCAAATGTGATTGGAGTCATCTTGATTGCCCATTTGTAAAAGGAGTGCTTATAGGAGACAGGAAGGGGGACTAAATGGGCCAATTTCTTTGTAGGAATGGGTTTTGGCTACTAATATTCTTTGATTTATCTGAATTTTGTTTGCTTTGTCCATGATTTTGCAGACAAGGATTTTAGCACTGAATGCTTCTTATTTCTTGAAAGCTGGAGGTTGGTTCGTTATTTCTATCAAGGTTTGTACATATGTTCAATTGCTTAATGTTTCTTTCCAAATATATATCATTATCCTCTAACATTAGAACTGAAAATTTTATTGAAGTTCTTACTTGTGTAATGATTAGCAGGAACAATAACAGTTTTCCCCCCTCTAATTTTATTGTTTAAAGTCTCGCTTTGTTTCAGCTTAAACTATCTTTTGATAAGTTGTTTTCCATTTTTCTAGTGTTTGGTGTTATTGAAAATCCACTTACACTAAACTTTGCAAATCTTGTGGTAATTTAATCAGCTGGAGCCCCACTCTCATAGCCAAAAATCATATACTTTGCATATTTAATATTAGTGTGCTACTGTTTTTCATGTTAAAAAGATCTTGTATATTTCAGGCCAATTGCATAGATTCCACAGTACCTGCTGAGACCGTTTTTGCTATGGAAAAGAATAAGCTAAAGGAGAATCAGCTCAAGCCATTTGAGAGCATTACTCTTGAACCTTATGAGCGATACCATGCTTGTTTTATTGGTCAATACCGTGCCCCAAAAAGATCAAAAACTACTTCCTAAGGATGTGGTGCCTCCTATTGCCTTGTTATAGGTTCTTGATTGTCTTCCATTCTTGCAAGGAATAATACAGTTTAGATTTTTGTCATAACTCAATACTTTTTTTGTTAGGTTTTACAAGCCTCTAGTGGATTTTCTTTCTCGGTTACTATTTTGAATTGGAACTCGTTTTATGTTAAACCCTTCTAATTGTTTTGTGCTTTAATCCTTTATCTCAAGGAGAATGTTTCATCTAATGTGTGCATTGCTCTTTGAAGATTAGATTTTGAAATGTGCCTATATAGATCTTCAAGATTTGCAAGTTATTTTTTCCTAACTATAAGTCGATTTAGCTGTATCTTACTCTTCTGTAGTATTGGATTTTTCTAGCTTTGGTTTCATGTCTTAGTAAACGTATATAGTCTACAGATTATTATTATCCATCACCTCTGCCTCTTTGCTAATTCCAACCAAACGTTGTAGCATATGAAAGAGCTGACAGAGATAGAATGGTAGTTTGAATCGATTATAAAGAACGTTGCAAACATTGCTACATAGATTCTATCTCTTTTAGGAGTGAAAATAGAGAAGGAAGGGGGTTTATTATAGTTTCTGTAAGCATGTAAAAACAGGGTCATTAGGGCCAATGCCTCCCTATGATGATTGATGAATTGTAGCTGGTGTATGGTTTATCTTTTAGAGTAATAATTCTTTATCATGTGCTCTCAATCTTTTATATTAATTAGATTAATTCAAAATAGTTTTTTATTTTTATTTTATTTTAAATATCAGTAAAAATTATCTCACCTGAAATAGCAGGGATATCATATCAGCAAATTCTTGATATCTAAATTTCATGTGAAAAATAAAACACGGTTTCGTGTGAAAAATATCAAGAATTGTATCAATTTTTCCGTACATATTTGCTTAATTATATATATATATATATATATATATATATATATATATATATTTTAAAAGTGATATCTCTGCTGTGATTAGTTTTCTTAGCTGAGATCTAAAATTATATCGTAAAATATGTTAAAATTATAATATATTGATATATTGGTTACATCAAAATTTCTTAATGATATCTTGGATCTCTGATGAGGCCAAAATGATCAAGAATTTTGTTATTTATTAAAACCCTTAATTAGATTTACAAACTTGTAACTTTTTTCATAAATTAAATGCAATATTTTTTGTCTTTGTCCCTTCGGGGACATCCAATTAGGGCAAATCAATCAACTCTACTCTCCAACGCTCATAAGGACCTCAACTCAATGGTCCGTAAACAAAAATGAGCCAACACCAATCACCTATTACCTTAGATAACAAAGGATTTTTGGTTCCACTCCCTAAGATTGTCTTGACATGCATAAATCTTTTTCATAAAGCTCCAAGTTGAGCACACCACTAAGTCATCTCCCCACTAATCTTTTACCACCCCTTCATAAGAATTGTCTTTCAACCACATTGCCTTAAAATGGAAGGGACGACCTTTACGGTAGAAACTTTTGAGCTCTGAATCTGAACACAAGAGGATGAGTTTATGATCAGAATGAAAAGCATCTAGGTGGTGAATGCGGGAGGTCGGGAATCGGAGAATCCAATCTATTGTAGCCACACCCCTATCTAGGCGAATCCAAATATTTTGATCTCCAGGTCGTCTATTGCTCCAGGTAAATGGAAACCCATTAAACCCTAAGTCTTTTATACCACAAAAATCAAGAGCATCACGGAAACCTTGCATTTGACGTTCCGGTCTATCAAGCCACCCTTATTTCTCTTCAGCCAAAATAATTTCATTAAAATCACCCATGCAAATCCACGGCAAGGAAAACTGAGTACTAGGTGTTTTAAGGCAGGACCAAGAGTCTTCCCGGCTGGCGGTATTGGGGTTACCATAGAAACCCGTAAACCTCCAGGCGTCATCAACTCCATGGTCAATAATAGCATCTATATGACTGTCAGAGAAAGATTGGATGTCCACCTGTATATCATTTGGCCAAAACAAAGCCAAACCACCCCTAATATTATGTTGTGGAACCACAAAAATATTACACTTCTGAATTTTTCTTCCTACTCTCTCCAACACAAACTTGTCAACCTTAGTCTTCATTAAGAAAAATAATTTGGGATCTTTGTTGCCGACTAAAGCAACCAATTCATCCTCTGTTTGTGGGTTCCCAAGCCCACAACAGTTCCAGCTAAGGTAACTCATTGCATTCGGTGCTGTTGGGAGCTAGCCACCATCTCAAGATTCTCCTCATCATGGGAATTGGACAAAACCATGCACTTTTTTTTATTCGATTCTACCTCAATGCAATCCATCTCTGGTCGCCTATCCATGCTACTAGGCTGCTTGTCTACATTGGACTTTTGGCTCTTCCGAGCAACTCTCTTCCAAGTTCTTAGAGTGACAGATTTACCTTCACATACTTTCACACCATCCTCCATTGGTCCCGATCAAGTCATTAGTCCATTAGCAACACTATTACCACCAGCCACACCTTCCTTCAAAGACAGCCCCACCACACCCCTTTCAATCCGAGAAGAATAGCTAGCACTTTGGCACTCATCACCATCACTATCATTCTGCCCCTTGACTTTTGGATTGCCCCTTTTTGCTAACTCAGACCTTCCCTGATTAGTTTTCATTTGATCCACATTCATGGTAGACACCGAATCGCCCTTGGACCCATGCTTGGAGGAAGCCAAAAAATTATCCTCTAAATGGCCTTTGTTACTACCAGTCAGGCTCTTGAAGTTTCTTCCCCATGGAGTTTGGTTACGAGCACTTCCTGACATCACTACAACTGATTTCCTTGTCTGCCTGAACTGTTCAGCCGGCATCCACTCACCATACTGTTGATCTTCTTTTTTCAAAGTACCCTTCCCTCTCCACCACACTGGACAATCCCTCTCACCGTGCGAAACCCGACCGCACAAATAATAGAAGTTAGGTAAGCGTTCGTATCGAATGCCAACCCAACCGATATGTTTACCTTCAGACCATAATTTGTAGCAACGGAGGAGCGGTTTAGTTATATTGACGGCAACTTTAACGCTCAAAAACTCTCCACCAGTTCCGTCATCCTCTATGTCTGCCACTTGGGGCACATCACCAATAGTTTTACCAATAGCTTCATCGGTCTCATGGTTCAAACTCTTCTCAGGGACGTTATGGATTTGCACCCAAAACGTCACTTGATCGAAATCCAAGTATGGGATAGATTCTATATCAGTTGCCTTCTTGAACACCACTAGACTCTTACCATAGGACCACGACTCATATTCTAGCACCCTTTCTAGGTCACCGATATCACGGATCTTTAGTTTGCCAACCAGTTTCCATAGTGGCTTGAAAGTGCGAGCCACTGCTTCGACATTCAGAACCCACTTAGTAAGGAACTTACCAGCCAGCCGATGAACCACTGCCTCGTCCTGGCAGCCCACCTCTGCCCCACCCTCCTCTTCCTCTGTTAATGAAAACCTGGACCATAACTCTTCTAGACCCGCCATAACCAAAGCTAAACTAAGAACAGACCACCACTACACTGCCATTAGACCCCACCGTCCTAACGAACCCAAGAGTTTGGAGGGAACAAAACCTAAACCAGGTTAGGTACAGAGTTCTACACGCGTGGGAAGAGAAACCCTAAACCCTAGCCATGGGAAGAGGAACCCTAAACCCTAGCGAGAGAAACCCAGATACCTGTAATAATTAATCAACATATATGGTATATGAAACTATATATTTTGACATTATGCATTTATTATGATAATATTTGCTTCTTTTTCTCTCTCTTTTTTTATTTATTTATAGAATCATAAATGAACTATTACATTATGTTTGTTTCGACACTAATTTTTTCAACAAAATGAGTCATTAAAAAAAAAAAAAATCTATAACATTATTTCATTTTCCTATGTTTAGTAATGGTAGCAACCATAATGTGTTGAAAAACAATCTCCTAAACTTCCCTTACTTAGCTTGTTATGAGAGAGTGGGTTTTAGTTATCTCGATTGGTAAAGTCTCTAATAGTTAAATAAGAGATCTAGGGTTCAATCTCCGCTTACACTAGAAATCGATTGGTGTCTTGGTTTGATGATAAAAGACTATTATTATGAGCAAATGCCATAAGTTCAAATCTCTCAAAAAAAAAAAAAAAATTTTGCTATGAGATAGAGTTGTTTTCAAAAAATAAAAAATAAAAAATAAAATAGTGAAAAACAATTTCTAAAAAACAACTCATACTTTTTATGTTGACCCAAAATAGTTTTCCATTAAATCATTTTTTTTATGCTAACTAACACTAGAAAACACAAAAAACCATCTTCACACATGTGCTAAATCAACATATTGTCATGAAAAAATGTTCCATGGAATCATTCTCCATCCACATTAACAACTCTCTAGACTCTAGAGCATATGGCTCATCTAGTGAGAACATCAACCACAACAATACTAGTTCTCTAGACATGAAAAAATTGGCAAACTTCTAATAAGCAAGCTTTTCTCTAAATATCCATTAACCACAACATTACTTGTTCTCTAGGCATGAAAAAATTGGCAAACTTCTAGTAAGCAAGCTTTTCTCTGAATATCCATTATAACATGATTTTATTCTTTCTTGCTCAACTCGGTGATAACTGATAATTTCCAAGGAGTCTCCTTCAAAGACAACCTTCTTAAAGACTAGCTCAAATGCAAACTGAATAGCTTGGTGTGCGGCCATCCAGAGCCTCTACAAGGATCACCGATTGAGGTAGTGGGACATGATCTGTCATCGAAGCTATAAACTGGCCCTCGAAATTTTGTATACCTTTTCTTTCTTTTATTTTGAGCAAAAGAAATTTTGTATAACTTACTACACCCAACTTGCCATTTTTTAAGCTCATCAAAGATTGGACCATCAAAATTAGCATTATGCCTGTCTGGGCTTGGAGGCTTCCATTTTGCATATGTTGGCCGATGACTAGTACTCATCGTTGATCAATCCTTTACTCCTTTGGTATTTACAGAACCTTTCAGTCACTATCCTACTGATTTCTCGTATGTGTAAAATTCGTTCTTCTATTTGTAAGTTGTCTTGTGATTATGTTGTATTTGGAATTATATATTTTACCCTTTAAAGAAATATAATACAAGCCAAAGGCCTTGTAGCTGAATTGACACTTCCTCATATACAAAGTGTTTAGGGGTTTAGGGGGGAAAGAGTTCGAGTCGTGGGGTTAGCAGCATGTTGTTATTATCTCTAAAAATAAAAAAATAAATAATACCCTAATGGAGGGTTTATATATATATATATATATATATATATATATGAGTTGGGTTCACGTTATATTTAGTGTAACTCTAAGCAATGTTACATCAACTAATAATTTGTTATAGAATTTATATTTTGAAAATCCCACCATTGAATTACATATTCTATATGTTCTTAATATTCATGTCAATTTTTATGTCAATTGGATGTTATTTACCATTCAATCCATAAACTCATATTTTATGCATTATTTTAAACTACAAAAATTTGAATTCAAATAATTGATTGATGACATGACTATTAATATTTGATTACATTGAAATTTTGTAAGCATGGAGAATATACAAAGATAATGTAATCTAATGGTGGATTTATCAAAATTCGCATCCAATTAAAAAATATTGAGTGATGTAACATTACTTAGAATTACACTTGGTGTAACTTGAACTCAACTCTCTCTCTCTCTCTCTCTCTCTCTCTCTCTCTCTCTCTCTCTCTCTCTCTATATATATATATATATATATATATTAAAATGATGAGACTTTTTTTTAGAATAAAAAATTATGAGAAATTAATAATTTATGTAATACAATATTATGAGTAGGATTGAGTATAGGTTGGGTCAAGTCAAGTTTAGACATAACCACAACCCAACCCAATGGAGATGACCCGAAATTCCTTTTACCCAAACCTGAAATTTCGGGTCGCATAGGGTTTCTGGTGGGTGAATTGGATCTCAGGCCAAGCCTGTCTCTCTCTCTCTCCTTTTTTTTTTTAATAAACAATTTTTTTTAATCAAAATCCAGTTCTATGAAGACAAATGGTTCATTATGTTTTATTTCATTCTTGAATATAGTTGACATATCATGTTTCTTGTAGCTAAATTGGCACCTCCCCATGTACAAAGTGCTTGGGGGTCTAGGGGGGAAAGGGTTCGAACTACGAGGTAAGTAGCATGTTGTAACTATTTCTCAAAAAAAAAATTTGAATATAGTTGACATATCATGTTTCTTTCCTTAGACATCTATTTTGGAAATTTGAATCTTAAAAACCAATTTGGAAAATTTAGGGTTTTAATAAGTGGTTGAAAAATGTATATATAAATTTAGATCTCTTCCATTTATGATATTTTCATTAATAAATTTTTTTGTTTTATTTATTCTCTATTCAAGTCAATTAAATTAAGATTGAAATCCAAATGATTCTATTTAATTTTCTTACCCAAACAAACCACAAATAAAAAAGAAGGTTGATCATGATTGTAGCTTGACAACTTATATTCCACTAATGTCCCTGATAGAAAATATTAAAAAGTCTAAACTAATCATAGCTAAATCTAATATTGATCATGTCACACTATTTACAAATGTGACAATAAAAAAGTCACCCACACACACATTCAAATATATATATATATATATGAATTTATTTCCTTCTAAAATGAAGTTTAAATTTCAAGTTCATAGGCTTTTAGAGTTAATGTCTTAAAGTTATGCCACTTTTTTTTTTTTTTTTTTTTTTTTGAGAAACATACATACACAAGGGAGAAGTAAAATAGTTCTAACACAAAGACACACCACTTGACTAAATAAAATAAAAATATAGATATGAAATAAATAAATAAATGCATCGAAAGAAAATATTAAAAAAAAAAAATTAAAACGTTAGAACCTTTTTTTTTAATTTTTAGAAAGTGTTTTTTTAGAAACTTAAACGTAAGCATAAGAGAGAATAATATACATGAATATGATCAGAGCCTTACATATTACATAAGCATAAAAGAGAATAATATTCACAAGAAGCATGTTTAATAGTAAAAAATAAAATTCCCTAAGAAAATATAGTAACAAAATTTAATGCAATGAGACTTAGATAATACCATAATATGTTTAAATAAAAATAAATAAATAAATAAATAGCCGACAATGTCTGCTATGCTAATATATTACCAAATTAGGATGGCATTCACTCATAAGTTAAAACAATTTTTTTTTTCTTCATTTATTTTTATTTTATTTATCCTTTTCCTTTTAAAATTTTTTAAGAGGAGCTTCCTTTGTTTGGGATGGAGATTTTGTTGGTTCAAAATATCCCTATACCTCTAGGTTTAAGTAGAGACAAAACTAAAAAATAATCTTGTAAAAATACATCTCTATCTCCCACTAAAATATTACTTACAAAATAGGACCATTATCTATTCAAAGATTTGAACTGCTCCAACTCCCCTTATTCCTTCAATCACCCAGCCCACACTTTCAATTTATTTTAACCTTTATCAAATCTTAACCATTTTTTTTTTTTTTAATTTGCGGTTTCCTTACTCCTAATCTCATGTTTTTTTCTTTTATTTATTTCAATTCTCTTATTCTTTATTTTGATTTAAAAAAAAAAAAACACTTCTACTATAAAACTGTTACTATAACTTCTCATTCATAAATTTAAGTACTACCATATATTTTTATTTTTCTTGAACTACAACCCAGTTTTAAAACAAAACATAAATAAATGTCTTATCTTCCTCTTTATCTATTTCTCTTCGAGGCATAAGTAGAGGTAATTTTTTTAATACTCAATCTTTTTTTATGTTTTTTTTTTCTCACATAATTGTATGTGTATGTTTTTATTTTACACAAGTTTATAGTTCTGAAAAGATTTTTCTTAACTCTCTTTAGGTGTTCAAACTTGAAACACTCTGCTACACAAGAATTTGTGTATATTTCAAATGCTCATTTTTTATATAGAAAAAAAAAAAAAAAAAAAAAGAACAATCGATGCAATATAGAAATACAAATAATTTTTTAATTGAAAAAGAAAAAGCCCTTCAACACGTGCAATGCAATATATAAATACAAATAATTTTTTAATCATAAAGAAAGAGCCTCTATACACATGCATTAGAAGACAAATTTTTAACTTTTTATTATTATTATTTTCAAACGAAGATCGAGTTGTTTGACTTGTACGAAAATTGCATTAAAAAGCAATAATTATGAGCATCTAAAAATTAATTCTAGACCCCAAAATAATAAGAAGGAAATAAATACATAAAACTCCCCCACGGGTTTGAGCATTCTGAGTATGCTTTGTTTTGTATTTATTTTCGTGTTTTACACGTTACAGAAGTTATACTCAGTTTTTTTTTTTAGAGAATGAAGTTATACTCAGTTTTTTAAATTCTTTTTTCTGTCTTTTTTTTTTTTTTTTTTTGGGTGGCTTGGACCGTGTGGTGGTCCTGTTTGTCTATCTACCCATATTTACTCTTTGTTTTTTTTTCTTAATCAATATGTTTCTATCTTCACTGTCAAAAAAAAAAAAAATTCCAAAAGGGAGAAGAGAGTTTGGTAATCATATGGGTTGGGTTTGTAGTGGGCCTTACAACGGATGTGAATCCCGATAGGATTAGTAATGGGCTTATTAAAAAAGCCGAAATAAAAACCCTTAACCCCTTGGTAAACAGTGTCCTACTAACTTGATCTACAAGTCTTGATAAACCCTAGCCAGCCAGAGCAAGCGTTTCACTTTCTCTCTCTGCTTCTTAGCGATGAGGCCTCCTCTTAGTCGTGGTGGTGGCGGTTTTAGGGGCAGGAGTGATGGAGGGAGAGGAGGAAGAGGTAGAGGTGGAGGTGGAGGTCGCGGAGGAAGAGGTGGCCGAGGAGGTGGTGGTGGAGGAAGAGGCTTTGGTGGTGGTAGAGGAAGAGGCCGTGGTGGTGGTGGTGGTGGAAGAGGAGGAGGTAGAGCTGGAGTTCAAGGTGGAAATAAGGCTGTGATTTTGGCTCATAGACATGAAGGAGTTTTTTACATGAAGGTTAAAGGAGAAGATGTTCTTCTTACTAAGAACATGGTTCCTGGTCAATCTGTCTACAACGAGAAAAGAGTTAATTCGCAGGTTTATTTTTTATTATTCTTTGTTTACTCTTCTAAAGTATTTTGCTAATTGTCTATTTAGCTGTTGTTACTACTAGGTTTTGTTTGCAAATTGAAAGTGTTTTCTGTATATAAAGAAGCACGATGATTTCTTTCCGAGCATTAATTTATTTTTGGTGTACAAAGATGGTAATTGTTTATTAAATATAAATATATCCAGAATGAAGATGGAACAAAGTTTGAATACAGGGTTTGGAACCCATTCCGTTCAAAGCTGGCTGCCGCCATTCTTGGTGGTGTTGATGACATAGGGATGGTGAGTTTTAGCCTTAATTTCTTAATTTCATTTCATTTTTTGTCTTCATATGTGTTTTTTTTTTTTTTTTTTTTACATTATAATTTAAGATTTTAAAATCTGTCCATAATCAAACTCTTTTCTATGTTTGTATTTTAATATATGTAAAATGAAGAAACCTGGTGCTAAGGTTCTCTACCTTGGGGCTGCTTCTGGAACCAGTGTCTCTCATGTGTCTGATATTGTTGGCCCTGTAAGTAGTCTATATGAAAACATAGCCTTTACATGCTTGTTTTAATTAATGGAGTTGCTTAAAAATTGATGCTCTTTGATTGTAGACTGGAGTGGTTTATGCAGTCGAGTTTTCTCATAGAAGTGGCAGAGATTTGGTTAACATGGCAAAGAAGCGCACGAATGTTATCCCAATCATTGAAGATGCTAGACATCCTTCTAAGTACCGAATGCTGGTTGGCATGGTGGATGTGATATTTTCTGATGTTGCTCAGCCCGATCAGGTCTTTTCTTCATACTTCAAACTTGAATGTGTTATAGAAGGAAGGTTTATAGTGGCACAAGAGTCTTTCTTTTAGTCAATGTTTTTCTCCTTGTTTCTGCCTCAGGTCCTTACTGCTATCACTGACTACTACTTTAGTTTCTTGATGTGATCCTGCCCTTTTGGTGTCTTTTGAGAAAAATATGCCTTATCATTTGTAAAATTGTATAAGTTTGTTTCCTGAAGAAGGATTTTACTCAATACTACTAACTTTTGAATGAGGCTTTGAAGATCAAATCATAACTGGTATATTAGTAATACTTTATTTTCTTCATTCCCAGTTAAATTAAATAAGCATTCAAGAAATCTAAGCTGACTGTACATTAAATTTTTCTAAATTTGTATCTTGTTTAGATCATGGTGCATGTGATGAATACTCAGGTTCCCCTTCAAGATATAATGGGTGAGCCCAAGTTTCTGATGCTCTTATAAAGTCATTTGTCACTTTAAAGTTCTTACTCTTGAAAAGTCATTTTTCACTTAGTACAATTACTTAGGTGTAGTACATTAGATTTTTCAATTAAATTCAAACATATGGTTGCACTGACCAATAAAATACAAACAATGTCATCTTTTTTGGCGACAATTATATTTAATCAATCTATATATTTGAATTTAATTGGGGTTTATGTACTACACCTAAGGAACTACACTAAGTCATCTTACCTAAAGTAAACTTGCTTTGCCTACAAACTCCTAGCTTAAATCTTACCTTCTTCTCTAGTAAGAGCAAGGTTGAGGATCATATTATAAGTTCAAAATCCACCTACTGCCTGTGTAATTATTAAGAAAAAATAAAAGTGAGCATTTTTTTTTTCTATATTCTTGGTGTCGATTTCCAGGATCTTAAAACATTTTTAATTTATTCTTTACTTCTCATTTGACATGGTGAAAAGCTGAGAGGATTGTTTAGAAATTAGTTGTGATATGTTTGTTCTTTTCTCTGTTTGTGAGTGCTGTTTTTATTTTGTGAATCATTTTAAGACATGAATAATGAGTATATTCATTGATGACCACTGTTTTTTGGTGTTACACAGTTTTTACTGGTTAATTGTAGCTTTTTGAGTTGGTTAGATTATATAATTTCAATGTTGTATCAAGCAACTGTAGACATTTGACAAATTATTAGGATTTACTGTTTGTGTTACCTTTTTTTTAACATATTACTTCTGTAGTTCTTTTCTCACTCTTTAAAATTTTGAAATTTTGGGTTGCCCTAGGTATATCTTCAATTTTTGTAGGTATAAAGTTTGTTTCATCATGACTCATGATCATCTCACTGCCATTACTCAAATGTTCATGTACAGTCATTGGCTGGAACATTCAGTCCTTGATTTGTGGAGAATTGTAGCTATTCAGAAAGGAATTTATTAAGCTTGTTGCTTCTTCCTGTACATGATATTCCAATGTAAAACCTTTTGATTGGTTGTTTTCTTGACCTGATTCTTACCACCACCCGCCCCCCCCTTCCCCCTCCCCCTTTTTCTTGCTTTCTTTTTTCCCCATGAGAATAAACTCAACTCATGAGCTCTTACCTGCCCCATATGGGCAAGTTATTGAAATTCCTGGTCATTGGTGGGCATTTTGTTTGGTCAGTTTTGTCAATTTTTCAATGCCATTCATGAGATCTTAGGTTTTGCAAGCGAGGAATCGGTGTGACAAGAACACAAGAATATGCCCTTGCTCTCAGAAATCAAATGTGATTGGAGTCATCTTGATTGCCCATTTGTAAAAGGAGCGCTTATAGGAGACAGGAAGGGGGACTAAATGGGCCAATTTCTTTTTAGGAATGGGTTTTGGCTACTAATATTCTTTGATTTATCTGAATTTTGTTTGCTTTGTCCATGATTTTGCAGACAAGGATTTTAGCACTGAATGCTTCTTATTTCTTGAAAGCTGGAGGTTGGTTCGTTATTTCTATCAAGGTTTGTACATATGTTCAATTGCTTAATGTTTCTTTCCAAATATATATCATTATCCTCTAACATTAGAACTGAAAAATTTATTGAAGTTCTTACTTGTGTAATGATTAGCAGGAACAATAACAGTTTTTCCCCCTCTAATTTTATTGTTTAAAGTCTCCCTTTGTTTCAGCTTAAACTATCTTTTGATAAGTTGTTTTCCATTTTTCTAGTGTTTGGTGTTATTGAAAATCCACTTACACTAAACTTTGCAAATCTTGTGGTAATTTAATCAGCTGGAGCCCCACTCTCATAGCCAAAAATCATATACTTTGCATATTTAATATTAATGTGCTACTGTTTTTCATGTTAAAAAGATCTTGTCTATTTCAGGCCAATTGCATAGATTCCACAGTACCTGCTGAGACCGTTTTTGCTATGGAAAAGGATAAGCTAAAGGAGAATCAGCTCAAGCCATTTGAGAGCATTACTCTTGAACCTTATGAGCGATACCATGCTTGTTTTATTGGTCAATACCGTGCCCCAAAAAGATCAAAAACTACTTCCTAAGGATGTGGTGCCTCCTATTGCCTTGTTATAGGTTCTTGATTGTCGTCCATTCTTGCAAGGAATAATACAGTTTAGATTTTTGTTATAACTCAATACTTTTTTTGTTAGGTTTTACAAGCCTCTAGTGGATTCTTTCTCGGTTACTATTTTGAATTGGAACTCGTTTTATGTTAAACCCTTCTAATTGTTTTGTGCTTTAATCCTTTATCTCAAGGAGAATGTTTCATCTAATGTGTGCATTGCTCTTTGAAGATTAGATTTTGAAATGTGCCTATATAGATCTTCAAGATTTGCAAGTTATTTTTTCCTAACTAAAAGTCGATTTAGTTGTATCTTACTCTTCTGTAGTATTGGATTTTTCTAGCTTTGGTTTCATGTCTTAGTAAATGTATATAGTCTACAGATTATTATTATCCATCACCTCTGCCTCTTTGCTAATTCCAACCAAACGTTGTAGCATATGAAAGAGCTGACAGAGATAGAATGGTAGTTTGAATCGATTATAAAGAACGTTGCAAACATTGCTACATAGATTCTATCTCTTTTAGGAGTGAAAATAGAGAAGGATGGAGGTTTATTATAGTTTCTGTAAGCATGTAAAAACAGGGTCATTAGGGTCATTGCCTCCTTATGATGATTGATGAATTGTAGCTGGTGTATGGTTTATCTTTTAGAGTAATAATTCTTTATCATGTGCTCTCAATCTTTTATATTAATTAGATTAATTCAAAATAGTTTATTTTTATTTTTATTTTATTTTAAATATCAGTAAAAATTATCTCACCTGAAATAGCAGGGATATCATATCAGCAAATTCTTGATATCTAAATTTCATGTGAAAAATAAAACACTGTTTCGTGTGAAAAATATCAAGAATTGTATCAATTTTCCCGTACATATTTGCTTTATTATATATATATATATATATATATATATATATATATATATATATATATATATATATATATATTTTTTTTAAAGTGATATCTCTGCTGTGATTAGTTTTCTTAGCTGAGATCTAAAATTGTATCGTAAAATATGTTAAAATTATAATATATTGATATATTGGTTACATCAAAATTTCTTAATGATATCTTGGATCTCTGATGAGGCCAAAATGATCAAGAATTTAGTTATTTATTAAAACCCTTAATTAGATTTACAAACTTGTAACTTTTTTCATAAATTAAATTCAATATTTTTTGTCTTTGTCCCTTCGGGGACATCCAATTAGGCCAAATCAATCAACTCTACTCTCCAACGCTCATAAGGACCTCAACTCAATGGTCCGTAAACAAAAATGAGCCAACACCAATCACCTATTACCTTAGATAACAAAGGATTTTTGGTTCCACTCCCTAAGATTGTCTTGAAATGCATAAATCTTTTTCATAAAGCTCCAAGTTGAGCCCACCACTAAGTCATCTCCCACTAATCTTTTACCACCCCTTCATAAGAATTGTCTTTCAACCACATTGCCTTAAAACGGAAGGGACGACCTTTACGGTAGAAACGTTTGAGCTCTGAATCCGAACACAAGAGGATGAGTTTTTGATCAGAATGAAAAGCATCTAGGTGGTGAATGCGGGAATCGGAGAATCCAATCTATTGTAGCCACACCCCTATCTAGGCGAATCCAAACATTTTGATCTCCAGGTCGTCTATTGCTCCAGGTAAATGGAAACCCATTAAACCCTAAGTCTTTTATACCACAAAAATCAAGAGCATCACGGAAACCTTGCATTTGACGTTCCGGTCTATCAAGCCACCCTTATTTCTCTTCAGCCAAAATAATTTCATTAAAATCACCCATGCAAATCCACGGCAAGGAAAAATGAGTACTAGGTGTTTTAAGGCAGGACCAGGAGTCTTCCCGGCTGGCGGTATCGGGGTTACCATAGAAACCCGCAAACCTCCAGGCGTCATCAACTCCATGGTCAATAATAGCATCTATATGACTGTCAAAGAAAGATTGGATGTCCACCTGTATATCATTTGGCCAAAACAAAGCCAAACCACCCCTAATATTATGTCGTGGAACCACAAAAATATTACACTTCTGAATTTTTCTTCCTACTCTCTCCAACACAAACTTGTCAACCTTAGTCTTCATTAAGAAAAATAATTTGGGATCTTTGTTGCCGACTAAAGCAACCAATTCATCCTCTGTCTGTGGGTTCCCAAGCCCACAACAGTTCCAGCTAAGGCAACTCATTGCATTTGGTGCTGCTGGGAGCCAGCCACCATCTCAAGATTCTCCTCATCATGGGAATTGGACAAAACCATGCACTTTTTTTTATTCGATTCTACCTCAATGCAATCCATCTCTGGTCGCCTATCCATGCTACTAGGCTGCTTGTCTACATTGGACTTTTGGCTCTTCCGAGCAACTCTCTTCCAAGTTCTTAGAGTGACAGATTTACCTTCACATACTTTCACACCATCCTCCATTGGTCCCGATCAAGTCATCAGTCCATCAGCAACACTATTACCACCAGCCACACCTTCCTTCAAAGACAGCCCCACCACACCCCTTTCAATCCGAGAAGAATAGCTAGCACTTTGGCACTCATCACCATCACTATCATTCTGCCCCTTGACTTTTGGATTGCCCCTTTTTGCTAACTCAGACCTTCCCCGATTAGTTTTCATTTGATCCACATTCATGGTAGACACCGAATCGCCCTTGGACCCATGCTTGGAGGAAGCCGAAAAATTATCCTCTAAATGGCCTTTGTTACTACCAGTCGGGCTCTTGAAGTTTCTTCCCCTTGGAGTTTGGTTACGAGCACTTCCCGACATCACTACAACTGATTTCCTTGTCTGCCTGAACTGTTCAGCCGGCATCCACTCACCATACTGCTGATCTTCTTTTTTCAAAGTACCCTTCCCTCTCAACCACACTGGACAATCCCTCTCACCGTGCGAAACCCGACTGCACCAATAACAGAAGTTAGGTAAGCGTTTGTATCAAATGCCAACCCAACCGATATGTTTACCTTTAGACCATAATTTGCAGCAACGGAGGAGCGGTTTAGTTATATTGACGACAACTTTAACGCGCAAAAACTCTCTGCCGGTTCTGTCATCCTCTATGTCTGCCACTTGGGGCACATCACCAATAGTTTTACCAATAGCTTCATCGGTCTCATGGTTTAAACTCTTCTCAGGGACGTTATGGATTTGCACCCAAAACGTCACTTGATCGAAATCCAAGTATGGGATAGATTCTATATCAGTCGCCTTCTTGAACACCACTAGACTCTTATCATAGGACCACGGCTCATATTCTAGCACCCTTTCTAGGTCACCGATATCACGGATCTTTAGTTCGCCAACCAGTTTCCATAGTGGCTTGAAAGTGCGAGCCACTGCTTCGACATTTAGAACCCACTTAGTAAGGAACTTACCGGCCAGCCGATGAACCACTGCCTCGTCCTGGCAGCCCACCTCTGCCCCACCCTCCTCTTCCTCTGTTAATGAAAACCTGGACCATAACTCTTCTAGACCCGCCATAACCAAAGCTAAACTGAGAATAGACCACCACTACACTGCCACTAGATCCCACCGTCCTAACGAACCCAAGAGTTTGGAGGGAACAAAACCTAAACCAGGTTAGGTACAGAGTTCTACACGCGTGGGAAGAGAAACCCTAAACCCTAGCCATGGGAAGAGGAACCCTAAACCCTAGCGAGAGAAACCCAGATACCTGTAATAATTAATCAACATATATGGTATATGAAACTATATATTTTGACATTATGCATTTATTATGATAATATTTGCTTCTTTTTCTCTCTCTTTTTTTATTTATTTATAGAATCATAAATGAACTATTACATTATGTTTGTTTCGACACTAATTTTTTCAACAAAATGAGTCATTAAAAAAAAAAAAAATCTATAACATTATTTCATTTTCCTATGTTTAGTAATGGTAGCAACCTTAATGTGTTGAAAAACAATCTCCTAAACTTCCCTTACTTAGCTTGTTATGAGAGAGTGGGTTTTAGTTATCTCGATTGGTAAAATCTCTAATAGTTGAATAAGAAATCTAGGGTTCAATCTCCGCTTACACCAGAAATCGATTGGTGTCTTGGTTTGATGATAAAAGACTATTATTAGGAGCAAATTCCATAGGTTCAAATCTCTCAAAAAAAAAAAAAAAAATTGCTATGAGGTAGAGTTGTTTTCAAAAAATAAAAAATAAAAAATAAAAAATAAAATAGTGAAAAACAATTTCTAAAAAACAACTCATACTTTTTATGTTGACCCAAAATAGTTTTCCATTAAATCATTTTTTTTATGCTAACTAACACTAGAAAACACAGAAAACCATCTTCACACATGTGCTAAATCAACATATTGTCATGAAAAAATGTTCCATGGAATCATTCTCCATCCACATTAACAACTCTCTAGACTCTAGAGCATATGGCTCATCTAGTGAGAACATCAACCACAACAATACTAGTTCTCTAGACATGAAAAAATTGGCAAACTTCTAATAAGCAAGCTTTTCTCTAAATATCCATTAACCACAACATTACTTGTTCTCTAGGCATGAAAAAATTGGCAAACTTCTAGTAAGCAAGCTTTTCTCTAAATATCCATTATAACATGATTTTATTCTTTCTTGCTCAACTCGGTGATAACTGATAATTTCCAAGGAGTCTCCTTCAAAGACAACCTTCTTAAAGACTAGCTCAAATGCAAACTGAATAGCTTGGTGTGCGGCCATCCAAAGCCTCTACAAGGATCACTGATTGAGGTAGTGGGACATGATCTGTCATCGAAGCTATAAACTGGCCCTCGAAATTTTGTATAACTTTTCTTTCTTTTATTTTGAGCAAAAGAAATTTTGTATAACTTACTACACCCAACTTGCCATTTTTTAAGCTCATCAAAGATTGGACCATCAAAATTAGCATTATGCCTATCTGGGCTTGGAGGCTTCCATTTTGCATATGTTGGCCGATGACTAGTACTCATCGTTGATCAATCCTTTACTCCTTTGGTATTTACGGAACCTTTCAGTCACTATCCTACTGATTTCTCCTATGTGTAAAATTCGTTCTTCTATTTGTAAGTTGTCTTGTGATTATGTTGTATTTGGAATTATATATTTTACCCTTTAAAGAAATATAATACAAGCCAAAGGCCTTGTAGCTGAATTGACACTTCCTCATATACAAAGTGTTTAGGGGTTTAAGGGGGAAAGAGTTTGAGTCGTGGGGTTAGCAGCATGTTGTTATTATCTCTAAAAATAAAAAAATAAATAATACCCTAATGGAGGGTTTATATATATATATATATGAGTTGGGTTCACGTTATATTTAGTGTAACTCTAAGCAATGTTACATCAACTAATAATTTGTTATAGAATTTATATTTTGAAAATCCCACCATTGAATTACATATTCTATATGTTCTTAACATTCATGTCAATTTTTATGTCAATTGGATGTTATTTACCATTCAATCCATAAACTCATATTTTATGCATTATTTTAAACTACAAAAATTTGAATTCAAATAATTGATTGATGACATGACTATTAATATTTGATTACATTGAAATTTTGTAAGCATGGAGAATATACAAAGATAATGTAATTTAATGGTGGATTTATCAAAATTCGCATCCAATTAAAAAATATTGAGTGATGTAACATTACTTAGAATTACACTTAGTGTAACTTGAACTCAACTCTCTCTCTCTCTCTCTCTCTCTATATATATATATATATATATATTAAAATGATGAGACTTTTTTTTAGAATAAAAAATTATGAGAAATTAATAATTTATGTAATACAATATTATGAGTAGGATTGAGTATAGGTTGGGTCAAGTCAAGTTTAGACCTAACCACAACCCAACCCAATGGAGATGACCCGAAATTCCTTTTACCCAAACCTGAAATTTCGGGTTGCATAAGGTTTCTGGTGGGTGAATTGGATCTCAGGCCAAGCCTGTCTCTCTCTCTCTCCTTTTTTTTTTTAATAAACAATTTTTTTTAATCAAAATCCAGTTCTATGAAGACAAATGGTTCATTATGTTTTATTTCATTCTTGAATATAGTTGACATATCATGTTTCTTGTAGCTAAATTGGCACCTCCCCATGTACAAAGTGCTTGGGGGTCTAGGGGGGAAAGGGTTCGAACTCAAGGTTTTCAGACCCGAACCGTTCATTGAACCGTAAAATGGAGAGGTTCAAGGTTTTTGAGGTCGAACCGAGGTCGAACCGGGGTCGAACCGTGATGACGTCATAATTAATTTAATAATTAATTAAAGCCTAAATATAGATATTAAATTTATAAAACTAGCAAAATTGACAATATATCTATATATGTGAGGGAAATTTAATGATTTTCTATCATATATTTAATAATTAAATAAGAAAGTTAATAAAATAAAACAATAACCATGAAAACATTAAAATTTATGATTAATTTTTGAAGTAAAGTTGAATATCTTTGAAAAATTTTAATTATAATTTTTTTTATTCCTTGTAAGAGATGGATAATTTAATTAAGTAGAATAAAATTGTGTTAAGTTGTTTTTTTTTTTTTTAAATTGCTAAGGGGTTGGACCGCACGGTTCTCACCGGTTCGAGCGGTCCAACCTCGGTTTTAACGGTTCACGGAATTAACAAAAAATCTGGTTCTTTAGGCTTAAAAAACCGATTTTCATCCCGGTTCCCGGTTTTCACGGTCCGACCTCCCAGTCCGGTCCGGTTCTAAAAACAGTGTTCGAACTATGAGGTAAGCAGCATGTTGTAACTATTTCTCAAAAAAAAAAATTGAATATAGTTGACATATCATGTTTCTTTCCTTAGACATCTATTTTGGAAATTTGAATCTTAAAAACCAATTTGGAAAATTTAGGGTTTTAATAAGTGGTTGAAAAATGTCTAGATAAATTTAGATCTCTTCCATTTATGATATTTTCATTAATAAATTTTTTTGTTTTATTTATTCTCTATTCAAGTCAATTAAATTAAGATTGAAATCCAAATGATTCTATTTAATTTTCTTACCCAAACAAACCACAAATAAAAAAGAAGGTTGATCATGATTGTAGCTTGACAACTTATTTCCACTAATGTACCTGATAGAAAATATTAAAAAGTCTAAACTAATCATAGCTAAATCTAATATTGATCATGTCACACTATTTACAAATGTGACAATAAAAAAGTCACCCACACACACATTCAAATATATATATATATATATATATATATATATATATGAATTTATTTCCTTCTAAAATGAAGTTTAAATTTCAAGTTCATAGGCTTTTAGAGTTAATGTCTTAAAGTTATGCCACTTTTTTTTCTTTTTTTGAGAAACATACATACACAAGGGAGAAGGAAAATAGTTTTAACACAAAGACACACCACTTGACTAAATAAAATAAAAATATAGATATGAAATAAATAAATAAATGCATCGAAAGAAAATATTAAAAAAAAAATTAAAACGTTAGAACCTTTTTTTTTTTTTTAGAAAGTGTTTTTTTAGAAACTTAAACGTAAGCATAAGAGAGAATAATATACATGAATATGATCATAGCCTTACATATTACATAAGCATAAAAGAGAATAATATTCACAAGAAGCATGTTTAAAAGTAAAAAATAAAATTCCCTAAGAAAATATAGTAACAAAATTTAATGCAATGAGACTTAGATAATACCATAATATGTTTAAATAAAAATAAATAAATAAATAAATAGCCGACAATGTCTGCTATGCTAATATATTACCAAATTAGGAGGGCATTCACTCATAAGTTAAAACAATTTTTTTTTTCTTCATTTATTTTTATTTTATTTATCCTTTTCCTTTTAAATTTTTTTAAGAGGAGCTTCCTTTGTTTGGGATGGAGATTTTGTTGGTTCAAAATATCCCTATACCTCTAGGTTTAAGTAGAGACAAAACTAAAAAATAATCTTGTAAAAATACATATCTATCTCCCACTAAAATATTACTTACAAAATAGGACCATTATCTATTCAAAGATTTGAACTGCTCCAACTCCCCTTATTCCTTCAATCACTCAGCCCACACTTTCAATTTATTTTAACCTTTATCAAATCTTAACCATTTTTTTTTTTATTTTGCGGTTTCCTTACTCCTAATCTCATGTTTTTTTCTTTTATTTATTTCAATTCTCTTATTCTTTATTTTGATTTAAAAAAAAAAAAAAACACTTCTACTATAAAACTGTTACTATAACTTCTCATTCATAAATTTAAGTACTACCATATATTTTTATTTTTCCTGAACTACAACCCATTTTTAAAACAAAACATAAATAAATGTCTTACCTTCCTCTTTATCTATTTCTCTTCGAGGCATAAGTAGAGGTAATTTTTTTAATACTCAATCTTTTTTTAGGTTTTTTTTTTCTCACATAATATAGTTCTGAAAAGATTTTTCTTAACTCTCTTTAGGTGTTCAAACTTGAAACACTCTGCTACACAAGAATTTGTGTATATTTCAAATGCTCATTTTTTATATAGAAAAAAAAAAAAAAAAAAAAAAAGAACAATCGATGCAATATAGAAATACAAATAATTTTTTAATTGAAAAAGAAAAAGCCCTTCAACACGTGCAATGCAATATATAAATACAAATAATTTTTTAATCATAAAGAAAGAGCCTCTATACACATGCATTAGAAGACAAATTTTTAACTTTTTATTATTATTATTTTCAAACGAAGATCGAGTTGTTTGACTTGTACGAAAATTGCATTAAAAAGCAATAATTATGAGCATCTAAAAATTAATTCTGGACCCCAAAATAATAAGAAGGAAATAAATACATAAAACTCCCCCACGGGTTTGAGCATTCTGAGTATGCTTTGTTTTGTATTTATTTTCGTGTTTTACACGTTACAGAAGTTATACTCAGTTTTTTTTTTTAGAGAATGAAGTTATACTCAGTTTTTTAAATTCTTTTTTCTGTCTTTTTTTTTTTTTTTTTTTGGGTGGCTTGGACCGTGTGGTGGTCCTGTTTGTCTATCTACCCATATTTACTCTTTGTTTTTTTTTCTTAATCAATATGTTTCTATCTTCACTGTCAAAAAAAAAAAAAATTCCAAAAGGGAGAAGAGAGTTTGGTAATCATATGGGTTGGGTTTGTAGTGGGCCTTACAACGGATGTGAATCCCGATAGGATTAGTAATGGGCTTATTAAAAAAGCCGAAATAAAAACCCTTAACCCCTTGGTAAACAGTGTCCTACTAACTTGATCTACAAGTCTTGATAAACCCTAGCCAGCCAGAGCAAGCGTTTCACTTTCTCTCTCTGCTTCTTAGCGATGAGGCCTCCTCTTAGTCGTGGTGGTGGCGGTTTTAGGGGCAGGAGTGATGGAGGGAGAGGAGGAAGAGGTAGAGGTGGAGGTGGAGGTCGCGGAGGAAGAGGTGGCCGAGGAGGTGGTGGTGGAGGAAGAGGCTTTGGTGGTGGTAGAGGAAGAGGCCGTGGTGGTGGTGGTGGTGGAAGAGGAGGAGGTAGAGCTGGAGTTCAAGGTGGAAATAAGGCTGTGATTTTGGCTCATAGACATGAAGGAGTTTTTTACATGAAGGTTAAAGGAGAAGATGTTCTTCTTACTAAGAACATGGTTCCTGGTCAATCTGTCTACAACGAGAAAAGAGTTAATTCGCAGGTTTATTTTTTATTATTCTTTGTTTACTCTTCTAAAGTATTTTGCTAATTGTCTATTTAGCTGTTGTTACTACTAGGTTTTGTTTGCAAATTGAAAGTGTTTTCTGTATATAAAGAAGCACGATGATTTCTTTCCGAGCATTAATTTATTTTTGGTGTACAAAGATGGTAATTGTTTATTAAATATAAATATATCCAGAATGAAGATGGAACAAAAGTTGAATACAGGGTTTGGAACCCATTCCGTTCAAAGCTGGCTGCCGCCATTCTTGGTGGTGTTGATGACATAGGGATGGTGAGTTTTAGCCTTAATTTCTTAATTTCATTTCATTTTTTGTCTTCATATGTGTTTTTTTTTTTTTTTTTTTTACATTATAATTTAAGATTTTAAAATCTGTCCATAATCAAACTCTTTTCTATGTTTGTATTTTATATATGTAAAATGAAGAAACCTGGTGCTAAGGTTCTCTACCTTGGGGCTGCTTCTGGAACCAGTGTCTCTCATGTGTCTGACATTGTTGGCCCTGTAAGTAGTCTATATGAAAACATAGCCTTTACATGCTTGTTTTAATTAATGGAGTTGCTTAAAAATTGATGCTCTTTGATTGTAGACTGGAGTGGTTTATGCAGTCGAGTTTTCTCATAGAAGTGGTAGAGATTTGGTTAACATGGCAAAGAAGCGCACGAATGTTATCCCAATCATTGAAGATGCTAGACATCCTTCTAAGTACCGAATGCTGGTTGGCATGGTGGATGTGATATTTTCTGATGTTGCTCAGCCCGATCAGGTCTCTTCTTCATACTTCAAACTTAAATGTGTTATAGAAGGAAGGTTTACAGTGGCACAAGAGTCTTTCTTTTTGTCAATGTTTTTCTCCTTGTTTCTGCCTCAGGTCCTTACTGCTGTCACTGACTACTACTTTAGTTTCTTGATGTGATCCTGCCCTTTTGGTGTCTTTTGAGAAAAATATGCCTTATCATTTGTAAAATTGTATAAGTTTGTTTTCTGAAGAAGGATTTTACTCTATACTACTAACTTTTGAATGAGGCTTTTAAGATCAAATTATAACTGGTATATTAGTAATACTTTATTTTCTTCATTCCCAGTTAAATTAAATAAGCATTCAAGAAATCTAAGCTGACTGTACATTAAATTTTTCTAAATTTGTATCTTGTTTAGATCATGGTGCATGTGATGAATACTCTGGTTCCCCTTCAAGACATAATGGGGGAGCCCAAGTTTCTGATGCTCTTATAAAGTCATTTGTCACTTTAATGTTCTTACTCTTGTAAAGTCATTTTTCACTTGGTACAATTACTTAGGTGCAGTACGTTAGATTTTCCAATTAAATTCAAACATACGATTCCATTGACCAATAAAATACAAACAATATTATCTTTTTTGGCAACAATTATATTTAATCAATCTATATATTTGAATTTAATTGGGGTTTATGTACTACACCTAAGGAACTACACTAAGTCATCTTACCTAAAGTAAACTTGCTTTGCCTACAAACTCCTAGCTTAAATCTTACCTTCTTCTCTAGTAAGAGCAAGGCGGAGGGTCATATTATAAGTTCAAAATCCACCTACTGCCTGTGTAATTATTAAGAAAAAATAAAAGTGAGTATTTTTTTTTCCATATTCTTGGTGTCGATTGCCAGTATCTTAAAATATTTTTCATTTATTCTTTACTTCTCATTTGACATGGTGAAAAGCTGAGTGGATTGTTTAGAAATTAGTTGTGATATGTTTGTTCTTTTCTCTGTTTGTGAGTGCTGTTTTTATTTTGTGAATCATTTTAAGACATGAATAATAAGTATATTCATTGATGACCACTGTTTTTTGGTGTTACACAGTTTTTACTGGTTAATTGTAGCCTTTTGAGTTGGTTAGATTATATAATTTCAATGTTGTATCAAGCAACTGTAGACATTTGACAAATTATTAGGATTTACTGTTTGTGTTACCTTTTTTTTAACATATTACTTCTGTAGTTCTTTTCTCACTCTTTAAAATTTTGAAATTTTGGGTTGCCCTAGGTATATCTTCAATTTTTGTAGGTATAAAGTTTGTTTCATCATGACTCATGATCATCTCACTGCCATTACTCAAATGTTCATGTACAGTCATTGGCTGGAACATTCAGTCCTTGATTTGTGGAGAATTGTAGCTATTGAGAAAGGAATTTATTAAGCTTGTTGCTTCTTCCTGTACATGATATTCCAATGTAAAACCTTTTGATTGGTTGTTTTCTTGACCTGATTCTTACCACCACCCCCCCCCCCCCCTCCCCCTTTTTCTTGCTTTCTTTTTTCCCCATGAGAATAAACTCAACTCATGAGCTCTTACCTGCCCCATATAGGCAAGTTATTGAAATTCCTGGTCATTGGTGGGCATTTTGTTTGGTCAGTTTTGTCAATTTTTCAATGCCATTCATGAGATATTAGGTTTTGCAAGCGAGGAATCGGTGTGACAAGAACACAAGAATATGCCCTTGCTCTCAGAAATCAAATGTGATTGGAGTCATCTTGATTGCCCATTTGTAAAAGGAGCGCTTATAGGAGACAGGAAGGGGGACTAAATGGGCCAATTTCTTTGTAGGAATGGGTTTTGGCTACTAATATTCTTTGATTTATCTGAATTTTGTTTGCTTTGTCCATGATTTTGCAGACAAGGATTTTAGCACTGAATGCTTCTTATTTCTTGAAAGCTGGAGGTTGGTTCGTTATTTCTATCAAGGTTTGTACACATGTTCAATTGCTTAATGTTTCTTTCCAAATATATATCATTATCCTCTAACATTAGAACTGAAAATTTTATTGAAGTTCTTACTTGTGTAATGATTAGCAGGAACAATAACAGTTTTTCCCCCTCTAATTTTATTGTTTAAAGTCTCCCTTTGTTTCAGCTTAAACTATCTTTTGATAAGTTGTTTTCCATTTTTCTAGTGTTTGGTGTTATTGAAAATCCACTTACACTAAACTTTGCAAATCTTGTGGTAATTTAATCAGCTGGAGCCCCACTCTCATAGCCAAAAATCTTATACTTTGCATATTTAATATTAATGTGCTACTGTTTTTCATGTTAAAAAGATCTTGTCTATTTCAGGCCAATTGCATAGATTCCACAGTACCTGCTGAGACCGTTTTTGCTATGGAAAAGGATAAGCTAAAGGAGAATCAGCTCAAGCCATTTGAGAGCATTACTCTTGAACCTTATGAGCGATACCATGCTTGTTTTATTGGTCAATACCGTGCCCCAAAAAGATCAAAAACTACTTCCTAAGGATGTGGTGCCTCCTATTGCCTTGTTATAGGTTCTTGATTGTCTTCCATTCTTGCAAGGAATAATACAGTTTAGATTTTTGTTATAACTCAATACTTTTTTTGTTAGGTTTTACAAGCCTCTAGTGGATTTTCTTTCTCGGTTACTATTTTGAATTGGAACTCGTTTTATGTTAAACCCTTCTAATTGTTTTGTGCTTTAATCCTTTATCTCAAGGAGAATGTTTCATCTAATGTGTGCATTGCTCTTTGAAGATTAGATTTTGAAATGTGCCTATATAGATCTTCAAGATTTGCAAGTTATTTTTTCCTAACTAAAAGTCGATTTAGCTGTATCTTACTCTTCTGTAGTATTGGATTTTTCTAGCTTTGGTTTCATGTCTTAGTAAATGTATATAGTCTACAGATTATTATTATCCATCACCTCTGCCTCTTTGCTAATTCCAACCAAACGTTGTAGCATATGAAAGAGCTGACAGAGATAGAATGGTAGTTTGAATCGATTATAAAGAACGTTGCAAACATTGCTACATAGATTCTATCTCTTTTAGGAGTGAAAATAGAGAAGGATGGGGGTTTATTATAGTTTCTGTAAGCATGTAAAAACAGGGTCATTAGGGTCATTGCCTCCTTATGATGATTGATGAATTGTAGCTGGTGTATGGTTTATCTTTTAGAGTAATAATTCTTTATCATGTGCTCTCAATCTTTTATATTAATTAGATTAATTCAAAATAGTTTATTTTTATTTTTATTTTATTTTAAATATCAGTAAAAATTATCTCACCTGAAATAGCAGGGATATCATATCAGCAAATTCTTGATATCTAAATTTCATGTGAAAAATAAAACATTGTTTCGTGTGAAAAATATCAAGAATTGTATCAATTTTCCCATACATATTTGCTTTATTATATATATATATATATATATATATATATATATATATATATATATATATATATTTTTTTTTTTAAAGTGATATCTCTGCTGTGATTAGTTTTCTTAGCTGAGATCTAAATTTGTATCGTAAAATATGTTAAAATTATAATATATTGATATATTGGTTACATCAAAATTTCTTAATGATATCTTGGATCTCTGATGAGGCCAAAATGATCAAGAATTTAGTTATTTATTAAAACCCTTAATTAGATTTACAAACTTGTAATTTTTTTCATAAATTAAATGCAATATTTTTTGTCTTTGTCCCTTCGGAGACATCCAATTAGGCCAAATCAATCAACTCTACTCTCCAACGCTCATAAGGACCTCAACTCAATGGTCCGTAAACAAAAATGAGCCAACACCAATCACCTATTACCTTAGATAAAAAGGGTTCCCTTAAAATAGGTCGGGTCGGGTCGTTGTCTAACTTGACATTTTAGTGGGTTGGATACAAGTTGACCCCTTTTTCATGCAGGACCAAGAGTCTCATATGGAACCAATTTTTTTTCTTTAAGGGTTTATTTGAGATTCACTTATCTTGTTAAAACTGAAAACTTTGTAGTGAAAATACTGTAGATAAATGTAAAAGTTAGGAACCCATAAATAATGTCAAAAAGTGCAGTGGACTCATGAATAGTGACTAAAATAAGTTGGTAAAAATAATTTTTGCCAAATGGATACTAAGTTGATGACGATTGTCATTGTCACATCATTTGTCACAACTTGATGACGATTGTCATTGTTGCACTTTCACTTTTACATGTACCCATAACTTTTTTTTCATCACTTACCGTTTGGTAGCGATTTTTAAGTATTGTTGTTTAGTTTTCAGTATTATGGAAATACGTATTTTGTGAAGAGAGTTTTTCACGTTTCTTGTGTTTGGTAGCATAAAAAAAAGTCAAAGGAAAATTATATTTGGCTAAAGAAAAAACCCTATTAAAAATATGAATTATTTTTTATAGATTGTAATGGTAGAGGCGTGCCTTGTTCTTCGGAACGGCAACAAAACCGTGCGGGTGTCAAGCCTTACAGGCTACAGGTTACAAGGTCTAGCCCTTGGCTTGGCCTGAGGTGAAAATCCCCAAAGCGGACAATAATTGGAGATGGGCACTGCCCTCAAAAGCGCCTTTTTGTGAGAACACAATCTATTTGTCCGCTTTGGGGGATTTTCACCCCAGGCCAAGGGCTAGACCTTGTAACCTGTAAGGCTTGACACCTCGCACGGTTTTGTCCTCTTGGCGAGTGTGGGCATGCTCATTTTGCAAAGTCCCACATCGCTTAGAGAAGCGCCCCCCTTATGCCTTATAAGCATGCCCACACTCGCAAAGAGGACAAAGCCGTGCGGGGTGTCAAGCCTTACAGGTTATAAGGTCTAGCCCTTGACCTGGGGTGAAAATCCCCCAAAGCGGACAAATAGATTGTGTTCCCACAAAACTAAATAAAAGAAGTTAAAAAGACAATATAAAAACTAATAAAAACAACTCTATTTCATTTTAAGGTTATTAAAAAATATAAAAAAATGAGATAGTTTTCTAAAATACATTTTTTTAAATGACTTATTTTTAGAAAAAACATTAACATCAGACAAATGGAATATATCTTTTTAACAACCTTTAAAAAAAAAAAAAAAAAAAAAAAAAAAAAAAAAAATCAACCACATAGCACTTGGGAGCTTGCTGAACGACGTGGCGTTTTACCTCTAGAGTAAAACCACGACACGGTGTTTTTTTTTTTTTTTTTTTTTCCCTCCTCCATTTCTCCCTTCTGCTCCAATTTCCAAAACCCCAATATCATCGCTAAGCAAAAACCCTAATTTACAGAGCAGAGACAAAAAAGAGAGAGTGAAAGTAGCAAAGGCAGAGAGAGATACAGAAAATAGAGCAATGAGCGAAACAGAGTCCATAGATTCTCTTCCTCCAACAAAACCCCTAGAATTAGAGAAGGGGCTCACTCTCGTGCCGCGTGTGAAGCTCAACTTCACAATCTACCCAAACCCAGCAACAGCCGCCATGGCAATGAGCAAGCCAATCAACGAGTGGAAGCTAAAGTTAGCTCTACTTGACTTCTTCAAGTCCTCTCTCACTGTCCCAATTACCGTTCCCGAAAATGACCTCCAGATCCAACGGCTCGGAGACCTCAAGAAGCGGAAGCGCGATGATCCAGTTGCTCAAGGTTCTCTCGCAATTCGAGACCTAGGGTTTCTCAGCAAGACCAGAATAAACAACGAAGAAGAAGAAGAAAAAGACGTGAAAGTTTTGGAGGAGAAGTACTTGGATTGGAGAAAATACTTGCTGGAAAAAATGGACGGGTTGGATTTGAACCTTGAAGGTGTTAAGTACAAGCTAAACGTCGCCGTTCCGGCTTCTGATGATTTCGAAGCTATGAAGAAAGCTTGGGAGGATTTTTACGCTTTTCGAAATCGCGGTTTGTCTTTTGAATTTGCTTTATTTGTTTTTTTTTGCCCATTACGCTGTTTTTGCAATAAATATTGGAATATGTAGAAAAACAATGGAACTTGAGTTTTAGAGACTTTGAGAGTTCTTCACATTGGAGACTCGAGTTCCAAATGAGGCAAAACAACTAATATGTTTCGTTTTTGGCCACATATATGTTTCCAAAAACAGCATAATTGGCAAAAACCCCTTACTTTACTTGTACAAAAAATATTTATATATATTTTTTTGGTTGGCAGGGTATTCAAGGGGTGGGAAGCAAGAGCCGGATACGATTATAATGAGAGGTGTTCCGTCTCGGTGGTTTGCGGAGCCATTGGTTTCGTCAAAGCCTTCCATGTTGGTTACACATTCCATTTTTTCTAGACTTGGAAATATAAGGTATCATTATTTATGCGGCCTATAAATGCTTATTTGTACTAGTTCATAGACCTTTTGTTATGTTGTTATTGTCCTCTTGAAGTTGTATAAAATTAGTTTGTGATATTGCTAAAATTACTTAAATGTTAGAACTTCAAAGTATTAGCCGAGACCCGAGTGTTGCTTTCCAGGTTTCTTTCATTTGAATTTTCCTAATTTGTATAAAATTAGTTGGTGATGTTGCTAAGATTACTGACAGGTTAGAACTTCAAAATATTAGCCGAGACCCGAGTGGTGCTTTTCAAGTTTTTTTCATTCAAGTTTTTTTCATTCAAGTTTTCCTAATTTGTGTAAAATTAGTTGGTGATGTTGCTAAGATTACTGAAAGGTTAGAACTTCAAAGTATTAGCTGAGACCCGAGTGATGCTTCCAAGTTTCTTTAATTCAAATTTTCATAAATTGGTGGGAAAGATTTGTTAGTCAAAAAGAACAATGGACATAATATAGTTCAGGTTGGAATTTTAGACATATTAAGGAAAAGGAGACATTGAAAACTAAAAGGGTTTTGTGTTAAATATCTTTGACCCTTCCTTATAATATTTCTCTTGCTTAGAAGAAAAAAAAGGGATTAAAGAAAATATAGAAGATTAAAGTGCCTGTGTTAGGGGTTACGTTCCAAAAGTTGTAAATATGACTTTGTTGTTTTTGTATATCTATGTTCTTATATTTGTATGTGGCTTTTATATAACTTCATTCTGTATGGTAAGTTTTCATTGCCCATTGCCAATAAAACATATTTTTTGGTGTTAGCAATGTAATGGAATTAGCTGATTATGCATCTTCCTTCTTGTTTATGCTTTAACTTGCTTTATGTAGGGATCTTAATGTTTCAGAGGACAATGATCTAGGTAAGGAAGCAGAGGAAACTATAAGCGTAGTTTCAGGTCTTAATTGTAAGATTGTAGTTCAGTTTGAGAAGCACAGTGACTTCTACAATGCTCTGAAGGTGTTATGTGGCCGCTCCTTACAGAAGGTAGGACCTTGGTGTCTCTTTAAATTTTGTCAAAATTATCTACCATATTTGATCTATAATAATGAATCACTGAGAGTAAATACCAGTCTTTTACTTATTTTATATTGCTACCATTGTGCATTTGAATCTTAAACCTGATGGATGAGTTCTTAAGCATGAAAGGCAGGTATTAGGGCATTGGATGTCCTTGGAATACCAATGTGGGTGTCTTTTTCCTGTGCTTCTCAACAAAAGGAGTAGCATGGAATTGGATAATCCTAGATTAGTTGAATACTCTGTTTAAACCATGTGGATCTCTTACCCACATGAGCATAAGATAAGATGCTTATTGATGTTTGATTGACATTAGATACTCAAGTGTCATATGTTGAATTGTTTACTCGTTTTGACTTACACATTGCCACCCATTTTTGAGCCAACCTCAATAGATTCACACTTAATGTCTATGTATCATCTTGCTCATCTGTAGACAATTTAAGGAGGAACTTGTCCAAGTTTGCCATTCATTAGCTTGGTCAATTTGAATGTATATTTTAAGTGTGTGCCTAATCAGCTAGTTTGAAAAGGTTGCATGCATTCAAATAAAGATGCAGGTAGAAAGGAAGCGGGGGAAGAGATACCTAGACTAAATTGTCTGTTTGCATTTAGTAGTTCATTATTGAATCTATTTTCTCATTGATTACTAAATATTGCTTGCTGTTAAACAGCAAGGAGCTCGCTTGAAGGCCGATTATGAGGTTACCTGGGACAAGGATATCTTTTTCCGAAATTCAAGAAGTAACACACAGGATAGGACTAGTAGAATGCCAGAAATGGCAGTAGGAAATTACAGAAGTGAAGCTCCTAGACGTCAACAACAAAATACTCGCTTCAGTCCTGATGATGCACGCCGTAAGAGATTTAAGGTTAGGACCTAAGTACTTGAATTGACAATACTATAACTAGTTAAAACAATGGTCTCGTGTTTTGTAGACCATCTCCTCTAGGATCAATTTATATTTGGTTCACTGGCCAAATCTCTAAATGACTACTAGTATATGTTACTTTTTATCTATGTAATTCCTTTTGCTGTTTTTCTTTAGCACTTAATTGAGCTTTTGTGCATTGCAGGATTAGGGAATGTGATGCCCAATTCGATATTGTTTCATACATGGCTTACAGTTTGAGAAGTGAATTCATTATTTTTGCTAATTTGGTGATAAAATCTAGCCCAGTATGTATAACAATTTATAGTCTGATATTTTCAGCTTCTGTAACAAAGTTTCAGTAAATAAAGACCACTTTACTCTGCTGCTATTGTACATTCTTCTTCTTCTTGTTGTTTTTCTTCTCCCTGGTCCTCATCTCCTGCGATGGTAAAACAGTTTTGACCTGCTGGTCGTGAACTCATGATTGGCAGTGGTGTTAAAAAGCAAACTGAAATAGTTTATATATCCTTGAGAGAGAGAGAGAGAGAGAGAGGCTGGAACTAGTTGCATGGAGTCGATAAAAAATGTAGGTGAAAAAAGATCCCTATCCAAGCCGTGTTTGCATCTTTCTTCACAGGATTTCCTTATGAATACATCTAAACTAGCACACTCACTAGAAGGAATTCTAACAAAGTGAGATAACCCGTTGCCACCAACCATTTCGATGCTACCCTGAAGGTATTTGACACTTGCGTCAATGAACAAAAGAAATTACCGAACTTGAACAAACTTATATAGGGTTTAACCAAAAGAATAAAAAATAAAAACTCAAAAAGTACTTTTATTGGCGCCGTTCATTTTTGCATATGCAATTATCATGTGAATTTTTTATGAGACCAAAAATGTGCCCCAAAAAAGAGGCAGAAACACTACGGGCATGTTTGGTGAGTTAGTTTGAGTAATGTTGTTTGAGTTTGTTTGATATATATGTGGGTAAAAAATTGTGTGGAAATGTGTGTTATGTTGTTTAAAATGTGTAGTTTTGTGTTTGAGTAGGGCTGCCAAAAGGCCCTACAGAGTACAGACTACGCTAATCAATTAGCTAGTGATTTTCCAGAAGCAAATTCCTGGTTTAGCTATTGATGGAGTTAGCTTGTTTTCCTTGTGTGATATCTAGATTATTCATATCAATTATATATATAGTTATGTTAAAATAATAATTAAATGATTAAATCAATAATTTCTTAAGAGTTTAAGTTTTTAGGACAAATTGTAGTTTATCATGGTATCAAAGAAATTGATCATGAGTTCAAACATTATTTTCACTCTACCTTCTATTTAAAAGGTGAAAATCTCATTTGCAATATCATACTTATTAAAAGATAGTCTAATTAGAAGTAGGAAAAAAAAAGTCTAACTATGCACATGAGAAGGAATGTTAAAATAGTGCTTAAATTTACTTGTTCTTTATAATTAGTTAAGCAATTAGGACAAGTCATATATGTTTCAAAAAATCAAGAGTTGAAATAAATGCAGCCAAACATCATTTCTCTCTCATCTGTCTTATACTCATGAGCCTCACTCACACCACTTCTCTCATACCAATTCAATACAAATGGTTCCTGATGATGCTTTGCTTATCAGTGGGCTGAATAATCTTCGGCGTTATCGATCTAAGGGTTGTCGGTAAATTCTGAAAAGACAAACAGTAAAGTCAGAGGAGACCGGTGGAGGCCGGCCAAGAATCCTCCGATGGCTAAATTAGTATTTTTTGTAGTTCCAAATGTAAAGGAAGTGTCTGAATGCCTACTTTCTTGTAAATCAGTACTTTTATAGCACACCCATGGAACGGTTATCTCCCTTCTTGTAACTTCTCCTATTGTCAAGGGTTCCAGAAATAACCATTATAACTGTTTTTGACATCGTATCGCTTGGCCTGATTTATCTAACCGTCGTTGGCAACGGTTCACATCAATTTCGTCAATTTTGGAACGGGGGTGTAATGCCCATGTCAAAATAGTAGTGTTCATTGTGCACTGTCTACTCAGGACGAGATTATCTCTAATCTCGTCCTACCTGTTTTGCTCATGGACGAGATTTTCCTCGTCCTGAATTTCATGGGCTGCTGTCATTGACCAGGACGACCCATTATGGACGAGTCTGGAGTTGGAACTTTTTCCGGTATCATCAGTTGCCCCTTTGTCCATGGGTCGTCCAGAGAAATGTGACTTCTTCTGGACGTTCGCCAATGAATTGGTGCCACGTGTCATGGTCTCATTGGTGGGAAATCACGTCGATTTACCTAACCGAGAAACATGCCACGTGTCTCCCATTCATTTGTTGTGTCGCTTCAGATGTCAGGGCCCATTGCTTATAAATAGTTGATTTCCTGCGTTACCCTCTTCATTTCTGAAATTTCCTTCCTCATCCATTCTCGTCTTAGATCTTCGTCTAGAAGTCTCTTGCGTCCATAGCTTTTCCCTCGTCCTAGATCTAGGTATTTTCCTATCTTCGTCCTTAGTTTTCTTTTAAGCTTTCCATAAAAATGTCTGAGATTGTTCTTTCCTCGTCTAGCGACAGTGTAGATAAGGTTATAGACGAGTATACTGATCCTAGTAGCTTTAGTGGTTCTAGTGATAGCAACAGTAGTGGCAGTGGTAGTGGTAGTAGTAGTGAGGAAAATACTACGGACGAGTATACGTCTGGTGTTCCTGGGGTTCCTTTAGAGGTTCTCCAGAAAGGGCTCAAGACGAGGTCTGAGTCCGGATCCATGGCCGGCACAAGTGCACCCTAGTCCATAGTTCAAGACGAGGAAGAGGAGGTTGTATATAGTTGTGCTATAGGTGTAGATTCGAAGACGGACGATAAGAAGATAGAGTTACTTAAAACATGGTATCAAATCCCATACGAGCTTAACCCTAGGTTAGCCGTCTGTGGAGAGTGGTGTTGTCAGCCTCGTTTTGGGATAGGTATTTATGAGGCTTATCTTTTAGGAGGGCTTAGATTACCTCTAAACAGTTTTGCTAGGGAGTTGTTAACTAGGTTAGGTTTAGGAGTTTGTCAGTTTAATCCCAATGCATGGAGATTAGTTGTCTCTATGCAAGTTTTGTGGAGGGAGGTGTTTGAGGGGAACTGTCCTCTTATCGTGGATGAGTTCCTCTACCGCTACAAGCCTTCCGAAATTAACCAATCCCTTGGCTTCTATAAATTTATAGTCAGAGTGAGAGATTATAGACTAATCAAATCCTTAGTCACCTCATATAGGAACTGGAAGACGAAGTTCTTCTTCGTCTCAGGTTTCTGGGCTAGACGCCCTATTGAGGTTGATAGGGACCCATTTCCTCCATACACTGGGGAATTAGGGAACCTTCGTCCTGAAGGTATGCTCATCCCAACCTTACTATTTAATCTTCATTTTTATTTGTAATTTAAAAATCCTAACTCTTGCTTCTTCGTCCTTCTTTTTGTTTCAGGTGCTAAACGATCTCACTTGAATAGATTTTACGTTGAACGTATCCAAAAGGCTCATCTATACACTGACAGGACATTTCATTCTTTAGTAAGTCTTCAACGTCTTGCTACTTGGGGTTTAGGCCCTAAACCCTCTGCTGAAGCTCTTGCACACGAGATTACCACCCGTAGACGTGAGTTATTCTTTTCTTTTCTTTTAGTATTATTATTATTTTTTTATTATTTTTGAAATTGAAGTCTTTCCCTTTAGGAATGGTGACGATGAAAGAAAATAAAGGCAAAGAGCTTGTGGACGAGGCAGTGAAACAGGGGGTGCAAGCCCAATCTCGTCCTCCTATAGGCGAAAAACGAAAGAATATATCGTCGAGAGTTGACTTGGGTGACCTCCCAAGTAGGCGTGGTAGGGAGAAAAAACATAAGTCCGCCAAGCCTCAAGACGTCAAATCTCCTCATCCTGTCCCTAATCAAGGGTCTCTAGTGCAGATCCTCACTCTTGATTCAGAACCCAAGGATCCTCTGTCCAAAAAGGTCTCGTCCATAGTCCATGCACCCACATCGTCTCTCCCTTCCAAAGAAATTCCTTAGCACCTTTTAGGAAATGAGGACCTGGCTTGGGAGAGATTCACGATGGCGGTGATGGACGTGGACGTGTCTGCCTGCTACAATATGTTTTTGAAAGACTTTGAGCACTCTGGTGTTCACGATCTTTTCAAAGTAAGGTTTTTAAATATATATATATATATATATATATATATATATATCTCGTCCTTAACCAACGACGCAAACATATACTTAACAAAATTCTGATGTGTAGGCAATGTCTAAATTTATTGCTGCGTCCAGGCAGGCAACTGAACTAGACAAGACGAGGATCCTACTGGAGAAGAGGATAAAGGAGGTGAAGGAGGAGAGCAAGGTGTGGGCTGAAGTGGTTGCTAAGGCCAAAGAAGAGGCAAAAGAGCTACGGAACCTTAATGAAGAACTCAAGACAGACGTCCTTGAAAAGGATACTCGTCTTGACCATCTTCAGAAGAGGAATAATGAACTGAGTGCCCTTCTTGAAAAGGCTAAGGGAGACGCAATTGCAGCGTTTCAAGTGTCCAAGCAGTTTACTGATCTGCTGGACAAAAACTATGCAGCTGGGTTTGAGGACTTCAGGCTAGACACTGCTGAGAATTTCCCTAACCTTGACTTCAGCACTATAAAGCTCAACCTTGGTGCTACTACAAGCTTTCTCCTCCAAACAAGTTTAGAGGACGTGAATATTGAGGACGACACTAGCACCCTTCCTCCTTCTGCAGACGTTAAGGACGACGCCTTTCCCGCCTGAAGACGAGATTTTATGTGTTTAAACTTTTTCTTCCTTTCTTTCTCTCTTTTTTTTTTTAGAAAAGAAAAATGTAATTCAAGTACTCTAATCTCGTCCATGGTTTTAGGATGAGATTTTGAACAAATCTTCATCAGGGTGTTTGGACGTTAGTAGTCCGCCCTTAAATAATTTGATCTACTTTTCATGTTATTGTATGAACGAGAGTTCTTTCATCTATTAAATATTTTCAAGTTCATGCTCGTCCACAGAAGTAATTTTTTCTTATTTAAAAACATATACGCATATGTTTTCATCATACTTTAAAATTCACAATTTCAACTCGTCTTTGCGAAATAGTGATGAAATGGCGATTCTACATTACTCATCCTTACACTTGCTGATTTTCACCATTAAGTGAACACCTTTAACTCGTCCATAAGTTGGATTGTTTTGGCGTCTTAATTAGCAAGTTTGAACTTATGCATTTCCTCATCCATGGGTTGGACGTGTCTTAATTAGCAAGTTTGAACTTGCTTATGCATTTCCTCGTCCATGGGTTGGGCATGTGGAGTATTTACTCGTCCATAGGCTAGACATGGACAAAACATCATTTAGTTTTATCCATGGAAAATAAGGTTTTTACCTCGTCATTTTCTTGGACGAATATGCCTTGCTCTTTGGAGAGCTTACTGACATTACATCTCCGCATCCAGAGAATTTTCTCGTCCATGGGCTTTTTAGCCCTTTTTAAAATTTTTTTTTTATTGGTTGATTTGAACAAAAGTAACATGGAAATTAGGGATTCACACAACATTATGTACATAACATAAATATTGTTCACAGATGGGGCACATGCTCATGAGTTAGTGCCTTTTAAGGAGTTAAATAAATACAAGCAAATCCATAACCCTGTCCATAATCACACCATAATAACAATAAGATAATACTATGAAATAAACTAAAAATACATAGATAAACAAGCTTTTTTATATGGATAAACAGGCTCGTCCAGGAGAACTCTCATTCAGGCTGGCATTCTACTGATAATACCTCCTTAGGTGTTCAACATTCCAAGAATGCTCTAATTTCCTCCCGTCCAGGGCTTCTAAGTAGTAGGACCCTTGCCTCTTACAGTTGATAATTCTGTAAAGTCCTTCCCAATTAGGCCCTAACTTCCCATGAGCTGGGTTCTTGGTTGCCAAAGAAACTTTCTTCAAGACGAGGTCTCCAATGTTAAATCACCTTGGCTTCACCATCGCATCATGTTGCCTAGCCATGAGGTTTTTGTACCTTGCCGTTCTTTCATCTGCGTTTGTCCTTACCTCGTCTATGAGATCAAGGTTCAAATGGAGTTGTTCCTCGTTATCTTTATCTTGATACATCGTCACCTTGTGGTTGGCCATGTGCACCTCTACAGGTATAACTGCCTTGCTTCCATAGGCTAGCTTGAAAGGGGTTTCCCCTGTAGGGGTTCTGACAGTCGTCCTGTACGCCCATAACACACCTGACAGCTCATCCGGCCATACTCCCTTCACCCCCTTAAGATGAGTCTTGATGATTTTTAACAAGGATCGGTTTGCAACTTCAGCTTGACCGTTTGCTTAAGGGTGAGCTGGTGAAGAATAATGATTTTGAATTCCAAAGTGTTCACAAAAATCTTTGAAAAGTGCATTGTCAAATTGTCGTCCATTGTCGAACACTAATACTCGGGGCACCTCAAACTTGCACACAATATATTTCTAGACGAAATTCTTTACATTCTATTGTGTGATGCCTGCCAAGGGTTCTGCTTCTACTCACTTAGTGAAATAATCAATCCCTACCACCAAGAACTTCATCTGCCTGGTTCCAATTGGAAAATGACCCAAGATATCTAAACCCCATTGAGCGAATGGCCACGGGGCCATCATGGGAGTGAGGTACTCCGACGGTTGTCTGGGGATATTACTGAACCGCTGACATTGATCACAAACTTTGACATAAGCCTTAGCGTCTGCCTGGATGGTTGGCCAGTAATATCCTGCACGGACGACCTTGTGGATAAGTGATCTGGCTCCTGAGTGGTTCCTGCAAGCTCCTTCGTGGACTTCCCTCAACACATAATTTGCCTCGTCCGGTGACAAAAACCGGAGATAAGGTTGTGAAAAACCTCTCTTATATAGTACATCATTTATAAGGACATATCTGGCTGATCGTACTCTAAGTCTCCTGGCCACGTTTTTCCCTTCCGGGAGATTTCCGTCTTTCAAATACAATATTATTGGGGTTATCCAATTTCCTTCATTCTGTACCTGTAGTACTTCTAGGATGTCTATATTTGGAATATATTGAACTTCATCAAACTCGTCCATAGATTGATTTGCTGAGGCTTCTTTTGCTAAGGCATCCGCTTCCATGTTCTCTTCCCTCTGGATTTGAACAAAGTTAGTTTCTTTGAATTTCTTCACCAACTGCAGTACTTTTTCGAGATATTTCTTCATTCGCTCTTCCTTGGCTTCACACGTCCCATTTACTTGACCTATGACTAACTGAGAATCTCCTAGAATGAGTATTGATTTAGCCTCTATGGACTTGGCCAGCTCTAGTCCCTTAAGAAGGGTTTCGTACTCAACTTCATTATTGGTTGTTTGGTATTGTAGACGTACCTTGTATGTCAACTTATCTCCCTCTGGGGATTGCAACACAACTCCTATTTCTCCTGCATGCTGTATAGACGAGCCATCTACATGAATGATCCATTTTTTGTCTTCCACCACTTCTAAATCATTGTGATTTGGAGTGAACTCTGCGATAAAATCTGCCAGAACTTGAGCTTTTATTGCATGCCTTGGTTGGTACTTGATGTCAAACTCACTGAGCTCGATAGCCCACTGGATCAATCGTCCCGCAGCTTCTAACTTGTTCATTGCTTTCTTCAGTGGGTGGTCCATCATGACATTGATGACATGAGCTTGGAAATAGTGCCTCAGTTTCCTAGATGCTGTGATCAGTGCAAAAGCCAACTTTTCTATCTGTGGGTATCGTGCTTCCGCTCCTCTAAGTGCTCGACTGGTGTAATAGACTAGTTTCTACACTCTTCCCTCTTCTCTAACCAATGCTGAGCTTACAGCATGCGAGGTGACAGCTTAATACAAATATAACTCTTCTCCCAACACGGATGGACTTAACAGCGGGGTAGTTGTAAGGTATGTTTTCAGATCTTTGAAAGCTCTCTGGCAGTCGTCTGTCCATTCGAATGCCTTTTTAAGAACCCTGAAAAATGGTAAACATTTATCAGTGGCTTTAGAAACAAACCTGTTGAGGTTGCTACTTGTCCGGTGAGTGACTGGACTTCTTTAACATTTTGCGGAGGCTTCATATCCAATATTGCTTGGATTTTATCAGGATTTGCTTTCCCCTGTTTGAAACCATAAAACTTAGGAATTTTCCTGATGATACTTCGAAAGCACACTTGCTGGGATTCAACTTCATGTTGTACTGCCGGAGTGTATCAAATGTTTCCTGTAGGTTGTCCAAATGAATTTCCTCGCCCTGACTCTTCACCAGCATATCGTCTACATAGACTTTTACATTCCGTTCAATATGTGGATGAAACATGTGGTTAACCAACCTTTGATATGTTGCCCCTGCATTTTTCAACCCAAAATGCATCACCTTATAACAAAATAAGCCCTGACTGGTGACAAATGATGTCATTTCTTGATCTGTCTCGTCCACCCTTATTTGATTGTACCCGGAGAAAGCGTCCATAAAGCTAAGTAGCCTGTGACCCGTCGTAGAATCCACCAACTAGTTGATGCGGGGCAATGGATAACTGTCTTTAGGGCAGACCTTGTTTAAATCGGTGAAATCCACACACATTCTCCATTTTCTATTTGCCTTCTTGACCATTACCACATTGGCCAGCCAGTCTGGATAATAAACTTCTCGAATGAATTTCGCCAGGGTAAACTTTTGTACTTCTTTTTTAATAGCATTGTCTCTCTCCGGAGCAAACACCCTTTTTTTTTATCGCACAGGCTTGGAGGAAGGATGTACATTCAGACGGTGGGTAATGACACTTGAGTCTATACCCGGCATATCCTCATGACTCCAAGCAAACACGTCAATATTTTCCTTTAGGAAATGAATAAGACCTTTCTTAATCTTCCCTTCCAAATCTGCCCCTATTCTGGTACTTTTTCTGGGATCATCCTCGTCCAAGGGAATGTCTTCCAATGCTTCGGTGGGCTCTGCCACGATTCTTCTTGTTTCAATGTTCATCGTCTAGGTCTGTTCGTCCATGGCCAGCATGGCTAAATAACACTCTCTAGCTGCTAGTTGATCTCCTTGCACTTCTCCTACCCCATACTCAGTAGGAAACTTAACTAACAGATGATAAGTGGATGTAACTGCCTTCCAACTATTCAGGGTTGGCCTCTCAATTATAGCATTGTAGGACGACGAACAATCAATTACAAGGAAATTTACATTTCTTGTTACTTGTTGTGGATGTGCCCTTACTACCACAGGTAACGTGATAGTACCAACAGGCTGCACTTTCATTCCACCAAAACCAACCAAGGGCGAATGCACTAGACGAAGTCGATCTCGTCCGAGGTTCATTTGTTGAAAGGCAGGGTAATATAAGATATCCGCCGAGCTTCCATTATCTACCAACACCCTTCTAGTTGAATAGTCAGCAATAAGCAAGGTAATAATGATGGCATCGACATGAGGATGATGTATCCTTGAGGCATCCTCATCCGTGAAAGTGATGGCCTACTCATCCAGAGTTCTCATCTTTGGAGATCGTCCTGAAAGTTGGACGTTTTGCACTACCTTCAGGTACGTCTTTCTTGACCTGGACGACTAACCTGTTGAACCTCCCCCAACAATCATTCTGATTTCTCCAAGCGGAGGTCGTGACAACTCCTCTACCTTCGCCTTTAGCTTCTCATCCTTATAGTCTTGTCCAAGGAAATTCCTCAATTTCCCTTGTCTAATGAGATTCTCAATCTGCTGCTTGAGGTCAAAATATTCATCGGTATCATGTCCATGATCTCTATGGAAGCGACAATACTTATTCCGATTGCGCTTATTGGGATCCCCCTTTATTTTCTCTAGCCACTTTAAAGAAGGATCATCCTTGATTTGCATGAGAACTTGCTCAAGTGGGACGTTCAATGGCATGTACTGCTAATTCCATGCCGAAGGGCCTGCTTTCTTATTGTCTCGGTTTCTCTTTTCTTCCGCTCGTCCCTTTTTTGGACGAGGTCCTTACTCGGCATGGCGCATAGGATTCGTCTCCGTTCTTTCAGCTCTCTTCCTCTTCTTGGCTATGATCGCGTCTTCTGCATTCATGAAGTTCTGAGCCGAATGGACGAGTTCTACCATAGACTGAGGCTTTTTTTCATAAAGTTTGTGGATGAAGAGATCAGAATTAACCCCATTATGGAATGCCGCTAGTAGCAACTTATCATCCACTTCATCCACTGTCAGAGCTTCCCGGTTGAAACGAGTGATAAAGGATCACAGACTTTCATTCTCTCCTTGTTTTATGGTTAACAGGCTGGACGAGGAATGATTATGTCTCTGTCCCTTAATAAAGTTGTTAACAAACAATTTGCTCAACTCTTTAAAGGAACTTACTGAATTGGGGGGTATCTTATTAAACCATACTCGCATGGGCCCTTTGAGGGTGGTTGGAAAGGCTCTGCACATTATCTCGTTTGGAACCCCTTGAAGGTGCATTGTAGTTTTGAAAGTAGCAATGTGGTCAGAAGGGTCACGCGTCCCGTCGTATGAATCTAAGGAAGCCATTTTGAACTTTGGAGGGAGAGGGTGACCGTTGATGAGTGCAGTGAAAGGGGAGTCAGTCCTATGAACTAAGTCCTCCACTGGATTTGCCCTTCTCATATTTTCTCTCATCTCATCCATGACCTTTCTCATCTGGTCTATCTCCTTTTCCAGATGTGGGACCCTACGAGAAGTGGTACCCCTTGACTGGCTCTCAGGTTCAGCATTTATTCTGTCTTCTTGACTCTGGGTATGCCCTTCGGTATTCCCTTCGCAATGCTATCTCCTTGAATTAAGTTCTTTGGTTAGTTCCTGATTCTGACGGGTTAACTTCGCCATAGCGGCAGCCATGGACTGCACATGTTGGACAGAAGATGGCTGCATGGTAGGCGCCAATTGACGGTTGCGGCGGGGATTACTGGAAGCGTCCCTACTCTCTTGAGGGCCTGGACTAGTAACCCTTAATCTTGTCCAAACCATTTCAGCCATTTGTCGGTGAAAGGAATTGCAGAACTCAAGAAAAATGAAATTCCAGAAATTCTAACGATTCCCACAGACGGCGCCAACTGATGATGCTTCGCTTATCAGTAGGCTGAACAATCTTCGGCGTTATCGATCTAAGGGTTGTCGGAAAATTCTGAAAAGACAAACAGTAAAGTCAGAGGAGACTGGTGGAGGCCGACCAAGAATCCTCTGATGGCTAAGTTAGTATTTTTTGTGGTTCCAAATGTAAAGGAAGTATCTGAATGCCTACCTTCTTGTAAATCAGTGCTTTTATAGCACACCCACGTAACAGTTATCTCCCTTCTTGTAACTTCTCCTATTGTCAAGGGTTCCAGAAATAACCGTTATAACTGTTTTTGACATCGTATCGCTTGACCTAATTTATTTAACCGTCGTTGGCAACAGTTCACATCAATTTCGTCAATTCCGGAACGAGGGTGTAATGCCCATGTCAAAATAGTAGTGTTCGTTGTGCACTGTCTGCTTAGGACGAGATTATCTCTAGTCTCGTCCTACCTGTTTTGCTCATGGACAAGATTTTCCTCATCCTGAATTTCATGGGCTGCTGTCATTGACCAGGGCGACCCATTATGGACAAGTCTGGAGTTGGAACTTTTTCCGGTATCATTAATTCCTTCATCACACTCTACCTTACCTTCTTTTTATTTATTTTTGGATTAATTACTATGCTTTAGTGTGCGTTGAATCTTGATTATAAGCCAACTTATTACCTTTTTTCCTACTATTTTTGGGTTCTAAGTGAGTCTTCTACTTATTTTATTTAATTTTTACTTTTTATTTACAATACTTTTAGCAAATTAAGTTTCCAGCAAACGACTAAATAAGTTGTTCCCAATTAAGTTAGTTTGGTTCAGTTTTATGATTTTAGGTATTTTGAAAACTTGCTTTTATAGGTGTGTTTTGCAATTGCAACTCAAATAGTACAATGCAAAAATGCGTAAAATCACAACAGTGAGACCGTTAGGTACAATTTTGAAAACTTACCAAACTCCAAAATATGTGTTTACAGAATACAAGCATGTTTTTTTCAACCAAAAAGCAAAACCAAACAAACAAGTCGCTTCCTTTTACCTAAATAAGGGGATGTATAAGTATCATCATCAGACCACCCGTCCCTAATTCTTAAGTCACGCGTTAATAATACCACAATATTAATAATTTTCCTTAAGATAAGACATTATGACATGCTCACTGCTCACGAACAAAACAAAACATAATGAGATGCCTACGGCTCAGAAAATCCCATATCGGTTGAAAATACTACAGAACATTCTTTGGTAATTTACAAATACCCCCAAGCATAAATGGGCCGAAGTTTAGATTTTCCTTAGTAAAGTTAAATTGGGCCCTAAATTGGGCCACACACTAGAAATAACACTGCCCTATTCGGGAACGCACGGTCTCACCGACCTGTGTTTCTGGAAGGCTCTACGACTTGCGCCACTCTCTATATCCACTAATCTTTTCCCCTCCTGCACTTAACCAAGCGATCTCTCTATCTAATTCACAGAGTGTCTCTCTGTCATTTCAACCATGAAACGTAGTTTAACTGAAGACGTTGCCGCCGTAAACGTCACAAGCTCCGCCGTGAAACCCGTTTTTCTAACCAGAGCGGAACGCGAAGCCTTAGCCCTAAAACGCCGTCAAAAAGAAGCCGATGAAATCAACAAAAGCCGTCAAGGCCTCCTCTCCTCCGCTTCCAACAACCACAGCCACAGCCACAACAACAACCACCACAACAGCAACGATTTCAACAAACCCTCCGATTCCGATCGCCACCGCGATCGCGACCGCGACCGTGACCGCGACCGTGACCGTGACCGTGACCGGGATCGTGATCGTGACCGTGACCGTGACAGGCGCGACCGTGACCGTGAAAGAGACCGGGAACGAGACCGAGATCGGCGCGATAGAGACCGTGAGCGCGAAGAGGATGCTAAGTCTCGCGAGCGTGCGCGGTTGGAGAAATTGGCGGAGCGAGAGCGTGAGAAAGAGCTCGAGTCCATTAAAGAGCAGTACTTAGGGTCGAAGAAGCCTAAGAAGCGAGTTATCAAACCTAGCGAGAAATTCAGATTCTCGTTCGATTGGGAGAACACAGAGGACACTTCACGTGACATGAATGCACTCTACCAAAACCCTCACGAGGCTCAGCTCTTGTTCGGACGAGGCTTCCGTGCCGGCGTCGATCGCCGCGAGCAGAAGAAGCTCGCCGCCAAGAACGAGAAGGAGATGCGCGAGGAGATTCGCCGGAAGGATGGGGTGGAGGAGAGGCCAGAGGAGGCTGCGGCTCAGAAACTCAAAGAACAAGCTGCTGAAAAGTACGACCCGTACGACATGAGAGTCGATCGACACTGGAGTGAGAAGAAGCTCGAGGAAATGGCGGAGAGAGATTGGAGGATTTTCAGAGAGGATTTCAATATCTCCTACAAGGGTTCGAAGATTCCTCGCCCTATGAGGGCTTGGGAAGAGAGCAAATTGAGTCAAGAGCTGTTGAAGGCAGTCGATACAGCCGGGTACAAGAAGCCTTCGCCTATTCAAATGGCGGCCATTCCACTCGGTCTGCAACAGCGCGACGTGATTGGGATTGCTGAAACTGGTTCTGGTAAGACTGCTGCTTTTGTTCTTCCTATGCTTACTTACATTACTAGGCTACCTCCAATGAGTGAGGAGAACGAGGCCGAAGGGCCTTATGCCGTTGTAATGGCACCCACTCGTGAGCTTGCTCAACAGATTGAGGAAGAAACTAATAAGTTTGCTAAGCATTTGGGGATCAAAGTGGTCTCAATTGTTGGTGGGCAGTCCATTGAGGAACAAGGGTTTAGGATTAGGCAAGGGTGTGAGGTTGTCATTGCTACGCCGGGGCGTTTGATTGATTGTTTGGAGAGGCGTTATGCGGTTCTCAATCAGTGTAATTATGTTGTTCTTGATGAGGCTGATCGTATGATAGATATGGGATTTGAGCCACAGGTTATGGGTGTGTTGGATGCAATGCCTTCTAGCAACTTGAAACCCGAAAATGAAGATGAAGAGCTCGATGAGAAGAGGATTTATAGAACCACTTATATGTTTAGTGCCACTATGCCGCCTGCAGTGGAGCGCCTTGCTAGAAAGTATTTGAGGAATCCTGTTGTGGTAACTATAGGCACTGCTGGAAAGACCACTGACTTGATATCCCAACATGTGATGATGGTTAAGGAATCGGAGAAGTTTTCTAGGTTACAGAGATTGCTTGACGAACTTGGTGATAGGACTGCAATTGTGTTTGTTAACACTAAGAAGAATGCAGATAATGTTGCCAAGAACTTGGATAAGGCAGGCTATCGTGTTACAACCTTACATGGTGGAAAGTCGCAGGAGCAGAGGGAAATTAGTCTTGAGGGTTTTAGGACGAAGAGATACAATGTCCTTGTTGCCACTGATGTTGCGGGGCGTGGTATTGACATACCCGATGTCGCCCATGTCATTAATTTTGATATGCCTGGGAGTATTGACATGTACACGCATCGTATTGGACGAACAGGACGTGCAGGCAAGACGGGTGTGGCCACTACATTCTTGACTCTTTCAGACTCTGATGTCTTTTATGATCTCAAGCAGATGCTTATCCAGAGTAACAGTAGTGTTCCTAATGAACTTGCAAGACACGAGGCTTCCAAATTCAAGCCAGGTTCAGTTCCTGATAGACCACCAAGACGCAATGACACTGTTTTTGCCCATTGAGAAGTTTGAAAGACACTTTTAGGCGAAGTCTCCATGTCAATTGTGCTATTCAACTGTTTTTAGCTGAAACTTATGGTCCATTTGGATTGAGGGAGAGAGAGGGGGAGTAGAGTAAAATAGAGTAGATTTAGCACAAAATTAACTTATTTTTAGCAACACTACTCTATTCCCCTTCACTCCCCCTCCTTTATCCCTCTATCAAAACAGGCCATTAGTGATTCAGGTAAGGAACTGCAATAGATCTTTTGATGGGAATAGGATTTTTGGGACCTGATTGTTAAGACCTTCCTTGAAGGGGGAATTGATGTCATTACATTTTTCTGCTGTAATATATTTGCTCTTCTGCTGATTATTTATTGTAGGAATATTTTCACGATGATATCAGTTGAGAATGCTTTTTTTTTTTTTATCATGTTTAATTTTCTGTCACATATTGCCATCTTACACTTTGTGTCGCATTATACTTGACTGTGTTTTTTATGTATTGACATTGATAATGTGGTAAATTGAGAGATATGGTATTATTGTAACTATCCACCTCCATAAGTGAAGATTTATGAGAGGCTTGAATTACTAACGCAATATCAACTGTATAGACACTAATAAGTGGGTTTTTTATGACAAATACATGGGTTATAGGTCTATCAGTCTGACACAGTTTGGTGTTTATCAATGTAACTCCTCTAGATGTGTTATACGACAGGAGGTGTTAGACATGGTGGTTTCAGCTCATTTATATCATACTACAGCTGAAATTTTGATAAATATTTTGTTCATATTCCCAATCACAAAAAAAGAAAAAAAGAAGTTCATGCTGTAATAGTCATAATAGGTTGCTCAAAAAGGAAAAATAATGAAATCAATAGATGAAGACTCTTCTAGTTCTTACCAATGTTTCTTCACCTAGTTTTTCTTCTGTTTTTGTTTTTTTTTTTTTTTTTTTTTGGGGGGGGGTGTGGAATAAACACATACTTCGTCAGTTTTTGAAATAGATTTTATGTTTGTTGAACAAAGTAGAAGAAAGCCAGGTTATGGCCAAATGACTGAAAAGAATGAGCTCTGAAGATTGTGTATAGAGAAGGGTGTATTTGAAGATTGTTTGTCAGTCAAGGTCATGTGGTATTTAGTGGCAATTCAACTTTGGTTTGTAGAACCCCTAGTACTAACAAAAAAAAAAGTTTGTAGAACCCCTAGCATTTCTGGCAGGTGAAGGATATAAAGGAAAAAACACGTCTATTATAGTCTGATGGAGATTTTTAGGTATGAAGTTAGTTACTGATCTTTTTGTTACCTAGTTATACTTAGACTAGCATTAGAGTCGTAGAGTAAGTAGGTCTTGTTCCTCCATCAAAAAAGAAAAAAAAAAACTAGGTATAGTTCCAAATCAGAATTTCTTGTCCTGGAAAGAAAGCTATGCTTCTTAATCAGCTTTTTCTATACTTGTGTGTCCTAGGAGTATGCCCCTTTTTGTACATTTTAATCAAATTAATCACATTATTTCTTTTTAAAAAAAAGGAACCACTTTAGATATTAGAGACTTTAGAGTTTCTTCATTCCAGTGTATTTTACTATTTTAAAATACGACTGAAATGTGGAAACACAATTTAGATATATTTAGTTGTTTCTTCAAACTTAGCGCATTGACACCATCCCCCAATATTTTGACGCATGTTGAGATAAACCAAATTGAGTATGACTAATTTTACTAACGTCTTAATTGCATTGATTTGTATGGTTTTGCAAATTTGGAACTTAAACCATTAGTATTTATGTTAGCGAGCTTGTATAGTTGTATATCTAGAACAAATAACAACAATAGCAAAGCTTCTATTCCAAAACTTTGAAGATGGTATGAATTCTCAAAAATCTCAACAAATAAATTGTGGACAGACATATGAATGCTTCTCCGCCATTCTTTTCTATCCAAAATTATATCCCATCACCTCTGTAAATAACGTACCTTTTAATTACTTTACCATTTTATTTAGGCTTTCCTCTTGCTCTTTTTTTTCCCTTAATTTGAATCGAATCACTTTTCATTTATCCCAAAATAGAAGCTCTGTGTGGTGGAAGGAAAACTATGTTTCTCTTGATGGGTAGAATTACTTGAATGATGTCAATTCTCACCAATTCCTCAAAAGTAATATGTAACCTTGTTTTAAGTATTGTTAAGACTAATTTTTGTATCCTATTTTCCTCTCTGCTTTTGTAGTTGTTTCTATTATTGCTTGTGCAATGCCTCTGTGGTACCAATGGTATTGGAGCCACCAGCTGAATTTACTGTTGTGGGATCAATTTAATGACTTCAAAAAAAATGTCAACATATCAAATTCACTGTAAAATTCACAGTGGCTGTGTTTTCTGTTTCGGTCGCACTAAGATGATGAATTCACAACTGCCCAATCAGCGTGCAACAAAATGGGCCAGTTCCATCTCCATGCACTGTCTCCAGTAAAAGCAGGACTTTTTGGTATGTTGTCCTATTGAGGTTTTTTTTTTCCTCCCTTTATCAAGAGAAGGTGCTGAAGTTGAGTCTTAGATGTTTGAATTTTGTCGTTTGATATTTCCCTTTCCTTATTCTCTATTCCTTTGCCTTTTCTTTCTCCTATACGCTACTTTTTTGTGTTGCTATCCTGCTGTATTGTTGTTGAATGAAAAGTGTGGAAATATTGAATTCGGCTCATTACTATGGCTCATTCATGCCATAACTATGATCTTGAACCCAATACCTCACCATTCATCCCATTACTATGGTTCACTGGTTGTAATTTTCCCTTTTCTTATAACTGGACTGATGCTGTTGCCCCCGTCGGAACAACGTACTGTTGGGGGTTGTTGGGAGATTTATTTTCTACTAGCAGCTTGTAATGCTATAGGTATATGCAATTGGTTGCTTACTAAAGAAAAAAATGTGTTGCAATTGGTTGTCAGAATTGGACAATTATTTGCTACTAGAAATATAGGAAGCAAAGTATTCGCAGGCATTTGCACTGTTGCCGTAACACCATTCTGATTTCTGAACATCAATTTTTGTTTTCTACAACTGGCTTTATCAGCCTCTCAAACGAGTAAGCGTGCGAGTATTTTTGTGTTTGTAATATATTCATTTCTTTTTCTTTGTTTTGAATAACAAACTTCCTACAATAGTTGCTTGCTCACTTCGGTCTTCAAGATTTGACGCTAGGTGGTAAATGGCTAAATGCAAACTAGCTTTAATATATGTGGTTGTGTGGCCAAGAGATCTGGAAAGGTATCAGCTTCAAGGGAGAAGATCCTTGCTAACATTTCAATAGCCTATGCACTGATTTGGACATAATATGATTTCACATTACTCCCAATCGCAACCAAATTTCATGTCTACTACTAACTTCATAATTGAGGAGTGCTTCACACAAGCAACTAATTAAGTAGGAGAAACAGGTAAAGATGATTGCCAAATTGTTTATTAAAAAAAAAAAAAAAAAGATGAGGCCAAATTAACTACTTTATTTTTTGAAAACTAATCCAATAGTAAGGAAGCCCATTGTTCAATGACACGGGGAGATTCAAAATCACTATATAAGATAAATAAAGACCCGAAACACAAATGTCACATTAAAAAAAACGTATTTCAGAAGTCAATTGAACATAGAATAATATCTATGTACTTGAAGCTTCAGCTGATATGAAAAAATTGAGCATTTTGGCATGTTGCTAGGTCATTAACAAAAAGATAGAAATTAAAAAAATTACTAGAATATATCAATACTGCTAGGTCATTAACATGCGTGGTTGCTTATGCATTATCATGAACATCTAAAAATTTAGTAATGTTTTGGATTTCAGTTAGTTTAACTGATAAAATCTCTGATGGTTAAATAAGAGATTTATGGTTCAATCATCGCTTACACAAAAAACTAATTGGTATCTGGGCCTGATGATAAGGAGCTATCATTAGAAGCAAACGTCATAAGTTGAAAATCTCTAAAAAAAACAAAAAATAATGCTAGAGAGTGAGAATAATAAAATAGCACCCAAAGAATTTTTTTTTTACAAATTATTATAATTATAAAATAAAAAAAAAGTCCATTGTGCTACTCCTTCATCACCACAAACACTGTGCTAACTTCACCCCCAAAATTGACACCTATAATATCAAAAACATTTATAAGAGAAAAAAAAAATTAGGACCCACTATCAGCCAAAACTTTGTTTGCCTAATCAAGTAAAATTCTTAAGTATTTGTAAAGAGGAAAAAAAAAAAACTCACATGAATTGGAATAGAAATTGGAGAATGCACTTCCATTTTGGGCGTGAAGTCATATTGGGATTAGAATACATAGAATAAAAAAAAACATATGACAGTAACAGACGTGGGAGGTTTTATTTAGAACAGTGATTCAATCAAATTGTGGTGATAACGGTTTTTTTTTTTTTTTTTTTGAAAACATAATGGTTATTAGTATTAGATGTGGAGTTCACAAAATTGTACTTTTTTTTATAAAATTTGAATTTGAAATAAGAAAAAATGATGGGTGGGGACATTTTTTTCTTTTTCTTTTTGGAATAAACCTCTTTTATATATATTAAACAGAGGAATGGCGGAAGTTGGGTAAGGTTACAAGTGTATTAAGTGATACAAGTGTAAGCTAATGGGGATAGATTACAATCTCGTTAGGGTGTAAGGAGAAGGGAGGTAATAAGGAGAAACTTAAGGAGTTTTACTGCCTAAGGAGTTCTCTCTAAATTAAGCCTGAGGAAGACTGAGGCCAAGGATGCCTTATATAGGAGGTGAGAGCCTTGGAGTCTTCTGGAGTGAGCTGGAGTCACGGACTGGAATCACGGAAGGTAAATTGCTTTTACTTCAGGTGAATGTCTTTTCAGCCGAAAGCAATAGTAACTTGAATGATTCTGTCTGGGGCACTGTTGGAGTGAACAGTATCTGGTCACTTGTTTATGAACAGTGTTCTGTCCCCTTTGTCTTTCTGGAATAGTAGCTTGGTTGGTCAGCTCTGCAAGTGCGGGTACTGTTCTGAATAGTAGCCGGTTAATGCAAAGGTGAGCTGTTGAGCTTTCAAGGATGTCTGGAACAATTCTGGAACGTCAAGGTTCGTAATCGCTGTCCAAGTTGTAACCATCGTAAGGATCTTGGGCGTCCTGGAATGGGGCAACTGGGACAAGATTGCAAGAAGCTTCAGAAGAGGCAGGAGAGCCTTTCTCTGTTGACTCTAACTGCTCAGACTGGAGGAGTAGCTGATGGGCAAGATCTTTGAGCTCTTTGCTAGATTTTCCGGAGATCTGGACGGAGTCTAGACTTAGCTGGGACTTTGAACCATGAGCAATGGACTTCTGTACTGGAAGAGGAAAGTCTTTATAAAGTTTTGAGATAACGTCAGTTGGTCTGAACCTATCCCACCACTTAGTAAAGAATTCCCTATCAAGCAGATTCTGGTTGATAACATAATTCCACATGCTTATCCAGTGGATCTTGTATTGTACTGACATATGCAAGATGGCTGGAAACTGTGAGGTATGTCTGTCTGCCTGGAACTTGGAGCTGAAATACCTAAGTGCGTCTTGTAGGGGTTCTGGGAGGTTCTGTGGAACTGAACCGAACATTTCCCACCACTTGAGGAACCATGAAGGTATTTGGCTAGTGAAATTCTTGTCGAACTGGATGAACCATGAATGATCACAGGTCTTGTTCTGGAAGAATAGCACTTTTTCAAATGCATCCATGTAGTCATAATAGTTATACAGGGGTTCTGATCCCTTGAGAAGTGTAAGGGGCCTGAGATTAGAGGGGTGTCCCCAATCTTTGCAGCTTACAAAACTCTGTATTATGAACTTGTGGAATAACACTCTTGAGGGGTCATGTCTGTCAAGGATATCTTCTATTCGGGCAGACTTCTCCTGGTAGAGGATGCCCTTATAGAATCTGATACTCTTTTCAGGGCTTTTTGGAAGAAAATGCCATTCATGGGGCAATACTTCCATTGCAAGTGCCAAGGGGTCGGTTATATGGGCCAAGTGTGGCTCAATATAAGAGACATGCTGGACAAAAGGTTTCTTGATATAAGGAGCTCTACCTGTTCTGGGAGGGAGAGTAGTTTGCTTAGGAACAATTGAGTCTGAAGGTTCTTCAACCATATATGGGGAAGTTTCCTTGGACGGGATTGTGGCTAAAGCAGAACTGTAACTGTGTTGACTTTGGGGCCTTTGGTAGTTTGGTCTTGGGGTTGTGGAGACCAAGTAACGGTTGGCGACAGAGGATGATGACACAGGTTGGGTTCTCTGGGAACTGGAAAGGGGTACTAAAGGGCCTAGGTTTTGAGCCTGAGTAGTACTCCTAGTGTTATGCTGTTTAGGCATTTTGGGAGGTTGAGGTTGAACGGGCCTCTTTCCGGACATTTTGTTTTGGATCCTGCAAGAATTCACGGGTCAGGAAGTCAGGGATACTGTTTTGGGTTCCTGCAATGAATTCTATGTCAAAATCGAAAACTGAAAGAATAGCTTGCCAACGTGCAAAAATTTGTTTTGATGCAATGTTTTGAACATCTTTTTCTAAAACATGTTTTGCAGATTTACAATCAATTCTTATTAAAATTTTTTGATTTAGAAGGTCACTTTGGAACTTCGAAATGCATAATACTATAGATAAAATTTCTTTTTCTATAGTACTATAATTTAATTGGGTGGGAGTCCAGATTCCTGAATGAAAACAGACAATCTGTTCAGGGGAAGTGGGACTGACACGCTGAAGAAGAATGCCACCATAACCTATGTTAGAGGCATCGGTCTGAACTACCTTGGAGGAATTTTCAGAGGGGATTCCGAGGCAAGGGAGTGTCTTGACATATTTTTTGATTTGTTGGACGACCAGTGTATGGGTGGGGGTCCAAGGGGGAGGATTGGTACGAAGTCTATCAAAAAGAGGCTTGCATTGTTGCCGAAGGTTTTGATAGAAATCTGAGATGTAATTGAGGGATCCTAGGAACCTTTGAAGTTGGGTTTTTTCTAGGATCTCATCTGGGAACTTTTCTGCAAATTGGATGGCTCTATCTATGGGTTTGATAATACCTTGTCTGATATCAAATCCTAGAAACCTGACAGTTGTTTGGAAAAGCCTAATCTTAAGGGCCGAGACAACTAGACCATTTCTTTTGATGGTTTGGAAGAATGTCCTGAGATGCTTCCAATGTTTGTCTAGGGACTCCGAGAAGATTAGCACATCATCGATGTATACGATGGTATGATCTGAGAATGGATTGAAAATCTCATTCATGATATTCTGGAATTCAGAAGGTGCATTTTTGAGACCAAAGGGCATTACATTCCATTCGTAATGACCAAAGGGTGTGGTAAAGGCTGTTTTGTACCTATCAGATTCCCTGATTTGGATCTGCCAAAAACCACTCTTCATGTCAAACTTACTGAAGACCACTGCTTTACTAAGCCGGTTAACTAAGTCTCTTTTGTTGGGAATAGGGTACCTAATCCATTCTAAGACTTTGTTAAGGGGCTTGTAATTGATAACCAGTCTAGGGACACCTCTCTCAATCTCAGCGTTTTTCTGGACATAAAAGGCTGGACAGGACCATGGTGACCTAGAGTGTCTGATGATTCCCTTTTCAAGAAGATCCTCAATTTCTACCTTGCAAGTATCCATAAGTTCTTGACTCATTTGGATAGGTCTGGCTTTGGTGGGGATGTTCTTTTCATGGAAATCTTTGACATAAGGAAGTGCAACTTCGTGCTTTTTCCTATGCCAAAAGGCTGTGGGGAAATCGGAGCAAACTTCCTGTTTAAGTTCTTCCTCAAACTTTCTAATGTTTGATTGGTAACTTTTGCAAGTTAATTGCTCATCAACTCTTTTGTAACTTAGTTCCTTGCTAAGGTACTTAAGATGTTGGGTTTTGGCTTGGATAAGGTTAAGGGTCTCGGAGATTGGATCCTTTTTAAGACTATTGATGTCTTTGGGTTCTGGACTCCTAAGAAACTCAAACTTAACTGGTTGGCCAAAGGGATGGGTAGTGATTCCTTCACTATCTGTGGTGAAAGGATATAACAGACACATGAAAGGGTTTCCTAAGATGACCCTATCTGCCATATTCTTGACAAGAACAAAGGTGGTTTTAAAACACGCATTGTCTTGACACACATGAGCTCTTGGTATCTTGAATTTGATCTGCATTTTACCTCCACTTGCGGAAGTCAACCTTTCCTTGGTTTTCCGAAAGTATTTAGAGGGAATGATTCCTTCTTGAATGCAGTTGAGATCAGCACCTGAATCTATTAGGGCAATAACCTCAAATTCAAAATCCTTGCTTATGACAATCCTGACTTTGGAATGCCATTTCTGGAAGTTAATCCGACTGATGGTTTGTAAGAACGATCCTTTGGATAGTTCGGGCTCCATTTCTTCAGTGGATTTAACTGTTTGTCTATCTCTTAGGTAGACAGGTGACTGGGGTTGGATCGGAGATCTATACTGGTATGTATCCAGAGGCTGTCTACACTTTGGAGTGCTAGGCCTAGATCTGTCGAAACTTAACCTAATCTTTTTATCAAGTTTAACATCGAAAGGTTTTAATGAGGGTGTTTCCTCCTCGCCTTGATGTGAAACTGACTTGAGATTCTTGAGACTATGGTTGACCCTAAGAATGGTTAATTCTTGCTTAAGGTTCCTTAGCTCAACTTTGTCATTCCTAATCTCTGTTTGGAGATCTTGGACTGTTATCTTTTTTGTGACTTTGGGTTCCTGAAGCCTAGGTTTGGATGTACTGGTTTCCTTAACTAGGGTTCTGTGGAAATCACTAAGTCTTCGAGATTTTTCTTCTGGGTCCTTAATCTGTTCTATTAGATCAAAGAGGAGTTCTTCTTGTTTAGAGAGAACTTCGATAGCGTTGTTCCTGCAACAACTATCTGCGCAGCCTGTGGCTTCATCTGGACTAGAGGTATTATCTGGAACTCTAGGAGAGGATGAATCTTGGTAAATCTGACAGATTTCTTGGTCAGTAGAACTATTTGCAGACTCTGGTTGGTCAAGTTCTAGGACTTTGGAGATTTCTTCAGAAACTATAGTATGGGTAGGGGATTTCCCTAGACATTCTATTTTGAAGTGTCCTTTCTTTCCACACTTAAAGCATTTTCCTTTTGCTTTAGGTTTGAGGTTCTCTATGGGATTGGGGTTTCCCTTTTTATAGAAGTCATTGTTTTTGAACTTTTGACGTCTATATTCCTTAGCGTGAATTCTTTCTCTTTTAGAATTCTTAAAGGCTGGATTTCCTCTATATTTGGATTTCCATATTTTAGGAGGAGGTGTAGCATTGTGCTTGGATGAATCTTTCTCCTTATCTGAGGAGGGTTCATCGGAACTGCTAGAGGATAGATGGGCTCCTAAGACATTGACTACTGGGGAGGGAGAGGCTGGTTTCCCTACTTTTTTTGTAGAATGCTTGGCCTTGGTTGGTGGAGTTTTGGGTATGACATAGTTCCTTTTATGCCATGTGAAATGTTTCTCAAAGTATTCAAAGAAAGGGTAATCTGCTTTAACCTCTCTCATGAATGACTTCCATTTCTTCAAGACTTCAACCTTCTGTTCCTGGGTATGGTTGGCTCTGTAGGATTCTCTTTTAACTCTGTTCTTCTCAGAATTAAATTCCTTTTCGAGCATGTCCATATTTGGAACGAATTCCTTGTTTAATACTAGGAGCTGAGGGTCGTATTCAGTTTCCTTCTGAATAGGACTTCTAAAATCAGATCCTGATGGTGATGGAGGTTTAAGACTGTCCTGACTGTTGTTGTCTTCTTCTTGATCAACAACTGAGTCTGGTTGGGCGGAGTAACAAGGGGTACTAACCTGGGAGTGGTCTTTAACACCTTGAAACTGGGCACCTAAGTCTTTCCTAAATGGAGCTCGTGTTCTGGACGAACTACACTGAGATGCAGGTCTATCTCTTAAGAGGATCGGAGATCTAAACTGGGATATATCCAGAGGCTGGTCACACTGTGAAGTGTTAAGCCTAGATCTGTCAAAACTCTTTTTTCTTAGATCCATGGATCTAGACCTTGGTTCCTGGTATGTGTCCTGGGGCAGATCTAAAGAGGATCTGGGCAAGGGTTCATCATACTCAAGGGGTGATCTGAACCTAGACTGGTCAAAGCTAAGTCTAACCGTTCCATTGGTTAGCTGCTGGACGAGATCTAGTTCTGGGTTCCGTACAGGGTTCTGGACCTGTAAGGGATAGTTTTCATTTTGCAGAGTCCAATCTGCTGGAAATGAAATCTCAGACCATTTCAGGGTTCTTGGGACCTGAACGGTAGATCTAATATCCGAGGTTTGGATAAGAGTGGTTTCTCCTGGTCTTCTCTTATCGAAAGCTTGGATGGACATATTAGTTCTCATGCACTTATAATACACTCTGTATATAAGGGCAAGCTGCTTGGTTCCATGTAACACAAGGTTACCATGGGTTTTGATGTTGAGGGTGAGGACCTTCATGATATGGGGGTCGTCAAGCGCAACTGTGAGGTTGGTTAGAGGCATCGGTCTGAACTACCTTGGAGGAATTTTCAGAGGGGATTCCGAGGCAAGGGAGTGTCTTGACATATTTTTTGATTTGTTGGACGACCAGTGTATGGGTGGGGGTCCAAGGGGGAGGATTGGTACGAAGTCTATCAAAAAGAGGCTTGCATTGTTGCCGAAGGTTTTGATAGAAATCTGAGATGTAATTGAGGGATCCTAGGAACCTTTGAAGTTGGGTTTTTTCTAGGATCTCATCTGGGAACTTTTCTGCAAACTGGATGGCTCTATCTATGGGTTTGATAATACCTTGTCTGATATCAAATCCTAGAAACCTGACAGTTGTTTGGAAAAGCCTAGTCAACTGATCTATGTTTTCATCCCTATCCCGGTCCCTAGTCAACTGGTCAAACTTAGAAACAGAAACAGACCGTAAGGTATCATCCCCTCTGATATCTATGGGTTTGATAATACCTTTCGATCTAAACAGGATTCTCACTAGTCAACTCTTTGGCAAAGAGGATATCCATTCCATGGATAAAATGACTATCATGAGCACAGACTACGCTAGGTTAAGTCTTAAGACCCAAAACCAGCTTAGAAGTGCTGTCGCCAACTTGCCTTCTGATATACAAATACGTATATTTAGAAGCAAGGCAATGACTGAATCATGTGACCAATGGTTCAGGCATTTTGAGATTATGGTCACCACCCATCTCCCCGTTCTCGGAGAAAACGCAAGTTTCACCAACCTTGCTTCTATCCTAGATACCTGGAGCAGTTACTTTGGAAGCAAATTGTTGTAATAATTGTATATGTTTTCTAATTAAAAAGAAAAGAAAAAGATAATTGTATAAGTTTATCTCTTAAAAATTTTGAATTTGGTTTTCTAATATTTTGTAATAAAAAAATAATTAATTAATTGGGTAATTGAAAAGGCATAGGTTTAAACGTTTTTGGCAGATTAAATTTTAGGTGGGAGGTTAATTATTTATTTAAATTTATCCTATCCAATTGTGTAGATATTGTTGAAACTTTTTTTTAGGGATAGATTTTGATAATGCTTTAAAGTGGAGACTCCTTTCAAGAAAATAAAGTGGAGACTTGTGTATTGATATATTGCAGGCTGTTCAAACTTCAAACTAATAAATTTGTTTGGGCAAAACTTAGATACAGATAACTCCATTCATTCTTTTGAAAAAGCGGGAAAAGTTCCGATAAAAAGAAAAAAGTGAGAGAAGCAAAAAGCTTTGAACAATCAAAGGCTTTGCACAATTTCACGCTGCTGTGTTTGAAGTGAGGGGAACCAAAAGAATTTGAGGTGCATAAAGACAAGTTTGAATGGCGCCGGAGAAGTGCCAACAACGGCAAATCAAAGACGCCGGAGTAGTGTCAAAAACGACAGATCAAAGATTGGCAGTGGTGTTAAAAAGCAAACTGAAATAGTTTATAACTTTATATATCCTTGAGAGAGAGAGAGAGAGAGAGAGAGAGAGAGGCTGGAAATAGTTGGATGGAAATGTAGGTGAAAAAAGATCCCATCCAAGCCGTGTTTGCATCTTTCGTCACAGGATTTCCTTATGAATACATCTAAACTAGCACACTCACAGTGACTCACTAGAAGGAATAATTCTAACAAAGTAAGATAACCCGGTGCCACCAACCATTTCGATGCTACCCTGAAGGTATTTGACACTAGTGTCAATGAACAAAAGAAATTGCCAAACTTGAACAAACTTATATTGGGTTTAAACCAAAAGAATAAACAACAAAAACTCAAAAAGTACTTTTATTGGCGTCATTCATTTCTGCATATGCAATTATCATGTGAATTTTTTATGAGACCAAAAATGTACCCAAAAAGAGGGGCAGGGACACAACAGAGTACAGACTACGCTAATCAATTAGCTAATGGTTTCCTAGAAGCAAATTCCTGGTTTAGCTACTGATGGAGCTAGCTTGTTTTCCTTGTGTGATATCTGGATTATTCATATCAATTTATATATATATATATATATATATATATATATATATATATATATATATATATATAAAAGACAACTAAGCCGACTGAGGCTATATGATTACATTGAAAACAGAAAAATAGAAAAGCCATTTGGTTACAGATTGGTTACAAGATTGGATATTCCTAATACAAGATTTATAAGGGATTCTTGTAAGAAGGAGATATGTTGAACCAAGCTTGTCTTCGAATGGAACTTAAGCTTCTTCATATAGACTAGGAGGAGCTTAGCATCTTCTGGAAAGAGCTCTGAAGATTCTTGAAAATCTGAGGGGGGTAATTTGCTTCTTCCTTGGGTGAAAACCTTTTCCACCGAAAGTAGACGGGACCCTCGAAAGCATAGCAATGCTGCGCGACTGTTTATTTTTGTCTTTTTGTGTTGGCTAGTACTGTTTTTGTCTTCTTGTGTCGGCTGATATTGTTCATGAATATATATATATATATATATATATATATATATATATATATATATATATATAGTTATGTTAGAATAATAATTAAATAATTAAATCAATCATTTCTTAAGAGTTTAAGTTTATCATGGTATCAAAGAAATTGATCCTGAGTTCAAACATTATTTTCACTCTATACCTTCTATTTAAAAAGTTAAAAATCTCATTTGCAATGTCATACTTATTAAAAGATAGTCTAATTACAAGTAGGAAAAAAAAAAGTCTAACTATGCACATGAGAAGGAATGTTAAAATAATGTTTAAATTTACTTGTTCCTTATAATTATTTAAGCAATTAGGACAAGTCATGTTCCAAAAAATCAAGAGTTGAAATAAATGCAGCCAAACATAATTTCTCTCTCATCTCTCTTACTCTCACGAGCCTCACTCACATCACTTCTCTCATACCACTTCAATACAAATGGTTCCTTCATCACACTCTACCTTACCTTCTTTTTATTTATTTTTGGATAAATTACTGTAGGGGTGTCAATTTGGATTAGCGTGTCGGGTTCGTGTCGTGTCGTGATCGGGGTATTCGACTAAATGGCTTAACCCTAACTCGACCTATTTAATAATCGTGTCATGATCCTTCAATCCTAACCCGACCTATTAATAAGGCAGGTTGACTTGACCCAATTCATTTAACACGCTTAATAAACGAGTCGTGTTCGGTTGACATGAATGTAACACAATCCATTTCAACCTGCGTAATATTTAATATAACATCCATCTAGAAATAATTTTTTTTTACATCTCAAAAGCAGTGCATACACTTCAAATCTTCAACCCACATTCAAAATAATATAGTTCAACAAAAATATAACATTCATCTAGAAATAAGTTCCTCACACTCCAAAAGAAGTGCATACACTTTGTTGAGGGGAAAATTTTGATTGTTCCCAAATAGAATATTGGGTAGCCAAGCCGAAACTCAACAATGGGCCCTTGAAATAAAGCCCAAAGGCTATCGGTGTGGTGTAAGTCCGCCCAAGCAAGGAATAGAGGCTGCACCATAACAAGAAGACAACAATAAAGCATAATAAACACGTTAGTGTTGTTAATTCGTTATATTATTAGTCTTTTTATGGCATCATAGTTCAAATCAATCCTCTAGCGGTACGGTATTATCTCCAGCGGTACGGTATTATCTCCAGCGGTAGGGGTGAAATTATACTTAGAGTTCAGCAGTTAATGATCAAATAAATTTAGGAAACTGTTCACTCCTGGGGGTCCTTGTGTGTCTTGGTCAAGGAAATTTAGTACTTTCGGTCATCGTTACATCAATGTGAGGGAAAAATTTAATTGTTACAAATACATTATGTCCTTCATCATAATAATAATAAACAATGATTAAAGGCTCCATAGTTACAAATAAAAGAGGAAAAATAGGATCGAATAAAGGGAGATAAAGATCTCCAGCTCAGTGCAGCAAGTATTAGACTAAAATTTTGGTGAATGTGTGTTCATAAGGCATGAATGAGACAATATGGGCTGTTTTGAGTGAGTGGGATGAGGTTAACTCTGAGGTTAAGGCTTTTTGAGATTTGTGGTCTGTTTGTGACTAGTTGAGAGACATATATGGGCTGTGATTGTGTGAAAGGGGAAGAAGGTATTTGAGATTGGATGAGTGTGGGCTAAAGATGATGAGTGGTGAGCTTGAGGAAAGCTTAAACCACGAGCAAAGTAGTAAACAAACCAAGTGTTTCAGAGGGAGTGGCTGTCTTGGTCAGTTATGGGACGTTTATGGAGTAGGAAAGTGTAAGCAAGGTGGTGAATGTTGGTGTTATGGTGACTATAGGCTGAGAAAGGTTGTGAGTGAGCTCAAGAGAGCTTGGGGAAGCTTAAAGCAAGCTTAATAAGGGTTGAATTTCTGCAGAATGTAGTCAATGACAGAAGTTCTTAGAGAGCCCTCTTGTGGGTTGAGGTGTGTATACTTTTATAATGGAGCTTTAGAGAAGCATTGATTGAGAAGAATCCAAAAATGCATGACTCATCAGGGGTGACGAAATCAAGGTTTAACTTTCATGAGATTTTTTATCAGAAGTAGGAAAATCCACTTTAAGGGGTTGTCTTGCTTCTTTGGGTAATGATGGGATTTTGGAGCTTTTTGCATTAAGTGCCAAGATTTTCGGGGCTGAGCTTAATTATTGTGTATCAAGAGTGGATCATAATGCTGCAAATTGAGATTTGGTCCCTCAAGAAGTAAGATTTCAACACAACAAGCCAGGTGTCAAGTTCTAGTCTACTTCAGGGGGTTCCGCTGGAGATCCATTTATGCCCTCCAAACCACATGTTCCCAAATTTTCCCCTTTAGGATTCATGGGCTTGGTACATGAATCATGTCTTGATCGTTTTTAACATTTATAGCATCAATTTGTTGAAGTTTGGATAATTTGGTTTCAGCTTCCCTTTCACTGGAGGTGCAGTTTGGAGGAAGATCATGGAGTCTCTTCATCTTTTTGACTTCAGTTGATATGACAGCCCTTGGGCATTGTTCACGTCAGGCAGAAGGTGGCAGAAAATTGAGGGGACAGCCCTTAGTCCATTCTCAAAGGCTTGGTTCTTTTGTATGAGTCTCTAGTTGCCCTTTTTGGTTAGGGATGAACAAGGGCTGTTTGCCCACTCTCAATCCTTTGCCTCTTGCTAGTGTTTTTTACTTGGCTTGCTCACATGGACTGGTTCCCTTGGGTTGAGTTGTATGCACATGTTGCCATGGACTTTTATTAGTAAATATTTTTTGGGTTTTTCATAAATACTTGCAATGGGCCTTTGAGCAATTAGTTGTAATGTTTGAAACGATAGGACAAGTTTCAAAATACCTTTGTAAGTAATATTTACTATGATGAATTTCATATTGCAAATAATGTTTCATGGTTTCTAATAATCGCATCATAACTTAAATGATGAGCTTGTGAGTTTGAATATTTACCATGAGTTTTGGTAATAAATATTATGGATGTTGTGATGTAAGATATATAGTGAGCATGAGTTTATAATATGAAAAAAATAGATATCATGGGTCCAATAATCATAACTTTTCATGTGCTTTTATAAGATGATTGCCATGAGTTTTGAGAATAGATAATTCATACATTCCATGAGCTTGTAATATTACAGTAATATGTTTAAGAATCTAAGTATTTGTTCATTATTGGACTTTTAAGTGAAATAATTACGATGTAGTATTTTGCCAAGTATTGATAACCTTGGGCTTTTAATAAAATAGTGCCAAGTAGTTAGCTTGGGCTTTTAATAGTGCCAACGTAAGTTGGGCTTTTGATATTGCCAATGAGAACTGGACTTTGGATAAATAAATCTCCATGGGTTTAAACCATGGGCTTTGATTATGGATTTGAATTCCATTGATAAAAATTTTTTGCCATGGATTTGAATCATGGGCTTTTCAAATATTGTCAAGCATAAGTATTCTTAGGCTTTAAATAGAATAGGATGTGTTCATTGGGTTCAAAGGGTCAGTATTGGGCTTAGCTAAATAATGATAATAAAATTGGATAAAATATGAGTTTTTGGGCTTTTTGTGATAGTTTATATCATGACCCAGTTTAGATAATGAGATATGAAATATTTGTGATTAATGGAATAATAGAGCAAAAAATATTTGGGAAAACCCAATAAGTCCTTAGTGGTATAAATAGGTGGTACTCAAATAAAATTAGGTGTAAAAAAAAAAAGTACCCTAACACACTTTAACCCAAATTCAAAATAACATAGTTTAACAAAAATAACATAGTTCAACAAAAATATAATATCTTGGAACTTGCCAAATGCTAAGTATCAATATTGAAAGAATTTGAGCAAACAGTAGACTAATCCTGACTATGATTACGATTATCATCCAGAGAGAGAGAGAGAGAGAGAGAGAGAGAGAGAGAGAGAGAGAGCAATAATCAGTTTAAGACTTTGAGTTTGAGAATTGGGCATGGGACTATAAGATAGTAGAGTCTGTAGTATGGCTAAAATTTAAAAAAAAAAAAAAGAAAAAAAAAAAAAGAAGATATTTATAATAAGGTTTAGAGATTTAGGGCTTGTAAGATTTAGAGATTTAGGGTTTGTAAAGTTTCAATTTCCAATTATATCCCTTATAAGTTTTTGTAATTACTCACTTTTATTTTTAAATTTAAAATATATGTTGGATATAAAAGGTATTTGACAAATCTAAAATAAAATGAATATGTATTTATTATATGAGTTAAACAGGTTGTGTTAAATGGATCATTTTGGGTTGATACAAATAAATTAGCGTGTCAAATGTGTCTATTGCGGGTTATGCGGGTTGGCTCGCTTATGACATGTTTCTTATCGTGTCACTTTCGGGTCAACGCACTTATGACCTAAACCCATTAAGGCACAACCTTAACCCGTAAAACCCGTGTCAGGTTCATGTCGTGTTCGCGGGTTGGGTCGAACATTGACACCCCTAATAATTACTATGCCTTAGTATGCGTTGAATCTTGATTATAATCTAGCTTATTGCTTTTTTTCCTACTATTTTTGGGTTCTAAGTGAGTTTTGTACTTATTTTGTTTAGTTTTTACTTTTTATCTACAGTACTTTTAGCAAATTAAGTTTCCTAAATTAATGATAGGTTGTTCCCAATTAAGTTAGTTTGGTACTTGTATTTAAACACATGTTTTCAATTTTTAAACAATATTACATGTATTTTCACACATTTTTTTACCCACATGTATTTTCAAAAAATACAAACAACGTTACTAGAACAACATTATCAAACATAAGTATTTTGAAAACTTGCTTTTATAAGTGTGTTTTGCAATTGCAACTCAAAGGGTGCAATACAAAAATGCGTAAAATCACAACGGTGGGACTATTAAGTGCGATTTTGAAAACTCACCAAACTCCAAAATATGCGTTTATAGAATGCAAGCGTGTTTTTTAAGCCAAAAAGCAAAACCAAACAAGTCGCTTCCTTCCGCCTAGATAAGGGGGTGCATAAGTATCATCATTAGACCACCCGTTCCTTATTCTTAAGTCACGCATTAAGAATACCATAGTTTGTATATATATATATATATATATATACAAGTCGCTTCCTTCCGCCTAGATAAGGGGGTGTATAAGTATCATCATCAGACCACCCGTTCCTTATTCTTAAGTCACGCATTAATAATACCATAATCTACCTATCTATATATATATATATATAACCGAAATCTCTGATCTTTTCACAAATTTCCACATCAACAATATTTAAAAAACAAAAAAAGATCTATACATTATTTAAACCGCTTATATTTTTGCAACTTTGTTACCTATCCTATTGAAACACTACTAATCTTATTAAAAAGTGAAAACAACATCTCGGTTGGAATGGTAGACAAGTAACGTGGTCCACCAAAAGCTGTAACTGTCGCCTATAGTTCCTTCTCCCTCTCGTATTTGTGTTGTTCAGGTGATGTGTTTGTACATCCAGGTGACATGTTTGTAAATCCAGGTGACATGTTTATACACTGTAGCATGAAGCTTTGACCAAAAATAAGATATTCTGTATTTTGGGAAGCACATAGTGACAGAGGTATTATAGCCTCACTTACAAATTCCTTATTTGTAATATATGCTTCTATATATTGTCAATTTTTGTTTTTTTGGTTAGAATTTTTTCCTACTTGGCAAATATTTTTGTTAGATTTTTTTTTCTTTTTTTTTTCGTTTGCCCCTGAAATAAATTTCTGATTTTTTTTTTAGTATAGGGTTAACTGTTTGTCTTTGTACATTTAATTTCTAAATATTGTAGTGTTGTTTGGGTTATTGGTTTAGGATCGTTTTTTTTTTTTTTGGTTTAATAAATTTGAATTTAGGATGTACATGATAATAATATATATATATATATATATATATATATATATATATATATATATATATATATATATATATGTATATATATGTATGTATGTATGTATGTATGTATGCGTGAATGTATTGGTTGGTGTAGGGTTTGGTTTGAATTCTGGGTTTTCTGCTACTGCAAATTTGCAAATCACTCGAAATTTTTATTGTATTTGAAAAAAAAAAGTTATTTTTAGAGTTTAATCTAATGTAGAATTGTAGATTCTCACATTGTTTGGCTAGGGTTACATTGCAATTGATGATAAGTATATGTGAATATATGTATGTATGCATGCTTTGGGCTAGCTTTAGTTTGATGATTTAACTTATGTTTGTTCCTCTTCTTGGCATTTGTGAATTAAAGATTTGAAAAGAGAATAAGAAAATGAAATTGGAGAGGAAATAGCTCCTCTATCGTTGGTCGTAGAAGTGGGGCCGTGGAATCTTAGGATGAGGAGATCAGTGTGTAAGGCTCCAATTGTTTTTAATTATTAGGGATTAAGAATCAAAGAGATAATATGAATTATTCGTTGGAAAAAGAAGAAGAAGAAGAAGAAGCTGTTAACGTTGTTAGTTGAGTTTTTAAGTTAGACAAATGTCTAAATTTTAAATGGGTTACCTAAAGAACAATACTTAAGTTATGCCAATTTGTTTTTATTGCTTTCCTCATTTTCTCTCCATACTCTCAAATTTGTCATATTGCTATTTTTAACAACATACACCACAAAAATAGAGCTACATTGATGGTGCTATTTTTAAATTTTTAAGTAATTGAGCTACAGTGATCTGCCATTTATGGTAGTCTATTGTAGCACAAAATTTATAAAAAATAATATTTTTACTATATTCATTACTTCTGTTTTTTCAATTAAAATAAAATCTCTCTCTCTCTCTCTCTCTCTCTCTTCCAAGCCCTCTCTTGCTCGTCCTTCTCTCTCTCATTGTAGTTTGTGGTTCCAGTTTGGTTCGTGGTCCGATTTTCGATTTTGCTTCGTTGTCCAATAGTATTTTCAGTAATTCGACGGAGGAGCTTCGATGGTTCGATATGTTGTCTGATAGGATTTTCGTTGGTTCTTTGTGGGTCTTTTTTCAGCTAGTGGTGGTTATGCAGTAGTGGGTTTGGTTTTGTGATTTGGTTTTAGGTTTATGATTTGGTTGTGATTTTGGTGATTGGGGGTTGCGGTTGTGGGTGGTGGTAACTATGGCAGTGGTTGTTATGGCTATGGTGGTGGTTGAGTGGATTTCGTGGCTAGTGGGTTATGATGGTTGGTGTTTTTTTTTTTTTGTTGTGGTGGATGTGGGTTTGTTGGGTTGAGAAGGAAGATGTGTGAGTGTGAGTTTGTTTGTGGAGAGAGAGAGAGAGAGAGGCAGAATGAATAAATAATAAAGAAAGAATATTTAAAAGAAGTGGTAAAAAAAAAAAAGAACTTTTGATGTTTAGTGTATTGTAAAGTGACGGTGTTAAAATAGATAAAAAATAATATTTTTTTACTATATTTTTACTATATTATAAAAAATAATATTTTTACTATATTCATTACTTCTGTTTTTTCAATTAAAATAAAATCTCTCTCTCTCTCTCTCTCTCTTCCAAGCCCTCTCTTGCTCGTCCTTCTCTCTCTCATTGTAGTTTGTGGTTCCAGTTTGGTTTGTGGTCCGATTTTTGGTTTTGCTTCATTGTCCAATAGTATTTTCGGTAATTCGACGGAGGAGCTTCGGTGGTTCGATATGTTGTCTGATAGGATTTTCGTTGGTTCTTTGTGGGTCTTTTTTCAGCTGGTGGTGGTTATGTAGTAGTGGGATTGGTTTTGTGATTTGGTTTTAGGTTTATGATTTGGTTGTGATTTTGGTGATTGGGGGTTGCGGTTGTGGGTGGTGGTAACTATGGCAGTGGTTGTTATGGCTATGGTGGTGGTTGAGTGGATTTCATAGCTAGTGGGTTGTGATGGCTGGTGTTTTTTTTTTTTTTTTTTTTTTTGTGGTGGTGGATGTGGGTTTGTTGGGTTGAGAAGGAAGATGTGTGAGTGTGAGTTTGTTGGTGGAGAGAGAGAGAGAGAGAGAGAGAGAGAGAGGCAGAATGAATAAATAATAAAGAAAGAATATTTAAAAGAAGTGGTAAAAAAAAAAGAACTTTTGATGTTTAGTGTATTGTAAAGTGACGATGTTAAAATAGATAAAATAGTTTTTTAAATTGCAAAAAACTAAAACTTTTAGCATCATCACAGTGAATACTCTAAGATACACAACTTTTTTTTAAGGATAATTTAATGATACAATGGGAGAGAGATTTTGAATATGAATTCCATCTTTTCAATGGAAATGTCAAAATGTGCCAATTAGTTGAGTGTCAATACTCTTAACGAAGATGCATTACTTTTCAATTAAAAGTTTTAATGCTATAAGATCCATAGGAACAATATTTGAACTTAAAATATCTTGCACCATAGTGATAATCATGACAAATCCTATTTCTCAATCAAGCATGGTCTGGGCTTAGAGGGAGAAGAAGCTAAAGACTTCTAATTATATGCAGCAATTTTATGTGATCATATTTGGATGACAATGAATAAAGCTAGACTGGAAGGAATCAAAACAAGCCCAGAAATGGTGGCAAGGCAAGTGAATAAAACATATGAAGAGCATAAGAATGCATGGAGAAATCAATCAACAAAATCTCCAAAAGACTCATCCTGGACTCCCCCACCTTTAAATTGGATAAAGTTGAATTTTGATGCTGCAATTAGGGAAGGTAAAGCTTCAGTGGCAGTGGTAGCAAGAGACCAAAGGGGAAAGCTAATTGGAGCATGGACAGAGCAGTTGGAGCAAACAGAGCCGGTATTAGGAGAAGCCAAAGCATCTTGGTTAGCTATCAAAAAGGCGGCTGATGAAGGATTCAAAAGAATTATCCTTGAAGGAGATGTGCTAAATGTCATTGAGTCATTGAAGAACAAAGCAATTGTCCCTCACTGGAGAATTAAAGCAGTTCTAGAGGATATTTTGTTTCTAGTTAAATACTTCGATAATGTATCATTTTCTTTTATATATAGAGATGGCAATATTACCGCTCATTTTTTAGCCCAATGGGCTGCTCTTTTGAATTGGAGTGGGCCAGTTTCCATCTCTAACTTGTCACTGATATTAGTTAAGGCTTTAGATAGAGATGGTCACAGACCTTCCCTATATTGTATAGCTTTTGTTTCTTTGTTTCAATAAAGTACTTATTCAGCGGAAAAAAAAAAAAAAAAATCCTATTTCTCAATCCATTTCCAATTGCTAATCACAAATATAAAAGATCCATTGTGCCCCCCACGACTCTTCTCAATATCTTCACTACATTTCCTGCGAATATGCCCATTTAGCCTTAGCCGGTCATGCGACGTATTTGAACAAGTCAACCTGTCGTACTAGTAGATTTTTAGTTTTTCCAAGCGTTTTTGTTTCTGTTTTTTCTGTTTTTTTGTTTTTTTGTTTTAATTCTCAAATAGTTGGATTTTGTTGAAACATAATCTCTGCAACATTGCTTGGCAGACCAGTCGCGACGCCACCTAATTGTATAGCGTAATGGCTTGACCAGAATCCTTTGATTCAAAAAATCACAGCGTGACTTTAATGTGAAATCTTTTTATTCCTCTAGGCTTCATCATCATTCCCAATCCCACTCATTAATTCCTCTATCAACAATATATTAACTCTCTCTCTCTCTCATCTCATGTAGCATCAAAACTATTTTTGAAACCAAAATTTGTTGCGTAGATAATCAATCCACAATCGATGGATCACCACTCACCTTTCATTGAACGTTTACAAACTCACAATATGACATACAAAACAAGCACATATTGCTTATTTGCTTTTATAGACTAACTAAAAACTCATCATAATAATGTACATTTGTGAACATGTCAAAAATGAATTCCCCAAGTTTGGAATCCCTACCCAACAAGTGAAACGCCCCAAAAAAAAAAAATTTAAAAATTATACAAATCTCTCTCATGTAGCATGAAATCTATTTTTGAAACTAAAATTTGTTGCGTATATAATCAATCCACAATCGATGGATCACCACTAACTTTTCATTGAATGTTTACGAACTCCACAATATGCCATACAAAGCAAGCACATATTGCTTATTTGATTTTCTAAACTAAATCAAAACCTTTTTTTTTTATAGAAAAATAACTCAAAACTTAAATCATAAAAATGTACATTTGTGAGCATATAAAAAAAATGACTGGATTCACTCCCAAAAAAAAAAAAAAAAAAAAAACTAATTTACATCTATTAACATGATCACAAGTACACTTTTAAGTGTAAACTCTTCACAAGGATTTGCGTCGAATGCGATGTATTTGTGAAGTAGTTTCCAGAGACCCAGAATAGGTTTTCTTATAATCTTTCATATTCTCATTCTCCCTCTTGTAATTCTCGCTGAATCTTCTTACATAATTCTTCTTCTTTGGTTCTGGATTTTTGGTACTTGAGCTGTCTTTTAAGATAGGCAATACATACCACCCGATTGAGGTACACATTACAGCAAAAGATCGACCATACACAGCTAATGACAACAAGATCAAGATTATAATCACTGGCAAATAATAAGATGGTCGCTTCCATTTATCCAACTTCACGTTCCATGAAAAGCTCTTCTTCTTGTTCTCTGTTTTTTCATTTGATAGTTCCAATTTTGGTTGCTCAACTTCTTTCGAAGGAACTGGGGCCTCAACAATCTCGTCCACAGCGTTTGAATTGGTTTTTGTGACGCTTACATGTTTGTTGTCTTTGCCTTCCTTATGGATCTTCTTCAACTTCACCACAATTGGAACACAATCATTTGAGTTGGAGTAGACAAAGCGCACAAGAGAGATACCTTCAGTACCCATTTGTGAGTAAATCTTCTGCCTTTTCTCTTCAAGATCAGTTAAAAGTTCAGAGAACTTATCAAGCCCGCGTGTGGAATAAGGGTTCTTGTTACTTTTTTTTGATTTCTTTGGTGGTGATGAAGCAGAACTGTCATTTTCTTTTTCTTCTTCTTCTTGGTGAGGGAAAGAGCAGCTGCCACAGAAAAAGACACTCAACATATCGGAAACTGGAGGAGGAGTTTGAGGAATTTGGGGCTGATTTTTGGGTGATCGATAGAGAGAAAAACAGGAGGGTCACAGGTACTTATTGAAGGGCATGCCTTGTGGACCAGATCCAATCAATCTTTCGTCAAATTGCGAAATTGTCAAGGTTGAAAACAACTCCATAGAAACTTCCCCACATGGATCTAGCTATTGTTTGACTTCTTGGAGAGGAAGCATAGGCAAGTTTCCCATTTTTTATTTATTTATTATTTTGGTTCAAAAACTACTAGTACTACTATTTTTTGGTAAAAAGGAATTAGAACAAACAAACTACTACTATTATATACAGGGAAAGATGTGTTTAAATGAGAGGTTAAATATATATGACTTGGACAAGGGGGCATTGAATTGTTCAATTTTAAATGGTAATAATGTAATACCAATGATTATTTATTCCTTTGATAAAAAAAGAAAATGATTATTAAATCACTAAACCGAACTCCCTTCTAGAAGGAGCTCTCAATAAATTGTTAGTTGATGAAACCGCAAGAGTTTGTTGGCTATGTGAACATAAGGAATTTCAGGAAACCATAAAAAGAGGAATATTATTGGCCATAATATTTTTACAGCATTTTTACAATAAATTTTAAGTAGTAGGTTGTTATTAATTGTTACGGGTGGGTTAAAAAGTAAGTAATTTAAGTTGTGGATGATTTCAGTTGTAGATTCAAATTATAACTAATAGCAACTTACTACCTATGATTTATTATAAAAATATTGTACACTTAGTATTTATTTGAAAGTGAACATCAAAATGTAAATGAGCAAAAACATCAACCTCATAAATGGATCTTTCTTAACTTTATCTCATTGATATCATTCAACCCGGTACGTTTTTCAAAGATGCTATCATCACGATTGATCCTGGCCATTTTAAATTGTAGTGAAGGACTAACAATAGGCGCTGATGATATTGATAAATATTATAAGAAATGTTAATCGATTAACAATATAATTTGTTGTAAAAATATTGTGGATATCAGGAATAAAGTAAAAAATTTTAGTTTAGAGGGCCAAGTTGTAATACTAATAAATTAGTTAAGTCACACACATATATACACAAATTAATTTACTAAGAGAATTTATCATCTTTTAAATTTAATTAATATATAGAAGTCATGTATTCCTATATTAGACATGTACAAAAATATATGGTAAAAAAATAACGTTGTATCTCCTATCAAAAATATGCCTGATAATGATCTTTCATATAATTAAATTCATCTTTTAGCATCTCCATAATGAAATTTTGAATATTTTCATTTTTTATATAAATTACTAAATTGTCTACCAAAGTGAATAACAAAATTTCAATGGAACCAATGAAATCTTCAAGTTCAAGAATAATTCAAAATTTTAACACATACTAGAGCATAATTTACAATAAAAAATGAAAGTGAGAAAAAATGTATCTTGTCTCTATAATTACTAGACCACTGGCTTTTTAAATAAAATAAAAAAATTATTTAAAGCATGTAACAAAATAAATCGCATAGTTTAAAAGTAACAAATTAAATTCTTAGGTTTCAAGAAGTCCGTAACAAATTAAACTCTCAACTTATAGTAAATCTCAAACATAATAGGTTGAAGTTTAATTTGTTACTTTCTGACGTATCAACGTTTTAAGAAAAGAACATAATATGGAGAACTATAAATTAAAATAAAAAATAATTCAATATTGAATTAATATAATAAAATATAAATTATACATACTATCAGTGGTGGCTCCAAATTTTTTTTCTAGGGGGGTCAGTAGTGGTGAAGTTAGGAATTTGTCATGGGGGCGATTAAAAAATAAAATGATTAATTTTTTTTATATACAACTTCCATATTATATACAATAATATAAAATAAATACAATTTAGTATACAATACAACTATATTGTATAATAGTCTAAAAAATTTATTAATAGTTAAAAGATTAATAAAACAACAACCATTGAATGTATAATAACTTATTATATTTATATGTAATATTAATTAATTAAAAATAGTATATGATAAAGAAGAATAATAACAAACCTAGGAGTAGGACTAGGAGTAAATGTGAAACTAAGAAAAAAAAAAACTAATATAAATTTTTGCTTTTGAAGTGTATGACATTTTAACCATACACGTGATCACTCTCTAGGAATTGGAGCAAACAAAGATAAAAGCTAAGAAGACTACTTGATCAAACAAAGATAAAAGCTAAGAAAAAATAGAAGGGAGAAAGAGAGATTGAGAGAATAAGGAAATAATCACAAATATAAATATAGATATGTTAGTTGGAACGATAGTGTAATTTTTTGTTCATGAAGAAGAAAAGAGCAGGGAGAAACAACTTTATTTTGCTGTCAACGAAAAAGTAAGCCAAAGTCCCCAATAGAAGGTTTATTTATTTATTTTTTAACGAATGAGCAAAAATTTGAAACAATTTTTTCTTTATTATAAAATTAAATATTTTAAGAGTAGTTCTGTTGACACAACACTTACACAAAAATTTCATAACAAAATATAAGTGACAAGTTGTTAAAGGTAGGTAAAGATAAGTGATATATTAGTAAAAAACAGAAATGTAAAAAAGTAATGTTAGTTGTCGGTCAAAATAAAAACTAGTTACAACTTCTTACTTAACATCTATTATGAAGTTATTGTGAAAATATTGTGAAAGTAGTGATCATATTCAAGTTTATTTTAGATAGATTTAAACAAAATTTAGAATGAGAGTGTTCAAATATTTTTTTTAGGGGACAATTTTTTTTTAATTATATATATATATATTGAACCCCCTGGCCAACACATAATGCCGCCCTTGCATACTATAAAGGATTTTTAAAAAAAAAAATTTGGAGGACCATGGTTATGTGTGGCTCCGCCACTGGATTGGATATAGTATTTCTCAAAAAGAAAAACGCTCTAGTGGCATCCATTAACAGGCTCAAACAAAATATCACTTTTTTTTTAAGAAGGGAATATCACATATTTAGTTATTTATTATTGCATAATTCTATCTATGACATCAATGCTTACACAAATTTTGCATTGACTTTACGAGAAAAGATTGCTTAGGACATAAGATTTTAATAGAAAATTTTGAAGAATTTTAATTTTGTTTTAACTTTATATATACATTGATTCATCGCATAATAATTAATCATACGATGGACCACTATGATGTCAGGGATTTAGCATTACACTAGAAAAGCCGCCAAGTTTGTCTTAGCTATTTTTAATAAAGAATTTATTCCTAGGAAATGATGCACACACTTCATAACATGTGTGTTCTCTAAAATTTATGTAATAAGCACATTCTTATATTTTAAATATAACAGTGGAATCGTTCCGAAAAACTAGATATGAGCATGTTTGTATAAGTTCATATATATATATATATATATATATATATATATATATATAAATAAGACAATTTATTAAACAAACTAAGAAGGTATAAAAGGTTCAGGACAAAGCTTGTCAGAGTACATGCCATTTAGGTCATTCTCAAAAACATTAACAACATCTACAGGCGGACTTTAAAAGAAGTAAATTCTAAATCTTGGCTGGAGCTCATCCTTGCAAGGCTATTAGCACACTAGTTTGCTTGCCTATAGCAGTGATTAAACTGAATCCAGTGAAAGCGGGAAGCTAGCAACCTACAATCATCCAAAATAGGGGAAATGACATTATTCACATAATAAGATTTGCCTAAAACATCCAAAATAGCTTTGGCATCTAGCTTGACTACTAGAGATGAAATATTTCAATTGCGGCACATCATTGCTAAGCCCTCATAGCTCCACCACAAAACTACTTGTTAGCCCAATGCGCTTGGTAAATCCTACCACCCATTTGCCACGATTATCTCTCACTACACCCCACATCCAGCTACACTCGAATTGCCAATAGACGACCCATTTGTGTCAAATTTCATCCAACCCTCAGGACAGCACTCCCAGCGGATTCTTTTTAACCTTCTTGTAGATTGGCATTCTTGGAGAAGATACACAGTGCATATATTCCATCACTTGATTCATTATATTAGTAGTCAACTTCAGGCTTTGGTTTTTCCTTTTAAACACTGTCTGGTTTTTGCTTTTCCAGATAAGCCACACTGCAAATGGGAAAAGGATCCTTCACAAAGGATTCATAGGATTAAACCTACAGTTCAGCATTCCATTTAAGTTAATCCAATCCCATAGATTGCTCACCAAAAAGGCCCCGATTCGACATTTTCATCCCCAGTTGAGTCCATACAAACGATCCTCTGGCAATCCCGAAGAGCATGGAGAATGGACTCCAGCTCCCCTTGGTAGATGAGACAACTCTTCTCCTCCATAACTCCTTTCCTTGCAAGACAAGTCTTTACCGCGATAGTATTGTGTGCACACATCCACAAAAAATGTTTTAATTTGAGGAAGAGTGTCAGCTTTCCAAATCCAGCTCACAGTGAAAGGAAGACTAGAATCAAGACTCAAAGCAATCCTATATGCACTCTTTTACAAGTCTACGCCGCTTGTAAAATATGAAGATCTCAATAGTACTTTTCCTTTACCTAGAAATATAATATATACAAGGATATTTTATTTTCATGAAATTAAAATTTTGACTCAGCAAATATGTAGGGAGTTTTTTTTTTTTTTTTTTTTACATAAAAATAGTGCCCATAAGAAAATTGATTTTCTCACACCTATGGCCGTACACACACATGTTTAATTCAAATTAAACTTTCTGACGTTTTTGTATTCAAAACGTTTAACAATAATTATAGTAATGTATGGCTATTACTGAAGGTTTCGATAGCATACCATATGAACATATTTATGCTCATTGAGGATTTGCTTATCTTGTTGAAATTAAAACTTTTTGCAGAAAGTACTGTAGATAAAGGTAAAAGTTAGCTAAAATAGTGCAATAGAATCCATAAATAGTACCAAAAAATACAGTATAAAAATAAGCTGAATAGTAAAATAAGTTGGCAAAAATAATTTTTACCAAACATATATTGACTATAGCAAACCAGACACTAAAGACAAAAGCTGTCAAATGATAGATTTGGTCATTTTGATTATAAAAAGAAATTAAAAGGTATAATATTAAATCAATTAAATCAGTAATTAATCAATATTTAGTATAGGTGTGATAGGCCCAATAGTATATATTTATATATATGTTGGGCTGGGGGCCTAATCCGAGGACAGCTAATAGTCTGAAGACGGGTAAACGCTGTCATGGGAGCCCATGTTAGTGAATGAATATGTGAAGTTTGGTCATGAGAGTCCAAGAAGGTAGTGAGGCTAAGCCAAGCATAGGTCTGAAGATGTGGTCTGTCATTCGGGGCAACGTTCCAGGAAATTCTATTGATAAGGATACGCATCATGAAAGCACAGAACAGAGGGAAGCCATAAAATATCTAAGAGAAAGCCGCAACCATTGCATTGAATGCTCTGTAGCTAACTCTCTGGCCACGTAAATGAGGAAGTGATACCTGAACAGTAATTTTCAGCCTTACAGTTACTCCCAAAGACTTCAGGAAGGTGCTGATGGGACAAAGATTAACACCAGTGATCTAATTTATACGTAAAAGGTGGAGATGAAGGAAATGAGATAGTATAAAATAGAAAGAAGACCCTGAGGGAAAGAGATCGAAGAATTGAGAGAAAAACACTATAGTAACAATAATTATGCCTGTAATCAAATTCAAGAAATATATACAAGAACTGATCTCCTCAGATTGTGCCAAAGACTATTTTCTTTAGATAAAACTAGTCTATCTTTACTTTCGTGTCATCTGGATCCATTATAATTGTTACCCAACTTATTAAAGCCTAGTTTTCTAACCCACTCTTTATAAATTCATTGTATTAGGTTTTTTGGGCCAATATGCTTTTACCTTTTGGGTTTAGGAACCAAATTGTGACCTTACAATTGGCGCCGTCTATGGGAAATTACTCAAGCTTTATTGAGTTCAATGTCCAACTATGGTAGGTTCATGGCCAAACCAGGAGGAATCTATTGGTCCCCAACATCAGGATCAGTTCCTCAACCTTGAGCGAAGGAGGGACCGAGAGTTTAGCGTGCATACCACGCACATTGGGGGAAGTCAGTCTCAAGGTGGAAGTCACCCCTCTCATGAAGAGAATACTAGGAGCATGCAATTGGAGATTGCCCATTTACGAAAGAGCATACGCCGCAGAACAACCCCTTTAAGTTCTGGACCCTCTTTTGATGATGATAGTGATATTAGCTATCAGCCGAGGTCCAGGACTCCTCCCAGCAAATTCTTTTCATGTGATAAGGATCATCATTATAGGTGGAGAAGGGAAAGTCTGCCTTGCCAAGGTTTGGGCAATGATGCTATCAGCAGGGCTTTGAATTAGATTTCCAAGTCACCTTTTACTCGTAGAATTGAAAGTGGAAAACTTCCTCAGCGGTTTACTCAGCCAACGTTCACCATGTACAATGGCAGGACAAACCCAACGGAGCACGTTAGCCACTTCAACCAGAGGATAACTATTCACTCTAGGAACAAAACCTTGATGTGCAAAGTGTTCCCATCCAGTCTGGGGCCTGTGGTAATGAGATGGTTCGATGATTTGAGAGAGGGTTCTATTAGCTCCTTCAAGAAGCTCACTAGGGCATTTGAGGCCCGGTTTGTGACTTGTAGTAGGGTCCTTCGGCCCTTAGACTCCTTATTGTCTATGACCATGCGAGAAGGGGAGACCCTGAAAACATATTCAGACAGATACTAGGAAATGTTCACTGAGATTGATGGGGACTTTGATGATGTGGCCATAAGGACTTTCAAGGTCCGCTTACCTGCCAACCATGATTTGAGAAAGTTGTTGACCAAGAAGCCTGTAAGGAGTGTGCGTCGGCTTATGTACTATATTGACGAGTATAAACAGGTTGAGGAAGACCAATAGCAAGGGAAAAGGAAGGCTAAGGTTATCCCTCAAGATAGGAGGGATTTCAGGTCAATCAGATACAATAATAATCGGCCTCGAAGAGATTTTGCTGGGCAATCTGGGCCTATTGCTACTCAGGTGGTTGGCACAGTGTTCTGGGAACAACTGCATCAAGTCTTGGAAATGATTAAAAATGAGTCATACTTTAAATGACCAAATAAGATGGGAAAGGACCCTATGAAGCGCAACCAAAACCTTCATTGCCAATACCACCAAGAGCGAGGATATACCGCAGAAGATTGTAGAACTTTGAGGAGTCATCTAGAACAACTGGTCAGAGAGGGGAGGCTGAAGCAATTTTTATATCAGCCTAGTGGGCAAGGGGGTCAAGCAGGATTGGGATCTCAGAGAGATGCTTTTTTAAGAGCCCCTTTAGGCACAATTAATGTTATCTTCGTGGCTCTAGGGAGAATTGGTTCTCATCCCTCCAGGGTGATGTCTGTAGCTCGGCCACCTACTAAGGACGCTAACCCTAAGTCGAAGAGGGCTAGGATGGAGGGCTAACTAGCGTTAAGTTTCTCGGATGAGGACAAGGTTGGAACCATGCAGCTACATGATGATGCCCTAGTGGTCACCTTCAGGATAAATGGGTATGATGTGAAGAGAGTGTTGGTAGATCAAGGCAGTGAAGCAGAGATTATGTACCTTGATTTGTACAAAGGGCTAAATTTGAAACCTGAGGATTTGACAGCTTATGATTCACCTTTGTTAGGCTTTGACGGGAAAGTTGTCATTATAAGAGGCCAGATTAGATTACCCGTGCAAGCCGGTTCAGAAGTAATAGAGGTGGATTTCATTGTGGTGGATGCTTATTCTCCCTACACGGCCATTGTAGCAAGACCTTGGCTTCATGCCCTGGAAGCCGTTTCTTCCCCTCTGCATTTGAAAGTGAAATATTCGTCTAGGGACTAGATTGAGGAGCTGGTTAGAAGTCAATCTATGGCTAAGCAGTGCTTGGTGGCTGCAATTATACATTAGCCTGGAAATAAATCCTCAGCCCCCACTCAGGCGAGCTTATAGCAATCTAGGATCCCAATGTCATCTATGGACGTGGTGTTAGAAGGGGTAAGCTGTGAGGAACTAGAGAAGGTTGTTATAAGTGATGATAAAGAGAAGTTTTTCCAAGTCGGAGCTTAGTTGTCTCCTCAAAAGAAGGAAGAGTTGATGGTGTTCCTTAGGAAGAATATTGATGTGTTTGCATGGAGTGCTTATGAAGCTCCCGGAGTGGATCCAGATTTCATTTTTCATCATCTAAATGTCAATCCGGCTGTTGTCCCTAAAAAGCAACCACCCCAACACTCATCTGAAGAGCATTCTAAGGCTATCAAAGAGAAGGTGCTCAAGCTTAAGCAGGTTGGGGCTATTAAAGAGGTGTTTTACCCGGAGTGGTTGGCCAATACCGTGGTGGTAAAGAAAAAGAGTGGAAAGTGGCAAGTATGTGTGGACTTCACAGACTTGAACAAGGCTTGCCCAAAAGACCCATTCCCCATGCCTCAAATACCATTGGTTTTTGGTGATAAGGAGAAAACAACTTTCGTTAATCCTATTGGAAATTACCACTACAAGGTGATACCTTTTGGATTGAAGAATACAGGGTCTACCTATCAGAGGATGATGACCAAGATGTTTAAGCCCCAACTGGGCAAAAATATTGAGGTTTATATAGATGGTATGGTGGTGAAGAGTAAGGTGGTGTCCAAGCACGTGGGAGACCTCGGGAGTATTTTTAAAATATTAAGGAGGCACAAATTACGCCTTAATGCTTTCAAATGTTCTTTGGTGTTGACTCGGGTAAGTTTCTAGGCTACATAGTCACTCATCGTGGGATTGAAGTTAACCCTGATCAGATTAAAGCAATTAACAACTTGTAACCTCCTCGGAATTCCAAGGAGGTTCAGAAGTTAACAAGGATAACTGCTGCTTTAAATCGATTCATCTCTTGGTTAGCAGACATGTGTAGGCCTTTCTTTCGGTTACTGCATTAGTGAAAGTGGTTTTAGTGGATCAAGGAGTGTGCCTCGGCCTTCTAACAGTTGAAAGAATACCTTGCTCAGCTGCCTATTATGTCCTGGCCCGAGAAGGAGAAAGTCCTATTTGCTTATGTTGTTATGGCCTTCCATGCGGTAAGCCTAGTGTTGATACGAGTTGATAATGGAGTACAAATGCCAGTTTATTATGTGAGCAAGTCACTGTACGAGGCCGAGGTTCATTACCTGCCACTGGAAAAAGCCATTTTGGCAGTAGTACATGCTACTTGTAAACTTCCTCACTACTTCCAATCCCATATAGTTGTTGTTTTAACCTAACTTCCGCTTTGATCACTACTTCAAAGTGCTGATTACATAGAAATGATTGCCAAGTGGGGTACGATCCTAGGGACTTTTGATATCAAGTATATGCCTCGCATCTCTATTAAGGGCCAGGTCCTCGCAAATTTGGCGGACAAGTTTGCTGAGTCCCCATTGGAAGATGAGGCAGATAAGTAGGACATGGATGGAAAATTAGTTGACATGGCCTCCTTGCAAGAACCTTTATCCTGGAGGGTATATGTTGATGGTGTAGCAAACCAAAGAGAATCTGGAGTGGGGCTAGTTGTAATTTCTCCTGATAAGATCATTATTGAAAAATCCTTAAGGTTGGGTTTCTCAACCATAAACAATGAGGCTGAATATGAGGCTCTATTGGTAAGGATGACAATGGTTCAGAAAATGGGAGGAAGGACGATGGAGATATTTTCAGATTCAAGGTTGGTTTTAGGCCAGGGATATGAGAGTTAAAGGCCAGAGATGTGAGAATGCAAGAATATTTAAATCAGGTTAGGCACTTACAATCATGGTTTGAGTCTTTCAACTTACTACAAATCCCTAGAAGCGGAAACACACATGCTGATTCTCTGGCCATTTTCGCAGCCTTCTCGGCGTAGGGCTTACCTTGGGTTATCCTTGTTGAAGACTTGTGCAAACCTACTGAGATAAGGAAACAGATGATCCATATTCATCAAGTTAGGGTGGGACCTAACTGGATGGACTCTATTGTGCTATTCCTTAAGGAGGATATCTTGCTCGAGGGGAAGTCCAAGGCTAACAAATTGCGAAGAAAGGCTTATCGATTTTGGCTGTCCGATGACCAAAATTTGTACAAGCGCTCTTTTTCTGGGCCGTATTTGCTATGCATACACCCTGAGACATCAGAGCTACTCATAGATGAGTTACATGAAGGGATTTGTGGAAGCCATACAGGAGGCAGATCCTTGTCTCACAGAGGCCTCACTTAAGAATATTGGTGGCCGAACATGCAGAAGAAAGCATAAAAGTATGTGAAGAAGTGTGACCAATGCCAAAGGTTTGCCTCAAACATTCATAAACTAGGGGGTTTCTGTAATCCGCTGTCCAGCCTTTGGCCTTTTGCTTAATGGGGCTTGGATATTGTAGGACATTTCCCTAAGGCAGCAAGGAATAAGAGATGATTGTTGGTCGACACGGATTACTTCACAAAGTGGGTTGAAATTGAACAATTAGCAAATATCAGGGACGTGGATACCAAGAGATTTGTTTGGAAAAATATTGTCACTCGGTTTGGGATCCCTCATACCCTCATCTCGGAAAATGGTCTTTAGTTTGATAGTAAAGCTTTTAGGAGGTACTGTTATGACCTGGGTATTACAAATAGGTATTCCACCCTAACTTATCCACAAGGGAATGGACAGGCCGAGGCTATCAATAAGGTCATAGTGAATGGACTCAAGAAGAGCCTGAATGATGTAAAGGGAAAATGGGTGGAAGAGTTGTCACACATTCTTTGGACATATTGGACTACACCTTGTAGGTCAACAGGGGAGATCTCCTTTTCAATGACTTATGGAGCCGAAACTGTGATTCCTTTAGAGACCGGATTACCAACACTGAGGACGAATTCTTTCACTCCGAGCAACAATGATGGGTTGTTAGAGAAGAGTTTAGATTTAATTGAAGAGCGAATAGAAAATGTCATGGTTTAATTGGCGTATTATCAACATAAACTCAAGCAAGGATACGACGTCAACATGAGGTTAAGGCCATTAGCGTCTGGAGACTTGGTATTGAGAAAGGTTTTAGGTACTGCAAAGAACTCAGCATGGGGAAAGTTAAGGCCCAACTAGGAAGTGCCATATCACTTCACCTCGGTGGCTGGAATAGATGCATATTATCTTGAAGATCTAAATAAAAATATTGCACCACGCCCTTGGAATGTAAATAACTTACAAAGGTATTATTATTAATAAAAAAAAATTGTTGCCATATTTTTGTTTATTACATTATGCGTTATACTTCTCATTTTTCTAAGTGTTAAATAGAATTTTAGTCATACCTAGCTCCTCGGACCACATACTTTGGGTAAATTAATACTTCATGTCATTTCTCTAAGTATTGAACAAAACCTTAACCATGCCTAGCTCCTCAGATCACATGCTTTGGGTAAATTAATACTTCATGTCATTTTTCTAAGTATTAAACAGAACCTTAGTCATGTCTAGCTCCTCGGATCACATGCTTTGGGTAAATTAATACTTCATGTCATTTCTCTAAATATTAAACAGAACCTTAGTCATGTCTAACTCCTCGAACCATATGATTTGGGTAAATTAATACTTCATGTCATTTCTCTAAGTATAAAACAAAACCTTAGTCATGTTTGGCTCCTCGGATCACATGTTTTGCATAAATTAATACTTCATGTCATTTTTTAAGTATTAAACAGAACTTTAGTCATGCCTGGCTCTTCGGACCACATGCTTTGGGTAAATTAATATTTCATGTCATTTTTCTAAGTATTAAATAGAACTTTAGTCAGGCCTGGCTTTTCAAACCACATGCCTTGGGTAAATTAATACTTCATATCATCTTTCTAAGTGTTAAATAGAACCTTGGTCATGCATGATTCCTCAGACCACATACCTTGGGTAAATTGATATTTTCAATCACTCTTCCTAAGTGTTAAACAGAACCTTAGTCATGTTTGGCTCCTCGGACCACATACTTTGGTTAAATTAATACTTCATGTTATTTGTCTAAGTATTAAACAGAGCCCTAGTCATGTCTGGTTTCTCAGACTACATGCCTTGGGTAAATTAATACTTTCTATTATTTATTTAAGTATCAAATAGAACCAGTCATGCTAAATGATAGAGATCTTCGTTATAGTGACATGATCAAATGGACACTCATGAGCATCACTTAAAGCATTTGCACATATATCTATGATTTGTTTGAGAACTAATTATCACCTCCAGTTCCTTAGACTTATTGATAAGTGGAGAGTTAGGTGGAGCCCAACATGTATGGATGCTCTACCATTGTGTATGTTTTTAGGGTTGAGGTTATACTTTGTTGAGATTGTAGACTTAGTAGGTTTAACCTGTCTTGTTGCTGATCATGTGAAGTGTAGTAGCTATGCTACCACTTATGCAGATAACTAAATGGAACTATATCCTATTGTCACATTGATTAAATGTGCAATAAAGCAGAAATTGTGTTAGAATCCATGCAGACAACACAAGCATGAAAGAAAAGCTTATAACTATCATTAAGCTGAGCCTCAGAAAAAGGCAAACAGATTACAAATTTTGAAATAAAAAACAACAGTTCAAAAAAAAAAAAAAAAACCGCAACAACAACAACTTATGGCTTCATTTTTATTACAAGTTTGTCCTTTGCTAGAGTCTTGTTAGGCTAAGCAGGGGCTGTTGTTAAGGATGTTGGGCCTTTATCCTTGAGGTCTTCCTTGGTAGGCACAAGCAGAGTTGCCAGGACGATCTCCATAGTGTGGGGGGCCTCTGCCTCCTTAGAGGGGTCTTTAGGGGCAACTGGAGTTAGGTAACATCTTAGGCAACTTCCCCGGTTGTGCCAGTTTCTTTTCCAAAAACCTCAGGCTGCTCGACCTCTTTGGATGGACTGCCAGAAGAAGGAAGGACCTTAGCTGGGTTCTCCATGCTAATATCTGCCTCCTTGGAGGCAGTGTTAGCTTTAAGGCCAGAGGAGCTAGACACACAAATGGCAAGAGGGTAGTATACACTCTATGCTCTTTTAAGGGCAAATGAGGCCTTAACCCTAACTTGGTTGAGGGCCTTATTCCACACCTAGAGATAGTAGTACCTATACACCTTCGAGACCTCAGCCCTGAGGGCCTCTTCAGTTTCTGCCACTCTTGCCTCATATTCATCCTACTCAGCCTGGTCCTTAGCCTTCTCGGCCTCTAATTTCTTTGTCAGGACTTTAATTTGATTTTTGGCTGTGGAGAGCTTGTTCTCGGCCTAGCGTAGCTGCTTGCGCTGAACCTCCACCTACCTCTCCGCCCCATTTAAAGCGGTCTCGGCGCTTCTCTTGTACCATTCAGCTTTAGTTAGCTTAGTGTTAAGCTCTTGTGTCTTCTTTTCCTTTAACTCGAAAGCTTTCACGGTAGCGACGCGCCTAGCCTTCTCATCCTCCTTTATTGATTTGTGAGAGTTGATGACTATTTCCTCAGCTCTATGGGCAGCTTGGACAGCCTTTTAAAAAATATATATATAATAAAATAAAAGACAAGAAAATACCTAGGTTAAAGAAGTCAAGTATAAGTACAAGCATAAAAGAAATTATTACTATAATAATGAGATAAAGAGGGTAGTTGGTGGACTTACCAAAGTAAGGTCTCTCTTCAGACTGAGGAACACTTCGTGCTTCCTCATCGACCTTAGGTCGGTCATATCTCTGGGGAGCAGTAAGGCCTGCTCCGCAGCATCAACAATATATCCTGCCTTCCCCTACTAGAAATCCATGATGGATGCATTAGTGGGCAAGGTAACTCCGTCCAACATTAGGGCAAGCGTCCAAGCAGGGAGCCTAACTTGGGAGTCACCTCTCTAATCCACCAAGGTTTGTGCTACCCTCTTGCTTAGCTCCCTTCTGGAGCTCGGCCTCCTTAGGGAAGGGGCCCTTCCCTCCTTCCACCACTTTGTGACTTTTCTGATCCCTCTTCCTTTTGTGATTAGCAAGGTTAGGTCGGAGAGGTTGAGTGGGCAAAGGGGGAGGAAGCTTGGCTTGAGTAGTCTTCTCTGGTGCCTTGCCCCCAGCTTAAGACTTCATGACCTCCAGAAGACTAGTCCTGGGCTTGTGTTATATCCCCATGGCTTCTAAAATGGAGGAACCTCCTTGTGTCTGGCTTACTTGTGTTGAAGGTAGATGACTGAAGTCAACGGTGGGAGCCTCTAGGTATTGAGGTCGGTTGAAGACCTCGGAGTCGTCCTCAGAATCAAACACTTCAACTACTTTTTCCTTTTCTTCTTGTTCTTTTTCTTCTTCTTCCTCTTTGGTGGCTGGCTGTGAAAGGGTCGCTTCGTCCTTGGCCTTGCACTGAACTATTGGTTCTACTTTTAGTACACCTTGTGGTACTGGACCTGGGTTGAGAAAGCTAGGCCCGGCAACATTGATCAGGTGCAAGCATGAGTCCTTCACCTTTATCACATATTTCGGTGCTTGAAAGCTGGACGAGAGTGGAGTGTAGCCTAGGATTATGTGTGCTGCTTGTAACTAACCGTCACTATTGACAAACACCTCAACTTTAAGTATCTTGTATAGGTTTGGCTGGTTGACAAGACTAAAGTTCGAAACGGCGATGTGCTTATCTGCAAAACCATTAAAAAAAAGGGCGAAAACCATATTTTCGTCCCTATATTTTCACGCGATTCCCACTTTGGTTCCTAACTTTTATTTCCACTGCTTTTAGTCCCTATCCTGAAAAACGCGTCTCGTTTTTGTCCCTACCATTACATCAAAGATGGAAAATGTATACGTGGCAAACAGAGTGCACTGTTGACACACACACTAAAAGCTGACTTGGTCATTAAAATATTATTTAAAATAATTATTTGGCATTTTTAAATACCACATCAGCATTTTAATTAATAAAAAATTAAAAAGCCTACAAAATAAAAAGCTAGGCCAGAAAATAAATAAAAATTTAAAATAAACATTAATCTAATTAATTTTTTTCTTACTTCCCCCCCCCCCCCCTAAGAACATACATCCTCAAGCCTAGAAAAGTTCAAAATCAGAAAAATTCACATCTAGGTGGACTTTGGAATCCTTTGATCATAATTAATTATTTCTTAATCTAAATGAAAAACACACAAGTAAGAGGAGAAAAAAAATCAAAAGCACCCACATCACAATAACCAAAAACCCAAGCTCTAACATTCCAATCCTCAAAATTGTACCTCATTTTCTTAGCTACCAAACAAAAACACATACAAAAAAAAAAAAAAAAAGGTGTCATCTAAGCTATATAACCACATCAACCTCACAAAAACTTAACCTTTTCAATTACCCACATCACAAATAACCAAGAACCCAAGCTCCAAATCCCCATCACCGAAAATTTTCCCCCATTTTCTCAACCACCAAACAACCCCACCAAACAAGCCCCATTTTCCAAAGCACGTCGAGGATCACCACAGGCTTCGAGTAGGCCCAGTCGCTTTGGCACTCCTTGAGTTGCTCCGTCGTGGTCTCCTGAACCATCATCAACAACTCGCGCATCACACGGTGACTGCTAGCTTGGCAGAGGAACCGCGCGGCCTGGCGGGGGCTCTGGCGTTGCACGAATCGGTGTTGATGATTGGGTTTTCTCTAGGGTTTGTTGAGGATTTGTGGTCTGGAATTTATGGATTTTGGTTTGATGATTGGGTTTTGTTTTGTTTTTTATGTTGGATGATTTAGATGTTTTGTTGTTGATTTGGTTGGGTTTTGATTTACTGGTTTTGGAGATATGTTTGGGAAGAAATTCTATGTATTTAGTTGAATTTGTGTTATGAGAAATGTTGGAAAAGAAAATCTTTGAGTACTATGTTCTTCGTTCTTGTGATTTGGGGTTGTGTTCTTGTAATCTAGGTTTAAGTTCTTGTTTATTCATGTTCTTTAACATGAATAAACAATCACGCTTGCTTTAGAGAGAGGTTGGTGAGGTTGATTTCAAGCTCAGGGGTTTGGTTTTTTTTTTTTTTAATTTTTTTTTTTTAATTTTTGGGTTTGTGTTCTTGTTGTTCTTGTTCAAGACACACTTAAATCTCAATTCATGTGATTTTTGGTTTTTAATTTTTTTATTTAGGCTAAATTAATAAATTAATTTTTTTTAATTTAGATGCTGATGTGACATTTTTTAATGCCAAATAACATTTATTATTATTATTTTAATGGTCACATCAGCTTTTAGTATGCCAACAGTACACTTCATTTACCACGTGTGCATTTTCCATCTTTGATATAATGGCAGGGACAAAAATGAGACATGTTTTTCAAGATAAGGAGTAAAAGCGGTTGAAATAAAAGTTAGGGACCAAAGTGGAATCACGTGAAAATGTAGGGACGGAAATGTGGTTTTTTCCCAAAAAAAAAAAAAAACACCGTCAAAAAATGGAATAACACAAATCAAAGGAAAGTTCAATTACAAACATAAACAGAAAAAAGTAGGTACATAATATGTCAAAGGGAAAAAATGGTGACTTTGAAGTAATAAACCTAGACCTAAAAACCCCACTTGGTTTCCCCTTTCTCGTTGGGCAGAGGAGGCCATCGTGTCACTCTCTTGAAACGATCAAGAAATCCTTATTCATGCCCTTGTTGAAATCAGGGATGCATGAGATGAGTCTAACCTCAGGATACCTAGTTTTTAGGTAATATCCTTGCCCTTTTAAGTGATGAAGGTTGTAAACCCAATTGACATTGTGATGGATAAGGTTTAAGCCCATTTTCTCATTAAGGGCATCTACACTACCTAAAATCGTAAACATATTCGGGGCACATTGGGTGGGAGCTAATCTATGAGCCCTTAGGTAATCCCTAGTGACCGTGCCCATGGGGATTCTCATCCCTTCTTCTATAAAGGCAATCATCGGGATTACCACTTCTCCCTCCTGCCTATCAGTATGCCAGTCCCCTTCCTTACAATACCTAATGGAAACTCCTAGTGGGATCCTATATTGGGCTTTAAAGCGCTCTATACACTTTGTGGAGTCTACTAGGTAAGCTAATCTACCCATATGCGAATGAACGTTGGAGGTAATAAGAAGGTAAAGGGAAACTAAAAGGCCCAGGAGAAAAGGGCTCTATGTAAAGAAAAGAAGAAAGGAAAGTAAATGAGAATGTTTAAGTGACTTACACGAAGAAGGAAACTCTCCTCAAACTGGATCTTGAAGTGAATGAGTGCAAAGGTAAAGTGAAGTGAATGAAGAGATTCAATCAATATTTGTATCAGAAAGAAGGACAAGTGGGAAAATTCCCATCTAAGTTCCAATAAAGTCCCCAGCCGTTGGATCTGCATCGCTCCTTAGAACGTAGGGAACATGGAGCTGTAGAAATTTAATGAAGACGCATCTCGGATGCTGAAGCGTCAGGAGTGTGCATTGGACAATTTAAAAGATACATGCGCAGATAGAGATGATGTATGATAAGAGCGGAGTAGGCTATTGTAGGTGTGATAGGCCTAGTAGTATATATATATATATATATATATATATATATATGTTGGGCCGGGGGCCCAATCCAAGGACAGCCAATAGTCCGAGGACGAGTAAATGCTGTCATGGGAACCCGTGTTAGTGAATGAAGAGGTGAGGTTTGGTCATAAGAGTCCAGGAAGGTGGTCCCAGGAGGAATGCCTCCTCGGCTGAGCCAAGCAGAGGTTCAAAGATGTGGTCTGTCATCCAGGGCAACGTTCCAGGAGATTCTATTGATAAGGATACGCATCATGAAAGCACAGGACAGAGGGAAGTCATAAAATATCTAAGAGAAAGCTGCTACCACCGCATTGAATGCTATGTAGCTAACTTTCTAGCCGCATTAATGAGAAATGATACCTGAACAATAATTTTCAACCTTACAGCTACTCCCAAAGACTTCAGGAAGGTGCTAATGGGACAAAGATCAACACCAGCGATCTAATCTACACGTGGAAGGTGGAGATGAAGGAAAGGAGGTAGTATAAAATGGAAAGAAGACTCTGAGGGAAAGGGATCAGAGAATTGAGAGAAAAACACTGTAGTAACAAGAACTGTGCCTATAATCAAATTCGAGAGATATATACAAGAACTGATCTCCTCGGATTGTACCGATGACGATTTTCTTTAGATAAAACCAGTCTATCTTTACTTTCTTATCATCTTGATCCATTATAATTGTTACCCAACTCATTAGAGCCTAGTTTTCTAACCCACTTTTTACAAATTCATTGTATTGGACTCTTTGGGCCTAGATCCTTTTACCTTTTGGATTTAGGAACCAAATTGTGACCTTACATTTAGAATATTGCATTTTATATAAAAATATTTCTATATATATATATATATATAAAATCAAGGTTAAATTATACCTAGTATAACTCTTTGTTATTATTAGTTTGTTATACTTTTTTTTTTTGTTAAAATTACGTTTTGAAAATTTTATAGATGAATTGCACATTCACTTTTTTTTTTTTTTTTTAACATCTCAACTCATATTTATGAATAATTTTAAAAGACAAAAAAAAAAAACTTGAAGCTTAACATTTTAAAGATAAATGACACAATTATTAATCTATGATCATTATGATATTTACAAGCATGTCGATTATAAGAAGACATGCAATTAAAAGTTTATTTTTAAAAAAAAATCCAAAAAAACGTAATTTAAGTCTATAATATTAACAAACATTACATACTTCAAGTGTAATTCAAACCTAATTTTTCTCCCTTTCTAATCAAAAGCGATAGATTTGAACTTAATTATAAAAAGCAAAAGGTGTCAGCGTCAGCTAGTTCTTGAAAAAATAATAATAATAATAATAATAATAATGAAGAAGAAGAAAGAAACCCCCTAATAATTATCCTGATCTAAGATAGATAACAGTACTTGGCTTTTTAATTCCCAAGAAACCCCTTAAAATGATTGTCCTGATCTAAGATTGCCTCTGACTTTGTTGAGCCAAATATTTAATTTATATATAAGTGCAATAAATATGATTACAATAATCAATAGTCTCTTTTGTGTTTTGTATTCTCATTGTTAACTTGTCAATTATCTCTAAAAAGTCATATTGAGTTAGTTTGTTACCGAACTCATATCAACTTTATGCAAATTGTAATTGCTGGCTCGCACATAATCATACTAATAAATTGTAATTTCTGTCTCGCACATAATCATAAAATTAGTACTTAGTCCCGTATATATACAGATATAATTAAAAATAATTATAATTATACAGTTCAAATTTTTACATTTTTTTAAAAAGAGATTCCAATTATACATGGTATTAACTTATACTTTTTTAAAACCATACATTTCTAAAATATGTTATGGTTTCTTATTATATATATATGATTTAGAATTTAATTGGTTTAGACTCTACGATTTTTACATTTAGTAATTCATTTGCCACAAAAATTAAAAACTTAGATGAATATGTGGCGAAAATTTGGATTTCAATTGAAATCCAATTTAAAATATAATTGGATTTGGACTTTTCGATTTTTATACTCAATAATTCACTTGGCACAAAATTAAAAATTAAATGAGACAAATGACGCAAAATTAAGAATCCAATTAAAATCTAATTGGATTTTCTTTAAGTTTTGGCTATTAATATATATTAGTGTGTAGCCCCGTGTATATGTACATGTACAATTAAAAAAAGGGATAAAACCTATTTTCGTCCTTACATTTTTACACGATTCTCACTTTGGTCCATAACTTTTTTTTTCACCGCTTTTAGTCCCTAAAATCAAAAAAGCGATATTGTTTTTGTCCCTACCGTCAGTGCCCTAACGGCAAAGTCCTAGGTGGCAGACGGAACAGTCTAGTAGTTGACGTGACGCTGACGTGGCACTGATGTGGCGATTAATTGGTATTTTTATATGCCACGTCAGCATTTTAATTCTTTTTTAAAAAGCCATGTCAGAAAATTTAAACTAAAATAAAAAAAATTAAAAAACAAAAAAAAAAATCTAATTAAAAAACGATTTATTAAAAAAAAAATCTAATTAAAAAACAAACACAAATACTCAGTAAATCCCCAAATTCACAAGCCTAAACCCCTAAACCAAAACAAACAAGAAGAAGAAGAAGAAGAAGAAGAAGAAGAAGAAGAAGAAGAAGAATGTTGAGCAGCACTGCAGCAGCAGCAACTCATCCTTTGCCTTGGCTCTGTCGACTGCTCCGTCGACTCCACCGCCATCGCCAAATACACCGCCTTCAACGACTCTCCGATCTCCACACCGTCGTCCTTTGCCTTGGCTCTGTCGACTGCTCCGTCGACTCCACCGCCATCGCCAAATACACCGCCTTCAACGACTCTCCGATCTCCACACCGTCGTTTCAGTCCAGCTTTTCGATCAATTCTGGCACCTGGAGCGTCGTCTTAGTGACCCAAAGATAGAATGAGTGCGGCGACCATGACCGACCTCACCTTTATCCATGACTAGCCTCACTTCCACTGTGGTCAGCTCTACACATCGATTCTCAGGTTTGAACTTCCTGGGTTTTTTTTTTCGTTATTTTCCACCTCCACCGTGGTTAGCTCTTCCTGGGTTTGTTGGGTGGCTGGGACATGGTGGTGGCTGGGATTGTGGGTTGCGATTGGTGGTTGGCCGGCTGTTTTTTTCTTTTTTCCCTCTCCAACATGTGGATTTGTGTGGTCGGTGGAGTGGAGGTGGGTGGTTTTGTTCCGATTTGTTGGTGGTGTGGGGGGTCAGTGGAGTGGGGTTGGGTTGGGTTTTGCCAATTTGTTGGTAGTTGTTTGGGTTTGCTGGGATGTGAAATTTGGAGGCTCAAATGTCATTTTACTGGGTTTGAATTTAATTTTTTGGGTTTTAAATTTGCTGGGTTTGTGTTCTTGTTCAAATATATAATGTGTTCATGTTTAATTTATCAATTTTACTGTGTTCATGTTCTTGGATTTGGGAAGAACATGAAGAAAATTTCCTATTAGTATTTAATTTAATTTTTTCTTCTTGTTTTTGTTTGTGTTTTTCTGATATGGGTTTGAGTTCTTGGTTGCTGGGTTTGGTCTTTGAAGAACACGAAGAACAAGTTGAAGAATAGGAAGAACAGGTTGAAGAACATTAATATTAAGAAAAGACAATTTTAATTAAAATTTTAAATTAATTAGATTTAAGGTTTTTCTTTAAATTTAATTTTTAAATTTTTTTTTTCTAACGTGGCTTTAAAAAAAAATTAAAATGCTGACATGGCATATAAAAATGCCAAATAATATTTTTTAATAATATTTTAATCGCCACATCAGTGCCACGTCAACGCCACGTCAACTACTAGACTGTTCTGTCTGCCACCTAGGACTTTGCCGTTAGGGCACTGACGGTAGGGACAAAAACAAGATCGCTTTTTTGATTTTATGGACTAAAAGCGGTGAAAAAAAAAAGTTAGGGACCAAAGTGAGAATCGTGTAAAAATGTAAGGAAGAAAATAGGTTTTATCCCTTAAAAAAAATCACAATTATAAAGTTCAAATTATACATTTTTTTTTATAGAAGAGATTCAAATTATACATGGCATTAGCTTACATTTTTTTTAAACCATACCTATCTAAAATTTGTAATGGTTTCTCTTTATATATATATATATATATACATGACTTATAATTTAATTGATTTTAGACTCTTTGGTTTTTGCACTCAATAATTCATTTGCCACAAAAATTAATAACTTAGATAGACACATGGTTGAAAATTAGACTCCAATTGAAATCCAATTTAGAATCTAATTAGATGTGGACTTTTCCATTTTACACTAAATAATTCATTTGGCACAAAATTAAAAATTAAATGGGACAAATGATGCAAAATTGAGAATCCAATTAAAATCTAATTAGATTTTCTATGTAACACGTGCATACGTATAAATACATTTAAAATTAAATACAATTTTTATCATAAAAATATAAATAATTAGTCAAATTATTATTTTTTAAAGTAAACATAATTAGTCATATATTAAAATTCTTACCCAAATTTAATACTACTTATGATAATTTTTTTTTTTAAATTTTTAATAAGATAGAATGTGTGGTGATCTTTGTTGTGTGATGATTTTTATTGAGTATATGAGATTATTATTTTAAAAAAAAACTTTATTGTTCATTAATATTAGATTTTTAGTATTTTGCACATATTAACTTACTTGGCACAAAAATTAAAAAACTTAAGTGAATAATCATAATGTGGTCCCCACATAAATTTAGACAAATAGTGCAAAATTAGATTCTAATTTCATCTCTCTCTCTCTCTCTCTCTCTCTCTCTCTCTCTCTCTCTCTCTCTCTCTCTCTCTCTCTCTCTCTCTCTCTCTCTCTATATATATATATATATATATATAATTTGGTTTACAGTTGGACAGATTGAAGCAGTTTAGGCTAAAAGCCAAGAATAAAAAGACAAATAAATAGTATCTATCTATGTTGCCAAAGTTTATCTACATTGAAAGGTCAGTCTTCTAGCAGATATAATTATATGCTTATAAATGTCTATTTCTAACTTTCTATTTTTAAAGGATAAAACTTTGGTGCTTATATTATATAGAAATACAGTAATACTTTTAGCTGGACATTCTTCTAGAAACAAATTTGTGTTTGCCTTCAAATTAAATTTCCTACTTTTTAATTTTGAAGCACTTATCACTTTGCCACCATTTTTAGTCCACTTGCCGAACCTCTCACCTCAACCAAACACTATTAATTAATGAAGATCTCGTCACAATGGAATGTTCTTTTCTTTTTTCTTTTTCTTTTCGGTAATTGTGAGTGGTGAGAGTGAGACCCAAGTCATGAAATTACAGCCATCTCTGTATGACTCGCACTTCCTTTCCCACTAGGGTCTTGTTTGTTTGGATGCATCCCTTTCATCCTCTAGAAGACGTATTTGTTTGTTTTGTTCATTTGGGCTTTTCTTCTTTTTCCTTTTGTCTTTTCTAATCTCTGGAAATTAATGAAAGACAATTTGTCTGGTATCCGTGGAGAAATTATAGAGTCCTCTGGTGGAACACGTCATTTATCCACCATTTCACTAAAAAACTTCCATTTATTTAAAATTACTGAGTCAGTAATTAATTTCTGTTTAAAAAAAATTTCTAACTAACAATTTTAAACAAGTGAGTTTTTTAATGGAACGGTGGACCACATCACTTGTCCATCATGTGGACCTTATAATTTCTCGTATTCGTGAGGGAAACGAATCTGAGAGAGCAAAGCCCACGCGCTAATTAGTGCTTAGAAAAAGATATGGAAAAAATAAAAACACTTGGGGACCACGTTCTTAGTAGGATAATGATCCACGAAGCGATTGACTTTAAAGTGAATTGAAATTATCTTGTTTCGATCCTATTACGTGATAATTGAAAAGATTATTCATCTATAATTTTAATTAATGAGTCATAACTTATTTAAATAATACTTATGAATAGTTTTATAATTCATTATGTAATGAGATGAAAAAAAAAAATAGACTTGTTTAGACCCAAACTTTGTCCTAACGATTCTTTTTTATTTCAAGTTCTCTGTTCGTTTCTAAAAATTAAAAATAAATCCTGTCCATTTTGTCCACTTTACTGTTTAGATTTTATAAAAACTATATCTATATATATGAGTACATTTATGAAATTCTGCAATTTAAAATGTCTCTTATCTCATTTAAAAGTCTGGAGTTTACTGTGTCCGAATAATAAAACTGTGTTTTTTTTTTTGGTGGTATAATTTTAATTTAAAATAAAGGATATAAGAGAATTGCACCCAAAAAAAAAAAGTGCAAATAAGAAATAACATTTTTCTTTCTTTCTCTTTTCCCCTATCAATAAACACCAAACTCTTTCCTGGAAAAAGAAAAAGGGAAATGACAAAAAAGAGAGGGTTGTGGAATTGAAAGGGATATTAAAAGAGTTAAAGCGTAAATAATTTGATGAATGATGATAGGAAAAGATTTTCCCTATTTCACAAAAAGAAGCAAAGCCGTGGTTCCCACTTCCCAGAACTTGGCAATTAGGCATCCTCTCTCTCTCTCTCTCTCAGAAACCTCAAGAAAAAAGAGAGAGTAGGCATTGCCGTACAAGTTCTAAGCTGTTCATAACTTCATATGCTACACGTGAACAACGCTTTCAATCTCTTACGTAACCGTGTGGTTTTCTTCCGCTAATAAATTTGTTAACCCAAAAGTCAGTCAGTCTTGAAACACGACACGTACCAAGAATGAGTACTACATATATATGTTTTGTCAGATTTCTAACTGTCGGCCAAAGAATTATGAAACATACTAACCTTAACTACATGATAAGAGCAAGTCGACCACTGTATACCACATATATGCTTTGTCAAATTTCTAGCTGTGCGCCAAAGAATTATGAAACATATTAACCTTTACTGCGTGATAGGAGCAAGTAGACCACTGTATACCTTGGTGGCATAATAATCACTTTACCATTATAAATGTTTGTATGGTGTGCAAGATAAGGATTGAGATTCAAGTCTTTATGGGAAAACTTTACATATACATACACTCGGATTATGTTAAAGTATAATTCCAAAAACAAAAAAAAAGTTTAAATAGTACACATTTTTATCTTAGAATATGGTGATATAATGCTCTCTTCTCTCACTTTCATGATAGACTCTCACGACACCTTACTCCATAAGTATCTAATAATTCCTTAAGATTACTCAAGAAAACTTGCCCAGTACTAGGCCAAGTTAACTTTTGTAGTTCTCTACAGAATAATGATCACTGCAGACTAACCAAAACCCGTTCATTGACACATTCAAAAATACTGATAAAAATATTTTTTTAATAATTAACATTTAAATTGTTTAATAAAAATAATTATACGTAATAGCATATAAACTAAATATAAATGCTGTAAAAGAAGAAGAAAGTGATTTTATAGCCATATCAAACACTATTCAATCCCCTTCAACATTTCCAAATTCATACATCTGCAAATTCTGCACACATCAAACAGAGCGTATGACTTTAATTTAAATTATATTACACAAAAACAGCCACAGGAGAGTTGGTCAGATCCCTACTTTCGCTACCCTTTAAGAAAGATCATGATAAGGGAGGAAGATGCAGCTGGCTTTTGCTACTTTGACTTGTGTTCTCTGGATCTTCCACTTATCCAACATTGAAATATCAGTTGCTAAGAACCTTTGCAACACCTGCAAGGAGAAACAGTCAAGACCTTCTCTGAAGAAGAGAACAGTAACAAATTCACAGGCACGTCACATGCATTCACAAAACATAAACATGTCAAAGTCGCTTGCTCACCAGAAACAGAGCTTTTCCAGAAATTGTTCTAGTCAAAATTTTCATCGTCTTTAATGTACTTTTCTTGCACAGCAGCAACTGTAAACTTCTTTGTCAAGCAAAACTCATGCATTTCATTTCAAGTAACTAAAGATCAAAGATACCCCATGAAATAAAAACATTTGATAAGCCCATACATATCTTGCAAAATTGAAGAAATTCCTTCAGGGTCCTGTTTACCAAAAATCAACATGCACAGGGAACCATCTCATATAAATGCTAAGTATTCAATACTGTGCTCGAAAGGATTTTTTTTTTTTTTTTTAAATTAAAAAAAAGGGCTAAGAAAAGAATGACAAAGCAGTATAATCACCGGATCAGAAAAGTTCACTATTATGTACTGCACACTAGTGGACATAAAGAAAATAATAGGTACACAATCTCTAATCCACCTATAACTAATGTAATCCTGAAAGACTTGAAATATTAAATGGTTGTATATTTGAATTTGAGATGACTAATCTCCTGAAATGTGAGAGAGAGAGAGATAATTTGATTGAAATTTCTGCTTGCCTCTTATTCATTCCTTGCTTGCTGCATTTAAATACACTCTTCTGATAACAATAACAACCAATTCAAATAATTCAAACAGTTGTAACAATTGGCTGAATAAGATAACAACAATATCCTATTGACAACTAACCTAATCACCTAATCTCTCCGGCACAATAGGAAGGATTTATTGATAACAATTCAAATATAAATTCAAATCTGAACAGCTAAACTAATTGATGAGGCCATGCTGCCGGAATTACTCAGCAGCAGAAACATTATCTGCCATGTTGCCTTGGGTCACAACACTTGCACATTTGATTTGCAGTTTTGCACTAGGGTATTATATTACATCTCACATGTATATAATGTAAGTCTCGCATCCCATATAGCCAGTTCAAATATGGCATGCCTAATCACAAAAAAAGAGGAATAAACCTATGTTCTCCTATATGTCATTTCTAACTCATAATCAGTCAATTTGAGACCAAATACTCCTACTTTGAAAACATTGCATGAATAGTCTCTCACACTTCTTTTTGGTTATGTAGTTCAAAATACTCCTCTAAAGAAGGGTAAAAGTTATTTCCATAGTATTGCTACAGCTTGAAGATACCCATCACCTTAGCTGTTAAACCTTGAAGCCAACCAAGCTGCAAAATGATTTATAATTAAATAACACAGTTTGAAAGAATGCAGCTGAAAGATACTTTGAAAATATGTCATAACACAAGTTATGTGATTTTGGCCAGTCACATTTTGTATAAAAACCAATTTTTAAGAGCAAACATGATATTATTATTATTTTTTGGCTAAAACTTTTTTTTTTTTGATAAATAAATAAATATATATATATATATATATGGGATAAAACTGAGCAAATATGATATTGAGAATCAAAAGAAGACAAGGATATCTGTAGTAATCCCAATCAAGAGGACCCACTGCAATCTTGCTAAATTCAACAGCACTTGCTTCTATGCCAGAAAAAATGTATCCGTTGGTCTTGTCTATCAGCTTCACAAGATTCCCTACACTCTCTTTATCCTGAAAAGCAACATCTAACTAAGAACACCCAAAAAAAAAAAAAGAGAATAAAAAAAGAGCAATTTTAAGAAGGAAAAACAGAGAGAATGGCAGACCTGAATATCTAAGGTCGAAAAATTGACAAGACTGAAGTCTTCTATCACATCACATAGCTCCTTAGTGAGTTTCCTGGAATAAGATTCACAAACAGCTTACTTATACAAATGTTAATTTCTGAACACACATTCAGAAATAATATATCAGCTTTCAAAAGGGCATAGACAAAAGCTACTGATTGTACTTTCTTATTTTTCCAATTCTTTGCACTGCCTATTGGATTTAGATGGGGTTTAACTTTAGGATTAGATTATTCCATTTTCTTGTGGGTTGCTTTGACCAGCAATTCAACCCTGTTACCAGTGGCGTATGATAATGTGAAAACTTGTAACAAATAGAAAATGGAAACTATGATGACCAGTCATCCTAAGGCAATTAGTTAGGGTTTAATGACTGGCTTGGGCTAGGGGTCAATCTGACTGGTCAGCATTCTATTTGCGACGGCCAAGGTCCAGCTATGGATTGAATTATTGCATTCATCAATCCTTTTTGATGGTTAGAGTGGAACTTTCGCAAATGTTGTTTACACTAGAAAAATTATGGAAATATTGCATTATTATTGAAGAAAGCCATTACATTAATGTGAATTCTCTTCCAACAATTTTGGTACCAAGAGACCATTATTAAAAAAATGATAATAAATAAATAAAAGAACAATATGTATCAAAAGAATCATTCGGTACTGATAGGTGGATATTTAGGTTCTAGTATGATAATGGCTCAAAATTTCCATTTTATTGTATTAGATAGCTATATTGATGGACAAGATATTGCATCCTAAAGAAGCTACATATCAAGGGAAATTCATGTGTTGAATACGTGTATTTTTTTTTTTTTTTGGGAGAGAATACCTTGGGGAGACTCCAATTGATAGGTTAATATAACATATAGGGACACTACTTAACTCAAAAGCTTAAGCCTATGAGTTTGGGCCCAGTTATGTGATATTAACTACTCAATTTTCTCATTAGTATCCAATGTTGGAATTAGCTATTTAACTAACCACACCACTCACACTTGAATATCACAACATTTTCCACATTAACTTTTGGTGTCATTAAATTAATAAGTGGTTTAACTAGATGTCATGATAGAAATTTAAAATCTACTCTTTCTTGGACACAATACAGTGCATCATAAAGAAAACCAAATAAATGCTTTCATGTTGCCTAAATGCCTAGTTAGATTGACATCAGCTTAAAGATACGGACCTTTGGTTTTGATTCTCTTGGTGGTGTCAAAGTTTTATAATTTTTATTATACCTCTTATACAACTTGAGCCAATATTTAGTCATATAATGACACAAGGTATTGTCAAGGTATTCTATAATTTCTGACTTTTCTGGTGTTTCCATTGAGGTGCTATGGTAGGTGACAGCAAAAGGGCCATGAGAAGGCAGCACTTACATTAATTCAAGAGATGTGAAAGCATATTAGGTGCCCTGTAAAAAATATTGAAACACCTTCTCAGTAGCATTATGGCATTTGATATTAGAGGAACCTTGCATACTAGATGTTAACTGATACACTCTAAGTCCGAAGTTTTAGTATTTGCGCCGCTGTCATAATTCTATAAATATGCCAGATATGTTAGCAGGAATGACTGCTATATTCACTTCAGTATGGCATTACATGGAAAGGAAGATACAAGCAATAAACAATTGGAACAGTTGCAACATACTAATGAAGAAAACAAATTGGAAATTTTTAACGAAGACACCCAGGTATGATTCAATATAGTGTGCATAGATTAAAAGACAAAGACTAATTTATACAAATTGCATAATGCGTTCTACCCTAAATCATACCTGTATTTGGCAGAGCGAGGATCCTGATCAAGATGGTGTTGTAAATAAGATAAATCTTCCACATCAGTATAAAAATCAAGATTGAAAGCTGCAGCACGCCAAAAAGTAACAATTAATAAAGCACAACCAACGCTTTTATGATCATAGCATATATTTCACGCTTAATGTCTAGATAAGAAAAGCTATAACCACACCTAGCTTTCCATAGTTCTCAATTAAGTCAATCTTGGATAAGACATTAATGTGTGGGAGTTCTAGATGTAGCATGGTTGACAAAGTGAGAAGCAATGCACTAACATACTTCCCAGGGTCACTGCAAAGATGGGCATCAACTAAATGAACTGCAGTCAGCTGCATAAAATGAAGAATCCAATAAGATTTTTATAATTGAACATTGACACACAAGAAGATGAGGTCAATTCAGCTGTTCAGGGTCCTGAAAGATACCAAATATCATATAAACGTAGAAGACATAATCATACCCTAAGATTCAATTTCTTTATGAGTTTCATGATGACTGTCTTGGCATTGGAATGAAGAAAAAATAGTTCAACCTGGCCGGGAAAATCAAAGAGAAGATAGTGATCTGCAAAGTTAATACCATCATTAAGCAACATTGCATCACAACATTTTATTATAGTTCAGTAGACCAACTTAAAAAATTGAAAGCATGTAAATGAAAGTTAAAAAAAAAAAAGAGAGAGAAAGACTCCAATTTCTAGAGACTACAAAGCTTGAAATTATACAAAAAACATAAGAAAGCACAAAGTTATCATTTATAGAGCCTATAAAATTAAAATTTTTGAAGTAAAGGCACATTATACAAACCTTTGAGGAGGGGTTCCAATTTTGATTGCAGCCAATCAATATTTTTCTCCAGATAATCCATACAGTACACAAGGCCTGTTTGAGAATAACAAAATAAACTTCAGGAACTGCATGACTAATACAGCAGATAAGTGACAAGCATGTTGAACAAGAGCACACACCTAAGTACCACCACTTGGTTAGTCAAAACTCATAGAACTCTTAAAGAGACTAAAAACCATATAACCTATTCAAAAATGAATTTTAAAATTTTCTTTCGGTGGGTAATGTTGGAGAAGATGTGGACATGAGAAGGGTAAACATTTTTCTGGATCCTTAGTACACTGCCTGTGCGCTTTGGTTCCTTGTATTAATTTTCTTTTTTTTCAATGAAGTTTTATTACTTATCAAAAGAGAAAGGTAAACATTATGTACATTTTCATTTTCATTTTCAAAGGTGGCTTCGAATGCCAAATGCAGTAGCTAACTATTCTTCTTCTTTTAATAGAATAAGTTTAACACATAAATACATTAAAGAACATTCATCGAACGCAATATTAACAAGGATGCAAGCTCGCTCACCTCCATTCGGACCAAGAGAATGCTCTGTCATTACATCACTTAGTTTTATAAGATCCTCAATGTTCACAGCGCATTCGTACCTATATAATTTCGTTAAAGGAAACTTTATCTCAACACACTACAACCAAAATAATAAAAACACTATAATCCCCCATATATAAATAAAGTGGAAAAGGATACGGCAAAGAGTCATTAGCAGGATCCAAATTGATAATAGCAACCTTCCTGTGCATACCAAAAACAAAAGAACATCACATTAATATCATACCTTATTATTTCCACATAGAAGAAGAAACATATAAACTCAATCCCTTAGTATTACTTGAAAGAAAAGCTTGTAGATGTTACAGGTTTTAAGTATACAATTTTTAATTTTTCCAGCTAACTAAAGAGACCTTCCGATAAGTTTGAGGAACTGAGACATGCCGTTGCAGTAAGTGGTTTTGCCTGATCCTGGTGGACCAATCACCACCTGCCCAAACACCATCTCTACTCTCTCTTTCTTAAATAAAAAGAAAATTATTCGAATCGATGAAAGAAAATGTTCAAAATTTTGGTTTTTTAGGGTTCATATGAGAGGGATTCAGGGTTTTAGGATAATGGGTCAAAAGCCAAAAATTACAAAACCAAATACAACATTCTAGACTTTCTAGTGTTGGGCACTAAAAAGAAAATGGGGGAAATTGGGGCATTCCGAGAATCGAACTCGGGACCTCTCGCACCCAAAGCGAGAATCATACCACTAGACCAAATGCCCGCTTGTTAATAAGTTATGTAATAAACATATATAACTCAATCATAAGGTTAAAAAAATAGATTTTTATTTACTGCAATGTTTCTCTTTGTTTCTTTTTATAACTATAGGCTCTAGATTCCTTGTGGTGGGGGGTGTATAATGTTGCCAGATCAACAAACACCTGGCCCTCCCCTTTTCTTTTCAAATATTTATGGGGGGTCGTGTTCGTGTGGTGCCAGATTATCACAAGCCCATGGACCACTCTGCCAGCCAGCTCCATTTTTCAAATGTGGTGATTCACCTGGTAGTTGAGCTCATCATTTTGGTTTTGGGGGTTCTCTGTTAAAATATTATGAATCTACTATGAGTTATTCCTCTTGCAACAAACGGGTTTGAAGAACCTTACTAATTTCATAATTGAATTTTATTGAATCTGATTCTCAAAAGAAATATGAATTTTATGGTGTCCAATCTACAAAAGACATCAATAGAATTTCTTTTGATGTAGGTGGAAATGAACTAATGGAACTAATACTCTCTTTCATTTTTACTAGGAGTTATGTCGGACCTTGAAAGATTGAAAAAAAAAAAAAAAAAAAAAACCAATGATTCATCGTTTTCAATATTTAATACTTGAATAATAGATTTAGTCATGATTCAACAGGTAAAGTCCACTTTTTGTTTTTCCATTTTCTAATCTTTATAAAGGTTTTGATTAGAATAAGGAAAAGGGCTAATTAAAAATTCAAGAGACAACTTTTCATTATTCATTTTGATAATGGTTTTCAATGATATTAATAAAGATGTATTTGGATACCACTTATTACTACTGAAAACTGAAAACACTGTAGTAAAATAATTTTTTAAGATGTGAATAGTGTCGTGGGACTCAATTTTAAAATTAGATTTGCATTTTTTCATACTTGCGGGTCCAGTGAACAGTGCACGGGACCCACACAAAAAAAATAAAAAAAAAACACAAACACAAGCACATTAGAAACGTGCAAACGTACTATCCAAACTCACACTAAATAGAAAACCACCACACACCCTTGATACGATGGTCACTCCATAAGTATAAGCGCTTATGGGTATAGAGGATAAAGGTCGGGGTGCAAGTCTCTAGTGAGGAGCTTCAGACACATATATACTTAGATTAGACTATAATAGAATTTCTATCTTGTATCAAAAAAATAATAATAAATAAATAAATAGAAATTTAATAATAGTCGTATTTTGTTATGCACTAAATTTTTTGGGAATTCCAGTTTTAAATTTATGGATTCATTGGATTTATTTTAGCCTTGTATTAAGAATTGTGCAATTCCATTCAGGTTGTTTATTTAAGGACAAAAATAAGATTTGAATTGACTGAAATATTGTGAAAATATGAAAATTGTCCAAATTGGAACTTGCCATGAAAAATGTGCTTTATTTCATAAACTGAAATTTGTTTTCCCTTAGAGTACCTTAGAGATATTTTCTAATATGTTACTATAATCTCCCTTTTACTTTGATAAGCCTAAATTGGGATAAAAATTAACTTTGGAACATTCTTAGAACCACAGTTTAATTTCTTTCTCAAAAAAAAAAGGAAAAGGAAAAAAGAAGAGAACCATAGTTTAATTTAGGAAAGTAGTTGGATTTTTTAAGAAAATGCTTGTCATTATATTTAATTGGGTCAGAAAGTTCCCCATCTATCTTAACTGGTCTCATGATATCTATCTCTTGAAAATCCGTCTAATTATCCTAATTTTTTGATTGAGTGTGTCCAATTTTAATTTAAGGTCCACTTATTATTGGGTAAGTGTCACATTGCTACTTGCCAAATCCTAGCAACATTACAGAGAATTTTCTCTGCAATAGGCATCGTATGGTTCCTAACGCCTCCCCATGCGTAACCAAACTTCTGAATTCATGAATCAAGTTTTTTTTTTTTTTTATTCCTTATAGATTAGAAAAAAAGATTTTTTTCCTAGCCTAATTTTGATAATAAAATCAAATTAAATATAAGTGATCAATCACACCTAGAAAAACTCAATGATTAGTGATGACTCCCGAACCATTATTAAAATTGATCACTTTTATAATCCTCACTCACTGTGCACATTTTAGGGACACATGTAGTTCTAGTAGTGTAGTATCATTTTTGTTTCCGTATGTATGCACATTGCGATTGAAGGTAGTTGAAGTAGTACTCATCGTTGTCCAAAAAATTTAGGGAGGTATTGACAATAATTATTCATTCCTCTAATTGGATGGATAATTCTTGAATAATTTAATCGTGAATTATTGATTTTTTTTCATTTATAATTCATGAATTCTATTTTTAAAAATCCAAATAATATAATTTGATTTCTTTGTAAGAATTCTTCTATTATTTTATTAGAAATATACTTCTTTTACTAATTTTCCTTTGGTTCCTCTCCAACAACTTGATCATACATTGAAAACATACTGCCCACCGTTATAAATGACCAACACATTCATTATGCTTGAATATCTTGTGGTAGAAGTAGAAGTGATTTTGCATTTGTTTTTATTTTATATTAAAAATTAGAGTAATTGTCCAAATATTTTAAATCTTAAACCTCAAATATGAAATTAATAAGAGATTTTGCATGTAGACAATGTGAGATTGGACCAAGACATTTTCCAGTATTCTCGGTCCAATCAATGATAATTTCTAGACTTGTGCACACCCACATCGCTGCTGGTTGCGACCCAATTCATCAAGCAAGATTGAATTCCCATCCACAGAAAAAAAAAAAAAAAAATTGTTGTCAGCTATTCATTTGTCTCCATCATTATTAAGCGTGGAGGAAGATAAAAAAAGACCACCTCCATCATTTCAAACTCATGTGCCATTCTTGTTATGATGTGATGAATGGTGCTTTGCCTTAACATATCATTATGTAACTTATAATGTCATTTTTTTTAATTGAAAGAACAATAGATTTATAACTGTGATGTGAATTCCGTTCTATATGATTGTTTTTTATCATTAGGTCAAAACATTAATAAGTGGATTCCAGTTAATTCAATTGGTAAAATCTCTAATGGTTGAATAAAAGATCTAGAATTCAATCATTGCTTACACCAAAAACCAATTGGTGTTTTAGTTTGATATTAAAAAACTATCATTAAGAGCAAACGTCATAAATTTCATACTCTCAAAAAACAAAAATGTCAAAACATTAATTAATTTTTTTGTGTAAACAAGAATTTAAACTTGGGTCTCTTATTTAAAAGCAAAAAATTTTATTGGTTGAGCTAATTACAACCCATAACATATAATCACAAATCAAATTAAGGATCTAGGCATTTCGGGTGGAAAAGTGATTGTAACCATGCATTTGATTAATATGTGTTATTTGATGTTGAGACTTATTTTTGTCCAATTATTGCTCACCATTATATGACTTTGAAAGACCTTTTTTTGAAGGTGGGCAATAGGCATGCTTTAGACTCTTCTTGCTTATGAATGAAGAGAAAATGAGAAAGAAATTATTTTAGAAAGAAAGTAGGCCAGCTAGGAGTTGAGTGATGAATTGCTGGCAGTTGAGAAAGCCCATGGGGCCTCAAAATTTTTTTTTTTAATTTAAAAAAAGGATAGAAAAGCTTTAGTTAATGAGAAGAAGAATCTTTGAAGTCCATTTTTTTTAATGATATTTTAGAGAACGTGTTAGTGTGTTACTCATTATTTCTCTATCATTTTTTTTTGAGAAAATTTCTCTATCATTTTGATTTTCCATTGGACATGATTTTTTCTTATATAGTGGTATTATTATCTGGATTAATATGAAATAACTCATACGATTTTGTGTGGGAGTTCCACATTAGATCTATGCTGTCACGAGGAGTAATTATTTGGTAATGTTTTTTCCTCAAATATAATAACGAATCTTGCTATTTAAATTCATGGTAAGATATATTTATATGAAAGTTTTTTTGTTTTTTTTAGAATCTATATGAAAAGCTGAGAATATTGATCCAAACTATTAAATAGTTTTCCTTGTTATGATCACCACTAGATCATACTCCCTTTATGACACCAACTTTTTTTTTTTTTAATACAAAATAGAATTTTCACTCTAATATAATCTAAGTGTACATGTGTGTGAAGTTTCTTCTTAGAATCTTGAATCCCAGCTCTTACTTCTCACATCCCACAAGTACTTATACTCTCTTGGTTAAAAAAAAAAAAAAAACCCAAATTATGGTTTTCTAAATTTAACTACAGAACTAACTCCATGGCCAATAACTTCAAATGTATAATTTGGATTCCATAAATAATGAAATAATACTGTGTACATGTGAGGAAGATAGATACAAAATGTTCCATATTTCCAAGTTATTATGTGAATTTTGTATTCATCGGTCTTTCAAATAAATCATTTGTAACTCTTAAATCTACTTAACAATGGGTTCTGGTTGGTTCAATTAGTAAAAAAATTTAATGTCAAATCAATATGCGGGTAACCAAAAAAACAAAAACCGTTTTGATCTAGTCATGAAGAGCAATCATCATAAAACAGATGTTACAGTTACACATTTAAATGTAGACGTATTTATTAAAAAATAAAACACTACGCAACAGGATTTAAGAATAGTCAACAAATCCAACCAGATTATACTATTAAAAACTTAATATGTTGATATCTTATATTAATTGAATTGCAACGTTAAGAGGACAGGATAGTAAAAACAATAAGTGAGAGAAAATGGTGGTTAGGTGCTTCAAATTTGGACAAAATCATTGCCAAATGCCACTAACTTCAATCATCTAAAAGTCTGCTTTTGTTGTCCTCAAGCACCTGCACCCCCTTATCCCAACCTCACCGCTTGTTTTCTCCCAACTTCAAATCCAAAACTCTCTCTAACTCTAAAAGAGAGCAAAGAAAAAATAGTGAAATTCTACTTCACTTGGTCAGGACAGTGAATTGTTGAGAAACATGGCATCATTTGCAGGAACAACCCAGAAGTGCATGGCTTGTGACAAGACTGTTTATCTTGTTGATAAGTTAACAGCTGATAATCGTATCTACCACAAAGCCTGTTTTCGATGCCATCACTGCAAAGGAACTCTCAAGGTAAACTAAACAAATGGTTTCTATATTCTAGATTGCTTCTTTCAACTTCTATGTCATTGATCTATTGACAAGGCAAGAGCTTGTATAGGATGCTAGCATGAAAACCATTTATAAGTTTAGTATTGTTTCTCACCTGTTTTAATGTGGTTCTTGTCTCAAGGTTTGTCTTGTTAGATGGTTTTTATATTAGATTCATACATGTTCTGATCTTTGGTACAATAAGGCCTTTGTTTGACAATAACAATTTGGTAGCTGTTGCAGCTTGCAAGAAAGTCATTCAGATGCTATAAGTGAAAGTCTTTCATTTTAGATCAGCAACAAGTTCTTACTTGTGAGGGATTTAGTAACCCAATTACTAATGCTTGCTCAATTTCACTTTTTTAAGACAAAAGGAGGCCTTCCAGCTGTTCTTCATCTGATTTGCCTCATTTAAGGATCCAAGATCTGTGATGAGAACTAATTAATCTTTTATTCCAGTTGTTCAACATTCTATGGCTCGTACCGACTGGATTTGATTTATTTGTGGCTCAAATAATGAACTTGCTCTTGCTGGAGCTCTAAATTAGACCAAATGCCCAATTCATATAAAAATATAGATTATTGCCCACTTACTTGATTACAGCTTTGATATACAAGCTATTGACATATAGAACCATTTGCAGCTTGGTAATTACAATTCCTTTGAGGGAGTACTATATTGCAGGCCACACTTTGATCAGCTCTTCAAAAGAACTGGCAGTCTCGACAAAAGCTTTGAAGGTAACAAATATAAGTTCAGCTAGAGTCTTATTTCCAGTATGTCAAACCTTTTTCAGTTGCTCAAGCTGACTTCTTTCAATCTTAATTGATGATTTCAGGGACCCCAAAAATTGTAAAACCTGAGAAACCTATTGATAGTGAGGTAATGTCTCCAAATCTAGGTTCTCATTTATGCATCATAAAGAGCTCATTGTACGTACTGCTAACATTGATTATGAGCTGCCTTGACAGAAACCTACCCCGAATAAAGTATCAAGTATGTTTGGTGGAACCAGAGACAAATGCTTTGGCTGTAAAAAAACTGTCTATCCAACTGAGAAGGTAAACATTACACACAATTCATGATTCATGAACATTACACATGATATTGGAAAAAGTCACTAATAGTAATAATATCCTCTATGTTTAAGGTAACGGTAAATGGAACTCCTTATCACAAGAGCTGTTTCAAATGCACTCATGGAGGATGTGTGATCAGCCCATCCAACTACATTGCACACGAGGGCCGACTCTACTGCAAACATCACCACATCCAACTCATCAAGGAGAAAGGCAACTTAAGCCAGCTTGAGGGTGAACAAGAGAAGGATGCAATGGATGAGAATGTCAATGGCAGAGAAGTTTCTGCTGAGACATAAACTGCTTAATAAATTGTTCTGTTTTTTCCCTTCCCATCATGGTTTCTCCCTGCCCTCTCCGCTCTCACTATCCCTATTGGTGTAACAATTTTAGGCCTTATGATTAAAGTGCTGATGGAATTCTTAGTATTTCCTGTTGAGGTGTGTGCGCCTTCATTTTTGCTGTTTTTTGGGGTTTGTTGCGAGATTGTGGATGTTCAAATGGATGCCAAGACCTATTTGATTCTCAGTATGTGATGCAGTAACAAGTATTAGTGTTCTGTTTGTGAATTTTTGTTGTGTTCCTTTGATTTTCAATAAATCTTGACGATCCCCACTTTTTTCCTATTTTTCCTTCTTGTGCTATTATTTGATTTCAGTCTATATGAAGATTGTGACGCCATACTGTCCCCAGGCTTGATTAAACATCTGCAAGTCTCAAGTCTCAACTACCTTCAATTTCAAATGGTGGGGCACAATCCAGCTGTTTGCAAATATGAGAATCAATATTGCAATTCGCAAGGACACATTAATTTGATTCCACCATCCAACACACTTTCTTTTCTGAGGTGACATTTACCATAGCAAAACAAAAACAGTTCTGCTACAACACTGAATTTTCACCTAAAAATTCACTGATTTACTCACATGATCACAACACAAAAAAAGTGAGGGGGAATGAATTTTTTGGTGAAATGGGACTCTAGACTGATTGAAACAAAAAGCATCCCATAATGTCAATGGCATCTCCTCTTCTTGTGAGGGATGGAATAGTTTTACTTAAACAGGAGAGATAAAAAAAGCAAAAAGCATCCCATGACACTATAATGGAAAATGGAAATTAAATAGTTAATATAATGGTAGAAAAAAAAATGGAATGAAAAAAGGATTTTAGAGTTAACCAGGTGAAATGAATTGAGAGAGCAGGAGTAACTGACCTGTGAACCTCTAATGCGAGAAAATTGACTTAGTACCACACAAGGATGGATGGAAATGCAAGAGGTCACCATTGTAGTGTGAGAATTGAAATAGGAGCTGCTGAAGGCTGTGGAAAATGATGTGAGATGCTGATTGGCTACCAAATGAAGGATTAAGAATACAATCGAAAATAGGAATTTATGTAGCTTTTGGAGAATTCCATGTTCAGTTTTTGAAAGTCAGTTGGTTTTGATTATTAATGGAATAGTTGTTTACAGCATAATTGCTGCTTGTAGCTTTTGTGTAGTTAGTTTTGTTATTGGTTGCAGCTCAAATGCTGCTTGGTGATCTGAGGCAATTGATACTATTGTATCTGTGTCTTGATTGAATTATATACTTTTTTTTTTTTTTTTTTGAGAAACAGATTGAATTATATACTTAAATCATTAAAAACACACCCCCAAAAAAAAAAACACTTTTGGGAACCTCTGTCCAGAAAATTAGAACCTTGAGAGCCAAAAACCGTACAATTAATCACTGTAATGTACAGAAAAGTATGCCTGCAAGTGAAATTCTAGATCTAAAAATTTTTTTTTTAGACAAAATTCTAGATCTAAATTAAGACATAGGCTGACAGTGTATAAAATTAGGAAGTCACCTTGGTAGCTGGTATAGAAATTAGCTAGGAATAATTCCACATCGTACGTATATAGCCATATTCAGTTCTAATTCATTAATATGATTAACTTTTTTATAGAAAGAGAAGAAAAAAAAAAACAAAGGTAAAAGGAAAATAATTATACCATTAAATTGAATGTAGTCCTTAAAAATTAAAACTCATCACCTGCCAATTAGCATCTACGCCAAACGTGGTTATTAAAATAGCGTAAACACCACTGAAAAAAAACTAGAAAAGTGGCATTCGGAAAAATCAAAGAAAGTTATTTTCCAAGAGAATTGATATTATTATTTAATTTAATTCTACAAACAGATATAGTACACTGTCGCTTCAGGGACATCCAATAAAATCAGAACAGGACATGATACAAAGTGCACAAAGTGCATAAGCTACGCAACTTATGTACAAGAATGATTCCAAACAGGAAATTAATCACTACAGAGCTCCTTTGTATCAAGAACACAACCGTTCTGGTAAACATGCTTCAGGTCTATGATAAAATTGTCCCGAAGAAACCCAAACCCAAAGGTACCACTAATGTACTGCCAAATCCTTCCCTCCACGTTCCGGGGATTCGTAGTACTTCCAGCCAAGTCTGGAATAACTAAATCATAACTTGAGTTTATGTTAAGAATGCGAGAGACCATCTCAGTTTCTTCTGAAAGGAGTTCCTCATAAATGTAATTTTCTGCTGCAAGTGGTCGAACATGCATGCGAGAATCATACAAATATTTTTCCTCCGAGGAAAGTGGAGACTCTATGAATGTAGCATTTGATGTCCAAAATACTAGACCATAACTAGAGAAACGTTCAGAAGAGTCTCCAACCCTCCGGCAAATGATGCCCCCATTGTCTTCATATACCACAAGATAGAAATTTAAGCTCATGTCATCATAAATTCCCTGCAACAGAAATGCAGCAGGGAGGGGTCGGATGAGCCATAATGAAGATCTTACATGCATTAATGTCTTCCAAAGATGATACTACATAAACATACTATGAGCAAGAATGAAAAAGGCAAAATCGGGAAAAGAAAATAGGTTTGCTGACATCACAGCTGTCCATGCGCATGATAGCTTCAACTTACCATGTTTCTTAGACTTGCAATACTAAGGACACAATTTTTTGTTAACCTTCATCACAACTTGTTATGGTAGCAAGTTGTGATAAGAGCAACATCGGTTTTTTAATGGGCCTGACATCACTTTTAATACATACCAATCACAGCATACCATGTTAATAATTGTGAAAAAAAAGGCTGTGAAAACTTCCATGGTCCTATGGACTTATTGTTCTTAGACAGATCGGACCAAGTTTCCTACTCCACTCATTTTCAAAAGAAGAGTCAGACATTTGTACTTTTTGGGTGCATAACTTTTGTAGGTGGCATTCAAAATAAACATATAAACCAATTCACAATGGCTGTTTTTTGATCATAAGCCAAATGTAGAACTCAGATCAAGAGTCTATTGGCAATGACGAAGTGTTTGATTAGTCAACAATGAATAAGGGCTTCAAAAAATAGAGGTGCATGGTTTCCTCATCCAAAGAAAAACCTATGTGACTGGATCCAGTATACATTCCCTCCTGGTTTCATGTTTCAAATCAGTAGCTAGAGCTCAATTTTATTTGATCCTCGATCATATAAGGTTTGAAGTGTGGTTTCCAAGCACCCCCTAATATTCCTTCATATTCAACTACTCAATAATACAAAACTAAAACAAACCTTTGACTCATTAGCGTCAGAATTTTATATTTCTAGTAGTTCTATCAATTAAGCGTGCACATAGGAACAAAGACACATGTACAGGTAGGATTGTAGTGAACGCCAAGATATTTTAAGAACATCTCTCCAACACTCACTCTGCACTATAGTTCAAAATTCATTGATTGACAACATTGCACATGCTCAACTGAAGGCAAGAAACTTCACGGAAAAAAAAAAAAAAGGAATTGCAAAATTTTCAAATATTTTTATGAGAATCATACAAATATTTTTCCTCCGGGGAAAGTGGAGACTCTATGAATGTAGCATTTGATGTCCAAAATACTAGACCATAACTAGAGAAACGTTCAGAAGAGTCTCCAACCCTCCGGCATATGATGCCCCCATTGTCTTCATATACCACAAGATAGAAATTCAAGCTCATGTCATCATAAATTCCCTGCAACAGAGATGCAGCAGGGAGGGGCCGGATGAGCCATAATGAAGATCTTACATGCATTAACGTCTTCCAACCATGATACTACATAAATATACCGAGCAAGAATGAAAATAGCAAAATTGGGAAAAGAAAATAGGTTTGCTGACATCACAGCTGTCCGTGCACGTGATAGCTTCAACTTACCATGTTTCTTAGACTTGCAATACTAAGGACACAATTTTTTATTAACCTTTATCACAACTTGTTATGGTAGCAAGTTGTGATTAGAGCAACATCGGTTTTTAAATGGGCCTGACATCACTTTTAATACACACCAATCACAGCATATCATGTTAATAATTGTGCAAAAAAAGCTGTGAAAACTTCTATGGTCCCATGGACGTATTGTTCTTAGACAGATCAGACCAAGTTTCCTACTCCACTCATTTTCAAAAGAAGAGTCAGACATTTGTACTTTTGGGGTGCATAACTTTTGTAGTTGGCATTCAAAATAAACATATAAACCAATTCACAATGGCTGTTTTTTGATCATAAGCCAAATGTAGAACTCAGATCAAGAGTCTATTGGCAATGACGAAGTGTTTGATTAGTCAACAATGAATAAGGGCTTCAAAAAATAGAGGTGCATGGTTTCCTCATCCAAAGAAAAACCTAGGTGACTGGATCCAGTATACATTCCCTCCTGCTTTCAGGTTTCATATCAGTAGCTAGAGCTCAATTTTATTTGATCCTCGATCATATAAGGTTTGAAGTGTGGTTTCCAAGCACCCCCTAATATTCCTTCATATTCAACTACTCAATAATACACAACTAAAACAAACCTTTGACTCATTAGCGTCAGAATTTTATATTTCTAGTAGTTCTATCAATTAAACGTGCACATAGGAACAAAGACACATGTACAGGTAGGATTGTAGTGAACCAAAATATTTTAAGAACATCTCTCCAACACTCACTCTGCACTATAGTTCAAAATTCATTGATTGACAACATTGCACATGCTCAACTGAAGGCAAGAAACTTCACGGAAAAAAAAGAAGGAATTCCAGAATTTACAATTTCCAGTTGCCAAATTCAACTGAATACACAGCCAGAGAACACCTGGAGGACTGAACAGGGCAAGGTTTGACTTCTTATATATGTTTATTTTTCTATGGATGGGGCTGCATACTATGAATTAATGAAAATGAAAACCAATTAAAAAAGTTATCGCCAATGAGTTCTAGCTCAAATGTACCTCCTCTGGAGGGTCAGGGTGAGCTCATAGTTTATGATGTGTGTACTAAATACAAATGATCATCCTTTTAGTTATCAACGAACTTCTATGAAATGGTTTTGCGCGATTCAGCCAATTGTTTAGCAATCATAAACAAGATTGAATCCAGTTGAAACAAAACATTGAATCATTGTTTGATACAAATGAGCTAAAGAATACCTTCCAGAGGCCCTGCAAAGGGCGAGTCAGCGTGGGCGAGCAATTAACGATCTTGACGAAATGCTCAGACTCCCATTTCCTCTTCCCTTGTCTCTCCTTCTCTTTCCTCCTCTGCCTCCTCTTATCCCCACTACCTGGACTCGTCCGGTTCGCAAAATGCTGATACATCTCTGACATTAACCGGTCCGGTAAGCTCCCAGGTGAGTGACTCGGCGAGAAGGACCCACTATCTCCTCCAATCGAATCCTCTGTTTCATCGTCACATCTCAGATTCGAAGAGCTCGAACTCCTCCGAAAGTTCGAGCTCGAAAACGCGAAAAAGTTCATGTTTTCCTCAACAACGAAATGGGTCTTCCCCATAAAGCTCAAATTCACCGGAACCAAATCGTTATCCGAGAAATCCAATTCCCCGACACAATCCAACACCTCGGCCCGACCGTCTGGGTCGAGGAAATTCACGGTCTGACCCTCCTGCGACAGTGTCATCCACAAAAACGGTGACTTCAAAACACTGTACGTACCGTTTTTCGAAGGGGAAATTCTCGAACCTGTTAGAAACGATGGGCCCCACTCGAAGAAAACCAACGGCGGCGATGAGATTCCGATAATTCCAGGACCGCTCCGGCGCCAAAAACCGATGAGATTTTCCCACTCGTTAAGCGTTTTGTAGAGAAGCCTGAAGGCAATCTTGCCGTTGCCCCATTTTCGAATCTGGGTCATGGAGCCCCACCTTCTATGGCACATGGTGAACCAGAGCTTGGCGTCGTTTCGGCACAGCGAAACGAAGCGTTTCGATGTGCAAGCGAAGGTGGAGACTTCGGAGGGCGTGAGGAACGAGAGGATGCAGAGCTGAACGTCCTCTGGGAAATCGGTGAAGGAAATGGAACCACCCCTTTCGTCGGATTTGGGATTCGCCATTTTTGTTTGGGACTCGGAAAACGTTTTCTCGGGAAAGTTAAAGATTTTAGTAGAGAATATAGAGATGGGAATTGATTTTCTCGGGTGCAAAATAAAGAAGGCAGCTTATAAGGATTTTGGTATAATAGAATGATTCTGGGCGGGGGGGGAATTATTCGTTGAATCTTTCTTTTACAACCGTAGGAAGTAGAGTGGGGGAATTCGGAGCCGTGCAAACTGTAGTGCAACAAACGTGCAGGGTATAGTGTGGGGGATAGTTTTGTCATTTTGAGTGCCACGGAGTGTGTATAATGTTTTCGTATTCGTATATTACGGCTATTACTATTTCTGTTGTTTTTTTTTTTTTTTTTTTTTTTTTTTTGCCTTTGACAAGTGTTTTTGAGATAGTTTCAATTTCTGACATTTGTTCGTTTATTATCAAATTAATACACCAATTAGTTTTTAATATAGACAAGGAAAAAAAATAAGAAAATTAAAAAAAAGAAATGACAAGACAAAGTCTCATTTATTTACTTCTTTTTGTTTTCACTTATTACTTTAAAAATAAAAAATAAAATAAACTAAGGTATAGTAATAACATGGTCAATTCAACATAATTTGATAAATTTAGGCTATAGATAATGTCACATTTTTATTATGCAACCTGAATTACATGAATTTTTAAATGCAACTCACTACGTATTGTGTTTCATAAAAATTTCTGCAACCCAAGTTGCATAAAAATATTTTTGTTTGCTATATTTAATTACCATTGAAATAATATTTTTTTTTAGGAAAAAAAATAATATTTACTTTTAGTTTGTTATATTACAATTTTTTGAGTTGTAATTACTATTTTGGTCCTTAACATCTATCTCATGTTTTAAAATAGTCTATAAAGTCTAACATTTTAGATGTGCTATTATTCTTTTTAGCATTTTATTTTTGTTTCAAAATAGTTATTACTATTAAATAATAGATGAAAAAGTCCAATGTGACAAGCAATATGCCATGTGAATGCCATGTTACCTTCATTTAATATAAAATCAAAATATGAAGAAGTTCTCTCTTCCTTGGCAGAAATGGCCTCCTTTGACTAAGAAACCACCAATTAAGGGAACTCTCTCTCTCTCTCCCTCTCTCTCTTGGTAGTAAGGATGCGTTAAGAAACAAAAGTTTAATTCAGATACAGGTCTAAGGTTAAGGCCATCAGAAAAAAATTAAGACAATCTATAATGTTGACCGGTGAGGAAAGAATAACATGACAAAGGCTTCCGATTGACTCAATACCATTCGTGCTAAAGCATCATCATCAATTGATTCTCAGGGGAAAAAAAAATCCATCATTTTTATTGGCTTCTCTATATGCATGCTTGATTTCCTTGGGGTGGATCCCTTGGAGGAGAAACTTGTAATCACCAATAATGGTTTTGATGAGAGGATGTGCTTATTTGCTCATAGTAAAGAATTTAATAGTGCTTGCTGCTCTAATGGTTGAATTTTAAATAATAATAATATTAATAATAATAATAATTCAATTAAACACTCACTTAAAGAAATTGTTGTTTGTCTATATTAAAAATAAAAAAAAGAAAAAGAAAAAAGCAATTGCTGTTTGTAGTCAAAGATTAACAACAATTAGAGCACCGACTCTAGCCATTCTTGGATTGTGTTTAGTGTTAATATATTTATAAATTAACCATAAATAGATGACATTATAAAAGATGTCAAACTATTTGGTTATCACTTGAACGTCCTATTTGTATTTATTTTAATAAAGGTTAACTTGGGAGTGTCCAATAAATCCATTTAGGTTCTTGTTGGCTTTTATTTTTATTTATTTGTATTGAATTGAACAATACCATTACTAGGAGTGTCCATGGGTTAGCTCGAGTCGAGTTTGTACTTAACTCATACTTGAACTAATTCAACTGAGCGGATGAAAATTCAACCCATTGTTGATTGATAAAGAATGGCTAATAAGACTCTTCACGGGTGACAAACAAATCAGTTGGCACCGGCAATTAGGGATGACAATGGGGTAGGGCGAGGTCAAAGGATGGGGTATTCTCTCCCGCCTCACATGATTTTGTCTTGCCCCATCCTTGCCCCTTAGGGCCCCGCGAAACTCCGCACCACTCCATAAAACTCTACTTCTTGTTAATTTTTCCGCAACTATTATAATTTTTTTTAATAAAACCTAATGGTGTTAAGGAAAAAGTGTCATCCCATACTCGTCCATATGGCTCGTCCATTGAACACCAATAGGGACGAGTAATATATATTTGGTTCTTTATTCCTTGATCCATTCGTCTGTCCAGGGACGGACGAGATTCCATGAGAACTCTTCCAACGTCGTGATGACTTACTCGAACGAGCATTACAGGAATATAGAAAACACCTGCAGAGCCGTCCATGATGGTCTCGTCTACCCTTAATAAATCATGGACGGGTTCATCCTTAGGAACTACTGTGCACCAAAGTTCTTCATTGATTACTGTGGAACAGAAACACGATTGAAATAACTTCTATAGCAGTTACACTTCTCAACCATAGCAACGATTACTAAACAAATAAGTAACCGTTTTGCACATACTATATAAACGCTCTTCGATGAGAAGGTAAGATCATTCAGATACTTATTTTTCCAGAAAAAATCTCTCTCACAATTAAGAATTATAAGTTACTAACTTCATCATCGGAGGACTTTTGGCCGGTCTCCACCGATCCCCTCTGACTTATCATTTGCTTTCAAGATCAAGCCTTAAGATCATCGGTGTTCGAGACTTACCAACCTACTAATTTTTGAGGAAATATTAAAACCGATTTCATTAATAAAAATATACTTAAAATTACAAATAAATTTATCCAATCAAATCAAATTAATATTTAGCAAAAAAATGAATATTATTATCCAAGTGTTTAACAAGACCATATCACAACAAAAACAAAAATCTCATAATACAAAATCAATGATTTAATAGTATATAAATTTGTTTCTAATAAAGACAAAGGCAAACATTAAAATTGGTACCTTATTTCCAATCTTGCTAGAGAGAAAAAAGAGGTAGAGAGCCACGTTGAGTAAAATAAAAATAAGCTGATAACATGTTTATTTAAATAGTAGGGTTTTAGGGTATGAAAAATTTACAATTAACCCTTATCAACAAGGGGTGGGGTGGGGTGGGGCGTGTCTAAAAAGTCTAAACCTATCTCCGCCCCACCCCATGGTGCAAGGCTTAAATCTCGCCCCATCTCTGCCCCACCACATTTGCGAGGCAGGGAAAACCCACATGGAGCGAAGCAAGGAGGGGTGTGTCAAGTGGGATGGGGCAAAATTGCCATCCCTATTGGTAATGGACGACTAATTGCAGGGAGAGACAATAAAATGCTCATAATGACGAGGATTTTGTAGAGCTCTAGTGAGATCTCACTAGATCGATCTTGTTAAATCTAGTAGATCTTCCTAGATTTGGCTTTCTTCATTGGCTAAATTAGGTGGGTCGGATTTCAAATGAGTAAACCCGCCACTTAACTTGCCATCACCAAATTTTGAAAATAGAGACTCACCATCAACGAAAGTTGTAGGGATAAGGGCCCAAAATTATATATTGGGCCTTAAGCCTCAGCCGAGGACGTTGGTTGATCCAAAAACGAATAAATAGTAGTGAGGGTGTTAAGTTTAAAGTCCCATGAGTAGGTGGCAACTGAAAAGATTGGGGAAGGTTGTCCAAGGAGGAGTATCTCCTCAGATAAACAAAGCACATATCAAATGTATATCCTATTGTTCAAAGTGACCTTCCATGAAATTCCACTAATAAGGACGTGCACTATGAACGTATAAGAGAGATGGGAGCTCAGAAATATCTAAGAGAAAATTGCTACCACCGCATTAAATACTCTATAGCTAACTATCTGACCGCATTAATAAAGAAGTGATCTCTGAACAATATTTGTTCAGCCTTACAGCTACCCCCAAAGACTTCAAGAGTGTTGATGGAACAATGATCAACATAAAGCAATCTACTGTCCATGTGTAGGGTAAAGATAAGAAGACAGAGATAGTATAAATTAGAGGAGGGACCCTGAAAGAAAGGGATCGAAAATTAGAAAGTAGAAAGATATGTAGCAATCAAACTGTATCTGTAAACATTTTAGATAGATATATACAAGAACTGAATCGCCTCGAATTGTGCCAAGGATTGAATTTACTTAGATAAATCCAATCTACTTCTGTTTAATTGTCTTTTGAATCCATCCTAACTGTTATCCCATTCATTATAGCTTAGTTTTCTAACTCACTCTCTACAAATTCATTATATTGGACTTATTGGGCCTGGATCCATTTACCTCTTGGGCCAGGGGCCAAAATGCGGTCTTTACAAAAGTAATCATAGGATTTGATTGAGTCCAGTTCAGGTTTAGTCGGATCCCTCGAGTGGGTCGAGTTTGGAGAATTTATGGACAACCTTAATTATTATCCTAAAATGACTAAAAACGGCAATTTTGTTTCCCTTTTTTTAAAAAGTTTTATATATAACTTTTAATGTCATGTTCAGTGTAATATCAACAATTACATTAGGCCATTTCCCATTCTTAAATCCACCACAAATAAGTCAAATTTTGGATAACTTACCTACCACTGGTCCACATTAGACATCCCAATAGTGTCATAAAATAATTTAAAAAAAAAAAAACTGTACTATTTTAATTAACAATAATCACACAATTGACCCTATTTATATAATAAGAGAGGAAAAAATAAAGAAACAAATTATTTATAATCCATATCCACACATCTAATTCGTTAATTCCTCAAGGAAGGCACAATGACTGGAATACTATATACCAATCAGACGATTTACACATTGCTTGAAATTGATCTGGACCGTCGAAAATCCATGATCTCCCCCTCAACAGACACCGAACTCCCTCCAACCATCCGATCTTTGGAATCACGTCTCTTCAACTTCGCATCGGAACCGTCAAAAATCTGACCCAACAACCCTTGTAATTGATCCGGATTCACATACAATTTACCTCGTAACACAGCCGAGAGCGTGTTCAAGAACTCAGTATAAACGGGAACCACAAGCTTTATCGTCGATTCCTTAATCTGTTCCCTCAAATCCATGTCAGGAATTCTATAAGACTCTTTGTGCCTCTGTGAAATCTCATCGAAGCCCTTCAAAAATGCCTCCATTTTTGCTCTTGCTAAGATTCCCAAACCCTCCTTGCTCTGCCTCTTCAAGTCTTCTTTATCCAACAGCTTCACCAGTTGTCCCCACGATTGCTTCTGATACATGTACGCTGATTCCTCAGCAACAACCTTGTACTTGTTTTTCATGTACTGGTCTCCCAAAAGCTTTCCTAGCTCAGTGTTTCTCGTCCTCATGTAAATGTACCAGTAGGTGTTCATTGCAAATACGTGGGGTAAGATTTTGTCTCTGTAGCTCAACCTTTTGGTCTCGATGTTTCTATGAAGTGCATCCATGACGTTGGTAATGGCTTCTTGGAGTAAATTCTCGTCTGTTTCAGGTTTTGATAGAATTCCCACTTTCCACATTTGCTCTGTCCAAAGAACCATGGCCATACGTGCTCTGTAAGTTTCTGTGGTCAAGTATTTGAGGTAGTTAATTGCATATCGAACAAGTTTCGGTACCGAGCTATCTTGTGATGGAGGGTAAGCATCTGAATTGCCTTCGATTTGGAGGCCAAATTCCCAAAACGCTTCACTCGAACCGTGAATGAGTAGCTTTGTGAGTTCTCTAAACCGAGTACATATATCAGCTCCAGCTTCACCTTCGAAAGTGTCTGAGAATTCGGGCTTAAGTTTCTCCAAGGAATCGAACATGTCCAATAGTTTGAACAGTTTGTGCGGCTCTTTGCTGCCCCTAGCTACGCCTTCCCCGAATCGAAAAAAGACTGCCATGATTTTGTCTGCGATCTTCACGAAGCATTGTGGCCACACCACTCCATCCATGATGTTTCCTAGAACTTGGTTGCAGAGTTTCTTTTCTGATACAAGTACAGTTTTGACTGCGAGTTCTAAGTGTTGGATCCAAAGGCTTATGGCTGTCTCTAAGGTCTCCCACTCCATGGCATCGATTTCTTCGGGTTTGTAGGTTCTTAGGTAATCTGGGTTTAGCCGCATCAGTGCTTTGGCTGCCCTTCTGTATCTCACCTGTCATGTAGACCAATAAGCATTAGCATTACACAATATTGGTCTTAACGAAAACTAAGTGGTTCATTTGATTCATGTCTCGAAGGACAAAAAAATTTTATTTTTTAATTTGATTTGAGGAATAAGCAGTTTGCATTGAATCTTACATTCATTGCCCAATGGCAATGCTCTAGACAAAATGTTGTCCAACTGTTGCTAGCTTGCTACATTGTAGGCAGTATCAAATAATGCCGTCTCCTCTTTGAATTTATATTCAAAAGGATAGAATTTTTATAGTGCTTTTCAGGGGCTGTATTTTATATTCAAAAGGCTGAATATAATATAACAATGTGTTTATTAGCCAGTATAGCACAACCATATGATTTATTGTGGTATTGACTTTTTTTTTTTGATAATTTATTGGGGTATTGACTTATTGGCTAATGCAGCTTCCTTGTGTATAATTACAGCTTTTAAGGTCACAGTCAAATTTAATTTTATTAGCCAGTATAGCACAACCATATGATTTATTGGGGTATTGACTTTTTTTTTTAATAATCTATTGGGGTATTGACTTATTGGCTAATGCAGCTTCCTTATGTATAATTAGAGCTTTTAAGGTCACAGTTAAATTTAATTGGAAACTAAGATACAATATCTTTTAAGGAATTGTGTACTTGTGTCCTATTCTAGATATAATCGGAGTAGTATTATTATTATTTTTTGAATCAAAGCATATTTCTTAATACATGTAAACTGAATGTTCATGATGATCAAAGTTTGAATATGAACATATACTACGGATGGATATTGAGAAAATTGTTTCATGAAGAGAATGGTTCATGATCACTACAGTTTCAAATCTGAATGATAATATGAAACAAAAATAGATTGAAGTTAGGTTTTAAAGACAACTAATAAAGAATAATTAAAATACTTCTAGAGGAACCATTTCACACACCTTGACATAGATGTCAATACATATATCCAGGCATTCATTCGCAGCTAGAGTCTCTGAAATTCGTCGTAGAACTTCAACCTCCAGCTCTGTACCCAAATCAGATGCCACAATCTCGGCTTCTTTATCATCAACTTGCACCTGATCCCCTATATTTTGATGCCTTAAAAGCTGTAATATACTCTCATATTCGTCCTGCAAATTTAATAAAGCCTCATCAAGCAGCCCATCAAATTTTATCGCATCAACCTCATTTTCATACAGAGCTTTGAGAGTGAACAGAGTTTCTCTGAGCCTATGTGTCCTATCCTGATCCGTGGCCTTGGTCCTGCTCAAAAACTCCACCACTTCCTGAAGCTTTTGAATCACTGGCTCTCCCTCTTGACTGATCGAATTAATCGCAGAATTCAGCTGATTAACACAGTCCACATAGTTGAGAAGTTTCTTGAGCTTTTTTTTGGGTGTTGTCTCTGCTGATAAGATTGATGAGAGTTCGAGGAGCTTGAGCTGGAGAGAATCGGTGACTTTGAAGCTCTCGAGGAGAGCAAGAGCAGGAGTAATAGCTCGGTTGATTCGTGTATCGAGGGCTTTGGTAGCCATGGCTAAAGACTGTAAAGGAGATACTCTTCTTGATGCTGTTGAAAGAGTTTCATCTAAAAGATCAAACTTTTTGTCCATCTTTCCAAGGCTTTCTTCCATTTTGGATGAGGTTTGCAACAGAGTTTTCAGATCTGAACACGCAAACTCCAGCTGGGTAAGCTTTGTATCCTCTTCATTGAGCGCCATTAATTCTGATCTTCACGCACACTGAGACGGTGTCTACTTTGTACGTAGTATTGGGGTTGGGATGGTTGAGCTTGTATTATATATATGACTATTGACAGACACAATGTTTTTGGAGGAAGAACGGGACATGAAGAACCACCTTAAGAGACTCGATCTCGACACAAACTAAGAACAAATGGCATTTGCTTCACAGAAACGAACAAATAGCAATTGAAAAAACTAGGAATATGTAGCATGTACAGCCGGTGTGCTTTAATCCCAAATAACCAGTCCAAAACTAAGCAATCACTCACCAAAAAATTACCCTGGCATCCATAAACCGAAGTAGTCAACTATGGGCCTCAGCAAGCCTGGCCCGTTGTGCATGGAAGTTATCAGTATTTCATTTAAAATATACTATTATTTAGACTTTAAAATTTATTTGAATGACTTGTAATCCATTTGAAACTAATTCTTATCAAACTTTATTGTTTATTTGAATAAATAATTTTATCAGTTTCTAAATAATTATTCATTCATTTTCAACATATTTCATAATAATTCAATTTCATAGCTTATTTGAAAAGAGTAAATGTTAAATAAATTAATTGTTTTACGATGTCAAATTGTGTTCAACTTAAGTATGAACTTGATTGGATTTAGGTATATTTTCCCAAGGGCTTATACCTCCGAATCCTTGGCAAGTAGCCTCACCTCCTATTATGTTGAAATCGCATTTCCCAAAAATTAACCTATAGGAAAATGGTTGCATCCTCTTATATTGTTCGTATTTTAGCTAAAAGAACAAAAGAATAGCTTTACTTGTTGCTACAAGCCCCTTGTATGGATTACAACCTCATTTAAATGATGGGGTCAATATTGCAAACTTATCAATATTTATTAAGAAATTCATTGTAAATTTAATCATTTAAATTATATATATAATTGGAATAGCACTCTTTGTGCCTACTTTTCAATTTTCATTATTTCCAAAAACAACCATCATTAATTGGAAGAGGACTCTTTGTGTCTACTTTTCATTATTTAATTTCCAAAACAACCATGATTGTTTAGTTCAAATTGATTTTCCTAAAAATACAGATTAAGGATAAAATGATTAAATAAGTTTAGATTAATATTGTGGGAACTTAAGATGTGTAGGCTTGCTTTGCAACTCCTAGGCATGCTTGGCAACATCCTCGGCATGTTTCAACAAGGTCCTAGGAGTCCCACATCGAAGAGAAACCCCCCCACTTGCTGCCTTATAAGCTGTGAAGTCAAGGGAGTAGTGTACCACCAAGCTTCAAATTTGAAACTTGGTGGTACACTACTCCCTTGACTTCACATCTTATAAGGCAGCAAGTGGGGGGGTTTCTCTTCGATGTGGGACTCCTAGGACCTTGCTGAAACATGCCGAGGACGGCCGAGGACGTTGCAAAGCATGCTGAGGACATTGCAAAGCATGCCTAGGAGTTGCAAAGTAAGCCTACACATCTTAGGTTCCCACAAATATAAAAAGATAATAGGTAAAATAATTTTAATTAAAAAACATCTATTAATTATAACTAAGTTCATGTATGTACGATTTTTTTTTTTTTTTTTTTTAAGTTCCTATATGTGCATACAGTGGGTAATTTTGAACAATTAATAAATTTTTTATTTAAAAATGTCTATAAGCATGCACATAGCACGTGCATGAGGTTAATAAATAATAATTTTTTTATAATTTATAAATTGAGTAATTACAATTAAACATTAATCATGCTTTTTTTAAAAAAAATTATAGACGAAATAATAGTAAATTTTACTTATTAATAAATCTTGAAATCCTTATTTTTATTTTCGTGAATTTAGGTATAATATTTTATTATTTTATTTAGATTTATTTTTACATATAATGAATTGATACCTTAATTTATAAATTTTGTCGTGAATTATATTGTGTTTTTAAACTTACTCTAATCAATAATTTAATTCGTAACATTTTTTATCTTAGAATAAGATATCTGAACTTTAAACCTTACGCATATCCAAAAAAAAATAATCATGTCATAGGTTAAAAATCTATGTATCTATATTTAACATAAAACAAAAAAAAAAAAAAACAAAAAATACCCAACATATTTAAGTGATGAGATGACAGCAGAAGTTGAAAAAAGCCAAATGGACCTTGATAAAAGGAGCCACGTACAAATTTTCTGGTAATTTCCAAGACATATCGTGCTGCAAGCCTGCAACCATTACCGCCAAGTGCGTACCTTCGACCTTTGTTAGGCAAAAAAAAAAAAATGGCGAGCTCTCATTCTCTGCAACGAGGCCTCAATCTCGCTCGTGCTCATCGATCGGTTTTCTTATCAACTACGAGATATTTCTCTTCGGCTTCGGACGCCTTGGTGGAGGTCAAGCCCGGTGAGGTCGGCACAATTTCTGGTGTACCTGAAAAACACCTTCGAAGAAGGGTACGCTCTTCGCTTTTCCTCTCACCATTCAGTTTCTTGTTGTTTTATCATTTCGTTGAGTTTCCGTTTGATTGCTGAGAAAATGTAGGATTAAGAGAGAATTGAATCGGAATTTTTAATTATTTTTATTATTTTTGGGGATTATTATATTAATAATTTAACGCTGAGAATTGTGTTAAGGGTGCATTTGTATAACAGTTGGAAAATGGTGAGCGCCGGTGAAAAAAGTTACGACAGTTGTAATTGCAAAACAGAATTTTGGATTTTAAAAATGATTTAAGCTCCCAAAACGCTTAGCCAAACGAATTTACTAGAATTCTCAGCTATTTGGCTGAGGAATTGTAATTTTTTATTTTCTTGTGGAAATGGCTGTTAGGAAAAATTAGCTTATGTGCTTTATTCATTGGAGCTATCCTTGAAATCATGCTGATTTGGGATGGATTTTTTTATTTTTTATTTTGGATGTAGCGGTTATCAGATTGCTCTTGATTTATTGTATAATTTGATATATAAAAACAATGCTATAGCAAAGGCCAAAGAGTAATGTTGTTGAGCTAAAAAATAGCAGTATGTAGGAAGTACGTACACTTTATTTAGGGTGTTGTGCCTGTATCTAACCCTTCGTTTTATGTTATAATTTCTCAAAAATTGCTCATGTTACTGTATTGTACCATGTTTGTACCCATACATGTGTCAGTATTCGTGCTTCTAAGTGTCTGTGCTTCCTAAGTATGCTCTTGCCATGCATGGACTAAATGGAATTTATATGTAAAAGAAAGAAAAGATTTCATATATTTTATTGAAATTGAACAATAAAATAATACCAATGAGCTCTAGCCCAAATGAAACCTCCTTCCCATAAGAGGTGAAGACTGAAGAGTAAGGTTGTGGATTCAAAACTAACTAGATACGCATGTCAATTTACCAATAAAAAATTTGTACAATAAAATAGTTACTTTTATATATATATATATGTATGTATATATAAATAAGTTATATGATGAGACCAGAATTTTTGTGAAGACTAAAAATTAGGCTCTATGATTAAAATAATTTAAAATAAATAATAAATATTCTTCTTCTTCTTTTTTCGAACTTTTAGTAATAGAATCTTAATTGATAAGATAGTGCAGTGAACGACTCTTTTATATATTAAAAAAAAAGTGTTAAATGTGTAAATAAAGGAGCAAAGCTGCAAAAGGACCATCCATGTGGTACAGAGAAGAAAAAAAGGGGGAAAATATAAAAGGAAAAATCAGAGGGCAGCCACTTGTTGCAACTGCGGTTTGTAGGACAATTTTTATTATACAGTATTTGATATTCATTTTTTAGTTCTGCTGTTCTGGTATTGATTTTTTTGATAAGATCTATTCTTAAATTATGAATGTCTTATCATTTTTTTGGTGCTCTGTGAGCTGTGGTTTGTTGTTTTATAATTGACCATACAGTCAGTATATGTATAATGGTGTCAAATTCTAGTGGATCATGATATATTCTTGAGGACACCATCCAAGATGCATGGTATTGTTAACATCTTTTTACTGTTTTTCCTAGGGGATTCTTGAATTTTTTAAATTGTAAATTTTCCAGGTTACATTGCTTAATTTATGAATGCCAGGTCATAATTTACTCACCTGGCCGAGCTGCTACACAACAAGGTTCTGGGAAAGTTGGGCGTTGGAAAATTAATTTTATGTCTACTCAGAAGTACGTTCTGTCCATTCATGTGGAAAATTAATTCTCTAATGAAATACCTTCCACTAAGCATCAACTAATGTCTATGTTTAACATACTGGTTAGGATTTTATCAATCAAATCATTTGCATGGATAATGTGTATCTGTAACAATAGCCAGGTCACCTTCATATTATCACCATTGATTCTCTATAATCCAATTTTTCTATCATGTTATAGGACACTCACATTTTTTTTTTCCTTCCTGCCAAAATTATCTGAAAGCAGTTCCATACTTCCGTATGACAATTGCACCAGTTCATCAAAAAAAAAAAATATACATATATATGACAATTGCACCTCCATCTTGTCTCATGTGATTGGTAGAGGGGTAGGGTGTAATGTAAAGGAAGAACCTTCTCAACCTCTTATGGCTCAGACACAAAATTGGATCTCCATGAGACCTGTTGGCTTTGGGCATGAATTATAAGGCTAAAGGGTCCATGGTTCAAGTACCAATGAAGAGAGAAAAATGCATACAAAATAAAAATGAATTTAGCTGTAGTAAGTACCTAAAGCTGAAGATAGTTGTGGTTAAACTGCCAGAAAATGTATTTTATGACCTTATGAGCTCTAACCTATATTCATTAACATTGTGCAGGTGGGAGAATCCATTGATGGGTTGGACATCCACAGGGGACCCGTATGCCAATGTAGGTGAGGGAGGATTAAGTTTTGATAGTGAAGAAGCTGCAAAATCATTTGCTGAGAAATATGGTTGGGAATACGTGGTATGTGCCTCTTTAGTCAGTAATTCCACTGTGCAGATAAATTATCTCTGAATCAGATTGTCTTTGAAATGTTGATCTTGTGGATACTCTATGAAAGTATGTATGACTTTATTGACCTTTATTTTATATGTTTTTTATCTCATTAATTTTATGTTGCTTCCTCTCCCATTTCTAGTATAATCTTCCAGTAAGAAAAATTCATATGGAGTCTAAGAAGTTTTTCTATTGAAGCTTGCTTATTGATTGGCTGAACCGCATCTTCACTAGACAGTTTTTTTTTTGGTCCCTAATCTTCAGGAGCTGACACATCCCTTATGTTTGAGCAAGGATGTTAACTTGTCTTTGAAAATGTATGAATTAGATTCCGTTAGACAAGAAAGAAGTAAAACTTAGGCAAAACACATTATCCAGAGAACAACTCAACTAAACTGAAAACACATCATTGAGAGCACAACTCAACTCAACTCAACTAAGACTTAATCCCAATAAAATTGGAATCAGCTATGGATCGTCATCAACTTATCGGTGTTGGCCATATGCTTTTTTTTCCAAATATTCTATTCTATTTAAAATTGAATTCTCTACTGCCTTCCTATTAAACTTATCATTCTTCTTTAGAGTGTGTTTGGATACTGCTTATTTGCTGAAAATTAAAAACTTATTGCTGAAAACATTGTTATAAAATAATTTTTAAATACGTGAATAATGTTGTGAGACCTAAATTTATCTAGAAATTTGTGTTTTGCTGAGTTTGGTGGTACATAAACAGTACGCATGAGATCCACTTAAAAAAATGCTGAGCGCGCGGATTGGGCAAAACGTCCAATCCAAACGCACGCCTAGTCATACACGTTATAGGGAGAATAATCGGACAATATTATTCAAAAACTAAAACAATGAAACCTCAATTGAGAAGTTAAGAGTACATTGACTTTTATCCATTCATATACATGAGTTAATTTATGGACTATTTGGGTTACTTTCACTCTTATTCCTGGTGACATTTGTTTATTTGAGTTGAAAACTATATCCCCCAAATACTTGATTAGAGCATTAGCATTGGAGAATGCTAATGCCAAATCTAAGGGAAATTTGGAATTTTAAGCCCTAAAACCATCTACGTTGGGGAACGCTAAACAGCAGTATTGCAAATTTTTTTGCAAGTATTGTAAAAAAATAATAATATTTTATTATGTAGAGAGAGGAGAGAGATGGGAGAGAAAAAATATAATTTTGAGATGTATTATTTTATTATGTAAATATATTATTTTAATGAGTAAAAGAGGGAAGTAGAAGTTTGGGATGTGAAGGTATTGTAAAATGGTATGGTATAATGATAAAGTGACTTTTTATAATTGTAAAATAGATTAGCATTGGAATTTTCCAATGCCAATGCTCTTAGGAAGTATAGTGCATCAAGCCACTAATAGACAATCTTAATTTTATATTTGAAAGTTATATAGACTTAAAATGGTAGTATATGTGTGGGTTCCAGTTAGTTCAACTGATAAAGTCTCTGATGGTTGTATAAAAGATCTGGGGTTCAATCCCTGCCTACACTAAAAAGTGATTGGTGTCTTGGTCTGATGATAATGAGCTATCATCAGGAGTGGACGTCATAGTTTGAAACTCTCTAAAAAAAAAAAAAAAAAAAAAAAAAAAGGTAGTATATGTGAAATGCCTTCTTGTAATTAGTATATAATACTTAACTCAAATGACATTGTAATGTCCGGATTTTGTATTGTCACCTTCAGTTTGTTCCATATAAACATCATTGACATACTTTTTTCTTTACTGCAGGTCAAGAAGCGTCATACGCCTATTTTAAAGGTTTGGACAACTTTCCTGGAAATGAAATAAGTAGCTATTATTTTCACATAATACCGAGAACTTCAATCCACAATAGTTTTCCAAAATAATTGCTTGAATTTTCCCCCTCCAAATCTTCTGTGTAAGTTGTAACTATCCAAATAAATACTCACGGTTCTAAGAAAATATATTGTTTATGTTTTGGGTGCTCGTGTGCTAAGAAGCACAAGCATGGAGTCAACAATTTTTAAAAAATTAAGACATGATACGATCAGTAGTAATATAATAATTAATTAATTAATTAATATATATCTTTAGGTGTATTATATATATATATATATATATATGGAATCATTTTATATTTATTTTAAGTTTTCAAAATTAATAACAACTACCAATTACAAAATCTTTAAAAACATATCTCAAATTAAATTTTTTTATTAAAAATGAAAATATAAAGTTTCCTCCCAAGACAATAAGGATACTTATGCAGTGCAGCAGTAGTGCTCCTAGCGGGTTACATGGATACACTGGGGTTTGAACTCTACCAACCCCTTAGTAATTTTTAACGTGTATTTATTGTCTAAGGGGGAAAAAAATCAAGTAGCTCATGAACAAACTTAAACTTATTCGATAAGAAAATGAATCAATTTGAATATGTATTCAAACTTAATGATGAGTTTAAACTCGACACGTGTTTATAATAAATTCAAAATAAATTGAATGTACTCATTCTCAACTTTTATTCCTATTTGATAGTATTTATATTTCTCATTCTCAAGAATCAAGAAGCATGACATGTATATGCTTAAAAACACTTCAGAAATATTTACAGCTTCTCTTTCCTTTTTCGGTGTTAGGTGTTAGATTTTATTTTGGCTGTTTATCAACTATTCGGGTTTCGATTTTTTTGGGGGAAAATAAATTATGTTCATTTGTTCATACGATGCAACCTCAAATTTAAGTTTAGATTTGACTAATTTTATTTTCGTTATTTATCAATGATTTGGATTTGACTTTGGAAAAAAATTGTTTATGTTCATCTATTCACAAAAAGCAAGCTCAAATTAAAGTTTAGAGTTGACTATTAAACAGTAAAATTGTTTATGTTCATTTGTTAAAACGACAAAGCAATATTAAATAGTTAGTTCGGGTTTGACTTTTGGAAAAGAAAAAGGCAATTGTTTGTGTTCATTTATTCAAACGAGCCAATCTCAAATTAACAAATTTAAGTTTAAACAGTAAAATTGTTTGTGGTCATTTGTTCAAAGGAACGAATCAATATTATACTTTTTAAGGTAAAAAGTAATAATATGTTTGTAAACACATGAGCCTAAGTTAATCAAACTGCTCTCAATTAAATTAAATAAAATTAAATATGAATAATTCTGAATATTAACTCAGCTCCAATTACTGACCTTAGATTATATTAGGGACAACAGTTTGTAGAATGAAGTCATGGATGATGGATCTGGTTTTATTACTTATTTGAAGCCATAGATTATATACTAGTGACTATAATGTGTAGAAATTAGAATGAAGTCATGGATCTGGTTTTATTTGTTGGGACATACTAACGTGTGCTTTTAGGGCATAAGTTAATCATTCATTTTAAGAAAATTTTGACATTATTTTTATGAGAAATGAAAAAGTTGTCAAAATATTAATTGTTTTTTTTTTCTTTTTCCATAAAAACTTTTTTTAAAAATAGATTGTTAACTAATGTCCTATGGCATTTGTTAACATCTTTATTTGTTAGAACAAGACAAGTACAATACTTAAGTGTTGTTCCTTAGATTCTCTTCTTAAAATTCTTTAGATTTTCTTCTTAAAATTTTGTTATATGAATTTTTTTTCGTGAAATAAAAGTATATTTTTTAAAAATAAAAGTATATTTTTTAATTAAATAATCATATGATTATATTTTAAAATGAGAATATAATTACATTACCTAACTTTAGCTACTTTAGCTAAGTGATTTACTTAAGTTTTGTCTTATATGAAGCCATTAACCTATCTATAATCATGTGCAGCCAAAGTCGTACGCTGACAACTACAAATGGAGGGGCCCACCAAAGACCGAAGCTGATTAATATGGAGTTTCCCAAAATTCTGTTTGGGTGCCTATGAGAATGTAAGCTTATTTAACAAAGCTTCTTCCTATCAAAAAAAAAAAAAACAAAGCTTCTTATGCTTCTTGTTATCTGATTTTATTTATTTGTTGTTTATTTCACTTCACTGCAAATAATTGTAATTAACAAGTTCTATGAGATAATACCCTCCTAGACTTGCTTCTCTGGAAATAAAATTGTAATGAACAAGTTCTATGAGATAATGCTCAGTGTGTTGCTCCAATGCATAGCTCACCTACTTAAACAGGCAACCAAAAAAAAAAAAAAGAAGTTCAATCTGAGTTGATAAAAAAGCTGTTATAAAACTATATTTCTCTTGGATATTTAATTTGTACAGTAGTAGATAAGTTGCATTTAGTGGTGATTATGCTTGTGCAGTACAATATTTACACATTTCGACTGGACTGAGAAGCCTCTCTGCTATGGGTGTGGAACCTCCATGTGAATTGATAATCCTTGGATTCACAGGATAATCTAATCACATCACAGAAAGCATTGATTGAGCTTTTCTTCTCCCCACTTCCCCACTCTATCCTCACCCAACATGAAAAACCATTTGACGAAATTGGCAACCTTGAATCAGAAAGATGAAGCATCACCTCCCCATTGATCCTCTTGCTTGAGCTGCCTCCCAATTTTCCATCACTGGTCACCATAGAATCAAGCCAGGAACATTCTGGTTGGCCCACCATCTCCTTGTAAGCCGAATTTGCCATCCTCACTTTGTTGTTTGAGTCTGATATCACTGCCGGTAAGGCCTCGGACTCGACCTCTTCCTCTACCTCTTCTGGTTTCTTAGGAACTTGAACAGCTGAGATAAAACTTGGGTCTTCACTAATGCTGCCAACGCTTATGCTAGAGCCAACTGGTCGAATTGGCTGAGGTGCAATAACATTGCTGCTGATGGGTCCTTGCAGTTGCTGCAAGAGATCCTTTTCCTCTGGAATTTCAGCTACAGTGTTTAAATCTATAACCTTTTTCTCACCACAAGGTTCCATTAACTCAAGCTCTGGTGCCCCTGCTTGGTTGGGGACAGAATTAGGACATGAAAGAAGAGGAAGTGTCACTAAACTAGGAGTTGTGGTTGGCTGTACTTCCAAGCTGTTGCTAATTGCTGGTAGGTTTGGAATAGGAAACTGAGGGAGCCCATGACCATGAGCAAAACCCTGCAAAGATAGATTCTTGGCAGGGGATGATGTCAAATGACAAGGAGAAGAAAACCCAAAGACATGGGTTCTTGGTCTTTTAAGGGAGGGTGGTGTTATAGCAGACCTACCTCTCTTTCTCGTTCTAGTGGGCCTGGCTTGCAATTGTGGCCAGAGGTTCCTAAGGTAAGGAGATTGCCTGATCTTCTGAGACATGGAGGGACACTCATTGCTAGGATCTGTGGGTGACTCAGGCTTTGGAGCTATAGGCCTGTACCTAGACATAATCTCAGCAGTTTTTGCTGTGGTGGAGTAGGGATTCAGAGTCTTGATCATCCTGAGAGCTTTGTGTAATGGAATTGCTGAGAGCTATTGTGAGAGGTGGTTTGTTTGTGCTTTGGCTTTGTGGGTACTAGTCTTTCTACTAGTATTTTGTATCTGAAAAGGAGAAGATGGGTGTGAGATTTAAGGGTGAGAATTGACCAATGAGAGCTGGGCAACATGAAGCAAAGAGAGAGGAGAGAGTGACACTTGGAGTCGAACTGTGGGTACGTGTTTGAGAGAGTTACAGAAAAGGACATGTGGGAATTGAGGAGGGTGAGTGGGTCCATGACCATGCATGCTTACACATAAGTAAAAATGGTACAATTTGTTTTGACAACTGTGCCTTCAGTCTCTCACGCCAATCAAGCTCCTGGCTACTACCTTGGTGGCGCTCTATAAAACTTAAAGGCCTAATGCTCTCTGTTTAGAACGCGTGTGAAACTGTGAATTTGGCCGCCATGCGTGGATACACCTATCAAAATTGTCTTGGTTGTATTTTGTGTTTTTTTGTTTTACTTTTCTGAGTGAATTACGATATAAAAAGTCGTAATAATAGTAACCTCTTCCTCTCTGTGGGTCGGTTACGCTTGGTGGTTCTCCACTTGTCAGCTACTTGTATTCCTATTGCATGCAACGGATGAGGAAGAATCTGATTGGAGGGGGAGCCCCATTGGGGTGTGTTAAACTAAACACATACACAAAAATAAAAAAGGGGAATGGGTACACGTAGCCTTTATATGCCTAAGATTATTATTGGTGCTTAAAGGAGGTTTCTAAAACGTATATAGTCTTTCAATTATTTACACTTCATGAAATGCGTGCCTCTTTTTCCTTATTAGCGCCGTAGCGGTGCTTTGGTTGATTGCCGCCTCATCATTTAGGTTTGGGTCAGGTCAAGATTCAAGAAGCAACAATGAATGAGTGAGCTCCTTTAATTCGCATCACGCTTTTACGCATATTTTGTCAAACTTATCTTAGATTAGCACTCGCATCTATGCTGGTATAATATAATAAGAATTAGTATATTTTAGCCAGTTTAACTCAAAGTTGTCCAAAATTGTATAAAAATATGTGACTGCTACAGTAATCGGTATATATATAGATTCTTTATAATAAAAAAATAATTATTTAAATAAAAAAAGATAATCTAATACGGAAGTTTTTGAAAAGTGGCTGTGTAAATTTTATAATAAAAAAAGTAAGCTCTTATTCTAAAATAGATATAAATTTTTGCACGAACTTATGTGAATGTTATAAGTAATAAAAAAATAAACGAAAAGTCTATGACCACAAAATTTTTCACAACTTCTTACCACAATTATGACATGACAAAGTGTGATTAATGAAGAAAAAATTGTTAGTATATGAGAAAGTGATGATTAACCATTCATAGTCTGTCATGTCAAAATTGTGAAAAAAAAATTGAAAAATAATTTATGATTCTAAAACTACTCCAAAATAAATATTTGATCTATATGGAAGTGATAGTCTATCACGTAGTATGCTACAACTATTTGTGTAGCTCACCTCAGGTGAAAGTTAGGATGACAGGAGTTGGACTAATGGTTAGTTGCCACCCAATTGGATGTGATTTGGATGTGCTTCAATCTATTGGCGGAGCGATGGCTCATCTTGTAGTCGAACTCGTATGTAGTACTTTATTAATAAAGAACATAATAGAGGAAACCCACCTACACAGCTCTAACCTCTAATTATATGTGGAGATGGTTTTCTTTCGTGGGTCAAGCATAAATCCAGTATCCAATAGTACTGAACTCATTGAGATAGTAACGTATTTATTTTTAGATATGTATTACCATCTGATCGAGTCTAGTGTACTGGACCTAAACTACGTCCTTCTTTTGCTATGTAGATCGTTTGAATATTTAGTACTAAGTATTGGCATTTTTTAATATGCTTGAATTTGGTAAGAGGGTGTAATTAAGTGTGTGTTTAAGGGTTAGTTTGTTTCTAAAAAAAAAAAAAAAAGTAATGGCATTTTTTGTGTAGTTTAACTTTAAACCTTACCTCTTCATCTTCTATTGTTCCACTATCCACTAAGAAAAAAGTTATAAGTAATGCAACACAATCTGATTTCTAAATTTTATGGCAAATTGTCACATTCACACATTGGATGACGTGATGGAATTTCCCATCAGCCTAAGAAAAGAAATAAATCCGGACGGTAATTGTTTAGAGAAATATTATATCCATAATATTTTTACAACAAATTTTAAGTGATAAGTTGTTATTGATGAGAAAAAAGTATTAATTTCAATGGTGTAAAAGTAAAGAGTCTACTAGTATGTACTTATATGGGTGTGAGATGGATTTGGATAAACATTTCTAAATCTATTAGAATTTGTGAAAGATAAAGGATTTAGATTTCTACCTTAAGAACTCGAATTCATTATGATTATTTATTAAAATTATTTCTCTCTCTCTCTCTCTCTTTCTATGACTAATTTCCTTACACAAAAATTAGAATTTTCATAATAAAAGCAAAAATATCTTCTTCTTCTTTTTTTTCTAATTAAATATTGTTTAATTTAGTATAAAACGCTTCCTAATTCTAAAATATTGTTAAGTAATGTTTTAGATGTTCAATTTTCTATTAAATCGACTCACTGATTTGACTAAAGGTAATATAAATGGATAATTTGGAAAAAAAATCCATCACTTTATCGACATTCAACCTTGGAAAATTTGCTTCTAAAAAAAAACACCTCGGAAAATTTAGCATTAAAGCTACAAATCAAATTGCATAGAAGAGATTTATGAACTCAAGGGAGACATTGGAGCTCCCTCTCTCATTGAGATATTGTGGGTTTTCTACCAAAAAGACATTGTGGGTCACTTAGAGCCTACCAACAACGCAAGCAATATTGTGATACATCTCTTATTTAATCTATGTAACTTTTCTTTGATTCACTTCCTACTTCTCAATTTCCACTGCTTCTTTCAGTCAATCATATTCCTATGTAGTATTGAAATTTAAAACATTATCAAGAGGCATTCACTAAAACATTTTCAAAAATATGTTCCATGCTCAAGAAAAGCTTGGTCCAACATTTTCTTATGATGAATAGCAACAAAGAAAAAAGATAGGCAAAAAAAAAAAAGCAAGATGTTCACGTCACTTTAATTTTGGATGCATACCACAAATGCCACCCTCTATATCTGTTCACAGTGTTAATATAAGTCATTCTTCGTTTAGAAGCTAGGTCATATCGGCAAACAGCAACAGCACCAGCAAAGCAAACCGGCCACACTGCAAAGATGCAAATGATGACAAACTTTTAGTCACTAGCTCTTACAAGAATATCAAAACATAGATCAGAAAGTCAAGATGTAAAGTACCTAATCAGAAAGCACGTATGTTAATGTTTGATGCTTAAATCATTGTTAACAATTTTTCCAAGACCAAACATTAATTAAAGGTACAAACAAAGGATTAGTATTACAATGCTTGCATGTTGGCAAACTCTAATAAAGTAATAACTGACCCTTAAGTCTCAATGAGAGAAGAGAGATATAGACACTAACCATGTGTCCAAGCAGACTGAGCAGAGTGATCGTTGTGGCGGCAGTGGCGGTCGCTGAATGTAAATAATTGGTGGCTGGACATAAGTAACTTGATTCTGAGTCAATTGTTGAGGTTTGAAGCTGAGGCTGAGGATATACATCCATTGTGGGGTATCCCACAAAATACGATTCACATTAATTAGCTCACATAATTTAGAACTCAAAAATCAAAACCAGAAAGCCAAAAATGTAACACATAACTCACTAATTAAGATCACAAATTAAACATTTCTTTTTCAATTATAAAGTGTAATAATTTACATCAAAACAACCACGATTTCAAAACTATACCTTGAACAGGCGGAGTAGACACAAGTGGATGTTGTTCATAGTAACTCATCTTCATTCACTAATTTTACCAAGAGAAATACTAATATAACAATGATGATAATAGTAATTATATATAGGGCAAGACTTAGGCTGCGTTTGTTTCAACAGTAAACCAAAATCTGAAAACATTTTACACTCGGGTGCGTGTTTGGCACCACTTGAAAATATAGTCAAACTAAAAATAGAATTCAATTTGACTATAAAATAAACCCCCCAAGCCATAAATTCATTTCCATTTCCATTTTACCTTCAAATGATTTCTAGGAGAGAGAGAGAGAGAGAGAGAGAGAGAGCATAGTGGCCGCCCAGCCAAGCTCCGGCCAACCCAGATCGTGCCGCCCCCACCGCCGCCTCAACTCTTCTTATCCCTCTTGCTCAACGTCGCCGATCTGGCCGCCACCGACCACTAGCCCACTCCACTCCTCCCCTAAACCCACCTGATTTAGCCACCGTCCTCCATCTACTCCAATCCCAATCCATCCACTCAGCCTCAACTCTTCTTCTCCCTTTTACTCAACGTCACCGATCTGGCCGCCACCAACCACCAACCCACTCCACTCCTCCCCTAAACCCACCTAATCTGGCCACCATCCTCTATCCACTCCAATCTTCTCTTTCCCGATCTATCTCTCTTTCCCTCAGTCTCTCACTCGAATTCACTTTCCTCCACTCATCGATCTATCATGTAAATGTTTTTATTTTGATTTTTGGTTGTATTAAGTGTATATTTTGAAATTTTCTGTTATAAAATTTGTTTGAATGCTGAGAAAATGTGAAAAATTTGTAGGAAAATAGCATTTTTAGAATGTTACCAAACACTGGAAATCGTTTTCTGGACTATTTTCCATTGCAGAACCAAACACCTGAATTTCATTTTCCTTATGGGAATTCACTTTCCCCTGCATTCATTTTACACTCGAAATTCTATTTACATCAAACCAAACGTAACCTTAGATACAATACTTAAATACTGTTCCTTAGGTTCTCCTCTTAAGATTCTATCACGTTGATTTTTTTTCATGGGATGGAAGTGTATTTTTTAGTTAAGTAGTCACATGGCTGAATTTTAAGAGGAGAATTTAAAGAACAACACCTAAAGTATTGTACCTAAGTTTTATCCTTGTATATAATATATATAGATAGAGAGCAAGGAGTTAGATCATGATATATATTATATTAGATCATGTTGTAAAATTGTTTTAGACATATCATTTCTCATTATATTATTTAATATAATTGATTTGCTATGCTTAATTAAAAGTTAAAACTATCCATTGCGAAACTTTATTATACATTTTGTTCCATGACCAATCAATGCATGGCTTCTAGGACATTAAAATTTGTTTGTGTAGGAGTAGATCAAGATAAAAAGCGCGATTCACCGATATGGAAGGCCAGAAGGGATAACAATTGTGCTAATAAAAAATGAATGACTCTTTGTATAAACATAGTGCGGAAAAGCTGTATGTATGCATAATTTGACATTTTTAAAAATAATAATAATAAAGAAAATAAATGGTATATGCTATATAGCATTATATATGTCTTAAATTGCATATATATTCGATAATAAAAATGACAAAACTTAAGTACAATATCTTAGTGCTATTCATTAAGTTTGCTTCTTAAAATTCAGTTATATGACTTTTTTTTCATGGGATGAAAGTGTTTTTTTCATCAAGTAGCCACATAACTGAATTTTAAGAAAAAAAACTTTAAGAACAGCACATAAGTAGCTAAGTACTGTACCTAAATTTTGCCCAAACAAAAGTAAATAATAAAAAAATAACAATGTAACTATTAGTATTAACACTAAGTGCCTGTTTGGATTCAACGTTTTTCGTTAAATCCTACGTTGCCTCTTTTTTTTTTTTTTTTGCTTTCACATGTTTCAAGGAAGAGACAAAATTTACTATTCATGAGACAAATGTTACTGTTCATGTACTGTTCACGTACAGTTCATGGGACCTATAACCATTTTATTCAAAAAAAAAAATTTAAAAATGGGTCTCACGGTACTATTCACACATTTAAAAATTATTTTGCTATAGTGTTTTCAGTTTTCAGTTTCAGCAACAATAAGTTCAATCCAAACAGACCCTAATTAAGTGATGATGATTGAGATGCATGATGTCATCAGTGCTACTTTCTTTTCATTTTTCAACAATAATTAAGCCCCTTTTTGAGTGAAATAATTGTTCCATGATATACAATTTGTATTATTATTAGTAAGTTAGCAGTAAATATCTTATAAGTCCGCTCCATAGAGTAGTTGTAACTTGTAAGAGAAACCTTCTCAATAAATCAATAAGTTGTGAGACTAAGATGTTCACCTCATAAAGCAAAGAGTATAAGATATCAAAGTTAGGGCAATTGCATATGTTTAACTTTAGGGCAATTGCATATGTTTAACTTAATTAATCATCCAATTCGTGGTACATGGTATAAAATTAAAGTTAGGTTGAAGTTACGTCCTAAAATACTACCCAAAAAAAGAGTAAAAGTGATCCCATTCTCATATTCTTAGATCGATTTGATTTTTTTTTTTTTTTTGGAGAGAAAGGTAAGCATAGTTTTATTAATGAATCAAATCCAATTGGAATACATCATCCAAATTATTGGGTAACTCTTCCACCCAAACATCAGTGTTAGTAAATAAAACTACTCTTCTTGCAAGGGCATAATTTTAATACATAGGGATAGAGGTCAAATTGTTTTTTTTTAGGGCAAAATTTAGGTGCAGTACTTAAGTACTATTCTTATGTATCAATTTGACATTTACCCCTATGTATTAAAATTAATAAAACAAGTAGGAGTCAATAAAAGACAAAAAAAAAATTTAATTAATCAAAAGTCCAATTGATCATTGCCTTTATATTTACATCGTAAATATGCAATTAAAAATAATCCCACCAGTGGGTTTCAGTGAGTTCAACTAGTAAAGTATTTGATTGTTGAATAAGAGAATAACAGAGCAAAGTAAGACAATAACAGAGCAGGGGCATTAAAAAAAAAAATCAAAGCATTAGCCCAAAACGTATCTATCTACTTGCAGTGCCGTGCTCGCATGGGTGAATCCTCGCCATGTCATGGAATTGTTTCAAAAAGGTGAAAAGTTTTTTTACAATATACTAAGGGTCCGTTTGGTTGGGAGGATAGAAAATGGAGAGATGATGGAAAAGTAGAAAGATAGAAAATATTTTAGTTTCTCTCATTTGTGTTTGGATGAGAGGGTGGAAAAATGAAGGGGTGAAAAACTTTTTTGTTTAGTTGAAAATAACGTTTATATAAATTTACCATCATGTCTCTATTAAATAAAACAAAAAGTAACACATTATACTTTTTAAAAAAATTGAGTATAGATGGACACTTCATTAAAGTAAAAAAAAAAAAATAACATAAGAAATTAACCCAAAACTGTTTTCTACTGGAAAAAAAAAAAAATCAAAGAAAAAAAAGAAGAAGAAGCCAACACTTCCAAAAAAAAAACCAACACATTGGAGATTTGGAGGTGAATTCCAAAGGTATTCCCCTCCCAGTTTTCTCTCAATTTTAGAGAGAAAACTTTTTGATAGGTCCGGGGACAAAACATTTGAACTCTACCATTTATTTTCATTTCTCCCCACCTAACCAAACACACTCTAAAAAAGTTTCTCTTCCTATTTTTTCTTCAAAGTTTTCCATCCACCTTATTTCATCTCCAAATAAACACACTCTAAAATTTGTCCTAACTCATAATCCAAGTCTCTTTTTTGAGAAAGACGTAACCCAAGTCTTGTTTTAATAGAAGGGATCTTTTATTAAATTCCCATCATTTCCATCTTTTATTAAAGGACAAGCAATAAAACAACGTCACTTATGGAATTCAATTATATTTTCATCACAACGTAATAACTTTTAGAAAATATTAGAATATGCTGAAAATGTTGATTTGGCTGATTGGCAAAGTAATTGACTGGTCATTGCGGACGGAAGTTTTTGGATTAAGTCGTTTTTTTCTTTGGTCTAAAGAGATGGGATCTTTATAGGGTGAAAATCAAATTATTTGTACCATACTATACTTGTACCAGTATGGGATCCAATACAAAGTACTCATATTTTAAGTATACCAAACGATTTAGCGAATGTTTTGATACACACAAATTTCTCTCTCTCTCTCTCTCTCTCTCGTGTTGTTGCTATCCTCCCACTTGAAATAGCTTTCCTTCTCACACCAATATTGCGAATCAACACCCCATTAGAATCTTCAACATTGCTAATTAATGCTCCATCAAAATCTTTGTCAATAATTAGAAACCAATTCAATCGCGTTATCATCTCTCTCTCCAATCCTTATTTTCAATTTTTTGTTTTTTTCAAATCTTCATTTAATTTCCATGCAGGAACAACCCACAATCATTCTCTAAATCCATACCATAGGTGAGGATTTTGAAATTTCAATGCTAATTGATATGAATTCATAATTGTTTTCATGAAATGGTTGTGCTTTTTAGTTTGTGACATTTTCCCCATAGGCCAATTTAGTTTGTGACATTTAACGTTTCTCCAAATCCACCGTGCATATTGCTGCAACTTAAATAATGCTCCCAAGTGCAGGATTATGGCGAAGTAATAACTCAGAAAGTCCGAGGTCAAATCCACAGGAAAAAGGGAATTGATTAGCAAACTACAAGAAAATAAAACTAAAAGAATAAAGTTTAACCGAAAAGATTTTTGATAGTTTAATAAAGGTAATTTAAATTGTGAGAAAATAACAATATATTAAGATGCTAAGGTTTAGGGATCCACACACAACACATCTATTGGTAGTCTTAATAATATTTATTTTATAACTCAACTAAAATTCATACGAAGGATAATCTTAATTGGATGATTTAACAATAAAAACTCAAGAATTAATTGTCTAAGGTAATTTCATGCAATTGATTGATTTTAGGCAAAACAAAACTAGTGAATTAGTTCACTGGGAATACTAAAGGATTATACATAACTAAATACTTTTCTAGATGAGTAAAACAATAAAAAATATAAGCATTAAAACCAATATATAATTGTTAAGAACATACCAATAAACGGTTGGGTTTCACCCATTGCCTTAACAAGGCTTCTAGCAAGCCGTAACAAAAATAGAACTCTAAAAACTGTAAAGAAACTTTAAGAAAATCTAAATTATGTTCTACAGCAGTTCTCCTTTGAATTTTTCCCTAAAGAGCCTTTAAATAGGTCAAGGAATCCTATTACAAGTTGAATTCCCGTTTGGAGAAAATCCCAGGTTTTTAGGCTTCACTTAACCAACGTTTTTGGCCAATCGGGTTGGAACGCTAACTTAAAGGGCTACAATTTTGTAGTTTACCAAATACTAACTGGTGCACAAGCTAGAATCCTAATCCGAATTGAACTTGGATTATGTGCAAATTTCTCTTTGCTTCAATTGGACTTGAATTTAATTGGGTTGGCCTTTTTTGACTTCATCATGGCCCTAGTAAAATTAAAGTCCATTAGCTTTCTTCTTTACACAAATCCACTTATTTAATTTCATTATCCTACAAAAAATAAATTCACGCATTAACATTCAATTAAGCACAAAATTGATTATTTAGCATTATTTCAAAACCAACTATAAAATGCATGAATTAACTCAAAATAAGTATGATAATACTTTTTAATAATGATATAAATATGCAATCTTTCCTTCTCACACCAATATTGCAAATCAACGCCCCATCAGAATCTTCAACATTGCTAATCAATGCTCCATCAAAATCTTTGTCAATAATTAAAAGCCAATTCAATCACGTTGTCACCTCTCTCTCTCTCTCTCTCTCTCTCTCCAATCCTTATTTTCAATTTTTTGTTCTTTCAAATCTTCATTTAATTTCCATGCAGGAACAACCCACAATCATTGTCTAAATCCATACCATAGGTGAGAATTTTGAAATTTCAATGCTAATTGATATGAATTCATAATTGTTTTCATGGAATGGTTGTGCTTTTTAGTTTGTGACATTTTCCCCATATGCTAATTTAGTTTGTGACATTTAACACTTCTCCAAATCCACCGTGCACATTTTCCCCAAATACCTTTTAGTTTAGTTTGTGCCTTTTATTTTGTGTTTAATTTTATTAATTTAAGTCCACTAGTGAACACCATAAGTTTAACAACAATTTTGCTAACTATTCAATTCCAAATTTCTTGCATTTGGTTAGAATTCTGTATGCTAAATGAGAGCCTGTATGAAGTATGAACTTTAGTGCAACTTTTATGTCTTTCCTATATTCATTGATTGGATTATTTGTTGGTGGATAGAAATTTTGTGGATTATTTGTTGGAGCATTTGGAATGCAAGAAATAAATTTTACTTCGACCATGTGCGCAGCTCAGCCAAGGATTATCATGGAACGAGCAACTAGTTTGCTAACAGAATACCAAACATGTATGGCAGCACAGCAGGTTGTGAACTGATATAGAGTTTAAGTTTTGTGTATTTTATTTCCATAGGGGATACGACTGTGCTTGTGGTTTGATTCAATAAACTTTCTACCCTTCGTTCAAAAAAAAAAAAAAAAAAAAAAATTTGTGAATTTGAATATTATTGATTTGATTGGGTTCTTGAGGAATGGAGTGATCTCTTGAACTGGATTGAATATACGGTTCTGGTGATTGGGTAATTGTTTTGTTTTTTAGTTTTGTGCCCTTCATGTAGCTTATAATAATAATAATAATCTCGAAAGGGTATATTAATATTGATCTGTTCCAAAATATTTCATAATAATAATAATAATCTCTAAAGGATATGTTAATATTGATCTGTCCCAAAATATTTCACTCTCCTAATTAAATCGAAGTGGTATTCAATTTGATTTACACCCCATCCCCTCAGAACGTTACCCCATTGGTTTGGAATGTAAATTTTGCCAGGGACTTGGGCCATTGATTAGACCTTAACAAAGCCTTTTGACGTTTAATTTTATTAAGCATTGGTGGCCCAATTAATGGGCTTGTATCTTCCAAAAATGCTTAAGGTTTATGGACCTTTTGTTTGTCCATGCGTTTTGTAGCCCATAGGGTTGCGTTCCTGTCTTTTGGGGGGCTGGGTCATGAAACACAGTGCAATATGACCCAAAAATAAGCTTGAACACAAATGTACCCAAATAAATAAAATTTGTTGAAACCTTGTGAAAAGCAGTAAAAAAAATTTTAAGAGGCCGATTTTTTAAAGGTATGTTGTGGCTAAAGGATTTAGGATCCCACGAGAGAGTGTTTATATGGTAAAAAAGATTTAAGTCTTCAACAAGTGTGGGAGAACTGAGGCAACCTAAGAGCATCCATATTAGTGGAGCTAAATATTTAGCTATTTAGCTCCACCAAAAGTTACTTTATCTATTTTACCTACATACATGTTGTAGCAATGGATCTATTTTAGTTTTCAACACAATAAAATAATATAAATATCACAATAAAATATTATAACCACTACAATAAAATAATATATCCCTCTACCCAAAAAAACATCCGCAGCACCAACCACAACCACCTCTACCATCAACCACAGCCACAACCACAACCACCACCAACACCACCACCACCACCACCAGTCCACAATAGGAAGAAAAAAAAAAACCAAAATCTCCAATCTTTTTCCTCAACCATAGCCACAGCTGCCACCACCACCACCAGAAAGGAAAAAAAAAAACTCAAATCTCCAATTTTTTCCTCAGCCACGGCCACAACCATAGCCACAACCACCACCACCACCACCAGTCCACAGCAACAAAAACAAAAAAAAAAAAAACAAAAAACCCACCACGAGTAAGCACTCCAATCACGTCGGCGAGCTGGGTCAATAGAAGGGGTGAGTCAGCGAGCTCCAGGGGTTTCCCAGTCAGGTACCCAATATCCACGAGCAAGCACTCCAATCGGCGGCGTGGGTCTGAGGCTGATCAGCGGCTTGGGAGACCGGAGTGAGAGATCGGAGTTGAGAGAGTGAGAGACCGGAGTGAGAGAGTGAGAGACCGAAGTGAGAAAGTGAGCTTGAGAGAGATGTTCAGAGATGAGAGAGAGAGAGAGAGAGAGAGAGAGAGAAGCAGGTGTGTATTATTTTAATCACCGGTTTATTAAAATAATTTTTTTTTTTTTAGCTCTCATGAACAATGCACATCTATTTTTAGACGTGCACTGTAGCAATGGAGCTAAAAAAAAAAGATTTAGCTCCACTGTTGGAGCATGTTTTTTGTGATTGAAGAGCTAAAATATACCAATATACCTATATAGCAAGTGCTCTAAGGGACCGATTTGTGAACCGTGGTCATTATGGTGGATGGTTTAAAATTGTGCAAATGCCATAAGTTGGAATTCTATCTAACTTATTTATAATAAAAAAATACGGTTTTTTAAAAAATCTTTCTTTTTAGGTACGATTTTTTCAAATAGTCTATTTTAGAGAAAAGTACAACTTTTTTCTTTCTAATTTAGATATTCACATGGAGAATTCCATTTTGGCGAAACTATACTATTAGTCCTTGAAGTTTACTCTATGTGCGCAATTGGTCCCTCAAGTTTCAAATGAGTACGATTGGTCCCTCAAGTTTTCAAAAATTGACTTGATTCTAAAAATTTTTACATTTTCATAGTGATTTTTTTTTTTTAGTTCCATAATAATTACCTTTTAACAAGTTCTTTATTTATTGAGATTTGAATGAAATTGATTTGATTTTTGAAAATTGAAAGAATGATTTGGTTTTTAATATAAAATATCTATTCAACTGTGTGCAGAAGAATTAAGCTAAATTGAATAGATATTTTTTTTAATTACTTTTTTTTTGAGGGGGTGGGGGTAATTACTTTTTTTTTTTGTCTTTTAACTTTCTCACTAACGAGAAAGCTTTTTTTCCCCCCTATTTGAAAAAAAAAAAAAAAAAAAAAAAACCTTTTTCACTAACGAGAAATGAACATACGGAACGAATCAATATAATCAGAACTACAAACTAGAATTTATAGCTTTTTCCCTTGAAAGCAAATGTTTTTATACTTCAATTCTCAAATGCGACATTGATATTCATATTATTGTTTTTGCCGTTAAATTGCATATTTGGTTTTAATCTTTGCTTTAAAAGCGTCATTATACTTCAAAATGTAAATGTCATTTCATAAGCACCACACCATTAAAGAAATCTCAGTTTCATGAATTTCATTTACCACGTCAGCATTTTCTATCCATTAATAATATGACATTTTTGAAACATTTCAAAGTATAAGATGATTTTAAAACGAAAATCAAGGATTGAGATTAAATATGCAATGTAGCCAAGAGCAATAGCACAATAACATTACCCCTTATACTTTATGAGGAGAACCAAGATAATAATCATTCTCCTTGTTCTTATAATTGTCAAATTATCAAATATATACATGCACACATACACAAACACACAAAATTTAATCTTGATTTGCTCTTTCCTTTAGATTTTAGAAGAGATGCATATTTGTATGTAACGACGGACATAAGATATTGGAGGAAATTAAATAGAATGCCCCAAATAATGTCAATCTATTTAGTTTCCTCCAACCCTCACATACGACTTTGACAATATCAATATATTTTTTCATTCTTTCAGTTAGGCCTGGGAGATTGATACATACGAATCTAATGTTGGACATGAGATATTGGAGGAAACCAAATGAAATGCAGAGAACGATGCCAATCCATTTGGTTGCCTCCAATCACTTACACTAACAATTGTTTACTCAATTTAAGAGATCAAGGAAACTAGTAGAGAATGTATATCAGCTAGCTAGAAAGAACTGGCTTATTTGCTTTATTGATTGTACAAGCCAGTGCTTTATTTATAGATAGTCCCAGTGTTTGGGCAACATGCAATTCACATTTCACACGAGTATAGAAGTGCATGCAAATTGCAGACTTTCATGTTAACAAACAGTTAGAAGTCTCACTATACAATTCAAATAATGGGGGTTCAAATCCAAGGCAGCTCAACAACTTTTGGAGTTAAAATTTTAAGTGGGCTATTTTTTATATTTAAATATTAATTAAATATTATTTATTTATTTTTTGTTTTAAAAAATACCAATTAAATAAATTATTTGAAATATATATATATATATATATATATATATATATATATATAAATTGGTACAAATTAGATAAGTCCAACCAATCAAAATAATAAATTACTCGCTCAATAACAAAGTACTAACAATTAACAATGATGTAAAAAAGAGGTAACAAATGGGTTATTTACCCACGTGATATCTACAGACTTATAGACTTTATCAGTTTATTGATTATTGTAAATAGAGCCGACTCTAGCATATAGGCAAATTAGGCAATTGCCTAAGGGCTCCAAAAAAAAAAAAATTCGCCTCTTTTAACTAATATAATATAATATATTTATCTATATATTTTAATTAAGACTGCTTTAAGCTTTTACTAATTAAAAAAATAAATTTAAGGCCCTTTTATTGGCCAATGGAATGCATTGTGTATCAAAAAAATCTCATATCCCAATACACAAAAGATTTAGAAGGTGAAGAGAAAAAAAAAATTTTCAAAATACCCCTAACAAAATTAAAAACTAAATTAATAGTAGACAAATTTTTTATTAATAAATCTCACGTTTATATATTGAAATATGCAAAACCCAAAAAAAAAAAAAAAAAAAAATCTCTCTGTCTCTCTCTCCTAATTCTTGAAGAAATTAAATTCCAATTTTTTTCTCATTACTCACCTTAGTATTCTTCATCTTTATTTTTTGTCCTTTTTAACCTTTCTTTGAAATAGCTGTTTGTGGTGGGTGGTGTGTGGGTTCACTGGTTGTTTCATTCTTACAAGTTAAGGTAACCTCTCAAAGTCTCACTCTCTCTTTCATCTTTTTTTAGAAAAGCAACAGTTTTGTGACTTTTGTCTACGTTTCCAGTACTTTCCAGGCTTTATTTTTATTTTAATTATTTATCTCTTTAAAAAAAAAAATACATCTATAGTCTACACAGTACACACATTATCCCTTCATCCATTTTGATTTGAACAAGACACACTGTCACATGTTTACAATAGTAAAAAAACTGATAAAGTCAATAGGTACGTAGATATCACATGGTTCGATAATAAGGTGATTGGGAATATTGTTATAGTAATATTATTTGTAATTTTTAAAAATATATATATATAAAAATATGTATAATGTTGTTTAAATATTAAAATCTGTTGTTCAACTATCAAACACCCTCCAATTTTTTATATCATTGTTAATTGTTAGTACTTTGTTACGGAGAATGAGTAATTTAATTTTTGATTGGGTTGACGACTTATCTAATTTGTACCCTTTTTTTTTTCTATATATGTCAAATAGTTTAAATAATTAGTATTTTTTAAATAGATTTTAAAAGAAAAATAAAAAATTCAATACATATTATTTAATTAATATTTAAATATAAAAAAACTTCTACCTGAAATTTTTGTCTTAGGGTCTGTTTGGGATTTACTTATTTTACTGAAACTGAAAACTTTTTGCTGAAAATACTGTTGATAAAGTAAAAGTTAGCTGAAGTAATATAGTAGGACCTATGAATAGTACCTGTAAGGTCATAATTTGAGCTTCTAGCATAACAGAGATACGGACTTAAGCCCAAAAGAGCCCAAATAATAAATTTGTAGAGAATGGGTTGGAAACCTGGACCTTTGCGAGATAGATGATAGACCAATGGATTTTGATGATAAAGAAAGAAAGATAACATAAGTTTATTAGGGAAAGATGTCCTTGGATTTTATCTGAGGAGATTGATTCTTAAATTTTGCTCTTAAGACTTTATTACAAGTCTGGCACCCAGATTCTTCCCGAGCCCTTCTTTTTTCCCCCTCCTCTATTTTATACTATCCTCCTTTCATTTCCACCATCCACGTGTAGATTTAGATTGATAGTGCTGATATTTGTCCAATCAACCCCTCCCTAAAGTCTTTGGAAGTAGTTGTAAGGTTGAAAAGCACGGTTCAGTTAATTGCAAAGCATTTAATGTGATGGTAGCAGCTTTCTCTTAGATATTTCCAGACCTTCATTTATCTTGTTTCTTCTTAATACTTATCATCTTCTATTGAATGGTCTAGAATGTCGCTCTTAATGGCAGACCATACCCTCTGTCCTCGGCCTTGCCTAGCCGAGGAGGGGTTCTTCTTCGGACCACCCCTCGGGGTGGCTCTGATCGGATTTCATTTCTTCACTTACTAACAGGGACCCTTATGGAAGAGTTTTCTCATCCTCAGGTTATTTAAAGTCCTCGGATTGGGCCCTTGGCCCAACATATACATAGATATGGGCTCCCTGGTTTTTCATCCCCACAGTACCAAAAAGTACAATAAGACCCATGAAAAGTAACAAAAATAAGCTAAATAATAAAATAAGTTAGCAAAAAATAAGCTATCCAAATGCACCCTTAGTACCTTTAGCCATTTGTAAATGTGTTAGTGTGTTTCGTTCAAATTTCAAAATAGATGAAAGGATAGTAAAATAGATGAAGGATAAAACGTGGAAAGTACTAGAGACATAGATGATGTTTGTCCTTGTCATAAAACTATTGCATTTTTTAAGGGGAAAAAAAAAAAAGATGAAAGAGAGAGTGATACTCTGAGAGATTACCTTAACCTATAAGATTGAAGCAAGCTAGTGAACCCACACACCGTCCACAACTTGCAAAGAAAGTTTAAGAGGAAAAAGATCAAGATTAAGAATAGCAAGGTGAACAGTGAGAAAATGAAAAATTTGGGGATTCAATTTTTCAAGAATTAAGATGGAGAGATAGGGAGAAATAAGAGAATGTTGTTGTTTTGTCTTTTGCTCAAGGCCCTCTTATAATCTCTCCTTTTTTAATATTTCAAGAGATAAACGTTAGATTTATTAATGAATTTGTCTACTATTGATTTAAATTTTAGCAGATTTTAAGAGATGAATTAATGAATTTATCTACTGTTAATTTAGATTTTAATTTTGATAAGAATTTTTCGACTGATTCTTTTTCTCTTCACTTTCTTAATCTTTTTTGTTTTTATATATGAGGTCTTTTTAATACACAATGCATTCTATTGGCCAATAAGAGGGCCTCAATTTTTTTTCCTAGGCAAAAAGCATAAAAACTTAATTAAAATATATAGATAAATATATTATACTATATTAGTTAAAAGAGGGAGTCTTCTTTTATTTGGGGCCTTAAGTGATTGCTTAAGTTGCCCATATGTAAAAGCTGACATGTTCAAATCAATATAATAACATGACTTGCACACGTACTAGTAGTTGGCTTTCTCTCTCACACTCACACATACATGGGGGGAGCTTGTGTCACTAGCCACATTGCGATGCAGACACATGTCCAAGAATGGACACGTGTCCATATCCTAACGTGTCCAATGGCAACTGGCCACTGGACACAAGCCATTTTCCACACACATTCAGGAAACATCAAAACAACAATTATTAGATAAATAAATAATTTAAAAAAATGACAAAGTTTAGTCACTTATTAGAATGGAAAGTTCATTCCCTTGTTTAGGAGTTTAAGTGAGAAAGAATGGAATAGGTAGAAAGGAACACTCATCCATCTATACTCTCTTAAAATCTCAAATTTTCATTCCCCCTGAAATTGGGAGGAATTGGAGGGAATAAAATTAGATTTAATAAATTTTTTACTAAAACTCCCAAAATACCCCTATATATTCAACCATTTATTTTAAAATAGGGGTTTAGTAGTAATATTGTCATAAAATGATTCCATTCCATTCCCACCATGTTACTCCCAAACAAGATTACAAAGTCATTCAATACAATTCTCATCTATTTTATTCCTACATATTTGAGTTAGTCCAATAATACTCTTTTAAAAAAAAATTTGTCAATTGATCTAGTAGTTATAGAGACAAGTAGTTTTTGTTTTCTCAATTTTCCTTTTTATTGTTATTGTTTTAAAATTTGCTCTTGTATTTATTATGTGATGGGTGAAAAAAGAAAAAAGAAAAAAGAAAGTGAAGCTTCTCAAGAGGCTTCAATGGCAATTTCTAGGATTAGACATAGAGTTAGATAATGAAGAGGGAAAGAAGATATTATGAGGAAATAAGAAGGAAATTTCACAAATTTTCCCACAAATTTGGTGCTTCTAGATGGAAAACACTCAACCACCATGCTACTATCAAATCTCTTTTGTCTTTCAACTAAATGAATGTTGCATTTGGTATTGGCTAAAAAAGACAATTTTTTTTTACTATTTAGCTTATTTTTTCTACTATTTAACTTATTTTTATAAGTATTCATAAGTCTCATTGTACTTTTTGGTACTATTTATGGGATTTCACTGTACTATTTCAGCTAATTTTTAGTTTTATTTACAGTACTTTCATTAAAAAGTTTTCAATTTTAGTTAAATAAACTATTCACAAATGAACACGAAGAAAACTTTATTATCCTCCCCATCCCTACTCCCCTTTACCAAAATCATCCCAACCAACATACCTATCTTTCAATTTCGAAATGACAAAACTCTCCCTCATGCTTATCTACCTTACCCGTTCTACCCTGTGCAAGTTTTTCACACCTTTAAGAGGTAATGGGCAAAGGATAGGTCTTGTTGATCTCATCTCCAACCCAAACTTTAGTTTCTATTCTCCTTTTTCTTTTTAGAATGAAGAAAACTTAGGGTATGTTTGGTAACTGTTTTTTTCCTCAGTTTTCTGTTTTCAAAAACAATTTTTTGTTTTTTAAGGCAAAAAACTTGTTTGTTAACCTATTTTAGGCAAAAATCAAAAACTATTTTCAATTTCCATTTTGTGAAGGAAACTGAAAACTGGTCTTGAGCTGTTTTTATTTTTTAGTTTTCCCTCACCTTAGAAGACACGCTAAAACACGCCTGGAAAATAACCAATTAATGAGCAAGCGCACTAGTTCGACCCACAAGACTCACAAATCAGTTTTCCCGCGCTTCCTTTTTCTTTCACTCAATATTTTAGCGCCTAACGTATCTGCTCACAATAACATATCTTGCTCTGCGCCTCCACTGCCTCCCTTTTGCTCACAGAGAAAACCTTGATTGAGAGAACTAGTGGTAAGTGAATGGTCTTCAATGGATTGTCATGCCTCTTGTTTTTCATTAGATTCTTCTATTCCTTTTCTATTAATTATCTCAGTTTCTTTTTCTTTTTTCTTTTTTTCTTTTTTTGTGTGTGCGTGATGTAGCAGGAAGGTGCGTTCTCAGATTTGGGGAAGTATTTCATAATTTTAGGGACCCAATCACTCAAAGGTATGGGTCTTTCTTTTTTTCTTTCTTCATGGATTATTCCGAAATCTGGGTTTGTGTTACCTCCCCTGTTTAAGTGTTACCTCCCCTGTTGTTGCTGGTTGTTGTGATTTGAAGTTGCTGTTGTTGTTGGTTGTTGTTGAGAATGTTTGAATTAACAGTATATGTGATTCAAATTTAAGAGATTTTGCTTTTGAAAAAAAAAAAACCCAGGATCCCAATCTGTTCTGTGTAGCCGTGTGTATTTTTTGAAAACGTTTTGTAAGCAAGTTTGTGAATAGCTGAATGATGAAGGCAAATCTAAAAATAGGGACACAAGTTGTTTGATGTTAAGGTTGTACACAGTTTATTATTAAGTAGCACACAAGCTATTTGATGTAATGCTTCATTCAAATAACATAAAAAAATTGTTATGGTTTTCTGTCAAATTAGAGAGGGGAGTGGAAAATTCTTAAACTCGTGACTATCTTTAATCTAACGGAACAGTTGGGGTGTAAGTGTTTCGCACAGGTGTTTGAGTTTTGGAATTTAACCAAATTGCTTGGGTTGTAAACTTACATGACATGGAAGATGCTAGTTTTATGTTATCCAAATTCGAATTATGCAATATTTGCTATTTTGAAGAATATGATAACCACCACAAACACACACTGACTTTAGAGTTAATGTCCAGAGCTTGGTGAAAGTACACGAGCAATATGTGACATTGATACTTTGATAGAGCATAAGATACATCAAAATACATATCAAAATTAAATATAAAAACAGACACAAACATATATATATATATATATATATATATATATATATATATATATATATAAGGAAAGAGGAGAAGCATTCACCAGAATTGCAGTACTTGTCTGAAAAAAAAAAAAGAAAAAAAAAAAAAAGAACAGAACAGAACATGAGAGGACTCATCAAGGTTTTGAAGTCCCCCTAGGTGATTTTGGATGTTTCCAACATGTGATGGTGTCTGGATATGGTTGATCTCAAAATTAAATATAGGACTACTTGTGCAAAAGTGACAATCCTCTCTCATTCTTAGAGTGACAGTCAATTTTTCACCATACATTTTCTTTTTCTTTTTCTTTTTCTTTTTAGAGTGATTGATAAACTTGTTAGATTAGTCACAAATTGCCTATATCCAAAATTCACAAGTACCTCATTTGATAATAAGTAATTGCTGCTTTTCATTAAAATATAACTTTAATAGCAAAATGCATCATGGAGCTGCAAACACCTATGCCAAGTCTTTAATTAATAGTTGCAAAAACATAGTGGGGGCCAATAATATGACTTGGTCTAATTGTATCATTGAAGTATGTGCTGCACCTCTAAATTTTCTTGTACTACCAATCACACAATCAGGTGGCAACTTTATCATTATTATACTACGTAGAAAACCTTGATATTCTAAAACCCAACATATTTTCCTCCATACCACAATTATATAGCCTATATAACATACTGTTATTTACCATGTGGAAACCAACCTATTTAACTCCAATTTTTATGTTATGTTATTCTCCATTAGGCAACAAACAGAGAAAAAGTTTCAAGAAACAAGCAAAGGAGATGCAATTTATGCAATGCACAATATAGAATCTACCTACAATCCCACTCATAATATTATAATAATAAACCCAGTGAACCCCACTTAAATAAAAGGTATTATGGTAAAAATTGATAACTTTTATATTGAAAAAAATACATTAAATTGTTTTTGCTTAAAAATATTATTAAAAAAAAAAAACAAAATTGATGTTACAATTACATTTTTAACAACCGATATAGATGACAAGTTGTTATTTTTAGATTTCTATTTGTATTAAAATTATTGTGAGCTATTATTTTTAGATTTCACCATGTCACATTTCTCTCTATCTTATTATTATTTTTTTAGGTGGCTATTATTTAGTGGATTCTGGTTATCCATGCACCTTGGGGTTTCTACCTCCATTTCGTACTGAGAGATACCATCTACGAGACTTTCGAGGTGGGGATCGTCCTGAAGGTGCTAAAGAGCTTTTCAATTATAGACATTCCTCTCTTCGTAATGTAATTGAAAGATGTTTTGGCATTTTAAAGGCACGATTTCCAGTCTTAAAAATGATGCCCCGTTATAAACCATGTCGGCAAGGAAATGTGATGAGAGCTTGTTGCACAATTCACAACTTCATTCGAATGGCAACAAGAAATGATCACTTGTTTACTCAATTCAATATTGATAACCTTACTGTTGAAGGTGAAGGTAGGGATAATTTAGGTGAGCCATCGCACATTGTTAACTTAACTGATCAAGCCGTTGAAGCTATGGCAGCTTATAGGGATCAGATCGCAGGATTGATGTTGGCAAATAATAGGCATCATTGATGCCACATTTTTTTTTTTTGGATGAAATTGATTCCCTGGCATTGATGCCATGTAATAAACTTTTTAGTTAATGATTATCTTTTATAACACTTGATAATTGATACAATTTCAATCTTACTTATATGATTAAAGTTTTAGGCTTGAATGTTATATATAAAACAATTGATTTATAATTTCTTTAGGTGTAAGGATTTTAAATACTTTGGAACAAACGTGTTTTTAAATTAGAATAAATATAATTTTTTAAAAACATTAACCAAAGAAAACAAAATTCAACTTTTTCAAAAACAACTACCAAACAAATTTCCTGAATTTTGTTTTTGAAAAATGTGTTTTTCAAAACAACTTACCAAACGTGTTTTTCATTTTGAAAACAAAAAAAATTATTTTTTTCTTTTTCCCTTAAAAACAAGAAAACGAAAATAAAAAACGAAAACAATTACCAAACATGGCCTTAATGTTTGGTAACTGTTTTTTCCCCTTATTTTCTGTTTTCAAAAACAATTTTCTATTTTTGAAACTAAAAAACTTGTTTGGTAACTCAAAATAGACAGAAAACAAAAACTGTTTTCAAAACTCAATTTGTGAAGGAAACTGAAAACATGCAAAAGGCTGTTTTCAGTTTCTAATTTTCAAAAGTCAACGAAAAAACATATTTAATTTAATGAATCTATCTCATTTAATGAGTTAACATTAAATTTCAAATCCTAATAACAACATATTTTAGTATTTTCGATTTTTTTCTTAAAAAACCATCTTTTTTAATTTCAACTAACCAAACATATTTTTTATTTAAAAAATACAAGAAAATTGTTTTTTCTTTATATTTCCAAAAACAAGTTTTTAAAAATAGAAAATAAAAACTATTACCAAACATAACCTTAATTCTCTCCACCCCCTTCCCAAAATCAACCCAACCAATACACCAATATTTTGGTTTAGAAATGACAAAAATTTGCCCTCTTGCTTGACCTGCCCACCTCATGTTGAAACAAGGACAAGACATCCCTGATTCCATTGTCATCTCTATTTTGATTCACATTTCACCAATTCCTTCAATTTAAACACGTTACAAAAACAATATCAAAACTGATGCATTTCAAAACACGTTTCAAGTCCCAAGAAATTAAAAGCATGGTCAAACATTATATTATCACTTGAATTTTAATACTGCCTATATAATTTGGGATTCAATAATAATTGAAACGAGGACAAGACATCTTTAACTGATTCTGATTATATAAGCATTCTTTGTTTAGCCACAACAAAACTCCAGACAGCAGCAACAAAACAAACCAGCAAAACTGCAGAGATGCACAAAGGATGACAAACTTTTAGTCAGTACTCTTCCCATACAAGAATATCAAAACATGAATTGGTACCATATGTATAAATGTAGTTCTATAAATGTTAACGATTAATTTTTTATCTCGCATATTACTAACTCTATATGCTTTATATATAACCCAAAATGTATCAAAGAGGGAGAGAGAAAGAAAAACTCTAACCAGCCCTTTAGGCAGCCAAGCTGTGAATTTTTCTGTGGCGGCGGCGGCGGCGGCGGCAGAGACTGACTGTAAATGACTTGAGGTTGAGGTGGGACTGGAGGAGGAATTTGAGGAGGATAGCTTTGAGGATATCCAGGTGGGGGATAAGCATCATTTGCATTGTATCCTTGTGTCGGATAACCTAGATATATGATTCACATGAAACCACACATATACATGTAATGTAAGAACTCAAAATAAGAAAACAAAAACCAAACTCAATCACTATGCTACGTGACATAAGTTGCAACTCACTAATAAGATCACTATTAATGGTCTCATTGCAATTGGAACAATATTATAATAATAAACCAAATACCGTAATGTTATAATCCTATGAAAAAAGTTATATGAATTTAAGATTTCAAGAATCTAACATTACAATGCAACGTAACATTACACAGATCAAACTCCTCTTAAATATAAACTAATATTTTGCATCAAAACAATCATGTTTACCTTGAGGAGGGGTAGTACCCACAGGTGGTTGTTGTGGGTAGTAACTCATTTTCTACTACTAGTTTTACAAAGCAAGAGAAAAATAGGAAATCAACTTAGATAAAGAAAGATGTAGGATTTCTTATAGATATGGAGGAGAGGTTAAAGGATGGTTATATAAACGAAGCTTTCACTGAGGTGCAATGGGGATCAAGTATAAATAACTATTGACTATGTATATGATGGGCTCGTCACAGCTGTTTTTTTAGTACAACCAGAAAGAAGAAATTGAATCTTAAATATTTCCATTAAAAACACCAAAAAATGTTCAAGAGCTATAAAGCATTTGGCACATCACAGCCATTAATTAGCATGAACAATGTTAAGTTGCTTATATCTGATACTTAAGCCATTCATCAAGGGAGCTAAATCAAAATAGGTCTTTTTACAATGAACAACCAATACCCTTCTTCTTCTTTTTTTGGTGGGTGATAATAATAACCAATACGTTATACGTGGCTTCTAGGATGTTGTGACTAGAGGATTTAAAGCACGATTCATGCATATGGAAGGGACAATAAATGTGTGCTAGGAGTAACGTTTCCTTTTTTATTTTGGAAATTCGTAAAAGAGTAACAACTCATTCCTTGAAATTCACTATCATCGTCATCTGTAAATTGTAATTTTTTGGAAAGAATGTCCATTAATTGCTTATCAATTAAGTAATGGCGCCTTGGGTAAGGTTTGTAGTTGGATAATAATACTATGTTGGTAATGAATTTTTAAGGGTAAATTGCAAATTACACCCTTAAACTTTGGAGGTAATTGAATTTTACACCATGAAATTTCAGAATTTAGATTTTACCTCCTGAAGTTTAGGGTGTTTAGAATTTACCTACTGACATTTTAGAATTTGGATTTTACCTCCTAAAGTTAATTTTAGGGTGTATAATCCAAACACCTCAAAATTTTAGGAAGTAAAATCCAAACACTCTTAAAATATAGGGAGTAAAATCCAAATTCTAAAACATCGGGGGTGTAAAACTCAAACATCACAAAACTTTAAGGGGGTAAAATCCAAATTCTGAAATTTCAGAGTATAAAATCCAACCGCCTCCAAACTTTATGGGTATAATTTGTAGTTTACCTAATTTTTAATTTCAAACTTCTTAAAATGGATGGGGCATCAAGTGCATGTATCTTTATCGATTAACCAATTTCTAAATGCTGGAGTGGATCCTAAAGAGATCTTGTTTCCTCGTGAATTTATCTTGAATCGAGATATTTTAGCTTAACTTTATACCAGTTTTGCTGAGGGAACAAGCTCATTTGGTTTAATGGAGGAGTTAAAAGACAATTATCACAATTAGGATTTTTTTTTTTTCTTAAAAATGAAAAACTCTAAACATAAGCAAGTATTTGCAAAAGGCTAGTTCAAAGCCCACAAATAAATAATAAATAAATAAATAAATTACAATCATGTTATCAATTGAGACATTTATGATTAGTATAGTTTTTATTGGTACCACATCAAGTCATCAACATCAAGTGTGTCTCTGACTCTCTTTCCTAAGTAGCGGTTGGGTTGCATGTCAAGTCATCTCTTCAATCAACATTTTTTTTCTTTGATAATTCAATGTTTGAAAGAAAAGAGATTTTTTTTTTTTTTTTTTTGAGAGAGAGTTTCATCTTACGGCGTCCGCTCTTGATGATAGCTCTTTATCATCAGATCAAGACACCAATCAGTTTTTGATGTAGACGGGGATTAAACCTCAAATCTTTTATTTAACCATCAGAGACTTTACCAGTTAAACTAACTGAAACCCATAAAGAAAAGAGATTTGAACATTGAATGTCTCATCTAAAAACACTAAAAAATATCAACTAGTTAAGTTAAGAGACTTTTGGTTTGTATATGGAGAGGTGTCAATTCAGCTATAAACCCTTTGGCGGTTTCAATTAGAACTTAAGATAATGCAAAACTAATATGTCGTCTGCCCAAGAGTGATGACTTGTTTTATTTGTCCTTTTGGGACAATACGTGTTAATACAATATTAACTTTTAGTTTAGTGGTAAGAAATTAAAGGAAAATATTTCATACGTGTTTAATGATATTATGATATGCTATACCCACTCATGCGCACTACATACTATTTTGGTCTAAATTAATGGCACTCGCACTAAAAAGTTTCACCTGTGCTCTTTGTAGCACCAAAAGGAACTAAAGTAGGAGTTTGATTTTACAGGTGAATTGGTTTAAAAATCCTATAAAATACAAAACAAGCTCTGTGTTAAATAAGTAATTGGCAATTTGTTGGAAATCTTAATTCTTGATTGACAAATGAGCCATGTTAACTCAAATTCTATCCTTGTCAGAGTCTAGTCAATTCCCTCTTCAAGTTTAAGGTTTTTACAAATATCACCCTTATTACACTCTAAAGTGAAGTGTCAATTTAGTATTTGAATATTTGATTTGAACAATTGATCCCTTGCATTAGTTTTACTACAAGGCAAACATTCTTTTTATCTTTAATCTTTACGGTTAAAACTTAATTTCATTAATCGCGATTTACACATAATTTCTAGTTTTCTTCCATATGATCAATAATTTTGAAACATTGTTACTAGGTGTGTAACATGATTACATCCCCAGCTTTTAATAAAACATATCTGTGGGAGTCAAAAACACTAAAAAACATTTCTTGATCAACACAACTAATTTCTAAGAAGTGGAAAGTGGGAATCCATAACGGGAAGATTAAAAGTATAGTTAAAGACAAAAGGAAATTGAATCATGTGTTTATACATGAAAAAGGGGCGTTCCCGTGGTACAAAGAAGGGTTTTAAGGGTTGAATACAAGTAAAAAGTTCTAACTCTCTTTCTCTCTCTTGTTCTTGCTTAAGTCCTCTTTTTTCTGCCTCTCCATACTTATTGCTCTCCTCCCCCTTTTATAGCCATATCCCTTCATTCTCCAGCTGTCTAGCTCTTAGCTGGATTTGAGGGGATACTTGTCCCATCAATCTCTTATCTTGCTATTTCTTGATTATGAAGAATGATTTTTAAGGGTGTTTTTACTGTTCAGACCACTCATTCAGCATTTAATGTGGCTGAAATTAGGTGAGGGGAGCTCATTAATGCGGAGATGACTGTTATATTAAGCTCTGTGTTTTTTTCGACGTGTTTCTCGGGAAAAAGGTGAATAAAGGGTGACCCCGGCTTGAGAGGAAAGTCACTTCTTGATCAATCTTCGTGTCCTCAAGAAAGAAAGGTTTCACAAATTATCTCGGTAGTGAGCCCAAATGGTTCTCAGGAAGGATGGGTATAGCGGATTACCTCGGCTGAGGGTCCAAATGGTCTCTTCCCATTAGAAGTCCCTTTTATCTTTTGTTGGACCCCATGTCAGATCCACTTCCCGAATTTCCTCTTCAAGCCAAAGTCTTTAGGGTGGATTCAGGTCCATTTCCCCACAATATCAACAAATAGTTTTTATTTTCATTTTATAGGACCAACAGATAGTTTAATTTGTCACAAATCTACTATCCATGGGAATAATTAATTAAATCAAACATATAAGACATTTTTTTAGAAATATATATAAAAAGACTAAATTGATATTCACATCAATACTAAGATATGATATTTATGTATATAAATAAAAGCCCTAAAAGTTCTAATTGATTAACTTTTTTATACTCACACTTCTTATCTCCTTATTGTAGTCTCTCAACTGGGGTTGTCTCTCAAGTCTCAACAATCCTAAATAGTCCCTCTCTCCCCCTTGGATAATTTGATAGTTACAACAATGAGATAGGAAGATTTAAATTCTAGATGTTTTTGTTATACTTATATTTCATCAAATATGTTTTAATTAGTTTAACTGGTAAAATCATTTAATATTTTAATTAGTTTAACTGGTAAAATCATTTAATTATTATTGAATAGTGAGACATGGATTTAGATATCGTCTATACCCAAAATTAATTAGTATCTTTATCTAATAATTAAAAATAAATAAATCATGGAGCGGAAGTCTTATAAATTCAATTCTTATCATAATTATAAATGACATAGAAAACATCAAATGAATAGCATTCAGAAATTTCAAGATTGAAAATGCTATAAATTGTTATTTAAAAAAAAAATGTTAAAATTGGTCAAACAAATTATTATTAAAAAAAAAAACTTTCCTTGTGTTGTAACTTGTATGATCTGGCAGTATTTTTTTATTTTGTTTTTAATAATCTGATCTGGAAGTATTTGATTCTCATATGGAGCTGGGAACAAAATATCAAGCAACGTAGGGCCACATTAGCAGTTGATAGTTTATTAGTTTATCAGTTAGCGATGCATAATGAGAGCATTAATTATAATGTTTTTTTCCAAAGGGAAATGAAAAAGGTGCTGCGTCAGACTTCTGAAAGAAGTAAAGTACAACTTCGTCGCCAAGCAAAGAAAGAGATAAAATAAATCCTATAAAAAAATAAATAAAAATAAACCTGATTAGTAGAGAATTTTTGTTTTTATTTTCAAAACAGTATAAAAAAATTTATAAAAAATTGGACTTAAAAATGGTTTTTAGATAATGATTTTTATATTATATATGTTTGACTTCCACTTTTAAGAATAATTTTTAAAATACAAAAAACAAAAAAATAATTGTCTGAGAGACCATTTTTATTTTTAAAATTTATTTAAAAAAATACAAAAAGTAACATGTAAAATCTGTATTTTATTTTTTTTTGTGAATGATGATAAGGAAATTTTTTTTTTTAACAATAAGTTTCAAATTTGAAGTGTAGGAATTCTTTTTGTGATAAAAATAAACTCATTAATTTAAGAGATAAAATAATTTGGACAAATATGTAGGGTCACTGATTTCAATTTATTTATAACTATGTCATTAAAAACATTTTTGGTATCCTGAAAACACCCTTTTAGTTGTTTTCAAAATTCTATTTTTAATCAGGAAAATAGAATACAGTTTTTTGAAAACTATATTTATAAAATATTAGCCAAACAATAAATTCAAGTGTAGAACAAACTATTTTATGGATTACAAAACAAAAACTATGTGTGGGGGAGCAAAAACTTGGGCCCTTGCAGTGGGCTTAAGTACCACATTTTATCAATAATGCGACCGAGGAGAGGAAATCATAAGGAAACCTCGTAAGAGCATGTAAGTGTCCAGGGATATTGATCCGAGAGGAATACCCTCCTCGGGTATGGCATATGTCGGTGAGGTGGTCCTCGTCTCCCCCCTAGTCCACCTTCCAGGAAGTTCCAGAGGTGAAGATAGATTACAAATGTACACGGAAGGGATAAGGATACAGAAATATCTTGGGAAAAAGCTGCTACCACCACATTAAATGCATTACAGCAGCTTTCCTGGCCGCATTAATGTGGAGAAGACCTCTGAACAGTGTTTTCGATCACCTTTACCCCCAGAAAATCAAAAAGCTGTGAGAGAGGAAACAGAAACTCAAGTACCATGTGAGAGAAGAAACAGAAACTCAAGTACCAGGCTAGATGGTAGATAAGTGGACGATAGGATCGAACAATGAAGGACTATATAATGGAGTAAAACCTCCAGAAGAAAGAGGCATGAGAGAAAAAAGAAAGAACATCAAGGAAGAATTACTGTAGCGTCTGGAAGAACATCATCTGAAACAACCGTTTTATCTAAGAACCTACCTCTCGGACATCACTCGAAATAACCAATTCATCCCAAACTTGCTCCTCGGACTAGAGATCATCACTTGCTTGTGTGTTTTATTCTCCTCGGCCAAACTCCTAACCTTCATTAACTGTTGTAAGACCCTTTATTAGCCCAATTCTCTCGCCCACTCTCTTACAAATTTATTGTATTGGGCTTATTGGGCTCATCCCCTGTTTCTACCTGGGTTTGAGCTACGATTTGTGTCCCTACACTATGTTTAAATACTCTTACCAAATAACCACTTTTTTTTCTTTTTTCTTCTCTCCTTTAACCTTTTAACTTCTTTCTTCTTTCTCTCTTTCCTCCTAAATTGGAAGGAACACAATTGATGGATGAGGTAGGATAATGAATTTTAGCATTAAGGTTTTTTTTTTTAAAAAGAATGATTTTTTTTTAATCCCTTTAGTAATTGGTTACCAAAATTTGCCAAACGCATTATAATAAAACATTTTTAAATTATTTATTGTAAAAGCACCGCCATTAAAGCTATAGAGCTAAAAATTTACTTATTACATCAATACTAAATAGAAATAGGGATGAGAGTTTTGTAATTTAATTGACACATTTTGGTATTTCTCTTTTTACTCTACCCCAATTCACTTTAACCAATTTTTTTTCTCTAATGTTGAAATTATGAGTTTTAGTGATAAAGCTCAATAATATGCTAGTTATAGTGTTTTTTTTTCAATCTATCACCATTTTTCACATTTAAAATCTATTACCAAACTGTTTCCTAATAACTTTGAAGCACTTTGGTACCATAATTTGCCATGCGCCTTATATTAAAGCATTTTTTTAGTTAAATTTTTAATCTATAATTAAATTTCTAGAGCTAAAATTATACTTCTTAAAACCCTACTAAATAGGGATAAAGATAAGATCCTTATAACTCAAACACCTCCCGATCTTTTTTTTCTGTTTACTCTGCCTCAAATGTGCAACATATGACATTTGATTTTTAAATATTACATGTCCTACATCTAAATATAGAATATCCCCCCAGTCTCCTATTGAGTCCTCCCCTTCCATTGGAATTCTCTAATCCCCTTCAATCCCTAATCAAATTTGTAAATTTATTTGATTTCATGGTGTATATATGATTTTTAAATCAATTGATTTTTTTTTTTTAAATGTGACATGTCTCTCATCTAGTTAAAAATTAGAAAGGATAGCAGAATTAAAATAGGAGGGGATCCTTCCCCACTAAACTCTACAACTAAAACTCTAGATTAAAAAAAAAAAATTGGATTATCTTTTTAAGTTTTGGGTAAAATGCAAAACTGACATTTTAAGTTTTTTCATATTTCATTTCAGTCTTCTAATTTTGCGTTTGTTCATTTCAGTCCTTTAACTTTTAAGTTTATTCAATTAAGGATTTTCTATCAACTTTTGTTATATGTTGTGGTTAATTTTTCAATTTTATAAATTTTTCTTCAAATTTTTTAAATTAAAAAAATTCAATTAATGATTGAAAAATATTTTTCAGATTTTTTTTTCAAAAAATTTTAACAAAAATTAACGAAAAGACCTTAATTTAATAAATCTGAAACTTAGAAGTTTGAAATGAACGAACGCAAAATTTAAGGAATGAAATAAAATTAAAAAGAAAGTTAGAGAATTACTTTTACATTTTGAGAAATGATATGTCTACAACAATTTTACAACATTTTTACAACAAATCCTAAGTGGCAAGTTATTATTGGTTGTTATTGTTGGGTTAAAAAAGTAATCTCAGTGCTAAATTCAAATTTGAACCAATAATAACTAATCATCCATGATTTGTTGTAAAAATGTTGTAGGTATAACACTTCTCTTACATTTTAGTCTTAAGTTTTTATTGAACAGGTCAATATCAAATTGGGAATCTATACTATAGTACATTGTGGATGTTTACAACCATGATCTTAGTTTTATTCATGAATTAATTTCGGCCCTCATTTGTGGGCTGGCTTCTCCAAAAAAAAAAAAAAAAAAAAAATCTTATCTTTTTTTTTTTTTTTTTTTGGTCCTTTACTTAACAGACTTGCAAATTTCATATTTACTATAATTAAATAGTCTTCAGAGTTCAGACTCTATTTTAGGAGGCTCCACTGGTAAAACAGTTTTTGTTTCTGTTTCCTAAAGCAAAAAACAGTTTGTTACTGTTTCCTTGCTTTCTTTCCTTTTTGTGGTGGTGCTTCCAATGGAGGTGGACGAAGTCAAGAACAGCAACAACAACAACAACAACAGCAAGAAGAAGCAGAAGAACGGTCCTTCTGTGCCTTCCAACTTCGTCACGATTGTTCAACTCGAGGAACGATGGCTTCAAGAGAAACAAAGCAAGCTGAAGAAGGAGAAGGAGCAAGAGGAAGCAGCAGCACAAGAAGAAAAGGAACGACAAAGGAAGCTTCAGCTGCAGAAGCTTCGGGAAAAAGAGGAAGAAGAGCGGAAGCGAAAACGGGTTCAGAGCCAGCGTCGTCTCAAAGTCAACAACGATGATCGCAAGCCCGACCGGAGACTGCAAATTTGGCGGGAAAATCGCCGAGCGGTGGTGGAGGTGAGCCATGCGAAGAAGCCGGAGGAGCCGGCGGCGCTCGTGGCCGTGGAGGTTGGTATCGGGAATGTGAGTGCTCCGAAGGAGCAAACTGGCGAGGAAGCCAAGGAGAACAACAATGAGAAGAAGAACAAGAAGAAAAAATCGTCGAAGAAGAAGAAGAAAATGAAACCTAGGTCAGAGGAAGAGAAAGAGAAAGAGAAGGAGAAGGAGGAGGTGGAGGTGACGGGAGGTGCGTCACACGCGCCGAAAGTGATTAGCGAGAAGGAGAACTCTCCGGCAAGAAGGAACGGCGAATCGGAGGGAACAAAGAGTGAATTCAGGCCGACGGCGGAGATTGAACGGAAATTTGGGGATTTCACAATCGGAAAAGGGAATGTTAGAGTGACGAGGCCGAACACCAGTATTTATCACGGTCACAGAGACAATCGGGGCTTTGGAGGAAATTACAGGGATTACAAAGGCTCTTTCAAGTTTGGTGATCGCAAAGAGGTACAGAAGCCTAGTGGTGCAGGAATGGTTTGGGTTAAGAAGGGAGAGATTGGCGGTGTTCACAATCAGAGCTCGATCACCAAGCCGAAGAAATCGAATTAGTTTCAATTGCTCTGCGGTTTTTGGTGCGATGGTGCTTATTTTGGTGAGATTACCTTGTTCCCTTTGCTATCAATTGCCTTTGTTTGTTGCTGTTGAGTATGAATGATTAGAATTTGGTTAGCATATGCAATATTGTTTGCTTGCTTTCTAAGAATTTTGTGTGTTTCGTTTATATGTGTTTATGATGAACTGAAATGTTTTGAAACAATTTTAATATGTGGTTAAGGAGAGTGCAATGAATAGGTGAAGCTTTAAACCATAGGTTTAGCGTGTTGATAGAGTTTAGTGAATTTTGATGTAGCAGTCTGAGAACTCGGAGGTGGTATTGTGTGTAACCGTTCTCAGTCGGAGGTGGGTCCCACTCCCACGCAAAAAGAATGTTGTATGCAATTGTTACACAAAATGATAAATCGAGAAGTCGAGGGATGGAAGAAATGATTGGGTTACTTTGGTTGATAATAAATGATAATTCTGCTTAAAGAAAAATACTATCCTTCTGGTTCTTTAACTTTAAATGTTACACATAATTGAAGGTGTTGTCTTAAAGAATTAGCTAATCACAATAACGTTTAGAGAATTAGATAAGCATTGTCTGACTAGAGAGAGGGAGAGAGGGGGCGGGGGGGTTGTTGAAGAATTATAATGCTTTCCTTATTTGTTGTGAGAGCATATTAAGAGCACCTTATTCTGAAATTTGTTATAAACTATACTTACTGTAAATTCAATAAGGTAGCTTATTATATATTATCAAGTGGCCAAGCATGCATTACTTTAATAGAATAGTTTTAAAAACATGTTATGTTGAACATGACTCAAATGATAAGCAGCACATTCATTAATAAGTAATTGTAATTGTTTTAGACATAATGTGTTTGTGAATGTGATGCATTACTTGAGTTGGAGGATATTAATCTTTGCAAAATGCAAATCATGGTATTTGGTATTCTGTGTATGATTTTCAACAAGGGGAATTACACAACAAAATGATGCTTGCCCACTGGGAGTTGAGAAACTTTATATGGAAACTTGAGGTTCATTGAGGTATATCTTTAGAATATGTAGTTTTTCTTCGTGTGGTGTTCCATTTTATCTTTTGATTATATCATTTTCGTTAGATGAGATGGAAATCGGATGTCAGTTGGTGATACCCATTTTAAATGTGGCATTGTGGGTTGCAATTTGCTAATGTCCGTTTCTGATAAACGATTGTTTCAGCAATGATATTTGTACAATATGTAGGGGAAAGTTATTACATGAAGCTTTAGGAGGTGTAAAACTGAAACAGAGAAAGGGATTTGGGTCATAAGTCAGCAACTAGTTGTGTAGGTAGGACTTCTAATTTCTGAGGAAAATTTGAGACAGTGCTCTGAAAGATGAAACATGTTAGCTGTTAAATTCCATAAGTTGAGCTTAGAATTTAGAAATGCAGTATACAAAATTGGCTTATTAATGGTAACCATACAGATGATTACAGTACATATAGTTTTTAATAAGAGTTTGTTTGTTAAAGGTGATGTTGGCTTGTCATTTTTGGATGATAATAAAATTTTATGCTTGGCAATGAAATCTTGGAAAAATATTTAGAACTTATAAGACACCATAGTTCTTAAGGAGCTTATTTATTATCTTTTTATATGTTTTCCATAATAGATAGATAATCCAAGGATGTGTTCTTTCTGGTTCACTCACTGATCAAGGCCGGTCTTTTTATGTGGGCATGAACTTAATATGGATTCCAACCCTTTCTTAATCAGTTAATATTAATGTTCTCTAGAATGACTAATTTTACCTACTACTAAAACTTAAGAACCCTTTTATGACTCTGCCATATTTTGCATCTGCGGTTAGAAATTTTATGCACGCAGAACTCTTATGATCTTAAAATGAAATAGCATTTCTTTTAGTCTGGAATCCCTGAGTTTTTAATACTGCGCAAAAGTTGACTTGCGTAAAGATCACTGCCATAACCGAATAAGTATTCTAGAAGATACTCTGAAGCATTTGAGTTTTTAACTCTCTCTCACACCACTCACCTGTACTCACACACACACACACACACACATCTTTAATCATTACTGCTTGTGAAAAAACATCACTTTGGCAATTTTAATTAGTGTTGCCTATACTCAATATCTTTAATCATTACTGATGTTTTATTTGATTGTTTACTCATTATGCTTCAAAAAAAAAATTTTTTAATTTTTTTTTACGTTACATTATCCTTCAATTGGTTGCTTTTAAAATGCGAAAAGGAAACTTTAGAATCTCTCGTGACTAATTCTGGTTATTCGGATTAATTATCAACGAAAACCTTTTAAGTTAACTTTTTTATTTTTCCTGAGAAAGTATATCTTGAATGCAGGTTTGCTAGAAGTGGCTGCTGGAGAAGAAGAAAGGGAAGAAGTAATTAATACTGTTTAAAGTAATTGATATCATATTGATCCATGCCTGTTTGGTACAGTTTGTTTTTCAGTATTTTGAAAATGGATTGTTTGAAAGAGCTGTACCTAGAAAAAAATTTAGGGTTTTAGATTTACTTTAAGAAAGTGATTCTAAAACGCCCTCCTAAATAGGCAAGTGATACAATAAATTTCATTTACTTGGTTTGGTCACTCTCTTTAATGGATTTGACCATAAATCTGTGCATCACCATAGAAGAATCAGAATAATTAGCACCTTTCCTGCATCCCCCTGAAAGTATCTCATGCAGCGGCTATATGCATTCCGCCTCTAAAATGCTGCAGGCTGACACACTTGTGGGATTTATATTATGTGAGAGATAGGAGGCGTATAAGCGATGCATAAGATAACCCCCCCTTACCAAAAAGAAAAGAGAAAAAGAACTGGAAATCACTATACAATTTTGATATAGCCATTCTTATGTATAGATATTGCCTTGCATTACTCTCTGGCTCTCTGCTATCAAGTAGTTAATGTGGTTAAATACCTGTCAGGTTTTGGTATGCAGTAGCTTTTGCATTACTCTGTTTCTTGCTTTTAGCTGCAAAATCATCTCTAGATAGGCCATTGAAGAATTTCTCTAAGCTTGTGTCCAACGCCATTCCCAAAATACTTGGTATTTTGAACTAAGGTTATTTGTACTATATATAAGAGGATTCTCATTTTTGAGCTGGACTTTTATGTGGTTCAAAAACACTCTCATTAATGAAAGTTAACTTTTCTTAAAAATAGGGTCATAAATATCAAATAACAAATTTTATTTTAAATTCAACAGAAAATTCCTAAAATTTTGAATTTTTTTTTTCCCTTTTATGTTCATCTTTTTAAGAAATGATTTAGTTAAAAAAAAAAAAAAAAAAAAACCTCCAATTTAAGAAATAAAAAAACTAATGGATCTTTATCCAAAAAAATAGAAGAGGCTAGTTTAATGTCATAAAAGGCAATTATGACTCATAATTGCCCGTTGCTATTCTGTTGCAATGGACCTGATTATTCATTTACTATTATCTTTGTCCTCAAATTTCATGGTGAGAGATTTCTGTTGGACTATGATGGCTAAAAAGAGTTACAAGACGCTGGTTTTTTTTTTCTTCTTATAAGTGATTAATTTTGATACTCAAATATAAATTTGTGCCAGTTGAATGAATCTTTTTTCTGATTTTGTAATTGATCATCAGCTTCCATTGGGGTCAAGATGGGAATAGAAGATATGAATCTAATTACCACTTGATATCACCATGAGTCCATGATCAGTATAAGAATGGGGTCTTAACTGAATTGATCTGCATCATTCAAAAAAATTTAGCCGATGTATTCCTTTCTTCTTCTTTTTTACTCGTTTCTAACTCATTTTTACTCCAACTAAAAGAAAATAAGTTTTATTTTTATTTTTTTGATAATTAAATAAGTTTTATATATATATATTTATTTAAAACTCGATCATGTTCCCCACTTTTCTTCCCATTATGAGTCTAATTCCTTCAATTCCATTAATCATCATTACGTGGTGAATCATTCCCAATTAAAAATGAATTAATATGGAAATCATTGTAAATAATGACAATTTACACCCAGCAATGAAAGACAAATCATGTACCATTCATTAAGGAAATAAGTCCAAAGATTTCATTTTTGTAACCGTTCTAACAACTAGTAGAAAACTAGATGTTGGTATTTAATTAGATACCAAATATCTTCTCCAAAAAAAAAAAAAAAAATCATGTTACTAACTATAGGTATTAGGTAGTACTAATCAGAAATGAACTAAAGGTCTATCTTTTATCTCAAAAAAAGAAAAAAAGAATTAACGGTGATATTATATATCTCTATTTGGTAAAATGGCATATTTGATTTCTCATATATTTTAGTTAAACATTTATTTTTGTTAATCCATTGCTGAAGAAGTCGCCAACTAGCAAGAGCGAGTGGTCTGTACAGTGTAGAAGTGGGGAGGCCTTGCTCATCATGGCTCTGCGAACAAAAAGAGTAAATAATTAACATCTTAATTTGTTTATTTTTCTTATTTCAAAACTGTACTATTTCAAATATCTTAGTCTTTCTAACTTATTTATTCCATCAATCATATTACTTATGATTGAAGCTAATGCATTACTGCAGCATTAAGTATGATTATCATTCTTTCTGATAATTATTAAATTGATTTAGTCTTTTATAATGATATCTACTTATAAATACATATAACGGTCGAATTTTTTTCAAGAACACTAGTAACTTGTTTAGACTTTTAGCTCTCCTTCTATAATAAACCTTTTTTTCTTTTCTTGACCTTCCCTCCTTTGTAACAGTTTCTCAAAAAGACATGGCCCAATGTGGCGGCAACAATGCTGGCAATACTGGTAATGGTGGTGGTGGCAACAATGCTGGCAATACTGGTAATGGAGGTGGTGGCAACAACACTGGCGGAGGTGGTGGCAGCAACAACAACAACAAAAAGCCTGAGGAGGTTCAACCACAACCGGTAAAGGAGCAGCTACCTGGCATTCAGTATTGCATTAACAGTCCTCCTCCATGGCGTCCGTACTCTCTCTCTCTCTCTCTCTCCATAAATATATAGCCATGTTTTATACTTTTTGATAATTCGATAGTTGCAAGAATGAGAGGGGGAATTTGAATCTTTGTTTTCCATGTGTAAAGGAGAACATGATATTGAGCTACAAGATTTTTTGGCGTAATGTCTTTACATTGATTTTGCTTCTTGATGTCATGTTTCACCTTTGATCTTTATATTTATTTTATTGGATCATTGTACTAATCCATTTACCAATTAGATTTACCAATACAAAAAATTAATGTAAATTCTTAATTCAATATTTATGTGTCTTTTTTAAATAAAAAAAAAAATTTATTTCATTGTAATTAAGTCCAAATTTGGATGAGAAGGACTTACATTTTTGTCATGATGCAGCTGAAGCTGTTGTGTTGGGATTCCAGCATTATGTACTGACGCTTGGCATTACCGTTTTGATCCCAAGTATCATTGTTCCTCAAATGGGAGGCAATGATGTAAGGATTAGACTAAATTTTCTTGAATGTTGTTTCTCTTCTTTCTTGATTAATTTGCCTACTTATTTAATTTACTTGAGGTTTTTTTTGTCATTGCAGGCTGAGAAGGCTAGAGTGATACAGACCTTACTTTTTGTTTCAGGATTGAGCACACTATTGCAGTCTTTATTTGGGACCCGACTTCCCTCTGTGGTTGTGGGTTCATATTCATATATTATACCCACAACTTCAATTGTATTAGCCCGTAGATATAATGCATATACAGATCCTCATGAGGTTGATCTTTATACGTTTCTTTGGCTTTGTTTTTTTTTTTTTTTTGTAATTTTTTATTTTAATTGAGTGGTTTGACATTGTGCTATACTAATCCCTTTGCCTCATGGTTGAATTTTCAGAGGTTCATGGAGACTATGAGAGGGATACAAGGTGCTTTAATTATCACTGCATGTTTCCAGACTGCGATTGGTTTCTTAGGCTTTTGGAGAAATGCTGTTAGGTATATTATCCATAATTTCCAGTTTAATAAATTCCTAGGGTTATTTATTAGTTTACAAGAAAATAATGTGTTAGCTATCTCATGATTGTTAATTTCTTTAATTGCTTGCTGAATTAGGTTTCTGAGCCCCCTTTCTGTCGTTCCATATGTAACTTTGACGGGTCTTGGGCTTTATCATCTTGGTTTCCCCATGGTAAAGAGTTCTAAATCTTTTATCTTTACCCTAATTAATAATTGCTAATTTTTTATCAAAGCATTCTTTTTTTTGTTTGACTTGCAAGATTTTCGATGTTTTTCTTCCTTTTTATGTTGCAGCTGGCAAAATGTGTTGAAATTGGGCTTCCCGGTTTGATTGTAATGGTTTTCATCTCTCAGGCAAGTAGCCAGGTTCTCTTCCAATCCAGTCACTCTCTTCACCCCACCTTACTTCCATTTATCCTGGGTGACGCCCTTTTAGGATCATACCATATCATATTATTTATTTGAGAAATGGTTAGGGATAAAATTCTCTCTAGGACAAACCACTGGAAGACTCTTGTTTCTAGAGAGAGAGAGAGAGATGAAGAGTCTATGACTTTGTTTTCAATAACAATACTTGTTAAATAGAATAGAGTTGAGTGGAAATTGACTGTTATTTTTAAATTAAAGGATGCATCAAGGAAATTTGTCATTCAATTGGGCGTACTTTGTTTGTAGGACAGTAGTAGATAGATATTAAAGGCCTAACTCTCCACCTGCATAATGTGTTGCTTAATATGATCATTTTTCAAACTGCCAATGAGCTATACCTCAAATTCCTTCCTTCCCCTCATAAGATGGAGTGGGGAGTGAGGTAAATGTGCTTATATGTGTGTGTGTGTATCATATGAAGTTTGGTGATTGATGATTCTCTTTCTTATTTATTTTTCACTTCTGGTGTCGGTTTATGCATTTGCAGTATCTTCCTCAAATTTTGATACCAAAGAGGCCAATATGGGATCGATTTGCAGTGCTCTTCTCAGTTTCAATTGTATGGATGTACGCACAACTTCTCACCTCAAGTGGTGTGTACAACAACAGACCTGCAAAAACTCAGATTAGTTGCCGCACAGATCGTGCTGGACTCTTTACTGCAGCTCCTTGGTGAGATTTTTCAAACAAGCTCATATAAGTATTATGTAACTGTTTTCGTCCCCCACCCTCTTGAAACCACATAAATCTCCCCTCTTACTTTCATGAGGCATATCTGAGATTGAGATTAAGATTTGATAATCACAGTTAACATTGTAAATACCTAAATGCACCTAAAAGTAAGCCCCTACCCCCTCCCCCCCCCTCTCTCTCTCCCTCTTTTAATTTAGGAGCTAGACATCATGTTCTAAAACCATAATGGCCTCTTTGTTAAGTAGATTTTTATATTTCTTCCCTTTCGATGTTCCATTCATATTGTTCATAAAGCTGCAAGAGATTCTACATTAATACTTCTGAAATATAAAATAATGAGAAAGAAGATTTAAAAAAAAAAAAATTTAACTCCCCATTCTTTTTAACCGCTTAATAGCATATAGAGAAGGATGGTTGTCTGAATTATAAGCAAAGAATGGATAGTAGCATCGACAGCAGGATATCCAGGATACTTCCTTTTACCACATCATGATCATCCTTCGTATTATGGAGGGTGTTATTTCTATTCTTTACATTTTAACGCTTCCAAGATGTTACAAAAGTATGAATCAGTGCAAATAAATGCCACATTTATTACTTATATAAGTCAACATAGAAATGGTGTTATATTCTTTCATTTTGATAGACCATTGTCCTTTGTTGACTTTACTCTTTCAAATGTATGAATTCACCCAATTATATGGAAAGACCATAATCATTCAGACAACTTAGCCTATGTTTTTCACCTTCTTACTGAATAGTGTGATTACATTATATGACATTATGCCATTGTTTTATCACATGCAGGGTATATATTCCTTACCCGTTTCAATGGGGAAGCCCCACATTTCATGCCGGGGAAGCTTTTGCTATGATGGCTGCTTCTTTTGTTTCAACTTTTGAGGTTTACTTTTTAACAGCTATTTCATGTGTTTTTTGTTTATTAGCTAGCTACCCTGCCATCAATTTCTCTAATTTACTTCCAAAAGCAGAAACTAGTATGCAGTAAATTATGCATGTAATCTCAGTTTTTGTTTTTACTTTTATGAATATGAAAAACATGTTTTCATCATTCTAAAATCAGAAATAAAGAAAGACAAGTGCAAAAAATTTCTCTTAATTTTCCCCTTTTATTTTCAGTCTACTGGTACATTTTTTGCAACAGCTAGATATGGCAGTGCCACACCTGTGCCACCTTCTGTTATTAGCCGTGGAGTTGGCTGGCTGGTAAGATGTGTCTATGTGATGTCTCATTTACATATCATGATTCTCTCTCTATTCATTTTAGACTAAATTTTTGCTGCTCCTTCACTTCTGCCATTTGTTTGATTTTCAGGGAGTAGGAGTTTTGCTCAATGGCATGTTTGGATGTGTAACTGGCACTTGTGCTTCAGTGTAAGAAGTTCAAACCTCTTATTCAATATAAACTATTATAGAACATCCTATCAAAAAAAAAAAAACAATTATAGAGCAAATCAGATGAAGGTCTTCTGGCTCCACCTCTAACTCTAGTTTATGGACTAGTAGGTTTATTTTGGATATCATCTGTTAATGGTGATCTGATCTGATGCAGTTGAAAAACAGAAAATGGTTCAATCTAATACTCAATCAAAATAAGTATAATAAAAAAAATAAAAATAAAAATTAAAAAAAAAAAAAACTTAAAATCCTTTATTTTTTTATTTGTTCACAACATAAAAGTGGGGGGGAGGGGTAAACTTTCAACAAAAAACCAACTATTATTGTTAGCAATAATATAAAAATTTTAGGTTTACAGTACAACTTCCAACTACTTCATTTGACATTTTCCAACAGTCTTATATGAATTTATGTCACCAAAATAAAAAATAAATTATTTTTGTTATAGAAGAGACATTTTATGGTAGTAATAATAAATAGGTATGAATAGAACAGAAGAGGAAGGTTATACACTGCCTTCTTTGAAATATTATGAACAGTTCTCATAGGTTGAGCCCACTTTCAAGGACATATAGAATGGCAAAAACATTAAAGGAGGTTTGATTCTTTATCAGATCATAAAACACAAAAACATATTTTAGTGTTACAACAAGATTCACACACATATGGTGCAACATGATTTACAGATAAAGGAAGACAGCCCAAGCATTTGAACATTTTTTCCTTATTACCTTTCCTTATGTGATTTGCTTCATGTATAGGGAAAATGCTGGTCTACTGGCATTGACAAGAGTTGGAAGTCGAAGAGTCATCCAAATATCAGCAGGGTTTATGATTTTCTTCTCTGTGTTTGGTATGCTAGCTCAAGTAACTCTTATAATGTCAATGCTTATAGCTTGTTGGCACTTGTAGTAACTGGTGGTTTATGTTAAATATGAGCTCTTTCAGAAAGATAGTTGTTCGAAAACAAAATTCACTGTTGAGGACCTGGCAGTGTTAGGTATTAAACTTAATCAGTTTCTAAACCATGCCCAGCTGAATGTAACATTCCATCCTATTCTTAGAATGTGAAACTAGAAGAGAGGACAACTCCTATCATTCACATTCACCATCAACTGCTTTCTTTGTAATCTTCAGAACTGAAATGCATCCAAAAGTAGTATATAGAAGATTTGAAATCATGCCTATTGCATCATATTTAAGATGTAATCAATTTAAATGTGGGTAATCATGTTCTTGACCAGGAAAATTTGGAGCGCTTTTCGCTTCTATACCTCTACCAATCGTAGCAGCTTTGTACTGTGTGTTCTTTGGCTATGTTTGTAAGTATTCTATTTCACCTAAACTTCCCTACGATCAGGGCATCATGCTCAGTTTTTAGAGATTTGTTTTTTCCTGTCAATGCAAAATGAACCGTAACATGGTTTATAATATTGTGTGCAGCTTCTGCAGGTCTTGGCTTTCTCCAATTCTGTAACTTGAACAGTTTCAGAACAAAATTCATATTGGGCTTTTCTTTCTTCATGGGCATTTCAGTACCACAATACTTCAGAGAATATTATCATATAGATTTCCGCTCTGGTCATGTTCACACCAGCTCTGGATGGGTGCGAGTCTTGAACTGAATTGGTCTTACATATCAAATTATTTAGTCAATATACATGTTAATGCTCCCACTATTGGCATGTTACTTAATTTTGACTTATAACTTGCAGTTTGACGATATGGTGACTGTCATCTTCATGTCCCACACAACAGTGGCTGCACTGGTTGCTTTGATTTTGGATTGCTCACTCTCTCCTGAAACTGATGCCACAAGAAAAGACACCAGCTTGCAATGGTGGGAGAGGTTCAGCTTATATAGTTCGGATCTTAGAAATGATGAATTCTATGGATTACCATGCAGACTTAATAACCTTTTCCCAACCCTTTAGACCTATGAAAGAATGTATTTGAATACTACAGATAGAGTTCTTATCTTTCACTCATTATGCAAGAGGGAAGCAAAAATGCACTTAAAAACTTTTACTTTGTTGTGTAGTTTATATATGCCATCTTTAAAGCTTTGAAATGTTTTGTTACTACTGTTAATTCTTTTCCAGTTTGATGTGGTTAGATAATCACTAAAGTTTGCTCTTTTTATTTTCTTTTTCTTCACTGCTTTTTGTTGATTATATCACACCAGCCTGGCAAGATTGATGTTGCTGCCACAGTCTCCATCTATGCACCATTAGTAGTATTTAGTATTTTGCTATTTTTAGAATTTCATCATACCGGTGTTGGCTTGCAATGAAGTGGTTTCATACTTTTATTAGAAAAACTGGACCAATACATTGTCCTGGAACAAGCAGAAAAATCTGCAAATACAACAAGGTCACAGAATGCAACTAGAACTAAAAGTCTAAAACAATAGCATATCGCAAAGAAGAGAGAAAAAAATAAATAATAATAATAATACTAGCTGAAAAACAACACAGGCAACAAAACTGTCACAATTTTGAGGTGTCACCATGACACCTCAAAATTGATTTTCATTTGAAGTGGATTTTTTTTTTTTTTTTAATAGAAAAACCTGACCAAATACGTTGTCCTAGAACAAGCAGAAAATCTGCAAAGAAGAGAAAAAAAACAGATGAAAAACACCAGAGACAACAAAACTGTCACAATTTTGAGGTGTCACCATGACATCACAAAATTGATTTTCATTTGAAGTGTGGCTTTTTTTTTTTTAATAGAAAAACATGACCAAATACATTGTCCTAGAACAAGCAGAAAATCTGCAAAGAAGAGAAAAAAAAAAAAAAAACAAGATGAAAAACACCACAGACAACAAAACTGCCATAATTAAAATTGATTTTCATTTGCAGTAGCTGTTCAGGTTGTGCCAAATACAAAGCATAATAATAAAGCTGTTTGTGGTAAAGTCAGAAGTGGCAGCTCTTATACATAAAAAGTTAAAAAACAATTTGGAAGAAAGTTCTGAATAGTCGTTTTCCCCAAAAGTTGAAAACCATCTTTTCTAATCCCAAAAACTTTAGATTTCATTATCCTTTGCTTTCATTGAGAGTCGAACTCAAGACCTCCCGCTTACTAAACGGGTGCTCTAACCAACTGAGCTATGAAAGCTTGGTTGATTGGTTTCTGAAACTATTTAAAATTACCTAAGACAAATTATTGACCAGTCCGACAACACAAATAAACAACATCTTTGATTCTTGATTTGCGTGGCAGTGGTGCTAGTCTGCTAAGTAACTTCAAATTTTTGCGTGCAATGGGTGTCTCACAACAACAGCGGGTCCACAATGTCTACATACTTTCTACTTTCTACTTTCTGCAACCAAACCAGGCACTCACCATCACCAATAATAGGATGTCAAATCATTTAGACCACGGTTCTTGAGAAAAAAAATAATAATAATAAAAAAATCTGACCAGCTTAGCAGGATTTGCACTACATTAAGATTCCAATTCAATTCAAACATTTACTTGTTTTAAACTTAATTGTGCTTAAAACAAATTTATTTGCTTTTTATTGATTAATACAATCAAGTTTCTGAATATGATCGAACATCTTAATGTATTGTGCCTAAAGTACCAAGTTTTACCTCCAAGTTATTATACCACACTATGACTAATTGAATTAACCTCGTATCTATTCAAAAAAAAAAAAAAAAAAAAAAAATTAACCTCCATCCCCATTCAATTAATTTTGCTATTCTATGTGCCTAAAGTACTAAGTTTTACCCCCAACTTGTAATATCATACTATTGCTAATTACCGAGCTTAGTAACGTAAGCTTATAATCAAGTTAAAGCATTAAAGTGGTTGAATGTATATTGTGATTGGTTAAGGTGAATATGGTTAGTCTAAATTTGTCCACGGTGGAGGCAAATTTAGCGTGTTCCCTTGCCCTTGGGTTAAAGGGCACTCTCCACCCACAAGGTGGTATATCATGTACCCGGCATATATGTCGGGTACAGAAGATACAAAATCCTCCATCCACAACTGATAGATAGCAATTACAAAATGAGAATTTCGATTGGGGTTTTCCCACAAATCAACACACTATTGCTAATTGAATTAACCTCCATCCCCATTCAATTAATCTTGATATTCTCTATGGACAAGACTGCATACAGTTTAAAATTTGTCGCGCATAGTTGGTTCAATGTGCTTAGTACATAGTACATAGTTCAGCTCATATTATTATGTCACTTCATTTATCAGTACTAACAATGGATTCTATGAATCTATATGATATTGGAGGATAAGACTTGAGTATTGTAAAAAGTTTTGATCCTGGTAATCCTCCTCAAAAGATGATGGGGTTTTCCAATTTGCAAATTATTGTGCAAGTGACAATGGTTTAATTAGATCATGTGGCCACTATTGAACAACCAGCTTGGCACTTGATAATAATTCAAAATTAATTGGATTATAGCCAAAAGTGTTAACATAAAATATTAGAGTATTAAGTATTAACATCATTTAGTGCAAAAATTTTTGTCTATTTTAATATAAGAATTTTTTTTTTTAAATTTTACATACTTATTTTTTAAAATATCACATGTTATATTATCTATTTTACACTATATTTTTTTAAATTATCATTTTTTTAAATTTTTTTTCACACACAATAACTACCATGCACTATCTTCATTTATTCTCGAGATAATTAAAGAAATAATAATAAAATTTAACATAAAATGAATAATATTAGTGTACATTTATACGATTATTATAATAACAATATATTTTTATATGAATTTTAAATTTTATTGATTAAAATATAATATTTTTATTATTATTCAAACACTAATGCAAATGGTCAAACCTCTACAAAAATCACATAGCCAAAGCCCAAAAGGAACTTTTTTTTTTTTTTTTTTTTTTGAATCCCAAGCAAATCAACAAAATTTCTCTTCAAACTAGTTTGGAAAGAAATTTTTCAAACTTCTCATATATCTCATTTTTTTTGTTTGAATTTTGAAAATCTAACCGTTGAATTTCATGTTCTTTATATTTTTAACATGCATATCAAATTTCTTTCAAATTTGATATTATTTACTATTTAATCAATAAATTTATTTTTTATACATAATTTTAGATCACAAAAATTTAAAACTTTAACATTTGTTTGATGAGATAGCAATTGATTTTTTATCTTCTTAAAGTTTTACATGCATGAAAAATATAATAAGAAAATGAAATCTAACGGTTAGATTTTCAAAATTAACCCTCATCATAAAAATATAAAAGAAGTTTATAAAAATTTTCTCCAAACTAGTTTGCAAGGAGAACTTTAGACTACTTTAATTTATCCACTACTTATTATATTTATTTATTTTTGATGAATTATCCACCACAGCTTTTTACTGCTAGCTGTGTTGTGTAAACATCGGACATGGGTTCACACTTCACAATCAAAGTCGTCAGCAGATCAAAACATTTGATTGACAGGCATGTATCTAATGGTTTTTATTTTTTTGTCCTGCTGATCTGTAAAATAGCGTCCACTGACGTGAATTAGACCTAAAACTAGTAAATTCCCCTTAACAGTATCATAATTCAGTGCTACGTACAGTCCTTCTATGCTGTTGAGGTCGTAGACTTGTAGTAGTTCCTTTTCTTTCTTTTCTTTTTTTTTAAAAAAAATATCATAGTTCAATCCTTCCTCTCACATCTACAACGTGCACCGAATACATGATATATTACCTGATTAGACATCTGAAGTTATATATATATATATATATATATATATATATATTTTTTTTTTTTTTTTTTTTTTGAGAAACACATCTGAAGTTATATTGGTTCGTCTGAATTTCTCTTTCCCTTAAAATTTGAATGCTGATTTTATAAATAAATATAGAAAAAAACTTTAATGAAGCACTCCAAAGTGGGTACTCTTAGATTATTAACATTCCTTATAAAAATGACTCATTTTTTCATTATTTGATTGTGGTCTTATTTTTTTAATTAAAAATTTGTTTTTTTGTTGTTTGATTCATACAAAAAATTATTAATACTTCTTGTTATTTTAAATAATTATATCAACAAAAATTTCTATTCATGAAAATCAATCCTGAATAGTGAATAAAAAAACATTTTCTATGCCCAAAAAAAAAAAGTTGGAAAGCAACGAGAATAAATAAATAGATAAAGATTTTTAATTTTTTTTTCAAAAAGGCGATAGTCAGTCAACAACTCAACTATCGCGATTGATGGATGTGGCTATGAAAATTCTACTGTTAATAATTTAATACCACAAGAATGGATGGTCATAAAAGGTCATGAAAATAAATTAAAGTAGCACGCCAGTTACTATTTCCTAAAAAATATAGTTACTATTTCACTTTTGAATGTCCAGCTGTATCTTCTTCATACAAGAATCAATTCACTTCCAAAACTGTCATTTTGAAACCGACCAAGCTACGAGAGCCTCTTTCTTCTTTGAAGTGTCTTTATGAGAATGACATTTAATTTGTCATTCTTAAGTCTACTTTTTCTAAAATATTTTAACCCTCGTGAACTCGTAAGTATTAAACAGTGTTAGCACTTGGCAAAAAAAAAATTATCAGCATACAGCTTGCAAATGAAAAAATCAAGACACTAATTGATTTTTTGTGTAATTGGAGATTGAATCTCAAATCTCTTATTCAACAATCAAAGACTTTACCAGTTGAGCTAACTGAAACTCACAGATTTCAATGTACTTAATTGTTTATTCAAGGAACCATTAACGAGTTTAGCGTGCGTTTGCGTAACAGCATTTCTGCATTTGCATGCGTTTGCATTTTTTTGGCTGATCCCATGGCACTTTTCATAGACCAGCCAAGTGATAAAAAACACGTGAACAGTATTTCAACAATAAAAAATATTTTGCTATACTGTTTTCAGCAATAAGTTTTCAGTAAAATAAACGGCATCCAAAAAGACCCTTAAAGATTTGCATTCAATTGGTATTAGAGCTTGCTAGCAACCTGATATAGTAAAATGCAACAACAGAAGCAATCACTATATTGAGGATGATGATTCAACAACAGAAGCAATCACTATATTTTGAAAGCTTTCTTAATTACAGTCGGATATGTTTTTAAAAAGCATATAACCAGAATGATATGGTCTAGTAGACTTTCTATTCCGCATCCATGTGTGAAGACTTCAGGCTTCTAATGAATCAGGATCAGCCAACCAATAACAGTAAGGCTTGCAAAATTTTCAACTCCTCACAATAAGACTTTTGTATATGCAGTGCATGCAACATGGGTTTGCATTTTTTTTCTTTGTTTTTATTTTTAATGTTTTGATAATAGGTTTGCATGTTTTCTCAGCCGTCTCAATTATTAATGCAATAAAATTAGAAAGACAAAGGTACCAATGAAAGAAGAATTGAAAATGGCAGTTTTGTAAGCATTCTTGATTTTCTTGATAAAACAGGAGGATTATTGGGTTTGATTTTGACTCTTGTTGTCTGTTTTAGAGGCTTAGCATCAACTTCAAGAGCAATAAAGTTGATATAAGAAGATGTTCCTGAAGGAGTAGCAGGAGAATCTTCACGGGGTTTGAATTCTTTTGAAGGACGGTGCATGTTTTAGTGGCAACTGTCAAGCAAGTAGAAATGGTTGACCTTGCTAGCATTGTAGGTAAGAGGGACCTCATACTCATGGTGCAGCCGATGCCCGTACTGCACTTCTCCCTTTAAAACGGAGATAGGAAACGGGACCCTGCGAATTTTGATTCTATTTGAATTTTGAGATATCTCAATTTTTTATAATTAAAAAAAAAAAATCAATATTCAACCTATAATTTCGATTTAAAATGAACAAGATATGTTATAAATATTGTGAAAGTTGTTGTGCGATAATTGAATGATGAGTAGAAGCATGAAAAAGAGAGCACATGCAAAAGTTTACATGGTTTTGTCTAACGGCCCACGTCCATAATGAGGAATCCCTTAACAGCTACATATTATATATGTTAAGCACTTATATTACAATGAACTCGATGTAGAGTTTATTAATTAGAGAATATATAACTCACCTTAAACTAACCATAAACTAACCTAAGGTATACAAATAGCAACATTTATAATCCATTTGAGAAATATTGTTATGCACTACTACTTCTTCTTCATCTTCTTCTTTTTCCTTTTTTTGGCTTCACAACTCGCAAATCCCTTACTATCAACGATATTATTATTATTAGACTAAGTATACTCTTATACTTATTTTACAACCATTCTTTTACATAATATTCACAATTGCAATCATTGATATACACATTTTAAAAAGCAAAGAAAGTAGTGTTCACATTTAAAACATAAACACTGAATGTAAAATAATAAATATAAGAGAATCATTCATTCATTCATTCATTATTATTATTACTACTACAAATTGAAATTAGGTTTATTTTCTAGTTTGGCGAAACAGTGTATATAAAAAGGTCTTTATATCGTAATTTTTTTTTTTTAACAATACTAAATATTTTTAACACACCCATGAAAAAATAGGAGAATGTTTTTATATCATAACTCAAATGTAAGACAATAAGTGATTTTCCTAATCACAATGAATGAGATTTTGCAGGAGAAATGTCTTTTCACAATTATTGAGGAGAATGTAGAAACAAACAAACCATTAGAGTTAATTAAAGAAAAATAAAAAATTAATCAAAAAACCTTTGACTGACTATTCTCATATACCCAAATTGTGGATCATGGACTAGCACGTGGTTAATATTCGAGACAAATTTGACTAAATCCTTAGGCGAAGACCTAATGTCGGTCCCCTTATCTGCTAATGAATCACATTACATACCATTATCAATGATTCACATGTAAGGCATTGGCTTTTTGCACGAAGTTATGGTCAGTGATTTATGTTACCTGATCAATTATCTCCAGTACTCCAAAATAAATCTCAGGCAATCCCAGAGTCAATAAAAGCATCTCCAATCACTCCTTTATATTCTTCTCTCCAAAATTATTAGAACAAACCAGAAATTGAAGCTCCAACAGATACATTATTGGCCATGCCAATTATATACTCTGGTAATTTATAGTTACTCTATGCATTGAAACTGTCACTATACTATGGCCACGAGCCTTGAAGGCTTAAAGCTCAATTGGTTAACATCTGTAGGTGTTTTTAACGAAGATATTCAGGATTTAAATTCTCTCCCAGACTATCTCTCTTCATTCCCCACACCCATAGCCAAAAGCAACCTCCATTCCCATTATGAAGCCTCATGACAACATAGTCTCCCACTTCCAAACATCATCGTGAACATTTCACAACAATGGTCTATGTAATCCAACCATGGAAAGATCGTCTTAATGTAATACATTGGAACCAAGAAACACCTACCATTATTGGTGTCAAATTGGGTTAATTTTGAGGTAAACCATAATTTCTTTGGATTGTTGACCACCTATTAGTGATTAGCCACCGAACCAGTCGTCATTGCAATCAAGCAATGGTTGCTTTGGAATCGGTGGTTGCTTGGGGGTGTGACCAAGGGAATTTTATTTTTTCCGGAAATATTTAATTTTGCAATATGTGATTTGGATTTGATGACCAATGATCTAGCCTTATAGGTGGTCTTTATGTGTGGTGGCCTAGGTTCTTCAAAGTAGTTGTGTGGTAGACGGGAAGTGTTAGGTGTTGATTTGATGTTTGACTTGATTGATAGTGTAATAATAGATTGAGATAAGGTGCAATACCTAGATACAATTCTTTTGAATGGTTGAAATTAATAATTGCAAAAAGTAACTTTCAATTTCAATCATTGATTCAAAAAAGTTAAAGAAAATAGTTAAGAAAAGTAAAAAGTGAAAGTTAAAAAGATGAAAAGTAAAATAAAAATTAAAAATAAAAATTTATGAGAGAAGATGGGTGAATTGCACCTGGTGATACCCTAATACTTAGGGTATTGCACTGAATCCTAATCCGTGTGATAATAATAACGGTACTAGGTATTCTTAAAGCATTTATTAATTGATTATTTAAAAAATAATAATATCACTTTTATGAAAATATAAAATATTTTTTTAATTTTTCTATAAAAAGTTTCTAAAAATATTTTTTAAACCAATGTTTTAGGGCATTTGTAAACTTTTTCCTAATAATAAATATTTAAATGGATTAGAAAAAGAATAAAGAATTTGTCATGGGTTTATTTAAAGAGGTGGTTAGCTAAAATAGCATTTTTAATAACCAATTTTTTGAAATTTTCAATTTTAAATTAACTGCTAGAGGTGATCTAAGGAGGCCCTAAGTTGAATTTTTTTTTTTTTAAATATATGTGTATGCATACACGTGCGTACCTACATAGAGAATTGCGTACCTACATAGAGAATTTTATTATTTGAAACTTAGGGCCTCCAAATTATGTCTTTGAATCTTCTTTTATAATGCTGCACACTGCATAGCACACAATTTTGTACCAACTTTTAAATTTCTAAAAAATAAAGTATTAACATTAAATAAAATAAGAGTAAATTGAGTTGGTTCTATCAGGACTCAACCAAAAATTCAAGAAATCCATATTTTTGTTTAACACGTGCTTAGGAGACTAGACAAGATGTTTCATTGATTATTTTCCACGCTTCTTTTGCAAGTTGTAACCAAATTAGTGACGGGACCGCACCACACATCTTTCCATATCACAATGCCACTCTTCAAATTAGGCCACAATTAGAATATGGAAGTTTTTTCCTTTTGTATAAAGTAAAAAATATATAATTCTTAATTCTCTTTTTTTTTTTTTTTTTTTTGAAGACATTCTTAATTCTCATTTGAAAAATCTTAAAGCAAAATGGTCACTCGATGAAATACTTTGAAAAATCTTTTGATTGAGAGTTGCCATTTCAAGTCAATAATAATCTTAATTGACAATGTCCTAGTCTCACCCCATAGACGCCGAGGAAGACCAAGTCTCCCCTTAATTATAAACTAAAATAGTTTACATTTTTCAACAAAAATTTAGTCAATCATTCAGCAAAAAAAAAAAAAAAAAAACAACAACAACAATTTAGCCAAAAAAATAAATATTTTCAACAACAAAATGTGCTTCAAGCCTTCACCACCTGCCTTTTGGCTGCTCTAAACATATTTGGGTTATCTTACTTTACTTTACTAAGTTCTAATTCATCTACGTATGGTTTTAATCATATTACTTTTTTAAATAATATATATAGACATCACGTAATAGTTTAGAATTATTTCAAATATGTTTAGAGTCAAATTTTGTCATGGGTTGAGGAGAGTCTAGGATTCTGGCTCCAAGGGAGCACTTTATGATAGATTAGGACTAGTTCGACAACAAACAACAAAAATAACAACCCCCCCCCCCCCACCCCCCCACACACACACACACATATATATATATAATCAACAACAAAATGTGCTAAGGTTTTGTGATGAGTATGCTCGTGCACTTGCAAGCGTGCAATCAGGTGCACACCTAATAGGTACACCCTTCATTTGGCCAAAGGCTTAGAAGGCAAGGGTGGAAGGCATCTCTCCCCGATGTGGGATTGAGCAAATTCGTGCAGGAGGGACATAGGTCGATCCTTGCCTATCCCAAAGCAAATAATACCTGATTGGGGGCTGAGACAAAAGTCCTCCCACAAGTAATAAATAAATAAAAATGGGAAGATTTTGCATGACTTCTAGAGAAATTTTCTCTAATAGCATTTTCATCTTGGATAGTTTTTAGGTCATCAGCCAAGAGTTTTGAAGTTTAAGTAAGCATTCCAATGGAAACTTTCAAAGTTTAAACCCCTCTCTCACTTGTTGTATCTATCAAATTATAAAAATATAAATTAAAAAAAATAATTAGGTCATCTAGTGATTCATAACTCGTAAAGACTATGCAATCCTCACCATCTATCAAGCTCCAATTTTGGAGACAGGGACAGAGCCATTTGTTGGCCTTGGGGCCAAGCGCCCCCAACAAAAAAAAAAATATATATATATATATATATATATATATTGATTTTAGCAATTTAGTTCAATAAAATTACTCTTGCCCCCCCTCCTCCTTAACAATATCATTGTCCCTCTTAAATACCATAAGAAAAATTATGGTCTAAAATCCAAAAATGAAATTAGAAAGTCAAAAAAAATTAGCCCAACAACAAAATCACTAGTAGAAAAACTAAAGAAAATTTAGTCCAATCAACCAATTTTACCAACAATAAAAATATAAAAATAAATAAAAAGTCCTTAAAAAATATGAATCAAAACTAATTTATGAACTAAACTATTCGGTTATTCTATCAAATTCTAGCTATGAATTTCATCAAAACTAGCCTTCACAACAAAATGGAAGATGAATTTTTGATGGATTCTTTGATGCTATTCATTGAAAGGAACATTGTTATGACATTTAGTATGAATGTATGATTCAATCACAAATTATTTCCAATATTTAAAAAAAAAAAAAATTACCCTTTCATCAATGATTGCATTGTAATGTATTTAAGAAATAATGATTTTGTGTTTTTTTCTTTGTTGACGTTTTGTTAATACTAAATGCCTAAATAGATGCTTCTTTGTAGTTTCATAATGACTTTTAAAATATAAAAAAAAAAAAAATTGGCCCACTAACTTCAAATTCTAACTCCATCCCTATTTACAGATAAGCTCAAATTTAAAGTTAGATAGAAGAGAACTCATCTAGAACCTAGAACCTATGAATGTTCCAAAGCGCAATATCTAAAAATCGCACTTGCATTACATCCTTAGAAATCCAACAAATGGGCAAATATATATTTTTACTGATTAGTAAAAGGGGAGAGAAAAGGAATTAAAAGAGGCTATGTTTTAATTTGGTAATCTTCATCTTCAACGAGTTTTGACAACTGACATGCAATGCCAAAAGATACAAAATAATGTATTCAATTTCCATTAGGCAAAAAATAATTTGAGGCTATGGGCCTATGGCCAACGGCAAGCCTTGTTGTGTAATTGTGATGCCCATTGTAAATTTCTGACAAGGACGTTAGGGAAAATAAGTAGAAAGATGTATTATATTTGGGGAAATTGAAAATACAATTTTATTCTTTCAACTACATGTCGGATTCCAGTTTCGTCTTTATATCCATTGTTTCATTTTTGTTTTATTTAGCAAATTCATTGATTCAATTTAATCGTTGAAGTTTTAAAATTATTTCGATATTATTCTTATCCTAACTTATCATTATCATAACGGAAAAAGTTTTGATATATAAATAGTAGAGGAGGTTGGATGAGGTTTGAACCATAGGCATGGACACCATAAGGATGTCCAATGGTAATTGAGAATTTTTTTTTTTTAAACATGTCCTTATAATGTTGAAGTGGTACATTAAAACACAGTAATTCTGATCTCAAAATCAAAATATATGGAAATACAGTAAATTTGATATCTTAAACAAAGAAAATAAACGTTTACCACATAAGTAACTGTTGTTTGCATAGTAAACGTAAGACAAGGTAAGAATTACATTGAGACCTTGAGACGTTTCTAAAGTTTCATGAACTTTCTTGATGAAAATGAAATCAAACACATGGTTTAGGGACCAGAACTATATCTTGATTCTTGACCCTTGTTGAAACTGATCTTAGAAAAAAATAAGTACAAAGTATTACTTTTTTTACACATAGTCGCGTGCCCGTGCGCGCGCACACACACATATATATGGGTCATGCTAATGGATGTCCTTAGAGCAATGGTTAACAATCCATTTTAGAAAAGTTGTAATACTAATTTTATAAGAAATGGAAAAAACTGTCAAAATATTAATTATTTTTTCTTCTTTTTCCATAAAAACTTTCTTTAAATGGATTATTAACCATTACTCTAAGAACATCCGTTAGCATAACCCATATATATATATGTGTGTGTATGTGCGCGCGTGCGCTCTGTCTGTAAAAAAAAGTAATACTTTGTTCTTATTTTTTTCTAAGGTCAATTTCAACATGGGTCAAGAATCAAGATATTTTTCTAGTCCCTAAACCATGTGTTAGATTTCATTTTCATCAAGAAAGTTCATGAAACTTTAGAAAAGTCTCAAGGTCTCAATGTAATTCTTACCTTGTCTTACGGTTAGCATTTTCATCCGTTAGCATTTCTCTTTATATATATATATATATGGTTGAGTTCAAGTTACACTTGGTGTAACTCTAAGTAATGTTACATCACCCAATAACTTATTATAGAATTCATATTTTGAAAATCTCATCGTTGAATTATATGTTCTATATGTTCTTAACATTCATACCAATTTTCATGTCAATTGGATGTTATTTAGTATTTAATCTATAAACTCATCTTTTATTCATTATTTTAAACTACAAAAACTTGAATTTAAACAATTAATTGATGACATGACTATTAATCTTTGATCATCTTGAAATTTTGCAAGTATGAAGAATATATGAAAATAATGTAATCTAAAGGTGGATTTGTCAAAATTCGCATCCAATTAAAAAATATTGAGTGATGTAACATTATTTAAAGTTACACCAAATATAACTTAAACTCAACTCATATATATATATATATATATATATATATATACTCTTTATTATTAAACTAGTACATGGATTGGTTTTTTGTGTAGGTAAAATTTGAACCACACATCTCATATTCAGCACAAAAGACTTTACAAAAGGTGGTAATAGTTACACACTTGTGTATACGGAACACATAGCTTCATAGTGTGTACAACAATACTCAGCGCTTTACGAATGTATAAAACTTAGTGGGATACTAATGTAGTTCAACCTGTTATAGGTGGAATAGCAAAATCGTAGCACAGAGATAAGCTAGGCATTATTTAAGTTCCATTACCAGTTACCACGACTGTTACACCAATTGCTATTGTTTCTTCCCTTATCATCACCACTGTTAGTCTTTCTCTCTCACACACGCACACACGGCACACCCACCCACCTAGCCAACTGGCATATTTGATACATGCACATACAGATAAAATAAGAAGGCGAAAGGAGAGAGCAAAGGACAAACGTAGTCTAGGAATTGAGTGTGATTCGTTTGGTTTTTTATGCCTCTCATTTCTTCTCTCTTCTTCTGCTTATATAGACAACACCACCACCCACTCACATAGTCACACACACACATATAGAGAGAGTCTGAGAGGTTCACTTGAAACTTGTGAGTTCATTTTTCAAAACTGAGAATAATGGATATCTCAGCTTCACAATGGAGTAGTAGTGGGTGTGAGTCTGGTTGGACTCAGTACTTAGACCATTCATCTCTTTCAGAATATCAGTTAAACAGAGTTGGTGGTATTGATGATTATAGAGGAAAAGGAGCAAGAATTCATGAGCAGGAAGAGGAGGACTTGTCCTTGGTCTCTGATGCTTCTTCTGGGCCTTCATATTACCATGAAGATGATGAAGATGACAATGGGTGTTCTTATTCTTCTTCAGCTTCTAAGTTGGCTGGTAAAAGCAAGAACAAAAAGAAGGCCAAAGAGCATAGCAGACATGAACGGGGACGACAATCGAATCTTGATGACACTGCTAGCTCCCCTGCATTGAGCTATCCCAAGGCAAGTAGATTGTAATATATAGTATATACTATACTAGTGTTATATACTAATATGTATGTCTTGCATTTCACTTGCAACAAGCTTCAGAGAGTGACTTCTTGATAATTCTGCAGGATGATACAGCTCGCTTTAGGAATGAAGATTCAATGGACAATTTAATGAACTTCTCTCAGGGTTTCTCTGCAACACAGTTTGAGGTATCTTTACTTCCTGATTGGTTTTCTCCATTCTAATTATGTGGTACTATCTTCCACTTGTGTATATTTGCAGGGAAAATCTGCATTCAAGAAGCATTTTGGTTTCTTTAAATCCTCCTATGGTGAAAAACCAGCTTCAGAAAAACCAGGTGGCTCAATATGTGTTTTGGATTTTGAGTTTCTCTCTATATAGAAATGTAGAAGCTTCAAGAATGTACTGCTGACTTTTGTAGGAATGTTGTTTTTACTCTTGGCAGGTGGTTTTCATGGAAGAAATAGAAAATGACACATCTTTTGTCTCTGCTGCTGCAGTTGCTTTAGATAGAGAGAGAATGAGATCAGAGGGCTGTAAGAGATGGCATTAGATCTCAATAGGATATTGATCCTCCTTTTTTATTTTCTTTTTTCTTTCTTTCTTTTTTTTTTTTTTTTTTGTGTAGGAGGGGTGGGGGGGTGTTTCTACTCTACCACTTCTTATCTGTTATTGTCAATGCAGAGATAAACAACCTGAAAACACAAAAATTAAACAAATTTCCTTAGTTTTATTTCTTTTGACATCAATGGTTGTCACACCTAAAACAGTCTTCTATTCTTTGCAGTCCTGCCATGCACAATGTCTCCCTTAAATGGCTCTTTCTTCTAATACAAAAAAAAAAAAAAAAAAAAAAAAAAAAAAAGGATTTGATCTCTATAAATTGCCTAGAAGGAAATTATGGTAAGAAACAAAAGAAATATGAATATGTTTCATAGTGGTTATCAATAAGCCGGTTATCAATAAGCCTTTAATCCACCAACCAAAGTGAAACACTTCATAATTGGTAGAAATTGAATACACATCTGTTTTAAAGTTAACCATGTTGGGAAGTACTCGATTCATCTAGAGGTCTTACTAACGAGAGCAAACAAAAAAAAGCTCATCATTAAAGAGATGTGGTCCATTGAAGAAGAGAGTCCTCAATTCCAACTGATACGATGGACACCCATTTTCACACACGCACATTCACACAATTAGAAGAGAGAGAGAGAGACAGATAGGCCATGAATAATGATCATTGAAGATACAAAGGCCCAAGGCCAGCCAATGCCTCACTTTTTCCTACTTCGGCTATTGCCAGCTTAGCTTACAACAAACTTTGGGTGGGTAAAATATGCAAAAATGAAACTATGTAAAGCTCATTATAGACTCAAAAACAGACAATTTGTGTGATGGAAGAAACCAAAAGCTGAGTTTCATTTTCCACCTAAAGGGACCGAAAGCAGTGCCCACCACCCTTGATAGCTACCCACTAAGAATTTGATCCATACATGTAAAAAACACTGGTGCAATAATTGAATTTCTTTTGGCGGTTTTTCCTTTGAAAATCTATAATTCTATATAGAAGAGGTTGCCACCCTCAGAATTAGCACCCATATCTTGGAAAAGGACTTTGGATTTCAAGAAACGGACAAGACCTCAACCTCCGTGTCCTGTCAACTTCCTTCTGGGCACTTTTTTAACTTTTGAAAATTAAATAACAGCGATTTCTATAGTAGAATTTGAAGTGAATATGATATGGACTCAGCTTCTGTTCAGTGGTACTGGCCACTGAAAAACCTTAGACACGTGTCGCGTATCCAACATGTCCAGTGGCACTGGCCACTGGACATAAACCAAACCCATATGATATTTATATGAATTGAAGATGCATAACTATAATGATTGGTACACATGGCACGTATCCAACATGTCCAGTGGCACTGACCACTGAAAAACCTTAGACACATGTCGCACATCCAACATGTCCAGTGGCACTGGCCACTGGACAGAAACCAAACCCATATGATATTTATATGAATTGAAGATGCATAACTATGATGATTGGTACACATGGTACGTAGTACAGAGGAAGAAGATATGAGAACGGTATTTTAGGACCATTTTCCATGCAACTTTGCACCAGTTTACCCGTTCTATACCAATAATTCTAGATAATCAACCTAATCTAATCGGTGATACTGGCCACTGGACAGAAACCATACCCATATGATATTTATATGAATTGAAGACGCATAACTATGATGATTGGTACACATGGCACGTAGTACAGAGGAAAAAGATATGAGAACGGTATTTTAGGACCATGTTCCATGCAACTTTGCACCAGTTTACCCTTTCTATACCAATAATTCTAGATAATCAACCTGATCTAATTTGTAACATATTATGTCCAAATAAACAAAAGGTTTAAAATCAAGACCACACCTAGCAATTTACACTGACTTGTGTTTTTTCATTTAGCTCATGATATACTTCATTCCTGCTTGTTTTGGTGCTTTGCCATGAACTCAATACCTCATTCCACCATTATGAGATATTGGCATGGCAATCTCTTCCATAGACGACAAACAACTACAGCATTTGCAGTGCCTAAATTGAGGAAAAAGATGAAATGTTGAAAACGGAAAACCCCAAAACTCCATCATTGGATATATGAAAAGTTTTCCAGTGAAAACTCACAGGCAATGTAAGAAAACAATGCGCAACCAGAAAATTGATTGTTCTCTTTGCAAATTATAACGTCAAATGGCCCCTACAGGTCCACAACTGCAGGTTTGGATGCCAAGAAAGACAAAAAAACACAGCTTTCCAAGCAGGGATCACAAATGAATACTTGCAGAGTACACCCCCAAAAAAATACGAAGGGGATGGTGGGGGCTGCAAAAACAGGGCCTCGTTGGCAAACACACAGCTCACAGGTACTAAAGTGCATAATTCTTATCCATAACAAGCTCAGGTGGAAATAAACATTGCCTCGTAGTGAAATGAACATTCGAATATCTTTACAAGGGTAAACTTACAATCAACTATGAACCACAAAAGAGAAAAAAAAAAATTTTTTTTTTTTGGTATCAATGTAAGTGAGAATAACAGACCTCAATGCCGAAAATAAACATACAAATCAACAAATCAATGACAAGAAGGATCTTGTAAATGAAAATGAATTACTGAGACTAAAAATTACTACTTTAACAGGTTAATAAGAATTATTCAAGGCATACAATACAAAACCTGCTTTAGACCCCCAACACCAAGGAGAAAAGCAGCGGTTGCCACATTTGAATCCCCCCTCAAAGGACGTAAACAAAACTCTTTTGAAAAGCAAATTATGTCCCAAATACATGTCTGTGAACAGGTGCAGCATCCAATGTTTTAACCACTTCCATCCATGGTTTGTCTAGGATCAACAGGGAGTTTTTCGAAAGGTGTCCAATAAATAAAACAGGATTTCTGAAAGAAAAAAACTCAAAATTTTTTCTACTGTTGAGTTTGGTCTCTGTCTGACCATCTCTGAATATACGTTTCAGTCTCCCTTTGATGGGAGTATTCTGTAAATTCCTCAATGCTGTATCCTGACCATTTGCCAACTCAATTTCATCTTCTCGCTCTACTGGCTTCCCAAAGTCAATCAAGCACATAGCCCTAAAGCATAAACAAAACTACAATGTAAGGCATATCACTAAAAATTAGAGTATCAAAATTATAGACTGTTCAATAAAGTGTCCTACACAATGCCAGTTACAAGGAAAAACGGATCTTTTTCAAGGCATGATGATGATCTCAAAATCCAAAACAAACTGTTTTTACCAGAAAGAACTAAAAACAGGTGCGGCCTATTCTCAAATGTAACATTAGGAAGGAAAATTCCCTTGCCTAACCACCAAATTTCAGCATCAATGTGCTGCTGAAGCTAGTTCGCACAATCTCCTAAGTATCTTAACAAAAGCCTTCTATATATCTTAAATAAAACAATACAATAGCTTCCATCAGAATAATTATGCTGTCCCTGCCTAGCACAATCTCCTATAAAGTGAAAATTGAACCTACCAGTAAAAGACCTATGATTATCAAGTCTGCTATTAAATAAATGCTAGCATGTTCTAATGATTTTGAGGCATAGTATTCCAACCAAGTAGAAAATCAAGACATCCATCATTGCATGATCTTATCAGTTAACCAGTTTACAGATGCAACCAAAAAATTGCATGTTTTTTCAAGCAATTCCGTAAACATATAATTGCAATATCAATAAAAACCTCATAGAATAAATTATTTTAAATTATTTGCCACACAACGAGAGGTAACTTACATTTTCTCACTCTCACTCCTAAGTATAGGGTGTCCCTTATCAACTTTAAATTTGAGTGATCAACCCCTAAACTATGTGATCAGTTGCAATTACCCCAATGTTATTATCCAAAAAAAGAAAAGAAAAACAAAGACCCCAATGTTAAAATTTCCATAATTTCCATTACATTTAAACAAAAATTGTAAATGCTAATCACATGATTACAAATAACAATAAGTCAATAATAATATATGATTTTTTATAAGTAATAATAAAAATAATAATATACAAGCGTGATCAAGTAATAATGTGAGAAGCACATGAATTATATGGTAATTAGAATAACTCTTATGATAGAGAGACATTAAGTGAGCGTTTGGGTTCAGCATTTTTCTCCTGCTTTAGGGGACAAAGTGCACTATTTATGTACTGTTCATGCACTGTTCACAGGACCCACAACCACTTTATTCAGGAAAAAAATATTAAAAATTGGTCCCACGACACTATTCATATATTTAAAAATTATTTTGCTAAAGTGTTTTCAGTTTTTAGCAAAATAAGCTGTATCCAAACAAACCCTAAAAGTGACACCATATTTTCATCCAGTAATTCCCTAAATTAAAAGTATAGGAGGGAGATTGCAATTGAACTTTTAGTACAAGGGTGGGAAAACATATGGTAAATATAGGCTTTGCCAATTTGTGAAAAGCACAGTATGTGTAAAACTTATCAAAAAATAGTTTTCTAATGTATTGACGCACGCTATAAACGTGCAGTCAAAACATTCATTCTCAAGGAAGATTAGATAAGCAAATGCACAATTGTCAATACACAAATTCTATTGCATATTTTAGGACAATTTGGGAATATTGAACCAAATGAGGCATCATTCTCAATGCACACAGCAAACATCTGACCTTAAAGCAGTATCTTACTAGATTCTGGAGTCTCCCGGAAAAATCAGATAGTATTGCAGCTTCTTAGAAATGCAGAAGAAGTGCTAGTTTGTATACCATTATAGGAAATAAATATAGCACAAAGTTTTTTTTTTTTTTTTTTGACAACATTGGGAACCCTTCCAAAGAGCTAAGCAGTTTATTCTGAACCTTTCCAAAGAGCTAAGCAGTTTACACTCATGCCCAGGAGCACCATAATTTTTTTTTAAATCAGGACATAAGTCAATATTTATATTGACTGATACATATTAAAGTGTTTAGTTACTTTAATTTTTGCCAAGTTGAGTTCTCGTTATCTTCTTTGGTCATTTTAGCATTTTCGCATGTTTTAAGCCCCTAATAAAACCACATCTCAGGAAAATATACAAGAAGAGAGGAGCACCTGGCACTGTAAACGATAACAGATGTCGAATTCGATGAGGGCAAGAAAGAAAGCCCTATGACTTCCCCAGGAAATTCTTGATATCTCTTTGGCAGAACAAATGTATGTTGTATCGACCATTCTCCTAATTGCCTGGCCTCTACGTCAAAGGCATAGACCTGATTTGAAGAGGTCGTAAGTATAAGCACATTGTTGCTCCTTGGAGGAAAACCACCAGCTGTAACAGCGGCACCATCCAATCTTGAAATGAACCAGTGCTGCCTGTTCCACAGAACCAAAAGGAGTTCATAACAAAGGAAGGTCAAGGCATAAAGGTGACCTAGAGGACCATAGTCTGATTAAATAATGATAAATTTGTGATTCAGCTAAATCAGAACTTCAATATTTCACTGCCTTGGGCCCAATTAAACAGGATCCTCCCCACAAGCATTCAGCCATGGCCATAACCATCAAGATAATGACCGATTCATAATACCAATTAGAGTCCCACCATTAACATATGAAGCAAAAGTAATCTTTACTTGCACTCAGCAAACAAAATCATAATCAGTACATTCTCAGACAATTTATCAATGAATCTGAGGATCTCCCTAGGTGCCTATTGTGCTAAAGCATGAATAATGATGTCTGAATCTCAAGAATAGGTAACAAGAAAAAGTAACATAAGTAAATGCTTGACATTGTGTGGTTCCAAACCTTAAAATCTCCAGATTAAATATATACACATCTCCAAAGCAGTTAACAGCAGCTAGCCACTGTCCATCAGAACTTGTAAACATTCTTGTGATAGGAGGCTCACTAGGTGGTAATTGCTCATCACGCAATTCACGGCATGGTGTGAAGGTATCGACTAATTGTGAGCTGCCAACATCCACAACCTGTAGTATCCAGAAGGAAAAAGGTCAAGAAATATAAACTAAATAGTGGTAGATAAATCAAACTAAATTTTCCATCCATCTGCACTAATGCTTGGCTAATAAAGACTTAACAGAAACTAGATGCACATGCTAAAGTTTGGCCAGATGTTCCCACAATCCAATTAGTGCACTTCATTGCAAGCATGTCTCAGAGCCAAATGCATCTTACTCATCCTTATGAGGATTAAAACTTCCCACCGGTTTATTCACATGGTGATTAAATGCATTGAAAAGTTAATCCTAGGGGATTTTGTGTCAGACTACATGTAAGAGCTTACTCTTAAGTAGTCTTAGAGTGTAACTTTTTTCTCATTAGATAAAGAAATGGGTCTTAAGGTATATCTCATAAAACCATTAAAAAAATAGTGATAGTGTGACAAAAGCCATGTATACATCACATGATTAAATCTGTTAGCCTTAACAGAAAATACTGACAGAAGGTTTGCGTGTCACATACCCAATGTCTAGGGACTTAATCGTTCAAATTGAAAGTCCCAGTACCAATTTGACTTTCACATCACAGTCCAGGGGGAATATTTGTAAAAACCCCTAAATTAACAATGGAAAGTTCTGTTCAAAAGTTAGTAAAACATTATAAAAGACAGTTGACACATAAACCCTCAGAAATTATGAATGATAATTTGACCATAAACATCCATATTGAAAGCTTAAAACCTAAATTCAGTACAAATACTTGACATAGGTGTAAGACAAGCCACAAGCCATGAGGTACACTCTCAGTGAACCTCACACAAGTCACTGAAAATATTTCAGCCTAGTTTAAACTTAAACCCTAAGGAGTCCAACCACAAGGAGCATTCCTTCTGAAATACAAACTAGGAAAATACTACACAAAAATAAAAAGTGAAAATATTAAAATCAAAACAATATAGATGGACAGCTTACATATATCCTTCTATCATGACCAGCTATCATCAAACGAGAGGAATCAAAACTAAAAACCATTGAATGGCCAAACGGTATTCCTGGAGGAAGTTGCTTTTTTTTAACAGTCCATGTACTTTTTCCAACTTCATGCATCTTCAATTCAAATAGGCTGGGTCTCACATGATCGGAATATGCAAAAAAAGCCCCTGAATTAGAAATAGAACTGCAAATGATCTTCCGAGATGCCTTTGTTTTAACTCGAGCAAGCAGATCTGTCATTGCAAGGCCCCCAGAAGGTCCACAAGCCATGTCAGGAAAGGCAACACATTTTGTGCGTACACAGGAAATATCTAACCAATGGGAATTCTGGACCAGAAGCAGCGGTTTTTTATTGAAAACCGTATTATGCACCAGCTGAATGGGTACCCTCTGAGGTGCAGGGCAGATATCATGAGGAGAGAAGTTGGTGAACTCATTCACAGAGTATGCAAAAAGCTTTGTATCATCACCAGCTGAGATAAGCATAGGAACTCCCAAGTGGGCCCACTTATGGTAACTAAATTCAATTGGCTTCTCACTATGACGAATTCTTTTTATCTTTTCATCCGGCAATGGATCTGCCAATTAAAATAATGTAATTAAAAAATGAGAAACAGCCCAAAAGTATGACAAGAACTATAAAAAACTAAAGGCTATATTCAATCCATGCACATACATGCACCTAGAATGTGTATGTATGCATGAGAAAAGTAAATATATAACAATAAAAACAATATCCACGTTAAATCCCTCATAGACAGACCTTCCCTACTGATTGGAACAGCTACAGTCAAAGCCCTGACATCATGTGTATGAGCTCTTACATAACCAATGTAGTTCCATTTCTTCATCACTATAGAGGAAGCCTTGTCATCACTAGGTCCAACTTTCTGGCTGGAGAGCTTATACAGAATAACCTACAAACAAACAACATTAGTAAAGGGCAACTTTTTTTATTTTATAATTCAACTGTTACAATCAGTGGGGAGGGGGGATTTGAACCTTGGTTCTCCATATAAAAGAGAAGAAGCAATGCCACTAAGAAGGCAGCTCATATAAAGAAAATAAAAATCATTAATACAAATTTTCTAGGGAATAATAAGATGATGAAACTGGTTCAGAAACCAGCACAGAATCTGTCACATACTCATAAATAAAAATAGGGATAATAAGAGAACACAAACAATACATATATATATATATATATATATAATTCAATAGTTAACGGGGAGGGGGGGTACTGAACCCTAGATGTCATAAACACACTAAGAGGTGCCAACTAGTTGCACTAAAAGACTCTTGATGAGAACACAATTTTTTTTTTTTAAATATAATAGGGAAACAATTAGGGATGTCTCATTATGTTTGAAATTTGCAGAATTCCTATTACATAAACAGAAGATTGTCAAAGGGGAGACCTCCACTTTGATTAATTTCTATGGATATCTTAATCCCCAAAAGCTTGCAACATAATCAAGGAAGAGCAAGGAAGATAGTGGATTTAAAAAAACCAAATCAGCATTTTTTTAATACATCTAAAATTGGGGGTGGGGGGATTTGAACTCTAGATGTCTCCATTGGAAACACTAGGAGATATTAACCAATTGAACAACAAGGCTCTTGGCATTGTTCATTAATAAGCTGGGAAAATATTTCTTTATTTGTTCATAATTGGGAAGAAGGTTAACAGCTTTCTTATTTCCCACTGAAGAAACAATACATGGAATGGAGCTAACCGAGCTAGTTTACCAATCCGTTATTCAAGTTCTGGGTTAAAGTACTCCTAGAGAGCTAGCAAGAAGTTCTGGATCATGAACATCCCAGCACATTCAACTTCCCACCATAACCTAAAATCACCATAGAGCTTAGGCTGACCAGAAACCGAGCCCCTATTATTACTTTTTCATCTATATAATCTAACAATAGGTAATAGAACTAAAGTTTTAGACTACCAGACTAGAGTACCAATATTGTTGGGTCAACAAGGCTTAGCAAAGCTTGAGCCTTTCTAACAAACCAGATAAATGTAAGCCAAGCTCGATATAGCCATATAGAAATAATGTTGCACAAAAAGTAAAATTTGAAAGCTCCTAACTGTCTCGTAAAATTTTCTTTAAATGTTTCCCTATCTAGCTTTTTCCTAACCATCTTCACTTTTTCATATTCTAGCAACAATTATATAACTCGCATGAATATTCGGCGCAACATCACTCAGTGTCAGTGTAAGACAACCTTGCCAACAGGCCTCTCTCATCATGCAAATTCAGTCACTAAAATGCTTTCATTTTTATTTTCTTGCAGTCACACAATCCAGTCCCTATTAACATAAAAAAAACTAAAATATTTGGTCTGAAATTTTCAAAAATTGACATTTATGTGAAACTAGCCACAACAATTTGTAGAGAAATATTGCATAACAATACAATGTTGAATACTGTTTGCTACCTGTAAAACGATTTTATTCACTAATACCTTCAAATAGAAGATGATGATTTAGAAAGTAAGTGCTAATACCACATGTCAAGTTGATTGCAACCAGGAAATTTATAATTGGCATCTTTAAATTGGACCAGCATCCTGTTGTATACCTGACCATCGGAACCAGCAGAGAACACCCTGTTATGGCTGGGAGCTGCTGCCAGAGCATTCGCATCACCTTTGTGAAGAGAATGTGCCTGCAAAAGTGTCCCATGCTGACTGTCCCAAAACTGGACGCTACCAGTACTATCTGCACTAACAAGGGTCCCACACCTAAAATGAACAATCACTCAATATCAGCAATGTATGACAGTGCCTTAGCAACAAACATAATGAAGCAAACCCCCATAAACCACATACAACCATAAACTAATGAAATAAAAGATGCATCTGCGCTATACCTCAAAGATAGTAATGACCATACACACAGTTCTGGTCCACTACCTGAACCTCCAAGTCCAACTGTAATCCTGTAGATCTCACGACCATACTTGGCATCCCAGCATCTTATAAACCTGAGAAAGGGAGGAAGAGACTTTGTTGCATGATTTATTATTTTAATCACAATAACTGCAGTAATCAAAGATTTATCCAAGTTCAGTGAAATTGCAAGCATTATAGGTGAAGCATGTGCCGGAACTTTAGTAGTCAGACATACAAAAGCTCACATACATACCCGTCACTACTCCCTGAATATATCATTTTTGCATCGGGACTCCACGTCACGCTTAAAACACGTCCTGGAGAATAATAATACAACATTATCATCTCTACTATTAGAACTCAAAACTAAAGGAATCTATGAGATAGCAAGCATACACAGTGAGGAGAAGGTATCTCACCACTGACCCTAGGCAATGATTTAGTGTATACCAATTCATCCAAATCAGAGATACTGTATATTCGCACAGAACCATCATCACAAGCAATTGCTAGACGAGGAAGCTCAATGACAGGTTGCTCTTGAAGAGCATCCGAGTCAGAATCATCTTCACTATCACTGGTTTCATCATCATCATCATCCCCCTTGTCATTTAAAAACCCATTTACCAAATGCTCAGGCTTGGGCTTTGTATCAACTACACCCTCAATATAGGGCACCACGGCCATCTGCCAAATCGAGACCCCAATTGAACCTAATACAGTCTGCAAACAAACACGAGTTTAGAAACACTTTCTAAACGTAAATGACATATTCAACGTGCCAAATATTGCAAAACTAAGCAAATGTGAGTTTATAATGACAACAAAACCGCGTGCAATGACTATCTATATTACACAACCACTATAGAGTATGTCACTATATTTTCATGGATCAAAGGTATGGTTCAAAAATGTAATTTACAAATCAAGCCAATGCATACCTTCTGCTTTAAGTCGAAAAGATCCCACTCGGAAACCGAACCATCGATACTAGACGAGAACAACCGACCACAAGGCAAGCCTTTAAAGCCAGCTCGACACCACACAAGCGAAGAAATCCTCGAGTTAGGGTCTCCATGAATCGTCTGAGCAATAAATCACATCAAAAATAAATAAATAAATAAACCACAATTTTATGAATATGATATGAACCAGAGAGGAAAATCAAAGAGAGGCGAGAGATTTGAAGGTACCAGCTGACAGTGCCAACCGACGGAGCCAGGAGAGACGAGCCAAATCTCGAGGGAGCCGTCTTCGCGAGCTGCGGCGACTTGGGAGTCGTCGGCGCTGGTGGCTAGGGCTACTACAGGAGATGGCTTCCAATCGATTGAGCTGTTCTTGTAAGCTTCGAGCATTTTTTCGTTTTTGTGGATTTTTTCAAACCCAAACACTTCGAAGAAATCGACGCTATATAATTGGTTGTTGTTGTTTATGCGTCTGTGAGTGAAGTGAGGGGAAAGAGAGAGAGGAAGGAGAACATGACAGAGAATTTAGGTTTTGAGCTTGAGGGTTTAAGGTCATACTCATGTGTATTATATGACCCGGATGTTTGTGGGCCGGGTTTGGAAGATCCATTTTATTCATGTGGGCCTAACTTAATTTTGAATATAAATATTAAGTCCGAACGATCCATTTTTTTCTTGTGGCCCGAACTATGAATTTTGAATATATATTAAGTCCGGTCAATGGTGGTTCTAGGCCTATAATTGGTTTTTACTTTTTAGTGTTGGTGATGATAAAACTCTAAAGGGTCTGCTTAGATTTAGGGGAGAGAAAGGGAGTAACAAAGAGTAGACCATGTTGGTGAGCTGAGAATTGAACTCCAAACTCGTCCATAAGAGTCGTCCAAGTCAAGAATACAAGAATGAACATCCTTTATAGGACAGTCGTCTATGGGCATAAGGGTCGTTCGCGAGGCAAGGCAAGCTCCTAGACGACCCCCGACACTTGGAAAATTCTATAGAGATATGTCTGCAATAACCAATAAATTGAACCGCATATTATTATTTCAAGGCACGAGTAAGATCCTAATTCATCGCTATAACTTCCTACGTAACTTCCAACAACAGTTATAGAAAAAAGATAAAATATTCTAACTCCTATAGCGGTTGTGGAAGTTAATTTTAAACCCTCTGACCTCCTCAAATATAAGGGAAGTTACAAAACAGGTAACCGCTTTAAGAACACACTTTATAAACACTCATTCACATCAAATGAAAGGTAAGTTTTAGACAACTCCCAAAAAGTTGGAACTCCATAATTTAAGAGAGAAAACTAACTTAAGCATTGGAGAGTTCATGGCCGGTTAGCCCCGGTCTCCTTTGATCGTTTGTTTTTATTTTCAGGTCTTTCAAGTAATTATTAGATAATTGAAGCCTGGAGTATTCAGCCTACTGATTTTCTGTGCATCACCAAACCATAAATCCAAAGAAACCATAAATCTCTTATTCGACAATAATAAACTTTACTAATTGAGCTAATTGAAACCCACAACCATCGAACATACTTGGTTGTATAATAGTCTTATCAAATTTTTTCTCTCTCTTAATATATATTATACTATCACACAACACTCCTAATACACTTTTTCACTTCATCAACCATGCTTCTATCCCATGATTCACATCATCCTAAATCTCTTAATTTTTATGAATTACTAATCAAATATATCAAAAACTTTCACTTCGTAGTATCTTGTAACTATCAAGTCTTACCGCCCCTTGGTCTTTGTATCTATTTTTATTAAATTTATATTCTGCGTACTATGTTTTAGTCCTACTTAATCAAAAGTTTTTAGATTTTAGAGCGTCTCACCAACTTTCTAACTTATCATTAACTCCATTTATAACTTCATTCACTATAATTATATAATCTTCAAAAAGTATACTTCAAGTATCTCGTCATTATTATTTGGTTTTTGAGCGAAGGGTTTAAGGTGTATGTGTTATATGACCCGAATGTTCACAGGCTGGGTTTGGACTTGTCTTTAACAGTAGCAATTTGGGATGATCTATTTTATTCATGTGGACCTATACTTTGAATTTTGAATATATATATATATATATATATATATATATATATATATATATATATATTGGGTTTAGTTAAAGGTGGTCTTACAGTAATTGTTAATTAGTCATTTTATGAAAATTTTGATACAATTTTTATAGAAATGTGGGGACCAATTGTATCCGGTATTCAAACTACGCTGGAAGAGGCCAGGCCCAATATCTGATCTCATATGTACAAGCTGTGTAAAAAGGGGCCAGGCCCAATGTCCAATCTGAGGGAGAGAGAATATCCGAGCACAATCAACAAAAGAAGAGATAGGATTATCCTCCGAGGAGAGTTAAAGAACGCTCGTGGGGATTTGACCGTGTCCGAGGACTATAGTCACCTCGGAACTTCTATCCGAGGTGTCTGGTGAACTTATCAGTCATTTAGAGTAACACCTCGGACAAACCTTACAGCAAAGTGAAAGGGAGAAATGTCAAATAAAAGATAAGAGTAAACAGGAACAAATATCTAAAGGTACTGTCACATCCGCATTAAATGCCGCCCAGCTAACCTTCTAGCCGCATTAATATGGAGGTGATGCCTGAACAGTAAACGGGCAGCCTTCCAGCTAAGAATGGAAGATTCAAGAAAGGGCAAGAGAGATGATGAAAAAGGACTTTCAACGCCAAGTCCACACGTGGATGAGAAAAAAGGTAAAAAAGCCATAGTATATAAGACGAAGAAAGGAAAAAGGAAAGGGGACTGAAAATTATTCTAAAATCATAGCACTGGGACATGTCCGAGGAGACTCTTTGCGTAAACTACACTTGTAGCTCTAGTCCCTTTACGCTAAAACCCAATATCTTGGCCTAAGATTCAGACTAGCTTTTCTTTCCTGCACTCTATAAATTTATTGTTTGGGCTACGTGGGACTGGATCCATTCCCGTTCTGGGTTCAAGTCAAATCTGGTCCTTACAATTGGCGCCGTCTGTGGGAAACTGCTTGATCTGATCAGAAAGATATTTGGGTTTAGCGCATAAAATGGAAGAATCAGGTTCGCATCAACCAACGGTAGGGCCACATCAAGATAATGACAATCCGCACCAAGCGGCATCCGGAGGTTCGCAGCATAACTACTCGGGGGTCCACCCTCAACAGAGGGGAGGTCGTGAGCAAAGTGGGCAAACCGTGCACACTAATAGAAGCTAATTGCGTGGGAAAAGTCACGTATCCCATGCAGAGAATGAGAAAGACATGCAACATGAGGTAGATGAATTGAAAAAGAAGTTACGCCGCGCGCGGCGTAAACGGGCATCATTTGAATCTGAGTCTTCCTCTGGGGATACAGAGGATGATACATATAGGCAAAGATCTAAAACTCCACCTAGTGAAACCTTCTCCGGTGATGAAGAATACAGTAATTATAGAAGGAAGAGCAAAGGTACCTTACATAAGGGCCTGGGAAACAGAGCTATGAACGAGGCCTTGAGTCAAGTGGCCAAATCGCCTTTCACACGACGGATTGAGGGTGCCAGCCTTCCTTGGCGATTTAACCAACCGACTTTCTCTCTTTATAATGGCCGAACAGATCTAGTGGAGCATGTAAGCCATTTTAATCAAAAAATGGCCGTCCATTCGAAGGATGAGGCCTTATTATGTAAGATCTTTCCGTCCAGCTTGGGTCCAATGGCAATGAGATGGTTTAATGGCCTTAGGGCAAATTCCATTGATTCTTTTAAGAAACTTACCCAGTCCTTTGGCGCCCGCTTCATCACATGCAGTAGGGTACCTCTGCCTTTAGGATCTTTGCTATCAATGTCCATGCGTGAGGGAGAGACCTTGAAGGCTTACTCGGATAGATATTGGGAGATGTTTAACGAGATAGATGGGGACTATGATGATGTGGCCATTAGTACGTTTAAGGCAGGGCTGCCGGCGGAGCACGATTTAAGGAAGTCACTCACTGGCAAACCTGTCACCAGTGTACGCTTGCTGATGGATAGGATTGATGAGTACAGGAGAATTGAGGAAGATCAATTGCATGGTAAAGGGAAAGCGAAGATGATCCCCCAGGAGAAGAGGGATTCCAGGTCGAATCGGCTGCAAAACAATCGTCCTCGGAGAGACTTTTTAGGGCAACCTGCATCTGCCAACGCTCAAGCGGTCAATGTTGTGTTTCGAGAACCAGTGCAGAAAGTCTTGGAGAAAGTGAGGAATGAACCATTTTTTAAGTGGCCGAATAAAATGGCAGGAGATCCAATCAATCGTAACCAAAACCTGTATTGCCAATATCATCAAGATCATTTAGAGCAACTGGTCCAAGAAGGGAGGTTAAAGCATCTATTGCATCATTCCAGTGGCCGAGGAGGCCAGACTGGTGCAGCGTTTCAGGGAAATCCTGCATCCAAGCCTCCTCTGGGAACCATCAATGTTATATTCGCCGCCCTAGGGAGGACTGGATCCTGCCCAACTAGGATAATGTCAGTATCACATTACACCGATGATGAGCCTAATTCGGTGCCGAAGAGAGCCAAGACAAATGTCCCTCTAGTGCTGAGTTTTTCAGAGGCGGACAAACAGGGAACTATACAGCCACATGATGATGCTCTGGTGGTTACCCTTCGAATTGGCGGATATGATGTGAAGAGGGTCATGATTGACCAGGGAAGTGCAGCGGAAATTATGTATCCTGACCTCTTTAAGGGACTGGGTTTAAAGCCCGAGGATTTATCTGCATACAGTTCGCCTTTGGTGAGTTTTGAAGGTAAGATGGTAGTCCCTAGGGGCCAGATCCGACTGCCTGTGCAAACTGGTTTGGATGTGGTTGAGGTAGATTTTATCATGGTGGACGCCTTCTCTCCGTGCACGGCCATTATGGGCAGGCCATGACTGCATTTCTTGGGCGTTGTTTCTTCCACCCTTCATCAGAAAGTAAAATATTCGTCTGAAGGTCAAGTGCTGGAGATAGTGGGAAGCCAGTCTATGGCTAGGCAATGCTTAATTGCAGCAATTCAGCACAAACCAGAGACTGGCGCGTCAGCCAGTAAGGAAAATGACTTATAGCAATTGGGGGCCTCGTCGTCACTGCGCGGGGGGCCAGATGACGAGATGAATTGTGAGAGCCTGGAAAGGGTGATTATAGGGGACGACCCTGAGATATTCTTCCAGGTTGGGGCTCGGCTGCCCCTACAGGAGAAGGAGGAGTTGGTTGAGCTTTTGAGGAGAAACGTAGACGTTTTTGCATGGGACGCCTATGAAGCCCCTAGTCTGAATCCAGAATTCATCTGTCATCGTTTAAATGTAGATCCTTCAGCTACTCCAAAGAAGCAACCTCCTCGGCGCCCCTCGAGTGAACACGTGGAGGCAATAAAGACTGAGGTGGTTAAACTCAAACAGGCTGGGGCTATTAAGGAGATTTTCTACCCCCAATGGTTGGCTAATACCGTAGTGGTGAAGAAGAAGACAGGAAAATGGCGCGTCTGCGTAGACTTTACATACCTTAACAAGGCTTGCCCCAAAGATCCTTTCCCTATGCCGAGGATAGATCAGTTGGTAGATGCAACAGTAGGCCATCCTCGGATGAGTTTCCTGGACGCCTTCCAAGGTTATCACCAAATACCATTGGCAGCGGAGGATCAGGAAAAAACGGCTTTTGTCACTCCTGTGGGGAACTACCACTACAAAGTAATGCCTTTTGGCCTGAAAAATGCAGGATCGACCTATCAACGGATGATGACAAAGATGTTTGAATCACGGTTGGGAAAAACTATTGAGGTCTATATTGATGATAAGGTGGTGAAGAGCAAGTTAGTATCCGAACACTTAGCAGATCTTACAAATGTTTTCGAAATCCTGAGGTGGCACAAGTTGCGTCTGAATGCCTCTAAATGCTCCTTTGGAGTAGGGTCATGAAAGTTCCTAGGATACATGGTGACTCATAGGGGGATTGAGGTAAACCCAGATCAGATTAAAGCAATCAATAGCTTACAACCACCTCGGAATCCAAAGGAAGTCCAGAAGCTTACTGGGATGATGGCAGCATTAAATCGGTTCATATCTAGATCGGCAGAAAGGTGTAGACCCTTCTTTCTTTTGCTGCATAAATGGAAAGAGTTTCAATGGTCCGAGGAGTGTGTCAAGGCATTCCAAGAGCTCAAACGTTATCTGTCCCATCCGCCCATAATGTCTAGCCCAGTGGTGGACGAAGTCCTTTTTTCTTACCTCGTCGTTGCCTTACATGCCATAAGCCTTGTGCTCATATGGGTGGACGATGGTGTACAACGACCAGTTTATTATGTGAGTAAGTCGCTCAACGAGGCTGAAGTTCGTTACCTGCCACTAGAAAAAACGATACTGTCTGTAGTGCATGCCACGAGGAAACTTCCCCATTACTTTCAGGCGCATACTGTGGTCGTTCTAACTCAACTCCCCCTCAAGTCAGTGCTCAGAAGCGCCGACTATACAGGGAGGGTAGCCAAATGGGGTACGATTCTAGGGGCTTTTGATATAAAGTACATGCCCCGTACCTCTATCAAGGGACAAGTGCTCGCTGACTTGGTGGCTGAGTTTGCTGAGTCTCCAGAGGAGGTGGAAATGGAAGATGGATCAGTGGATGAAAGATCGGTAGGGGTAGCCTCTATTCAGGGCCTACAACCTTGGGAATTGTATGTTGATGGAGCAGCCAATCAACAGGGATCAGGGGTGGGGCTAGTACTGGTATCCCCTGAAAAGATTACCATAGAGAAGTCCTTAAGACTGAATTTCTCCGCTACGAATAACGAAACAGAGTATGAGGCTTTGCTGAAGGGAATGGAGATGGTGCAAAAAATGGGGGGAAAGGCAGTGAGAGCTTTTTCGGACTCAAAACTGGTTGTGGGACAGGTAAGAGGAGATCTAGAAGCGCGAGATTCAAGGATGCTAGAATATTTATGCCAGGTCAGGAGTATTCAAGAAAGGTTTGAGGTTTTTGACTTGTTTCATATTCCTAGAAGTGGGAACACCCATGCAGATTCTTTGGCCACCCTTGCAACGTCCTCGGCCCAGGGTTTACCTCGGGTAGTGTTGGTGGAAGACCTATATACGCAAGCTCTGACGCATCATGGTGCTCCACGGATACACCAGGTTAAGCTGGGTCCGAGCTGGATGGATGCTGTATCACTGTTTTTGGAAAAAGATGTGTTGCCTGAAGAAAAGTCTGAGGCTGACAAAGTACGGAGGAAAGCTCCTCGGTTCTGGTTATCCGAGGACAGAAAACTGTACAAGCGTTCGTTCTCTGGACCTTATTTGTTGTGTGTCCACCCAGAGGCATCGGAGTTACTTCTAGAGGAATTGCATGAAGGGGTTTGTGGAAGTCATACAGGGGGACGGTCACTGTCTCACAGGGCTCCTACCCAGGGATATTGGTGGCCAAACATGCAAAAAGAGGCGCAGGAATATGTCAGGAAATGCGATCAGTGCCAGAGGTTTGCACCAAACATTCATCAGCCTGGAGGGGTCCTTAACCCTTTGTCTAGTCCATGGCCTTTTGCTCAGTGGGGCCTAGACATTGTGGGTCCTTTCCCAAAGGCTGTAGGGAACAAGAAATACCTCCTAGTATGCACAGATTATTTCACTAAGTGGGTCGAAGCCGAGCCTTTAGCCAATATCAGAGATGTGGATGTCAAAAAATTCATCTGGAAGAACATAATTACGCGATTTGGAGTTCCCAACGTCCTCATCTCGGATAATGGTCTTCAATTTGACAGCAAAGCTTTTAGGAAGTACTGCTCTGACCTGGGAATAAAGAACAGGTATTCCACTCCGGCTTATCCGCAAGGAAATGGGCAAGCTGAGGCCGTTAATAAGGTCATTGTGAACGGACTTAAAAAGAGGTTGGATAACGCCAAAGGATGATGGGTTGAAGAGCTACCACACGTTCTTTGGACTTACAGGACGACACCACGGAAGTCTACTGGGGAGACCCCCTTCTCAATGACGTATGGGGCTGAAGCTGTAATTCCACTGGAAAACGGTTTCCCTATAATGAGGTCTGGCGCATTTACCTCGGATGGAAATGACGACTTGCTAAAGAAGAACCTGGATCTAATTGAAGAACGACGAGAAAACGCTAGGGTGCAGTTAGCCTACTATCAACACAAGCTAAAGCAAGGCTACGACAGGAGCGTGAAGTTGAGACCATTGGCCCCAGGGGACTTGGTTTTGAGGAAAGTTTTGGGAAACACTAAAAACCCTGCCTGGGGAAAATTGGGGCCCAATTGGGAGGGACCATATCGCATTACGACGGTGGCAGGAATAGGAGCTTACTACTTAGAAGATTTAGATGATAGGGCTGTACTTCATCATTGGAATGTAAATAATCTGAAAAGGTATTACTATTGATAATAAAAGTTATCTTGGTTTCCTCTTGCTTTTATTCGTCCTATGACATCTTCTGAAATATTAAACAGAAACTAAGTTATGTCAGGTCCTCGGACCACAGACTTAGTGGAAATTAATATCCTATGACATCTACTGAAATATTAAACAGAAACTAAGTTATGTCAGGTCCTCGGACCACAGACTTAGTGGAAATTAATATCCTATGACATCTACTGAAATATTAAACAGAAACTAAGTTATGTCAGGTCCTCGGACCACAGATTTAGTGGAAATTAATATCCTATGACATTTACTGAAATATTAAACAGAAACTAAGTTATGTCAGGTCCTCGGACCACAGACTTAGTGGAAATTAATATCCTATGACATCTTCTGAAATATTAAACAGAAACTAAGTTATGTCAGGTCCTCGGACCACAGACTTAGTTGAAATTAATATCCTATGACATCTTCTGAAATATTAAACAGAAACTAAGTTATGTCAGGTCCTCGGACCACAGACTTAGTGGAAATTAATATCCTATGACATCTACTGAAATATTAAACAGAAACTAAGTTATGTCAGGTCCTCGGACCACAGACTTAGTGGAAATTAATATCCTATGACATCTGCTGAAATATTAAACAGAAACTAAGTTATGCCAGGAAATATTAAACAGAAACTAAGTTATGCCAGGTCCTTGGACCACAAACTTAGTGAAAATTAATATCCTATAGTACTTCTAGAGTATTACACAGTGATTGGCTTGAACTGGATTCACCAACCGTTGACTTGTTGAATGTAGGAATTCAAGAAATTCCTTTGAAATGAGAAAAAAAATAAAAATCCTCTGTACCATATCCACATGCCATGATCGTTGTAAAAGTGGTTAATCTCAAAAGATACTTTTAACGGACTATAAGTTGTACCAATACTTTCAAAGCGTGATACTTAATGTAAAATGTTACCTCCTAAGCTAGGCACTGCCTTATTTTTAAGCCATATGTTAGACTTATAATTAGCAAGTTAAAGGTCAGTATGGTTCCCTGTAGTGATATTCTGTTCGTCAAACGAATGTTGAAATGAATAAGTCAATAGATAGGACGTTATAACAAGACTTGATGATATGTCTTGCCAGCACACTACATTCCTTAAATAATCTACGTAGAAGATAGGACGAAAAACAAGAGGAAGAAAAGACGACACATTCAAGTAAAATAATGTCACTAAGAAATATAATAAGAAGTAAATAATATTGCTTCAAACATTACAAAATCTGTCTTTCAAATATAACAGAAAAATATAATGATGAATACATATAACAATAACTACATTACCACTATCGTCCCGGTCATAAAACAAAGGAAAAATTACAAAAAGAAAACTGGCATAAGGCTCATTGTTTCAACTTGATCTGGAGCTTGTGCTTAGGAGCTTGGTTAGCTGCCTCAGGGTTGGCCTCTTTCTCTTTGTCCTTAAGAGACTCCTGCGCAGGTAAAGTGACTAAGGCTAACTGCTTCTCAAAATCCTGAGAAGCTGTCCCTGGTTGAGGTGCTTCAGTCACTTCACCTGAAAGGGGCCCCTTTTGGGTTTCTTTCTCTTTACCCTGTTATGGCTGAGCAGTAGAAGGAAGGGGCTGAGAGGAGGCCTAGGCAGTTGGTTGAGGCGCGAGAGGGGCCGTCTCAATCTGCTTAGGAATTTGCAGGGCTAAGGGGAAGATGATGTTTTCTGGCTTCCTCAGCCCTGATGAGGCTTCAACCCCAGCCTGGTTGAGAGCCTCTTCCCAAGTTTGGGCGCAGTAGGCGCGGCAGACCGCAGGGACCTCAGCCCGAAGAGCGTCCTCGGTCTCAGCCACGCCAACGTCATACCCATGCTGCTCGGCCTTGTCTCTCTCCTTCTCGGCCTTGAGCTTATCCTCCTCAGCTTGCATTTTTGCTTTTTCGGCCAAGGCTTTGAGCTGGTTAGCCTCCTCCAGTTGCTGCCTTAGAGTTGCAATTTGCTCATTGGCCGTGACCAATTGCCCTTTAACCTCGATGACCAGTTTCCTCTGGCTCTCAGCTTGGGTCTCAACCCCCTTCAAGGCAGTCTCAGCACTTTTCCTTAGCCGCTCCTCAGTCTTTAGCTTCTCCTTGAGGTCGGTATTACTCTTCTCAGCGACGGACATCGTCTGCACCGCAGCGATCCTTCTTCTTCTCTCCTCCTCCAGCTGCTGTGCGACGGAATGGTAAATTTCTTCCATCCTAAACGTGCTCTGAACAGCCTGTTTAAAAAAAAAAAAGGGGTTTAAAAAAAAAGAAAAAGAAAAAAAAAATATGATAATAAAATAACAATACATACCATCCCTAAACATCGCTTGGCTTGGAGGAAGACCTCGTTCCTCCTCAATCCTCGTAGTTCCACCATGTCTTTGGGGAGCAGGAGGGTTTCTTCCAACGCTGAAGCCACCTGGCAGCCAATGCCCCCGTTGTAGTCTTTGATCGACGCATCGTCGGTCAGAGGCTCACCCCCAAGCATGGGAGCTGGAAGCCATGCTCGGGGTTCAGACTGTTGAACCTCTCCCATCTCTGGTCCTCGGCTGGGGGCAGGGCCGATTTTCAATTGCTTCGTCGGCCTATGGGCCTCCTCTTCATTGGAAGAATGAGTCCTCCCAGTCTCCACTACCTCCTTGCCCTTGGGCTCCCTTCTCCTCTTAGGGTCAGGTTGTTCGGTTCTAGAGGGAGGAGCTGGCTGAGGGGCACGTGGAGGAGATTTGGAGGGGGGGGAGGAAGTTTTTGTTGGGTTGGCCTCCCAGCCTCCCCCCTTCCAGGTTGGCTCTCCAAGAGTTCCTGTAGACTACGTTGGGGTTTCCTCTGAATGCCCATATCCTCGGGAGTGTTAGGTGATGGAGTGAGTAAGTCAAAAACTTCGAAGTCGTCTGTGGCCGAGGAGAGATCTACGAAACCTACTTCCTCTCGTTCAACTTCTTCTTCCTCCTTTACTTGAGAAACGTGGGGAGAAGATGAAACAACTTCTGCGAGGCTTGCAACGGGCAGTGCCTCGGTATACTGGGTGTACTCTGGAAGAGGAATGCCTTGGGGGACTAGGAACCCTTCGTAAGCAACGCTAATTCTGCGAAACCGAGGATCCTTAGCCTTTATCACGCACGAGGGAGCTTGGAATGCACGCGATATAGGATTGTAGCCGAGGATGAGATGAGCTGCTCTTAATTGACTGTCTGATGGGTTGATGTAGATTTCGGCTCGGAGAACTCTATCCAAGCTGGCTTTGTTAACTAAGCGCAACGATGGCGTAGTGGCGCGGGGATCTGCAGTGTTAGTAGAGACAATAAAGAATCACTTTAGTATCAGCCGAAGACAATGGGAATTCTAGAATATGAAAGGTTAAACGTGAAGATTAAGTAAGTTAGATCCCCACCTGGCTCACCCTCTTTAACTGAGCATGGTAAGCCATCATGCCACTGCCCAGAGAAGATTAAGAAATCTTCTTTTAATCCCTTATTAGATTGAGGAAGACACTGAATCATCCTGACCTCTACCTGTCTGGATTTTAAGTAGTACCCCTGATTTTTTAGGTGTTGGAGATTGTAAATCCAGTTTATATCATGGTGGGTTAGGTTCAGGTTCATTCTTTCGTTCAGGGCTTCTATACATCCTAATACCCTGAACATATTCGGCGCGCATTGTGTGGGGGATAACCTAAAATACCTAAGGTAGTTCCTAGTAAGGGTGCCCATGGGAATGGTCATCCCCCCTTCTATGAAGGCGATCATAGGAATGACAACCTCGTTTGTTTTTCTTTCATCATACCACTCGCCCTGTGCCGCGTACCTAACGCCCACATGAGGAGGGATGTTATACTTGGTCCTAAAATTTCTCATTCCCTCCTCGGTATCAACTAATTCCTTAAATCTACCCATTTTCTAAGAGGTCCTATAGGGGAAATTTTACAATAAAAGGAATAAGAGTTTGAGATAGTTTAGGAAGACTTACAGGTGTGAGAAATGGTCCTCGGACAGGATTTTTGTATTTGTAGACGCGCAAAGGAGCGAGAGAAAGAAAGAGAGTATCAGGTTCTAGAATAGCGCAATCGTTCAAAAGTGACAAGAAATTGATTTGAAAGTCTACTTATAGTTGCGCAAAAATTAGGAGCGGGAGTTCGCCCGCCCAAATTCCCAAAAGGCTCAACCGCCGTTGGATTGTCATCTCATCGTTGAACGTGGGAGACAAAGGAGTTACCAAAATTAAATGAAGGCGCTTCTTGGACACTGAAGAGTCAGGAGCGAGTCGCGAGAAGATAAACACGTGTTGTTGTGATTTGACCCAATAAAACTAGATCACAAGGCAGATCCGACGAAAGAGTCAAAATCCTCATTTTCTCCCGAGGAGCCGAAAAGCAAGATTTTGAGGGGCTATTGTGGGGACCAATTGTATTCGGTATTCAAACTACGCTGGAAGAGGCCATGCCCAATATCTGATCTTATATGTACAAGCTGTGTAAAAAGGGGCCAGGCCCAATGTCCAATATGAGGGAGAGAGAATATCCGAGCACAATCAACAAAAGAAGAGATAGGATTATCCTTCGAGGAGAGGTAAAGAACGCTCGTGGGGATTTGACCGTGTCCGAGGACTATAGTCACCTCGGAACTTCTATCCGAGGTGTCTGGTGAACTTATCAGTCATTTAGAGTAACACCTCGGACAAACCTTACAGCAAAGTGAAAGGGAGAAATGTCAAATAAAAGATAAGAGTAAACAGGAACAAATATCTAAAGGTACTGTCACCTCTGCATTAAATGCCGCCCAGCTAACCTTCTGGCCGCATTAATGTGGAGGTGATGCCTGAACAGTAAACGGGCAGCCTTCCAGCTAAGAATGGAAGATTCAAGAAAGGGCAAGAGAGATGATGAAAAAGGACTTTCAACGCCAAGTCCACACGTGGATGAGAAAAAAGGTAAAAAAGCCATAGTATATAAGACGAAGAAAGGAAAAAGGAAAGGGGACTGAAAATTATTCTAAAATCATAGCACTGGGACATGTCCGAGGAGACTCTTTGCGTAAACTACACTTGTTGCTCTAGTCCCTTTACGCTAAAACCCAATATCTTGGCCTAAGATTCAGACTAGCTTTTCTTTCCTGCACTCTATAAATTTATTGTTTGGGCTACGTGGGACTGGATCCATTCCCGTTCTGGGTTCAAGTCAAATCTGGTCCTTACAAGAAATAAATTTAAAAATTTGTCAAAAAATTAGTTCTTTTTTTCTATTTTCCCATAAAAAATTTATGAAAACATTTCCTAAATCAATACCCTTATGACATTTGTTAATTTTTTCCATATATATTTTCATACTAATTCATCATGATCAAACAATTTTAAGTGACTCCTTCTCATATTTTCATTAAAAAAATATCTCTATTTTAAAGTGAATTTTCACATTTTGAATCTTATATTTTCGTGTATTTTCACTTATATATCTTAACATTCTATATATATATATATATATATATATATATATATAATTTGTTTATACATAGTTAGTAATGGACTCTACGTATTCATTATATTACATAAATGACTTATAAATTTGAATTATTTATAGTTACACAAAAAAATGGCTTATAAAAATAAAATCATTCAAACTCTATCTTATTTTAATTTAATATATAGAGTTAGATATATGAATAGGTTTTTGATAGTTTGTTTATATTGAACTTCTCATTTTTTATACTGAATTAATTCACTTGGTACAAAAATTTAAAAATTTAGATAAGATATGTGGTATAAAATCATACTCTAATTAAAGACTAAGCTCTAAGTTAATAGTTTTTTTTGTTTTTTTTGAGATTGTCCTAAGTTAATAGTTGATCATCACATTTAATTTGTAATGAATGAAAATTTGACAATTCACAATGGGAGACTTAAACAAGAGTATAAACTAAATAGTACAAAGGGAAGAGAGCATGACAAAGAACTTTGAAGAGGTTGGAAGAGAAGGCGAATCTATGTTTTTGAGCTAAGGGTTTAAGTTGTACGGGTTATATGACTTGGATGTTCACAGGAAGGGTTTGGACTTGTCTTTAATAGTAATGATTCAGGATGATCCATTTTATTTGTGTGGGACTATACTTTGAATTTTGAATATATATATATATATATTTATATAGGGTCTGGTTAAAAGTGGTCTTACAGTATTTGTTAATTGGTATTTTTATGAAATTTTTGATATCATTTCTACAAGAAATAGATATAAAAAGCTGTCAAAAAACTTAGTTTTTTTAAAAAAATATATATATTTTCTCATCAAAAGTTTCTTAAAACATTTCATAAATCAATACTCATATGGCATTCGTTAATTTTTTTAAATATATATTTTCATACTAATGCATCATGATCAAACAATTTTAAGGGACTCCTCATATTTTCATTAATAAAAGGCTATCTCCATTTGAAAGCGAATTTTTACATTTTGAATCCTATCTTGTATATTTCCACCTATACACCTTAGCATTCTCATTTCAGTTATGCTAGTTGTTAGGGTAATTTTTTTTTTTAACACCTAACTTTATTCGAATACCACCTATTTATTTTCAAATACCACTAATAAGTTATTGGGTTTTCCCAAATATTTTGTGCTCTATTATTATGTTAATCACAAATGTTTTATATCTCATTATCTAAATTGTGTTATGATATAAACTATAACAAAAAAGCTCAAAAACTCATATTTTATCCAATTTTATTATCATTATTTAACTAAGCCCAAAACCGGCCCTATGAACCCAATACACACATCCTATTCTATTTAAAACCCAAGAATACTTATACTTTGAAATATTTGAAAAGTCCATGATTCAAGTCCATGGTAAAACAATTTTATCAATGGAATTCAAATCCATAATCAAAACCCATGGCAATTTATTTATCCAAAACTCAATCCACATAGGCAATATTTAAAACCCAATTTTCATTAACAACATCAAAACTCAATTCTCATTGGCAATATCAAAACCTAGTTCTCATTGGCAATATTTAAAACTCAATTCTCATTAGCAATATCAAAGCCCAATTCTCATTGGCAATATCAAAAGCCCAACTTATGTTGGCACTATTAAAAACCCAAGCTAACTACTTGGCATTATTTTATCAAAAGCCCAAGGTTATTAATACTTGGCAAAATACTATATCATAATTATTTCACTTAAAAGTCCAATAATGAACAATACTTTAGATTCTTAAACCTATTACTATAATATTACAAGCTCAAGGAATTCATGAATTATCTATTCTCAAAACTCATGGCGATCATCTTATAAAAACTCATGGAAAGTTATGATTATTTATCTTAGACCCATGACATTTATTTATTTCATATCATAGTATAAACTTATGTTCACTATCTATCTTACATCACAACATTCATAATATATATTTCCAAAACTCATGGTAATTATTCATCCTACATTTTCATTATGATTATCCATAGAGAAACTCATGAAAATATCACATTATTTCATTATAGTGGTTGTTACCATATTTATTTAAAACCCATGGTAAATATTATTCTCAATCAAATATTGGAGATCATTATTTAAAAAGCCCCAAAGAAAATATCATTTACAAAGTAATTCATAGCAAAAATTATGAGAAACTATATAAGTTGTTATTTAAAGCCCATGGAAATTAATACCCAAGATCTATGATAAATATTTATTAAACCTCATGAATTCATTTTATTTCTACTAACAACTAAAGCCCATAAGGAGTAAAAAAAAAAAAAAAAACCATGGCAAAGCATATCTTTAATGCCCATTTTGTAGGCCCAAGAATCTCATAGCGTAGGGAACAAGCCCAGGCAAAGAAAGGGTCATGTGGCCCAACTAAAAGTGCTAAAATGGAGCAAAGCCCTGCCCAAAAGGGTCCCCAGCAAATCAAAAATTTAAGCTGAAACAAGTCAGCCTAATCAAGTCCACCACTAGTGAAAGGTTCCTCCACACCTCTAGGAATGAACCAAAAGGCTGTCATGGCAAAATTCTAACGCATTTTCTATTGAGAACAATAGCTAATAACTATTTGCAGCTAGGAAGCTGATGGGCAGAGAGGCAACATCATCTCCCTCAAGGTCCTACCACCAGCAAAAGTTAGTGGGCAATAAATACCCTTCCTCTCCAAGTTTTGGTTACAACTCAAGGAAGCCATAACCAAGACTCATGAAATGCCCAACTAAATATTTTATTTTATTACTAGAAATATATGTTACTGATTCATGAACTAAGCCTAAGAATTCTTAAAGGGGAAATTTTGGGAACATGTGGTTTGGAGGGTATAAAAGGATCTCCAGCGGAACCCTTTGAAGCGGACTTATGGCCTGTTTGGAAGTTTAGAGAGGGAGGAGAGTAGAGGGGAGTAGAGGGGAGAAGAGTAGTAGGGAAGAGAGTAGAAGGGAATGGTTATCTTCCACCTTATTTAGATGTTTTTAAAATTAGTAAGGGAGAATGGAGTAATTAGCTCTTCCTCTTGTTTGGATATTTCAAAAATGGTAAATTGCAAAGTACACCCCTAACGTTTGGGGGTGATTAGATTTTACACTCCAACGTTTTAGAACTTGGATTTTACACTCCAACGTTTGATTTTGTTAGCAAATCACCCCCCGGTTAGTTTCTATTGTTAACTGCCATGTCATCTTGCTAATATGTTTTTTTTTTGGTGCTAAATAAGCCCCAAAACAACACAGTTTCAATGGAAATGATGTGCTGACCTTGCACATGCTAAATAGCACCGTTTTGCCTAAAGAGAAAACAAAATTTTTTTTTTGTTACAATACTGTTTCCCCACCAAATAGAAAATCTCAAAACCCAGCCCTTAGCTCCCTAACCCACGAACCCAACCCTTGTAACCACCACATCGGCTCTGCAACCAGCTCTTGCTTCATGAACCCAGACGTGAGTAAGCTCTAAGGCGGCAGCAGTGGTGGCGACGATTATGGCTATGGCTCTCTCTCCCTCTCTTTTTGGATTTTTCTTGCCATTGCTAGATTGGAATTTTGAGGTTTTTTCATTGTGTTTTCTGGGGCTTTTGTTGTTTGGGTTTGTTGAGGTTTTTGTTTAATTATTTTTGTTTGGGATTTTGTTGCTAGATGCACAGAATGTTTGGGGTTTTTGTTCAATTATTTTTTGGGTGATGGATTTGTTGCTAGAACTCTCTATGTGTTTGTGATTTAAAGTCGTTTACTTTGCTACTGGAACTTTGAGTGTGTTTATGGTGGAGTTTGTTTCTCTTTATTGTAATTTTTTAGGGTTTTGTAGCACTTTGATATTGTTTTTTTCTATGTATTGGGATCCCATTATGTTTGATAGATCACTGAGAAAATAGGGGCTGAATTATACTATCTTATATATCTGTATTTGCAGTCAACTTTGAAGTCTATTTTTTATTACATATGTAGCTGCATGACATCATTTGATTGTCTTTGTATTGATTGTGACATTCGTAAGATTAGGGGCTATTTTTTCATGCTGGTGCTAGTTAGGAAAGCAAAATAATGAGAATTTTTTTATTCAAATGGACAGCAATTTCAAATGGGTAGCAATTTCTAATGCAGAAGCAAAAGCCAATGCCTATCAAAATGTTGAATCCAAAATTTGAGGAGAAGTAATTTTCTTTCCCTTGCTCTTAACCACATGTTAAAACTTTGTTGCAATAGATAATGTTACTTACAATAATTGGTTGGAACTGAGAATTTGTCATGTCGTCTTGCAGCTTTGTTAAGGGTAGAGATTATGATCCAAATCGTGAACATGCTGAGAAGAGAAAGTTGCAGAAACAAGTAAAACATTAAGCTAAGGGGGCAGCTCGTGAGTTGCAGAAAGACGCATTTTTCTTACTTGAGGTTAAGGAAAAAAAAGAGCACTATAAGAAAAGGAAAGAGCAAAGTAATATGAGAAGGCATTTACTTTCCTTCAAGAACCAGAACATAGTATAAAATCTGGACAATTAGGAAAAGGCAAGAAGAGGGGAAGATGAAGCTGATTTCTAAATCTTGTATTACATGCTATCATTATTTAGGTGGTGTTTAGGTATACAAAATATTCTTGGAATTGAAGTGAATTAAAGCCTTGGAATTGGAATTAGAGGCGCAATTTTGATTTTGTTGTATTATTATTGTTAACTTAAGAAATTATAAGCAAGTTTTTCCCTTCTCATATTGATTTCATTGTATTATTATTGTTGACTTAAGAAATTATAAGCAAGTTTTTTCTTTCTCATATTGAGTCATGCTAAGTCTACTCTAAGCACATTCTGAGACCCTTGATCAGATTTCTTGAGATACATACTCTAACAGAGTCAGCTAGTGTCTTCTGAGATAGAAATATCAATCTTTTGTGTACCCTTGACTAGATAAACTAGGATGAATTAAACTGAAATATGAAGTTATGAGGTAAATTAAGGGCATAGAGAAGGATCCATTATTCAATATTCTACTCAAAATCCAACCAGCAATCTAATTTGTAATTACTAATTTTGTATTATGTCCATTTAAGATTTTTGCAATACTACAAAAGAAGCCATACCATAGTTGGTCTGCAGAAGAAGCTGTACTGTAGAAGAAGCAATACCATTGTAAAAGTGGGTGTTTGCAATTTGTTTAAAAGAGAAAATAGATCAAATACAAAATATGTAATGGTCTATTGATAAGGGATTCAAAATCATTTTCTTGTTTATTTGATTTAATTGCTCAATGTAGCCGCTTTGTCATTATCTGACACAGCTAACAACAGAACCTTTTTGTCATTACTTGGCACATTGCCAAAACCTGATATATGCAATACATGACCAAAATGTTAATCATTATTTCATAACAACTAACAATACAATCACTGTTATTACCTAGCACATTGCCAAAACTTGATATATTCAATATATAACAAAAATACTAATAATTATTTCATAACAGCCGATAGTTGTTCTTATAAAGTTTTTGTAAATTATTGACCAACACAAAATAAGATACTTATGTCCAGTATCACCATCATATAAGCTTATGAAAAGCTTTTCAAAACAGTGACCACAAAAAGGCTCTAACAATTAACGGTTCTACAAACTACTATTGTTGTTGCTCCTCAACCTTTTCCAACTCTTCCTTTTCCAACACCAGCTCCAGCACCTTTTTTAGATCTACCAACTCCATTGCTTCCAGCAAAACTTGTTTAGGTTGAGACCTATAATAATAGAAATATAATAAGTACGCATGCACAACAAACTAAATGACCAAATATTGGCAATTTGCAAATAATAAGCACAATGTATATAATATAGTATGGAAAATATTATAGTTGATTGGCTTCCAGCAACACTTGATGGGCGACAATCCTTTTCTACTCTTAAGCCTATAAACACATAATTGTCTAATGTTCTTCTAATCTACAACAAGCTCAAAAAATTCGTAGTTAGTAACTACAATAAGTAGCATATACCAAAATTTAGTTAGCAATAAGCATGTTTAATACATGATTTTGTCTCCCTATAGTAGATGTTGCTCCTTGTCTCTGCTCAGTTTGGCTCACACTAGCATCATTAGATTTGGGGGGTACTTTACATCCTCTTTTGTTGTGACCTAATTGTCCACAATTGGTACATTTTTGTGCGGCATATGACTTCTTCAACTTATGTGAAATCCTTCATGCCTTATCAGCAGCTTTCTTCCTCTTGTTCTCCTTTGGTCTTCCAGGCTATACTAGCATCTTCAGAGGCAAAATCTTATCACTTGCTTCCTTTGGCCAAATCTCCTTACCATTGGTATGTTGGATAAGATGTGAGTAAGTTCTAAGGTAAGTCCCAACCTTGTAGTAGTGATGCTCATAATTTTCTGCATTTTCTTTCTTGTATGCAATTGTTGAAACCGCATGCTTACAAGGGATGCTTGTTAAATCTCATCTATAGCAAGTACATGTATGCTTATCCAGATCAACTACAAACTGTTTTCCCTTACAATGCACTTCAAACTTTGATCCTTCAAACTTTGATCCACCAAACCATGTAGATGTCAGCCACATTCCCTCACAGGACCAATATCAGCTAACAACAACTCTAGAAACCACGACCAACTGTTCTTGGTTTCGCCCTCACAAACATCAAATGCTATTGGGTACATCCCGTCATTCCCATCAATCCCAATAGCTGACAATAGTTGCCCCTTCAAAACCCCTCTTAAATGACAAGCGTCAAGACTAATAATTGGCCTACATTCCTCCAGAAATCTAGTTCTACAAGCAGCTAGGCACACATACATTCTCTTTAAGTGCAGTGTGGGTGTGTGTAAATTAATTTTGGTTGTAGTGCCTGGATTAGAAACTCTCAACTCTTCACAATAATCTCTAGCTCTTTCAAACTGATAGACAAACCTTCCTTTAAGCATTTCCAATGTAATCTGCCTAGCCCTAAAGGCTTTGTCCAGGGCAATGTCTACTTGAAACTGATTTTTTATACCTTCCTTTATCTCAGCACTTTTGATGTTGGGTCTCCCTCTAAACACTTCTAGCCATGCAACTGCAATCCACCTTGCAGAAATCATCCTACTATGAAAAGCCCTAGAACATGTATGTTTTTCCCGATAGGTTTTCACAAGCAAAGAGTTTTCTTCACGGTCCCATGAAGCATAAATATACCACTCACAATTCTCACATTTGTAACTCACCTTGCGAGACTCATTCTTAACAATTAACAATGAATATTCGTGCTCGATTCTATAAGACTGCACAGCCCTCTTAAACTTCTTGTGGTCACTAAACAACATCCCTTTCTCAAAAATGGGGTCGGGCATATCCACATAAACTCTAAATTCAATGTACTAGGGGTGCTCTTCATCATCCTCAGAGTTGACAGGTATGCACAAAACGTCAAAGTGCCCATAATCACTTTCCCCACTTTTTATATTATTCTCCTCGTCATTAAAGCAAGTGGGTACCCAATTTGATGTGTTCTGCTCATAAGGGTCTACGTTAGGGCTGTCCACAGAAAATCGGTACCCGACCCACCTGAAAAAACCATCCGATCCGGCCCAAGTATTGGCCGACCCGACGCCGGTGACGGTTGGTGGCGGGTCTCCACCTCTAGAACCCGTAACCGGCGGGTCGGTTAGCGGGTTTCCCCCCAAAAATCCGAAAAACCCGAACCAACCGGTGAAAACCCATAATCCGGTGAGAAACCCAAATTTCGGCAAGCAAAACCCAGATTCCAGCGAGAAAAACCCAGATTCCAGCGTTATTTGATAATTTCGATGAATTTTGAGATGTTTTTTGGCTAGATCTTGACTAGATCCGGCGAGATTTTGTTAGATCTAATTGAGTTCTTGGCTAGATCCGGCAAGATTTCGCCAAATCTAGTCGAGATCTTGGCTATTTCCGGCGAAAACTCAAAAGATTTCACCAATTTTCATCATTTTCTAGCTGGATTTTCTTTATTTTCCAGATCTCGACTTCGACTGAACCCGACCGCTGCTCGTTGATGTTCTAACCCGTCCGAACAGACTTCTCCGACGGTTGGCGGCGGGTTGAAAGTTTGCCCACCCGATCTGATCTGGTCGGGTCGGTTCCGGGTTGGGCATAAACCCGACCCGGACCGACCCGTGGACAGGCCTAGTCTACGTTCAATTGGTCATAGGCAGTAGTTTGGACAATGTGAATGGATGAAGCAATGTAAGTGGATGGGTCAATGGGGGAGGATGGTCTTTCATATCTATCAAATTCATTGTCTCTAACCAAATCAGCATAGTCCTTATCAAAAAAATTGTCATCTACTCCAACTCCTTCATCAACTTCTTTATGAAACTCATGCTCATCATCACATTCATTACCTTGATCATCATCAACTTTTTCCCTAACAACTTGTTCAACATGCTCCACATATATGTGTATTAACCTTTCGGGTGAAAATTCTAACCAATCACATACAGCCCTAACATTATCATCTTTTTTCAATGGAAATAGGCCATTATGAAGTTCCATATGAGGAATTCGGTAAAAAAATTCAGCTACATTCGTAATACCAAGATCTTTGGCATACTTAGGCATATCAAAAACAACAAAAGTGTTAGGATCAACATCTGAGACCCTTGACTTAGTCCCTCTAGCATATTCAACATGTGTATCACCATGTGTAATGAATACCCCTCCATGATATATAGACATATCAAATGGTTGATCCATCGCACCAAGGGTGTGCGGTGGTAATTAACACATTACTAACATCACCATCTTCTTTCAATGGACATAAGCCATTATTAAAATAAATATAATACTATATGCAGACAAGAGCTATAAAGCATAACAGATGGACCACTCGATTGGACCACAACCATTCCACTTAGTCAATACACACAGCTCATCATCACAGGCTGATCCACCAAAATTAAAAATCAATAAAGTAACCAGTTCCAGACAAAACACAACCAAATATATCATAAACCATAAAAAAACAAATTGCTATGAAAATCCTTTAAAAAATCGTCCCAATCAACAATATCAAAGTGCTACAAAAACCCAAAAAATAATTGAACAAAAACCCAGCATTCTGTGCATCCAGCAACAAAATCCTAAACAAAAATAATTGAACAAAAACCTCAACAAAAGCCCCAGCAAACCTAATGAAAAACCCAAAATTCCAATCCAGCAATGCCAAGAAAAATCCAAAAAGCGAGGGAGAGAGAGCCATAGCCATACTCGTCATCGCCGTTGCTGACGCCTTGAAGCTTACTCACGTCTGGGTTCACGAAGCAAGAGCTAGTTGCAGAGCCGATGTGGTGGTTGCAAGGGTTGGGTTCGTGGGTTAGGGAGCTAAGGGCTGGGTTTTGAGATTTTCTGTTTGGTGGGCAAACGATGTTGTAAGCCCCAAAATTTTTGTTTTCTCTTTGGGCAAAACGGTGCCATTTAGCATGTGCAAGGTCAGCACATTATTACCATTGAAACTGTGTTATTTTGGGGCTTATTTGGCACAAAAAAAAAAAAAAACACACACACACACATCAGCAAAATTACATGGCAGTTAACAACAGAAACTAACCGGGGGGGTGATTTACTAACAGAACCAAACGTTAGGGTGTAAAATCCAATCACCCCCAAACGTTAGGGGTGTACTTTGCAAGTTAGATTTTAAAAATTATGATGAAAATGAGAGGAAATGATTTAAATAGACAAATTTACCTCTATTTGAAAATGGACTTGCAACATTATTGGTCTATGATTAATTTGTTAGATTAAATAATTATGACTATAGCATGCAATTTTTTTTTTGATAATTTTTTTTTTCTTATGTGAATTAAATAATCAACATTGGTCTATGATTAAATATTTTTTCTGCTTTTTTATTATACTAAAAAAACCATCCTTAATTGATAATAATTAAAATAAGAAAAAAATGTTTGGTTTGTTTATTTACTGAAAAAATCAATAAAATATTGAATTTTGAGTGTTTTTTTCATTTATTATATATTTTTATTTTGCTTAGTACGTGAATTTACTATTTTTGAGGATTAGAGAAGAATTGAGTCCCAAAAAACAAAAAAGTTAGGGAGAGTGACACTATGAATTAACTCAAAAAATAAGATCCTACTATGTAATTTAAATTCAAGTGTTTGCCCACTTACTATTCAGGAAAGAAAGCAACTCAAAATTCTCAAGAGAATATCCCTGCTAAATATTGAGCAATAGCACACAAATTTCAACCAAAGCAAATGACAATAATTTCTCAAAAAAAATGCAGAATTTCACACACTGAAACATTTCTTTTCATGACCATACTTATCCGTTTAGGAACCAATGCCACATTGAATCATGACATGAGATATTGGAATTTGCCAAACATAGAGCCCATTGAGAATACCTTGTCCATCTAATTAATAAAGTAAAATCTTTTTTTTTTTTTAATAGAACAGGGTATAAAACTTTCAATAAAACTTTCATTATCCATGGTTGAAATAATAAACGCTCATTTTACCAACACAACTAAGCAGGCAAACATAAGCAAGTCGAGAGCAAAAGGTTGACACCGCAACTTAATGGACAAAGACATAATGTAAAACAATAGAAAAAGAAAGATTACCTGCAAATTGCCACTGTCACAGTGAATGAAGTTTATTAAAATTATACTAAAAAAACTAGAACTTGCTGTGGTAGTGCTGCTCTAACACAATATAGAGGAATAATTGATTTTGCATACTAAAGAGGAAAGTCTCATGCAAACCTCACAAGAAGAAACACGTTCTCAAGTCACAATCAAAACTCATTCAATAGTTTATCCCAAGCAAATTAAATGCATCATATACAAAATGATAAGTCCATAAAAAGAAAATTAAATAATAAAAAAATTCTAATGAGAATCAACCCATTAAAACAAAGACATAGTTCCAAATCCACTAGAAACATTTGTCTACAATTATTAAATTTAGAATAACATCAAGTTGGGTTGGATGTATAATCCCTCCACATATCAGTTGCTATTGAGTTTCTTAAAATCTCTCATTGGGCAGCATCATCATTATTTCTCTCTCTTTGCGCACCAAGCTGTTCATGGGGTTTAGGATTGTTTAAAATTTCTTCGTCCACCTCATGAAGAATTCTATCATCCAGGTCTGCACCAATCAAGTAATTGTGAAAAATGCAACATGCTAATTTTTTTTTTCTAGGTTAGAACTCTGTAAGACGACTCATTTGAGCTTCTTTTTGATCAACAACACCCTGCATGCAGAAAATCAAAAGGAATCAATCAGAGCAGTCCATCTTCTTGTACATTAATGTATGTTTTCATGATAAACTTTTCGTTTTGGACCAGTGTAAAATATCAGCCATTGCAAACTAGCTCATTGCATCAGTATTTTATATCAACAAAGGATGGTTTCACAATCTGTTGCAAACCAGCCATAAAAGGTTTCGACCATTGACCGTGTGCTTCTAAATTTAATTTGAAGCGTCAAAAGATAACACATTCAACTGACACCTTAGAAGATCTCCTCGGACTTTGGCTTAGGCAACTATTAGGTGGGTTGGGTTGCCTACATCTTAAATTCAGTTTTTGACTTAATTAAAAAAAAAAAAAAAAAAAACATCTAAGTATAATAATGTGTCTTCCAAATTAGGTTCAAATCAAGCATTTAAAAATGTTCATCAACCTATCAAAATAATAATAATAATAATGTTCATCAAACATTATATAGGAAAGTTGATAGGACAACATCTATTAACCAGCCATGACCTTCAAATATACATTGTCAGTTAAAATTTCCTCTCTACATCACTAGATAAGAAAATTTTCATTAACTTAAAATAATCTAATAGGAATTTAATCATGATATGCTAGTGCTACAGCTTGACTATTTTAACTAACAAAATAAATCAGTGTATGGATGTACTTTAGGTGTTGTAATATGGTTATCTCCTTCAAGTACGATACAACGATCATTCACTGAATTGGCTTGGAGATTGTGTTGGAGTGCCTCAATGGCATTGGGATTCCATTCGCAAGCATAAACTAGTTTTGTATTGGCCCTGATCAAGGAAGTTTAGCAATCAGGTCACTATTAGTGTACAAACGATCAAGTAGTTGAAATGATTGTAAAAGACTAGACACCAAAATTTATCAAATACATTGTGAGTGACTCTTTGAAACTTTAAAATTCTAGTTAAAAAAAAAAACCCAAATTAGAAACCCATTCACAAAAAACAAGAAATTACCCAATAAAAATAAACAAGAAACACAGATCCATATATAGCTACAATATACAAATTTATGCAAGTTCACAATCTAGACTTACTCAAGCACTTTATCAAACACATTATGAGCAATACAGTTAAAATTTAAGTAAAAAAAGCAATCAGATCCGAAACCCACCCACAAATAACATGTTATTACCCCCATAAAATCACAATTAATAAGAAATTACCCAATAAAATCACAATTTTAAGAACATATTTATTTGATCCAACTCAAAAGAAACCCATGAAACAAAAAGAAAAACAGAGTTTAACTCTAAAAGAAAAATCCAGGCGTGAGAGACGATTGATTGTGAAGAAGTTGTGTGAGAGAGAGACAGCATGAAGTGTGGAAGAAATCCTCTCTATAAAAGGCAAACCACTCCAGTCCCTAAAGGGGGGAGGAAGCCTCTCTAAAAATTTATGTCATTGACTTCATTCTGCAGAAATTCAGTCCCTCTTAAGCTTTCTTTAAGCTTTTCCAAGCTCTCTTGAGCTCACTCACAACCTTTCTCAGCCTATAGTCACCATAACACCAACATTCCCTATATTGCTTACACTTTCCTACTCCATAAACGTCTCATAACTAACTATAACAGCCTAAACCCCTTCCATGAAACTCGCCCAAGCTTCCTCTTAACCAACTTTTCACAAGCTCACACACTCACCCAACAAAAAAGCTTCTCCTTTCATACCACCCACATTTCCCTTAAGGATCTTGGTAACCACATGCTGCACTGAGTTGAGATTCACTCTCTCCCTTCTTACCATGCCAAATAACTTCATTTTCATCACTATGCAGCCACTAATATTTACTTATTGTTTTACTATAGGAGGCTATAATGTATTTGAGACTTTTGGAATTTTTTCTTCATATTGATGTAATGATGGCTAAGAGTATTGTGGACCCTATTGAACAAAATACACAAGAAATCCCTGAAATTAATGCTTTATTAAATTTATTTAATAATTGAATATAAATTACCTTACCGCTGGAGATAATATCGTATCACTGGAGGATTAATTTGAACTATGATGATGTAAAAGAACTAATAAGATAATAAACTAACAACAGTAACATGTTTATTGAGCTTTATTATTGTCTTCTTGTTAGGGTGCAGCCTCTTTCTCTTGCTTGGGCGGGCTTACACAACACCAAAAGCCTTTGGGCTTTATTTCAAGGGCCCATCATCGAGTTTCAGCTTAGCTACCCCATATTCTATTTGGGAACATCAAAATTTTCCCCTTCAACACTAGTTTTATGAAAAAGGTTAAATTCTATAAGGATGTGGTGTAAAACCCAAGTTTTAAATTTTCCAATTCCAACGTGCTACATCATCTTATTACATACTAAATAATAAGTACAATCACACTTAATCATTATAATACCCATTTGTAAAATCTACTAAATTAGGAGTTTATTGAGTTGTTATTAGGTGTGGTGGGATATATTGAATTTTAAGTAAAATGCTAATATGACAGTCTTTTATTGGATGGTACAAAACATGAATTTTAACACTCATTAAGTTAGGGGATATATATATATATTTATATATATAATTTATTAATTTTAAATTCTTAGTATTTTGCACTCATTAACTCACTTGACAAAAAAAAAAAAGGTTAAGTGGACACATGACATGAACTGAAGTGGATAATTATAGTGTGGTCTCCACATAAATTTAAACATATGATGCAAAATTGGATTCTATTTACAAATTATAATTGAACTTTCTTTGAACTTTATCTATGTATGTGTGTGTGTGTGGGGGGGGGGGGGGGGTTTCAAGAAGTAACTAAAGACAAAACACTAAGTTTATAGTTTATCATCACATTTAATTTGTAATGAATGGGAATTGGACAATCCACAATGGGAGACTTGAACAAGAGTATAAACTAAACTAGCCTTTAAGCACACGCTCACGCGTGTGCCCAGATGCTCTTCTATTTTTTGGGTAAAAAGTTAAATAATTTGTTTCCATTATAATTTGAGATTATTGCATTTTTTAATCACAAAAAAACCTAGGGGTGTAATGAAAAATTATTTCACCTACTAACATATAATACTCATCACACCCCTAAGTTTTTTTTATGATGGGAAGATGTAGTAATATCAAATTATAATGGATGTAAATTATTAATTTTTTCAAAAAAATAATAGAAGAGCTTCTGAGCACGCTCTTACGCAGTCCTATAGTAGTCCCAAAAAAAAAAAAAAAACAATAACACCATCCTAAGACTCCTAACAGAGAATAAATATAAAGCAAAAGTAACATACCAATATTCTATACTATGATTTTGTTTGATTTGAATTGTAAGTTCCTGTTGATTTTGATTCTTGTCAGTAATGAAAAACTTCCATCTCAATATCCATTTTTTATTAAATGATTACAAAGTAAGGGAAATAACGGGATCTAGTGCAACTTTGCAACGAAATTCCCTTGGACAACTTTGAAATTTGACATAACAGTGAATTAAAGTTAAAAACTATTGTTCTTGGAAAACTCGATTGGAAATCTTCTCCTAACATTGTTGGAGTGAAACCATAGAAAAACACATGAAATAAAAACTTAGGCTCCGTTTGTTTCGACTGAAATTGATTTCCGGAAATCAATTTCCGGAAAATCGCGCGTTTGGCTGCGCTGTAAAATTCGGTCAAACTGAAAACAATTTCAGTTTGACCGGAAAATAAGCAAAAAACGACTGAAATTGGATTCAGTCGTTTTTTTCACTTCAATTGATTTCCGGAACTCTCTCACACGCTGAAGCTCTCACACACGCATTGCTCTCTGCTCTCACACGCACAAGCTCTCACACGGATCACTGCTCTGTGAAGCCTTCACTGCGCCGGAACCACCCACACCGACGCACCACGATCGCGATCTCGCCGGGACCGGAACTGCGCCGATCGACGTCGATCACGATCGCGATCGCGCCGATCGGCGTCGATCGCGATCATCGAAATCAGCGAGATTGCGATCTCGCCGATCTCGCGCGAAGCGTCGATCGCCGCTTCGCGCGATCGCGATCTCGCTCGCGATCGAGATCGACGAGATTGCGATCGCGATCTCGCCAATCGCGATCGCGATCGAGATCGCTCCGAGAATACAATTCGCGATCGGAGCGATCTCACCGAGAATACAATTTCTCCTTCTGGGTTTTCTCACCGAGAAATTGATTTGTCCTTCTGGGTTTTATTTGATTTTTTAGGAATGAATGACATTATGTGTTTGTTTGGGAGCTGAGAAAATGTGAGAAAATGTGAGAAAATGTAAGCAACAAGTAAAAAATGTGTTTTTTATGGTATTTTCAAGAATACAACCAAACATCAGAAAATATTTTCCGAAATTTTTTTTGAAATGCAACCAAACACATAAAAACATTTTCTTTTCCGGAAAATAGCATTTCCGGAAAATATCTATTTTCCGGAAATGCTTTTACACGAACCAAACGGAGCCTTAAAGGCAAACCTTTGGGTATTGCAGTTTTGCCGAAAAAAGTGTATTGGCCGAAAAACTTAAAGAACCTTTGCCCAGGATAAGTTTATAACTCATGGGTTTGTTTAATTTGAATATTATTTGTGGGGTGAGGAAGGTGGGAGATGTGAATAACGTGGGGGTTCCTTTTTCTGAGACTCTTTGGTAGTGAGTTTTTATTTTATTTTATTTATTATTTTTTATTTTTATAATGGTGTGTAATGGGAGTTGAGATGGCAGTTGGGTTTTTTGAAGTTGTAATTAATGTTGTAGAGTGGTCTTATTTTGAAGGCATGAGAGTTAGAAATGTATTTTTACAATATTATCCTCAAGTTTTGTTCATGCTTAAATGTAGGGTGTAGGGTATTTTAAAACAAAAAAAATCCGTTATAAACAGGGGAAGCCCCTTAAATAGTAATATAGACTAGCCTCATCACATGTGCTTCGCGTGTGCGATGAGGTTTTTTTTTTTTTTTTTTTTTTGTGGATATAGTATTATAATTTTTCTTTCATCACAATTTGAAAAAATAGATAGGATTTTTTTTTTTTCAAAGAGAATAGGATTCATTTTTCAATTAGAAGCTTTTGCGTGTTTATCCAAATCCAATTGATGATGTAATAGTTATAAAAAAAATTGATAATGTAATAAATCCAAAAAAAAAAGATGATAATATAATAGGTTAAAAAAGAAAAATGTGATAGTTTAGTCTGATACTTTTTTTTTTCTTTAACATGGGATAGTTTTTCCTTATTGTATTGGAGGGGTAGTTATTTTCTTTCAAATGTGAGTAGTGGGAAATTCTTTTTTTGAGAAGAAAAGTGGGGAAGTTTTATTGTACATGTTTCTTTTTTTATGAGAAATTCTATTCAAAAAATGTAGAGAAGATAAATACGTGGAGAGTTTTTTAAGTTATTGAGTAGAAGTAGGAGTTTATTAGAAGTAGGAAGACATTTCAATGTAGAAGTAAGAATTTATTATTCTTGTCAATTTACTATTTTAACCCCATTTTTAAGTTTTAGATAGGGGTATTTTTTACAGTAAAAAAAGTAATAACTAACTCTCTTTTTTCAATTTACTATTTTAACTCTATTTTTAAGTTGTTGATTAATTAATTTAGGGGTATTTTTGACAGGAAAAAAATCAATAACAAACTTTCTGAATCCTCTTAATATATACAGATAATAAAGAGGTTATATTGAAAAAAAACCTATGTAAGTACGTTCTTGCCGAGGGTAGATACACCTGTAGACAAATTCAAAAACTCTCAACTTTCTTCTCTCTATAATTTTTTATCCACCTTAGTGTGGGCATGAGGGCTCTATATATAGGTTGAGGCAATCTTCTCAGTTATGAGCTGTCTAGATGAGGGTTAGAAGATACTTATCCCATCAGGTCTCTCCTCCCTCATTTTCATAATGAAAATGGACTTCTAAGGTATTAAGCATTGTTTAGGTTGGTCATACAACAATAGATGTAGCCAAAGACAGAGGGGAGCACCTAATTAATGTGGAGGTGACTATTTATTGATTCAAGAGCCATCTTCTCAGGTTGCTCGGATGCTTCCCATAGGATTGTGGTAATCATGGACTACTTTGTCAGTATTGGTTCCTTGGCCATGTTTGGCCAAGGAGCAATGTATAATTTTGTAGTTAATTTGAGGATGTGGAACGTTTCTTGCAAATGGAACTCAGTTTATTTATTGGGCCCAGGCTTTCTCTTCCACTGGGTATGGTTAGAGTCCCTTTCCTCAATGGGGTCTATTCTTCAATGGGCTTTGGGTGTATGGCCCGCTGACTACAATTTGAGAACCACCCCCTACAATTTATAATCTATAAACCATAATATATATATATATATATATGGTTTTTTTAATTTTATTTTAGTGGTCCTACTTAGTATTTTGTAGCAAAATAAAATTTTGTGTTTTTATTTTATATATATTATTTTATTTTGAGGATCTAATTTATAAGTTAATAAAGTAATTTGAAAATTAATAAGAGAATTTTTGAAAAAAAAAAAAATAGGAGAGTGACTCTATTTTTTAGACAATATTTTAGTGAGAGTTAGAGTTGTATTTTTACCGGATTGTCTTTTACTTTTACCTCTACTTAAACATAGGGGTGTAATGGCATTTTTGAACAAAAAAAAAAAAAAGAGGAATCCAAACAGAGAAAGTCCCTTAAATAATAGTATATATATATATATATATATTATACACACGCGTTGATAATTGTTGGTGGAGGGATTTGAACTCAAAATGTATCCTATTGTCCACAAGGCTCTTAATAAAAATGTTTAGTTAATTGCAAAGTAAATAGATGGAAACAACTGAAATGGAAGATCTTCATTATGTTAGTTAATTGCATTTTTTTTTCAATTTAAAAATGTATAGAATACAATTAAATTGCATTTTTTGGCAGAAATTAAATGTGTCTTTGTGTTCAACACCTCAAGTCTTCAACAATTCCATTTGTTTTGAATCTTTTAGTTTTTTCTTTCACGAATATAACAACAATTCCATTTAAAATTTTTTTTTTCCGATTTATTTAATGGCTTTATTTATTGCTGTCTCTTTTTATTTTAATTAAATATTAATTAATTTAACTTCTAAAAACAACCCAGCCCAAGTTCTCAAGTCTCTCTCAGTCTCAGCTTCATTATCACGCTTCCCACGGGGCGCAAGTAAAAAATTGGGCCCCCCCCAACCCCAGGCCCAGAGTCACTTTGCCTGAATGTAACGTCCGAGCTCTCTCAAACCCAGGCTTGCGAAACTGATCCTTTTTCCTTTTCTAGATCTTTGACTCATAAACAATGCACTGAAAACTGGGCACAACAAACTGATAGAATAACCTGAGGAAGCCACAAGGCACAGGTTTCTGTGGCTTTGAAGTTTGAACAAAAGCTCTTCTTTCCGATCCAAAAGCTCTCCATTTCACAATGGAAGACGCCTACGCCAGATCTGTCACTGAGGTAATTCAATGGAGTTCTTAAGTTGGATTTAAAATTCTATTACTCAATTGTTTGAATGTTGAATTGTGACTTAACATTTGATAGCTTGCTTGCCGCAATTCCAGTCCAGTAGTTCTAGTGACTGTTGTTCTAATGCTTCTGTTTTTTTGTTTTGTTGAGTCAGGTATTGGATTTCTTCAGGGTGGACCCAGGTAGAGGTCTCAGTGATGATCAGGTACGCTTATATTTGATTCTTTTTGACAATTACTTAATGTTCGTTTATTTCAATTTGAAATTTAAGATCAGTGATTGTAGCTTGAGCTCTAGTTTGAATTTGACTAAAACTATTTCTGTTGTTTGTAGGTTGTGCGGCATGCTAGAATTTTTGGTAAAAACGGTACGTGTTCTGTTCCTAACATACATTCTGACATTAGTGTGATGTGTTATAGAATTTGATTAATATTCAATGTATTAGGCTTATGTGTTATGTACAATATTCACAAATTTATTGGTTCTCAAGTTGTTATAAAATAGAAAAGGGTTAATTTATTTTATAATTCAGTGTAGTAGTTTCTTCTGATTTAATGTATACTAATTCTGCTTGTAGTTGTTTTATCAACCAGGTTGAGTGTAATTTTTTTTTTTTCTAATGTAAATAATTTTTTCTTTGGTTGCATGATTCGCATATGGTCTGCAGAGCTGCCTGAAGAGAAGAGTAAGTGCACTATGCATATCCTTCTTTCACACCCCCAGTTCCCACTTCTCTTTAGATTTACATGAAGCAAGTCTGTTTGTTGTTGTTGTTGTTGTTTTTACCGCCGAGACTCTTGGTTTTGGGTGTTACCTTTGTCTCTCCTTATGGAGAGAATGTGGGTTTGAATCCCAGGTGTTGTAGTGTAGCAAACAAAGAAAGTAAAAAAAGAAAGTCTGTTTGTTGTTTCTCTATTGCTGTACTATTTCTTTCAGGCATAGAATTTCTTGAATTGTCAGTTGCTATAGATACAAAACATTTGATATGCATCCTACTTCCCTAACTCTTGTTATCCTCCTTTATTTTTATCGAAGTTATCATTATCGATCTGTTTGCTTTTAAAGACAATTGAAACTCTGAAATTTTAAAATATTGTAAGTGGGTTGAAGAGGGAGCAATGAGCAAAAGTAAGATCATTGATAACCTAACTTGATTTCGTCAATGGTCAAACAGAACCAAGTAGGAGATACCCCTTGCATTACCAAACATTGAAAGCCAATTTTACTATGAGAGGGGATGTGTCTCCCCTTCCATTTTAACTGTTATTATTTGAACATGGAAATTCTTGTACTGAGCTAGAATATTATGTGTTTCACACATGCAGGGACTCCCTTCTGGAAGTTGGTTTTGAAACAGTTTGATGACTTGCTCGTTAAGATACTGATTGCTGCTGCGATTGTTTCATTCATTTTGGCTCAGATTAATGGAGAGACAGGCTTAACAGCATTCTTGGAGCCTTCTGTAAGATGCATTATCCTTCTACTTTGGTTAGCTGTTTTCTTATATATAGTTTAACAGTGCTCATTTAGCTTATAAAATGAAAAGAAAAGAAAAGTTTAACAGTGCTCACTTAATTAATTAAGGATTGTTTGAGTTAAAAAATATTTTATATGAAATCTTTCAATATCCATTGTCTATATTTCAAGTGAAAGTTTATTTTGCTTGACAAAAATATCTTATTGATATTAAAGGTGAGACTTTGTTTGTACCTTGTGCTATATCACAAGGTATGAATATGATTGTGTTTATTCACCAGATTCTTTACATGTAAAATTAGATTACATATATTCACCAGACTTTGTTGCATGAGCAGGTTATCCTGATGATATTGGCTGCGAATGCTACTGTGGGAGTGATTACAGAAACAAATGCTGAAAAGGCCCTTGAGGTTAGTCATGGAGTAGTGAATTTACAACACTCACATTAATGCTTGGAACATCTTGACAAGGCTACCTACTCTTCTCTACTTGTACTAAACAAAAATTGAAGCTTAGTTTTATAAGTTGCCAAATTAAGCTATAGAGATTTCTTGCCACTTGTTGATCAGGACTTGATAAGCTGTCTTAACTTTTGGTGAAGTTCAGGAGTATATTAGAAATTTATATTTAAGTCATCACCCTTGTTTATTGTCACCCAATTTTGGTCACTCTCACAGATCTGCCTCTACTGTTTAATGCAGAAGTGTTAGAGGTGGCATGATTGTTGTCTATTGGCCTCAAGTTTTCTAATAGCTAACTTATACTGGATCACTAGGTGATGGTGTGGTGAACAGGTGCAGGTTGTATTTTTGAGTAAAATAAATGACCTGAACTTGATAACCTAAATGTCTTAAATTATTTTCATTTTTTTTAAGCGTGGGTGTGCCTTTGTGTGTGAGTCAAGAGGTTTTTTTGCCAAAAAAATGGCTCCCAATTCCATCAAATCTTAGTCCTGTTTGTGCTATATACTAATCAAGAGAAGGCATTAAATATACTGAAAGTGTATAATGTAACATCCTAATCATGTTATCAAACAGTCTTTGTTGAGATATTTGCATGAATGCATGTCGACCTTGGGTAGCATACCGCATGCCCTCATGTCTCTTCTTGATTTTTTTTTTATACATGTTGAAAATGAGATTGTAATTCTTTAGTAGCGGTTTGCTACACTTTCTGTGTAAGTGAACTATCTTCTCTTATGAATAAAATTGTTTTTAACAGGGAGCACTTAAGAATCTCTGACAAGGTAAATCCCCAGCCCACTAAAAAGTCATGAATTTTTGGGTTTTTATGCCTTTCTATTGAGTTGCTGAATGTGGGGGCTGAAGGATTGATGGGAAATGTCTTGTCGTTAATTTTTTTTAAGGACGATTGGGGTGATGTAGGATGGTTAATGTGATTTTGTCTGTATTTAGTTTTTTTTTTTTTGCTGGAGAAATAAAAGAAATCGAACTTTAAATAATTTTTATCTCACTGGTTACAAATTCTTTCCTTTAGCTCTCTTGTTCTGGATATTTTATTGCATGCAGCTTAAGCTCAATTTGATACCTTTGATTATTTCTATTATTGTAGGAGCTACGTGCCTACCAAGCTGATGTTGCAACTGTACTACGAAATGGTAAAGCAAACAGATGAAGAAACAAGACTGTTAATGTTAATACTAGTAATTCTTTGATAAATATGACTTTCTCAATGAATATGATATATAGGATTTTTTGGTATCTTTGACTTTTTTTATTAGGACGTGAACTTCATATCACAGAAGCATGTGGTAGTAGACCTTTTTCTATTGTGATTCATTGGAAATTTTACAGTGTGGTTATATGGTTGTGATATTGATACCTTTCTTTTTTTGGTTTTGGTTTTGTTTTTGTTTTTGGATTGGCTTTGCATTTGGGAGGGTTATATGGAGTTTTATTTTTGGGGTGTGTGTGACAATCTATTGGAAGCGTTGTTTGGCAACTGGTGTAGTAGAGCCTTTAGGGGCCCTAAACATTTTTTTTTTTTGTGGATAGGTAGCATTAATTTTATTAAAAAAGAGACAACTTCATACAAAAAAGGCATGAAGTAGCCCAAAGAATTCAAAAAATACAAAAGACTATGTACAACCCCTAAACATTCTTTATAAAGGATTTTGGAAAATCTCAGTTTTGAAGGTTTTTCCTAAACAATTCTCTTGGAACTTTTTTCATGAAACTATGAAATGATGGAAATGCCTATGGGAATTTTTGGGACACCTGATGCCCCCTTCTCTCTTACCTCTGTCTTTAGGGCGTCACTGTCGTAAAGTTGTTCTGGTGATAGAAGGATGGCAGGGGTTTACTAACATCGTGTGCCTTTTAGTTTTGGGGATGAGGGAACTTGGACAATGGGCTTTGGCTGATGGTAGTTTGGGTTGGGCTAGTGGTGGTGTTGAATGGCTTATGGGGCCTTTTTTTTTTTTTTTTTTTTTTTAATGGTGTGATGGCACTGTGAAATTGATGTGACTTTAGGTCACAACTGAAGTCAATGCAGTAAAACATAAAGCCTGTATTTTTACACTATTATAATCGTTTTTGATTGCTGATTTGTTGTTTAAAAACTCTCTGTTGCAGGTTGTTTCTCCATACTTAAAGCAACGGAGCTTGTTCCAGGGGACATTGTAGAAGTTAGTGGTAAGTCAGCCATATGCTGTAAACACACAAAAAAGTTTTATATGTGGCATAATTTAGCAATACCTTAAAGGAATTCACTTTTGTTTTGTCTTTTGTAAATGGAATAGTGGGATGCAAAATTCCAGCAGATATGAGAATGATTGAGATGCTAAGCAATCAATTGCGTGTTGATCAGGCAATTCTTACAGGTATTTATACTTTATATATCAAATTTTGTTTATTGATCAATTATCATTACGAATGTATCATTATATTATGTTCATTTGCAAAGCAAAGGATCAAATGAAGTCAATATGCTTCTATACTGCAATATGAAAATTATACCTTTTGAAGTAGTACTTAGAATCAAGGTTACTTTGTTGAATCGTTAATAGGAAATTGTAGCTTATTTACTTCCCCCTCCCCGTCCCCCTCCCCTTCCCCTTAGCATGCATGTTTAGAATATGGAGAACATAAAATCCAACCGTGGGATTTTCAATATATGTATAAAATCGAGGAAGAGTTACACCAAGTATTGTTGTTGTATTACATATTTTCCACTCTTTTGTAGTAATTTGTAACCACCATGAAAGACACTTGTGTTGCTTTCTAATAAATATTTGGAAAATCTGTAGCCTCATCCTGTTAATTACTTCGTTTTTTTTATAAAATATTGAGATTTTCTGGAAATGAATCAGAGAGTTGAATAAAATAAAAGTTCTTTCTATTTTGGAGGCTCTTTAAAAGGTTTGCAGTATCTGTAACATAAAGTGATCTCTTTTTGAGTATGTAATATATATTTGGGTACATGAATGTTGCTTTCAGATTCAGTTATTACTTCCTGTCATAAATAAATTAACTTTCTCAATTTTGCTCGTCCCATTTCCCAGGATATGTCCAGGACAAAAAATTAGAAGTTAAAAACGTTTTACTTTCACTTTTGTTCTCATTTTGAAGTTTGTGTTGTGTATAAAAGATTCAAAACACTAATAATACAATTGCAATTTGGGGAGAACATACAAAATTTGAACTGTTGAGGCATTCAATCACAAAATTCCTAAATGAAAATTAGGATAGTTTATTCAGTTCCAATGATTCTCATAGCTAGATAAATCCTAATGGGAATTTGCAGTCCATATGACATAGCTGACATCCTAATAGATTTCTCTTTTCGAGTAAGAAATATTTGTCATTGTAGGTCTTACCAGCGGGTGGGGTTAGTTGGCCATAGGTTTTACTAGCTAGAGGTGAGTCCAAAAAGGGCTCTTTTTTAGAAAGGTTCCCTATGTTATTGAAAAAAAAAAGGTTCTCACAAATTTCAATTTGTGGATGATGCAGGACCGTTAAGAAAGTTCAGCACTATACTAGGTTTCTTGATGAATTCTTGAATAAGGAGTGATGTTTAAGAGTTTAGGTTAGAAGAGAATGAATGTTGAAGGCTGTTTGGGGCTGAAACAGGGGATAAACAGAAAATATCATAAATTAAATACTAGGCAATCACACCTAGGTCTTCCTAAGCATCACACCTAGGGTTCCTTCGCATCACACCTCGGAGAAGTTTGCATCACACAAACAAAGCTTGAAATAAGCTGCTGAATTTTATTAATCAAAAATTTTCTGCCATAACATAACCACAAAAGAGCCTTTATATAGAGGCTATAGTTATCCTTTTCCTAGTAGGACTTGGACTCTAAATAACTTATTCCTAGAATGAGTAGGAATACTAATAATAATTAAATAAAAGACTTAATAATACGTAAACATAAAATAAGACTCATGGGCCTTTGGTACGGCCAAGGACAGCCCATTCCAGATTTCTAGAAATTACCAAATTGCCCTTATTCTAATAGAACTTAATTAAAACTGATCCAGAAGCTTCTCAACCTAAAAGACTCAATACTAATAACTAAAATGACCTTTCAAAGGACCTTGAATCTTTGTATATTTAATCTTTTTTTTCCTTGAGCTCTTCCTTGTCCTCATCAGTGGAGTTATGTTGTGTTTACATGCATGGCAATATTTAGAGTAGCTTTCGATGATAGATACCTAGCAAGTTGGAAATTGTTTGGGTCCATTGTAGGTGAAAAGCATACCTCTATGACTTTATGCTACTTAGACGCAGCTGATGAGATTATCAATAAAGCTGGGCATTCTTCATTTTGTTTGTAAGAATTTGTTCCCATGCTTAAATCACCTTCACGTTCTATTGATGGTGTTTTCAAGTCTTCAAGATGATAATTATGCATATTAAGAAGGTGCATGGTTCATTTATGCTTGCGAGAGGGTAGAACTCTCACTTCATTGCATGTAAAACTTAGTTTTGTGTTTGGAATATGAGTTAATCATGTATTTTTGGGCTATTTTACCTATATCATATTTCTGGTGTGAACTTACATATATACGACCATATAAATGGAGAAATTATTCATTCATTTCATTGTAAAAAAAAAAGCGTTTGTGCTCATTGCTTCCGCTTTTGCAGGATTTGCGTACATGCATTTTCTTGTAAAAAAAACTTTATGTTAGGCTCAAAAGATTTTTTTTTTTTTTTTTTTTTTTATAGGTAAGAAAAAGTATATTCAAAAAAATGCTAGATGCAAAAAAGCACAAGCAAAATAAAAGTACATAAACGAAAAGAAACAAAAAGAAAAAACAAAAAAAGCATTAATTACAAAGAAGAAGAGAGCTAAGGAAAAAAGGAATAAAGTCACTAGAAGTGAGTTCCCAAGCCCTAGCCCAATCAAAAAGGGAACTAGCGAAGAGAGCAAGCAGTTGGTCTTCAGATCTATCCAGATTCTCAAACGTCCGCCGATTGCGTTCCCTCCAAATGCACCACATCAAACACATCGGAACTAGATTCCAAATGTTAGATGGATGCTTCCCCAACCAATTCCACCAACTAAACAGACAATCTTGCACCGTATGCGAGGGAACCCATGAAATCCCAATAGTCCTAAAGACAAAACACCACAGCCGATAAGCCTTTCCACAATGTAACAACAAATGATCCACTGTCTCACCGCAGCAACGACACATAATGCACTAGTCAACGAAATCAAAGCCCTTGAGTCTCAAGATATCTCCTGTGAGGATCCTATTCCAAGCGGCTGTCCAAACAAAGAAAGAGACACACCGAGGTGCCTTAACTTTCCAAATACCTTTCCAAGGAAAAGCAATGGAAGAAGAGCCATGTAACTTATGATAATATGAGCGGATAGTGAAATCTCCATTTTTTGTCAAGTTCCATCTCAAACGATCACCATCAGTCACAGAAGGTAAATAGGAAGCCAAGAATCGAAAGAAATCATCCACCACATCTGCCTCCCAATCATTAGGACCCCGAATGAAACGAACATCCCAAGTTCTCCTATCCCTTGCTCCTTGACATATCAGAGATGATTCTACAGATGCCTCTTTGTTTGCAGCAAAATTGTACAAGGTTGGAAAAGCCAAATGGAGAGGAAGGTCTCCGCACCATCTGTCTGTCCAAATTTTCACTCTATCTCCCACCCCAACCTTATACTGGACATATTTGTTAAAAACTTCCCAACCCATCCGGATACTTCTCCACAAATCACACCCATGAACACCCCTTCCCAACTTAGAGGTCCACCCCGCCCATTCTTCCCCAAATTTCAGAGCTACCACCCTCCTCCAAAGCCTATTCTCCTCGATCCCAAAATGCCAAAGACACTTTCCCAGTAAGGCTTTATTGAAAGTGGTCAATTTCCTAATACCCAAATCACCGTTAGCAATAGGCAAACATACCTTATCCCAACCCAATAACTGTGTCTTAGAATCACCCCACAGGAAGTCCCTTTGTAGCTTCTCAATTTTGTTGGCCACATGTGTAGGAATGGTGAACAAAGATAAGAAATAGGTGGAAAGACTAGATAGTGTACTTTTAAGCAGTGTCAACCTACCACCTTTAGATAAATACAACTTCTTCCACCCTGCCAACTTCCGTTCAATTTTCTCCAAAATAGGGTTCCAAATAGAAGGGGATTTATGGGACGCTCCCAGCGGCATACCAAGATACGTCATTGGCAAGACCCCAATCCTACAACCCAAAAACTCTGCCAAAGCCTGCACATTATTTTATTTTATTTTTTTGATAGGTAAGAGAAATAATATTCAAAAAATTGCTAGATGCAAAAAAGCACCAGCAATACGAAAGTACAAAAACGAAAGGAAACAAAAGGAAAAAACAAAAAAAAGCATTAATTACAAAGAAGAAGAGAGCTAAGGAAAAAAGGAATAGAGTCACTAGAAGTGAGTCCCCAAGCCCTAGCCCAATCAAAAAGGGAATCAGCGAAGAGAGCAAGCAGCTGGTCTTTAGATCTATCCAGATCCTCAAACGTCCGCCGATTGCGTTCCTTCCAAATGCACCACATCAAACACAGCGGAACTAGATTCCAAAAGTTAGAAGAGTGCTTCCCCAACCAATTCCACCAACTAAACAGACAGTCTTGCACCGAACGCGAAGGAACCCAAGAAATCCCAAAAGTCCTAAAGACAAAACACCATAGCCGATAAGCCTTTCCACAATGTAACAACAAATGATCCATTGTCTCACCGCAGCAACGACACATAATGCACCAATCAACGAAATCAAAGCCCCTGAGACTCAAGTTATCTCCCGTGAGGATCCTATTCCAAGCGGCTGTCCAAACAAAGAAAGAGACACGCCGAGGTGCCTTAATTTTCCAATCATAGCTTGAAAACCAAGAAGCAGCAGTTGAACATGAAGGATTTGCTCCACCTCTGCATTACAAAACAAAATAGTATCATCCGCAAACAGCAAGTGGGAAATGCATTCCCCTCTACCCCTCCTACCATCCGCCCTAAAGCCACTAAGTAAACCTGCCCCCTCCATTCTCTTCGCCATCCTACTAAACACCTCCATCATGACTAAAAATAACAAAGGAGACAACGGATCACCTTGTCTCAATCCTCTAGAACTACCAAAGAAGTCAGCTGGAGACCCATTAACCAAAATAGAGAACTGCACTGTAGAGATACAAGTACGAATCCAGCTACACCATTTCTCCCCAAAGCCCATTTTCTTCAACAACTTCAGAAGCGCCTCCCAATTCACATTATCATAAGCTTTCTCAATATCTAACTTACAAATCACCCCCGGAATCTTACTTTTCAATTTGCTATCAAGACACTCATTGGCAACGAGAACTGAATTGAGGATTTGCCTACCTCCCACAAAACTATTTTGAGATTCAGATATCAAAAGATTGGCATATGTTTAATTGTCTCCTTATTTATGAAATTGATATTGGATGCCAAATTGGGTTTGATATAAAATATTTTATGATTCCATACTCATTACTGCACTGCACATGTTTTTGGAACAGGCACAGATTGACTTTGTTAATCTCTCTCTCTCTCTCTCTCTCTCTCTCTCTCTCTCTCGGTGCTCATAACCAGATATTAGTAAGTTGCATCTAGGTGGGGTGTGGTTGGACAAGATCTAGGTTTTACAAGAAGTGGCACTGCATAGTGTCGTTCTGATGACCTTTAAAGTGCTGGAAACTTATTCTTGTGTGGCCAAAGTTTATGAGGTTGACTTTAATGTTCATTAATACTATATATAGTATTAGTAGTCAGTTTCACATGGACTTTGATTTTTTATGCTCTGCGTGTACTTGAGGCTAGTTACACTATGCTCTGGAAATTTAGAAATTATGTTTTAAATGGCCATATGTTTTAAGTTGCAGTCATAAAGGGTCAGCATATACTTATTAAGTGTCTATTTGAAAACAGCTTATTTAGCTGAAAGTGAAAACTTTTTGCTGAAAGTATTGTAGATAAAAGTAAAAATTAGCTGAAACAGTACAGTGGGACCCGTGAAAAGTATTAAAAAGTGTAATGGGACCCATGAATAATAGCAAAAATAAGCTGAATAGTAAAATAAGCTGGCAAAAATAATCAATGCCAAACGCACACTAAGACTAACAATGTGTGCTAGGCTTTGCCTCTTGTTATATATATAATGTATGTACATGTGACCAAAATAGTGCTATATGATCCAATTTGTCTGAAATGTTTGTTTAATGGTGACAGGTGAGAGCTGCTCTGTGGAAAAAGAGCTCAAGTCCACAAGAGCAACAAATGCTGTATACCAAGACAAGACAAATACTCTTTTCTCGGTAAAGTTATAAAACATTGTTTCACTCTGAAATCGATATCAATTGACTTGTCATAGATTCATAGTTATTTGTTTGATGTTTATTGTGGTATCAATGTAAATTTTAGGTGTATGACGGTATGAGATATTGTCACTTTATTAGTTGGCATTAAAAAACACTACATAAAAGTTTTAGAATTTAAGGTTTCATCACTGTACTTGGGTTTCTGGTTGATTTGAGATATAGTCATATCTTATATAAAAGAAAGTGAACAATTGGAGATTGATCCACTCAGGGGAGAGGCAAGTGGTTCATTAGTTGAGTACTTAGGTTCAATTGATTCACATTTCAAAGCATTCATTGTCAAATCAAAGATTGGCTTGGGCTGGAGGTTAGATTTTGGGTGTTCTGGTTTATTCGGCCAGTATACTGTATATAAAATGGTGGTCTGACGTCTTGTATTGCTTCCACATATTAATTATATCAATAAAGCTAGGGACATAACCAAAATTCACAACATTCCTAAATTAGCCTACCACCCACACATGGGCTCCCCACAATCTGCAAATTAAATATTGTTTTTACCATCCATGTGCGTTTGGTGGTAGGTTAATTTGGGAATGTTGTGAAATTGTTGTAAATTTTTGTTGTGTCCCTAGATGGACTTTAATTATATATGAATAAAACCAATGCCTGTGAACCTTTAGTGGAAGAGTAAAAATAGTCTCTTCTAAAAGGGGACAAATAGAATCAAACCCAATGCTTAGTAGGGGACTTCTAGGTAGCCTGATAAACTGTTCCCTATAATTTTTCTGTAAGCTATTGTTGCCTTACCCCAGCACGCAGTGTCATTGGTTAGAGCATTATAAATGTAGGTGTTCTACTTTCTTAATAAGTACCATTATTTAGAAAAAAAAAAAAAATTTAAGTACTCATTATGGATAAAACATATAATTAATAGGTTTTTATTTTATTTTATTTTATTTATAATGAGAATTGATATATACATATGTAGATCCTTTCTTATAGTATTTAATACTTAGTTCTTGTTCAGCATGATAAAGGGTTGAAAAAGATTACAAAGAATGTGTTCAACGGTCTGTTACCAAAATATATGTAAAGGGCACGTTTGGCATTCACCATTTATAGTTTGTTATTTCTTAATTTTTGGTTTGGAACCCCAAGGCTTAGCACAATTGGCTAGGACTCCTGGAGGTCACTAGTTCGAATCTTCACCTCCCTCTCTTTGGGGCAAAACTTACTTATCAAAAAAAGAGAAATTATAGGTTAATTTATCTGGAGTTTGTCGTCTGCTTGATCTGGTTGCATGAATTGAGCAAATTTTATCCAGGTTTCGTAGGTCCCGCATCCATCTGGATAAACATACAGTTAGAGGTTTTTTCTGTCACCTTAGAGCTTTGATGGTTTGAAGTGGTTATTTGCTTGATTTTCCAGCTGCATATGTGGTTTCATGTGATCCTTAATCTGTGTGTGTGTCAATGAGGTGGCGCACTTCTCTTACTGTTGACAACTTAAAGATGGAAGCTCTTTCAAGTTTATCACTTGGTGCTTAAAAGCTTATTATATAAACTTGCTTCAGTTTAAAATTTCAATTCTGCACTCCTATATGGCTTTTGCTTTGAAGCATTCAATGATTTTGTACTATATTTCTTCCTGTTGTGATTTGTGCAAGTCTTTACATTTCATTTTTTTTCCTAAATATTGCCTTCATTAGTACTTGGTTATGTGCCTAAAGTTGAGGACATGATTGTGCAAAATATTCAATTGGTTTGCTTAAATCTAATAACATAGAGAGAATTCAAGGATTTTCTTTTCCTTTTCCTGGAGTTCTCTCAACTGACACTTATGTTGTTTCCAATAACATGTCCAGGGTTCAAATCTCCCCTCCCCTGCTGTTATAATTATTGGAAACTTTTTTCTTCTGCTGTTGCACTCTCTTCGAAGCTTTGTATGACTGTAAAAATTTATTAGCAATAAAGAAGTTCCAGCATATTTTGATTGCCAGGGTACAGTAGTTGTTGCTGGTAGAGCAAGAGCTGTTGTGGTGGGAGTTGGTTCCAACACTGCGATGGGTAGCATTCGTGATTCGATGTTGCAAACAGAAGATGTAAGCATTGTGTATCTTCAGCTTTGGACTGTAATTTGTATCTGGGGAGATGTCTGTTGCCCATATCTTTTGTTTGCACATTGATTAATTATTCTTTTTAGTTCTTATGTAATGTTGTATGTAGAGAAATGTCAATTGCCAATAGCAATCTATTTGCCATTTATTTATTGTCAATTTACCGCAGAGGCTTGAAGTTGTGACCCTTATAGATATGGCTGTCAGCTATTTCCTAGTCGGTAAATTGGTACTGTACAAATTAAGGCCAATAACAGAAAACTTCCAGCAAATTAATTTAATGTGGACACTGATAAAATTCTGCTGTCTGGCCAATGAGTTTTGGCTCAAATAACACTTCTTCCTCCCCCAAGAATGGGTGGAGGGTGAGAATGTGAGTTGAATACCTACTGGTGTGTGTAACTATCAATCGAAAAATTCAAAAAAAAAGAAAAGCATCTGTCTTGGGATAGATATGAGCTATCTCAATTTGTGGCTTTTTGGAAATGTGAATTGTGACCCGACCTCTAGTCAGGATGGTAGCTTCCCCCACATGGGTCAGTTTGGGTTCTACTCCTTGTGGGCACTAGTCCTACCTTTGTTATATATTAAAAAAAAAAAAAAAAAAAATGGAAATGTGAATTGTGAAGTAGCCATTGACATATGAATTGGTACCTCGATCAGTTGGGAGACCTTGTCATATATGCCTTAGGTTGATAAGTAATTTTTGTGCATTACATTTGATTTTCCTATTGTTCTGTGGGTAATGATATTACTGCATTCTAACCAGGAAGATAATATAATTGTACTTTCTACATGTTAATGTGCAGTATTTACATTCTAGTTGTTGATATCTATAATTGTTTGCAGGAAGCGACACCACTGAAAAAGAAGCTGGACGAATTTGGTACCTTTTTGGCCAAGGTGATTGCAAATCGTTTTCAGTCTTCATTTTCTTGGGCATAGATGTGTAGTTGTCTTATTTTTGTTAGTACTTGTTTGTGATTAAGGCTTTGTTGTTGTTGTTGATTAATCTCTGGTAATTGGTAATTTTAATTTCTTGGAGAAATGAAAATGTTTTTTGCTAATTTTTTATGCTGTCAGAGTTCCTTTAAAAAAAAAAAGAAAGACTTTTCTGTTAGAGAGGATGAGTTGGTTGCGGAAAGAATGGTTCTGTTTAAAAGCTGGGTCCTGGTTGAGTCCGGATTTAGTGAACTGTAAAATGCTTCTTGCATCTTTTATCTGAAACTGTTTTAATCAGTTACGCCTTCTTGGACCTACATCAGGTTTTTACTCATTTTATGTTTCTAAGTGGCCATGTTTGTTGGTGGTCCCTGAGGATAGAATTTTTTCTGTGATTAATGAATCATGCTGTTTTTACCACGGGATTGTTTTCTTTCTTACCACTATCACGTGTTTCGCATTTTTAAATATATGAAAAGAAGTTTTGTCCTGACTTTCTAACAATTTTCAATCTCACATATCTTCGGGTCTCATAGAAAGATTAAGGTTTAATTTAATCATTAGTTTCTATTTGATGAAATCTTAACAATGGTTATGTTATTAGGTTATTGCAGGGATTTGTGTTCTAGTATGGATTGTAAATATTGGTCACTTTCGTGACCCTGCTCATGGTGGGTTCTTGCGTGGTGCAATTCATTACTTTAAGGTAATTCTTTTCATAATATTTCAGCTTGGTGTGAAAGGTTTTGTTCATAAAATGTATATAGGTGTTTTGATGGCTGTCAAATATCCTTCATTTTTCTTAGGATTGCCCAAAAAAGAGTCTAAGGATTTGGACTGTTTCTCTGCAATTTCAATAAGAAACTGAGTATCTTATTGGAATGGGCCAATATCTGATACTGTAAAAATCTCTTGCAGACTAAAATCTTGGTTTTTTTTAATTGAGCAAGGTTGATGAAAATAGGGTCCCAAGGATCTATTGCATGTTGTTCCTTGTTCACTTGAGTGAAATCAGTGCATGTTAAAGAAAATCCTGTCTTTCATATGAGAATGCATGGACAATTCCAAGATCTTAATTTGGATATTCAGGAGCTAGAGAAATAATTGTAATAGATTTCTCTTTTGAGTGATGAATCACATGGTGAAAATTATACTTATGTGATGAGAATTAGATTTTGTGATCTGGTTACTTCATGCAATGTCATTTTATGAAACTAAGGGATCTGGTTATTGCAAGCAAGTTGATTTTGCTAGATGGGTTCTTGAGCTGATGGGGTGATGGTTCCACATAGTCATACCATTATACTGTTTGGTTTATATTTCCTATATATTTTCTTTATTTAGTAGAAAAGTGTTGCGGTGAAACATGCTAATAAAAAGAGTTTAGTTGATGTGAATGTTCAGGTAAGTAGATTAATATAAAAAAGAAGAAGAATATTTAGGTAAGTAGATGGATAGGTTAAAATACAGGAAAAAATATAATAAAACAATGAAGATATTTGTAGAATGATGTGGGTGGTGTTCAGGGAGGATAAGATATGAGGGAAGTCCTTATGATGGTTTGCTCATCTGTAATGAAGGCTAAAAATCAGTATGGTGAATAAAGGATTTGATTCGAGTTGGGGGAGCAAAAAATATGAAGGAAACCAAAATTAACTTGAGCCAAGTAGTTGGAAAATCATGATTGCCAAATATTAAATTGAAAATATGGGCTTACATATGATTAAATGAACATTCAATCCATGTATCCAACCCCTACAAATTGGGGTTAGAGCTTCATTGAGTTGAGTTGCAGGCAAACTTTTACAGCTGTATATAATAGTTGTGTTAAAGCAAGACTACAATCCATTAAATTTTTGTGTAAATGTGTTCAAATCCTGTGAAATCATGTGATAATAATGTCCCTGATATTCCTTATACACATTTTCAGGAACCCATTTATTGGGGCTTCTGTGATTTTGTTTATGCAATGGATGCTGACTTTCATATGTTTGTGGTTTGGTGTTTAAGAACCTGGTTATCGTAATCAAATCATCTTTGTTATGATTGTCTACTGTTCTGTTGTTTTATTCGGTAATTTGGTTGTGCTGAGTTTCTTTTAAATGGTAATGTTGATTTCTTTTTTCTTTTCCATGTTTTTCTCCATAAAAAATGGATGCCTGCCTAGATTGCAGTTGCGCTTGCAGTTGCAGCGATTCCCGAAGGGCTTCCTGCTGTTGTTACAACGTGAGTGCTTTCCCTTTTACTTGGTTTGCATAATAAGTCATTAAACAGTTGTTCATTCTGGCGAGTTTAATTCTAAGTGAAAAAGACACTTATATTTCCCTCTTCCCTCCCTGATGTTAATTCTACTTCTACATTTTACATTTTTTTAAATATGAGTAAGTCTCCATTTAGTTATAGACATACCTTGATTTGAAGAGTAAGATATGATATTATTTTCAAATATGTTTTCTTGTGGCTGTTTTGAGTTTATTTTGTTGATTGATTTTTTTTTTAATTTTTTTAATAGATAACGAAATATTTTATAAAGAAAAAAAATAGCCAACCTGAGTACATTGGGGATGTACTGTGGGGGCAAAAATCAAGAACCAAAATTACAATGATCAAGTAAAAGAGAAAGAGAAAAACAAGAAAAATGCGATAGGGCCACACTCCAAACAAGGAGAGTGTGTAAGAAAAAGGACTTAATCTCTAGTAAGGACTGTTCACATCCCACAAAACAGCGAGCACTTCTTCCCCTCCAAATACACCCCATCAAGCAGTGCGGCACAAGTCTCCAAAAATCTATATTGCGATGCCACCCAAATTTACCTTGCCAAGATTCAAACAACTCAATGACCTTAAGTGGCATAACCCAATGCAGCCCAAACAAACAAGACACCAATGACCACAACTCACAAGCTACGGGACAATGAAGCAGAAGATGATCCACCGACTCTCCACACCTCTTACACATGTAATACCAATCAAGAACAACAATACGCCTTTTGCAAAGGTTATTGGTTTTAAGAATCTTACCTAAAGAAGTTGACCATGAAAAGAAAGCCACCCTTGGAGGAACTTTCGATTGCCACACCAACCTCCTAGGGGTGGAGGGTGTGACAATCTTTGTTGGGGTCTTAATGGAAGCTGGAAATTTGATATTTGGTCTTTTTATCATAAGGTCCAAAATGTAGCTCCTTCTACTTTCCCTTGGAAGGGCATTTGGAAAGTTAAGATTCCTAAAAGGGTGGCATTCTTTATGTGGATAACAGCTTATAGTCAGATTCTAACTTTGGATAACCTTATGCTCGGTGGTCGCCATTTGGTGAATCGTTGTTGTATGTGTTGTTGTAATGAGGAATCTATGGATCACTTGTGAATTTTTTGTCTGATAGCTCATTCTTTGTGGACGTATATGCTTCGGTTGTTTGGGATTGATTGGGTCATGCTAGGTTCAGTTGCAGACTTATTATTTTGTTGGTATCATTGGCTTGGGAAGCATAATTCTGATACTTGGAACTTGGTTCCAGGTTGTTTAACGTGGACTATTTGGACTGAACGGAATTGGCGTTCTTTTGAGGATAATGGAAAATTTGTGGTTTAGTTATTAGATTTATGCCAACGGACCCTCTTTGATTGGTCTCAGGGTTGGGGTTTTTTAGATTGTTCTACTCTTATGGATTTTCTTTTGTCTATTAGAATAGCTTAGTGGTTGTTTGTTTCTTTTTGTTTCTTACTACTCTTTGTTCACTACCGTGAACTCTTTGTATTTTTCTTGCTATTCCTTTTTCAATAATATTTTCTTCTTACTTATCCAAAAAAGAAAAAGAAAAAGGGAAGGAGAGTAGAAAGAAAGATAAAAACTACTAACCTCAAACCCTCTACTCCTAGCTAGCTTCCAACAAACCTTATTAGGGCCAACCCTTCGCACTTTCAAAGAGTAAACAATGTCCTTGAACCAATCAAAAGATTCTTCCTCCCAATCTTGCGGTGAATGACGAAAATGAAAATTCCAATGCCGCTGCCCACCAGATCAGCCCATAACCTTCACCACTAAAGAATCCCTTGCCCTGCTAAGACTATGAAGACTGTAAAGTTCTAGAAAAGCCTCTTTGAGGGAACAATCCCCACACCACACGTGCTTCCAAAACTTCACTCTAGTACCATCACTCACATCATACTGTAATAGTTTAGAGAAGTTCAACCAGCCACTTCTAATAAACCTCTAGAGGCTAACGCCATATGGACTAGTCACCTTTTTCATGCACCAACCAGCCCAGACATTCCTATATTTTGCCTCTATGACCCTCCTCCATAGCGCATCTGTCTCTAAACCATATCTCCACAACCACTTGCCCAACAAAGCAGTGTTAAAACCTCTCAATCGTCTGATATCTAGCCCCCCAACCTGCATTGGCTTGCAAACTTTAGTCCATTTCACCAAATGAAATTTAGAATCACCATTATTACCACTCCAAAGAAAATCTCTCTGTAGTATCTCCATATGATTGGCAACCTTCCCAGTCATAGGAAGAATGGAAATGAAATAAGTAGGTAAGGAGGATAAGGTACTTTTAATAAGAGTGACCCTACCTCCCTTAGATAAATAAAGCCTCTTCCAACCTGCTAGTCTTTGTTCCATCTTCTCTAAAATAGGATTCCATATTGATATCTCCTTGAATTTGGAGCCCAAAGGAGGTTCCAAATATTTCAAAGGAAGGAAAGAATGCCATCAATCCAACAGCCCCACCAGTTCATCCAGATTATGTACTTCTCCAACTGGAACTGACTTTGATTTCTCCAAATTAATTTTTGACCCTGAAATCTCCTTAAATCTATTTAGAATCTCCCTCAAAGTAACGAACTGATTAAGATTGACATCACAAAAAATAAGAATGTCATTCGCAAATAGGAGATGAGACACCATCATCGAAGCACCAGTTGTAGAACCTATAGAGAAGCCTGAAAACTGTCCAGCAGTTGCAGCCACATCCAACATATGACTCAAAGCTTCCATAACAACATCAAAGAGCAACGGAGATAGAGGATCCCTTTGCCTAATTCCCCTGGAGCTTCCAAAAAAATCCGAAGGACATCCATTAATCAGTATAGAAAATTTAACAGTAGAAATGCAACACAAAATCCATTTTCTCCACTTATCTGAAAACCCACAGCGCTACAACATATACATAAGAAAACCCCAATACACAAGATCATACCCCTTCTCCACATCCAACTTACACAACACTCTTGGAATCCCAGTCTTCCGTCTAATATCAATACATTCAGAAGTAATTAACACTGAATCCAAGATTTGTCTACCTTTCACAAATGCATTCTATGAATTTGAAAAAGCCCATGTGCTACCCTTCGAAAACGATTAGCCAACACCTTTGAAATAATCTTGTATATCCCACCAACTAAGTTGATTGGTTGGAAATCCTTAATCTCCACAGAATCTACCTTTTTAGGAATAAGGGCAAGAAAAGAAGTATTAAGGCTCTTCTCAAACACAGCACTTAGCTTGCATCTTATCTATTAAGATGATTTTGTATTTCCATTTCTGCTTAATGGTCTTTTTTTCAACTCTTCTTGTAGATGTTTGGCTCTTGGAACAAAGCGAATGGCTCGATTGAATGCTATTGTACGGTCTTTGCCATCTGTTGAGACCTTAGGCTGCACTACGGTAATTTGCAGTGACAAGACTGGAACTCTGACTACCAATATGATGTCTGTCTCAAAGGTAATTTCCCCAGACTTTTTTTTTTTTTTATAAAATTTTTTTCTTCCCTAATCTATGCACTTTCCAAACTTGCTATAAGGCCGAGCAATTTCTGAATCCTTCAAGGGTTTGCCTCTGCCCCTTGCACCTTGTTCTTGGTGTTTTTTGTTTTTGATGTTTGAATAATTTAATCATCAAAGGTAATATAGATTTAATTTGTTTTCATTGCTGCAATTTAGAAAAAATATCTGCTATGTTTTACTTTTTTTTTTTTTTTTGAAGTTTTATTTTGATAAGTAGTAGAAATGATTTATTATCTAACAAAAAAGTAATATGTTTACAAAACTTATTTTCCCACCATGTTGTTTGCTAGACATAGAAAACCTTTAATTCATGATTTGTTATTGGTATGTGTATCTTTGGTGTAATTATACTGTTTTATCAAATGAAAATTTTGCTCTGCTATTCCGTCTGGCCAGGTATGTGTGGTTCATTCTGTAGAGCGTGGTTCTGTGATTTCTGAATACAGTGTCAGTGGGACAACATACGCACCAGAAGGCATTATCTTTGACGGCAGTGGGATGCTGGTAACTTTTTTTTGTATATTATTTTTCTCTGGAGACTTGACTGCATACTTGTTGGTATTACATGTTATTTATTTATTTTAAAGATGAATATGATTCAGGAGAAGTGGAAAAGTTTTGAATGATCATTTATGTGTATTCTTTTCCTGATTATTTTATGTCAGAAATTTGGTTCACCAAATGGCACCTGTTGGACTCTCTTTATTTTTTTATTTTTTATTTCCTCCATGACAGAATCTTAGGTTTTACTTGGAGTGTATAGTGAAGATTCACTTAAAGTGACAATCCCTGTGTAGGACTTGTAAGTCTGATGCCACCCATACTTATCAAAAAAATATGATGCCACTCACTAGATATGCAAATGGTTTTGACTCCCAAGTTCCCTCAACTCAGCTTATATAGCTGTCAGTTGATTTCCATCATAATAGGGTATGATTGTAACCTGGTAGACGAGATACTTAGGCATTTGACTGAAATTTTAGGGTTGTTAAAATGCTTTAAAGTATGTTTCATTAAGAATAGTAAAGAACGGGCAAATAGGATGCTTAGGTTCATTGACTTGTGCCTTTCTCTCTCTCTCTCTCTCTCTCTCTATATATATATATATATATATATAGGGTTTTTATTCTGATATTATCATTGTCATCATTATTATCATCTTCATCAAACTTGAACTTAGAATTGAAACCTAACAAACTGTACAAGGTTTACACTTCGCGTAAGTCCAGCAGCTTTAGCTCTTTGAATGCACAAGCTTTATGCCTCGGAAATACCTAGAATCCGTTAGATAATTATCTTTCATTTTGTTATGAAGCAGGGTTTTGACAATGTTCGTGTCTAAAAATGCTTGTCATAATTGCAATAGAAACTAGAATAGTAGATAGAGGTACAACCATTTTATAAAGGAAATATCGTGAACCATTCTATTAAGTCATATGTGTTATCATTATATCTAATATTCTTCTTACTAAAATTGTCTAGCTGCACCTTAAGAATTGTTTTTAAAAAAAAAAAAAAAAAAAAAAAAAAAAAAATCCTTAAAGTGCAGCTAGACAACACAACATCACTCAAAACCCGAAGTCTTAAATTGTTAACTTTGGATTTCAAACATCTAACAAGCAAACTTTAATGCCAAACACGTATGGGTCAACCGGTCAAGTGACCATTTTACCTTTTAGATTCTCGAGGCCAATTTTCAATTAGAATTGCTAGTTTCCCAAATTTTGGGGCCCAAATATTTTTTGATAAGTAATAAGTTTATTGATATAAAAAAAGGGGAGAACCCTAGTACACAGGGAGTGTACAAGGAGTCAAACAATCAAGAACAAAAATTACAAGAATCTAGGAAATCAAGAGAAGATAAAAATGATTGGTTCCGCAATGCAGTCAACCAATCCATTAAAGTTCTAAAGAAAAATAGCTTCAAGTCTGATATTGATCTCTCCTTATCTTCAAAGCACCTGCTATTTCTCTCTCTCCAAAGGCACCACAATAAGCAATGGGGAACCATCAACCATATATACCCATTTCGATGACAACCAAATCTGCCTTGCCAACAAGCTAAAAGCCCTGCTACAGATTGCGGCATAACCCAGCTCACTCCAAACAATCCGAACACCATAGCCCACATATCCATTGCAACTAGACAATGAAGAAAGAGATGATCAACCGATTCACTATTACACTTGCACATGTAGCACCAATCCAATATCCAAACCTTCCTTTTTCGTAAATTGTCAATTGTTAAGCACTTCCCCAAAGCAACAGTCCAAACAAAGAAAGTTACTCGAGAAGGAATCTTCTGTTTCTAAATACTTTTCCAAGGAAAGCAAAAGTCATTAGGGCCCACTAAGAGACCATAATAGTCTTTAACCAGGAAGCCCTTCTCTCTATCAAGTTTCCAACACATCTTATCCTCACCAAACCCTTTCACCGAAGCACCATAAATGGTATCCATGAAACCAGCCAGTGCCTCTAATTCCCGAGCATGCACAACCCTAAAGAAACTTACATCCCAAAAAAGGACTCCATTATCAAGCTTCATAAGCTCAGCCACACTAACCTCCTTGTCTCGGCAAAGCCTAAACAATTCAGGAGAGCTTACTTCAAGAGAAGTCTCACCACACCAATGGTCTTGCCAAAATTTCACCCTGGACCCATTCCCAATATCATATAGAATGTGGCGAGAAAAAGAAGACCATCCCCGACTAATATATTTCCACAAGCCAACACCATATGGACCATTAATAGGCCTAGTACACCAGCCACCCCATTCACTGCCATATTTCACCTCTATCACTTGCCTCCACAGGGCAGTCCTCTCCATCCCAAATCTCCAAAGCCACTTCCCAAACAAAACTTCATTAAAAAGTCTTACCTTCCTTATCCCCAAGCCACCCGAATATAAATTTATTGAAACCAAAATTTCAAATATATATGTACACACACTTATAGAATATATATATTTGGGGGGGTGGGGGGTTTGGCCCACTTGGTCTAAAAGTGCCTCTGTCCCTGCACATTACCCATTTTAACAGTCCCGTTCATAAAGTTATCAATACCATACTGTACTAGCCTATATTTTTTGTATAGATCATTAAATTGATACGGATGTAGCTTAAACATGCTGATTCAAATGTTGGTCTATTCTGGTTTATATCAGACATTTTCAGCTGTTATTGGTTGATTCAAGTGATAAATACATTTTGGACTGGTACAAACCTATCTCCTGCAATTTCAATCTTTTGCCTCCATTCTCTCTTAATTTCTCAAATCTTCCTATCAATCTCTCTCTCAACCTCACCACTGGCTACTGGTGACATGATTATTGCAGTTTCAGGCTTCCTAACAATTCTTTGCTTTTTACCTGAATCCTTCTTCTCTGCTGCATCATTCTTTGCTTTCTCTGCCACAAAGCTTTTGTTGTACCCTTGTCTTGCATTTCGTTTCTCAGTCAAAATGGTTTTGGTAATTTGAATCTTTTGTTTTTCTTTTTTGTCAAATTGTCAGAGGATTAAGTGGTTTAAAAGTTAAAGCTTTAATTATTTTGCCAGAATTCACGTGAAGTTGTCATCTTTTCACTTCTCCCCGTGTTTATTTTTTTCCTCACTTCTCATGTTGATCAAAACCGAACTATTTACTTAGAGGTGGTGAGCTGGGCCATTACTTTATACAAGAAATGGCAGTAAGCTGGGCCATTTTGGGTTAGAGATATTTATATTTTTACAATCTCTTAATTTTTATACTTATAAACATGTGTGTGTGTATATCAAAAATCCCAAAATGGTATACTGGTGTTAGCCGGTAGCGAAATATTTTCCCTTACAAAATTGAAACAGCTTTAGATAAGAGTATTGTACTTTTTCTTCTTTAAACATCATGCCATTTTTTAACCCATTTTAGGAGAAAGTAATACATATAATATGTGCAATGACTTTTTAGAATTGAGTCTAGAGATAGGTAGTTTGTCTTCATTCAGAATCTCCCATTCAGGACTACATTGATATGATGTTGGGCTGTTTTGCAGCTTGAATTTCCAGCCGAATTACCTTGTCTTCTGCACATAGCAATATGTTCAGCCCTTTGCAACGAGTCTGTTTTACAATATAATCCTGACAAGGGGAACTATGAAAAAATTGGCGAGTCAACTGAAGTAGCCCTCAGAGTCCTGGCAGAAAAGGTTTGATCCTATCCCTGCTTTAATAAAATTATCCATCTCACCTAATTACTGTTGTTGTTGCTTATTCTTATCTTTCACCCACTCCCTCTGATACCTTTTTGTCATGCACTTGTTTATTTTACGTTGCAAACTTGCTTTTATTGCTTTCTGTTATCAGGTTGGACTTCCTGGTTATGACTCTATGCCTTCTGCTCTGAATATGCTGAGCTGTCATGAGCGTGCATCCTACTGTAATCACTATTGGGAGAGCCAATTTAAAAAGGTTTGTTTTCTAATTGGTTCCTACATTTTGTATGAATAAATGCATGTACCTGTATATATATGTATATGCATACAAAATTGACCAAGTTGAACTTAAATGTTTGTGGATATGGTTGAATTTAATGTTGATTCATGTTGCTGGACTGCCAATGATGGTTCAGTTTTGGGAAGGAAAAAACTCAAAAATTTCCCTCATAAACAATGGGAAAAATGTACATAGTTATAAATATTTTGGTATTTCTGAAGTTATGATATTCAGAATTTAATTCTCATGTAGGAAAGGTGTGAACATAGGATCTGAGTTAGCCTTTATTGAGCAACTCATTTTTGAATATCTATATGGGAAGAGCAGTTAGCAGTGATAAAATATTATTATTATTGATAAAGTAAAGAGGAATGATAGGTTTTTAGGATCAAAAACTTTTCTTTGGATCATAATATTTTATCTTTTATTATCTTCCCTTGATTCTCTTGTGAGTTAGATGCTCCTCTTTCCTTTTTGGTGGAAGAGGGGGAGAGGGCATTGTCATGCTTGGCCCACAAAGAGACAGACCTTGTACATGTTAATTCTAAGTGTTTGTTGCCCATAGTTTCATTCATGGTACTTCTAGTTTGCGTAAGACTGCTGTTAGTATAAAGCTTGATGTTGTAAGTAGAATGAAATTCCTTAAATAGGAGATAATCTAAACAAAAAAAAAAAAAAGCTTTTGCAATATAGAATATTTTGTAACAAAAAATTTACTGTTTATTTTGATATTTTGCTATTTTCTTGTTGATGTAAGCTTAAGGTAATGGTATTTGCAGATTTCTGTTTTGGATTTTTCTCGTGATCGTAAAATGATGAGTGTGCTTTGTAGCCGGAAGCAGAAGCAGATTATGTTTTCTAAAGGTGCTCCAGAAAGTATCATTTCTAGATGCACAAATATTCTGTGTAATGGTGATGGTTCCACTGTTCCCCTGACAGCTAATATTCAAGCCGAGCTGGAATCAAGGTTTCACAGGTTTGATTCATTTTGTGTTTCACCCTTTCACTACCTTTTCCTTTTCCCTAATTGTTCTTGTTGTAATTATTTATATATTTTATGTGTGAGCACGTGTCTTTCTTATATACCTAATTTAATAATGCACAATTTTGGTTTGGGGATGACTACAATCATCTCATGAACTTATGCTCCTTAAAATGATGAAATGTCTTTAAATATATCTATGGATATTACGTATACCTAATCTTGTCAATTTTGTTTCAATACTTTCCGTGAGGAAACTTAATGAAGGTTCAAATACTATTGTTGATTCATGCAATCCAAATGGGATTTAGAGAAACCTTTTGCTACATGGCAAGGAGGCCCATCAGTTGTAGAGCTTTGTTTTTAGATCTTTTGGGATCTACTGGGTTTTGCTAGAGAGAGTGATCGATCTTTTGTTTGGGTGGAGGAATTGGATGGGAAAACATTCCTTGGATATTTGAAATTTTTTTCTGTAATGTTTGATGTGGATTATTTGGAGGGAGCACAATAGTTGTATGTTTGAGGATATGGAGAGTATGGGGGATCAGCTCTTAGTCTTATGTGTAGGCACTTTGTTTGATTGGTCTTGTGCAAAGAGATTTACAATTGGTGAATCCATCTCAGCATTTATAGTCATTATCTTTCTGTACATAATTCTTTTATAACGTGTTTAATTATTTTAGCTACTTTGTACCCCTTTTTGTATGAAGTAGTCTTCTTTCAATAAAATTATTCTTAATTAAAAAAATAAAAAGGATTTAGAGAATAAAACAATTTAGTAAGGGAAATAAGAGAGCTAGTTCAAGCTATCCTTGGATATTTGAAATTTGTTTCTATTATGTTTGATGTGGATTATTTGGAGGGAGCACAATAGGTGTATGTTTGAGGATATGGAGAGTATGGGGGATCAGCTCTTAGTCTTATGTGTAGGCACTTTGTTTGATTGGTCTTGTGCAGAGAGATTTACAATTGGTGAATCCATCTCAGCATTTATAGAGTCATTATCTTTCTGTACATAATTCTTTTATAACGTGTTTAATTATTTTAGCTACTTTGTACCCCTTTTTGTATGAAGTAGTCTTCTTTCAATAAAATTATTCTTAATTAGAAAAATAAAAAGGATTTAGAGAATAAAACAATTTAGTAAGGGAAATAAGAGAGCTAGTTCAAGCTATCCTTTTCGCTTTGAGAATATGTGGTTGAAGGCGGAAGGGTTTTTAGATAAGGTGAAGTTCTGGTGGGAGAATTACCACTTTCAAGGGACTCCTAGTTACATTCTTGCCAAGAAGTTGACTGCTCTAAAATCAGACCTGAAGAAGTGGAACGAATCTGATTTTGGCAATATTGCAGCCAAGAAACAGCTTTTATGGAGTAAGCTGAATGTTTTAGATTTAAAAGAGGACCATCATTCTCTTTCCAAGGTGGAAAAATTGGAAAAAACCTCATTGCGTACTGAACTTGAGAAGGCTGCCTTGTTAGAGGAGATTAGCTAGAGACAAAAATCCAGAGTATTGTATTTAAAGGAGGGCGACTCCAATACGAGGTTCTTTCATAGGATGGCTAATTCTAATAGAAGAAATAATTGTATTGAAAACCTTATGATTGATGGGGCTTTGTCGTCCAACCAAGATAGGATTGCTGCCCATATTGAACATTTTTATATGAACCTATACTCTGAACAGCAAATGCAGCGTCCTTTCCCAGATATTTTGGATTTCCCTAGGATTTCAAGGGATAATGCGGTTTGGTTAGAGAGACCTTTTGAGGAAGTTGAGATTTTTGAAGTTATCAAGGAGTTTAATGGGGATAAATCTCCTGGGCCTGCTGGTTTTCCGATGGCTTTCTTCCAAACTTGCTGGGAGACTCTCAAATCAGACATCATGGCTGTGTTCAATCATTTCCATGTTTTAGGCCAGTTTGAAAAAAGCTTGAATGCAACTTTTATCGCTCTCATTCCTAAAAAAGCTGCTGCGGTGGATGTAAAGGACTTTCGGCCTATCAGCCTTGTTGGGGGTGTTTATAAAATTCTAGCTAAAGTTTTGGCTATTCGTCTTTGCATGGTTTTAGGAGAGATCATCTCAGCTCCTTAGAACGCCTTTGTTCTTAACAAGCAGATTCTTGACTCCGTTCTTATTGCCAACGAACGCCTTGATAGTAGATTGAAGTTTGGTCAGCCTGGGTTGTTATGTAAATTGGACATAGAGAAAGCCTTTGATCATGTGAACTGGGGTTTTCTTACTCAGGTGCTTGAGCGTTGTGGATTTTCTATTAAGTGGAGGCGATGGATCTCTTTTTGTTTATCTACGGTTCGTTTTTCTATCCTCATTAATGGTTCTCCCCACAGGTTTTTTGGAAGTTCAAGGAGGTTGCGGCAAGGTGATCCTCTGTCCCCTTTGTTATTTGTGTTGGTTATGGAAGCCATCGGTAAAATGTTGGATAATGCTATCCTTGAAGGTCGTTTGTCAGGATTTAATGTAGGTGTTTCGGCTGGAAGGTCTTTGATGGTTTCCCATCTCCTTTTCGCTGATGTTACTCTAATTTTTTGTGATGCTAATATTGATCATTGCTGATTCTCCGTATGATGCTCATTTGGTTTGAGACTATGTCTGGTCTGAAGGTAAATTTAGGTAAGTCTGAGCTGGTGGCTGTGGGAGCAGTTCCTAACATGGATCTTTTGATGGCTGTCTTAGGCTGCAAGCAAGGGTTTCTCCCAATGAAATATTTGGGTCTCCCTTTGGCGGCAAAATTTAAGGACAATTCTATTTGGAATCCAATTCTAGAGAAGATGGAAAGAAAATTAGCAAGTTGGAAAAAATTATATCTATCCAAGGGAGGTAGAGTCACCTTAATTAAAAGCACTCTCTCTAATCTTCCTACTTACTTTCTCTCTTTATTTCCCATTCCTGCTTCGGTGGCCAATCGAATTGCTAGGCTCCAGCGGGATTTTCTATGGGGTGGCCTTGGAGATGAGCCTAAATTTCATTTGGTTTTTTGGTCTTTGGTGTGTACTCCGTTTGCTTTAGGTGGGTTGGGGATTAGAAACCTGAGAACTTTCAATGTAGCTTTATTAGGGAAGTGGTTATGGAGATTTGGGCATGAAAGGGAAGCTCTTTGGCGTCAGGTGATAGAGGTGAACCATGGTTGTGATTGGGGTGGTTGGTGTTCTAGCCCTTCCTCTAATCCTTATGGAGTCGGTTTGTGGAAAAATATTAGAAGGGGGTGGCACTCTTTATCTCGGTTTTTTCAGTTTGAAATTGGAGATGGTTCAAAAGTACAGTTTTGGCTAGATTGTTGGTGTGGTTCTTCTTCTCTTGCTGACCGCTATCCTGATTTATTTAGGATTTTTCGTAGCAAAGAGGCAAGTGTGGCGGATCTTATGAGGTTTACCAACGGTGTTCTCCATTGGGAGATTCTTTTTTGTAGGGATGTGCATAATCGGGAATTGGAAGCTTTCCGGAGCTTCATCAATTCCATCTATTGCACTCCTGTAAGGGGGTTTAGGGAGGATAAGAGATGTTGGTTGCCTTGTAAGAGTAAGGGGTTCTCGGTTAGTGCTTACTATCATCTCCTAGTTGGCCATAGTGAGCAGTCTTTCCCTTGGAAAAGCATTTGGAAGCAGAAGATTCCCTCTAGAGTGGCTTTCCTTGTTTGGACCGCTGCCTTGGGGAAATGTTTGACTATTGACAATTTAAGGAAAAGAAAGATTTGCATTTTGGATTGGTGTTATATGTGCAATTGTAATTGTGAATCTGTTGACCATCTTTTCCTTCATTGTCCGGTTTCTTTGGAGTTGTGGAATATGGTGTTTGGTTTATTCGGATTTTATTGGGTTATGCCTCTGTCTGTCGTTGGGCTTTTTGCTTGCTGGCAAGGTCGATTTGGTCACCATCGTAATGGAGATTTATGGAGGGTTGTTCCTCATTGTTTGTTGTGGTGCATTTGGAAGGAGAGAAATAGTAGGTGCTTTGAAGACATCGAGCGCTCCATACCTGACATCAAGCTCCTATTTTTCAGAACTTTATTGGACTGGTTCTCTGTGTGGAGGAACCATCCTTTTTCTTCTATTTTGGATTTTCTTGATTTTTGCAACGTTCGCTTTTGATTTGTTCCCCCCTGTATACCCCCTGTGTACTTGGGTATCTCTCTCTTTTTTATCAATGAAATTTTATTACTTATCAAAAAAAAAAAAAAAATAATGAGAACACCCACACTCAATCCTCAAGAGAAAGGGGGAGAAAATGCCACAAACCTTGTCTAAAATTTCAGCCAATCATTCTCCAAAAAAGCAATTGTTATAACTCTAGCAAATTGATAAATTAGACAGAGGATATTTCCCTAGCGAAAACATGATCACAACTACTAATCCAGATGTAATCTAATGATTCTAAATCTGTCCTTGAATGGTCACATGAGTAGTTAAAAGGTCACATGACTTATTACATAAAAAATTTAAAAGACTGACTTAGCAAACATATTAAGTTTTAAGACACCCAAAAAAAAAAAAAAAAAACCAAGATGGATTCCACAATCTGTCTTGCATATATCAGGCTTCCTTTTAGTGTGATGCTCAACTCTTTGTTAGTCCTCTTCAACATGCCATTGATGCTGAAAGTTGATGTTCATGTGTGTTATTTCCATAGTTTCTACAACTATGGCTAATATTTCGAAGATCAAGTGTAAATTAATTTCTGCATATTCTTTACCACTTTAATTTTTGGTAGTTGGTAGTATGAACACAAATTTATTGTTCAGTTTTGCAGGAAAAGAGACATTGAGATGCCTGGCTCTTGCCTTGAAATCAATGCCCATGGGTCAGCATACTCTTTCTTTTGATGATGAGAAGGATCTTACATTTATTGGGTTGGTATGCTTTCTTTGCCAAACAAAATATGATATTTATTTGGTGTTTATATCACATTCTTGCACTAAGCTACGTAGAACACAGATTGTAGTAGTATGCGGAAATGGAATGTAAATGTCGTATGCCATTTGACATAGAATGTCTCTTGATAGGGGTGAGCTTACATACAACTTACATAGACTGTTTCATTATAAGTTAGAATGTGATATGATAGTTTAAGTTAAAATATTTATCATAGTAGCCTGGTTTTGCCCCAAAACCTTGTATAAATGGAGAAAATGTAAATCTTTGGCTTGGACACCAGATGCAAGCCATCAAATACATGGTTGGACAATAGAGGTCCACTACCCTTTGAACTCAAGTGTGATTAATTTATTAGATCCTATTGGAATTTTTTGTAGTTAATGTGATTGATTGGATTTGATTTTGATTGAGGATTTTGTGGGATTTATTTATCTCATAATTATGGTCTTATTTTTTCTTCCTTATGGATGTAACCCTGGAAGTCCTTCTAAAAGAAGGCTGCCATAACGTTGACGTTCTGATGAATTCGATGAATAATATTGAATTGATATTTTCCTCCCTAGCTTGGTAGTGATTCTAAGCAGCCTTAGGTGGTGAAGCCTAGGGTTTAGGCAAGCTCTAGGTGGTGAAGCCTAGTGTTTGTTTTGTTCTTTTTAAATACCTACGAACATTTCTTGACAAACCTCATACTGCATCATTTTTTAATAGTAAAAAATAGCGTATTGGAATTAAAGTGAACCACGTTTGGATCAAGTCATCTCAGAAACTCAGTTTTCTGGGATAATAGTGAATTATAGTAACTCTGTAATGGACATTATGCTGAATGAAGTCTTGTTTGCGTACTTTTTTGATTCGCTATTCGGGGCTTTATTCTAGCTGATTGTCTGTATTGCTGCTAGGCATAGTCTCCACCTCTTTTGTAAAGCTTTAGTGATAATTTATCAACCACTAGTTGAGATAGAATTGGTCCCATTTTTTATAATAAATTTGCAAGTAAATATTGAAGTTATTATAGACCTTCGTATTGTTCAATAAATCCACGCACAATATTCTGTCACTTGTTTCCTGTCAACCCCCCCCCCCCCCCCCCCCTCCTTTTTTCCCTTTTCACTTGTATCAATGTTTGATGAACGAATAATAGTTGGACTATCTGGGTATTTGAATGCGGGAGGCCTTACCTAGATCCAAGATCAATATAGTATATGATTATTTACCCTTTGGAACAGTAGTTGATACACAATTACTACACAATAGAATATGAAAATTAATGTAAAAGAAGGAATGGTTTTGGATTAGCAATGTGTTGATTTTTTTTTTTTTTTGTTGTTATTATAATTATTTTGACATGAAAGTTAGAAATTTTATTAATATCAAAGCCAAATATATGTTTGTAGAACATTGTACATTCCAACGCATCACCATTTGCATGGAATTCCCACATTTCTCATTGAATGACACTATTGAAAATTAATGGCCCCTATACAATTTGTGTATTGTGGGATGCCGGGATGGAACAAATGGAGTTCTCCTGACGAAACAGAGTTGTCTGGTAGCATCTGTTTTTGCTTGCTTGGTGGTGTGGGACAGGGATCTGACAGTTAGCCCTATTATTTGGGAACCATCTCATATGGGATAATGGTGAAAGGTGGATGGGCTGTAGACATTTTCAGTTCAACTATCTAATTTGGGTGCTATGTTTTTCTAGAGATGGATGTTTAGGGCATTATCAGAAAAGTTATTGTCCTTTCACAGAAGTTAGGTATTCAATCTTTGTATAGACTAATGTGGTCACCATTTTCATCAACTGTTTTATGATTCATGAGGAGCAGAAAAATCTTTATGCTTCTGTGGAGAGGAACTTTTTTCTGTGTGGCAGAGAATTAAGTAACGGGTCTATGTATGATTGATGAGATAACTTTCTGGTAAACTTGTAGGCATAGTCACTTTGGGATGTTGGAGTTTTTGTTGAATCCTTTCTAGAAACAGAAAAAGAATATGTGAAATACTCTAATTGTTGACATTCTTCTTCTTCTACTTCTTCCTGAGGTTTATTTATTTTTTTAACATGTGCACTTGATGGGTCTTGAACCCTTGTCCTCACCCTCCACCTAGAACTTATAAGGGGAAGAGGTGCTGGTTGGGCTAGAGCTTATTGGCACTTCTTGAGGTTTATAGTTAGTTTATTTCTATATTTACTTTAGTTTATCAGACCTTTTAGTAGCAGTTTGTTTACTGTTGAACCATCTGATTAAGATTTGGGTTCTCCTTCAAAACCTTGACTTGGAAAATATATAAGCATACATTTTTTATGTTGGTCTTGCATGATTTTTCCTCTGTGTCTCCCTTTTGAAGGTTGGAATGCAAGATCCACCCAGAGAGGAAGTGAGAAATGCTATGCTTTCATGCATGACTGCAGGCATACGTGTTATAGTTGTCACTGGGGATAACAAGGTAACTTAAAATCGGTGAAACTCCCTCCCCCTTTCTTTTGTTTTTTCTTTGGAAAATAGGGTATTTGTTTTCATATTTATGCTGCCCTCAATAATTTGAGACACAATTTCAGTCTACTGCCGAATCAGTTTGCCACAAGATAGGTGCTTTTGATCATCTGGTAGATTTTGCTGGACACTCTTTCACTGCTACAGAGTTTGAGGAACTTCCAGCATTGCAGCGAACACTGGCATTGCAACGTATGGCGCTTTTCACCAGGTAAACCATGTCTTATCTATGTTTAGTCAGTTCCAATGGGAGATATGATAGATCATATTAAATATGTATCTTCATTCTGATTTTTCAGGGTTGAACCTTCTCATAAAAGGATGCTGGTTGAGGCCCTCCAGCACCAAAATGAAGTGGTATGCCCATCACAGAATGCTTGTGTGATTAGGAACATGTGATATCTTGTTCATTGTTAGGTTTGGGATGCAGTTTATTGCTTGCTGTCAGTGTCTGAGTATTTTGTTTACTTGAGAGTGTCGAAAGAAAAGGAAGGCGGATCATGTTTATCAGACTTTTAAAAATTGACTAAACTAACAATAGTTGGAAGTTACATATATATGTATGTATATTTCTTTCTTTATTTATCCTTTATCCTTGAAGACAGGTGTTATTGTGGGGTGTTTAAGTTGAGAAGACAATTTGCAAGAGAGATCTAAGGGGGGGAGGGAAAGATATAGTAGATTACTTACACATATTTGGCATTGGCTTTGATATATTAAAATATCTTTAAGAAGATGAATATGACTGGTTGAATTGGATTCTTCTAAACAACACCATATTGTTTGGATAAGGTTTTCTTGAAGTTAATTGTTATATCTCTCAGCTCTTTGTATCAATCATTATTAATTTATGTTGCATTGTATTTGATCCTATTTGTTGTACTTTCACTTCCCCTAAAATTTTGAACATAATTCCTTGAATCTGTTAGGTTGCAATGACTGGTGATGGCGTCAATGATGCACCTGCACTGAAAAAAGCAGATATAGGAATTGCAATGGGTTCAGGAACAGCCGTTGCCAAGGTATCAATAGGAAGTCTGCGTGTGTGTGTGTGTGTTCAAAGCAATAGAAAGACCCCAACCATTCACTGGATGAGCACCATCCAGCCACTGGGATTAATTTTCTCTAGTTTGAAGTTTTTCAAACTTTAGTCTCATGAGCTATCCTATTCCTTCTGGCCAAAGGGCAGTTAGTTGGTGGGCTTTTATCTAAGACCCCTTTACAAAAGTTCATATCAAGGACGATGAACAAGTTTGAGTGCCATAATAAGTGTGTGACTTATAATACCTTCATATTTATATAAAGGCAACATTACATAATTTAGATATTGACCTAATGTTTGCTTGATCCTTGTTGTATTGAGGGGCAATCTAAACTAAGATTCACTGTCTTCAGTCATGTTATGCAAAATTCAATCCACATAATTTTGATCCTAAATTTATTAACAGTTATAGTACTATTATGTTATACTAGTTTTTCAAAATCTCACTTGATGTGCAAAGTACTCCTAAGCTTGGTTTCCCTGCCTGGTTTACCAAAGTTAGTTCTATTTTCATTTTCCTCATTATCTTTATTGTTGGCCTTTTCAGAGTGCTGCAGATATGGTTTTGGCTGATGACAATTTTGCTACAATTGTTGCGGTATGCCAGTCTCTCAATCCTTATCAGTAGGGTCTCCATAGTCTTCTCTTTACCTGTTTTCTTCCCATGATTTTTTTTTTTCTCTTGTGAAAATTTATTCTCTTGATCTTGTTAATTGACAAGAGAAATCTTTTTCACTATTTTCATCGTTCGTTATGGGCAGGCTGTTGCAGAGGGAAGAGCCTTATATGTTAACACTAATTGTTTAATTATGGGCAGGCTGTTGCAGAGGGAAGGGCCATATACAATAACACAAAGCAGTTCATCAGATACATGATCTCTTCAAATATTGGTGAAGTAGTTTGCATATTTGTGGCAGCTGTACTTGGAATTCCTGATACCCTTGCCCCTGTAAGTTTATAAGTGTACAGATTTTGATCTTTCAGTCATCAGTTTATGTCAAAAAACTAAAGAGCTACTTTATTTTAACAATGATTTTGTCATTGTAATGGTTTCTATTAAAAACGCATATAAATGTTATTTTTGTAGGATCCATGCATGGTATCTTCATTACTACCTGTTGTTGAGAAATAGTTTGTTATTTACATTAAGATTGTAAAATAATGTTAATTACCTTGTTGGTAGCAATCACTTGAAATTATGAATCCCTTTGCATTTTTCCTGTTTCTATCTTTTGCTCAAAAGCAAAGAGTTAAGGTTTAAAAATATGACTAAAACCACCCCCCCCCCCCCCCCCGCCCCCGCCTCTTCTTCTTTTCCTTGGGCTCGAAATCCAGGTCCAGCTGCTCTGGGTCAATCTGGTTACTGATGGACTGCCTGCCACTGCTATTGGTTTTAACAAGCAAGACTCTGATGTGATGAAGGCTAAACCTCGTAAGGTATATCTTTCTCAATTTATTAAATTGTGTGTGGGGCCAATGAGCTATAGCTCAACTGTTCCTTCTCCCATAATAATGGGATGGAGGGTAAGGTTGAGTTCAAGACCCACTCGGGTGCATAACACATTTGGGCCTATTCCTTCTCCCATAATAATGGGATGAAGGGTAAGGTTGAGTTCAAGACCCACTCGGGTGCATGACACATTTGGGCGGTGTTACACATAAATAAAGTGTGGGGTTTTCTTTTGGGGGTGTTGGTAAATTCTTTGCTCTTGCAAATAGATTATACAACACATTTGGGCAATAGTTTTCTAAACAGACCTTTTCCTCTGACCATGTTATTTAATTATGAATCTTAAAATATATCAAGTTGTTTTATTATATGATCAGAAATAGCATTTCTTCTCATGTTATGACACTTTTCTCAAGATATATCACTGCCCATTCAAAATGGATGTGCAGGTGAATGAAGCTGTTGTCAGTGGATGGTTGTTCTTCCGCTATTTGGTAATTGGAGGTATCCATAAACGCTATACTTTGTTTTGTTTATATGAAACACCCTCCCACATTGCGGTATAATGTTGGATTCAGCATGATCAACCTTGGGTTGGGTGGTTGGGTATTATATCACACACACACAAATGAATTAAATATTATTGATCTTGCTCTTTATGGTCAAGTTTCCTTTTTTCTTTTTAACCCTCTTCCAGTTAACTTGATAGAGTAGAAAACCAAAACTGATGCAATACTAGAACTAAAGAACAGAAAAATTAAATAAACTAGGAATCGACATTTAGGTGTGCTTGGAATTGGCACCAAGCATGGAGGTAAACCTAGGAATAACCTAGGGTTGGTTGCAATCAGCATTGAACCATCATGAAAATTTCAAATGAAAATTTTTAATCACGTAAATTGTAAAAATATTGAACTTGGGTTCCCTAATTGAGTTCCGAAATTATTATCCTAGTGGGAAGATAAAATAATTCTACTCACTTATAAAATAAAAAATTCTACTTACCTGGTATGAAAATGAATTAAATTCCTAAACCATATAGACAAAGAAAATAACCAATTACATAAATAAAGTGAATCCTAGACATTAATTAATTAGGCCTTAGGCCCAACAAATAGCTGGCTCCATCCATAAGGCCACTGGTTAGGCCGTCTTCTTCTTGCGTTTGCATCCATAAGTCAGCGTAATTTTTTTTTTGGGGGGGGGGGGGGGGGGTGGTCTATATCTTGTGTCCACACAAAGACTTGATTTTTTCCCCTTGTATCTATTTTTGGGCTGACTGAGCTGCATTATGACTATAAATTGCTTGGTTAAATTTATCTATTTTTCTGATCTTATTCATTTCTTGGATAAATTGCTCCCTATAAAAATTGTCATGGTTCACTGTCTTAGGTCACATTATTGTTTGTTTCAGTCTATAACAAATGCCCAAAATTAGGTAAGAAATAAAAATTTATAATTTATTGAATATTTTCTCCATGGCAATTTCTCAAAATTAATCCTGTAATCACTGCCTTAGGGCCCAAAAACAATTGGCGTATTGTGTAACAATTGTGAGGTAGAGGTTAGTGATTAGTATGCATTTGGAAAAACTAATTCTGTTAGATATATGATTTATGGTCTGTTTGGATTGAGGGGGATGGAGGGGGAGTAGAGTAGATTTAGTACAAATTTAGCTTATTTTTAACCTACTCTACTCTACTCTCCTCCACTTCCCCTCCTTCCCCTCTCTATCCAAACAGACGATTAGTGTTTGCGCATTCTTAATACTTGGTTTCTTCAGACAACTGTGTTGCTTGATTCAGGGGTACAGTATATTTATCTGTTGTTTATTTTGCTTATGTGAGTCCTATTGAAGGTGTATAAAGTGTGATTTGGTTGATGCAGCTTATGTTGGTCTTGCCACTATTGCGGGGTTCATATGGTGGTTTGTTTATGCTGATAGCGGTCCCAGACTTCCATACAGTGAATTGGTAAGAATTCATTATATGTTAGGATTATTGTTGTTGGTTAGCTTATTGGAATGGGAATATTTCTTTGATTTGTGGCTTCCTTTATTTAGTTGGTGCAAGCCATATTGAAAATTTTGGATTTTTAAATCTCTTTAATTTTGTGTTTAACTGTAATATTTTGGATGGAGCCCGAGTAAATGCATCCTCCAAATCCATATTGGAGCCAAAGTAACAAAAATAAATAAATAAAAGATTATGTGGTATTTGATAAATGTTGGTTCAGTATGGGGACGATAGGCTACGGGTACGGGGATACAACATTTCTTGAAAAATTTAGGAGACAATATGCTAGGGATATATGTATTAATTACTTATAAAATATATTTTATTTATAGTTTTTAAATATTGTTAAGCATTTATTTTTTATATATTGTTTAGCATATATCAATTTAAGAGCAATAATGATTGATAATATGAATCCATGACCATTAAATGATATTTAGATTACAAACCAAAATCCAAAAGAATAAATAGAAGATAACTAGATACATGTTCAACATTGAAACCAAAATATAAATAAAATTTTTTACAAGTTTGGGCTATTTCTCGCTATCGGAAGTAGGATTACAAGGCAAGTCGTATCATGGGTGTATACTAGATGTATTGACACTTAAAAAATGACCGGGTATGTATCTTTTAGAGGTATCCAATATGATACCGGTATGATACTTATCGGATACTGGTACATGAAGTAGTCTCATTCCAATAAAATACTTATTTACTTATAAAAAAATAGTAGTAAATGGTGGTTTTTCTTAATATTTTGTTTACTCATGTTTCTTATGATACACTGTAACTTATGTAAATAATTAAAAATTTGTTCTTTTCAGAGAATTGCTTCCAGTATTAAGTACCATTGGCATTGCCCTTTTGAAACTCTGATATCTGTGATTGCAGATGAATTTTGACACTTGTGCAACAAGGGAGACTACTTATCCTTGCAGTATATTTAATGATCGACATCCCTCTACTGTGTCCATGACTGTGCTCGTTGTTGTTGAGATGTTCAATGCTTTGAATAATCTTAGTGAAAATCAATCTCTTCTGTGAGTATTTGATTTGTTTTATAATCTTCATTTCTTTTGTGTTTTCCCCCTTTTCAATCATTTATTTTGAATGCTGAAAAATGTATAATTCAATAAAATTAAGTAGCGAAAAGAACTTTCCAACCTTTTATGTTATTTAGTTCTTTCCTATAAGGTAGCATTTGAAGTCAAAAGAAAATTTATGAACAATTACCTATCAAAAAAAAAAAAAAATTATGAACAATTAAAATCACCATGTTTTTGTCCTTTCTATCTGGTTGGTCTGGAATTGTGCATGTTTTTTTAGATTTGATTCTGTGACATAGCATATACTATAAATCATCTGGCTGCACCTTTGAAGTGGGGAGTGCCATACTATTCTTACAGATTTTATTTTACTGGGTGGATTAAATCGGAGAAGCCATGTTGATTAATATCCTTATGTTCTTCTTAACCATAGTATCACATGTTTTTAAATTTCTGTGTGTCCTTATTCTAAGTGATTGGAGACAGTATTGAGTAGGAACTGATTTTTTTTATAATTCAGTTTCTTTTTCTGTAGTTTCATCCAAAACTGACTTAGGTAGAAGTTCTGAGAACATGATCATCAAAGATGTATTACCGGTAAGGTTGGGAATAGTACTATGTTGGGGGTCTTTTTGAGCACCCAGGTCCAATCAAAATTGACCAGTTTTTACTAAATCCAGATATTAAAATCTTAATTATGTTGGGAGTGTTCAAAATGGAAAGAAAATATGGTTTTATTGAGTCTCTATAATGAGAGTTGGCAACCCAAAACTAAGATATCAGTGAAGAAATCTCTCTCTCTCTCTCCATGGCCATCTTATACAGTTTTAAGGTACTAGTCACTTGTGTTAAGTTGCTTTTATGCTTGCAAACAAAAAGTGACCTGTTTCTCTCTCGCTTGCATGAATAGATAGATTTTGTGCTCTTCTTTTGATGTTCTCTACCAAGGGAAAAAAGAATTAGAACTGACTCTTTTTTTTAACTGTGCTTAATCTCAGTGTTATCCCTCCCTGGAGTAATTTATGGCTTGTTGCTTCAATCATCCTAACTATGATCTTTCACGTACTAATTTTGTATGTGCATCCACTTTCAGTTCTCTTCTCTGTAAGTTGTCCTTTATTTGTGATACAATTACGTTTTTCCTAAAGTGATTGCCTTTCATAAATGAATTTAATGAGCTTCAATATATTTTGTTACAGGTAACACCATTATCTTGGGCTGAGTGGAGGCTTGTCCTATATCTTTCATTTCCTGTATGTTATGTATTTTCTTGTTCTCGGTTTGTTGGCTATTTTACCCAAATGATTGGCGTAGCACCTATCCTTGAACTATTATTCTAGAACACTAACTGCTTTCAAACTGTATAAATATAATATTTTTAGCTAAAAATACTGTCTTACTTAAGTGGTTTGGGTTTCCTTTGTTGGTCAAAACAATTGGCTGCTGCTAGGTTACTTTGTTTTTGGTCCCTAAGAGCATCCGCATCAGTAGATGCAAAATTTTTGTAAATTTGCACATCTAAAGCCTACTTTTTCTATTTTACAATCTCATTTTTACAAAACACCCACATCAATTTATCTATTATACACAATTTTTCAATAAAATATTCATTCTTTTACAAATTTTTATTATTTCCTTCACCCTTCACACTTCTCTCTTCTCTTGAAATCCTCTCACACACACAACCGACACCATCAACAATCAATCCACCATCATCAAGCACAGCCATTGCAGATCGTGCACCATCATCAGCCACTAATCAAAACCCAGATCATCAAGCACCATCATCAAACTCTCCCTTCACCCACTGATCAAACAAAGAATAAAAACCATAAAAACCCTAAAAATCATCAAAACCATCAAAGAAGGTGACGGGTTTGAAGGTGAGGGAATTGAGGATGTAGGAGACCATGAGGCTGACGGTTAGGGTGGTGAGCACGGCAGTTCCGCCGAGGTCGAGGAGGAAGGCGATGCAGGGGATGAGGGCGATGGCGAAGGATGTTGCTTCAGCGCAGGGATCGAAATTTTTTGAGCGATCTAGAAGAGGATTTGAGTTTTTGAGCGTTGTAGGCGAAGGATGTTGGTCCTGTGGCATCATTTTGGCTAGTCGGAATATCAGATTGAAGGAAAGGATCTAAGATTGAAGAGAAGGATCTGAGAGCAATAGAGACAAGGAGAGGGACTGAGATAGAACGAGAGAGAGGTGAGAGTGAAAAACTAAGAGAGTGAGGTGAAGGAGAGAAAAAAATATAAAATATTAGATACAAGATCAACAGTAACCGTGCATATATGCACGGTTAATGTAGCAAATGTGCAAATATGCACACTTTTAGAAACACTAATGTGGAGCATTTTTAAGGCAAAATGTGTAAAATTGATGTCTTTTTCTATTATGCAAGATTTTGCATCCACTGATGTGGATGCTCTAACTAAGCTTTGGAGGTCTTAGAGGTGCAGAAATAACCTTATTTGACATTTAAATTTGTGTGGGTTGGCCTTCCTGATTAAATATATCAAACCGACAATTCTTTGCTACTTAAATTAAAAAGAAAAAACAATTCTTTGAGACAACCCAAAAATGAATATATTATGCTCCATCAAGCAAGTTAGTTCAAGCCTGTATTCAATTGATTTATGGGGTTAACCTGAGAATATTATTATAAATTGCTTGATTTTTTTTATATAATATTTTTGACTCAGATTTTGGGATTAAAGGCTTGGTTGTTGTTCTAATGAGAATTTTGTGCTGAATATGAATTTTTGCCACTTATTTCAAAGCTTTCACTATCAATGTTGTGTAGGTTATTATCATTGATGAGGTGCTGAAGTTCTTCTCAAGAAATACCAATGGTAATATTTCTTCTTTTGTCTGGCATTTACTATTTTTATCTTGACCAGTGCACTAGCTTCTTTGTCTTTCTTAGTTGTAGTCTTATGGTTAATGCTAGGAACATTATTTGCATTGTCCACTTACGTGGATTTTACTGCCTTTTGTCGTATTTATAATCAACTTTAAACAAGGTGGATTAGTGGTTATTAATGAAGGATGTTGTAGGAATATTTGGTGACAAAATTGATGATGAAATTATCTAAGACTCTTTATTAGTTGTAGAGGTTAGATGTGGGTTCTAGTTAATTCAACTAGAGAAGTCTCTCGATGTCGAATAAAGGACCTATGATCAAATCCCACCTACACAAAGGAAACTCATTGGTGTCTTGGTTTAACGGTAAAGGACAATCATTATAAAGTGAATGCCATAGGTTTAAATCCTGTTGTACTATTAAAAAAGTAGAGATCAGCTTATAAAAGAATCAGCAATTGTGGTCTGGATCAAAGCTTTTCAAAGTAGCATGCATGTCATGCATTGTATATTGCATGCACATACACAAAGATATGTATAAAATTTTCTTCATGGCTGTCCCTCTTGTTGTAGGTATAAGGTTCAAGTTCAGATTTAGAAGGCCTGATATGCTTCCAAAAAGGGAATCTCGTGATAAGTAAGATGTATCTTTTGACCCAAATTTTGCACACATTCCTGGTTACAAAGAAAATGAATCCTTTTCACGCCTATACTGCATCATCCTTGAAATGGACATGGAGCATTCTTCATTCATTATGATCTTTATTCACACTGCGAAGATAAAGCCACAAGATGAGAGGTACCCCACACATTTCCTGAATATCCTTGTCTTTCTGTAATTTGTGAGCAATCTTATCCACAAGATGCCATAATATGTTGTACCATATGACAAATAGGAGGGCCCTCGATCTTGGGCCATTTACACAAATTATTTACTAGTTTACATGCAATATTTAATATAGGTTTCACAGTCCAGGGTTTTAGGAGCTACTCAATGAAGTATTATGTTGTTATCCATATTGCCTGATTTGATCTACCAAAATTTAAGTTATTTTCTTTTCCTTAGTTCTTAGAGGTTTATTACTAAATCAGAAGTTCCACTGGTTGCGCCATGTATGCCTTATCATTCAAGGCATGATTCTATAACTGCCTTTTTGGTGAAGAAAGGGCTGTGTTTTAAGAAACTAATATGTTAGCACAATTAAGAATATCAACTTGTCATGGTCCACACCGTTTGATCATTATGATAAACAAAATATAAGGATCGTCTTCTTTCTTTTCTATTTTTATTTTTTTCCCTCTCCCACTAAGACACTCAACATGCAATTAAGAGAGAGAGAGAGAGAGAGAGAGAGAGAGATTTGTGTACATATGTAAACTTTATCCCAAATAGAAAATTCAAATATAAAAATTTAAAGCATGAATAATTAAATAATTATGCCACTGAAGAGCCAAGAAAGAATTTAGGGGGTGTTTGGATTGGCGAATTTGGTAACTCAATTCTCAGTTTCCATAATTCATAACTCAAAAATGGTGGGACCCATAGTAAAAAGGTTGTTTGGCAAACGATAACTTTGTTTCCATAACTCTGTTTTCATCACTTAATTCTCTCATTTTTGAGTTATGAATTATGGAAACTGAAAACACATTTTGGTTATTTTCAGTTTCCATAACTCATAACTTAATGACATTTTTGTAATTAAACATACATGAGGGACCCGCAAATAGTACCCGTCGTAACTTTTGACCACTTTGACTTTTTTTTTCCTGGGTTGGCTGTTCGGTTCCTTTTTTTTTTTTTTCTCATTGGTTCAGTCTTTAGTTCTGGTTTTTTTTTTTTTCACTAGTTCGGTCTTCAGTTCTGGGTTTTTTTTTTTTTTTTTTTATATTAGCTTCGGTGAGTTTAGGTACTGGCTGACAGGCATGGGTCCGCAAATAGTGTGAAAAATATTGAGTGATGGAAATTAGGTGATGATGCTAAACGGGTGTGAAAATTTGAGTAATGAGTTGATGAGTGATGAAAATTAAGTGATAAAAAAAATGAAGCCAAACAGCCCCTAAGTAACCAACTCATTATTTATTGACAATGTCAGGGAGATGTCTAAGTTGAATTGTTTTTCTTAAAACCAATGAATATAACATGGTTTAAGTAATGAACCAAATTTCTTTTACATTTACAATGGTTCATGTGATGTCCACCTTTTGAACATTGTGAAACATTCTTTAGGCTTGTACTCAGGTGCAGTGTGCCCTCCACCCTGAATATAAAACCGAAGAACAAAGGCACAAGAAAAGAAATCATAATTAATTAGATTACCAAATACCAAGAAAGCCTAATGGCAATAGAAATGATTGAGTTTTTCTTGCCTTCACGGTAGCAAATGTCATCTTGTTCGAATAAGTCCTTGTGTAACTGAAACGTGATCATTCAAAACTTGTTAACCCTTTTTTAGATATAACTTCAAGATCAAAATAGAGAACAAAATATGTAAGGTCAAGGGTTCACCCTGCAACTTGGCCCTGGACGTTCCATGGTCTCCAGTCATCGACAATGGAATAGTTTAAAGATCTAATCCATGCTTGAGTCCCCAGGAATGGCACAGTAATATCATGATCTCCACTGTGAATTTTTTTTTAAGGGAAAAAAATAATAAACCACTATTAATGGAAAAGTGAAAGAAAATTGTGTAAATATGCTTTACATTCAATAGAACAATACTATGATAATTTCAAGGGTAAAATATTATTTTGGCTTCTAAACTTTACTAAAAGTTTATTTTTAGTCCTTCAACTTTATTTTTTTATTATTTTTTTCTGACAAATAAGGGTATCCTAATCTAGGAGTATCTTATTATTCTCTTTGGTGTATGCAATCATTCCGTCCAACACACACCAGATTATTACAGAGAGGAATTCCTTGCAGGTGGTTCCAAAATGCTAACAAGAGATTTTGAACTTAGGATCTCATAAATATTAGGAGGCCTTAAGAACCACTAAGCCAACCAATTGGGGTTGTAAAGAGTTTTTTTAATTCTTTAAAGACAAAAATAAGGATTAAAAAAAATCTATAAAGTTTAGGGACAAACTTTTACCCTAATTTCAATAATGAATCAATTACCTGTATATTAAAGAACGGTAACCTTTAGTACTGAGGTTAACGTGATACACAAAACTGCTTGCAGCATCTGGTGTGTAATACAATTCAGATTTGCAACGCTCCCATTCCCCTATGCTTCCCTATGAAACCGAGATCTTTATTATTATATTAATTCGTTGCCCAATAGGTACCTCAATTTATTTTGAGTCAAAGTTTGTACCTGTCGTATGTGAAGAGCTTTGCGGACATCATCATCGTTAGCCCAATGACGTGAAAGCAAATATCCAAAACTCTACAAGCACAGAAAATGAGTCATTTAGTTGAAAAGTATGAAAAGATTAACTAATAGTAATAATGAACTTCTTGTCTTTTCAATGTGTAAGTCAAGGAGTTCAAGGTAAACGAACTTATATTTGATTTAGGTTAGTCTCTATATTTTGCTATCATCTCAAAAAGTGTGGCCAAGAGTTTTATAAATTAGTTTAGTGACATTATTCGTTTCTTCTATGGAAGAGAGTTTGGGTTTGAATGAATCATCATTCTCCACTTATCAATGAAGAAAAAAAAAAGAGTTTGTTTTGGATGATACATTCAAGATCATTGGATTCATATTTTTAGTTTTATGAGCTAACATTAATATGGTAGAATAAAATGTTATTTTTTTTTTTTTTTAAATTTCGAATTCCTTTGAGCTTTCTTGGTCACAAAAGATTAAGAATATCATATTTTATCTCATCCTTATGACATATTTCTAAATTTAAAAGGACAGAGTTTATTGCACACAGTGTGTGTATTCACAGCTCAAAATAACTGAAATTGTGATTTAAAATGTCTAGATATAGTGCTCAAGTGATTAGTAAAAAGAGGATGTGGAGTTACACGACAGCCTAATTGAGGATCTGATGGGTCCGAGTTGAGGAATGCTTTCAGGTTTTCATAAAGAGATCTTCTCTTATCAAACATAGCTTGTGGCTTAGGAGAAGCAAAACTGCATGAAGGTTCCAAAATTTGTACAGTATTAATTCCTGAAAGACACTGAGAATTATAATACAAATATTAGTTTCACATAGATATATATTGAATGATAATAGTAGACGTGTTCACAAATATAATGTAATGTTTTCTTACCTCATAGAATTCCTGAACATGTTGCATACACTCTGCATTTTCTAGATTTATACCTATATATTCTCCTCCACAACTTCTCTTCAATGACTAAAAAAAAGGTGGCCTTATTAGATTCGATATCATTGTGCCTATTGACTTGGGATATTGGAGAATTATGAGCTTTGAGAGATTGAATCACCTTATAGAGTTCGTCAGAAATGAGTCCCAGTCCATGAGCGTAAGGGATTGCTGAATTTCCATCTGAACCTAGGTCTGTAACAGGATTTCCTAGTAAGTATCCCTGAAAGCATTGAAATACAACTTGATTAGCAACTTTGAGGAAGCTCTAGACTTTTTCATCAATTAATAATTTGTACACTGTTTGGTAGCATTTGGCAATTGGAACTAAGGGTGGCAATATTTGATTCAATAAATGTTATCACATGCTCATTAATGTACACTTTGTACATATATTACCTCCACAAATGTGTGTGTGAGAGAGAGAGAGAGAGAGAGAGAGAGTTTTTAAAGCCTAAACAAATAACGAATTTAATCAGTTAATCAATATTGTAACAATAATGACCAACAACCTAGCTAGTTTTTCTTCTTCTTCCCTAAGAGAGAGAGAGAGAGAGAGAGAGAGAGAGATAACCTGGAGATTTATCAATGGTTCAATACCTCCTTCATTTCCTGCAAGGCCATTGTATTTTAGAATGAACCAAACCAAAGAGGACAAATAATGAAGAGATAAAGTGCTGTACAAGTATAAAGGTTATGGATTACTGTAAGTAAAGCAAATGCTTAACATGTTTGCTCCTTATATACTAGTAACACTGCTGTACAAGTATTAGTGCTTAAAATACTAGTAACACTGCTTCTATGTATGCGCTTGCAGATGAATCTTTCGCATAAATAAATCCATTTCATCATGGTTCACCCTTTATTCTCATACCAGTTGAGATTTGTTGAACAAGGATTGGAACGGGAATGCCAGAGTATGAATCCCCAGCAATATAGACCGGATTCGAGACAAATTCTGGATGGTCAATCAGCCACTACAAAATGCATCTCAATTACTAACAATAATAATAATTAAAAATAACTAGTCACATGCGAAAAAAATTTAAGGATTTTTTTTTTAAAAGTGAAAAATGAAAATAGTAAATGAGACTTATAAGTCCTAAACCCTTCTTGAAATGATATGATTATTTTCTAACAAAATATAATTCAAACAACATATTAGATTTTTAAAATTAAACTATCTATATTTGTTATTTGAAAGTGTTTTAAATTTAGTAATTTTTTTTTTCTTCCTTTTTTTTTCAAGGAAGCATAATGCATTTACATTCAATTACAGTATTATATAAGGTGAGGAATTTTGTAAATAATGTAATGTGTGGTTAGAATTTTTTTTACTACTCATTGCAAATGATTTATTCTCTATATGTCTTGAATGACCTAAATAGGAAGCAAATATAGAAAAAAAAACTTTAATAATATAAGAAAAATGTAATTTTATCAATAGCCTACCAACATTACACTGTGAATGTCAATGAAACAATTTTTTTTTTCCCTATACAAACCTCTTTTCCCAAAACATTATAAAAGTGGATTTGCTGGACTAAAGTGGACTGAGGACCAAACTACTACACTAATGTGGCTTAATAAAAGTGTGGCAATAATAAATGTTACGCTTTCACTTTTAAATATTATATATATATATATATATATATATATATATAAAAGAATAAGAATAAGATTTACATAAATAAAGTTAGGCTGAAAACATGTTAAATATAATAATAATAATAATAATAATATATTATTATTATCATTATTGATTCCAATTAGAGAGGAACAAGGACAAGTGACTTAAGCTTCATGAAATATAATCTCTTAGAACTAGTGAACTTGTACTTAGGGATGACAATTTTACCCCGTCCCGCCCCGCCCCTCCCCTCCCCACTTTGCCCCATGGGGGTTTTTCTCACCCCACATAAGTGGTAGGGCGGGGATTAGGCGATATTTTAGCTCTCGCTATGGGGTGGGGATATATGGGTTTAGACATTTTAGCTCCGTCCTGCATTGATAAGGGCTATAATTTTAAAATTTTCATACGCAAAATCTCTATTATTTAAACAAACAAATCAATACTAGCTTATTTAAATGCATGGATATTAAGATTTTTTTATTGTGATATTGTCTTATTAAACACTTAGATAATATTATTCACTTAGATAATCAACACTTAGATAAATTTAGTTGCAATTTTAAGTATATTTATATTAATGAAACATGTTTTATTAAAAGAAATTGTAATAGTTGTGGTACAAATTAATACGAAGTAGAATTTTACAAGGTGAGGCGGGACCCATGGGGTGTGGATGGGGTAATGAAGTTTTCCCCCTCATACGGGTTGAGATAGTGATGGAGTAAGACAAAATCATGCAGAACGAGAGTGAAGATCCCATCATCCGGCCCTACCCCTCCCTATTGCCATCCCTACTTGTACCCACCTTTGCATATGGAAAATTATTCAATACTTTAAAGGTAATTCTTCCTTTTCTTACATAAATGGTGAGTTTCGCTATGAAATTAATAAACAGAAATCGTTATAATGAGAGAGAAAGAAATACTACTTCCAAAGTAGTTAATCATTAGTTTTTGTTTAATTAGCAAAGTAGTGAATAATTACTCGCCAAATTCACCAATCACCATATACACCTTGATATGGCACATTATGTTTGGCAATCATTATATATACTATAATAGGGGACACTCCCAAGCAGGAGTTTGAAGCTGCATACTCTAATCAGAAATTGGTGGAGCTGGTGTGCTTGTTTGAAGTCGTCTGACGGATCAGCAATCCAATTTTTTGCATAGGAAAATCCAGTGCCAACGGGCGAGTCTACGAATATTATGCTAGATACCTGTCGTTTCAATCATCACCGTCCAAATGTACATCATAATTCTAACTGAAAACTGTGGGAAATTTGGAAAGAAAGAAAAAATCAGAACTACAAGAAAAATATTTTCACCTTTGTCCAAGAGTATGGATTTAAGACCAACTTCGGCAGGCTCCCATTGTATTCCTCTACCTTAAAATTCAATGGACCTACAAAATTCATATATCAATAACTTTTAGCTCTATTCAATGTATTTTCACCTGTGTAACTGATTTATTTATTTTTATTTAGTTGCTCTATTCAATTACTCTTTTATTGTGCAAGTTTCCTTTTCTTCTTACATGAATGTGAGTTTTATACGCGAGACCTACATGTACGGCCCATTTATATGAGAGGAACTGTGATACACCTGGTGCAACAAATAATTATTCACCTAGCTAGGTGAAAGTTACCAACTACCAACTTTCTTTTATCTTTTCTTTTTAATCAAAACAGGGGGTTTTTCCCCTCTCAATCAGTTAATCTTTCTTTTGCTCACCAACCACCTTTTAGGAAGAAAAAAAAAAGAAAAAAAGAAAAAAGAAGTTAAAATGAATTTTAAATGTACCTTTTGATACAACTTATTTTGCTGAAAACTAAAAACTGAAAACACTATAGTAAAATAATTTTTAAATGTGTGAATAGTACTGTGGGATCCATTTTTAATATATATATTTTTAATAAAGTGGTTGTGGGTCCCGTGAACAGTAAATGAACAGTGAAATTTGTCTCTTAAAAACTAAACGCGTGGAAAAAAAAAAAAAAAAAAAGAACGAAATGCAAAACGCCAGATACAGGATAATTCATATCCAAATGCTCACTAAACCTTTCAAATTTGGGGTTGTTTCTAAAAACGATGTCATCTTTTCAATTATGCTAGTTTAGAATCTAGATTGGCTTTTCTGCTAGTTTAGATTTGAGTATAATAAGAACTAAGAAGTTGTAGCAACTAGCAACAACAATAATTAATAGCATATCTAAACAATTAAAAATTAATATCTTTCGTTTGAATGATTTTTTTTTTAATAGAAAAAAGAAACAAAATAGAAAGTACATATTTACACACATGGTATATAGATGACAATTACATACATATATGGTATTATAACTTCGTTATTGGCATTTTAAAAAATAAAATAAAATTTGAATATATGTAGCCCTCATTAAAAAGTAGTGTTGCATGTAGCTCTCAAGTTTGGATCTAAATCCTCTGCAAACTCATGAATGGTCAAGATGAAAAGTTAAAAAAATTTCATCTCAACCATAAAATCAGAGAAAAAAAAAGTTTAATTTTTTAAAAAACTTTTTTTTTCTTGTCCAATCAAACAATTAAGATGATAAGATATTGCATCCAGTGTAATAACCTAGATATTTCACGGGACCTCGCAATAACCTAAATATTTCACGGAACCTTGGTCCCTCTAGTCTCACCTATTTCAAAGACAAGCCCTGACCAGGCAGAGCAACCGGGGCCACCGGTTAGCCACAGCACGAGAGGGTCCTCTTTAGGATTGCTTTCGGACTTGACAAAGTAGTAGAAGAGTTGCACTTCCTCTGATTCACCAACTCCCACATACCTATAACATTATTACGTAGTAGTATATTACTCAACATTATATATATTTTGCTTTAAAGAAAATTAAGAACATTTAAACATATGACATTATTGAAATTCAGAAACTACCTAAAGTACCTCTAAACAATTTGGAACTAAGGTTTGGTTGTTATTTTTGTAGTAGACTATCCTAAAGCATGTGTACTAACCCGGTTTCGAGCTCAAAAGGAAGAGAGCCCTGGAACCCAGGAAGAAACTTAACCATTGAGTGAGAAAATGCAATCTGCGGGCAAGCTTGTAAAAGAAGAAGAAGAAGAAGAACCAACATGTGTAATAAATAAAGAGAATCATGACTGAAAATTGAGCCTAGTCTTGCCATTATTGCATTTGGTCTTGGTATTTCTTTGATTAATTTGTGGATATATAGGAAGAAGCTGGGATAAGAGTTGGTTAAACGGGTGGTTCATGGTGGAGACGTACCATTGTAGAATTTCTACGTAGAGAAAGCCAAGGATGGAAGCTAGGGCTCCCATTTCATATGCTTTTGTTTGGTTCTGTGGGCCATCATGGCAATATTCTTGTTGTGAGGTTGATTGACACTGGTGCTTGCATATAATGAATGAGAGTACAAAATAGGCCTGGATTAGTTGTGCAAGTTGTTTGAGAATCTGAAATTAATGAAGTGTGTTAGCTGAGCTCCCGTGAAAGCTGCTGGGCTGAAGGAGAGATCTCCTTATTCAAGGACATCCATTCAAATTCACACCATATCTAATAGATTAGGCACGTGAGAGAATTCCATTTTGCAAAACAAAATAAGATAAAAATGTTGCAATATTTGGGCCGTTCGATAATGTTGTTCTAGTAATGTTGTTTAAGTGTTGTAGAAATATGTGTAAGTGAAAAAGTGTTACGAAAATACGTGTTGTGTTGTTTAAACAACGAAAACTGTTGTTCAAACAACGTTACCAAACAGGCCCTAGTCACATATAAAAAAAGAACATACTTGCTAAAGAACATTGTAACTCAACTAATTAACAGTAGTTTTTTTTTTTTTTCCAACAGAGATATTGAGTGTTCAAATATCCCACCACAAATATCAAATTATCAAAAAATAGAGAGACATTTATTTGTAATGACTAATGAGATGTGCAAATCTTGTCATAACCTTGTTTATACAAATTTATTTTAGTTTGATTCAGATTCTTATTTGTTAATCTTGTTAGATCTATAATGCATTTGTCTTCAATTTGATTTGACGTTTAGTATGTTTACTTAGTCTTCAATATGTCTTTTGTGCACCATTTATATGTTATTTTTGCAATCAAATTTAGTGTGAACATGGATAATTTAACTTCTTGGAACTCAATGGCAGTTGATCTTGCTTAGAGATTAGTCCCAGTACTTGATAACTTAAAATTTAATTTACTTGCTTTGGGGCCTCCACAAATAAATTTTCTAGTTATGCCATCCTCTTGGAAAAAGTATCTTGTGAAATGGTATCATAAGACGCCTCTCCCACATCATATGTGGGTCACCACATGCTGTAAATGAGTGATATGATGAGACAATCTTATAAGATACCTTCTCCTTAAGTTTTATATTCTCCACTCTAATTGAGATTTTATATTGCTAATCATGTGCTAGTAAGTGAAGAACTTGCATTTGAGCCTTGTTGCTAGATATGGAATTTGAAATTATGAATCACATCCAAAAGCTAGTTTAGGCCCATGCTTAATAATATGACATTACGTGCTAGATTTTATTTGAAATTTTTAGGGTGCGTGAGATCTCTAAGATTAATAATCAAGTGCTCAAAAACTCTAGACACCCATGTTAACAAAAAATAATAATAATGACATAATAGAGCTAGTTACTGCTTAAATGATTAGACATGTCAATCAATATTATTTATTAATAAGGGGTTTAAATTTGAATCTCACCTATATAACAAAAAAATTACCTAATGGTAAAAGGCAATATCATAGACGCGGAATATATATAATCTTGTAGCTTCTCTTTTTGGTGCCAATTAGTGGCGGTTTTCCGTCCAAAGAAAAAGATGATAATAACTAGTTGTAGGTCAAAAGTTTCACGGTATAATAATGACCGGCAACAAATATTGGTCTTTTTTTTTTCCTCTAATAAGCAGAGGAGGATGATTTTAACTCAGATTCTCTTTAATAGTTACAAGACTCTTTAACAAGAAAACTGATCCCTCAACAATACATCTCATTTTACTAAAAAAAGAATAAATCAAAACAACAAATTATAGTCACAATGGAATAATTCCACTAATATCACACTCATCTGAAGACAAGAACTACATACATTGTATCATATGCTGAAAAGAATGAAAGATTAGCATCAACAAGGAGTAGGAAGCATCGGAAGCTACAACACTAATGGAGTCATTTAGCCCCTCAACAACTACATCTTAAGTGGCTGCAGACACCAATATGCAGCTAAACCTGCAAAAACAGTGTTTATATACGAAAACAGGATTTTAGATTCTGCAGAGGAAGCCGGCAATGACCCAGATGGCAGAAAGGCAGAATCAGGGCCAGGTGCACCCAACTCCTCTGGATTTGGAGGGCTTGGACTTGAAGTAATGGTGGCTATGGATGATCCAGTTGGAGCAGGCACTGCACCACCAGGATAAGGCAAAAGTGGAGCAATGTCCGGGGATATTTCTTGGAAAGAAGATAGAGATAGGGGAGAGTTTGTCAAGAATGATGGTATAGCTGAGATAGTGGAAGCATCAGAATTAAGTTGAGGAGATAAACAAAGCAAAGGTGAGGCCATGAAAGCCATGATGATGAGTGTTCCTAAATGAAACCAAAAGGAGGCCATTATAATCATGAAGAAATCAATTTCACCTTATTGGAGAGTGTAATATACTTAAGTAATGAATATTTTACTAAGGAAAAGAAGAGGGAGTTGGGTATGTATGTGGGCTTTGGTGGAAGTTATGATTTGGGTCCTTCAAAAGGTATGACTGGAAGCTCTAAGTGGGGTCAAGTTCCAAATGGCTAGTGATTAAGGGATGGCAATAAGAAAAAACAGGTTGGCATGTACGGGAAATAGCCAAAGATTGGTAGACTTTTGTTGTGATTTTGTTTGGCAGCAGAGGATTTCTCTTTTGCCTTTCAGCCCGTGATGTTGGAACTCCCTGAATTTATGATAATTGGAAACCCTAGACCTAATCCATCTACTTGATTACGAAAATGATAAAATCCAAAACCAAAATAAAGTAAATGTCAACCACCCTTCTTCTATTGCAGTTCATTGGAGATAACAACAAAGCATTACTGTTAGGAACAACTCGATGGAATTCACAGTAAAATTACAAATAGAAGTCAACAAGCAATATTTTAAGCTGTATTAGATTTTCCACAATAAATGTTGGAATTGAGCTAAAAACTTAGAAGTGTTCAGAATGTATTTGGAGTCGTTCGTGTTTGATCTCAGATGTAATTAGTTAATTCCTTGGTAAGAAACAACAGACAAATAAAATATTTTTTGCAATTATGCACGGAACATTAACTAATTGGAGGTTGAAAGTTTCTACGAGGTAAATGACGACTTTATTTACACCAAACTGTAATCATCAGTAGTGCTACTGAAAATATTTGCAGACACATGGGACCTTAAAACACCTATAAATCTGAAAAAATTAAACCCTCCCCTCGCCCCAAAATCACAGGGTTTCACCAAATTGGTCATCATTTAGCAGCTATAGCTGCCAAAGGATGTCTCTCCTCAAGTTCATAAAATGAAATTGAAACTAGCTATAGCTGCCAAAGGATGTCTCTCTTCAATTTCATAAAATGAAATTGAAACCAACGATATGTGCCAATGCTGAAACATGTAGTGGGTGCTGATGGTATGCATGGACAGCGACTTGAGCCTCTTACAGGTTATACCTACAACAGGAAAAGAAAATACTTGAGGATAAATGTTCTTGAAAAAAAAACAAAAACAAAACAAAAATCTAACTGCATTAAGATCAATGTTTCCATTGCCTTCTTATCCAATGGAACTGAGCATATTTAATTCCAAAAAATAATTTTTTGTGTTCAGGCACTAGCAAACAAGAAACAATCAACAAATTGAGAAACCTTTAATTTTATGTAATAAATATACTACCTTGAGGTCATCAAACGCACCGAGGCAGCCGCTGCAGCTCCAATGCCACAAGCAAAGCAGCATTGGCTAAAGCAGATACACCTGAACTTTTCAATTCAGACACAAAAGCTTCAATCCTTGAAATCTCAGGTATAGATAGCGATAAAATCATTGCCTGTGACAGATATTGCCTACAAGAATAGCCAAGAGCATGCAGCACCCGCAGCACAATTAAGTGTGAGACACCCCTGCTTGAAGACTCAAGAATTGCACTAACCTTTGGGAGATTAGTTAGAAGACCAGTTGTGGCTTCCCTCGGAGCTGCCTTAAGCAACAATACCACAGATTCAGAAGCTAGACCTGCAACATTTGCTTCGTGGGACCCACATAACTCCAACAGTACACCTACATTGCTACCAAAGTCCATTATGTCTCTTATGCATTGCTGCTGATCAACCGCACTGCTTGCCTCGGCAGAACCATCACTTAAGAGAGCTGGTTCTTTTGTGTAGATGAATCCTTTTCTGCTGCTGATTGATCGTAGAAGAAAAGCCCTACACAGGCCAAGAGTTGGTTCAAGAAAATCCTCCATATCCTTTGCATAAACAAATTCCAAGAGGTTTCCAATCCTCCTGACTACTCTTAGTTGGGAAAGTAATTTGGGTTCCATTTCAGGAGCAGATGCGAGAGCCAGACACAAGTTGACATTGTTTACAGTTGCACCGGAGAGATCACCGAGCAAAAACTCAAAGCATTGTGAGATTGTCTTCAGATGCAGAATGTCTGAAATTCTAATGTATTTAAACTCAATGAACATCACAAGAAGCTTCTGCGCATACATTGGAATGGGATCTTCATCTTCAATCAAGGTGGGGTAGAGAGGGAGGAAATGCGTATTAGATATGGTCTTCAAATCTTCTGATCTTTGTTCATCATCAAATGGTTCGTTAAAAAAAATGACCATTACATCAAACAAAATTTTCAGGCACAAAAATCTGGCATCACCATCCTTGTTTCCCTTATACAGAACAGCCAAGCTGGGGAGAATTTCTTTAATGAAAATGACGGGGTTTTCAAGAATTACAGGGGACTCTTCTGTCACAGATTCAAGAACTCGAAGAAGGGTTATTTGGAAGTCATCCCTGCCCTGCAAATCAAATAATAAAGACAATTTGCATATTAACAGATCAATGTCACGCACATCATTTTGTTTCTTTCACACAAAAGGATTCAAAACCACTTTGTCAAGGTTAGAAGTTCACCACATAGCCAAGATAATTGTGTGAAACTCATTTTCCAAATAATTTAGTCAAAGATATCCACCTAAGGAACTTATTTCACGTTTTATTAGTGACTAATTTAGCAAAAAGTTGTTCACTAAATATGGCAGACTTGTGCAGGCATTTTACCAACCACATCCACATTATTTCACCCTATGAAGGCAAAGTATTCAAGCTGATAACAAGTTTCACAGTTTCCAAGTTTTTAGACATTGACTGTTGGAAGATCTAGCCAACTATACAGATTTTAGCAAAAGTACTCTTTTAAACCTTAACAGAAATGCAACTCAACTCAGTTGAGAAATGAAGCTATCTTGTCAAAATGCAAAAATTAGACATAATTAAAAATGAACAATGCTCAGATGCAGCCACCTACCTGAAATGGGGTCTCAACAAGTTTAATTAAATTTGCCAACTGCTGCAGGACATGATGGCTGACCACCTTGCGCTTAAAAGATGAGCTCCCGAGTAGATGAAGAACAACAGGAAACATATGAACATTAGTCTTTGAAGCAGTTCGACTGCTAAGGGCGGAGATATGACCGTGGCGCCTTCCTCCCATCATTTGCTGAATATCTCCAGCTATGGTATCCAGTAAAGCTGGTATAGTGGATGCCACAACATTCACAAATGCATCTAAACACTGTTTCACAAAGTTGTCCTTATCTTTTGCTAGCCTGTCTACAGCAGAAAGTAATCTAGCATTGCACAAAAAGTGTGGCAGCCATCTCCTACCATTCTTACAAAGGAGAGCCACAAATATGAGTGCCTTTCCCTTCAAAACTTCACTTCCCTGCTCAATGAGAGACACAAGACTTGGGACAAGATTTTTATCCTCTGCCAGAGGTAGAAGATACCGACCAGTACTGGTGAACATATGGCTTCCAAGCATGGCCATGTTTAAAAGGTTCAAGCTAATTTGCTGCTCACGTGGACTGCCCTTGACAAGGGCAGATGCTAATTCCTTGAAGGAAAGTTTATCTATAACTGATTGAATGCTGGGAGGATTGAAACGAACCAGGCGGACCAAACATGACCCTGCTGTGAGTCTCATACTCTCCTGTTTCCCTGCAGCCCTATATATATAGCTCACATTACTAATCACATCCTGGCTGGTGAAACGAGCTGCCCAGTGCCCTCCTTGACTGCAGATATTCTCAATTGTCCTCAATGCATAAAGTTGAGTCATATCATCCTCACCTTTTCGTAAAATTGATGACACCAACGAAAGCAACGAATTGTTAACCTGCCCCAAGGAATGTGAAGCATCTATAAAGAAAAATGATGTAGAAGAACAGGAAGAGTGCATACAGGACTCAATGACATTCTATAAAGTAAAAGTTCTCTCAATAAATCCTTCATGAGACTTCAATTGATAGGTAGATATGTTACGATTTTTTATAAGTAACAATTTAGTTGAATAATAGAGGCATGAAGGATATCTTAAATTTTTTACTTATAGAAAAATCATATTTAGATCAACTGATCTTCTCCCTATCCATAGGAGTTTTTTCCTCAAAAAAGAAAAAGAAAAAAAAAGAGATCAACTGATCTCCAAAAAAATTAACACACGAACACCACAGTTATGGCAATAAAGTAGGAAGCTAACCTGCCAGCCAGATGTGGACTTAATGTCCTTCGATGGAGATTCAGGTGGATTGTTATCTCTAGTATGATCATTTTGAGTTGATATATAGAATAGCAACTCACCTAAAGCAGCCATAGAAAACCTCCTAACTTTATCCTGCTTGTCCCTAAGGCCATCAGAAAGTGAACCTAAAATACCAGAATTTGCTAAATCATCTTCAATAAAAGTCGAATGCCGTATCAGCAAGCCAATCAGTGATGCAAGTTGAACGCGCAAAGCAGAGGCCTTGGATTGTCGGAGCATTTTAACAAGCATGAGCATTATTGGCCCATTGGTCAAGATATTGGCTGCTTCAACATTAGTGCTCAACATCTCAAGGTATTTGATCACATTCTGCTTCTCCCCAATGCTAGTGTTCCCACTAAAAATGGCTGTAATCCTATTGTTCAGGGCATCCAACTGGTCTTTAGGCATCTTCACATATTCAGATGCTTGCAGGGCCTCAAAGGGAAGTGAAGGAATCACCTCCAATAATTTATCAGCTTTTCTGCTAGGCATTACAGGTCTGACTGAGAGATCAGATGGATGCCAAAAAACCTGAGAAATGTTATTAGAAGATTTTGAAGAATCAGAGTCAAGGACTGATCCTGAACCATCTTTAATTCTCTGATTTTTAAGCTGAGGACTGACACTGGGAGGGGTAGCAGCCACTTCAATATGCTCTGAAGATGAATCCTGGTCCGGTGGTTTTGATTCATCTGAGGCAGGCATATCAAACTGATGTGTATTGTCTTCAATATCTTCTACTTTCCCCTGTTGCTGATCTTGACTTGACATCTTGTCTTCAGGAGTATAAGTTGCATTATCAGATTCATCTTGTGCCTCATCTTCAGTGTTCTCATTAAAATCAAGTTCCATATCAGTGTTCTCAATTTTGACTTCAGCATCATTCTCAGAGCCATTAGGCAAGGGCCTCCTGTAGTTTTCCTTCTCATTTTCCCTCTGTAAGTTTGTCTTTGCTATTCTTGAAAGTCTTAAAAGATTCACGCCTCTAGTGGCACTTGGACGATCTTTATGCTTCTCCTCAACCACTGTACCAGAAGCCTTGGTTTGAGTTCTGCGGCCACTTGGTGTACCCTTGACTGGTGTCTCATACCCTCTCAATCCTAAAATAGAATTATCATCCTGCTTCAGAGCCCCTTTTACATCTTTTTCCCGATACTTAGGAGGGGTCTTGTTTTGGAGAGATTTATCACCTTTACGTTCTGAAAGACATGGTTTAGCGTATTGTTCTATCATATTAGTGAAAGCAGGCTGAGGAGGTAAAGGCACTGGAGTGAATTTAGTTCTCCAAAAAGCATGTCCACAAAGCTCAGGCCATTGAATTCTTTCGGCTGGATCTTTTACCAATAAAGAATCGATTAGGTTGACAAAAGTGCGGCTTGGATTACCAGGGAGAGGTGGAGTTGGATCTGAAAGGATGGATTTTACTAGTTGAGTAAATTCTCCTCCCATGAAGGGAGGCCTCCCTGCATAACACTCATATAGCACACAACCAAGGGCCCATAAATCAGATGCATAAGAATGGACACCCCCATCCTCAAACAGCTCAGGAGCCATGTAAAATGGTGTTCCACGTTTAGCTTGTGGCAACTAAACAAGTTCATAAGAATCAATCTACATTAGCAACTAGTTTATTAAGAGGGAAAATAAGTAAAATGATTATCAAGTCAATTATAAACTCTGTATATAACATCAATTGTTGCAAAAGTTGGTAAAAAACATACCAAGGAAGAAGGAGTTTTTGATATATCACTCAATTTTCTAGCCAACCCAAAATCACATAGCTGCATGGCATAATGATACAATAATAATTATTCATTTATAGATCATAACCACTGGCAATAGCCTGAGCATACAAGAAAAATGAAATGCAGAGGCACCTTTGTACGTCCATTTTCATCCAATAGAATGTTCGAGGGCTTCAAATCACAATATATAATTCCCTTGGAATGCAAATACCTGACAAGATTGATCATTCCTGAACATAACTCAAGAATAAAGCATGTGCTAAGTGAACTGAATCAAGGTGATGAACATACTGCAAAGCTTTGACAAGGTCGCGTGCAAGATCATGAACTGAATCTTCTGGTAGTTTTTTATCCTGCATCTCAGCCACAAAAATTTTAGTTATGTGAATCATGTCATTCTAAGCACGCTTTACATTCAGATTTTACATACACAGATCGCATGTCCTCATTTCTATATTAACCAAACAAACCTAGTATAATGAAATTGTCAAAACAGTAGTATAACAAGGTCTAAAAAGTATGCAAATCAAATTCTTTTGCCACAACATTAGTATAATTTCCCCATGCTTTACAACCAAAGATTAATGATATATCTGACCTCTGAATAAACTTAAAGGGGACAAATTCAAAGAAAGATGAAACAATGAAGCTGGGGAAATGGTGCAACAGTTAAATCACTTCAAAATGGTAAGCTTAAAAAAAAATTTATAATAAAGCTATATTGCATTTTGCAAGAAACATGTTACACATACGTTCCTTTTCCCTTTCAAATGTTCTATTGATTTATAAACCATAGAAAACACTAATCAGCTTTATTTGCAGTCAATCTGATATGTATCTATTAAATCTTTAAAGATAATAAGTTGATAACCATTATTGTCTAATTGAAAAGGAGTATGATATAACAAGGGTCATGAACCAAAAGGACGAGATACAACTCTAGGACACAATAATTTTCCTTTTATACAGAAACACTAGTGTAACAAGGACACTCATAATTTCACTGAATAAGCTCGTTAACAGCACCTACATCCACAGTCCACACCCATAGTTAAATCACAATTTGAGGATGTTGTATTCAATAACTCATATCTACATTTGGTTGGCACCATAGGTGTATCCTTGTACAAAACTTCTTATAGAAGCAGTTGGATTACCCACAGCATTATCGATAAAATTAAAAGACCAGAAAGCCTTTCAAAGAAATGCATTACCTCCTTCAACAAGGTCATCAAATCTCCACCGACACAGTACTCCAAAACTAACCACAAGTGAGCGGATGTTTCATACCTGATAGAAAAAATTAATTCAAATATTAATCAGCAAGCAACTGTACTAACAACAGTAGATTCTGTGTTTCTGTATTCGAATAAGGCCTTACCAGGAACAAAATTTGAGTACATTTGCGTGATCTAGAGAGTGGAGAACCCTAACCTGCACGCAAATGCACCGCAAAAGATCAAGGCAATTTGAAAAAAAAAAAAAACAACTCATAACATATAAACACAAACACAACACTCTGCATATATAAAAAAATGCGAAACTGGTTGTGTTTAAATGAGCTTTTTTCAACAGTTTCTTTTGTTTATTGTGCAAAAATTTAAGTAAAGTCGTACATTCTCTTATGATGTGAAAATAAACTCATTGAAACCAAACTTAGGCCATTATTGAACTAGTTATACCACAAAAGTACTTCCTAAAATAAAAAACCAGCAGCTCATTCAACATACTTGTTTGTCATCAAAGTAAAACTAATACTATATGTGATTCAAAGAAATCCACAATTAGTAACAGACACTATTTGTGATTCAAATTAATTTTAAAAAAAAATCCAGATTTGTGATTCAACTAGTTTGAAATTTAAAACAGTGCTTGCATTTTCAGATTTGCCTTAGATCAACAATTTTACACAAATTTGAATCAAAGTAACCAGAAAGGAAAACACAAATCGGTTCAGGAAAAATAAAATAAAGACTATAGCTTACTTCTTGAAGAAGCTTGTTCTTCTGCGATTTATCGACGCTCTTAATCGCGAAGTACTCGATTGTCTTCTTCTTCCTGCCTTTATACACAGTCTACGAATCCAAAATTGGAAACAAACAAACCAAAAAAAGCAATTAATTAATCAAGTAAAGAAAATCAAACTTGGACAAGTTAACCATATTTAGAAATTTGAAAATCGGAACTAGTTTTGAGCAAAATGGAAGTGTTACCGAGAATTTGCCTCTGCCAATGGCTTGGTAGATGTGGTAGTGGTTCATTGAGCTTCGCTAGGGTTTCGATTTGGGAGAATCAGGGAGATCACCAAAAAGAACAGAGAGAGAGTGAGAGAGAGAGAGAGATTGAAAATGTGAGAGATGGAGAGAGGGACTGTGTGAATGAGCGGGAACATAGAAATGAATGAAAAAATCAAATCTTGGACAGGAACGAAACGGTGATAAGGTAGGCCGTGTATCCAAACGGGAAGGATAGTAATTAGTCCGTTGAAATTTGAAAATGCGGGGGAGGATGGGAGATTATGTTGTGCACGCTGGTGCACGGTACGGGTAAACTCGAGAGCCAATAAAAGTGAAACTCTACCCTGTAATACAAATACTCTTTCCCATTTTTTTGTATTCCACTTTTTGTTCACTAATAACAACTTATCATATATTTATTTAATTTTTTTTATAAAATAACTAAAGTTTAAAATAGAAAAAAATAATTATATGATAAGTTGTGATTTGTGGAATATGAAGTGGAACATAAAATGTGGTACAGATGATTTGTATTCATCATGATGAGAGTTTTATGACCGGAACTCAACCTCAATTCAATTGTTGACCAAATTGAGTATTAAAAATTTAAATTTATTTATTTTATTTTGATTAAGTTGAGCTTGAGCTTATTACAAAATTAGATATTTAAAATTAGTAATTTTTTTGTCAAACAAATTCGAGCTTATTCATAAATGGCTTGATTGACTTTTTTTCTCTTCTTCTTCTTTTACAATAAATACTTCGACAAAATATTTATCTTTTCACATATCTATATTAATAATTAATAATTAACTTATAGTTAACATTATATAATTTGATTTAATAAATTGAAATGATTTTTGTGGGGCCAAAGGACCTGGGTACCCCGGCCCATTTCGAATGGTAAGCCTAAGGGCCCAGCCGAGGAGGAACATGTCCGAGGATGACTAAGGAAGACCCAAAGCTACTAGGAGAAATCGCTGAGGAGCATCATGTCCTCGGTGTACTAGTGCCCTGAGAAGAAAGGGCAGTACGCCATCCACCGCAACCCTCTCCATCATCCCCAAACAAAGGGACTAGCGTAGGAGGACTGCTATGGGAGCAGGGTGAAAGGACCATTGTAGGAGAGCCTGTCACCTCCGCATTGAATGCCAGCAGCTGGCAGTCTAGCCGCATTAATGAGGGAATGACCCCTGAACAGTGCCATGCTAATCACTATCACTCACAGCAAGTTGAGGGAAGCGCTAGATGGGACAGACACTCAAGTGACGTCCTACGCAATCGACAGATGGACGGCCAAGATGAAGAGAATAGAAGGATATATAACCAGGGAGATTTCCCGAAGAAGGGGACGGCAATTCGGAAGACGCTAGGAAGTTCTATTGGTGGAGTATCAGAAGAGGAGAAGAAGAAATCATCCTCGGCCGAGGACCGAGGACGAGCTTTGACCTTCCCCCCAACCACACTACAGACGATCCAGTTCCCCAACGATCCCGCCCGACCGTTGAAGGCGTCCTCACAAAGGCCCAGTTCTCAAGCCCGCTTCTCTACCAAATTCATTGTATTGGGCCTGTTGGGTTTGGGTTTGCTCACATCTACAGTGAAAGGAACCCCCTAAATCCGGACCCTACAATTTTCATTTATGAACTTATAAAATTAAATTCACTAACATTGTATTGTTAAAGTAAATATGATTTTCACAAACTAACTATTACATTATTAAATAAATTATTAATAATAATTTGGTATCTTATAAATTTATTTACACAAAGTTACACAATCCAATGAATAATAGAGTGTATAATTTGATATCTAATAATTTATAAAGTTACACCATACAAAATTTAAAAGAAAAAGCATTACACCAATGCAATTTTTATCTAGTTAAAATTTCTTTTACCCGAATTTAATATCTATTTACAATTTTTTTTAAATGCTTGGGATCCATAACTTTTACCAAATGAAGTAATAGTGGCATCAAACAAAAGCGTGAAGTTCTTCTCTGCAGACTAATTTTGTCATTCTATATTGGTTTTATGTATTCTCTTCTCCAATCTCTCACATTTCTCACGCTTCCGATCCTAGTGTCCTCGTTCTTGTTTTTGAATACGTAAACAAATTCCCTACCCCATGTATTTCACAATCATTTTCTTCAAGTTTATTTTTTATTTTTTATTTTTTAATATAAGATAAAAATTTTACTCTAGTCTAATCTAAATGTATATGTGTGTGAAACTCCTTCCTAAAAACTTAAATACTAGCCTTTGCCCTCCCCCATACCTCACAAATACTTATACTTATAAAGTGACAATTACACTAAAGATGTGTAATGGTATTTTCTTCAAGTTCTTATGGGTAATTATATATTGCACCTAAAAACATTATTGTTGTTATTTGTAAGTTGATACGTGGCAGCTGATAGATACAATGTGCTGTTACACTAGCCATCCTAGCTCACAGCCTCTCTCTCTCTCTCTTCTTCATGCAGTCTGGGGAGTTGGGAACTGTACACTTCGTCTTGTACCAACTATATATCTCCTCATTTTTAGGGAAATTTCTGTTAATTCAGCTACTACTTACCTCATAAATGGTTCTGCACCCAATAACTAAATATTGATTATTCCTTTCTGTTCTCTTTTTTTTCTCTCATGCCAGCCAAGACACATATTTTGGTCACTGAGATCGATCCTCCTATATTTACTTTACTCATGACAATTCTAATCCATGAAAACCTCTATTCATTTCTTCTACGTACCTTCTTTGTTTTTTCAAAAGAGTTAAAGAGCCACTTGAAGGCTTAAATGAAATCAGAATCCCAATTTACATTATATATATTTGATCATTTTGATACAAGCCCCTCAAGGGTAAGATTGTAAAAGAGTAACCGTACGTGCATATTTTATATAATTTCTATCTTCCATGAACGCCCCTAGTTTGTTTGGCAACAAACTTGCAATGGAAGCGTTGGAAGTGCCTGAGCTAAGCCCATTCTTTTTCACCATGTAAAGGGGCATTTTGGTACTAGAAAATTATCCAAACGTTTATAAATATCACGTTTCCGTTAATTTCATTCCTTTTGCCTAGCTACTGTTCAGCTTTCTTTTTCTTTCCATTAGCATTATCATTTTTTTCTCACATTGCTTAGACATTTGAATCTTCAACTTCAAGGACTAATTAAGGTGCGACTCATTTTCCCATTTTGTTCTCTCTGTTGTGCGTCCTTCTTGTCATACTCAGGATCCATATATATGGTAAAACAGTCTGTGTTTTCATCTTAGTGCGTAGTTTTATGGTAATGTAGTATTCAACTATTGGAATTTTTACTCCTACAATTAGCATTTATATGTGTGTTTCATCTTTGATGTTATAACTTGTGTTTAAGTAATTGAATGACCTGCATGTACTACTTATTTCTCCTCTGTATTATTTTATATACCCTGCTGCATTCTATATAAACAACCATTTATCAGGATTTGTGCTTCGAAAGTAGTAGTAGTAGTTATATTTAATTGTGCATTTATATCTATTCCCACACAATGGTTTATCTCGGAGAGGTAGAGTGAGAGAAAATGTTTTGGAAACTTCTTTTCATTTTTCCTTCATGCATGCTCTTCTTTCCTTGTACGAAAAAATTATTTTATATATACATATAGAGAGATGTGAGTTCAAGTTATATGTGGTATTACATTACTCAATAATACTATTGGATTAATATTTTGAAATTTTCACCATTAGATTATATGATCTCATGTTTTATGTGTAGTTTTAAAATTTAAATTCAATAGATAAGATTATCTTGAAATTTTACTATATATGAAGGCTATAAGAAGAAGAAAAAAAATTGGCTCATGCATGAAGGGTTTGAGATTATCCTCATTCTGATTGTCCTGAAATTTCACTATATTGTATACCCAACAGTTTTTTACAGCTATCGGAAATGAATTTTGATCCGGTGTTGGAGGCCAAGTTGCCAGATCTATTCTCTGAAGACTCTGGTGTAAGGAACCGTGCTTTTGGTACCGTAGTGCGACAGATTTATTTCGCGAGACGAAACGTTCAATCCATGATGCCTCTGCTCGAATTCGTTTGGGGAAACAAAAGACAAAACGCTCCACTTGACACTGCCAAAAAAGTTATCGAAATCCTCAAATTGCTTGCGGTATATAGCATAGACCCATCGTTTTTCGCTTACACTTCGGCATCGAAAATTGTCTTGGACATCCTTGATCAACATGGGATTCACGAGCTACACGATGCGATTGAGGACTTGTTCCTCAAATTCTCACAAGCCATCAACTTGTACAAGCAATTGGGTGACAACAGGATCAAGTGTTTCATGGAAGAGAACTTGATATGGGTTTCTACAGCAACTCTAAAGAAGTTCATTCCTGTTGATGACAAAAGCTTATTCAGTGAAGGTCAGGCACTTTGCTTTAAGGCTATTGTGGGAACTTTATTGTGGAGCTTTAGCTCTGAGAGCATTAAGGAAAGTGTGGTGTACTGGGTTGGTCAAGTTCTCGAACAAGGACAAGGTGAATTGATTCATGTCAATTTGTTATACAAGGTACTTGACTGTACCAACTCTCAGACCCATACAAGAATTTATGTCAGAATTCTTACGGGTATTGTGAAGGTTTTAGAAAAGGCTAAAAATACAAGGGATGTTCCACTCTGCATGCGTGCTTGTGCATTGCTGTCTAACCTTTTGACTAGCCCATTTCTCATGGAATACCATGACAATCTTCTTATTCAACGCCCATTTCGTGTTATTCGACTTTTCAGTACCCCGGATTCTGAGCTTTCTGTTCCTGGTGATAAAATCATGAAAGAAAATGTGAAGGTGTACATGTCAGCTCTTCAGAAGCTTCGGTCAATTCTTGAAGAATGCAACTTCGACCCCGGCCCAGAATTTTTCAATAGTGTCTCTGAGGCCTTATTAGCACTCGAGTTCACTCATTGTCATGGACTTGTGAAGTCTGTATTTGATATATTTACTCTTAAGTCTTAATATATGTCCATGAAAACCTCTATTCATTTCTTCTACCTTCTTTGTTTTTGTGTTTTGGGCAAATTACAAAGTGCATTGTTTTTGCAAAAAGAGTTAAAAGAACCACTTGAACCATGGCTTAAATCAAAATCCCGATTAACATTATATTTTATACAAGCCCCTCAAGGGTAAAGATTGTAATTAAGAGAGTAACCGTGCATGGTGACACCACCTTAATTTCTATCTTCCATGAATGCCCCTAGTTTGTTTGGCAACAAATTTGCAATGGAAGTGCTTGAGCCAAGCCATTCTTGCGGGAGGAGGGGGGGAGATAATTTGAGGCATAATGTGAAAATTTTAAAGGGCCTTTTTACATTTAAATATCATTTAATAATATTTAGTTAATTTTTTTATTATATATATTTTTATTTCAAATCTATTATTAATTCTTACTTATTAATGTGACTAAATCACCCAAAGTGAGTTAATGGTACTTATTATATAAGTTTTACAAACTAACATATCACCAATAATAATAAAAAATTATTTAAACATCCATTTATTATATTGTTTAAGTTACATCGATTGTATTCTTGTCACATCATTTTGTAAGTTTTTTTGTTATAAAATTTGTATTAACTTTAGCATTTTTCATTCATTTAATGGTGAATGGGTTGTATATCTATTAATTCTTTTTTTTTTCTTTTTTTGTGCGGAGAAAATGCTAAACTCACTACAAATTTTATCACAACTTACAAATTGATGTGGCAATAATGTGATCTTTCAACAAAAGAATCAATGAGTATTGAATTACAAGCACATTAATTTATAAAACTTGTAATATACTAACATAATTCTAATATTTTAAGCCTTCTTAAAAATGATAAAAAAATGTACACCTAACTCACATTTTTTCTTATAAATAAAATATAAAAAGACCTTACCGCCCCCATATTTGGGGGCCTTTCTATGTTAAGCGCCTGAATTTCTTACTCACCCATGCAAAGGGGCATTTTGGTACTAGAAAATTATCCAAACGTTTATAAATATCAAGTTTCGAGGCAGGCTTGGTGTTTAGACTTATAGAGAATAGAGTTTATAGACTACTACTACGTACTGTTTTGGATTTTTTTTTTTCCTTGTTTATTAGAAAGAAAGTGAGGTGGAAAAATAAGAGTTGGGATGGACTTATGGTTATATCGTTTTGTTATTATTGAAAAACAAAGGAGAAACTAATTGATGTTGAAGAATATTGCATAATCATTATTATTGATGATTAAGTTTATATACATAAACCCAAAAGCTGGTACCAGCTATAACAAACTTAACTCTTATAAAAATAAAAAAAAATAAAAAGCTATAACAAACTTAACTAACAGTAATGTTAACATAAAACAGATTAGCCTACTAACACAAGAAGCACGTGACAATTACTTAAGTAGACTATAACAAAAACTACTTGTAGCTTGTGAGCTTCTTAATACATAAGACAAAACGACTTGTAGCTTTAGCAGCTTTAATTCTGCAGTAACTAGCATCTCAGCAGTAACTTGTAATTCTTCTTTCTTCTCAACGGTTATGTTATGTTTTTAGCTGCTTATATTTTATTTGGTTCAATTTCTTGAAATTTTGTAGAAACTTTTTATGCGTAGATCTAGAAATTATAAAGAAAACGTAGAAACTGTGAAAAGTTTTAAAGAAATTGGAAAATTGTTGATATAAGTGTAAAATTATCTAATTAGGGGAAAAAAAAAAAAAAAGCAAAAAACTTTTTTTTTGAACATAAATCTTATTATTATATCAACAAAGCACTTAAAATTTTATGACAGTACATTATTATTTAATGGAAAAAAAAAGATCCTTCTCCAGTATTATTTCATTAATTAACATAATTATTCTTTAGTAAGAATTTAAGCCTTATATTAAACCCTATTCTAAAAAGGAAAAGTATTACACCAATTTTTATTTAGTTATAATTTCTTTTACCCGAAGATGATAGCTAGATATAGTGTGCTGTAACTGCTGTTGCACTAGCCATCCTAGCTCATAGCCTCTCTCTCTCTGTCTGTCTCTCTCTGTGTACTTCGTCTTGTACCAACTATCTCCTCATTTTTAGGGAAATTTCTGTTACCAATTCACTTCAGCTAAATGGTTCTGCACCACCTTAAGGGTAAGATTGTAAGAGAGTTATTACCGCGCGTGCATGGTGACACCACCTTAATTTCTATCTTCCATGAATGCCCCTAGTTTGTTTGGGCTGCAAATTTGCAATGGAACTATGGAAGTGCATTAGTCATGCCCATTCTTGCTCGCCATGCAACGGGGCATTTTGGTACTAGAAAATTATCCAAACGTTTATAAATATCACGTTTCCATTCCTTTTGCCTCATTCTCATTTTTCTCATATATACCGTTTCCATTAGCATCATTTTTTTTCTCACATTGCTTATTAGACTCTTGAATCTTCAAGGACTAAGGTGCGACTCATTTTCCCATTTTTGCTCTCTGTTGTGTTAATAGTACGTATTTAACTATTGGAATTTTGGAATTTTTCCTGGTAAAATTAATATTTATATGTGTTTCATCTTTGATGTTAAGTTCTTGTATGGCCTGTACGTACTACTTGTTTCCTCTCTGAATTATTCTGTATACCCTGCTGCATTCTATAAATAAACAACCATTTGTCAGGATTTGTGCTTGGAAAGTAGTAGTAGTATTTAATTGTACAGTTATATCTCGGACATGTTGAGAGTGAGATAGACAAAATGTTTTGGAAACTTCTTTTCATTTTTCCTTCATGCATGCTCTTCTTTCCTTGTATGAAATTTTTATTGAGGGAGAGGGAGAATTGGGTTCAAATTATATTTAGTGTTACATGACTCATACTAATTCTTCATTGGATTAATATTTTAGAAATCTCACCTTTAGTTCTCTATGTTCTAAATAAGTATTCTAAATTTTGTGTCAATTGAATGTTTATCATTATTTAATTCATAGCCTCATTTTATATGAACAGTTTTACAACTTACATTTGATAAATTATTGTGAAATTTTACTATGCATGGAAGGAATAAGGAGAAAAAAATGACTCATGCATGGAGGGTTTGAGATTATCCTCATTCTCATTGACCAAATTTCACTATATTGTATACCCAACGGTTTTTTACAGCTATCAGAAATGAATTTCGACCCGGTGTTGGAGGCCAAGTTCCCAGAACTATTCTCTGAAGACTTTGGCGTAAGGGACTGTGCTTTCGGTACCGTAGTGCGACAGATTCATTTCGCGAGACGGAATGCTCCATCCATGATGCTTCTGCTCGAATTCGTTTGGAGAAACAAAAGACAAAACGTTCCACTTGACACTGCCAAAAAAGTTATCAAAATCCTCAAATTGCTTGCGGTATATAGCATAGACCCATCGTTTTTCGCTAAAACTTGGGCATCGAAAATTGTCTTGGACATCCTTGCTCAACATGGGATTCAAGAGCTGCACGATGCTATTGAGGACTTGTTTCTCAAATTCTCACAAGCCATCTACTTGTACATGCAATTGGGTGACAATAGGATCAAATGTTTCATGGAAGAGAACATGAAATGTGTTTCTATAGCAACTCTAAACATGTTCATTCCTGTTGATGACAAGAGCTTATTGAGTGAAGGTCAAGCACTTTGCCTTAATGCTATTGTGGGAACTTTATTGTGGAGCTTTAGCTCTGAGAGCATTAAGGAAAGTGTGGTGTACAGGGTTGGTCAAGTTCTCGAACAAGGACAAGGTGAATTGATTCATGTCAATTTGTTACACAAGTTACTTAACTGTACCAACGCTAAGACCCCTACAAGAATTTATGTGATAATTCTTACGGGTCTTGTGAAGGTTTTAGAAAAGGCTAAAAATACAAGGGATATTTTACTCTGCATTGGTGCTTGTGAATTGCTGTCTAACCTTTTGACTAACCCATTTCTCATGGAATACCATCACAGTCTTCTTGTTGAGAGCCCATATCGTGTTATTCGGATTTTTGGCACCGCAGATTCTGAGCTTTCTGTTCCTGATGATAAAATGATGAAAGAAAATGTGAAGGCGTCCATGTCAGATCTTCAGAAGCTTCGGAAAATTCTTCAACAGTGCAACTTCGACCCCAGCCGAGAATTTTTCAATAGTGTCTATGAGGCCTTAATAGCACTCGATTTGACTGAAGTTGATGAACTTGTGAAGACTGTATATGATATATTTACTCTTAATTTATTACCTTAAAAAGCTCTATTCTTACTCACCCATGCAAAGGGGCATTTTGGTACTACAAGATTATCTAAACTTTTATAAATACCATGTTTCCATAACATTCCTTTTGCCTTCTGAAGTGTGCATTTGATAATCAAGGATTGATGGGTTGCGAGTTAGGTTTGGTGTTTATACTATAGAGTCTATAGACTAGTACTACTACGTACTGTTTTGTTTTGTTTTTTTTTTTAATTTATTTATTGTTTATTAGAAAGAAAGTGAGGTGGAAAAATAAGAGTTGGGATGGACTTATCGTTATGGTTATATCGTTTTGTTACTGTTGAAAAACAAAGGAGAAACTAATTGATGTTGATGAGATTAAGTTTATATACATAAACCCAAAAGCTGGTAACAAACTTAACTAACAGTAATGCTAACAGAAAGCATATTAGCTTACTAACACAAGAAGCACGTGCAGCACGTGACAGTTAGGAGTATTTATGTAGACTATAACAAAAACTACTTGTAGCTTGTGAGCTACTTATTACATAAAGACAAAACGACTTGTAGCTTTAGCAGCTTTAATTCTGCAGTAACTAGCATCTCTGCAACAACTTGTAATTCTTCTTTCTTCTCAACGGTTATGTTATGTTTTTAGCTGCATATATTTTATTTGGTTCAATCTCTTGAAATTTTGTAGAAATTTTTTATGCGTAGATCTAGAAATTATAAAGAAAACGTAGAAACTGTGGAAAGTTTTAAAGAAATTGACAAATTGTTGATATAAGTATCAGATTATCTAATTCGGAAAAAAAAGCTTTTTTTTTTTTTTAAAACATAAATCTTATTATATCAACTCAGCACTAAAAATTTATGATAGTATATCATTATTTAATGAAAAAAAAATGCCTTCTCAAGTATAATTTCATTTAACATAATTATTTTTAAGTAAGGATTTAAGTCTTAGGGTCAATTTGGGATCTACTTATTTTGCTAAAACTGAAATCTGTTTGCTGAAAGTACTGTAAATAAAGGTAAAAGTTAGTTAAAATAGTACAGTGGGATCCATGAATAATATCAAAAAGTGAGTAGGGTCCATAAATAGTAGTAAAAATAAACTGAATAGTAAAATAAGTTGGTTTTTTAATTTGGAACCAAACGCACACTTATATTCAAGGGCAAAGCTTGGGGGGGGGGGGGGGGGGGGGGGGGTGGGGGTTGCTCCCCCGGCCCTTCTAAAAAAAACTAATGACTATATGTAAAAGAAATATTTAGGTTGGGCTATACGTATAAAGGGTGAATCTACTATTTAAGTTGGACTCTCAATATGTGAGTAATGTCCAAAACTCTGTCAAATTTAACAACACTCCCAATGTTGGCAGTATATTGCATTGAAATGCATTATTTGTCCCTTTACACAAAAGCCAAAAAACTTTTCTATTTATTGGGAACACTCTACTGCTACATGATTCAAAATTCAGCAGCCTTAACTAGAACTCTGAGACTACTATAACACTAATATAGAACTATGGGTCCCACCTAGTAATCATTAAAAAAAAAAAAAAAAAAAAAAACCTACTGCTAATGCTATATGCCTATACGAATCACAGCAACCTAAGACTAATAGGGCTCTAAAAAAAAAAAAGTGTAATACAGTATAAAGCACGCCTCCCATATTTAAAAAAAAAAAAATTGAATGTTTTTAAAATTAAGTAAAGAGAGATAAATAATTAACTTTTTAAAAAAAGAAGTTTTAAATTTGGTAATTTATTTGGTCAAAAATTTCTATGTTCTACTCTCCCTTCATATCTCTTTAATTTAGGGGAATTAAAAATAAGGAGATAAAAGTAATTAGAACCCCTCCAAATCCCTCCCCCTCCTCCCTTAAAAAAAAAATCCAAATAAGGTAAATTATCTTACTCTCCCTCGCTCTAGTCTACTCCCCCTCTATTCAAACAAACTATTAGAGTTTCTGTTGAGTTTTTAAAAGCATTCAAGTCATTGAGTCACGTTTATATAGTCACAGGTATATTGCATACTCTTAATATTCACGTTTAAATTTTTTTAGATTATTTTTTGACTTTCAATCTTATCTTTTAGTCTTACCTCCCCTGACCTAAATTTTTAGCTCCGCCACTGTGTGATATAGACCCTTAGCTACTGACTTGGGCAATGTGCCTACATGTGTGCATATATTCTTTATGTCAAAACTCTTTAAGTTTAAGACCTTACCTTAGCAGTTAGTACCATGAGTCTAATTATTATAGTATGAATTTTTATGATTAAATATTAACAAAAACAACATAATCTTAAATTTTAGTTGATAGTTATCTAATTAATAAAAATCATTAATTTTCATTCGTAAATGAAAATCCAATTATAAAAACCAAATCACAATTCAACTTATTCATGTGAAAGAAAAGCCCTCAATAGATAAATGCAATATTCTATTTTTTGTGGGCTTTCTTACTTTAAACTATTACTTAGTTGTTAGCATTTCAAATAAATAATTTTTTAATTTTTTTAAAAAATCAGTCTCAACTATTATATATATATATATATATATATAAATATAAATGTATTTCAATGTGTGTATCATACATATTCTTTTCCCCCCCTCACTTCAAGTTAAACCCTAACTCCGCCACTGCTTATATTAAACTCTAATTCAAAAATAAAAAGTATTTCACCAATTTTTATTTTGTTATAATTTCTTTTACCTGAATTTAATATCTATTTATAATTATTTTTTAAAGCTTGGAATCCATAACAGTGGAATCACACGAAGCATGAGGTTCTTCTGGGGAATAATTTTGTCATTCCATGATTTTAATTTAATATCACATTTCTCACGCTTCCTACTATCCTCGTTCTCTACGCAAGTAAATTCCCTAGCTCATGATGTCCACACTATCATTTTCTTCAAGTTCTTTTGGGTTGCACCTAATTAAAAATATAGCGATCCTGAATTACAGTATTGTTGATTGTTGTTACTTGTTACTTGTTACTTGTTACCCATCTTAACTTCATATCGCAACAGAACGTTGAAACGTGGCAGATGATAGCTAGATACAGTGTGCTGAACTGCTGTAGCACTAGCCATCCTAGCTCACAACCTCTCTCTCTCTCTCTCTCTCTCTCTCTCTCTCTCTCTCTCTCTCTCTCTCTCTCTCTCTCTCTCTCTCTCTCTCTGTGTTCTTCGACTTGTACCAACTATCTCCTCATTTATAGGGAAATTTCTGTTACCAACTCACTTCGGCTAAATGGTTCTCCAGTACCCAATAACTAACTCACTTGTACCAAGTACCAACTATCTCCTCCTTTCTATTCTTTTTTTTATATTTATTTTTACATTCAAAGACATATATATTTTGGTCACTGATCCTCCTATATTCACTTTTATCTAATCCATGAAAACCTCTCTATTCATTTCTTCTACGTACCTTTTTTGGGCAAATTATAAAGTGCCTGGTTTTTGCAAATGTTTAAAAGAGCCACACTTGAACCATGGCTTAAATCGAAATCCCGATTAACATTATATTTGATCATTTTGATTCAAGCCTCTAAAGGGTAAGATTGTAAGAGAGTTATTACCGCGCGTACATGGTGACACCACCTTAATTTCTATCTTCCATAAATGACCCTAGTTTGTTTGGGCAACAAATTTGCAATAGAACTATGAAGTGCATGAGCCAAGCTCATTCTTGCTCACCATGCAATGGGGCATTTTGGTACTAGAAAGTTATCCAAACGTTTATAAATATCACGTTTCTATTCCATTCCTTTTGCCTCGTTCTCATTTTTCTCATACCGTTTCCATTAGCATCATTTTTTCTCACGTTGCTTATTAGACTCTTGAATCTTCAAGGACTAAGGTGCGACTCATTTTCCCATTTTTGCTCTCTGCTGTGTTAAGTCCCTTCTTGTCATGCTCTAATTACTCAATATGGTAAATCAGTACCTGTGTTTCATCTTAGTACGTAATTTTATATGATAATAGTACGTATTTAACTATTGAAATTTTGGAATTTTTCCTGGTAAAATTAATATTTATATGTGTTTCATCTTTGATGTTAAGTCCTTGCATGGCCTGCACTACTTGTTTGTTTCCTCTGTGTTATTCTATTTGTGCTGCATTCTATATAAACAATGATTTATCAGGATTTGTGCTTTGAAAGTAGTAGTAGTAGTATTTAATTGTACAGTTATATCTGTTTCCCACAATGGTTTATCTCGGAGAGGTAGCTAGAGAGTTAGAGAGAGAAAATGTTTTGGAAACTTCTTTTCATTTTTACTTCATGCATGCTCTTCTTTCCTTGTATGAAGATTTTATAATTATTATTATATAGAGAGAGAGTTGGGCTCAAGTTATATGTGTGGTGTTGCACTACTTAATACTAATTTTTATTAAATTCATATTTTGAAAATCTCATCATTAGATTATGTGTTCTTTATGATCTTCACATGTATTTTAAATGTCGTATCAGTCAAATTCTTTCATTATTCAATTCATAAACTTATCTTTTATGTATAGTTTTTAAATTCACATTTGATAAGATAATCCTGAAATTTTATTATGCATGGAGGGTTTGAGATTATCCTTATTCTTATTCTCTTGAAAAATTTCACCATATTATTGTATTCCCAACAGTAGTTTTTTTTTTTTTTTTTTTTAGCTATTGGAAATGAATTTCGACCCAGTGTTGGAGGCCAAGTTCCCAGATTTATTCTCTGAAGACTGTGGTGTAAGGGACCGTGCTTTCGGTGCCGTAATGCGGCAGATTCATTTCGCGAGACGGAATACTTCATCCACGATACCTCTGCTCGAATTAGTTTGGAGAAACAGAGGACAAAACGTTCCACTTGACACTGCCAAAAAAGTCATCGAAATCCTCAAATTGCTTGCGGTGTATAGCATAGACCCATCGTTTTTCGCTCACACTTGGGCATCGAAAATTATCTTGGACATCCTCGCTCAACATGGGATTCATGAGCTACACGATGCTATTGAGGACTTGTTCCTCAAATTCTCACAAGCCATCTGCTTGAACATGCAATTGGGTGACAACAGGATCAAGTGTTTCATGGAAGAGAACTTGATATGTGTTTCTATAGCAACTCTAAACAAGTTCATTCCTGTTGATGACAAGAGCTTATTGAGTGAAGGTCAAGCACTTTGCTTTAAGGCTATAGTGGGAACTTTGTTGTGGAGCTTCAGCTCTGAGAGCATTAAGGAAAGTGTTGTGTATTGGGTTGGTCAAGTTCTCGAACAAGGTCAAGGTGAATTGATTCATGTCAATTTGTTAAACAAGGTACTTGAACGTACCAACTCTCAGACCCATACAAGAATTTTTGTCATAATGCTTACGGGTATTGTGAAGGTTTTAGAAAAGGCTAAAAATACAAGGGACGTACCACTCTGCATTCGTGCTTGTGCATTTTTTACTAAGCTTTTGACCAACTCATATCTCAAGGAATACCATCACAATCTTCTTATTCAAAACCCATTTCGTGTTGCTCGACTTTTCATCACCCCAGATTCTGAACTTGTTGTTCCTGGCGATAAAATGATGAAAGAAAATGTGAAGGTGTCCTTGTCAGCTCTTCAGAAGCTTCGGGAAATTCTTGAAGAGTGCCACTTCGGACCCGGGAGCCGTGAATTTATCGATAGTGTCTCTGATGCCTTGTTTGCACTCGAGTCAACTCAATGTGATGAACTTGTGAAGTGTGCGTTTAAAAATCAAGGATAGATGAGTTGCGCTGCGAGGCAGGTTTGGAGTTTGGACTATAGAGTATAGGGTCTATAGACTAGTACTACTACGTACTGTCTTGGTTTTTTTCTTGTTTATTAGAAAGAAAGTGAAGTGGAAAAATGAGAGTTGGGATTGATGGACTTATGGTTATATCGTTTTGTTATGTTATGTTTTCAGCTGCTTTATATATGTTATGTTGAAAAATGAAGTGTATGCAGTATGCACTATTTTCACTCTCTCTCTCTCTCTCTCTCTCTCTCTCTCTCTCTCTCATGTAAATCAGAAACGTGAAATTAGTATTTGCTCCACAAAAGAGAACATGAAGTGGAACCTCAAGTATAAAATTGAAAGCCAAATCTCATTTCTGTAGGCTGGGATTGTTTATGTATTTAGCTAATATTTCATAAATTACATAAGCAGCCAAAATTATAAAATTTAATGACACATCCAACTAAAACTATTGTTAAAACAAGATTAAGATTCTTTCACGGGGCCAATAAGAAATGGAATACAATTGCAAACTTGAGAAGATGACTTTCAATATGAATTATCAATTTCCAAAAACTAAGAGATTATAGTTTTTTAAGGAAACAAAATTAGGATTCCCATGGAACTAAGGATGTCAAAGAGATTAGGTCAAATCATTAGTTTCTCGTCCTCTCTTCAGAACAAGAGCCAAGTAAACTAAGACCCAACAAGGTGGGGCAAATGCATTTTGCAATTCTCTTGATGTAATTTGACTTAACTTATCTGACTTTTTACTGAAAATTAGTTAAAATATAATTGTATCGAAAGAAGTGAGATTTTATAAAGTTATACACAAGCATATAAGTTTAAAAACCTAAACATAAAAAGCCAATGGCAAACAAAAACTAACCTTTAGATGTTAGAGATTATCAAAAAAACTTTCAGACGTTAGTAATAGGTTAAAACAGATGTTATCTGTCGTGCCTTCTCTCATCCCACCCTGCTCCCAAATGAACATTGACCTGCCCTCCAGCGACTGTTGCCCAATTTCAGGGTGAACAAGGCTGGACATGCGCTAACATAGGTTCTTCATTGGAATCCATGCCTTCAACCAAAAAACAAAAACAAGAAAAGAGAAGAGGATAACGATTTGGTTAAAACTAAAACTACAAAATTTATGTCACAGGAGGATCATATTGACAATGATTTTAAAGTCTTAAGGACAAAATTTTCCAAATTAACAACAGATCTAAACCTGGATTAACTCATTTGTATTGTTACTTAATGATTTTTGAATATTTTCTTTCCTGTGTCAGTAATCACAGTTGCGCCTCTATAGTTTCTCGTACATTATACATCACATGCTTCATGAACAAGTCTTTCCAAAAGAATCAACAGCCATTCCACCACCATCAGGCGTGGGCAGAACTATCAGCAACTTTTTCCATTTTCATTCCCACGACCTCTTCATCTGTTTTATCATCCTCTGCTTTCTCAACCTTCAATTTCTGCCAGAATAAACAAGAAACAGTCACAACAGATATTGTGAATAATCCATAACACTAACTTCAGTGATCATAACCAGCATATTCCGGGAAAGTAACATATAGAGAAAAATTTTCAAATGAAAAATTCATTTGAAAATTTTGAAATTAATTAATTCTCCAGCACCAAAGATATACTCTGTTCTTTATGCAACCCATAACATACAAATGGAAAGGTAGATAGATAAGTTAAATCCAAATGGCCAAGGGTTTGTGACCCCTTGTTTGCATGGGTAACTTTACTGAGCCAAAAACAAAAAAACAAAAACAAAAAGTGGAAAAATCTTCTGGGGTTTTATCAATAGCAATTTTTCAACTAAAAGAATTGTAATCTACAATGGTGCATACTAACATTGGCGGCTCCACGTTAGAGCCAGGGTGGTCAGAGGACCACCTTGACGTGGAAAAAAAATTTATTATTATATATAATTTAAAAAAATTTTACCCTTAAAAAAATGTGTGATCATCCTAAATTTTTTTAAACCCAATGTAATTAAACTTTAGACAAAGTTTAGCAACAAATTAACTTAGTTGTAGATTTTGACAAATCCACAATTAGATTACATTTTTTTGCTTATATCATCCATGCTTGCAAAACTTCAAGAAGATTAAAAATTAATAGCTTATTTTATCAATCAAATGTTTAAATTTCGAGTTTTTGTAGTTTAAAATTATATGCAAAAAATAAGTTTATGGATCAAATAGTAAACAACATCCATTTGACATGTGTTTTAAGAACATAAAGAACATATAATTTAATGGTTAGATTTTCAAAATATGTAGTAATGTTAATTTGTTTAGTGAAAGTTGTAGTCTTAGGTTACAACTAAATTTGTAGTCAAATGTTGTCCTCAAACTTTGTTCCTCTTAACAATATATTACAATATATTGAGCCCTTACAAAAAGAAAAATCCAAGAAAAATTTTAATTAACTAAAATTTTGAAAAAGATGTAGCTTGCAACATTAATAATGAGATTATCATGCACTGATTTCAAAATGAAAAAAATTTCTAGAAAGAAATTGTAAGACTTTATGCATTTGGGTGTTTTTTTTTTTTTTTTGCTTTTATTTTTGGTTGTTGTCAATATATGAATTTATCTTTTTATTAGATTTTGTTTAATTTATGTTTCTTCATGACCATCCTGAGAAAAATTCTTAGAGCTGCCACTGCATACTAAAGACATCCCTAGAAATTCTGATTGGCTTCCATTCATGTCAGTATATGAGGCAATCCTTTTTTCCCCTTTTAATCCACAAAATCATTTGTGAGGTTTCTAGGATATATCATTTCAAGGTCACATATTACGTTGAGAGACAGATGCCTGGTGACCAGATTGAAATTTGATTGATTCCAGTGATCCAGATTGTTGCTAAGCTATTATGGGATTTTATGGGATTCGATTGCTATTCTAATTATAAATTTATAAGTTAATTTTACTATTTAGAACTCTATTTATAGGTCCTAGAGGAAACATTACTGGTATGTTTGTTTTGATAAATAAATTTCTATTGGAGATATAAGATATTACAAAGTTTGGTGGTGTGCTAGGAAACTCTAGCTCTAGGGTTCAGGCTGCTCTTCGTGCTGAAATCTAAGGTTGTTCTGTTTTCTTTATAATGCACACAAGCTCTTTTTGCAACTTTGTCCTGCATCAATGTCTTTTAGATGATTCCTTTAAAGAGGACAGATACATGCCTCAAGTTCTACCGGGAACATATATATAGACATTATTTTCACTAAATTCCCATCACACCTATGGTCATCTGCACACAATAGTGTGATTCAAGAGGTAATACGCATCATGTGGTTCACCTTTCACCATCTAAAAAGCACTGCAGATTTCTTTCCTAAGTATTTTTACTTTATCAGTGTACCATCATGCCAAAGTATTTAAACTTGTAAAAAATGCAAAACATGAATGTTTGATGATTCTTGAAAAGATAAATCATGGGAAAAAATACATATAATTCTTGGCATGATAATTAGAGTATCAATTAAGGTGGAGGTCGTAGCGAAGATGACTGGAATTTATGGTACCTGAAAATATGGCAGTAACGAAGGAAGATAGGTAAGGATGGTAACAATAGTGCATGGGAGGGGAAGGTGATGGTGCTTGCATTGTAATGATGTTGACATGGTTTACAGTAGCAATCACTATGATGAAGATTTTTATGGTAGTCAAGTAACACTCGCAAGGATATGCTTTAAAAGTGCCCTAAACAGTGAATCTGGTGATGTGAGTGTAGTGGTTATGATAATGCGTTGGTGACTGTTAAGAATCATGCATAGCCATTTACAACTGTGAAAAACAAGTTCCATCATCAAATGTATCTATTTGCCACCTAAGTTTCTTGCTTCCAGAAGAAGGATACTTCCAGACGCAAGCCAAAACTTGCATAATATTTTCCAACTTTATGATCATTATAAGCTAATAAAAATAAAATAAGAGAAGCATCACTCACCTTCGTAGCCACAGGTGTGTCCCTTGTCTTATGTGCAAACATGTTCATGTAGAGCTTTGACTCTCTCTTGTCGCTCTCAGCTTGAAGTTGCTTCAAATTCTTCTGAATCAACTTCACCTCCCTGGAGATAGAACCATACCATGTTCAACAGAATGCCATAATATTGAGACTTTTAATCGCACGTTGAGCAGATTAAAACACCTTCAGTTACCTGTTATGAGGATCAGCCTCAAGAGCTTTCTTGATGTCTAATTCAGCAGAGACCAGATCTGCAGTTTCCATATAGGCTTGCGCCCGCCTGTACAAAGCTTTCACATTGTGGAACTCAATGTCTAGCACCTGATGGAGATCAGAATTTATAAAATGAGATTACATCTTTCCTGACATTCCACCTCTCTATACAAAGAAACTGCTTATACTGTTGAAAGCTCCACTATGTTCATTTTTTATGGTTGCTGTATTTGCCAATCTGTCACCAGTAGTAATGTCCACATCTGGGTACTGATATATACTGCCATCATATTATATTTTTTTGGGAGGTGGGGGAGGGTGGGGGGGAGGGAGGGGGGAAGGGTGGGAAAAGAGCATTAATAATTTCAATTAATCCCTTCTCCTTAAAATTATTGAATTGCCTGTGAAATCATGTGGCATGCCATGAAAGAGTTGTGATTACAGCAGTTGCGAAAGCAATAATTTCAGAAGAGCTAGACCCAACTTCCAAGCCACATAATAGAGCCCACAAGGTGAAAAAGTAGTCAGATTAGCAAACTTCTGATCACCACCATATTGTTTGTGATGAAAATTAGTTGGAATTTCCTGAATTCAGAGAGCTCATCATTGGATCCTAATGGCTGCGTTTTGACACAAACAGCAATGGCAGGGACCAGACTGTGTTGCTTTGCTCAATTTTTATGTTATGCATAATCTCTATTATAAATTTGCTTTTATTGTTAATCCTTCCACCAGTAAATATGCATAGTTTTCTCTATCTGGAAAAAAAATTTCGAGTGACACAATGCTCTACTCCTCCAGATAAATATCGGTAGCTTTTCTATTTTTCTTTTTTTAACAATCTACCTGTGAACATAACTTGATTGCTCCCTGAAAGTCATGTAGTTTGAGGCTACATGCTGCACCATTCAACCAGCAAGATACTCTTAATTGTTCAGCAAGCTTTTGCTCATCATCCTCAAAGGATCCATCTTCATTAACAAAGTCTGCAGCCTGGGGGAATACAATAAAGCAACTCTCAAATTTGAAGCTAATCAAATGAACAATTAATTTAGGCATCACACATGCAAAAAATTGAGTTACCTTGTCATATTTTTTCCCTGCTCGTTGATATTTCCCAGTTTTGAATAGTAGATTGCCTTCTTCTTTCTTCATTCTAGCTGCCTCAATCTTCTCATTGTTACTCATTTCCCATGGTGCTTTTTCCTTTTTACCATAGAGTAATAAAAACTAATAAGTAGGCAACGACATAAACTAGACAAATATATTATAGAAAGGATCCAGACATTCAATCTAGCAGCATATACTGGGGTTAATACACGAGGAGATTACAATGAAAAACATTGAAAAACATCCTCAAAATCTTGTTTTTAGGGAAAAAATGTGTCCAAAACTGTATATGTACCCAAAAAAAATTGTTCAAATTGGAACATCTCATCTGTAATGTGAAGAGATTTCTCTAATAAATAAAATTAAATTATCCCACAATGTAATGAGAATTTTATGAAAATTTCAGAATGCAAAGAACATCTTATCTGTACCTCTACAATTTGATCACAACAATTATTACCTTAGTAAAATCTATCATTTCAACTTCATAAAATACATTTGAAGATGGTGGAATTACAGCAAGATCCTGCCTTACTTCACAGCTTCCAAATCCAAAGTCAGGATGTATGGTCAATATTGCCCGTTCTCCCTTCTTCATTGTTGCCACTGCTTGGTCAAGACCCGCAATCACTTGCTCTACATACAGACAGCAAAAGGCAAAGTCCAGTCAAAGCTGATTTTAAGTTTTCTTCATGATAATTTGACAAACACAAAGTATAACATAGTCCAGATCTCAAGAAGAGTTTCAGGAATAAAACTGACCTTCATCAGTGATAAATTCCAAAGGCTGCTCTCCATCAATTCCTTTTTTCTCAAATATGGTGCCATCTTCTAGCCGTGCCATATAGCTAACTGAAAAAGTTGAAAGTAAGAATAACAGTTTCATATATAAAATCACGTGACCTTTCCTTACAGGCCCAAAATGTATTTCAAAACATATGAACCCACTTAAATTTACTTTTAACAGATACAGGATTTTGTTTTTCCCCTGAAAATTTTTATTGATGCTATTCATTGTGCATCATACCTTTTTACCTTCTTTTTTTTTTCTTTTTTTTTTTTAATCCACGGTTGCTCACTCTGGATTATACTAGAACCTTATTTCATATATTCTTCTTCTTGTTCTTACTTTCTAATTAAGAGAGTTCTACATGAAAGTAAAGAGATGCATCAGATTCATAATAAATAAATAAAAACGTTTTTTTTTTATATGATTGGAAGATTCATAAACAATACACATTCAAGACTTTTCCAGGTTTAATACTAAGCTTTGAGTACCAGCCTTAATTATAAGGGAAAAGTATGAAGCTTTCTGCACACCAGGTGCATATGAAATGACTTTAAGTAGTTATCTACGTGTTAGATATTTCATTACTTCTTTGCATGAACAAAAGAACGATTTGTATAAAGAACATCGAATTATCTGAGTATGACTACATATGTTAAAATTTACCAAATAACATTTCATATCTTATTCATAGACCCTTGAAATTCTAATTCTAGTTGAGATTGAAGTAAATTCCATCATTCATAACTTTCCAGTCCAAGTCAATTTTGATGATATTGCTCAAGTTAATGACATATGCATCACTATACTTACTAGTAACAGTTGCACCTTCATTGGGAATGACAGCCCCTTCACCTTCTTTTAAAATTTTCTTAAGTACCTTGGAATCACCAGTAATATCAATAACAGGCTTGAAAGACACCAACTCCACATCAACGTTGAGTACAGAACCCGGGGGGATTGAATGAACCCCATTATTTGCATCCCTCCCCTCCTCTCCAAAGGCATCTACAATCATTTTTAAGAATTAGAGTTAAAAAGTTTAACCGACAAGATCTTGAAATCTTCGAAGTTATGAACAAGAAAAGTTGAAATTATTTTATCAAAATATCTGGCTTCCATGAAAATCAAAAGAGAATTAAAAACAACTGATTAGCCAATACCTAGCCCAAAAATATCAATAAGAAAGGATAGTTGATAGTATGGATCACAAAACTCAACCTCGCAAAGAGTGCACATACGTTTCAAGCATATGATTACTTTCTCAATCCACTTAATATGATATGAACTACGAAGCACTTGTCATGACCTACAAGACTACACTCAAACATAACTAGCCATAATTTCTGAATATTTTGTAACATTGAGGTGGTGGGATTGTGATGGACAATTTGGGTTCACACTCCAACTATTGAAGTGAAGATTGGGTAACAGGTCGGTCTCAACACACCTCGAAACTCAACCCTAAGAACAGCAGAAAATTTAAATCCAAACAGCAACAAAAGTCTAGACACTCATTAGTTATCTATCTCACCATTGTTATTTCAATCTCTCTTGCATCTCAGTACAATTACTACACTTGAGAACACCCTTATCTAAGAGAATTTCATAAGTTCTAACATAGCTTGTTAATAACAAGAAACAAAGACATACACTGAGGTTGAACAACTAATTTGGCCTTCTCTCCCCTTTTCATGGTCATTATTGCTTTTTGCAATGCTGGACAAAGATGACCTGAAAAAAAACCAAAAGGTTAATTCTAATCACCATGAATTGGCATACAATTTATTATCCGAAAAGTATTACCATCTTTCACATAAAATTCAACTCCTTCTTCCGAAGTTTCTGCAACAATAGTACCATCATCTAGCGCAACACGATACTTCACTGCAGTGCATTACCAACAAAAACCACTTTAGCATCACCAAACAAAGCAAACAAAGCTTGACATTGACACAATCCACACATTTCTAACAAAATTATACCACAAAATAACTAAGCAGTTAAGAGTACCAAGAACTTGGTCCAAATCGCCGGGTTGTTCATTGCTCTCTCCCTTGTCCATTATTTTCTTGATAATTCCACCGTCTCTGCTAACATCCACCACAGTTATCCACGAGATGAGTTCCACTTCAAACTGAACAACCGAATTAGGCTGAACGACGCCGTGGCGGCCTGCAACCCCGTAGGCTAATTCAGGTGGCAATGTGAACAAAGCAGTCTCCCCTTTCTTCATTGTAACTATAGCATGTTCCAATCCACTAACCACTTCACCTATCATTATCAACCCCTATTAACTTTAGTAATAAGCAAAATTAAGCTAAAAACTAAATCAAACAGCAAACAAATTTAAAATTATCAGGAAATAATCACCGTGACCAAGCTTTATAGTCAATGGCTCATCATCTCTATCTCTTGTGGAATCGAACTTTGTTCCGTCAAGCAAAGTACCAACATAATGAACTGCGTTTTGATTCAAAGTTTCAATATCAATCATTTCTAACAAGAGAAAGTACGAGAGTGATTGGCGAGTTGTACAGTACCAGTGGCTTCGTCACCGAGCTCAGGGGTTTCCCAGCCATGGCCGAGCTTGAGGAGCTTTTTCTTGAGGCCGGAGATACTGAGCTCGCGCTCTTCGCCGACCTTGAGAGGAGGAGCTGATTCGATCACCTCCCCGGGTTCTTCGTCGTCCTCGTCGTCCTCGATTTCCGAAACGTTCGTCGCTCTTTCTGTCACCATGCTGGGCCTGGTAGTACAGAGCGTTGTGGTATTTTCTCCGGTGAGTTTAGTAGATAATTACTATGGGAGTTTGGGAATTACCAGGATGTCTGAGAATCACGGTGCTTGGTATGTATGTTATTTCGAAGTCGTGCAAGGGTGTCTTTGTAATTTCAACGTTTTTGAATGACTGAGAGACTGTATACTCGATGGTGATTAGTGAAAGCTCATCGGTGGGATTAAAATTGGGTTTGGACTTTGGATTGAGTCAAGTGTCCAAGAGTCAAAAAAATTTAACAGCCCCTTAAAAATGAGAGTAAAATTGGATTTTTTTTTTTTAATATCTAAATAAGGAGAGTGAAATAGGACTATGAAATATTCATTGAGTATATATATATATATATATTCTTCAATCGTCAAAAATACCTTTTTGTATTTTTTTAGTGTAATTTTAAGTTGTAAGGTCACAATTTGGCTCTCAAGCCCAAATGATGTATGAACTTAGGCCTAAAGAGTCCAATACAATGAATTTGTAGAAAGTGGATTGAAAAACTGAGCTTTAATAAGTTAGACAACAAGTAAAGTGGATCCAGATGACAAGAAAATGAAGATAAATTAGTTTAATCTAAAGAAAATCGTCATCAGAATAATCCGAGGAGATTAGTTCTTAAATATTTCTTCTCAAGTTTGATTACAAGTTCAACTCTTAATTGCAACAATATTTTCCTCTCCATTTCGATCACTTTCTCTCATTGCCTTCTTTCTATTTTATACTCTCTTTTTGCCTTCATCTCTGCCTTCCACGTGTAAGTTAGATTGTTGGTGTTGATTCATGTCACATCAGCACCTTTCTGGAGTTTCTGTAGAGTAGTTGTAAGGTTAAAAACTACTGTTCATGTATCACTTCCTCATTAATGCGGCCAGAGAGTCAGCTGCAAAGCATTCAATGCTGTGGTAGCAGCTTTCCCTTAAATATTTCTCAACTCCTATTTGTCCTCTACGTTCACAAAACATATCCTTATCAATAGAACTTCCTAGAACGTCACCTTGGACAACAGAACACACTTTCTAACCTCCACCTCATTAGCTGAGGACATACTCCTCCTCGGCATACTTCCCCCATCTTTCATAGTCATAGCTTGCTCATGAAGTTCAAAATCTTAAATCTTCCTTACTGTTGATCTATCTTCGGATCACTGAGCCTCCTTGGCCAAGTCTAATGCCCAACATATATTTTTAGGCCCCTTGTCCCTACATAAGTAATATTACATCATTTAACAATTTGTTATTAATTTTTTTTTTTTAGTGTAATTTTAAGTAATATTACATCACTTAACAATTTATTATTAAATTAATATTTTGAAAATCTCACTCTTTTATTACTTATATAACTTGAACTTATATATATACTGTAAGAACCAAACTTGGGAAGCAGCCCAAAAATTAATAGACTTTAGCCCAGAAAGCCCAAAACAATAAATTTGTAGAGAATGGGTTGGAAAAATTGGGCCAGAATAAGTCAAATCACAAACATAACAGGTTTAATTCACAAAGGCAAAGACAAAGACAAAGGATTGAAATTTTATGAAAATCGTCCTCGGCTCAGGTCCGAGAAGGTCTGTCCTTATGTATTCTTCACAAATATGATTATAGGTATTGTTCTTGATTTTTACAGTGTTTCTTTCTTGAATTTTCGATCCCTTGTCCATGGTGGGTCTTTTCCCTTATATAGTCCCCCTTAAATGATCCTGGCCTTCCACCTATTGATTACCTAGCCCATACTTGAGTATATGTCTCATCAGACACCCCCCTCTGCCCCTTTTGTGCGTTGGGGGAGCCAATGTAGTCTTATTCAGGGGTCTTATCCACATTAATGCAGCCAGAAAGTTAGTTGCAGAGCCTTTAATGCGGTGGCTGCAGCTTTCCCCTTAGATATTTTAGGACTTCCCTCCATACTTTGTATTGGCAATGTTTATCTATGTCTTGCAGAACTTCGTGGAACGTCATCTTAGATGGTAGACCGCTTGTTCAGACCTCAGTTTTGCTTATCCGAAGTGACCTTTGTTCTCGGCTTACCTTATTCTGCCCTCATGACCCTGACTGACTTGGTCGTTCACTAATGTGGGTCCCTTTAATGGTGTTTTTTCTCCTCGAACGGCCCTAGTCCTCGGCTTAGGTTTCGGGCCCAATATAGATGTGGATAATGAGCTTCTGGGCCTAATACCCCTACATATACAATTCATATAATCAACACCATGTCATTTGTAAATAATTAAATTTTCGTGTCTTTTTTTTTTCATTAATGTTTGAAAAAGAAGAAAACACTATGGTGGCTTTGTCAAACCCAACTGTCAATAACCTGTTCAATAAACATGCATATCAATTGGTGTAGACCATTGTTATTGATTTCGTTCGGTTCCGGCCGGAATTTTTCGTACCGGTATGCAAACCAGTACGAGAATACCTCACGTTCCACCTCGGGTCAGATTTCGGGCCGTCTCGGGTCATTCTGGACAATTCCGGCCAACTTCGGTTGAGATGTGAATTTCGGCCAGTATAGGATTTGGCTTTTTTTTAAAAAAAATTTATAAAAAGGTTTTTTTTTTTTTTTTTTTTGTGGTTAAGAACTTAGGAGTTAGGAGTTAAGATTAAGTGTTAAGAACTTAAGATATGTGATTGTGGTATACATTGTCATAAATAATGTCTTTTGTTTGTTCATTCCTTCTCCCTCTGTCATAATTTTTTTTTCTTATGATTTGTTTTGTGGTTAAGAACTTAGGAGTTATTATTTGATATTTAGTTATTGACTTATAAATCTTCTTATTGTGTGATGTTAAATTGATGTTATACTGATGTTTAAGACTTAAGAGTTAAGACTAAATGATTTGTATTATTTGATATTTAGTTATTTATTTATTAGAATTGACAATTTTATGTTCTATAAGAATATATATAAATTATTTTTTAGGAACCCCAAAACATCCTGAAACGGTATGCCGAAATCGGCCGGTACCGAAATATTCCATTCCACTGGACAAACCGAAACGGGTCCGAAATGGTATTAATAACAATGGTGTAGACTGTGACCAACAATTAACATCTACTTAATCTGAAAGTGAATTGTGCATGGCATTGTCACCGATTGTATTTTAAGTATCCGTTTGGATACTGAGTCTGTGTTTAGCAACTGCATTTCACCTTTTTTGTTTTTTTTTTTTTTAGAAGAGCAAATTATGTTTTTCCGGTGGATCCTGTGCATTGTTTACAGGACTCGCAAGTACTTTATCTAATAATTTTTTTCATTAAAAATTGGTCTCACGGCACTATTCACACATTTAAAAATTATTTTACTACAGTGTTTTCAGTTTTTAGTAATATCAAAACGGACCCTAAGAAAGTCATATACCATTTAGTCGATAAATTGCTAATGTGAAAGAGAATGTACAATTTTTTAAAATATCATATTTATTAAAGCACAGTTATATTTTTACCTAATAAACAGAATAAGCTGTGAGAAAATAAACTCATCCAAACTTCAATGCATACGTTTGTTGGTAGAGTTATTATAATAAAATTAGTGGCCTAGTATTAGTATAGTAGCACTAGCTGATTATAAGATTGAAACAATTTGAGAAAGAATTCCCTTTTAGTAAATCTTTCAATTTCCTCGTAATTTTATTTTGATACGGTTTTAAAATCGGAATGGTTAAAGAACTGAAAAATAATTTAGCTCTTAGTTTATAGGTTTTTATCCATGTTGACCGGTTTTATCGGATTAGTTTCCACTTTATCCGGGTTTTTAAACAATATATAAGATACGTGGTATTTAAAAATTCAATAGTCATAAAATCTAGGAATAACCACAAAAAATCAAATAAACACTACTTGTTTCACGTCAAACTAAAAATTGGAAAGAATAGGACATCGAACTAAAAATCCTATTGAATAGGAGAATGTGACATAATATTATCTCAAACTATTTGAACTTTTGTGAATTCTAGTCAACTTAACTGATAAAATTTTCGATAGTTCAATTTACGTTTATATCAAAAACTGATTGATGTATCCATCTAATTATCATAAAGTGTGGAGGCTATAAGATGAAACTTTCTTTAAAAAAAAAAAAAAAAAAAAAAAAACCTATTTGAACTCTTAAAAACCAAAATTATTCCCTATAGGGCGGCCATCGGTGGGTAGGGATTGAAGGTTGCAACTGGTAAGACTTCTCTTTATTTGTCGGTCAGTCGGTGCAGTAGAGATTTGAATAGATATTTGAACGCACAAAGTCCTAGTCCTTTCTTTTCATTACCTAACGCTGAGGACAACATCGTTGCCTAAAACTTAAAAGTTGTGCCAATCTTGGTTTCTCTTTAGGGAAGGGCTTCAAATTCAGAGTGCACCATCCATCCTCCATCAATGTTTTTGCTTTTAGGACACAAGAAGAAAAATGGGGGCAGGGTTTGAATTACCTTAATTGATCACGAATTGTCCAAAAAATAACAAAACAAACAATACTAAATGAAATTATACTTGAATTAAATCACCTTATATATGTACAGACTTTTCAAACAGCATACATGGTAAGAATTAACCAAAACACAGAGAGATAGAGCAAAATTATCACATCTCTCATAAAAAAACAAGTTTGAAAATTATTATAGGCTTTTAATCAATTGGCAATCAAATTTTCAGATCATAACACTTCTCTTTGTGACAGCATAGCTCCTGCTTCTTGGATACAACAAATCAGACTTCACACTAACACCAACACCAACATCTTTACCAAAATCATCACAAGGCCCATCTTCATCGATCCTGCCCATCCCAACGCTAGCACTCTTGGGCAAATCCTTGGATGAAGAAGAATTCATCACCTTCCGCTGCTGCCGCATTAGGATCATATCCATGTCAATCCTATCAGTCAAAGTCCTAGCCGAGGCAGCTCTAATCAGCTCCCTGTAATCATCATTGTCATTTGACCTCGCCGAGCTGCCACTGAAGCTCTTAGGCAACATCTCAGGGTACCCAATTGGGGTACTGTGACCAACTCTTGGGGCACATCCAGTAATGCTACGTACGTAAAAGTCTCTTGCTTTTGATAAAGCCCTTATGGGTATTGACATGAACCGCACGAACTTGTTGTGCTGTGCCTTGTTCCCCATGTTTTGTTGTGGTTGTTTAAGGTAAAGAAAGAACACAATTTAAGGCTTTTAGGCTCAGCAATGAATGATTGAAGAATATTGCAAAATAAGCATTTGGGAAGTGACCCCAAAAAGTTCCATATAAAGGTCTGGTTTGGGAGTAATGGCTTTAATGGGTTACTATAGAAAATTTGAGATTAAGGGCGGCAGAGGTGGTTAATGCTTAATGGACATGTGGTGAATCGGTGATGAAAGAACATGGTTTTGTAGAGATAAACCATGAGCGAAAAGTAGTGTGATGGAAAAAAAGTTAGGTATGAACAGAAGAGAATGGTGCGATTGGACTTGTGATCAAAGCACGCCTGAGTGGAAAATAGAAGATAAGAACGAACTGACCAATGACTGGGCAAAGGCTATGTGGTGACAGATAATGATAATAAAAAGGTTGGCCATAATTGAAAAGCGGGAATTCGTTGACCGATAGGATTTCTGGTTTTTACGTTCGGTGTATGTTTTTAAAAATCGAAAATTGTTGTTTAAAAATATCTGTGAAAATAATAAAGTTTAGTTATAAAATTAGTTATAATTTTAGGCTATAAACTTATTTAATATCTTTTTATTGGATGTGAATTTTGACAAATCTACCATTAGATTAAATATTCTTTTTATATCTTCTATACTTACAAAATTTTAAGAAAATTAAAGATCAATAGATATGTCATTAATAAATTTTTTAAATTGTAAGTTTTTGTAATTTAAAATTATGCACAAAATATAAGCTTATAGATCATATAGTAAATGATATTCGATTAACACAAAATTTAACATGTGTATTAAGGGCGTAAAGAATATGCAATTCAACGGTTAGATTTTCAAAATATGTTGTAGTATTTATTTTATTGAGTGAGTTTGTAGTCTTAAGTTACAACCAATTTTGTAGTTAAACTTTGTCCTTGTAGAAATACGTATTGGTGAAAAAGTATGTGGAAATACGTAAAATGTTGTTTAAAAACTGAAAATAGTTGTTTGAAAACACCAACCAAACACCCCCTCAGCATTCGACTTTCTTTAGTTATTTTTTATTTATTTTTTACGAAAAATACTAACGAATTTTCTAAGCTTTAATAATCTTTTTAAATAAAAAATTTTATGAGAAAAAAGTAATTAATATTTTGACAAATTTTTCATTTCTCACAAAAATTATGTTAAAATTTTTCTAAAATAAATTTTTAATTAATACTCTAAGTACATTCATTAATACAATTTTTTTATATAAAAAAAATTAACAAAACTACTTTTAGAAACTCTTTAATGGATAAAGGACAAAATAGCTTATATTTTTTATCATTTTTATATTTACAATAAAAATAGTGTCAATCTTGTAAAAATTATGTTTAAACTTTCTTAAAAGTAATCCTTTTTCTTTTCCCTTTTTAATGGGATCATTACATCATCATTCTTTTATGAGTCCTTATATATGGCCAATCCTCACCAAAGAAAAAGTACCACAAGTTATTATACAGCTTCTTTGTTACAACTGTGGTGTGAACGATGACAAATAACAGTAATTTTATGTATTAAAAATTAAAATTATTCCGTTATTTAGTTTATTTTTGTTATTATTTATAGGTCTACTATACTTTTTAACACTATTTACGGATACTACTGTACAATTTCAACTAATTTTTACTTTTATCTACAATACTTTCAGTAATAATTTTTCAGTTTCAACAAAATAAATAGTATCCAACACACCTTAAGTAATAGATAACTACTCATAGTTTACTAAGTTCAGAGTTATCATTTGTCTTCGAGTAAAAGATTTATGGTGTGTCTTAGTATTAAAACCCCTATCACTCTTCCTTGTGTGTGTTTGTTTCTCCAAAAAAAAAAAAAAATCTATGATTTTATCTCCATCTACACTAAAAACCTTTATTAACCTCTAGTATCTTGGTTTGATGATGAGCTCACGTCAGAAATTAAAACTCTATTTTTATTAAATTTATAATATGGAATATTGTGGTACTATACCACTCATCCCCCCCCCCCTCCCCCCCCCCCCCCCTCCCCCCTTCCCGAAAGGGGCTTGTCATTATTTTTTGTGACCAAACAACAAGTGATCGACTTTTCATAAAATTTACTCAATGGGAAAGTAACAACAGATTAATTGGTTCTTATTAAATAAAATAAAAACAGTTTTTTTTAATAAGAATAAAAAATAAAAAAAAATAAAAAAAAACAGATTAATTGGCTGTTTGGTCCCGACCTCTTAGTCCTGAGTCCTGACTCAATGAGATATATAAAGGGCAAAAATATAGAGACTTTACTAATTACGTGGCCCATTCTTAACAAAGTGTATTTGAATTAGTTTCGTCAAACCAAAGTACCAACGAATGAATAATCGTTGATTATCTACTTATTACACATCCATTTCTGTATGTGCTTGTGTCAAGCAGATTAATAAATCGATGAACAAATAAGGCATTTGTGTCATCATTTAATTAAAAAGGTCACCTTCTATGATCGAGTTGAAGCCTTAGCTGTCCTGTTTTTTACCATTTAATGCTTATCCAAACTTAATATTGTGAATGCCATTTTAGAAGGGGACACAACCAATGTTTTACTACCCTTGATGACCTTTTCTAACTTGCCGATATGGACCATGCACTATCATTGATTATGTTTACCCGTTGCTATCTAGTTTAAAATGTTGGTCCATCTCTGTTATTTTTTTTATTTTTTTATTATAGAGTTACAACCTATAACATCCGTTTTTATGATTGTATGTTTTATTATCAAATCAACATATCAATCAATTTTTAGTGTAGGCAAAGATATAACTTCAGGTCTCTTATTCAACCATCAAAGATTTTATCAATTGAACTAACTAAAACCTATACCCATCTCCATTGTTAAGACTTGGGGAGAGATGCTAATTTTGTTGTCAACAAAATTTAGTTAAGTTGACTCTTTACCATAACAAATATGATTCTTTTAACTTCTCATACCTCTTTTTGGGATTCAAATGATAGTTTAGTAATAATGATTAATGATGTCATTTATGGTGTTATTTCTATGGTTCAAACTTTAAACTCTACTTTCCCCTTTTCTACTTTCTACTTATCTAAAAATAAAAAACACAAAAGTTTTCAACACTATTTTATTGGCGCAAGCTAAAGAAGTTTAAGGCTCATACTTCTTTGGTTTAAGGGGAAAAAACACAATAAACTTTTATGCTAGTATGAATTCTAAAGAAATATACATGTATACTCAAATTTCTATTTAGTATCTATTGAACAAAACAATAACTCAACAAATTAGGTAAATAATTAGGGGCTGTTTGGTTTGTTAGTTTAAGAAACACTTTTCACTTTTTAAATAACATTACACATATTTTCACACACTTTTTCATCCACACGTATTTTTAAAAAATGCAAATAACATTACCAAATGGGGCCTTAGACTCCAAGCATTAACAGGTTTTACCAAAAGAATGCAGATACGATTCCTTTCTTTAGAATTTTATTTTATTTTCTCGCAAAAATTAGAAAACACAAGAGATGCATAATTTATACTATTTATAAGAGGATTCTCCTTTTTGCATTGGACTTATATGTGGCTCAGAAATACCACTAAATCTTATATTTGATAGAAGAAAAAAAAATTAAGAACAACCCGATAGAAAGATATCTTAAACTTCACTTAAAATGCGTACAAAATAAGACACTCTCTTACTAATTTATGTCTTCAAAACAAACATTCAAATTTTTTTTTTAAAGAAAATTATGATACTAAACCAAAAAAAAAATTCATCACACGTGCAAAGCACGCATGATGAGGCTAGTACCATATATTTATCTAAGGGCAAAATGATGTTTCTTAGATTCTTCTCTTAAGATTTTGTAATGTGAATTTTTTATCATAAAATAAAATTTTATTTTTTTATTAAATAATGACGTGACAGATTCTTTAAAACAAAAATTAAAGAATAATACTGTACGGTAAGTTTTGTCCATTATCTAAATAATAGCCAAGAAGTTTCTAGTCTATCGGTACCTATCAGGCTATCACCCTCATGTCTTCTCTGTGCCGTGGATTCCTCCTTTCTTACTTTGCCTCCCAAAAATCTTAAAGAAAAGAAAAATAACAGTCAAATTTATTTTAAAAACTTCTTTTTAAATTGGTTCAAATGAATAACACTACGACAGTGATTTTCTTCGATAATAATTAATTTAATTGTAACGAAGGTCCCATAGTGATGGGCTTGAGACGTCACGGACACGTTACCAACCTTAATTGATATCTTCTATCGGACGCCCACCCCTGATTGGCTGATTCTAGTCACAAAGTCACTATGGTACATATCTCAATCAAATGTAAAAGCTGTTGCGAAACTGAAACATATCTCTATCAAAATAAATAAGGTTTGGTTAATGCTTGAATGCATTAATTATTCATTTTTAAAAAAAATTATGAAAAATTATAAAAATTATAAAAAAAATTTAGTTATTTTTTCATTTTTTATATAGATAATTTCCTAAAAAAAGTGTTTACTAATATATATAAGCATATATTAAATGTATACATTAGTGATCTATTTTTTTTTTAAAAAGTTATGAAAAATTAAAAATATAATCAAAAAAAGTTAGTCACTTTTCATATTTTTCATTAAAAAATTTCCTAAATTCTTTTTTTACTAATATATGCCTTTAGTAAAACCCAAACAATAATATGCTGCTACTATTACACAAACCATTTACAATAAATTTCATCACAAGTTTTTTTAACAACAAATATTACAATATTTTCACATCAAGTTTAGGTGTCAACCCACTATATCTCAAAATAAAATTTTATCCAAGTTCACCACAACTCAAAATAAGAGTGTTGTGAAAATATAAAATTTTGTTGTGTCTCTAAAGTTTCTCTTTCACAATTGTTGAAGCGTTTAATTGTGAGTTGTGAAAAAAAGTGATGAATTTATGAGTATCAGTTGTGTTCACCACCACTTACAATCAAATACTTTAATAATTGTAAAATTAGTTACCAACAAAATTAGATTTGTAATATTATGACTAAAAAAAAAAAGCATAATGTAGTTGATGTGCATAATTGATTAAAATCAAATAATAACTGTCTTTCTCTATCTCTACTACTTTTTTTCTTTCTTTCTTTTTAATCCCTCTTTATTTTAATATAGTATCGTAGTCACTTATTATGTGGCCTTCACTAGATTTCTACCAGCTCCCTGCTAATTATTGCTTCACTTAAATCATTGATCGCCATAAGCTGTCGTAGTTCAACCACTTACGACAATAGTTTTTCTATAAAGAATTTGAATTTCCCACTTCATTGTTTTCATGGATTTCAATTTTGATGTTTGTTTTCAATTTCTGGCTCCCAACTCCCATGTCACATGACATGACACAATCCTCATTATTTTTTTGGTTGAATCTTTGTAAAATCAACGAACTTTTTTTTTTTTTTTTTGGTAAATAAAATCAACGAACTTACTCGCATGCTTTTATCACGATGTCATTCTTTGCCAATATTTATTTGGCCATCAATGTAGTCGTCCGCCAACCATTACAACTAGTCTTTGGTCATTGGTGTAGTCAGTCTTAGGCCTTTGCATTGTAGCCATCTTTCAACACTTATCCATTGTCGATGTCCACCGTCTTCGCTAGCATTTTGTACAATTCATTGCACGTTACTTGACTCATTCTACATCCAATCTTGTCATTGGTGGTCATCTTCAAGGTATCTTCATGTGCTAACATTTCATACTCAAGGCATCGATATGTTTCTACCTTGAGTTTGAGGGAAGTATTAATGATATCATATCACATTCCGTACAAGTTGATTAGTTGATATTCTTAATTGACTAAAATCAAGGAATACTTTTCCTTGGTTTTAGATTTATTCCAATCAAAGACTTCCCCTAAGTCAAATTTAATTCCAATAAATACCCTACTTATAGGGGTTCATTCTAAGGTTGCGTTTGAGATTAGAGTTTAAAGTTAGTTTATTTTATTATTTAGTTTATTTTTACTACTATTCTGCTTATTTTTGTTACTATTTATGAGTCCCACTGTATAATTTCAATTAACTTTTATCTTTATCTACAACATTTTAAGTAAAGAATTTTCAATTTCAGCTAAATAAGCTATTCACAAACAGACCCTAAAATAACAATTCATCACAGTAAAGATATAGTTACTTAAGTTTTTTCCTGTAAATGTAAATCGTTGGGTTAAACCACGTTATTCTCTCCTACTTTCATCTCTTTCTACAATCTATTCAATCTTATTTGTTCTTTCGTTTAGATTTTAAAATTGCATACAATCGCATAACGAAATAATATTAATTAGGTCATTTCCTCAAGTTTTGGTATTGCTTTATTCGCTAGTCAATGCAATTTTGGGTGTTTGCGTTGGGTTTTTTGGCATCTAAAAGCTTGTCCTATTTATTTTGCATATATTTGAATCGCATGCAATTATTCTCAAATTTTGACACTGCCATTGAAATTTATAAGGTTATTTCAAATTGAACTTCATCATAAAATTAAGTTCTCCCATTTCCTACGCCAACAATAAGACTTTCATGACCATAAAAAAGTTAAAAGACTTTTAAAATTTTCATTATGCAATGTGCTAATTTTTAATGACATGTATTTTATCTTTGTTGAGGGCCATTTGTGGAAAGCCCAATGGAAAGAAAAGCCCAATGATAAAGGGCCACAGCAAATTGACTATGAATAGTTAAAAAAGACCATTAGGCCCAAGCGGCAGGAATAATGAGTCACTAGCCCAACAATGTATATTTGGGCCTTGAAAAGGTAAACGGGTTCAAAGAAGCCAGAAAAGAAAGAAACAGCATCCCATGGGCAAAATATGAGTTAAAAAAGTGAGAAAGGGTCGCTGCAGGCCCAAGGAAATGTAAACTAAGAAAGTAAGGGATTTATGGCAGGCCCATAAAACCCAAAGATAAGGATAAGGTTATTGGGCCGGGGAAGCCCAATGAAGTTAGTAAACAAAGCCCATGGGAGTGTGGAATTAGCAAATGGGCCGAGGAAGCCCAAGAGAGTTGGCAAATGGGCCGTGGATGCCCAAAAGAAGAAAACAAAGGGACATAGGAGCCCATGAATAAAAGGAAACAAAACAATGCCTATGGTAGGCCACTGAGAAAGGGAATAAAACGGCTGGCCCAAAAAGGGGCCCGGCAGGATTGAGTCATTACAGCAGGAACTATAAGCCAACACGGCAGGCAGCAAAGAAAAAACAAAGGGCAGGCACAAGAAATATAAAGCCCATCATCATACGAAGCCCAGTTTCTAATTGAAGCAAAGAATCAAAAGAAAGCCCACATAAAAGGCCAGAAAAACGCAGAAGGAAAGTCTCCAGGTCACGGCAGACACATGAGCAGCAGGCAGCCTCTTGGACAAAATTAAGAGGGAAGCACGCGCAAGGCCCAGGCGCCACCAGCCTGTACCCAGCCAATACAGGACATGGTGGGGCCATGGGCCAGAGGTAAGAGGTAAAGGGGGTGTGGTTTGGTGGTGGGGAGAGGGGAAATGATCTATTTTCGACCCCTACTCAAGCCTCTTTTGGGAGGTACGTCCTGCTGGGATGATAGACCACCTAAAAGAGGCAATTTGAGAGGAAAACGTTGAGTGCATGCTCTGAGTGTGAGGAGAGAGGAAATTTAACATTGTGGCAGGAAAGGCCGCGGCACGCAGGGACAAAATGAGTCCGCGGTGCACAGAATGGACAAAATGGATCCGCCTCTGTCTAGGCAGGGGTTTTGTACGATTGGCAGACATACCCAGACCAGACAAAGGCAGTTAAAGGGCAAAACAGTAAAACACTGGTCACGGTAGGCACTATAAAGAGGCCCTTGCCGTGCCCTGTGTAGGGGATAGCAAAACAGGGGATTTTTCACAACGTAGAAGAAAAAACAGAGTAAGAGAAAAAGAAAAAGATTAGAACGAAAACAGAGAGAAAAGGAAAGAAAAACTAAGAAAGAAAGGAGAGAGTTAGTTTAGAGCATGCACCAATAGGTCGGCTTCCCTCTCTCCCCCTTCAAAATCTCACATTTCTTCCAAAGAATGCAAAACGAGAACTTTCCCAGTGGGACTATAACCATTCAGGGCCGACTCCCTCAAAGCCATTAATTCCCGTAGCAGGATTCTGCCTGGGGATTATTTGCATTGAGAAGAGGCGTTCTCTCCTCTTTGGATTTGCTACGGCAGACAAGACTTATAACTTAATATTTTGCCTATTCAAATTAATCAATGTTACTCTCTTCATTTTTCTTAATGACTGGTATCATTGTAACGATAATTATGTTTTACTAACAAGAGATTCCTAGCCATCTGTTCGAATAGATAGAATACTCTGTTTTTTTTTTTTAGTCATTATTATCTGCCTGCCATAACTTGTCTGCAACAGTCTAGCCTGCCATAACTTCTGCAACAGTCTAGCCTGTCATAGCTCGTCTGCTACGATTCTGCTTGCCGAAGAACTTGCTCCTAGCAGGCGTGACATAAGTTTGTGCACAAACCGGCCCAAGTTGAGTTGCAATTGGACCGGCCCCAACTCCCTTACTCAGAAACACTAGGGCCCATCACCGCAGGAGGCAGCCCGGCCCATTACCGCAGGAGGCAGCCCAATCCTACTCAGAAAAGGCCCCCACATTAAATTGGCGACTCCACTGGGGAGTTGGGAAACAGACAGGGGTGAAGGAAAAGAAAACAGCACCCCTCGCGAACAATGCCACCCAAGTCTAGGACGACACGGAATATGAGTGCCGTGCCCTCACAAGCAGAATCTAGGCCAACAACGCCTCACCAAGAACAACTTAACTAGACAGAAGGTGCCAACAGAACGGGGGCTGACCCTCAGCCTCAAACAAGAGTCCCCGCGGACAATGTTAACACCTTCGTAGAAGTGTTGCAATCATTGCAGCACTCACAGCAACAAATGATGGAAGAAATCCGCCAACTGAAGGCGGACAAAACAAAAGAAAAAGGCAGCCAGCATGACCCAGATCATGCGGCAGACGGAGTAGAGACGCTGGCAGGAGGTACCCCACGGAGCACAGGACAGCGTTTCATTACCATGGCTGAGGTAGCGGCTCTCTTGGAGCAAGAGAGAGTCAGGACACCGAAGGAGCGGTTTTACTCAAGGAGACCTCCCTATCCTCTAAAAGTGCTCAGCAAACCATACCCCGAGAGGTATGAACCAAGGGCCTTTGCCCAGTACGATGGCAGGAAGGGAAGTGCAGTAGAGCACGTGAGCAAATTCATTGACACCCTTGGCCCTTATGCGGCAGATGAAGATTTATGCCTTCGGGAGTTTTCAAAATCACTATGCGACCGAGCATACACCTGGTACATTGGTTTAAAGCCAGGATCAATCCCAACTTGGGATGACATGGTGGACGTATTTTGCACTAAATACTTTCACGGAGAAGAAACAGTGACGCTTGCAACTCTGCAGGCAACAAAGCAAAGAAGCGGAGAAGATCTAATGGAATACATCAAACGGTTCAGGGACATAGCACTTGATTGCTATGATCACTGCGAGGAGAGGACATTGGTAGAAATGTGCATGACCAATATGATTCGGGAATTCAGAGCTGTCCTGGAAAATCTGGAGATTTCCCAGTTCGCACAGCTATTACAGAAAGCAAGGAAGACGGCCCAGTCCGTAAAACCCAGTTCAGACAAGCGGAACGCACCGCAGGCCATGGCGGTGTCCACTGGAAACCAGAGAAGGAGAACAGAGGGGAGGGAGTACGATACACCTCCACCCCTGCCATGCACTCCTAAGGAGCTGGATGTGCTACTTGACAAGTGGATAGCAGATGGGATCTTTAAGCCCAACCAGGTTTCTAGAGAGCCAACGGAAGAAGAAAAGAGAGATCCTCGCTTCTGCCGCTTGCACAATTATGTGCAGCACCCCACCGCAGAATGTTGGGCGCTCCGCAGGCTAGTGCACCGCAGGATCAAAGAAGGCACATTAGAACTGACTCAGCAGGAAGTTCAAAGAAACCCACTCCCAAACCACAAGGGAAAGGGTGTGGCAGCAGTAGTGATATGTGCGGACCCAGGAGAAGATGAGGAAGAGAACTTGGCCCTGCCTGCCGCGGCCATTACTACCCTTCAGCAGAGTGCCAAGTTCAAAAATCTATTCGATCAGTAAGGGCTTACGGCAAAAGAAAGAAAAATAGCTACGGAGGCCTTGGTAAGCATCGCCTCCGGCGCAGGGGTGGAATGCCTGTCAGCGGAGATATCAGAAGACAGGGCCCTCCTGCAGGAATCAACGGAGATCACATTCAGTAGTGAAGATATGGAAGTAGGGCACCCAGATCATCGAAGGCCTCTCTACTTAGCAGCATCCATAAATCAAATCCCCATCAAGAGGGCCCTGGTAGATACAGGTGCTTCCGTAAATCTCATCCCATTAAGCACCCTGCAAGCCGCAGAAATTTCAGAAAGAAAGATCCAGGGATGCCCGATGGAAGTAACAGGATTCGGTGGGAGAGGTGAATACACCGCAGGCCACATTCAGTTATGGTTGAAAGTAGGTCCTATAGCCTCTCTAGCTCGCTTCCACGTGGTCAGAACAGAAGTATCTTACCATGTACTTTTGGGGAGGCCTTGGTTACACAAACATCGACTAGTCCCATCCACCTACCACCAATGTGTGAAGGGAAGACTAAATGGCAAGATGATACGCATAGCGGCAAACCCTTCGCCATTCGAGCAGGCAGAAGCCCACTTAGTAGAAACCATGTTCTATGATCAATGGGCCCCATCTGGAGAAAATGTGGTTACAAAACCACAAGGCACCTTTGTGCCTAGGTGGAAAGATGTTCAGGATGACCCAGAACCTGACTTAAGAGAGTTACTGGCACGAAAGAAGAAAAGGAAAGAAGCGCCTGCCGCAGAGCTGGACGAAGTACCTCGGTGTGTCAGGATCCGAGGTCTTGATGGCAAGATTATCTACAAATTGTGAAGGTGCGTGGGACCCACGGGTGAATTACAAGTGGGTCCCGCCCAAAAGAAGCAACACAAGAGTTTGGCATGTTGCGTTGTTGAAAAAGGTTTGGAAAAAGAAGAAGGGAAGGATGAGGCAGTTACGGCAGAAAGGGACATCCAGGTTATGGCAGAGGAAGAGCTGGAAGAGGTTGACTTGGGGTCTGATCCGCAAGAACCAAGGCCCATCTCAATCAGTGCAAGCCTAACAGAAACAGAGAAGTCAGAACTCATATCACTGCTGAAAGAATTCAAAGACGATTTTGCTTAGGATTACAGTGAAATGCCAGGGCTCGATCCCAGGCTTGTCGCGCATACGTTAAATGTGGACCCAGAGGCCAGGCCAGTGGCCCAGCCTGCCAGGATATTCCACACAGAAATAGAAGGGCAAATAGTCAAAGAAGTACAGAAGTTACTAGCCGCAGGATTCATCAAGCCTATCCAGCATCCCCGCTAGCTATCCAACATAGTACCTGTGAAAAAGAAGAATGGGCAGATAAGATGCTGCGTGGATTTCAGGAATCTTAACAAAGCTTGTCCCAAGGACGAATTTCCATTGCCAAACATGGATTTGCTGATAGATTCTGCGGCAGGAAACGCCATGTTCTCATTCATGGATGGTTTCAGTGGATATAATCAGATCAAGATGGCGCCAAAAGATGCAGAGAAGACTGCCTTCAGGACACCCATGGGCAATTTCTATTATACTGTGATGCCCTTCGGGCTAAAAAACGCAGGTGCAACCTACCAGCGGGCAATGACGGCCATATTCCATGATATGATGCACAAGGAACTGGAGGACTATGTGGATGACATAGTGGTCAAGTCAAGGAAGAGGGAAGAACACTTTCGGGTGTTAAAAAGAGTATTTGAAAGATGCAGAGCTTTTAAGCTAAGAATGAATCCCCTCAAGTGCGCATTCGGAGTGTCCTCTGGGAAATTTTTGGGTTTCCTGGTTCACAGCAGAGGCGTGGATGTGGATCCAGCCAAGGCCACAGCCATAGCAACCATGAGGCCTCCTGCCACAGTAAAAGAGCTGAAAAGCTTCTTGGGAAAAGTTTCATATATTCGAAGGTTCATCCCTGGTTTGGCATCAATTACCTCTGCTTTCACCAAGTTGCTCAAGAAAGGGCAAAGTTTTGAATGGGGGGCAGTGCAGCAGACGGCCTTCAAAAGGCTGCAGCAGATAATGATGAACCTTCCCACGGTGCAGGCTCCTATTCACAAAAGACCACTGTTACTCTATCTGGCCACCAACTCATATGCCATTGGCGCGCTAATCGCTCAGGAAGACAGAGGTGGTACTGAGCAGCCAATTTACTACATCAGCCGCGCCTTAAAAGACGCTGAAACTCGTTACCCAAGGGCAGAGAGAGCGTGCCTGGCCATTGTTTATGCTTCACAGAGGTTGCGTCACTATTTCTTGGCATACGAAGTATGGCTGATGACTAAGTCACATGCCATTAAAGCTCTGTTACAACAGCCGATTCTCTCCGGCAGGATATCCCAGTGGTTGCTGCAATTGTCACAATACGATTTGAGAATGGGGATGCCTAAGGCGGTGAAAAGTCAGGCCATAGCAGATTTGTTAGCACAGTTCCCAGGAGAGGAAGAATTCCCACTAGATGATGAAGTTCCAGGGGAAGTCGCTATAGCAGAGGAGGTCAGGGAACAGTGGGTAATGAAATTCGATGGGTCTTCTACTGCCCATTCCGGAGGGGTAGGAGTAGTTCTGTATCATGAAGAAGACAAGGCAGTGGCGCTATCGTTTAAATTAGAATTCCCCTGTTCAAACAACACGGCGGAGTACGAGGCCTACCTAACGGGGCTTGCCACAGCGCCCGAAATGGGAGTCAAACATTTGAAAGTGCTGGGAGATTCGAACTTGGTCGTCTGCCAGGCCAAAGGAAGTTTTTCCTTAAAAGAACCCAGCCTAGCTCCATACAGAGCGATGGCCCAGAGGATAGAAGAGAAATTCTCAACTTTTGAGATAGAACATGCTCCGAGAAATGAAAATCGGTTTGCAGACGCGTTAGCCGCACTGGGTTCGCAGATAACCTTTGAAGGGAGTAGCGCCAACGTAGAAGTCAGTAAGAGGAAGGAATAGATCATCGAAGTATTGAAGGAAAAGTTCCAGGAGGAACAGGACGAAGGGGATTGGCGAATCCCCATAAAGGAGACCTTGGTAAAAGGGGGCGACGCAGCAGAATTGAAGGTGTTAAAAGATTATGCTTTGGTAAGAGAAGAGCTGTACCGCAGGATGCCAGGTGGGGTTCTATCCCGATGCGTGGGCCTGGAGGAAGCCCAGAGAAAATTAAAGGAAATACATGACAAGACCTGTGGGTCCTGTGAGGAAGTCAGTCTTTACCGCAGACTCCAGAGAGCAGGCTTCTATTGGCCAAACATGGGTAAGGACGCAGATCAAGTACAGACCCAGTGTGGGACCTGCCAGCTTGCGGCAGACAGGAAGGAGAGTTATGCTGTGTTCGTCATCGAGGATTGGAGGACCCCCTTTATGCAGTACCTGGTGGAAGGTGTCCTGCCACAAAGACACAGCGAGAGGTACAAACTTAAGAGATTGGCAACACGTTACTTCTTGCACAACACAGTCCTTTTTAAAAGAGGATATGATGGAGACCCTTTGAGGTGTTTGGGTCCTGAAGAGGCTAAAGAAATGATAAAAGAAGTGCATTCTGGGGAATGTGGCGAACACCAGGGGAAGAAAAAGCTTTACAGATGCCTACTGCAGATGGGCTACTACTGGCCAACCATGAAGAAAGACGCGGCAGAATTTGTAAAGAAGTGTCATAGTTGCCAGGTACAAGCCAATTTAATCCATACCCATCCACAAGGCTTGCACAGCATGGTCACTCCATGGCCCTTTCACACCTGGGGGCTAGATTTGGTGGGACCAGTCAACCCGCTATCACGTGGGTACATTTGGATATTAGTAGCTACAGAATATTTTACCAAGTGGGCAGAGGCGATACCCCTCCGCAAGGCCACAGGTGGAGCAGTGGCAAACTTCATCAAGGAAAATATAATTGTGAGGTTTGGAGTGCCCCACAGGATCATCAGCGACAACGGCACACCGTTTGTTAACAGCGATGTAAAAAGAATGCTTGAGTTCTACCAAGTCAAGCACCACAGATCATCACCCTACTGTCCTCAAGGGAACGGGCAGGCGGAGGCGACAAACAAGATTCTCATAAAAATCATCAGCAAAATGAGCCAAGAATATGCGGGAGGATGGGCAATGCACCTGCCAGATGCTCTCTGGGCATACCGAAAGTCACCAAAGTCAGCCACGGGCTTTTCACCTTTCTCCCTAGTCTACGGAACTGAAGTAGTGAGTCCGGCAGAAATAATGACACCGTCCTTAAGGGTCATGCAGATGCAGGAAAAGGAAAAAGAGGAAGGGGTTTTCGCGGCAGAAAGGCTTGAGAACCTGGAAGAACTTGATGAAAAGAGGGAAGAAGCCCAGGAGCGCAGCCGCAGATACAGGCAGAAGATGACTGAAGCCTACGGCAGGATGACCAAGGAGCGAGTATTTGCGGAAGGACAGTTAGTGCTAAAAGTGGCAGATTACGTCAGGCGAGGTCTGGCAGGACCATCTAAGTTTGCACCAAAATGGGAAGGACCCCTTGTGATAAGAGAAGCGCATCAAAGCGGATATTATCGCCTAACTCAAATAGATGGCAGGGACTTGATGGACCCCATCAATGGAAAACGGCTGAAACGTTATTTTGCTTAGAAAAAGAAATTTTGTGGTTGACCACCTTTTCTCAACTATCTGTTTATGTCTTCCTTTTCTTTTTGATTTCTCTTTATTCCTCCAAGTGATTATGTCACAAGAAAAGTTGTAACGTGCTTTCATGAGTGTGCAATGAAAAAGTACGAAATATTAAGCATCATGTTATAGCAGCAGTGAAAAGAAAAGAAGAAGTAGCAAAGTGTAGCATTATTACAAACCCAAAGTGTGGCAAACACAAGCCAAGCAACTACGACTGGAAATATAAAAATGTTTTGTATGACATAAACAGAGAAACAAAGAAAAGGAAAAGGAGCGGTGCTATCATCAGTAAAGTCTAGAAATGAGACTCTGATCTCCAAGGCGACTAGGTCCACTAATGCCAGAAAGAAGCTGCTCGAGGCGACCCTCCAAATCAGCCACCTCCTTCTTCAAAAGCTCGATACGCGCATCTATGACCTCAATGGCAGGACGGACTTTCCTCATAAAGAGGGCTCGGGCAATCTCACGAAGATGCTCAAGGATGAACTCCACGGCAAAACCTACGCTGATCAGCTCCTGCACCGCAGACCTCCACTGCAGAATCCTCTCGGCAAAAATAGTGTCGACGAAGTTATGCTCAATATCGTTCAGCACACATCCCAACATCTTTAAGAAATGTTCCCTGGCAGAACGGCCCAGACGAAAGCCTTGCATAAAGTCGCCGTGACTGCTGTAGATCATCACTAAGTGGGAAACACAGTCCTGAGGGACTCGAAAGCCATTAAAATCCACATAGGGAGGACCGGAAGCCCAAAACTCTGCCGGACCAAGGTCATTAACTTCCGGCTGATCGAAACGAACAAAGAAAGATGCAGCATCATCTGGAATGGCAACATGACTACTACTATCGGCCACAAACTGAGAAGGAATAGTAGGGAGCGGACCTGCAATAAAGGGGGAGTGGAACGCAAAGGAACATATAAAAAAAATGTGAATGAAGAAGAAAAAGGGGATGAAATAATAAAAAAATTTACCAGGAATGGGGGCCACAGGTGTAGCAGGAAGAGGTATCGCAGGCACAGAAGGAACAGGGGCAGTGGGTATGGCTGAAACAGGTGCTGAAAACGCTGCAGGAGCAGGCGCTACAGGGGAGGCAGGAGCAGTCATCCCCTCGCCTGCTGCAATCTCTGGTCCTTTAGAAGTTTCTGCAAATGGAGAGATGAGTATGCAAACGAGGCGCAAATACAAAGAAAAAAAAAGGAGGAGGGAGGATGAAGAGGAAGGAAGATACATACCCATCAAGTCAGGTCCAGACGAAGCACTACCCTCCTCATCAGAGTCAGAAATAGTCCTCTTCAACACAGGTACATCATCAGGATCCTCAAAAATGTCAGCAGACCCTTCTGAAGATAAGTCCAGGTCAGGGCCACGGGTGGCAGAACCAGGGATGGAAGAAGGAGTAACAACAAGCGAAGCACTACCCTTTGCAGCCTGGGGAATATCTGCAAAAGGGTCGCTGGACGAGATCACTAGCGGCAGAATAGGAGGAGAAATCTCGGTCTGAGCAACGGCGGAAGGAGTGGCGCCTTCTGAAGAAGCAAATCTCTCAGCAGGCAAGGGTGTAGTCTCACCAACCCCTTCAACATGAGTACCCTCTCTAGATACCGGCTCGGCAGAAGGGGTGGGAGTTTTGGCAGGAGCCTTGGGTGCAGCAGGAGGGGCAGGCGTCGATAATACCGCCTCGGCCCCATCAAAGAAGCCTTCCATAGGCACACCCATGGAAGCAGAAATCTCCTCGGCAGTAGGATGATATACGGATAAAGGTTCAGGTTCCTCCTAAAAGAGAAACTTTTGTTAAGTAAAAAAAAAAATGATGTGTGCAAAGGAAAGGGGCAGAGGGCCCGTGGCAGACGCGTGCAAAAGGAAAAAGGGGGAAAGAGAAGTAAAAAAAAAAGAGACTCACCTCAGGCTCAGGATCATCAAGAAAAATGGGGCGAGTGGCTGATGAATCTTCCTTGTACTTGGACTAAAAAAAAAGAGAGAGGGGTTGGCGAGCTTGCCGCAAGATAATTAAGAAATCTTATTAGAAAAAAAAAATAAATAAAAGGAGAAAAACAAAAGGGACTTACTCTTCCTTCAGTGGCAGATACGGGGTGAGGAGTGGTTTTCCTTTTGCTACCACGAGTCCTGACAGCCGGCGGAGCACCTGCAGGAGGCAGTGGTGTGGCTGACTTGGTTTTGCTGGCAGACTTAAGCTTGGCAGCAGACCGGGGTTTGGCAGGCACCTTTTCACTTGGGGCTGGAAGGTTAATCACCTTAACTCTTTTCTCCCAGCCAGGGGGATAGTCACCAGTATGCAAAAACCACCCTCTTTTCTCTGCATCCCACTCAAAGATAGCCGACCGGCTTTGCTTCCTGGCATACGCCAGAACAGACCTGGAAGGAAGCAGTAGGCGGGGGTTAGCCGATGCAACTGCACTTAACCCCTCAGGAGGAATGAGAGAAAAGCCACGGCTCCCAGATAACTCGGCGACGAACGAATCCATCACCGCACGCCAATAGCCGTGCATGGGAAAGGTACAAACACCCTCCCTCAACGAACCAGGAACGGTGACAGCATCGAAGCGCTTTCTCCAAAAATCAAAGGCCGTAGGCCGCAGGAAAGGGTGAACCGAAGTGGGAGCCCTCATCAGGGAAGAAAGGTCTTCAGGAATATCTTGGTCCAACCCAAATTGCCTCCTCACCCGATTGGCAGGATAATGGACAAACCTGATGCCCTCATCCGCTAAGTATGGCAGCCAGCCAGCATTGGTGGCGGCGAGATAAGTAATTTCAGTTTCATCAAAACCTACCAACGGAGTGGTAGTCCCAACAACATCAACAAACGGACCCATGGCAGAATCCATACAAGTATAACCAACGCCCAAATTTCTATATGCCCGCCAAGAAAAACCCGTGCCTTCATCAAAAGAGTTAACTATAGAATAGCCTATCGGCTTCAGACCACACCAACGGAAAGCAAGTGGAAAGTCGGATTCAAACCTGCCGCAGAAGTCGGTGATCTCTCTTGGGCAATTCTGGTATTTCTCCTTGACAAACCTGGCAGGCCTACACTTCGCCAAATACTGAGCACAGCGCTCAAACGCCCATTGCTGAAGTATGGTAGAGTGAACAGAAGAGGTAACAATATGGCAGGACCCGGCCTGCTGCTCATCATTGTGGAGAATGTCCAGCTGGACGTACAAATGCCCCAGAAACATGGGGGCTAGCGGCAGGCTTACCCCCGCAGATATCTTAATGGCCAAACGAAAATATAAAGGCTTTATGGCATAATGAGGATGGGCCCCAAAAACAAACTTACTAAGCCAAAAAGCAACAAAAGCCGCGCGGCGAGCGGTGGCAGAAAACTTGGAAGAAGAACTCACCCAGTAGGATAGCTTGGCATTTCCAGCCATTCTTTTCATTAGTTCGGCTTCGATGGCCTCCTCCTCAGAAGAAAGCTCCAAAGCGGCAGGATCAGAATCACCGAGAATGGGCAAGAGCAACTGGTTTGCCACATCCTCAAGGGTTACAGTAAGTTCGCCGCAGGAAAAGAAAAAAATGTGAGTAGTTGTACACCACCGGCGGACCAAGTGGCGGAGATTATAGAGTTCACGAAAGTTTGACAAGCAACGGGAAGAGACCACGGCCTTCAGAACGCCGGCCCGTTGCAATAAACCCATAAATCCGATGTCGGAGAGTTCGCTATAGACCCACTCCTTCCAACCCAGGGAAGCGCCGGACCCAAATTCAAAGTGGAGGGGTACAGGAAGTGAAATACCTTGACGGATGGACATATCGGGGATGGAAGAAGCCAACGGAGCCCAAGAGACGTCGGGGTCTCGCCGGGCGAGGGTGATCAGTACACGGCTTGGCGGCGGCGGTACATATTCACCGGGAGCCTTTGGGAAGTAAGGGCTGGTTTCGTACCACGGGTCGATTAAAGGAGCGCACTCGCCGTTAGGGTCGCGCTCCGCCTCTTCCTCGATGGACCGCTCCGAGTCGGAACGGTCCGCCTCCTCGGAGACGACAGGGGGGTCGAAGGCTACCGCCTTCCCCTTGCGGCGAGAAGAACCAGGACTTTTTGCCGGAGACATAATGGGAAGGTTTAACCGGAGAGAATGGGTATGGTCGGCTTGAAGGAAGAAGAAGACGTGAAGAGTGTGCGTTTTGGAGAGAAAGGGATTTGTGTCCAAAATACAGAAGGATTTCTTTTTAAATACCCACATTAATGACCGCATGAAAAGAGGTGAAGAGTCAGCCATCAGAAGGGAATGAAGTTAATGAAGCGGCGGCTCTGTTTTGAAAATAACTGCCGAAATGGGAAATTCGAAGAGACAACCCTGTTCGCAGCAGGAAGGAGGAAATATGTATGAAAAGGGGTCCACAGCTTAAAAGAAAAAAAAAAACCGCGAAAAAGGAGAAGAAGGAAGAATATGAGAAAGGGGCAGAAACGTCCTTTCATTCACATATGAATCGCAGAAGCGTTTCACATGTTCAGGGGGCTAAATGTTGAGGGCCATTTGTGGAAAGCCCAATGGAAAGAAAAGCCCAATGATAAAGGGCCACAGCAAATTGACTATGAATAGTTAAAAAAGACCATTAGTCCCAAGCGGCAGGAATAATGAGTCACTAGCCCAACAATGTATATTTGGGCCTTGAAAAGGTAAATGGGTTCAAAGAAGCCAGGAAAGAAAGAAACAGCATCCCATGGGCAAAATATGAGTTAAAAAAGTGAGAAAGGGTCGCTGCAGGCCCAAGGAAATGTAAACTAAGAAAGTAAGGGATTTATGGCAGGCCCATAAAACCCAAAGATAAGGATAAGGTTATTGGGCCGGGGAAGCCCAATGAAGTTAGTAAACAAAGCCCATGGGAGTGTGGAATTAGCAAATGGGCCGAGGAAGCCCAAGAGAGTTGGCAAATGGGCCGTGGATGCCCAAAAGAAGAAAACAAAGGGACATAGGAGCCCATGAATAAAAGGAAACAAAACAATGCCTATGGTAGGCCACTGAGAAAGGGAATAAAACGGCTGGCCCAAAAAGGGGCCCGGCAGGATTGAGTCATTACAGCAGGAACTATAAGCCAACACGGCAGGCAGCAAAGAAAAAACAAAGGGCAGGCACAAGAAATATAAAGCCCATCATCATACGAAGCCCAGTTTCTAATTGAAGCAAAGAATCAAAAGAAAGCCCACATAAAAGGCCAGAAAAACGCAGAAGGAAAGTCTCCAGGTCACGGCAGACACATGAGCAGCAGGCAGCCTCTTGGACAAAATTAAGAGGGAAGCACGCGCAAGGCCCAGGCGCCACCAGCCTGTACCCAGCCAATACAGGACATGGTGGGGCCATGGGCCAGAGGTAAGAGGTAAAGGGGGTGTGGTTTGGTGGTGGGGAGAGGGGAAAGGATCTATTTTCGGCCCCTGCTCAAGCCTCTTTTGGGAGGTACGTCCTGCTGGGATGATAGACCACCTAAAAGAGGCAATTTGAGAGGGAAACGTTGAGTGCATGCTCTGAGTGTGAGGAGAGAGGAAATTTAACATTGTGGCAGGAAAGGCCGCGGCACGCAGGGACAAAATGAGTCCGCGGTGCACAGAATGGACAAAATGGATCCGCCTCTGTCTAGGCAGGGGTTTTGTACGATTGGCAGACATACCCAGACCAGACAAAGGCAGTTAAAGGGCAAAACAGTAAAACACTGGTCACGGTAGGCACTATAAAGAGGCCCTTGCCATGCCCTGTGTAGGGGATAGCAAAACAGGGGATTTTTCACAACGTAGAAGAAAAAACAGAGTAAGAGAAAAAGAAAAAGATTAGAACGAAAACAGAGAGAAAAGGAAAGAAAAACTAAGAAAGAAAGGAGAGAGTTAGTTTAGAGCATGCACCAATAGATCGGCTTCCCTCTCTCCCCCTTCAAAATCTCACCTTTCTTCCAAAGAATGCAAAACGAGAACTTTCCCAGTGGGACTATAATCATTCAGGGCCGACTCCCTCAAAGCCATTAATTCCCGTAGCAGGATTCTGCCTGGGGATTATTTGCATTGAGAAGAGGCGTTCTCCCCTCTTTGGATTTGCTACGGCAGACAAGACTTATAACTTAATATTTTGCCTATTCAAATTAATCAATGTTACTCTCTTCATTTTTCTTAATGACTGGTATCATTGTAACGATAATTATGTTTTACTAACAAGAGATTCCTAGCCATCTGTTCGAATAGATAGAATACTCTGTTTTTTTTTTTTAGTCATTATTATCTGCCTGCCATAACTTGTCTGCAACAGTCTAGCCTGCCATAACTTCTGCAACAGTCTAGCCTGTCATAGCTCGTCTGCTACGATTCTGCTTGCCGAAGAACTTGCTCCTAGCAGGCGTGGCATAAGTTTGTGCACAAACCGGCCCAAGTTGAGTTGCAATTGGACCGGCCCCAGCTCCCTTACTCAGAAACACTAGGGCCCATCACCGCAGGAGGCAGCCCGGCCCATTACCGCATGAGGCAGCCCAATCCTACTCAGAAAAGGCCCCCACAATCTTATTATTATTATATGTGTTCCTACAGCTTTTAGATGGTATATAGCTGTAGGGCGGTGGTTATTCATCAAATACTTGTTCCTTCCCCCCTTTGGGAGGGAGTACCGGGTGAGGTACATGCTGTCCGGGTACTGTTCAGACATCACCTCCCCCATAAATGTGACTGTCCCGGTTGGTACAATGCATTTAATACGAAGACAATGGGTGCTTCCTTAACACGTCTTGCTCCTCTTTTCATTCCCCTCCCCCTTAGTCCTCCGTCCTGGTCTGAACTCCTTGGTAGGGGTGTAGGTTGTCTCTTCTTCCTCGGGGGAATAAGGGTTCCAACTCGGCCTCCTTCCCTTGGTCATATTTGTTTATTGGACTCATACGATCTTCAGGGAATGCCCAACAGCAGTGCTCTCCTCAGTTCCCCTCCCACAGAAATCTTATGTCAATTTTCTTTAAATTTAGTTGTATATAACTAGCGTAAAACTAGGTAGTTTGTAACTATTGCATATGCATAGATTCATTATACTTTTTAACGGTATTTTATTATTATGATGCAATCAATTTTATTTTTATTTTTGCAAATAATTTATGAAAATTCATTTATTATTAGAATACACTAAAATGGAATAGCCAATTTTTTAGAACATGAGAAAGTATTTCATTGAAGTTTATACTTGAATTTATAATAAGTTTTAGTAAGAATATTTAAACTAATTTTAAATGATTTGAAAGTAGTTTAAAATGGACTTGAAGTTTTTTTTTTTTTTTTTTGAGAAACAAAATGGACTTAAAAGTTGAATAAGCTAGAGGGTAGAAGTAATTTAAGATGAAGGGACAATTGGCCAAAATTGGAGCATGAAAATTCTAATTAAAATGATACTTGACAAAAAATTAGAGTTTAATCAAACTATAATTTGAATCATTTACAGATGTTCCACTTTAAAAAAAAATTAAAAAAATTATATAGACTAGCTACGGGTGCATTTAAAAATTAACAAAATTAAACAAATATTAAATTTTCATTTATATCTAATTTAATATTAACATTAAATAAATATTAAAATTAACTTACCCTTAGATTTTGTTGTCTCTAGAGTTTTTCTTACACAATTGTTGAAGTGTTTAACTATGAGTAGTGGAAAAAAAATGATGGGTTCATGAGTATCAGTTGTATTCACCACCACTTACAATCAACTACTTTAACAATTATAAAATTAGTTATGAACAAAATTGGAAATATAATGCAAATATGTAGCTGATTCAATTTCCTTAAAACTTTTTGTTTAGTGTTTTTTTCCCTGAGTAAGTATCACTCTCCTTAATTGTATTTGTGTATCATGTATATCACATTTAGCCCATATTGATATGCATAATTGATTAAAATCAAATAATAACTGTCTTTTTCTATCTCTACTTCTTTTTTTCTTTTTAATCCCTTTTTATTTTAATATAGTATCGTAGCCACTTATTATGTGGCCTTCACTAGATTTCTACCAGCTCACCGCTAACTATTGCTTCACTTCAATCATTGATAGCCATAAGCTGTCGTAGAATTCAATCACTTACGACAATAGTTTTACTATAAAGAATTTGAATTTCCCACTTCATTGTTTGCATGGATTTCAATTTTGATGTTTGTTTTCTATTTGTGCTTCCCAACCCCATGTCACATGACATGACACGACACAATCCTCATTATTTTTTTGGTTCAATCTTTGTAAAATCAACGAACTTACTCGCATGCTTTTATCATGATGTCATCCTCTGCCAATAATAATTTGGCCACCAATGTGTAGTCGTCCTCCAACCATTACAACTAGTCTTTGGTCATTGGTGTAGTCAGTCTTAGCAAGGTTTTCAGACCCAAATCGTTCAAAGAACCGGAGAAGGGAGAGGTTCAAGGTTTTTAAGGTCAGACCAAGATTCAATCGAGGTCGAATCGTGATGATGTCAAAATTAATTTAATATTAATTAAAATAAAAATAAATGTATTAAATGTGTAAAAATATGAAAATTTACCCTTAAAAAAATATTAAGCAATTAAAAAAACTTTAAAATGTATTTTCGTTATTTTTATAAAGTGAATAGAAAATAATAAATATAAACAAGCTTTAAAAAATTGTATTTATCAATCTTTCAAATAAAAAATGCATTTTAATTTAATATAAAATCATTTTTAACATAAATTTACAATTTTTATATTCATATTTATTGATGTGAAGAATAATTCTTGAACAAAAAAAAAAAAAAAACTGGAAAAATACTATTAAGTAAATAGTGATAAAATTAAATCCAAAACTATTAATCTTGTAGAATTAAAATAAATAAAATATAAGTTTCAAGAAGGACACAAGGAAGCCCAGTAGTTCAGTGGTTAGCGTGTTGGACAAAAGGCCAAAACTCCTAGGTGATCGCTGGTTCTATTCCTGGAGCATGCGTTTTCCCAATTAATTTCAGAACCGTGCGTTTTCCCAATTAATTTCAGAATCGGTTTTCACTTGCTAAAGAACCGGGTTAGGGCTCGGGTCACAGGTAACCGGGTTGGATTGTCCGGTCCAGTCCAGATTTCACAACCTTGAGTCTTAGGCCTTTGTATTGTAGCCATCTTTCAACACTTATCCATTGTCGATGCCCAGCATCTTCTTACTCATGGGAATACAAAGCTCATGGGAATACAAAGTTAGGAAAAAGGCCGAGGAAGCCCAAGGCAAGCAAATGGGCCAAGGATGCCCAAGGAAAAACAAAAGGGACATAGGAGCCCATAATTAAGAAAACTCATGGTCGTGTTAAGCCATTAGGGAAAGAATACACGGCAGGCCCAAAAAGGCCCAGCAGGATCAAGTCATTACAGCAGGAATGACAGAGTAATATGGTAGGAAATAATGACAATCAAGAAATAGGCTGGAAGAAATGTAAAGCCCAGTATTAAATGAAGCCCAGCCCTTAAAGGGATCAGAGAATTAGTATTAAATGAAGCCCAGCCCTTAAAGGGATCAGAGAATTATAAAACAGCAAAAAAGGGCGGCAAACTGTGCAAGCAAGCCTCCAAGCCGCAGCAAACGCATGAGCGGCAGACAGATTTTAGACATACATGAAGGGAAAGCACGTGTGAGGCCCAGGCACTACCAGCCTGTACCCAGCCAATATGGGACGTGGTGGGGTCACGGGTCAGAGGTAAGGGGGTATGGTTTAATGGTGGGGAGAAGGGAAAAAACCTATTTTGCGGCTCCTGCCCAAGCTCTTTCGGGAGGTACGTCCTGCTGGGATGATAGATCACCCAAAAGAGGCAAGGTTGAGGGAGGAACCGTTAAGTGCATGCCATGAGGGATAGAGAGAGAAAACACATATGCCGTGGTAGGAAAGGGTGCCACGGCAGGCTAATGAATAAAACAGCTTTTCTTTGTCTGGAGTTGGGGAGGGGGATGCAGACGTACCAATGGTGGTCGGCAAGTACACCCAAACCAGATAAAGGTGGTTAAATGGAAAAATAGTAAAATCTGGTCACGGCAGGCACTATAAGAAGACCTTTACTGTGCCCAAGAAATGGGGTTGAAAAAACAGGGGAAGAACACAAAAAGAAAAATAGAATAAAAAAAAGTAAAAAGCAAGGGAAAGGAAAAAGACAAGAAAGAAAACAAAAAAAATAAAGAAAGTTAATACGGTGGGCATGCATCAGTAGGTCGATTTTCCTCTCTCCCCTTCAAAATCTTACTCTTTTCTAAAAAAAAAAAAAGAGTATCTGTCTGGGCATTAACTATTCAGGTCCGGTTCCCTCAAAGCCATTAATCCCCATGGCAGAATCTTTTTCCTGAGAGATTAACTGCATTGAGAGGAAGTGTTCTTCCTCTTTGGTTTCTTTTCTACTTTTGTGGACCAAACTTCACTTGATTTATATTTCTTCTTGACTAACTCATATTATTACTTATTCTTTTATCTTCTTTGTAAAAGTCATCATTATCATTGCAATTATGTTTTATAAGTAAGGATTATTCGGTCATTTTCTATTAAAATGACAGAGGACTCTGTTTTTTTTGTTATTATTATATTTGTCTGCCATAACTTATCTGAAACAACTCTGCCTGCCATAAGCACACTCCTGGCAGACAAGGCATAGTTTGCGCACAAACCAGTCCAAGTTGAGCTATAGTTGGACTGATCTCAACTCCCTTACTCAGAATACTCAGGCCCATTACTGCAGAAAGCAGCCCAGCCTAACACACAATACAAAAAAGACCCCTACAACTTTCATGACCATATATAAAAAAGTTAAGACTTTCAAAATTTTCATTCTACAACATGCTCATTTTTAATGACATGTATTTTATCTTATTATATGTGTTCCTACAGCTTTTAGATGGTATATATATGGACGGCGGCTATTTGTTTGATTCATTATTATTTATTACTACATGATTCATGGATATGCTTGATAGAGTAAATTAGTTGTTATAACTTTGTATGTATCAAAATGGTTGTTCTAAGGATCAGACAGTGGTCATTGGACCCTTGTTTGAGTTGCATTCATGCTGTCAAATGTCTTTGGTTTTTGTTTTTTTTAAAGATAGTTACAACTTTAAAAAATATGTTGCTAATTTTACAGTTTGAACCATTTCTCCTAGATAGTTAAAACTTTGAGTTGCATTCATGTTTTCAAATTGTCAATAATGATTTTTGTGAATTCTAGATATAAAACTAGCTATGGACGACTATTCTCTAGAATTTATTTCACAAGTCGTAAATTTGAAATTAAAACAAATAAGAAACGTTTAAGTCATGAGTTAAAAGTGCAGGCAATCATAGGTGACAAGGGATTTTGGAGTGGGAATGCTACATTGCTACTCCTCTGTGTAGCCCAATAGCAAATAAATAAATAAAATGATAAATAATCTCGAGAATTGTTGTTATTTATATTGTAAGCAATAACAATTTTTTATTTTTATCGTGAACAAATAACTTGGAACATTACTACCTTTTACGGGAAGTTATAGGAATACTTTTTGGAATGACATCTAGTGAAATTGGTAATTATTGCCAAGAGATTGTAGCTCCTTACATTAGTTGATTTTCATTATGAGGAGAATCAAAGTTGGAATATCTCTCTCGTATTGATTGTAATAATTTAATTATCAAAAGAATTGGTAAATTATTATGCTTTTTAAATAAAAATTCATTTTAATTTATATGGTGAAAGGAAATTGTGCGGGCGGTTTTTGGATCTCCCGAGGGCTTAAAGGCTAAGGGCTTGGGCCTAGGGGGCAAAGCTCACTTCAATTAATTTGTTTAGAGATGGGTATGGCAAACCAACTCGTGAATTCTTGGGACTAAAGTCTAACGTGAGGTAAACAAGCCTAACGCAAAGATGAAAAAGTGGAACAAATAAGCGAAAGGATTTTTGCTAAAGGAAAATCTTGTATTAATGCTCCCTTGGCTGGTCGAGGAAGGTATTCCAAAGCTATCAATAGCACAAGTATGAATAATTTTCTCTCTCCCTCTCTATCTAATAATTCTCGTCCCCTCTTAATGGGCTTCACCCCCCCCCCCCTCCCCCTCCCCCTCCCCCTCCCCCTCCCCCTTTTAATGCAACTTATCCTTAATCCTGGCCCTCCAATTGTAGGGCGGTGATTGTTCATCAGATACTTGTCCCATCCCCCTTTTGGGGGGAGGGGGGGGGGGGAGTGTCGAGTGAGTTACAAGTTGTTTGAGTACTGTTCAAGCATCACCTCCCCCATAAATGTGACTATCCTGGTTTGTACAGTGCATTTAATGCGGAGGTGATGAGTGCTTCCTTAACATGTCTTGCTCCTCTTTTCATTCCCCTCCCCCTTAGTCCCCTGTCCTGGTCCGAACTCCTTGGTAGAGGTGTAGGTTGTCTCCTTTTTCTCGGGGGAATAGGGGTTCCAGCTCGGCCTCCTTCCTTCGATCAGTTTGTCCTATATGTTTATTGGGCCCACACGATCCTCAGGGAAGGCCCAACAACGGTGCTGTCCTCAGTTCCCCTCCCACAGAAATCTTATGTCAAATTTCTTTAACTTTAGTTGTATATAACTATGAGTAAAACTAGTTAGCTTGTAACCATTGCATACGCATAGATTCATTGTACTTCTTAATGGAATTTTATTGTTATGATGCAATCAATTTTATTTTTATTTTTGCAAATAATTTATGAAAATTTGGTTATTATGAAAATATACTAAAATGGAATAGCCAATTTTTTAGAACATGAGAAAGTATTTCATTGAAGTTTATACTTGAATTTATAATAAGTTTTAGCAAGAATATTTAAACTAATTTTAAATGAGTTGAAAGTAGTTTAAAATGGACTTAGAGTTTTTTTTTTTTTTTTTTTGGGAGAAACAAAATGGACTTAAAGTAGAATACGCTAGATGGTAGAAGTGATTTAAGATGAAGGGACAGTTTGCACAAAACCGGAGCATAAAAATTCTAATTGAAATGATACTTAACAAAAAATTAGAGTTTAATCAAACTATAATTTGAATCCTTTACTGATGTTCCACTTTAAAAAAAATGTATATATATATATATATATACTAGTTATGAATGCATTTAAAAATTAATAAAATAAATAAATATTAAATTTTCATTTATATCTAATTTAATACCATCGATGTTTGGTTTTAAACTTGTATACACATATTAAGCATGATTACTTTTCATAGAAGTTTGGCGGTAATACTACACACACACACAAAAAAAAAAAAAAAAAAAAAAAAAAAAATTTAAAGAAATTTCTTTTTTTTGTTATTTACCAAAATGCATTATACTTACATACTTATATGAATTCTAACAGTAGAATTACCAAAAACATACCTTAACAATGTGTGCTAATAATTTGCAAAAGATAACATATAGGGGTAAAGTTTCTGAAATGATATATATTATTAGATTCTATTTTTTGAATAAAGGTGCGCACAAAACGACGACGTTTCCGTTATTATTAACGAAAGCGGAAAGGCATTGTGCACCACACGTTGCACTTGCACTTGCACCTTGCAAACCCATAAAGCGTAAACGTACAGCATCCAAATCCATTGAAATAGTCTCTCCGTGTCTCTTAGTTATACACGATGGGCATGAAATTGGCACTGATGATTTCAGTGGCCACGATGTTGTACACGTGTCAAGCAGTCAGCAACCTCCACCCTCTGATTCTAATACCTGGGAATGGTGGGAACCAGCTAGAAGCCAAGCTAACCAGTGACTACAAGCCCTCGAGCCTGTACTGCAACAAGTGGAACCCAGTTCGGAAAGACAAGGAGGGTTGGTTCAGACTATGGTTCGACCCAAGTGTGCTATTGGCTCCGTTTACAAAGTGCTTTGCTGAGCGAATGACGCTTTACTATCACCCTGATTTGGATGATTTCCGAAACGCACCTGGGGTCCAAACCAGGGTCCCTCACTTTGGTTCCACTCAGTCTCTTCTCTACCTCGACCCTTATCTCAAGTAAGCTCTACTTGTCCTCTCTTTCTTCATATTAAGCTACTTTCATTTGGTTGTGGAGATAAGTTTTTGGTTCAGGTCGAATAGCAATGTTAGAGTTACAATCAATCACACAACTTTTTTTCACAACTCGCACGACGTGGTTGGTTGTGAGACAACTATGAGTGGTGGAGATGTCGACTTTTCTTTTTTTTCTTTTTTTTACCACTCATAACTCATGTTTGCCGTGTGACGAGTGTCAAAAAAAAAAAAAAAAAAGCACAAATAATTCATAGAGAGCCAGGATAATATCTTATCTTAACGTATCTTATCAGTTTTCTCTCTTTTTTTGGTCTTTCGGCTCTTTTTGAGAGTCAAAATAAACTGTTTTAAGCCTGAGCTTCCTGTATTCCATGAAATCTGATTTGGGCTAGGCCTACAATCACTATGGTTGTTTCGAAATTTTAAATGAGAGAGAACTAACCACTTGTGTCTGGTACTATATGGGCTTTGAGATATTAGCCTAGCCCACCATGTAAAATGCTGGCAGTTTGACTATGAGCTTACTATTTCAAAGCAATGTTATCTTTGAGGCCTTACTGCTTGCTGGCCAATCGTTTTGACTTGTATAAGCCCGCTAGCGTGTGAATCGATTTTAAATTTTTTAGTATTGTGTATTGAAAGACACAATTTTTTTTTATATATTATTTAGACACAAATATTTTATAACAAATATATAAGGTTTATTTAATATAAATTGAACATAGTCAACAAATGATAATTTAATCATTACTTATATAATAATTTATAAAAAAAACTAAAATCAAATTAAAATATTTGTAACATTGACATTCCAATTGGTTAAACTTAAAAGTAATAATGCATAATATATAAGCTAAATCATTTTTTTTTCTATCTTATTAATCACTCAACTCATCTCTATGGTCCAAGTCGTTGTTATCATCTTTTGCATCATCTTGCAAAATCATTTCTTCATTGTTTCTAACTATGATAAGATTAGCCTTTTTATGCTTTTCATTTATAATAAGTATGGTAACCCTTTAAATATAATTCTTTAAAGTGATGTACTATACGCTCCCCAATTAAATTGAATTATGTGGTTACATTCTTATAAAACAACTTGGTCCAATTTTTTTGTACTATGTCTGTATTGCATTGATCAATGCAATCACATGATTGAATTTAATTGAGGAATCTAATTAAGGTATAACATCTAAGTAACTGTAGTTAAGCTTTGTACAAATAAGTAAACCATGTCAAATGATAGTGGCTAACAATATGCAAGTGCAAATCTCCCAACCTCAAGAATGTTGACAGATTTGTTGTTAGTTCAAATGTCAACTATTTGGAGTTTGCAATATGGTTATTCTAGTGGCTATCGGTTGGCTATTTGGTATGCCAATTAACTTCAAAGTCAATGTTATCTCATTTTGAAAGGAAGCTACCTGTGATGAAATCTGTGGAAGGGGAGTATTCTCATTGTGTAGCTACTATTGCTGATTGATTCATTAAATGTGTGGTTAACAAGGTTATCGTCCATCTGGATCAAAAACAAAATTGATTCATCATTTTGCTGCAGTACTTGCAAAAATTTATTTCTTATTCCTCTTTACTTTTTTTTCAAGCTTATACCTGTTCCTGATATGAGAAATAAAATAGTGTAAAAATTGAATTATCAGACTAAATATTGGAGTAAACAATTTGCGTGGCAACTCAGTTTTTAACAAATCATTGTCATATTTACAGGCACATTACAGCATACATGGCACCCCTAGTGGAATCTCTTGAACAAATTGGATATGTTAATGGCGAGACCCTCTTTGGAGCTCCATATGATTTTAGATATGGTTTAGCTGCAGAAGGTCACCCATCCCATGTGGGTTCCAAGTTCCTACAAGACCTAAAGGATTTGATAGAAAAGGCAAGCACTTCTAATGGAGGAAAGCCAGTCATACTTCTCTCCCACAGCTTAGGAGGCCTGTTTGCCCTCCAACTTCTCAACCGCAACCCGTCCTCTTGGCGCCAAAAATATATCAAACACTTCATTGCACTCTCAGCACCATGGGGTGGCACTGTGGAGGAAATGTTAACCTTTGCTTCTGGGAATTCACTTGAAGTGCCACTAGTGGAACCATTGCAAGTACGAGAAGAACAAAGGAGCTCTGAGAGCAACCTATGGCTCATGCCTAATCCCAAACTATTTGGCAGTCAAAAACCACTTGTGATCACTCCAAATGCAACTTACTCGGCCTATGATGTCGCACAATTTCTCAGTGACATTGGATTTCCACAAGGGGTATATCCTTATAAGTCTCGCATTTTGCCATTGACAGAAAAATTAGTAGCACCTGGGGTGCCTGTTACATGTATAACTGGGAGTGGTGTAAGTACACCAGAGACTTTGTTCTATGGTGAAAATGGTTTCGATGAGCAACCAGAGATTGTTTATGGGGATGGAGATGGGACAGTGAACATGCTGAGCTTGTTAGCACTTGAATCACTATGGTCCAACGAGAAAAACCAAACCCTTAAGGTGATTAAAATTCGTGGGGTTTCTCATACATTAATACTGAAAAATAATGCTGCACTTGAGGAAATCATAGGAGAAATTTCAGGTATCAATTCAATTGCTGAGTATTATGTTGGGTACAGAATTAAATAGAGTTGTGATGCATAATGTAATTGGGCAACACCAGGGCGCTTCAAGAGTTGTTGATTCATTCTTTGTTTGATATAACTTGTTACCCAAAGGAAGGGAGAAAAACCAAAATAAAAGAAAAGAAAAAGGGTGATGGAGATTGTATTGAATCAACTCTCACGAAATTATCAAAAATATATATATATATATATATATATATTTTTTTTTATTATAAATTATTAATGATATATGTTTTTATTTCATATTCAAGTTATATTTAGAATATTTTTATGATAGGTTACATTTACAACTGTTGAATTATATTATTTCCTTATACCTTCATACAATCGTACTTATAAAATATCAAAAGGCTAAATTACAACTTACCTACTTATAGTTTAGTCAAAATTTAAATTGTTTACTTATGATTTCAAATTTTGTACTTTACTCATCTTAAGTTAGCTCAATTAGATTTCTATAACCCATTTCTGTTAAAACCAAGGCTAAATATTTAATTTTGCTTTACTTTTATGTCTCTCTCCTTCAAAAACACAAAAAACATAAAAATACAATATCAAATAAGATAAAAAAGAATCCAATGGAACATGTGTATCATGAGATTTCAAACTATAGGTAGGCAATTTAAATTTCAACCAAACCATAAGTATGTAAATTGTAATTTGTCCATATCAAAATGATAAGAGATAGGAGGTACATAATTATCTCAAATTTAAGTATTTAAAAAAAATCATATTCAAAACATAAGTTTTTAATCTTTTAAAATAGGGTAAGTTCCATTAATATACCATTATACCTTGAGAATTTGGCTAATGCCAATCAAGTTGAAAACTTTTCAAAACTGATCAATTTGGTTTCTAAAACCAACTTAGTCTTTAAGATAGTTGAGAAAAATAACAAATATATCTAACAATGTTTAAGGATTAAGATGGTTTTAAGGACCAAAATAATCAATTCTGAAAAGTATAGGAATGAAATTTACCCTACAAAAAACTAGACGTGGCGAATGGGCGGATTAGATCGGGTTGGGTTGGTTTGACCCTATTTTTCACATGATTTTTTTTTAAAGAAAACAATATGTATTTGTTATTTAGAAAGTCACGCAACAAATTAGTTGATGCAAAATGCATTACTCTGAATTCCTTACTCATATAAAAAATGAGCTTAGCTAAACAAATTAATACTTGTTCAATAATTTTAAATTATACAAATCCCAACATTACTAACCAAAACAAAATAGCACAAAAAAATAAATAAAACAAATAAACAAATTTTATTTATACACAATATCAACATCCCAAAACATAAAACAAAATTACAAATGCCTTATTGGATAACTAATTTGACAAAAAATAAAAATATATAAGAAATTTATAATCTTGAAAACTAATTTTATAATCTATTATTAATTGTGGTTGGCAATCTCTTTCAATTTGAGAATATACATGAAAGTTTGATTGTTTATTTATTTATTTATATATGGTCTCTTTTATGAATATCATGTCATACATGTCTATAATTTTAAATAAATGTTTTTAACTCTACTGTAACCGGATTATCTTACATATACTCTGTTATTTGATATTTAAAAATATTTACTTATTATAGAATGTTTGAACCATTCATCTTTCAATTCATTTATATGTAGTTATGTAAATATCTCAATTTTTTTACCTTAAAGTTTACAACAAATGATTAAACCAATATTGTCTTAATTTTATTTTTTTAACCAAAAAAAAGTTTTAAAAATGGTTCGAGCCATGCATCAGGTTAGATTGACCTACAAAAAACGGATTGTGTCACGGGTCAACTTGTTTTACTTCGGTAGGGTCGGATTAGGAAATTCAGACTTGTTTTTCCTTGTCTAGAAATAAATAAGACCAATCTTATTTTTAAAATAGACTTGTATTAAAATATTTGGATCCAAATGCATAAATCCATAAGAATTGAAATGAATGACTCTCCTGATTCACAATTTGTTTAATAATTCTCCTCGGGGAATTGGAAAATAATTATTAGTACACAAAAATAGAAAAAGCATATAGCAGTAGCATAAAGAAGAAGAAGAAAGTGGAAGAGACAGGAAGCCCGTGGGGGTGGGGTCCATGTACAGCATTGCCTTTCATAAAATGCCAGTTCATCATCTTTGACCGGTATTTGGGGTTTTTTTATACTTTATTAGAATATAATTTGCACGTACGCCTCGTTTAGCCTTTCCGGTCTCCGGTTTGTTTGACCACCTTGATCCTCTCTATTCTGTATTCTCTAATCTAAATCTCTATAATAAATTAAAATCTCGTCTCAATTACAAACAGCAAATATGAAATGGCTTGCTTTTTTGTGCTGCTGGCTATCAACACTTTTACACGTGCCATTGGGACCCCTGCGCCCTTTCCCACTTTTGATCCGCCTTCTATGTCTTGACTCTTGACTATCATTTCATTCAAGGGGACATTTTGGCTAAAGTTTTTGTATAGCGTTTTCTAAAGGAGATGTACAATATTCGAAGTCCAAATAATTTAGTACCATATACTTTACTATAATTTCAGCACCAAAAAAAAAAAAAAAAACTTTACTATAATTGCTATAATTATCCTCTGTGTCATACTGTGAGTACTAGAGCAAAAAAGAAAAAAAAGATGATTGTTTTTATAATAAAAAAAAATGATAGATTTATGTGATAGTGACAGATAACTAATCACAATCTATCACATAAAAGAGTTGTGGCAAAATATATAACAAAATGTGTGATACTATAATTATTTTTTGGGTTCACTCACTGATTTGTAATTAATTGAATTGTCATTTCTTTTTTCCTTTTTGGGTCGTATTATGAAATATAAAGAAAATGGGGAATGAAGTCAAAATATAAGGAGGTATTTAGTATTTACTAGTTAGTATATTGAAATCGTATATATGTAATGCTACTCTCACTTATGGAGTTTGCGGTTTGTCTCTACCTGAGAATAGTGTTAATTATGCATAAGATACTTTTGTCTCTTAGAATAAAAGTAGAATGCGTGTTGAACACAAGCCTAATTTAATATAATTACTTTTATTTATTTATTTTACTTAAGAAAAAAGGGTTAAAGGCATCGTTTATACAGCTATCACCATAGTCATATAACAAATATTAATATTTGGGCTAAAATGTACTTTACAATATTTAAGTTTGAAAGTCTTAAGAGTTTATCAATTTAAAAGCAACTTCAAACTTTTTTTTTTGTGAAAATACTAAATATTTTTGATACACACACGGGGAGAGGGGAAAGAAACTTACTCCCCTCTCCCCGTGTGTGTATCAAAAATATTTTCGAAAGTTTTAACACCTTTAAATATTACAGTGATGTTAATGTATCCCTTCTGTATGGTCTATAACATTTTAATTTCTTTCATTGTTAATATACTTAAAATGAATTTTCTTTTATCAATTTTCTATTCAAAGTGACTTCACTTTTGAAGATTTTAATGGATATTCAGTATTGTTCGCGTTCGGTGGATTAATAGCAAGATTCTAATGGATATTGATGGAATTGATATATTGACATTGTTGTAATTCAAAAGATCTTATTCTAAAAAATTCCAATCTAAAATTTCAGTTTAGTTGATTATTTATTTATTTAGAATACTAAGTATTTTTAATACATACACGAAAAGAGGGAAGAAGGTAGTTTAAATACATTGTTCTAGAGAGAATATTGTGTTAGATCTAGATATCAAATAAAAGGGACACATATAAAATTAATCTATTATCATAGAAAAATTACCGCACGCAGTTTTGGTGTTAGCGTATGACAGTTTGAGTGTATTCCCTTGTCTCATCCCCTTTCCCCTATATATGTGTGTGTGTTAGATAGTATTGTTTATCAAAAAAAAAGAAAAAGAAAAATCTATTATCATAGAAAAACTCTAATTATTGTCACCCTTTATCTCCTTATCATCCTTAGCTTTTTCATTGTCACATAATACGATTCTCTCCATGTTATGGTTTAATATTTTATTTCCAATTATAAAATGTATACAGATAAATTTTATTAAGGCTTAAATTCCTAGAAAAAATAATGCTAGAACTTATCATCAAATTTATAACCCTACAAATTGTCATGTCATTTTGTATTTGTAATATCTTTCTAAATTATAAAATTGATAAATTTCAAATAGAAATGATTATCACTATACAGAAAATTGTCTATACTTAAGTACACAAAGGGGATGTATATATCAAAATTTGTTAAATTATTTGTGAAAACACACACACATATATATATCATATATGTGCCATAATTTTAGGATTACATAAAGTATTCTTAATAACTTATTGGACTGAAATTTATAGAATATACCTATTAGAAACAAAAGAAAAATGAAAAAAAAATATCACTATGAAACTTGAATACACCCTATAAAGATGTAACGTGGCTAGCCAAATCCAAAACATATCCATTGTACGTGCTGTGCCTGTATGTATATATATATATATAAAAAAAATATATATATATATATATATATTCTCCAATGGAAACCCATTTTCTCTTTTTGACCATCTGTTCCAAGCCAGAGGTTGCGTCTCCTCTATCCAAATGCCTCACGAGGGGCAGGGCAGGGGCTTCAACTCCCAGAAAGAAATAATACTTTTAACTTTTCATAAAGTTTTATTCCCTTAAATTTTATAAGCATAGGATGAACTAGTATTAAAATGTATGTGTTAAGGAAGAAATATATATATATATATATATTTACAATTTATTCATCTTTTTGAGAGTTGTAGAACTTATTGAGATTTAGTGTAATAGTCAAGTACAAGCTAAGGTTATTGCATTATACAATACCACATTGAAGGGTTGATTTGGTGCAATAGCGCACCAAATCAAATCCAACTGCTTGTAAAACATTATGTCAAAAGGGTTTTTATTATTATTAGTTTTTGTTATTTATAAATTTAGCCGGACCTGTTTGGATCCTTTTTACCAATTGTAATCGAGCACAATTAACATTTTTTTTTTTTTGAAAGTACAATTAACATATTTCATTTTATAAAATGAGTAAATTTAAATGCAGTTCATTATGTTTTACAATTGAATTTAAAAACACTTGGTTAAATTGAATTGATATTTTTTAAAAAAATATTTTTTTATTTAATTAATCAGTACAACAAATTGTTTGGATTCAACTGAGTAACACATATAAAATTTTTAATTTTTTTTAAAAAAATGGCTCTACATAAAAAGAATAATAATGAAACAAAAACCGAATATTCAATGACGGAGGATAAGAACGCACGTGTGGTGCACTGTCACCCAGTGTTGAAAGTTGAAATCACCGGGTATTACCGGTGACACCAAGTAATATTTTACTTTCCCCAAGAAAATTATGAAAGTGTGGAGCGTAGTAAAAAAACAAAGAAAAAGAAAAACCAATTTTTTTAATGCGGTTTTCCTTAGTCATGACCTGCTCCAAAAGAAGACTAAAAATAGTGGAGTAGACTGTACACAAGGGTAGCTCTTTGTTCTTTGTTCTTTGTTTTTTGTTTTTTTTTTCTTTCTCTTCGGCTTTCTTCTCTTGCTCTGCTCTGACACTGTGAGTTGGGTGTTTATGAGTTTTCCCATTCTTTCATATCCTCACACTGTTCCAAATCTTTTTCCCAAATTATATCATTGTGTTGTACTAGTATTTGGCTATACGGAACTGTTCATATAATGAGTGATTTGTCGTAGTCTTTGTATTTGTATTTGTAATTTTTTTTTTTTTTGGTGGTTTTTATTTGTTGCACCTCAATTATCACTACTTGTGAGTTGTGAAAGTGTCTTTTTCATTGATCTGGTGCTTGATGATTTCACGCTTTTGTTTTGAGCTTGAAGAGGAAGTGAGTGAGTGAGTGAGTGAGTGAGAAAGAGAGCTTTGGTACTAGGGAAGAAGATTACTTACTCACATGTCTCTCTCTCACCCATCATTTCGTTGTTGATGATGACCATGATAATGGAGGTGAGGAAGAATGTGACCCTTTTGACCAGATAAAGAGAAAAAAAAGGAAAGGAAGAAAGCGAAGTATGGAGAAAAGATGTCCCATTTGACGGACATTGTTTGTGGATTGTCAATGAGAACAACATAGATAGGGAAAAAGAGACAAAAGTGTGAAGAGAAGGAAACACCACTCTCCCTCTTTCCTCTTTTCTTTCTTTCTCTCTTTCACTTTCTCTTTCTCTTTCTCTTTCTCACACGCTTCTCGTACTCTTGGATGTGATAGGACTCTTGGAATTTTAAGGAGTGGTATCTTTTTCTATCTCTCTCTCTTTATCTCTCAGCAATAACAATTATCTCTGTCAAATTTTCTTTGAGCCAAAAGGGTGTTCGATAAAAATCATAAAAAATGCGGATGTACCAAGCTTCTAAGGTGAGCGGTGGTGGGCAAGTGTTGGATCTGGAAACCGCAGTGAAAGATGGCATATTGGGCGGTGGATGTGGCGCTTTGTTCGGTGGAGTTGTGGCTGAGAAATTGGATCTGAAGAAAATGGTGGCAGAGCTGGAATCTGTGGATGTTCCTTCGGTTTTTATTTGTCCAATCTCACTGGAACCGATGCAAGACCCTGTGACACTTTGCACGGGTCAGACTTATGAGAGATCCAACATTCTAAGATGGTTCTCTTTGGGCCATTTCACTTGCCCAACTACGATGCAGGAGCTTTGGGACGATTCAATCACTCCAAATAAGACACTTCAGCAGCTGATTTATAGTTGGTTCTCGCAGAAGTACTTGGCTATGAAGAAGAGGTCAGAGGATGTGCAAGGCAGGGTTTTGGAGGTTTTGGAGTCTTTGAAAAAGGTTAAGGGTCAAGCTAGAGTTCAAGCGCTTAAAGAGTTGAGACAACTTGTGGTTACTCATGGTTCGGTTAAGAAGACAGTGGTGGACAATAATGGGGTTGCTTTGGTTTGTTCTTTGTTGGGTCATTTCACTTCACACGCTGTTGGGTCTGAGGCAATTGGGATTCTTGCGAATTTGGAGCTCGATTTGGAGTCCATGGAGATTCTGATGCAACCAGCGAAGATGTCGTTGATGGTGGACATGTTGAATGAGGGGTCCATTGAGACAAAGATCAATTGTACGAGGTTGATCGAAACGTTAATGGTTGGGAAGGATTTTGGGTCTGAAATTGTGTCAAGTTTGAGTCTTTTGGTTGGATTGTTGAGGTTGGTGAGGGATAAGAGATACCCAAATGGTGTTTTTGCTGGTCTCAGTTTGCTCAAGACGGTTTGTTCACATGAACCGGTTAGGAGCTCTGTTGTGAGCATTGGGACTATTCCCCAATTAGTTGAGGTCCTACCCAGATTGAATAATGAGTGTTTGGAGTTAGCCCTGTATGTACTAGAGGTATTGTCCACTCTTCCTGAAGGAAGATTGGCTTTGAAGAATTGCTCCAACACTATCCCCAATGTGGTGAGGTTGATGATGAAGGTTTCAGAGAGTTGTACACAGTTTGCGTTGTCAATCTTGTGGGCTGTTTGCAAGCTCGCCCCAGAAGAATGTGCCTCACGTGCAGTGGAGGCAGGTTTGGCAGCTAAGTTGTTGCTTGTAATTCAGAGTGGTTGCAATCCTGTTATGAAGCAGCGGTCAGCCGAGCTTTTGAAATTGTGTAGTCTAAATTACACAACTACTATCTTCATTTCCAAGTGTAAGCTTACAAGAACGATACAATGAAAAGGATAATGACAAGTTGTTGATATAAGTCTCATATTTTTTTTCCTCATTGGCCTAAGGAGCCAAGGAACCAAAGAGCTTGTTGGATGCAGCAGAATTTAAAATGGAGTTCATTGGGTTTCTGAGGTACCCTTTTCCTCTCTTGTGTATACTAAGAAATTAGATTCCATCAATTAGGTCCAATTGAAAGAAGAAACATAAATTGTGGAATGAGCTCTATATATTGCATAGTTATAAATTCTATGGTCTATAAGCAGGCTGTTTTCGGTGAATTTTTCCAATAAGTCCGAGAGTCTTCATTCGGATTGGGATATTTTGTTTGTGAACATTAGTGCTAATCTTGTTGCTGATTGTTCCAATCCACAATTGAGCAGTGTACAATAGGTCTCTTTGATGGATATGAGGTGGGTTTAGGGTGTGAGAAAAACAGGAAAGGATGGGAAGGGAATTCTCATAAGCATAAGTTTGAATTGTAATTGTAGTTATTTTTCTTTCTTGGGTGAATTGTAATTGTAGTTAAGTTTACACGGATGCCCAATCCTAAACTTTTGTCCCTTTTTGTGAAAATTATTGTTTTTGGGGGGTTATCATTGAGTCTCACCATTGTAGAGTTGGCTTGTTATGCTTCAAACACAAAAACCATGTAAACTCAATTGTATTTTCTCTTTTTATTTAAATGATTTAACTAATTGAATTGCTTTAATTGCTCAAGCTTGGATCTTTTTTTATTTATTATGTTAGAATAAACTACTCGAATTTTGAAATTCATATATGTGTATTTGCAAGTATTTCGGCTACAAGTCATATGATCAAAATTGAGAGAGATGGAGAGAAAGGAGATGGAAGTGTGTGACTACCATGTTTTTACTTTAGTTGAAAGAGGTGAGATGAGACAACTCTGTCATACTCATATCATATGTCAAGTTTGTTTGTTCATGCTATCATACAAGGATAGAATAGAAAGAAAGAAGGTAGCAAAACAGAACTCACTACAAGTTTGAATTGAAATTCAGAGAGTAATAAATGCTCCAACGTAGTCCACTCCTATCACTGTTATATGCCGCATTGAATGGACTGATTTTGACAACATGGACTAGCAGCCCAAACCTTACCATTCAACACGGGTCGACTCAAACTTAACCTGCCCAATAGGCTGTCAGAAAAATAAATATGGAAGTTATTTTACAGCACAATTTAAATAGAGTCCTGTCTTTTCACTAAAAAATAAATGTTTAAATAGAGTGAAATATCTTTATATACAGGTTTTATTTATTTATTTTATTTTAAGAATAAGCTGGATTCAATTATTTATATATGGAAAAAAAGAGTGTTATTAGTATCATTTTTTTTAAGGATAGAATTTAAATTAATGACATTTGTTTCATAATAATTATTCTTTATTATATAATCAAGGCACCAATTGATTTATTTATTTATTTATAAACATGATAAAATTTCAATTTATCTTAAATATTTTATTCAACCATAACAGACTTTATCCATTAAATTTATTGAAACCCAAGAAAGAAGTGGGATTTTGAATCTATTAAGGTTGGTTAAGTGTACATATATTTTTTTAATAATTTGACAACAACCGGGGATTCTAAGATTGGTTCTCTTTATGAAGGAGAGCAAGTTCTCACTAAAATTCATTCTTCTTGGTAAGTGCACGATGCATCTAGATTTATATGATCATTGAGTTATTAGAAGTCTAGAATTGAGTCGCCCAACCAATGATACATCTTCATGTCACTCTCAAGGATTACTCTCTGTAATTATCACAAGATGATAGTGGGGGGAGATTACTCAAGTCCTCGAAAAATATGTTTGAAAGTGTTGGAGACATCTCATCCATTTCTTTTCCTTTCTCTTTCAAATGAGGGAAAATAAAATTTAAATTTAAAAAACCACTAGGAAAAAGGAAAACCCAATAACCTACATTAGATTGCAAAGAATTTTCTTGGGTTTGTGGGAAAGGTATTAATAATCAAAGGATATCTTGTGTTTATCTATAGCTGAAAGGGCCCTAGTTGCCACTTTTGTCGTCAATAATGTGTGCACACGGACACCTCACACTTCCTTGACCAAGGAAAAGGAAAAGGAACTTCAAATCTTGTCCACCTGAAAAGAAGAGACAGCAAGAAAACTTTGGTGGCATTGGCAATGTATAGCATCTTTGAATAAGCCCAAATAATCAAAATTTCTATCATAGCTTCAAGAAAATCTAATCCAAACTTTGTTGCAAATTGGAACCACGAATTGCATCGTTATCCATCTCAAATTTCTAGTCAGAAACTAGGAGTGGTTGATAGTTGATACTTTATTAAATGTAGACCAACTTCAATAATCAATTTTGATTTTAGGATCACCAAACTAACGAGTCCAACTATATTTAAGTGCTTTTACTGGTTTTGCAAACCTACCTACCCCAACTAAAACAGTGACGATTAACTAAAAATGGCAACTCGACGTGATGAAATCAATGTTGTCAATACCGTACCGTACCGGCCGGTACGGCCGGAATATACCGTACCGGCCGGCAATCCGGTACGGTTAACCTCTATGTTTCGTACCGGTAGAAATACCGGCCGTACCGGCCAATTTCGGGCAATACCGGCCGGTACCGGGCGTACCGGCCGGTACAGAAAAAAGTTTTTTTTTTTTTTTTTTTTTTTAAGTTTTGTAATTTTTGAATTTTTGTTAGGATAGAATGGTAACTTATTTGTATTAACTTATTAGTATTATTTGTTTTCTTAGTATGCAATGGTAACTTTTAAGCTTTCTATTTTATTTTATTTTTTTTTTCCCATTTAATTGATATTAAAGTATAAAACCATGAATAATTAGTTCTGAATTGAGAAAATGTTTTATTGTAAACTTTTATATTTATTATTATATATATATACACTGACACATACATACATACATATATATATATATATATATATATATATATATATATATATATAAATATAAAAAATAGCGGTAAACCCGAAACGGTACACCGGTATTGACCGGTATCCGAAATATATCGTACCGGTGGCCAAACCGGTACGGCCTCCGGTACGGTATTGACATCCTTGGATGAAATAAGTAGCTGCTAGTGTCAATGTGTCAAGAAGCATGATCTACTAGTACTACTGCAAAGAGTTAATATTTTTCTGGTTGGTCCACTTTTGGATTAGGTACACCTTCAATATCTCCCATTAATTTTCCTTAAAAAAAAAAAAAACTCCCATTATGGGATACCGGATACATTTAAAAAAAATTGTCTTCCAAGTTTGCTAGTTTAGTCAATGATATGGTCTAAAGGGTGATCTAAAATCTAAAGACACCCATTATTTGGCCTAGGTTCTCAAATTTTCAGACATTGTAGTTTTACGGAAGATTCCCCACAATTTGGAGATAAAAGAAAAAAATTTACTATTCAACTACTATTCACCTGTCACTATTCATCTGTTACCATGGACGGAGCCATGGTTGGATTGCCCCCCCCTAATTTTTTTTTAAAATATTATTAAATATATGGGTACTAATTTTAGCAATTTTATTTTAGAAAATTACACTTTTGTTCCCTTAAAAATGCCATTGATTCTTTTAAGAGCATTGTTATAGTCACAAATTTTTCTATAACTTTTTACAAACGGTTAAGATAGCAAATTCTTATTGGTTCGCATTTAGGCTCACCACTTACATTATCAGCAATTTGTAAAAAGGTTTATAGTTCAAACATTTTCCACATTTTAAAGACCATTAAAAAATATTTATAAGTCTAAAATCTAAAAAAGAAATATACAAGCCCAAAAAAATTAGTACAACAACAAAAATTATCAATAGTAAAACTTAAAAAAAAAAAAAAATTAAGCCTAGTCAACCAATTTTACTTAAAACAAACAATCTGACACTTTAAAAAAATTTAAACAACTAGCAGCTATGCGACTAAGTAGCAACGAAGTCGAAAGCCGAAATCACTGCACACAACTAACAGTAAAGTCGCCCCCCCTAACTTTAAATTCTGGCTCCGTCCCTGTCTGTTACTGTTCATAACACTGTTCACTCCGAATTTTGCCTATTTAAGGGGGGTTGTCCCTTCTGCTTAAGTTAAGTTTTTACTTCAAGTTTTTTCTTCAGATTTTCTTTCCTAGAGAGAGTTCCTTCTAGTGAGCATTTCTTTAAGAGAGTTCTTTGCTTTCCTACCATCAAGAGACTTAATTATCAAGATATTCATCACTTTTCAAAAAAAAAAAAAAATCACGATACAACCCCAGGCTTTTATATAGTAGTAATAAAGTCCCACGTTAGGTCCTTGTTTTTTAAGTGCAGTTGGAATCATAAATCACGACTCTTCTTGGTCAAGAGTATCATTTGGCTTTGTATAAATGGAAGTTGAACCAAAAAAAGAAAAAGAAAAAAAGTTGAACTGAAAATAGGAACGCAAGTGGAGAATAAAATGCTTGAATATATATATATATATAGAGAGAGAGAGAAAAGTTAACCAATGTTATAAGAGCATTGATTTTAAGAAAAAAAATTATGTAAAAAGAAAAAAAAGTGAAATTTTTTTTTTGACAGCTTATATATATAATAACGTTTTAAAAATCCTAAAGTACATTTTAAAGAACAGAAAAGGAAGAGTTTTTAGGTATCGAGAATTGAAATTTGATGGAATGTCACAATCAAATTGTGATGACATCTTAATTCATTTGATAATTAATTAAAATGCAATTAAATGGATTAAATTTGTAAAATCTACTTAAATTGACTACCAAAATATCTAAAGAAGTTTAAATAACTTTCAAATGTAACAAATAACACAATTTTAATGATACACTCGTTTAATAACCATTCATAATGTAAAACTATTAACATAGTAGTTATATATTTATAATCAAAATAACATGAACAAATTGGGGTCAAGTTCGTGTGAAACATTTTATCATACATCTCACTTGGTTTCATTTTGGAGAAAACACATTCTACTTTGACAATAATCTTTGGGAATTAAAATAACTCCTAATTCAATAAAGCTTGTGATTTCTCTTTATCATTTGAATCTTATCATGTGCAAAGGTTAATTTGGTATAGAATTGAGAAAAGAAGAAGAAGTGAAAGGTGATACTTTCAAAGCCCATAAAATGTCACACATTGATTGTTTGTTGTTTTTAGAACAGCCCACCTTGGTTTTTGGTAAGTGAAAGTTGAAAGAATTCCTCCATTTGTTTGAAGAATCCTTAATGGACACTTTGTAGGGGCCTTTTTTGGTAGGATTGGGCTGCCTCCTGTGGTAATGGGTTGGGCTGCCTCCTGCGATGATAGACCTTAGTATTCCTGAGTAAGGGAGTTGGGGCCGGTCCAATTGTAACTCAACTTGGGCCGGTTTGTGCACAAACTTATGCCATGTCTGCCAAGAGCAAATTTACGGCAAGCAGAACTGTAGCAGACAAGTTATGACAGGCTGAACTGTTGCAGACAAGTTATGGCAGACATATATAATAATAACTAAAACAGAGTATTCTACCTATTTAAATAAATTGCTATGTATTTTCTGCTAATAAAGCATGATTACAGTCATAATGATATCAATCACAGAAAAAATGAAGAGAATAATACTGGCTAATTTAAATGGGCATAAATTAAGTTTTAAACTTAGTCTGCCGCAGCAAAGCCAAAGAGGAGAGAACGCCTCTTTTCAATGCAAATAATCCCCCAGGAAAAAGATCCTGCCGTGGGGATTAATGGCTTTGAGGGAGTCGGACCTGAATGGTTATTGCCCCAAAAGAAAGAGTCATTGTTTGCGTTTTGGAAAAAGGTAAGATTTGAAGGGGGAGAGAGGGAAACCGATCTATTGGTGCATGCCCATTGAACTAACTCTCTTTTTTTCTTAGTTTCATTTCTTTTCTTCTCTGTTTTCTTTCTTATCTTTTTTCTTTTCTCCTTGCTCTGTTTTTTCTTTTCCCTTCGTAAAATATACTCTGTTTTTCTCGATCCCCCCTACAGGGCACGGTAAGGGCCTTTTTATAGCGCCTGCCGTGGCTAGTGTTTTACAGTCTTGCCCCTTAACCGCCTTTGTCTGGTCTGGGTGTACTTGCCGACCACACTGTGCGACACCCACCCTTGCCAGACAGAGGTAGACTTGTTTTATTCCTCTGTATGTCGTAGCATTTCTTCCTGCCGCGACATTAATGCTTCTCTCTCCACTCTCAGAGCATGCACCCAATGGTTCCCTCTCAAATTGCCTCTTTTGGGTGGTCTATCATCCCAGCAGGACGTACCTCCCAAAAGAGGCTTGGGCAAGAGCCGTGAATAGATCTTTTCCCCTCTCCCCACCACCAAACCACACCCCCCTTTACCTCTTACCTCTGGCCCATGGCCCCACCATGTCCTATATTGGCTGGGTACAGGTTGGTGGCGCCTGGGCCTTGCGCGTGCTTCCCTTTCAAATTTGTCCAAGAGTCTGCCTGCTGCTCATGTGTCTGCCGCAACCTAGAGACTCTCCGTCTGCGTTTCCTGGCCTTTCATGCAGGCTTTCTTTTTGTTTTTTCACTTCATTCAGGAGCTGGGCCTCGTATGATAATGTGCTTTACATTTCTTTGACCCACTTTTGGTTTTCTTCACTGCCTGCCACGTTGAATTGTTATTCTTGCCGTAATGACTTAATCCTGCTGGACCCCTTTTTGGGCCAGTCGTTTATCCCTTTTCTCATTGGCCTGTCACGGGCACTGTTTTGCTTTTACTCATGGGCTCCTATGTCCCTTTGGGCTTCCCTTTGGGCATCCACGGCCCGATTGCTTTCTTTGGGCTTCCTTGGCCTGTTTGCTAATTCCACACTCCCATGGGCTTTTTACTAACTTCATTGGGTTTCCCCGGCCCAATAACCTTATCCTTATCTTTGGGGTTCATGAGCCTGCCATAAACCCCTTACTCTCTTAGTTCACATTGCCTTGGGCCTACGGCGACCCTTTCTCACTTTTCTAACTCATACTCTGCCCATGGGATGCTATTTCTTTCTTTCCTGGTTTCTTTGAGCCCGCTTGCCTTTTCAAGGCCCATGTATATATTTGTTGGGCCAGTGACCCATTATTTCTGCCGCTTGGGCCTAATGGGCTTTTTTGATATTTATCCTGTCAATTCTTTGTGGCCCTCATCATTGGGCTCTTCTGTCTGCTGGGCTTCCACAAATGGCCCTCAACATTTAGCCCCCTGAACATATGAAACGTTTCTGCGATTCATATGTGAATGAAAAGGTGCTTCTGCCCTTCCCTCATCTTCTTTCTTCTTCTCCTTTTTTGCAGGTCCTCTTTTTTTTTTTTTAAGCTGTGGACCCCCTTCTTATTCATACATATATCCTCCTTCCTACCGCGAACAGGGTTGTCTCTTCGAATTTCCCAGTTTGGCAGTTATTTTAAAAACAGAGCCGCCGCTTCATTAACTCCATTCTTTTCTGATGGCTGACCCTTCACCTCTTTTCGTGCTAAAATTAATGACTTGGGTATTTAAAAAGGAATCCTTCTGCACTTTAATCACAAACTCCTTCCTCTCCCAAAACACACGCTCTCCGTCTCTTACTCTTCTTCTTCCTTTCAGTCAACCATACCCACTTTCTCCGACTAAACTTCCTCACCATGTCTCCGGTGAAAAGTCCAAGTTCTTCCCGTCGCAAGGGGAAGAAGGTTGCCTCTGATTCCCCTGCCGTTCCTGAGGAGGTGGAACGTTCCAATTCAGAGCGGTCCACCGAGGAGGAGACGGAGCGCGACCCCAACAGCGAGTGCGCTCCCTTGATAGATCCTTGGTATGAAATCAACCCTCATTTCCCAAAAGTCCCTGGCGAATATGTACCGCTGCCGCCGGGCCGTGTATTGATTACCCTCGTCCAGCGAAACCCCGACATTTCTTGGGCTCTTTTGGCCTCTTCAGTCCCCGATCTATCCATTCGCCAAGGTGTTTCGCTTCCTGTACCCCTTCATTTTGAATTTGGGTCCGGCGCATCCTCGGGTTGGAAGGAATGGGTTGACAACGAACTTTCCGACACGGGTTTTATATGTTTGTTGCAGCGGGCCGGCGTTCTGAAGGCTATAGTCTCGTCTCGCTGCTTGTCGAATTTCCGTGACCTCTATAACCTCCGTCACTTGGTTCGGCGATGGTGCACTACCACCCACACCTTCTTTTTCTCGTACGGCAAACTCACCGTGACTCTCGAAGATGTGGCTGACCAGTTGCTTTTGCCCATTCTCGGCGATACCGATCTTGCCGCCTTAGAGCTTTCTCCTGAGGAGGAGGCCATTAAAGTTGAACTGAGGAAAAGGATGACCGGAAACGCCAAATTGTCCTACTGGGTGAGTTCCTCCTCTAAGTTTTCTGCTGCTGCCCGCCGCGCGGCTTTCATTGCCTTTTGGCTTTGCAAGTTTGTTTTTGGGTCCCACCCCCATATGCCATAAAACCTTTGTACTTTCGTTTGGCTATCAAAATATCTGCGGGAGTGAGCCTGCCGCTGGCTCCTATGTTTCTGGGGCACTTATACTTTCAGTTAGATATCCTTCATAACGATGAGAATCAGGCTGGGTCCTGCCACATTGTCATTTCTTCCGTTCATTGCACCATACTCCAGCAGTGGTTGTTTGAGCGTTGTGCTCAATACTTGACAAAATGTAGACCCGCTCGGTTTGCCAGAGAGAAGTACCAGAGTTGTCCGAGAGTGATCACCGATTTTTGTGGCAGGTTTGAATCTGATTTCCCGTTTGCTTTTCGTTGGTCTGGTTTGAAGCCGATTGGCTATTCTGTGGTTGAATCTTTTGATGAAGGTGTGGGTTTCTCTTGGAGAGCCTATAGAAATTTAGGTACCGGTTACACTTGTGCGGACTCTGTCATGGGTTCGTTTGTTGACACCGTTGGGACTACTACTCCATTGGTCGGCTTTGATGAGACTGGGATCACCTATCTTGCCGCTACCAATGCCGGATGGCTGCCTTACCTAGCCGATGAAGGCATTATATTTGTTCACTACCTTGCCAACCGGGTGAGAAGGCAGTTTGGACTGGATCAAGACATCCCCGATGACCTTTCTTCCCTCATGAGAGCTCCTACTTCAGTCCATCCTTTCCTGCGGCACACTGCCTTTGACTTTTGGAAGAAGCGTTTTGATGCCGTTACAGTTCCTGGTTCACTGAGGGAGGGTGTCTGCACTTTTCCCATGCACGGCTACTGGCATGCAGTGATGGATTCATTTGTGGCTGAGTTAGCGAGGAGTCGTGGCTTCTCCCTTATTCCTCCCGAAGGGTTGAGTATGGTTGCCTCGGTTAACCCTCGCCTGCTGCTTCCCTCTAGGTCCGTTTTGGCGTATGCTAGAAAACAGAGTCGGTCAGCCATTTTCGAATGGGACGCAGAGAAGAAAGGATGGTTTTGGCACACTGGCGACTATCCCCCTGGTTGGGAGAAAAAAGTTAAGGTAATTAATCTTCCTGTTCCGAGCAAAAAAGCGCCTGCCAAACCCAAGTCTGCTGGCAAAACCAAGCCTGCTACACCACTGCCTCCTGCAGGTGCTCTGCCGGCTAGCAGGACTCGTGGTAGCAAAAGGAAAACTACTCCTCACCCCGTATCTGCCACTGAACGGAGGGTAAGTTATTCCTCTCTTTTTTTTCTTTTTTTTTCCCTTTTTTTTTGATAAAATTTCTTAATTGTCTTGCGGCTAACTCGCCAATTTCTTCTATCTCTTTCCTTTTAGTCCAAGCATAAGGAAGACTCATCAGCTGCCCGCCCCATTTTGCTTGATGATCCTGAGCCTGAGGTGAGTCCCTTTTCTCCACTTCTCTCTTCTTTCCTTTTCGCACGCATCTGCCACAGGTCTTCTGCCCCTTTTTCTTTATTTTTTACTTTTTTTTTTTTTACTTAACAAAAATTTTCTTTTTAGGAGGAGCCCGAGCCTCTGTCCGTATATCGCCCCACTGCCGAGGAGATTTATGCCTCCATGGGTGTGCCTATGGAAGGCTTCTTTGATGGGGCCGAGGCGGTATTAGCGATGCCTGCCCCTCCTGCTGCACACAAGGCTTCTGCCAAAACTCCCACCCCTTCTGCCGAGCCGGTACCTAGAGAGGGTACTCATGTCGAAGGGGTTGGCGAGACTACACCCTTGCCTGCTGAGAGATTCACTCCTTCAGAGGGTGCCATTCCTCCTGCCGTTGTTCAAACCAAAACTACTTCTCCCGTTCTGTCGCTAGTGATTTCGACTAGCGATCCTTTTGCAGATATTTCCCAGGCTGCGAAGGGTAGTGCTTCGCTTGTTGTTACTCCTTCCTCCATTCCTGGCTCCGCTACCCGTGGTCCTGATCTGGACCTATCTTCAGAGGGATCTGCTGACATTTTTGAGGATCCTGATGATGCACCCGTGCTGAAAAGGACAATTTCTGACTCTGATGAAGAGGGTAGTGCTTCGTCCGAGCCTGACTTTTTGGGTATGTATCTTCCTTCCCCTTTATCTTCTTTCTGTATTTGCGCTTCATTTGCATACTTATCTCCCCACTTGCAGAAACTTCTGAGGGGCTAGAGATTGCAGCAGGCGTGGGAATGACTGCTCCTGCCGCACCTGTAGCGCCTATTCCTGCGGCACCTTCAGTACCTGTTTCAGCCGTACCTACTGCCCCTGTTTCTTCTGTGCCTGCAGTGCCCTTTCCTGCTACACCCGTAGCCCCCATTCCTGGTAATTTTGGCACTCTTTCTTTCTCTTCTTATTTCATCCTTTTTTCTTTTGCAAGTCTTTTCTTCCCACGTCATCTCATTTTTTTTTTTTTTTTCATCTTGCCTTGCGTTCTACTCCCCCTTTGTTGTAGGTCCGCTTCCTACTATTCCTTCTCAGTTTGAGGCGGGTAGTAGTTCTGCCGCCGTCCCAGATGATGCTGCATCTTTCTTTGTCCGTTTTGACCAGCCGGAAGTTAATGACCTTGGTTCGGCAAAGTTCTGGGCTTCCGGTCCTCCCTATGTGGACTTTTATGGCTTTCGAGTCCCTGAGGATTATGTTTCTCACTTAGTGATGATATACAGCAGTCACGACAACTTTATGCAGGACTTTCGTCTTGGCCGTTCTGCCAGGGAGCATTTCTTGAAAATGTTGGGGTGTGTGCTGAACGACATTGAGCATAATTTCATCGACACTGTTTCTGCCGAGAGAATTCTGCAGTGAAGGGCTGCGGTACAGGAGCTCATCAGTGTGGGTTTCACTGTGGAATTTATTCTTGAGCATCTATGTGAGATTGCCCGAGCCTTTTTTATGAGGAGAGTCCGTCCAATCGTTGAGGCCATAGACGCCCGTATTGAGCTTTTGAAGAAAGAGGTGGCTGACTTGGAGGGTCGCCGCGAGTGTCTTCTTTCCGGCGTTGGTGGACCCGGTCGCTTTGGGGATCAGAGTCTCATTTCTGGACTTCACTGATGATAGCACTGTTTCCTTTCCTTTGCTTTGTTTCTCTGTTCTTGTTATGTCATACAGAGCGCTTTTATGTTTCCTGCCGCAGTTAATTGGCTTGTGTTTGCCACAGTTTGAGTTTGTAATAATGCTACACTTTGCTATTTCCCTTTTTTTTTTTACTACTGCTATAATATGATGCTAATACTTCGTACTTTTTCATTGCACACTCATGAAAGCACGTTACAACTTTTCTTGTGACATAATCACTTGGAGGAATAAAAGAAAAGATTCAGTAAAGGAAGACATAAACAAACAGCTAAGGAAAGGTGGTCAACCACATAGCTTCCTTCTCTAAGCAAAATAACGCTTCAGCCATTTTCCATTGACGGGGTCCATCAAGTCCCTGCCATCCATTTGAGTTAGGCGATAATACCCACTTTGATGCGCTTCTCTTATCACAAGGGGTCCCTCCCGTTTTGGTGCAAACTTGGATGGTCCTGTCAGACCTCGCCTGACATAGTTTGCCACTTTTAGCACTAGTTGTCCTTCCACAAACACTCTTTCTTTGGTCATCCTGCCGTAGGCTTCAGTCATCTTCTGCCTGTATCTGCGGTTGCGTTCCTGGGCTTCTTCCTTCTTTTCATCAAGTTCTTCCAGGTTCTCAAACCTTTCTGCCGCGAAGACTTCTCCATCTTTTTCTTTTTCTTGCATCTGCATAACCCTTAGGGACGGTGTCATTATTTCTGCCGGACTCACCACTTCAGTTCCGTAGACTAAGGAAAATGGTGAAAGCCTGTGGCTGACTTTGGTGATTTTCTGTATGCCCAAAGAGCATCTGGCAGGTGCATTGCCCATCCTCCCGCATACTCTTTGCTCATCTTACTGATGATCTTTATGAGAATTTTGTTTGTTGCCTCTGCCTGCCCGTTCCCTTTAGGGTAATAAGGTGACGACCTGTGGTGCTTGACTTGATAGAACTCTAACATTCTCCTTACATCGCTGTTGACAAACGGTGTGCCGTTGTCACTGATGATCTTGTGGGGCACTCCAAACCTCACAATTATATTTTCTTTGATGAAGTTTGCCACTGCTCCTCCTGTAGCCTTGCGGAGTGGTACCGCCTCCGCCCACTTGGTAAAATATTCTGTAGTTACCAATATCCATATGTACCCACGTGATGGCGGGTTGACTGGCCCTACTAAATCTAGCCCCCAAGTGTGAAAGGGCCATGGGGTGACCATGCTGTGCAAGCTTTGTGGATGGGTATGGATTAAGTTGGCTTGTACCTGACAACTGTGACACTTCTTTACAAATTCTGCCGCATATTTCTTCATGGTTGGCCAGTAGTAGCCCATCTGCAGCAGGCATCTGTAAAGCTTTTTCTTCCCCTGATATTCACCACATTCCCCAGAATGTACTTCTTTTATCATTTCTTTAGCCTCTTCAGGACCCAAACACCTCAAAGGGTCTCCATCATATCCCCTTTTAAAAAGGACCGTGTTGTGCAAGAAGTAACGTGTTGCCAACCTCTTAAGCTTATACCTCTCGCTGTGTCTTTGTGGCAGGACGCCTTCTGCTAGGTATTGCATGAAAGGGCTCCTCCAATCCTCGCTGATGAACATAGCATAACTCTCCTCCCTGTCTGCCGCAAGCTGGCAGGTCCCACACTGGGTTTGGACTTGATCTGCATCCTTACCCATGCTTAGCCAATAGAAGCCTGCTCTCTGGGGTCTGCGGTAAAGATTGACTTCCTTGCAGGACCTACAGGTCTTGTCGTGTATTTCCTTCAATTTTCTCTGGGCTTCCTCCTGCCCACGCATCGGGATAAAATCCCACCTGGCATCCTGTGGTACAGCTCTTCTTTTACCAAAGCATAGTCTTTCAATATCTTCAATTCTGCTGCGTCGTCTCTTTTCACCAAGGTTTCCTTTATGGGGATTCGCCAATCCCTTCCGCCCTGTTCTTCCCGGAACTTTTCCTTCAACACTTCAATGATGGATTCCTTCCTTTTGCTGACTTCTATGTTGGTGCTACTCCCTTCAAAAATTATTTACGAACCCAATGTGGCTAACGCATCTGCAAACCGATTTTCATTTCTCGGAGCGTGTTCTATCTCAAAGGTTGAGAATTTCTCTTCCATTCTCTGGGCCATTGCTCTGTACGGAGCTAGGCTGGGTTTTTTTAAGGAAAAACTTCCTTTGGCCTGGCAGACGACCAAGTTCGAATCTCCCAGTACTTTCAAATGTTTGACTCCCATTTCGAGCGCTGTGGCAAGCCCAGTTAGATAGGCCTCGTACTCCGTCGTGTTGCTTGAACAGGGGAATTTCAACTTAAACGATAGCGCCACTGCCTTGTCTTCTTCATGATACAGAACTACTCCCACCCCTCCGGAATGGGCAGTAGAAGACCCATCGAATTTCATTACCCACTGTTCCCTGACCTCCTCTGCAACAGCTACTTCCCCTGGAACTTCATCATTCAGTGGGAATTATTCCTCTCCTGGAAACTGTGCCAATAAATCCGCTATAGCTTGACTTTTCACTGCCTTAGGTGTCCCCATTCTCAAGTCGTATTGTGATAATTGTAGCAACCACTGGGATATCCTGCCGGAGAGAATCAGATGTTGTAACAGAGCTTTAATGGCATGTGACTTAGTCATCAGCTATACTTCGTATGCCAAGAAATAGTGACGCAACCTCTGCGAAGCATACACGATGGCTAGGCACGCTCTCTCTGCCCTTGGGTAACGAGTTTCGGCGTCTTTTAAGGCGCGGCTGATATAGTATATTGGCTGCTCAGTACCACCCCCGTCTTCCTGAGCGATTAATGCGCCAATGGCGTATGAGTTGGTGGCCAGATAGAGTAACAGTGGTTTTTTGTGAATAGGAGCCTGCATCGTAGGGAGGTTCATCATTATCTGCTGCAGCCTCTTGAAGGTTGTCTGCTGCGCTTCCCCCTATTCAAAACTTTGCCCCTTTTTGAGCAACTTGGTGAAGCTCTTCAGTTCTTTTACTGTGGCAGGAGGTCTCATAGTTGCTATGGCCGTGGCCTTGGCCGGATCCACGTCTATGCCTCTGCTGTGAACCAGGAAACCCAAAAATTTCCCAGAGGATACTCCGAATGCGCACTTGAGGGGATTAATTCTTAACTTAAAAGCTCTGCATCTTTCGAATACTCTTTTCAGCACTCGAAAGTGTTCTTCCCTTTTCCTTGACTTAACCACTATGTCATCCACATAGTCTTCCAGCTCCTGGTGCATCATGTTATGGAATATGGCTGTCATTGCTCGCTGGTAGGTTGCACCCGCGTTTTTCAGCCCGAAGGGCATCACAGTATAATAGCAATTGCCCATGGGTGTCCTGAAGGCAGTTTTCTTTGCATCTTTTGGCACCATTTTGATCTGATTATATCCACTGAAACCATCCATGAATGAGAACATGACGTTTCCTGCCGCAGAATCTATCAGTAAATCCATGTTTGGCAATGGAAATTCGTCTTTTGGACAAGCTTTGTTGAGATTCCTGAAATCTACACAGCATCTTATCTGCCCGTTCTTCTTTTTTACCGGTACTATGTTGGATAGCCAGCGGGGATGCTGGATAGGCTTGACGAATCCTGCGGCTAGCAACTTCTGTACTTCTTTAACTATTTGCCCTTCTATTTCCGTGTGGAATATCCTGGCAGGCTGGGCCACCGGCTTGGCCTCTGGGTCCACATTCAACGTATGCACAACAAGCCCAGGATCGAGTCCTGGCATTTCATTGTAATCCCAAGCAAAGACGTCTTTGAATTCTTTCAACAATAGTATGAGTTCTGACTTCTCCGTTTCCGTTAGGCTTGCACTGATTGAGATGGGCCTTGGTTCTTGTGAGTCAGACCCCAAGTCAACCTCTTCCAATTCTTCTTCTGCCATAACCTGGATGTCCCTTTCTGCCGTAACTGCCTCATCCTTCCCTCCTTCTTTTCCCAAACTTCCTTCAACGACGCAACATGCCAAACTCTTGTGTTGCCCTTTTTGGGCGGGACCCACTTGCATCTCACCCGTGGGTCCCACGCACCTTCATAATTTGTAGACAATCTTGCCATCAAGGCCTCGAACCCTGATGCACTAAGGTACTTCGTCCGGCTCTGCGGTAGACGCTTCTTTCCTTTTCTTCTTTCGTGCCAGTAGCTCTCTTAAGTTAGGTTCTGGGTCATCTTGAACATCTTTCCACCTAGGCACAAAGGTGCCTTGTGGTTTTGCGACCACATTTTCTCCAGATGGAGCCCATTGATCATAAAACATGGTTTCCACCAAGTGGGCCTCTACCTGCTCGAACGGCGAAGGGTTCGCCGCTATGCGTATCATCCTGCCATTCAATCTTCCCTTCACACATTGGTGGTAGGTGGACGGGACTAGTCGGTGTTTGTGTAACCAAGGCCTTCCCAAAAGCACATGGTAAGATACTTCCGTTCTGACTACGTGGAAGCGAGCTACAGAGGCTATAGGGCCTACTTTCAACCATAACTGAATGTGGCCTGCGATGTATTCACCTCTCCCACCGAATCCCGTTACTTCCATCGGGCATCCTTGGATCTTTTTTTTTGAAATTCCTGCGGCTTGCAGGGTGCTTAATGGGATGAGATTTACGGAAGCACCTGTATCCACCAGGGCCCTTTTGATGGGGATTTGATTTATAGATGCTGCTAAATAGAGGGGCCTCCGATGATCTGGGTGCCCTACTTCCATATCTTCACTGCTAAATGTGATTTCTGTTGATTCCTACAGGAGGGCCCTGTCTTCTGGCATCTCTGCTGACAGACATTCCACCCCTGTTCCGGAGGCGATGCTTACCAAAGCCTCCGTGGCTATTTTTCTTTCTTTTGCCGTAAGTCCCAACTGGTCAAATAGATTTTTGAACTTGGCACTCTGCTGAAGAGTGGTAATCACCGCGGCAGGCAGAGCCAAGTTTTCTTCCTCGTCTTCTCCTGGGTCCGCACATATCACTACTGCTGCCACACCCTTTCCTTTGTGGTTTGGGAGTGGGTTTCTTTGGACTTCCTGCTGGGTCAGCTCTAATGTGCCTTCTTTGATCCTGCGGTGCACCAGCCTGCGGAGCGCCCAGCATTCTGCGGTGGGGTGTTGTACATAGTTGTGCAAGCGGCAGAAGCGAGGATCTCTCCTTTCTTCCTCCGTTGGCTCTCTAGAAACCTGGTTGGGTTTAAAGATCCCGTCCGTTATCCATTTGTCAAGTAGCACTTCCAGCTCATTAGGAGTGCATGGTAGGGGTGGAGGTGTATCATACTCCCTCCCCTCTGTTTTCCTTCTCTGGTTTCCAGTGGACACGGCCATAGCCTGCGGTGCGTTCCGCTTGTCTGAACTGGGTTTCACGGACTGAGCCGTCTTTCTAGCTTTCTGCAATAGCTACGCAAACTGGGAAATCTCCAGATTCTCCAGAACAGCTCTGAACTCCCGAATCATGTTGGTCATGCACATTTCTACCAACGTCCTCTCCTCACAGTGATCATAGCAATCAAGTGCTATGTCCCTGAACCGTTTGATGTACTCCATCAGATCTTCTCCGTTCCTTTGCTTTGTCGCCTGCAGAGTTGCAAGCGTCACCGTTTCTTCCCCGTGAAAGTATTTAGTGCAAAATACGTCCACCATGTCATCCCAAGTTGGGATTGATCCTGGTTTTAAACCGATGTACCAGGTGTATGCCCGGTCGCATAGTGACTTTGAAAACTCCCGCAGACATAAGTCTTCGTCTGCCGCGAAAGGGCCAAGGGTGTCAATGAATTTGCTCACGTGCTCTACTGCGTTTCCCTTCCTGCCATCGTACTGGGTAAAGGCCCTTGGTTCATACCTCTCGGGGTACGGCTTGCTGAGCACTTTTAGAGGATAGGGAGGTCTCCTTATGTAAAATCTCTCCTTTGGTGTTCTGGCTCTCTTTTGCTCCAAGAGAGCCGCTACCTCGGCCATGGTGATGAAACGCTGTCCTGCGTTCCGAGGGACACCTCCTGCCAGTGTCTCTACTCCGTCTGCCGCATGATCCGGGTCATGCTGGCTGCCTTTTTCTTTTGTTTTGTCTGCCTTCAGTTGACGGATCTCTTCCATCATTTGCTGCTGCGAGTGTTGTAATGATTGCAACACTTCGACGAAGGTGTTGACATTGTCTACGGGGACTCTTGTTTGAGGCTGAGGATCAGCCCCCGTTCTGTTGGCACCTTCTGTCTGGTTGAGTTGCTCTTGGTGAGGCGTCGTCGGCATGGATTCTGCTTGTGAGGGTACGACACTCATATTTCGTGTCGTCCTGGACTTGGGTGGCATTGTTTGCGAGGGGCACTGTTTTCTTTTCCTTCGCCCCTGTCTGCTTCCCAACTCCCCAGTGGAGTCGCCAATTTAATGTAGGGGCCTTTTTTGGTAGGATTGGGCTGCCTCCTGCGATGATAGACCCTAGTATTCCTGAGTAAGGGAGCTGGGGCCGGTCCAATTGTAACTCAATTTGGGCACAAACTTATGCCACGTCTGCCAGGAGCAAATTTACGGCAAGCAGAACTGTAGCAGACAAGTTATGACAGGCTGAACTGTTGCAGACAAGTTATGGCAGACAGATATAATAATAACTAAAACAGAGTGTTCTGTCTATTTAAATAAATTGCTATGTATTTCCTGCTAATAAAGCATGATTACAGTCATAGTGATATCAATCACAGAAAAAATGAAGAGAATAATACTGACTAATTTAAATGGGCATAAATTAAGTTTTAAGTTTAGTCTGCCGCAGCAAAGCCAAAGAGGAGAGAACGCCTCTTCTCAATGCAAATAATCCCCAGGAAAAAGATCCTGCCGTGGGGATTAATGGCTTTGAGGGAGTCGGACCTGAATGGTTATTGCCCCAAAAGAAAGAGTCATTGTTTGCGTTTTGGAAAAAGGTAAGATTTGAAGGGGGAGAGAGGGAAACCGATCTATTGGTGCATGCCCATTGAACTAACTCTTTTTTTTTCTTTGTTTCCTTTCTTTTCTTCTCTGTTTTCTTTCTTATCTTTTTTCTTTTCTCCTTGCTCTGTTTTTTCTTTTCCCTTCGTAAAATATACTCTGTTTTTCTCGATCCCCCCCTACAGGGCACGGCAAGGGCCTTTTTATAGCGCCTGCCGTGGCTAGTGTTTTACGGTCTTGCCCCTTAACCGCCTTTGTCTGGTCTGGGTGTACTTGTCGACCATACTGTGCGACACCCACCCTCGCCAGACAGAAGCGGACTTGTTTTATTCTTCTGTATGTCGTAGCATTTCTTCTTGCCGCGACATTAATGCCTTCTCTCTCCACTCTCAGAGCATGCACCCAACTGTTCCCTCTTAAATTGCCTCTTTTGGGTGGTCTATCATCCCAGCAGGACGTACCTCCCAAAAGAGGCTTGGGCAGGAGCCGTGAATAGATCTTTTCCCCTCTCCCCACCACCAAACCACACCCCCCTTTACCTCTTACCTCTGGCCCATGGCCCCACCATGTCCTATATTGGCTGGGTACAGGTTGGTGGCGCCTGGGCCTTGCGCGTGCTTCCCTTTCAAATTTGTCCAAGAGTCTGCCTGCTGCTCATGTGTCTGCCGCAACCTGGAGACTCTCCGTCTGCGTTTCCTGGCCTTTCATGCGGGCTTTCTTTTGGTTTTTTCGCTCTATTCAGGAGCTGGGCCTCGTATGATAATGGGCTTTACATTTCTTTGACCCACTTTTGGTTTTCTTCACTGCCTGCCACGTTGAATTGTTATTCCTGTTGTAATGACTTAATCCTGCTGGACCCCTTTTTGGGCCAGCCGTTTATCCCTTTTCTCAGTGGCCTGTCACGGGCACTGTTTTGCTTTTACTCATGGGCTCCTATGTCCCTTTGGGCATCCACGGCCCGATTTCTCTCTTTGGGCTTCCTTGGCCTGTTTGCTAATTCCACACTCCCATGGGCTTTTTACTAACTTCATTGGGCTTTCCCGGCCCAATAATCTTATCATTATCTTTGGGGTTCATGAGCCTGCCATAAACCCCTTACTCTCTTAGTTCACACTGCCTTGGGCCTGCGGCGACCCTTTCTCACTTTTCTAACTCATACTCTGCCCATGGGATGCTATTTCTTTCTTTCCTGGCTTTTAGCCCGCTTGCCTTTTCAAGGCCCATGTATATATTTGTTGGGCCAGTGACCCATTATTCCTGCCGCTTGAGCCTAATGGGCTTTTTTGCTATTTATCCTGTCAATTCTTTGTGGCCCTCATCATTGGGCTCTTCTGTTTGCTGGGCTTCCACAAATGGCCCTCAACACACTCTTAAAACATTAGTTTACAAAATAATTTTGAAAACATTTTATGGCAAAAAAAACTAATTTTTTTAAATATTTTTCATAAAAATAATATTAAAACTTTTTAAAAACTGTCCATTAACAAATACCTAAAGGCATCAATCAATTAACAAAATCGTTGTATTATTACCAAACCAATAAATTTTCTGTAACAACAATGAAGATTGGTAGTTAAGTGGTGGAACACCAGTGTACAACCAATCCCTTCCCATAATTGAGTAGCACTATGCGATTTTATGCTTTAATTGAGTTTTTTTTTTTTAGGAAAAATTATCTTTTTTTTTAAATAGAGATTTTCAACTTATAATGTCTGTTCTTAATGTTAGTTATTTATCATCAAATTAAGACACCAATAAGTTTTTAATATAAAAATTTCTTTATCATCATGCCAATATACCAATTAATTTGTAATATAGAGATTTAAGTTTTTTTTTTTACTAGTTAAATTAACTGAAAATATTGTTTTAATTGAGTTAGAACTTAGAACTTAGAAGTAAAAAACAAAAGGGCCGGACAATTTTTAAAAGTAATTATTATTATTGGGCTAAAATGAGTGCTGGCCCATCAAATACAAGAATTTCCCACGCATATAGCACCTTCCATTTCTTTCTTTTTTTTAATATTTTTTATAAGATTTCTTTTTTTATAGTTTTATTTGCTTCACCTTCAATTATTTTGGACATGAGCTTAGTTTTTTTAATTAAACTCATATAATGTTCTTTTAACCCATCTGATCTTTTCCCATCAATCACTTTCTTTTTCTCCTCCCCCAAAATCCAAAAAATTTTAAAAATCAAAAAGACAAATAAGACAAAAAAAAAAGGGGAAAAAAAAAAGAAAAAAAAGAAATGTCATGGTTGGCTCGGTCTCTGGCCAACTCACTCCGGATCGACGACGACGACGATGACGATACCGATGCCAACGACGAAGACGAAGAAAACGACGTCGTATCCGAATACCCTAATGACTCTGACCCAGCACCATCTTCAACCACCAAGCTTTCACACCAAGACAACAATGATGGTGGTTTGGAATCAGAAGAGGCCCACTCTCGAGGCGTAAAAGAGGACCTCTCCGAACTCAAACAAACCCTAACTCGCCAAATCTGGGGCGTGGCTTCGTTCCTAGCTCCTCCTCCTCCTCCTTCTTCTTCGCAATCGCAACCTTCCAGTCCCTCCGCTCATTCTGATCTTCGCCGGCTCCGCTTCGATGATAGCGCGGAGATTTCGACGAAGATGAACGCCGAATCGTTCGGATCGGAGATGGAATCGGAATCGGATTTGGAGGAGCGTGGTTTTGGTGGCGTCGGGATCACCGATGAGGTTCTGGCTTTCGCGAGGAATATCGGGATGCATCCAGAGACGTGGTTGGATTTTCCGATTGATGAAGAAGAAGACTTGGACGGTATGTGCGTTTTTTTTTTTTTTTTTTCTCTTCTTCTTTGGATTCAAATCAGCAACCAAAAAGTCAATGCTTATCTTTTGTAAATTTCAAGGCCTTTTAGTTTTATGACATAGATTAAAGCATGTAATGTAGTTTATATATTTGATAGTATGTAGGTTCTTGCTTGGTTATCAACTATTTATGCAAATTGCTTACTGTATTTGAAGAATTGAAAGCTCATAGTTGTAATTTTCGACTAAGAAATCTATGTCGCGAATGGTTTGTTTGATACAGATGAATGTTAGGGAATTTTTAATACATGAGGCAGTTAAAGATCATTCAATCTTCCTTGAGGATGTCGGGTGGGTTGCTAATCGATACATGAATTCACTGAGGTCATGTTGCATTAGGTCAATAAGATTCCTCTTACAGCAATAAGTTAGATTGGCATTAACTTTTATTGATGTTTGATGTACATTTGGAGTTACGTCACTGGTATTTTCATCACATTTGCGGCATATAGGCCTGCGAAGTTCTGATTTGTAATTGCATCTATCGTTTTTTTTTGGCATCTATTGGCAAACTGTCCACCTTTCATATCTTGACTCTTAATTTGACACCCGTTTTTATGTTCTGTAAAGACTGAAATTTATAGAATGATGCAGATTAGAAAATAGGAAATTAATGCTAGTGTTAAACACAACATAACATGATGTGCTCAACTGCTCGTTAACTGAAAAAAGCTTTGTGAAATATTTTTTGCTTAGCGTAAAGAAAATGCAGTTGTTAGTGCTTACCATACCAAAATTTAAAACAATGTGCAGAAAAATTGCTATGTTTTGTTGTAATTAGCTGTGCTGCTCTAATTCAGTTGCTCTAGTGATAATTTTTTAAGTGTCTATTTTGATGATTCATGCTACATTCTTACAGCTTTCTTTTTTCCTTTCTTTTTTATAGATTTTGACATGTCTAAAGCCCAACAAGAGCATGTTTTGGCTATACAATATCTTGCTCCCAGATTAGCTGCTTTGAGAATTGAACTTTGTCCTTGTCATATGAGTAAAAGTTACTTTTGGAAAGTCTACTTTGTGCTTCTGCATTCAAGACTAAATAAACATGACTCAGATATCTTGTCTACGCCCCAGGTAAGTTATTTTATTTTATTCATTATTTTGGCTGTGGCCCCAGTAAGTTTTCAGTTCAATTTGTTGTTGGTGTAGAACAGTCTAGTAATGCATCATTTTTATGATTTTGAACACCCCATCAATTATCTCTACATATTTTTTTTTTCCATTTGTTTTATTTTTGTAGATTGTGTAACGAATTGTCAGCCTGGTCACTACAGAATGGGAATCGATTGATGGGATTTTATTTTAATTTGATATTCAGTTACTACATACGAAACCAGAGTATCATGTCATGTCTAACTGCAGAGTGTTTTTTTTTTGTTGGAAAATTACACAAGCACCCAATGGGTCTTGAACCCATGACGTCACCCTCTACATAACACTTATAAGGGAAGGAGGTGCTAGTTGAGCTAGAGCTTGTTGGCACCGAAATGTAGAGTTTTAGTCCCTAGAGTATGTTTAGTAAATTTAAAATATTTTAAAGTGATGTTGAACTTTAGTATAATCTCTCATCCTTAGACACTGATAATTTCCTGTTACTTTTAGGCTAAAATGCCTTTTGGACTTTTGGATTGCTATCATTTTGGCCCCTCTAGCATCAAAATTTGCAATTAACACTCACCCTCAACTTTAGGATTGATCTGAGTGTGGTCCTTATATCGAGATCAATTAACTCTTACTCTCTTAGTCTATAAATACCCCAAAGCTACACCAGAGATTCAGAAGTTGAAATTTCACCTCATCTATCAATAGGTTTCGCTAGGGTTTTCGGCAGGAAAAAAATAGAGAAAAAAGAAGAAGAAAATATTATTGTTTTGGATATTTAATGGCCTACCTTTAGAAGGGCCACATTGACAGAAATTTTAAAGTTGAGGCTGTTTTGATAAGTAATAAAAACTTTGATAAGAAATCTCAAATACAAAGGCCTAAGCACACAGGGAGTGTGATGATTAAAAAAAAAAAAAATGTAGCAGAAAAAGTACAACTATCAAGTAAATCAGATAAGGAAGTAAAATTATAAACGCCCAAAGCATTTGTCCACCCAAGCAAAGTCTGAAAGAAAAACCAGATCAAGTCATGAATTGATTTTTTAGTTCCTTCAAAGATTTGAGAATTCCTCTCTCGCCAAGTGCTCCACATTAAACAATGAGGGTACATATTCCAAATCACTCCATCTCTATGCTTGTTAAACTTGCCCGGCCTACAGGCTAAAAGCTCTACCACATCAGTGTGTTTGGCATCAGCTTCAGCTTTTGGCTTTTATCTTTTATATACAACTTTTTAAAACCTCACTTTTTTCAAGGTACAAGTATACTTTAACACACTTTCAATAAAAAGTTTTCAACAAAAGCTAAATAAGCTGTTCCCAAACGGACATTAGGCATAACCCAAGCAACCCCAAAGAGTGAAAACACTGTGCTCCATAACTCTCTGGCAAGAGAACAGTGTAAGAATAAATGATTACTGGTCTCCCCATCCCTCTTACATATACAACACCAATCAATAGCTAAGAGCCAATGCTTTCGTAAATTATCATTAGTTAAGATCCGACCCAATGTTGTCGTCCATATAAAGAAACGAACCTTTGTAGGCACTTTTGATTTCCGCACTGATATCCAAGGAAAAGACATTTCACATATGTGAGAAGGTTGCAAGACTTTGTAGTAAGTTTGAACTTCAAGACCTTTGTTGGCACTTTCGAGGCTGTTAACTGCACTTGTTTAAAAAAGAAAAAAGAAATTTTTGTAGTCAAGAGACCAAAATGACATTGACCTTAAAGTTAGAGGGACCAAAAAACCTTTTAGCCATACTTTATGAATAGGATTAACTTATCCCTTTTCTTCCGAGTTCTGACCTTTCTGGATGTTCTATTAATGGAAAAAGCATATGCATCCTCTGCTGAAGTTACAGTGGTGTACTAAAGTGAGGGTGAGGGTGGAGATAGTTATCTCCACAAAATATGGTGAGGGTCAAGGGGGGTGGTGTACTAAAGTGTGCAGGAGGACTCATGGGTGTGGACTATGGAGAAGCATTAATGGAAGGTGGGAGAGCTTCTCTAATCATCTGTCTTTTGTAGTGGGTGAAGGCACTCATACCCGCTTTTGGCATGATAGGTGGATTGGTGATAATACTCTAAAAGATCTCTAGAGCTCTATGTGTGTTCAGCGGTAAATGATGCTTGTATCTTTGAGGTTTTGTGGATTCCAGAAGGGGGTACTGTTAGAGTATGGGATTTAAGGTTTTATAGAGCTTTTGAAGATTGGAAGCTAGTGGCATCTTATTCTCTATTTTAGCTTATCCAAACTCGTATTCCTCGAGGAGATAGAAGTGATACTCTTGGCTAGCGGCTAAAAGGTGATGGTAAGTTTGACATCCGGTCTTATTACCATGTGATTCGGGGTGCTTCAAATTCTTTGTTTCCTTGGAAGGGTGTTTGGAAACCTAAGATTCCTAGGCGAGTGGTGTTCTTTTTGTGGACAGCTGCACATGGTCGGATCCTCACTTTGGATAGTCTAATGCTTAGGGGTTGCCCGTTGGCTACTTGGTGTTGTATGTGTTGTTGTGATGGGGAGTCGGTAGACCACCTTCTTCTTCATTGTCCTGTTACTCATTCCCTTTGGACTTTTATGCTTCAGGCTTTTGGTATTCATTGGGTTATGCCAGGTTCAGTGGCGGGTTTGTTATCTTGTTGGCATCAGTGGATTGGGAAACAGAATTCGGACATTTAGAATTTGGTTCCAGGGTGCTTAATGTGGATTGTGTGGTTGGAACGAAATTGTCGTTCCTTTGAGGATAATGAGAAGACGTTGGATGAGTTAAAGGTTTTATGCCAACATAGTCTTTTGGAGTGGTCTCATTGTTGGGGTTTTATTGATTGTTCTTCTCTCTATGAGTTTATGCTTTCCCTCAGCTTAGTTTCCTAATTACTCTTTTTGTTGTGCTGCTTGTTCTATTTTTTCTTCTTGTTTATCATCATGAACAACTTGTACTTTTCCTTATTTTCTCATTAATAATAGTTTTCTGATTACCTATCAAAAAAAAAAGTTACAGTGCGCCTCATTATATGATTGTTAGTAAACGTAACAACAAAAGATTTCTTTTTTTTTTTTTTTTTTTTTTAATTGCTAAGTTATACACAACATGCTGGGTTTTTATACCCATGACCTTACCTTCACGCAATTTTGTGGGAGTAGGAAGTGTCATTTGAGCCAGAGCTTATAGGCAAGACAAAATATTTCATTTGTTTTTAAGGGACTTGATTTTCAAATGTTCATGACTGTGGGTTGGTGTGTAAATGTGCATTTAACAATACATAGGTTTGATAAGGGGAGTACATACAGCTACTTTTTTCCTGATTATTAATAAAATAATTGATTTCTAAGTACACCACAAATCTCACATCAGGACGAATCATTGATTACCATACTATGTTTAAGTGTGATAGTCTGATTTTGGAATATTTTTGTCTGGTTTGGTATTGGTGGGATCGGTTAACGTCCGTAAGAATATCGTAGTTGATACTTACGCTTGATACCTTGTATCAGTAAGGTCAATGAAGGTTCAGAATAGTTCATAGTTCAAGTAAATTGTAATATTCTGCTCTGTTGCATAGGTTTTAAAAAATAGCTACATGTACTGATCCATGTAATATATTAGTGCGCCTGATGGATTTATCCTCTTTTTTTTTCTTTTTCTTTTTTTTTTTTGTGAAAGGGGGGGGGGGGGTGGGGGGGGGGGGGGGGGCTGGGGTGTGGTGGGTGGTATCTGTAATTTGGTAGTTGTGTACAAACCAGCTTCGGAAATTGCTTTTTATACTATTGTCTTCAAAGGAATGTGCTGGAAGTATGAATTGCTTAGTAGAATAAAAAATGTTGATAGTCCTGCAGATCAGTGACTCTACTTCTTGTCATACGTCCTTCTTCTTCTTCTTCTTCTTCTTTTTTCTTTTTTTTTTTTTTTTTTTTAAATAAAAAATTAAATGGTTCATCTACAAGTTTAAAACACTCTGTTTTGGCTATAGTGTTGAAATGTTTGAACAATCTTCACATCATACGGTTTGATTCTATAGGTATGACTAAATATTTTAGTTACAACCATTTAACCTATTTCTTGCAGGTGGTGGCTGCCAGATCAATGTGGATGCAGGAGCTACAAAAACAAACAAAGGAAGAGACTGGCTGGTTTTCAAGAAGCACTTACCATTCAAAAGACAGGGCTAATACACTGGAGGAAGATTTTGATCCTATACCAGGGAGGACTTTTGCATCTAAACATACTAGCTCCTCCATGGCAACAGATTTTGAGACTGAGAAGTACCCAGTTGAAAGTACTGAGTTACAATTTATTGATAAATCTGTTATTGCAGAGAAGACAGTTATTAAGACTGGGAATAAGGATTCACTGGTTGGTCCATCCTCTAAGCCACTAGTTCAGAATTTTGAAGATGATGAGGATGAGTGGCCTGAGGAAGATTCTGATTTTGGTGGGTATAGCGGAACTGCTTATTGTATGGGAAATGAAGATGACATATCTTTCAGTGATCTTGAGGATGTCGATGATGGCAATGTACCCAGAAAAACTAAGATAGTAGTTTCGAAGGGTTTCAAGAAAAGTCCATAAGCATGAGCTTTCGCTGATTGGATGAAATATAGAGCTGGAAAGTCTTCCCATATGTAACACCTGGACTAAGGACTTAAAAAAAGTAAACCTTCTCAGTTGTCCTATGATTGGTGATGGTGTCACTTGAGCTTTTTGTACATAATGAATGGTAATCAAAGTTTCGATAGTGCATAATCTGCTTGATTGGTTGTGTGAGAAATGTAAGTTAATGTAACGAGCAAATAGGAGTGATTGAGAAATTTTAGAAAGATATTGGTGAACCATTTTTTTGAAAGACAAAAATCGTGAGGGCAGGGGACTCCAGTCAGATAATCCTGGAAGCAATCAAAGTAAGTGTCCTCGTCGTTAGATTTCTTGTTCCATATTTGTCATGATGTACAAAGAGCCTTATTTTAAGCATTAAGGCTTGCTTTTGGTGTAAGTTTACCTATTTTTTTTGAAACATCGTTAAAAAAAGAAATTTGTATTGTTATATATATATTTTTTTTTGAGAAACAAAAAAGAAGAAGTGTTGATATGGCAATGGTTTGTAACCACATAAATTGAATTTTTGGGGTTCCTTGCGGCTAAAAAAATTAAATGATTTTTTTTTATTAAAAAAAAAATTACTGTTAAGTTTTATACTGCAAAAACTGGCATGCTGTAATTTATGTAAAATATAAAATAGATTAGATGTATTTTTAATTGAATTTAAATTTATAGGGTAAAATATAGTTAATACCCATGAAATTTGAGCTCATGTTAGCTAGATCTAAACTTTTCAAAACTGATAAACTTGACTTCTAAATTCAATTTGGACCCTAACTGTTACTCATCCCCACCCCCCCCCCCCCCCCCTCTCTCTCTCTCATGGTGATTAAGGCCAAGTTGGTCAATCTTGAAAAGTTTTGGATCTAACTGATATTAGTCCAAATTTTAGGAGTATTAAATACATTTTACCTAAAATTTTATTATGGTATTAACTATATTTTTCCTAAAATTTTATAATATATTTAAACTATTAATAATTAGAATAAATAGTTCATACCGAGAATAGACATCTCATAATTTCTTTTCTTTAAATAAAAGAATAAAGAATAGACATCTCATAATTTATTTTCTTTAAATAAAAGAATAAATATTTTCAAATACAAATATAATTATAATTAATTTCTATTGATAATTACCATCAACTATATTTAATGAGAAGTGCTATATCTACAATATTTTTATAACAAATCACATGAGATAAGTTGTTATTTGTCCTAATTTGAATTCACATTGAAATTATTTTTTTATCCACCAGTAATAGCCAATAACAATTTGCCACATAGGATTTGTTGTGAAAGTGTTATGGATATAATATTTATCATATTTAATAGTTAGATATACAAACGTAATTTTGATAAATACTTATTAATAGCCCCCTAATAATATTTAGTATTAACATTTCTCCCGTGTGTTAAAAATATTTAGTATTCTAAAAAAAAAAAAAAAAAAAGCCCCTAATAACATAAATAAATTCTATAACTATTAGATTTCATATTTAAATATAATCATAATAAATGGTTATTAACAAATATCATAAGTATTAAATTTTGTATTTATATATAAAAAATATATATTGTATGAGATAAAGACGAAATAATCTCTATAGGTTGGTCTTTAAGTGAAACAACAAATTTGTAGAGAATGAGTTTAAAAACTAAATTCTTAGAAAACAAGAAAAAAACTTAGAATAAAAAAAAAACTTGACTACTAACTACGATTGAAAGATAATCACTACTTCTTTCTTATAAACTTTCCTTGGTCAAACTTGAGGAAGACAAATACACGCAGATAACAATAATACAAATGAAGCTATTACAAGGCCTTTACAATCTTTTGTCTAAAGTTAATATTTTTCAAATCCCCATAAATAGAGGGCTTTTTTTTTTTTTTCCTATTTATAGGGTGATTGTAGTCATCTCAACTATCTACTTGTAGAGTGGATGCTCCTTATGGTGGGATACTTGTCTCATTCCCCCTTTCCCTCCTTTTGAGGCTGTGATGTGTATGTAACAAATTGTCAAAATACTATTTAGGAGGATCATTTAGCCATAAATGCAGCATGGCTAATTAGTGAAATGCATTTAATGTGGAGGAGATAGTTGCTTTCTTAGGAAGCTTCCTCCATCTTTTACTTAGGATTCCAATGTTCCTCCATTAGATAGTTTCCTATGAGTAACCTACGAGTCTCCAATTATCCTCCATGTTACAAAGCTCGCCTTGCTCCTTGGCCTGAGCTCATGGGACAAGCCTTCCTCAGATGGGTCTTCTTGGAATCTTAAGGCCTTGTTTGGTAAGTGTGTTTGAACACACTTTTGAGCATTTTAAACAACATTACACACATTTCTACACACTTTTTTACCCACACGTCAAACAATATTACTCAAACTCTTTTACCAATATTACTCCAACAATATAAAAAACCACTCCCTTAGAGGGTGGTTTGCTTTTAGGCAAGTCTTTTTGGAGCCAAATCCTTTGCCCTTAGGCTCATTTTTCTTCCATCACTATATCATTGGATCTCTTTGGGCTTATCTAGGCCCAATCCTCTTCTCCCCCCCCCCCCCCCCACCACAAATATATTTTTTGAAATAAATCATATATTATTAAATTTTTTCGTGCATTGCTTACCAGTTAAAATTGTTTTTTCGTTTCGGTTTCCAAAAAAAAAAAAAAAATTGTTCATTCTTTTTAATTTTGTTTTTCAATTAAAAAAATGGTTTAACTACCAAATATTTGGCGCGAACAAATCCGTTAACATCTCAGCAGTCAGCAATCAGCAGTAGAGAGAGAGAGAGAGAGAGAGAGAGGCATTCCAAGTTTTCTGGTAAAATAAAATTCCAAGGTCCAAGGCTTTGTAGCCAAATCCAAAAAAAAAAGAAAAGAAAAAAGAAGGCTTTGTAGCCAATCAGTGTCTTTCAACGTGAAAAATATTAGAAATAAAAAAAATATCTTATTACGTTCTTGACCGACTTGCAAGGCTGACTTCTCTGTTTCTCTCTCTGTCCACAGGTTCGTCCTTCCTCACCATTCTCATGCTCCGCATTTAATTCTCAAAATACGAATTACTTAATTAATTAATTAATTTCCAATTTTTTAAAACTATTCTTAGATTAGATTATAAATCTTGTCCATTTAATTTTTCCTTCTCCAAAAAAAAAAAAAAAAAAAAATCACTCTGCAAATCACTCGTTGACCGAAACCCTAGAGTTTCTACCCCTTCAGCTCTAGGGTTTGATTGGTCCTCAGCGATGGATTTGGAATTGGTCAAGAAGGGTTTGAGTTTCTCTCAGAGGAGGAAAAAATGGCTGATTCTGCTCGCCGTGTTCGGCGTCTCCGGTTACGGTGTCTACAAGGTCTACAATTTGCCCTCTGTGACCAAGAAGAGGAAAAGATTGATGAAGCTTTTCGGAGCTTTGGTTTCTCTAGCTGAAACGGTCGCCGATTCCGCGGAGACGATCGGTGTTGTCTCTAAGGACTTGAAGGAGTTTCTCCAATCCGATTCCGACAAAATTCCAAATAGTTTGAAGCAGATTTCGAAAATCGCGAGGTCGGAGGAGTTTTCCGAGTCCTTGGTTAGGGTTACGGAGGCCTTGACGGTTGGGATTTTGCGGGGGTATAAGGTTGATGCGAAGGTTGATGGGGATTCACATACGGCTTCGGGGAATTCGGGCTTTTCTGATAGGGTTTTGGAGAAGCTTTTCTCTACTGCTGGGACCAGTTTTGTTTCGGTTGTGGTTGGAAGCTTTGCGAAGAACTTGGTTCTGGGATTTTTCCACAATGGTGAATCTGGGAATCGTTCTAGTGTGTCGAGTTTATCGGAGGTGCCCAGATGGTTAAATGTGGTTTGTGATGATAAATGTAAAGAACTCATAGGGAATTGCATTCAAGTTTTTGTAAGCACTGCGGTTACGGTTTATTTGGATAAAACAATGGATATCAATGTGTATGATGAGATGTTTGCTGGATTGACTAATCCCAAGTATGGAAATAAAGTGAGGGACACTCTGGTTACCATTTGTAATGGTGCTGTGGAAACACTTGTAAGAACATCTCACCAAGTATTGACGAGTTCAAATTCGAGTTCAAAATTGGGTTCAAATTCTTCTTCCTCAATTGTTGATCTGAGTGAAGGTTCGAGTGCCATGAAAGACGAGTTTTTTCAAAGAGAAGGGTCTTTGAAGCAGCCGAAGGAGGAGGAATTTTTTGATGTGATTCAGGATAGTGGGTGGGTTGGCAAGGTTTCATCTACATTGGCAGTACCAAGTAATAGGAAGTTCGTGCTTGATGTGACTGGCAGGGTGACATTTGAAACAGTGAGATCCGTTGTGGAGTTTATGTTGTGGAAGCTATTGGATGGTTTGAAAAGAAGTCTTAAAGTTGTTCGTGAGGAGGTTGTCGACAGAGGATTGGAAGTTATCAGATATTTTAGTGCAAAGTGGTCTGTCATTGTTACCATATGTCTTGCGTTGTATCTACATGTTTGTGGTGGTGCCAAGGTTCCCTTGTCTGCTTAATTTGATGTGATTCTCCCTTCCTTACAAAGTTCTCGTCATGGAGACACCAATGACTTTATACTGAAATGGCTTCTTCTGGATAGGTTTTTTTTATGTATATCTTTGTCTTGATTAATTAAAATGCAAAATTGGGTTCACCTATTTGGTCTTGATTGATAGATTTAGCACTGGGAAATTTTGTGCTTCCACTTATTTCTATGTATATATGTCTCTATTAAAATGCAAAGTTGGGTTCACCTACTTCATTTTGATTGGCCACGAAGTTCTTTTAAATTAACTGGAAATTGGAATTAGTTCCATTACCATCCCCCCCCCCCCCCCCCCCCCTCTCTTTTTCTCTCCCTTCTCCAAAATAGCAATTCAATAAAAAACTTTAGGAGCAGAGCCCTGGGGCTTGATTGTTGGATTTTTTGGGGGACATTGTAAAGTGCTTCTGAGATTTGCAATTAGGTTCAATTTTATAAATCTACCACCTATATGTATGGGCCCCTTAGAGATTAACTTATTTTCTTTGCCTCCTGATATTAGTCTACTTTATAATTTGAAAGCACTCAATGCATGCATAAATACATGCATATACCCTTCTATATGCATAAATATATGGGAGCTTTATGTTGAGGCCTGATGCTAATAATAAATTTTAAGGATTCATTGTCATTGGTAATTTATTAGGTTATGATGCATGTTAGCAGGCTGTGCCAATGAGCTCTGGCTCAAGTGGCACTTTCTCCCTTAAAAGGAGTGGAGGATAAGGTTGCGAGTTCAAAACTCCCCAGGTGTGTATGCAACTTGCCAATAAAAAAAAAAGAAAAAAAAAGAAAAAAAAAAGAACATGTTAGTTGGTTGTGGTGCTTGTTATCCTTTAGGCCCAGGTTATTTATTTTTTTAAAACATATATATAGCCAGTATATGCTGCATGCTAGATGTGGAGTCCTGTCTGCAAGGCATTTCTTTAAGTTGATTCAATTCCCTTGTGCTATTTTTGTTTTTTTCGTAGATGCCAACAATGTACCACTTTCTTTGAATTGAGTTTATGGGGGAAACTATGGAATGAAATAACCATAGTTGGGCCTCATTGTGTTGTTTCTTCTAAGCATAATTACTATGAGGATATATAGGCTTTCAATCCGTAATAATTTTGAAGCATTAAAGCAGGATGAATCTTGAGAAGTCAAAGTGGTTTCTTATTGTGCAGTGTAGGTGGGATTGGAGGGATTGATGACTGGTGGACATATCAATGCTAGTTTAAATTTGAATGTTGTTGTTCACAGTTTTCAAATGTGGAGTGTACTGTTGTCTATTGGGGAGACGACTTTTTGGACGAGTTCAGTAATTTGGGGTTTGCCCTCTACAATCGGTTGGTGTAATTCTTTTCAGTGGATCTGAAATAATAATTCTAGATGTTAAGGTGATGGATTTTAACTGTTTCAGTGTTTTCAACTTTTAAATAAAGTTTTTAATTGCATTTCATGGAATTCAGGGGCTAGATTTGATTACATGTCTTTTTGCTGCAAAAACTGAAAGTCTTCTGCTGCCTGAGAGTTGTGGGAGAGGCCCCTGATTATCAACATTGCTGGGCTGTAGTTTTTGTTTTCATAGTCTGTTCTCAAGGAAAATACATGATGGGATCAGATGTATAATCTGCATCAAATGAAACTTTTTTCTCCCATAAAAATGAGGATGAGGTTGTGGATTCAAAACTCGCTACGTCTTTGTGGAACTTACTAAAGATATATAATATCTTAATCAAATGTAGCATAATCATTTTTGAAGCCACTACCTGATACATGTATTCATAATTCTTGTTAACCTCCTATCATTTTGATTTTGACAAAAAGATTTTGTTGGCCAAAATGTTGCCATTATTTAATCTTTTCTAGCTATCATGTATTTAAATTATGACGACTTTTCATTTTGGCTTTTGGTGTCAACTTACTATACAGAAACCACTAATTGAGTAATTGTACTTTGCTGTTGGTTCTAGAGATTCCTACTTATGCCAAATGTTAATTGTTTATGTTTTCTCAGTCTACTTTTGAACTTAACTTGTTATTAGAGGTGAAAGTTAGTAGGGTTGGCACTGTGGTAATTTAAGTTGAGGACTGAAGGCTTTGTGGTCATGTCTAAATTATTGCTTGCTCGAAAACCTATATTGATCTATTGAAATATGATTTAGCATGATGACGATGAATATTTATAAAAGGTTTACCCTGGGCCTCTTCCTTTTGAGATGGATTACCTGATTTAGTTTCTCAGGAGAGGTTACTTACGAGGTTGTGATTTGAGTTGGTCTTCTTTTTTGTTAAAGAAGAATGGGATTATTCTAAACCAGTAATAATTTGGTATCATGAGAGCAGCTGAGACATCTTGAAACATGAAAAGTGGGCTGGATTGTGCAGTCTGAGTGGGAAGGTCCTAACTCTGAATGGGTTGAATGAACTGCTTAACCTGACCTACCATTACGCCCACTAGTTTGTGCATGAACTGCCATAAAAAAATAGGTTTTCTGTTAGTGATTGTTCCTGTTCCCATTACTTGAGCTGATAAGGGAGTTTAATGATCTTTTATCTTTCATTATACTCTGCATATATTTACAATTTATATTGCTTACCATTACGCCCACTAGTTTTGTGCATGAACTGCCATAAAAAATAGGTTTTCTGTTAGTGATTGTTCCTGTTCCCATTACTTGAGCTGATAAGGGAGTTTAATGATCTTTAATCAGTGCATTATACTCTGCATACATTTACAATTTATATTGCTTTCTATGCGGTTCAGTGGTTGCACCTCTTGATCCTATCCACAAAGAAATGAGTAGCATATATATAAGCTCAGCTGAATCTGCTGGTAGAGTATTTATTGTGTGAGTTGTTGAAAGTAAATATGAACCAAACAAATTATGTGACTAGCTATCTCCCTCTCTTTTGAGTGGATATGCTTGAAGCCTTGAACTGTGATGGTCTGGTCCCCATTAGAAATCTGCCATGTGTTTTATCACTTGAGACAGGATTGGAGAGCATGCCATAGATTTTAAAGATTAAGTAATCTTGGTCCCTGAGGGTTTAAGTTGATTCCTCTAGAATTACAGCATCTCATAAATAAAGTCTATTCCTTATAAATTGGTAGCAGCTTAGGTCTTAAATATCTTTGTCGCAGTTACCATGGCCAAGCTGTCCTATGTCACGAAAATGGTTTTACGTTAGGAAACATCGAACATGACAAATTGCTTTCATGGGGAAGATAATATTTATTATTGGTCTTTGGTTTATCTGTTAACTGGTTCGTTCGCTTAGGTATAAGATATTTTTAGGTTTCTGGTTTGCCTTGGGTTATCTCGTTTCTAGTAAGAGCAATTTTTGCTTGCCTAACTTACCCGTATGGGTGCCTAACTTATCTAGAAAAGAGACGCACACAAAAGCTTGCTAACTTAAAGACTGCACTACTGAGCTCGTAAATTGTTGTAACATCAGGGAGGACCAAAGTGTTTATACAATTCTGTGTAATATGTCAGGTCTTAGTTTCTGAGGAGATGGTGGAGAAGAAAAGACAGAATCTAGCACAGGTTCAAAGAGCAGCATAATTCGCACATCAATAATTGTCGTTAAATATGCATATAATTAGTTGTCATTAACTCATGAAAACGACATTTCATTATTCCAAAGTATATTTTTCTTACTTACACCAAAGCGGGGTAGGGGGATTTGAACCCAACTCATTTGTGAGAGAATTGGACTATACCACTGAGCTACAAGACTCACATATTTCAAAACTCTCGAGTAAAACTTATATGTGATGAGAAATTGTCATAGACGGCTTTGACACTTCTTTTATTTTGGCGACTAGCAGACTTAGAATAATAGATATTGGGAAAAAATTCTTTAAGGATTTGAAGAAGGTGATGATGTGCTTTGGTTGAATGGAAATTCTGCGGTAATTGCACAACAACCTTTTTACACCATGATGTTGATGATTACTTTCGTAGACCTGACTTGACCCAAAAAAGAGGTGTATTAGTAGTGGCCTTCCTTTTCTCATTCAACCAAACTGGAATCTCATTCGCTTCTCAATGCTTAACAAACTATTCTCAAACTTTATTTACGGCTCTAGTCAATTTTGACGTATATCTTGGGTTTTGCCTCTATGCCAATATGCTAAATTGACTCTTGCTTGAGAAACATTTGCTGGGAAAGAAATTAGGCAACGATTACGCCAAAATTGAGCTGCCCATTATTCTAGGGACATAACTTTGAAGTTGTTACTGTAGACTGTAGGTAGTGAAGACAAAGTTGAGAATTCATATGAAAATGTTCATGTAACACTCACAATTCAACAAATTGTGATTGTAGAAACTTATTATCAATTGGCTTAGCCATCTAAAGCATTGGAACCGCTACAAGCTACAAAATTTTTAGTTTCATACTTTCATCAAAACAGCTCTTAGGGATAATTAGATATTTGGATTAGAATATTAGATTCAAAGGTTGATATTAAACTTGGCATCAACGTCGGTTAATACTGGAATTGACCTCATTGACTCAGAAGCTCTCATCTTTAGAAGCTGGCAGCTGGGTCACGTAACTTCATTTTTAGATTAGGGAAAAGGTTACGTAGCTGACTTTGGGATTGAAAATTATCTTATGAAGTTGCGCATAGTCTATGACATTCAATACAAAATCCAATGCTTCAATTTTTCTTCCTGTTTATCAAAGGAACTATTGGAGTGAAAAGTAAAGACACCCTTATAATTAAGCACGTATTAAAAAGCAAAGAGAATAATGAAATCAATGAAACGGCCATGTTCCCAATGAGAACGAATTCAGTTCCACAAATTAGTATTTGACCTTTTTTGTTTGTGTGTGTTCAAAACAAAAGAATGATCAAACTTATAATAATATTATCAAAAGGCAAACGCTGGTGTTGTAGAATTACAAACCCAATTTATTTATCTTGTACTTTTCGTACATGTTGGTACGAGGATATTATACATAATAATGTTTAAAATCTAGAAGAAGCAAATATAAAACTACTAAAAGATTCGGAGGAACACCAAACGAATCAAATCACACTAAACCCAATTCAGAACACGCATATAATTCAAATCATTCCCTTTATTATACTGAAAATACCAACTTATTGCAATTCAATTATACTAATTTCTTGATACAGAAGTTCAAGGTTTGTGCTTCTGAGTATAGATATAATCCAGATGAGCCGTGAGGGTTCTTCTCATCAAGCACTCTTCTTTCCCTTCTACTCCTTCACAATTCTCATTAACTTCAATGTTTTCTGCTTCATCAACCTATATCCCAAAAATAAAAAATAAATAAAGAAAAATTAGATTTTACAACAAAAAATTAATACAAAAGGTACACAAGAGGAAAAAATTGGACGTACCCCATTTGGTGTGGTAGTATGAGAGTCTCCAGCCAAGATAGGCTCGGGACGAGCGGCGTAGGTTAGCACCAAGCTAAGGAGAAGGGTAATTGTGAAGAGGGTGCTAAGCTTAGACATGTTTTTCTGCTTCACAAGTAATTTTGGGTTCTTTTTGTTTGGCAGATTGGTGCTTACTGCTGAATTTATAGTGGAGTTGGCTATCCCCAAGGTGATTACGCAATCACTGAAGTGGAAACCATTAGGTTCATGACATGTTAGCAAGGTTAATAATGATAGGTGTACCATGCCAGTAAAGTAATATTGATAAGAATGAGTGATTGATATAATATAGTTTGATCAATATTTATATATTTAAGGTGTTTGGTTAAATGAGATTTGGTTTAAGTCTAGTGTACTGGATTCGGTCAGATGGTGACACATGTCTAAAAGTAGACATATGTCATCATCTCAACGGATTTAGTACTACTTGACACTGGACCTAAGCCTAATGCGGTTAAATGATGTTCCTATATGTTATATTAATGATTTAAAATCCTGTTTAAAAAAAAAAAAACCATTCAAGAAAATTCTACCCTAATCAAGGCATTTGGCAAATGTGGCCGATTATATAAAAAATGAATAATGCTACATAAACAATAATTTTTACAATAATTGAGTTGATAGGTTTTTTTTTTTTTTTTTGAAGGAGGAGTTGACAAGTATTTTTGTTGTTCTTACCGACACTGTTTTAAAAAAAAAAGAACCGGACTAGCTAGTTCAATAGGTTAAATCAAGAATCGAACATGGAACCGATCCGGTAAAAACTAAGAAAATGGGCAAAAATAGGACAAGATCCGGTAAAACCATGACTGAGGCCCTCCATTAACATCATTATTATCTACCATTAAAAACTTGTTGCATCAATAATTGTGAAATATTGCGTAAAGTGTTGTGTTTCTAGAATTATTGATGAAAAAATAATGAGTTTTTTTTTTTTATTTTTTTTTATTTTTAAATTTTATAAATTAACATTTTCTAAAACAATGAATAATTTTTCAAAAAAGTATTTTCTAAAAAATATCTCATTTTCCTATATTTAGTAGCAACCATATAATGAGTTGAAAAACTATCTCTTGACTTATCTTATTTAGCGTTGCGTGAGATAGAGTTTTTTCCTTATTTACCTTTGCGTGAGATAGAGTTTTTTCCTTATTTACCTTTGCGTGAGATAAAGTTGTTTTCCTTATTTAGTTTCTAGTGAAATAAAGTTATTTGCATAAAATTTTAGCATAAAACAATTTTATCTTACCCCAAGCTAAATAAGGGAAGTTAAGAAATAGTTTTCATTTGATCCATTTTTAATAATTGTACCAAATATAGGAAAATGTGGAAAGCTGTCTTCACAAAAAATTTTCCATTAAAACAAATAGAGCAGCAAATAACCTAATATGTTTTGCAATGTGTTATTATTTTTTAGTATGCTACGGTTAGCTCAATTGATAAAACTTATTGTCATGGAATAAAAAACCCAGGGTTTAATATCCGTTTATACTAAAAATCAATTAGTATATTAGTACAATAATAAAGAACAATTATCATGGAGCAGACGCCATGAATTTGGAACACTATTTAAAAAAATCCTATTTTTCATCCTCAATTTCATTTATAGTACACCTCTTTTCTTTTGTACAACACCAACATTTGAAAAGAATCATAGACTCTTTGGACAAAATTGGCCTCTGCCCTTTTCGGGCAAAATAAATAGCATTTTACCCAATTTCCTAAACTAATTAGGGAAATACCTATTTTTTGAAACTCGACTTTCTCAAAATCGAGTTAAAATTTTTTTTTTGGAGTCTTATAGTGGCGTTTTAAGGAGCATATAGTGACGTTTTAATGACCTATAGTGACTTTTTGTAACTCGATCTCCATGAAGTCGAGTTATATGCAATTTTTTTACTTATAACTCGATTTCATGGAGCTTGAGTTAAAAAAAACGATATTATAGGTCCTTAAAAACGTCACTATAGGACTTAACTCGATTTTGAGAAAGTCGAGTTTCAAAAGAGAGATATTTCCCTAATTAGTTTGGAAAATGAGGTAGAATACTATTTATTTTGCCCGAAAAGGGTAGAAACCAATTTTGTCCTAGACACTTTAGATAATCTTTATCGAGGGAGAACATATACACAATCTTTTCCCTTTAGATAATCTTCACCGGAAACATACCCAATTTTTTTTTTTTAAATGTTTTAAATGTGAAAACATACACAATTATTATTATTATTATTATTTCTGAGTAAAACACAAACAATTCAACCGTTGAATAATCAGCGGTTTCCATTAAACTAACTTCATCGTATATGCATCCCGCGAAAATTAGAGAAATCTAGCTCTGATTTGACACAACTTTGAGATTTTTTTTGGGGGTAATATTTATGGTTATACCAAAAAAAAAAAAAAAATTGAAATAAATATATACCTAAAACAAACAGCGAGTACATTGAATCTGTATTGAAAATTATACACTGGGCCTAGATTCTTACCAAGACAGGTGTTCACACTATCCTGAGAGGAAGTTCTAGACACTAGAATGTGCGACTAATCACTTGTTTGGACGCTGGAGTGATAATATGAAATTTGAATAATTTTGCATTTGTCGTTGTTTGTCCTTTCATTGTTTTGAATGACAAAAGTTAAGTGGCCTTAACTAGTCATCAAAATTTGTTGACCAGATTTTTAATCTATGAAGCATGGACACGGACATGAACACGGGTACATGTATGATATATTGATACAAGAGATTTTTAAAAAATTATAACACAAAACGATTAGTACAACATCAATATGACACGAGTACGATATAGATATAACATAGATATAGGTGTAAAACATCCTAAATGAACTGTTGGTGCTTCCTAGCTATTCATCAAATTTTCTTTTATTGACAAACGCATATATCTATTTGTTTAGTTCATTTGCGCATATGTATGGATATTATCACAATATCTCCACCTCGCAAAAAGTAAGTACTTATGCTTTGGTTGTTGGATTTGACAATAAATTTTATTGTAGAATGAATGATTACTAGATGAGAAGAAAGATCCTTCAATGGAACTTCATTTCTGACATTGCTAATGTTTCTGAAACCCACTGCTGAGCATTTTATTATGTTCAGTGTTGATCAATCCATTTCAAGAGTTTCATGAATTGAATTGTTTCAAATTGGGCCGATGGACTCAAAAATCTTGGCTTCATAAAGCTGCTTTGAGAATATTTATGCAAGGGGCTATGAAAATGAGTTATCTTGGAAAGAACTGTGAAGCATAATGGGCCGGTCAAGTTGCACAAATTAGCATTAGGAAATATAAGTTCTTTCTTTGCACCAACTCTAGTCCATGGCGTTTTAGTTCTTTTTGGGTGTACCAGTAGTAACAGAAAAGGCCCACAAGTGACTATGATTGGGCCTTATATTCCAATAATTGGGTTTTGGGTTGAGGCCTTTTCTACATAGGCCCAATGTTCCAAACCCCCTTGCAGAATTGAGGATTTGACATCATCACATCATGATTCCCATCAATGGAAATTGAATTATTTCGAAGGAAAAAAAGAGTAATAATTGGAAGAGAGAGAGGTTCTTTTTTCAACAAAATCACTCGTGGTATCACTCTGAAAATAACATTTCTATCTTTTTTCTGAGGGTCAAATAACATTTCTATCTAATTATTTAAAAATTAAAATTTACGTATTAATAAGGTTCTAATCGATCCATTAGTTTTACCGACATAAATAATTTGTCTTTTCATATCTTATCCAAGATAATTAAACTAAATATCAAAATGAATCTTGTCAAAAAAAAAAAAATCAAAATGAAATTAGATCAATTTCTCCGAAATCAAACATCCAAATGAATAGTTTTAACATCAATTCTTGTGTTTATCAAAATATCAGTGGAAGACATGGAATTTGGACAAACATTTTGAACTTCGGCAACAAAACCTGGTTAAATGAAGCGTTTGAGTGTGACATGTTTAAAATGTAAAAATCTTAACCAAAACTGAGACTTGGTGTGTATTTGGATTGGGATGAAAAATTATAATTATTTTATTATTTATCTTATTTTTGCTATTATTTATGAGTCTCACTGTACTTTTTGATACTATTCATGACCCTCACTGTACTATTTTAACTAACTTTTACTTTTATCTACAGTAATTTCAGCAATAAATTTTTATTTTCAACAAAATAAATAGAATCTAAATACACTCTTGGACTTGTTTTCCAGTTAAACTTTCAACTTATCCTGTTGAAACGACTCTTTGAAATTCATAAGTTATAACAGATAACATACCAATAGCAACAAATCTGTCTGTTTTGGTAACAAGAGCAACAAATTTGTTGTAAGCAGAACATCTTTGATTTCTTGTTACCCTCATGACATAATTTATAACAAATTCTAAGTGACAAATTATTACTACTTATCTGAATCTATTCATGAAATTACTTTTTTAACAGTAATAATTTGTCAGAATTTATTGTAAAATTATAACAGTTGCGGAAATAACATTTTTCTTCTGCACGCCGCTTCGGTGATCTGACTCTCACATATGCTATACTCGTGCATCCATGGACAACTTTCACTGTGTAATGTTGACCCCCTAGTTGAAGAAAAATCTCTCCATCTATGTGGATTATGGAGTAGGTCTGTTGGGTGGGTAATGAGATGGGGTCACCCGGTTGGGTAGGGTTAACCTATATGATGAGACCCACTTTAATATATGGGTCTCATCATTGTCTTCCCTCATTTAATTTTTTGATTTTTATTCACAGCCTAGCTTCTTTTTTTATGCAACACAGCCTAGCTTCTCCTTCACTTCCATTCCATCACATCCATTGTCTTCACTGTATATGAGTTTATACATGACATGATTACATGCTACCGACTATCTTTTCTGATTTTTTTCTCACCAAACTTATCTCATTGAGATCCACTACAAACACAATATATAGGCAGTTCTTTAATAAAGAGTATATGCTAGCTTAAGCAGTTTAAGCTCCACATAAGTGAAATGTCAAATAACTAGATGACTATATTACTATGCATGCCTAGATGATTAGGTTGAATTGTAAATAACATTGGTTGAGTCTTTGGTTCAATTTTACCAATTTTTTTTATTTTATTTTTTTGAGTAAAAAGAGATAGATATTATATAACCCATGATTTTGAGGGTGATGAACTAATGATATGCACTGCTGAAAACATATCCCATTAATTATATTCCCTTTTTTAATGCAGAAAGAAGAAGAAGAATAGAGAAAGAAGAAGGAGAAAGAGGACAATATATCATTATATCCCATTATAGCATGTCTTGGAATGAGGATTTCTTCCAATTAAATATCAAATTGCCTTTACTAGAAACAAGACATTCCTTGACCAATTTAAAAGTTTTTCGCTAGCATGTCGTTTGTAGTTTTTGATTGATGGACCTAACAAAGGATTTTGGGTGCAAGGGGTCAAACTAAAATGAATTGCAAAACTAATGACGCTTATCAGTTCTTTAATGATTCAAGTGAATCTAGTATGACCCTTATTTTTTTCATATATAAATAAGATGAAAAAAAATTTAATATTATACGTTAGGTGAAGAAAAATATAACTTTGGTATACAATGAAAGTCAATAGAGAATTAAAATTTTATAACTATGATTATTCTATAAATGGATTATATTACCTTCAAATTCATACGATGGCCTTAATCCTCGTCGAATTTCGATTATTTGAGAAGAGTGAAAAGTGAAGAGAAGTATAAATATAGAATCATATAAAGAAAAAATCGAAATTAATCGGATAGATTGAAACAAATGCAAATAGAAAGAACATAGATTTTTTCTTTTTTTAAAAAAATCGTGTCAACCTAACATGATTAGTGGTGTTTGCAAATTGAGTATAGGTTAACCTGTTTTTTATGGGTTCTAAATCCTATCTATATCCATTTTATTTTTTGGGTTCAAGTAGGTTAATGGACTTGTGTCCAATTTTGCATTTATTTATATAATCTAATTAGATCATATTTTTATGTTTTCAATATAAATGTCCACGGTTCAAATCTCTCATCTCTCATTATAACTATTGAATTATCAAAACTCTCGCTTTCTCTCCATAAAATCCATTACAATTGCTTCAAAATTGATCTAACCGCCACCTATCACCTATTTTGTAACGGGTCTCAAACATCATCTACCAACTTCAAAATGCGACTCAATTGTTAGTGTTATTGTGTAAATTATAACTATAACTTAAAAATTGTAAGCTTTCAGAAATAGATGTTTTATTTTCATTTTTAAACTAACAAAACAGAGTTATTATTATTATTATTATACATAACAAAAAACAAAAAACAAAAAAACAGAGCTATTATAATTACCCATTCGTGGATTTAGGCACGGCTTTTTAGAGAATGACACATTTGACACCTAGAGATTTTTAGTGCGATATGAGTAAAAGAACCTTGTTATATAAGCATTAAAAAAAAAGAAAAAAAGAGCACCGACTTATAAACACTTTCTTTGATATTCAGCTCACTTTAATCCACTACACATACAAAAGCAAAAGGAAGTGTGAAATTGATGACATTTTCTGGAAGCAAAACGAAGTAAATGGGAAGTAAGCATGATTGCCAATTTCATTTTGCCAACAATTGAGATAACTTGGGCCCATCTTCTTTGAGGGGAATATAGCTACTAGTACTACATTCATATAATTCAATGAATCCTCCCAATAATTCATTTTTATGATTGATAAACAAAATCAATTAATTATTACAAAAATTATTTCTAGAAAATTTCCATTTCAAAATACATTAGGAAAAAAAAAAAAATCCCTTTGATCATATATAACATCTTTATCTGCAGTAGCTAACACAATTAGATTAAATAAAAACCTAACATTACAAAACGAATAAATATCATATTGTATGTTATGATTTGAAACCGGTTAAGTTGGCTCCACAAAATTTCAAAAGGAACAAACAAAGGATCAATCTAATCTATCAAAAAGGAAAAAAAAAAAGATCAATCTAACTATACTAAAAGTGAGTCTGGATTAATTTTTTCAATTTATTTATTTATATAAACTTTTTAATGTCTCATTTTTTTTTTCTAGACACAACTATATCCTTACTAATTTTCAATATATAAGCAAATTAGTATTTAGAAAAATGTTAATCCAAACGCATATTTAAGATATTAGGTTAAGAAACAGAAGGCTTGATACCTATATTAAAGTTTTATACAATTAATATCTTTCTGGAATCCCTGAATCTCGATCTTGTGAAACCTTTGGTTGAATCAAATTACTACCTATAGTTAAAAAACAAACTCTTAGCCAGCGTTCATCTCTTTCTTCTTGTAATTTCTCTTAATATAATATTAAAAGAGAATATATATTCATTTTACTGTATGATTATTTATCTTATACTAATATATTCATGGTTATTAATTTAATTATCTAATTATTGGTTAAAATGAAATTTAGTCCCTTGATTATTAATTGTAAAATTTAGTTTATCAACTTTCAAAAATCAAGTCAATCTTCTCCTTGAATCTCTAGTTTAAAATATTAATGGAACTAGTTGATATGATTGTTAATAGCTGCAATCGATTTATGCGAAAATTTTTAGCTTGAGTCCTACGAATTGTATTTGTTATTTAGAAATTCAAAAAATCATAAGAATCAAACCAACTATTTGTTGGATGCACCGATTTCATGATTTGAGAGCACAATTGTAAATTTACACTCATTGACCAAATTTTTACAAAGTTTGACTAGTGGTTAAGCAAACTCAAAAATTCACCCGATTGTAAAAATCCATTTTTTAACGCGGAAATATGTCTTTCATAACACTTTAACCAAGCTTGAGTAAATTGCTTTTCCATATCTTTGAAAATACATTTTCCAAACATCCACAAAATATCTCTTTGAAGTTTGAGATATCAGTGTAATTTACTCTATATATTGTAGGTAATAAAGTTGATAATTTTACTTGTTTTCAAGGAACGCCGGTGAGAAGTCACCATTGTTTTCCATTGTAACATTGTCCACACTAATGTACGTACGTTGTGAATGGATCAATGCGTACAGGCCAATCAACCCATTAACGACAATAATGGATCAATGCGTACGGCCCAATCAACCCATTAACGACAAAAATGTGAATAAAATTTCCTATCGCTGTCAGGAATAGCGTGGTGTTGTAATTGTAGAATTGGAAAACAAATTAGAAGAAAGATCTTCTTCCTTATATTATTACTGTACTTTTTTTAAAGAAACATTCTTTATTATTACGTGGATGCTTTGTTTTAATTTCATATTAGAGGACTATAGTTTTTTTTTTTGAATAAAAAATTAATGTTTTATTATTATTTTAATAAATTGCAAATTATACTTTTAAAGTTTGGGGGTGTTCGGATTTTACACTTTGAAGTTTTAAATTTTAGATTTTACTCTCTAAAGTTTAGAGGCGTTTGGATTTTATATCATGATATTTTAGAATTTAAATTTTATCTTCTAAATTTTGGGAGCGTTTGGATTTTACATTCCGAAATTTGGGTGTAAATAATTCAAATTCTGAAACTTTAGAGTGTGTAATTTGTAATTTGCCTTTATTATTATTTTTGAGAGAGTGTAGGTAAGGATTGAACCTTAGATCTATTATATAATTATAGAAACTTTACTAGTTAAGCTAACTTATATATCTTTATTATTTTTAAACATTAAAAAATAAAATCTTAAAAAATTTCAAAAAGTTTGGGCCCCAAGCTTCAAGATAATACCACCATGACCATGCCACATACATAAACAGTAAAAAACGAATATTATAATACAAGTTTGTAATTCCATAACTTGTCCAAGGGCATACATTAGAACTCAGCATCAAAATCATTGAGAAACCTCAATAGATTAGAGGTCCCTTGAGTTGAGCTTGAAGCCTCACAACATTTCTCTTCCTTTGCCAACTACAACTAGCCAGTCTCTTAAAACTCATGGCCGCCACCACTACCTCTACAAGCTGTTCTACCTGCTTCAATTTTCAATCCAAAACGGTTGAGCCAAGGCCCCTGACCTCGCCGTCGAGCCACAGCCCACCCGGGTGTGGCAAGCTTGATGGGGTGGCTATGTGGTTCATCAATGGTGTCACCACCGCCTTTTTCGCGTCTTTGGAACGATGTTCTTGCATCCGTATTGCCACAACTGAGGATGATGGTGATGAAGGCAATGACTTGCCATTGATTCTCAATGATGGAAATTTTAGGCACGAAGGTGGAAGTGGCACAACAAGCAAGAGGAGGACAGGGAAAGACAAGAAGGGAGGAGCACTTCTTGAGTACTAAAAGAATTTTTATGATAAAAGTGAAAAAATCAAGGTTCTTTTTTTTGGGGGGGTAAGTAATTTATGAGGAAGTTCTTGGATTTGTGGAGTTTGTTTCATATAATATGGTTTTCGAAGGAAAAACATGAAGAAAAGGAGTTATGTTTATTGCTTTTGAACCTGTGATGAATATGATCCAATCAATAACTGCATTTTAGTTATCATCTATGTTTTATAAATCTCTATACTATGTTCATTGGTGAATATTTCTTTTTCCTTAGTTTTATAAATTTTAAAGCTTTTGAAAATAATTGCATGTTACCATTGAGTTCTTCTATAAAAAAACAAAAGTTGGTGTTTATATCTGACTACCCTGATCATATTAAATTTCATTATTGATCCAGATGTTTTTTCTTGCTGTCATCGCCCAGGTCGATATACCAACATACAGATATTGCCCAATTCTAAATTGTCACTTAAAAAAAAAAAAAAAAAAAAATCAGATCTTGTCCAATCATAGCATGAGTTACTGAATCAATTGCGGTCTATCAATTTTATTTTTCATATTTTGCGACAAAGTTTTAGTGTATGGCACGCTCTGAAGAGATGATTTACTATGCAAATAAGTGAAGGAGAGACTCAGCCTTTTTCTTGGGGGCAAGTATCAGCCACTCACGGACTCACCTATACCGTTGAAAATTATCACCTCAGGTCTTTGTGATAAATTTTTCAATGGGATATATTTCTAACAAAATACTTTGAATGCGATGTTATAAATTTTCTTTTTTGTGTGATTGATTAGACACCAATCCGGCAGGTCCGGAATTAAGAACTCATTGTCCAATTCTTTTTTTTTTTTTTTTGGGGCTAAACCCTCACTGTTCAACGTGCTCTCATAAAGAAAAGAATGTGTCATTTGAATTAGAACTCGCTTTTAAGTGGATCTTGAAATTTTTTAGAGAAATAATATTTTCCTGTTGTGTGTCTATATATATATATATATATCACCTATGCCCTTGAAAATTAGCTCTTTATCTTTGCGACAAATATCTCAATGGATAGATTCTAACAACATAAGTAAATAGGGTTGTTAAGATATGACCATATGACCATTTAATGTTATAGCAATGATATTTCTATTTTCTTGCTGCATTTATTGATTTGGGACCTTTGGATGCTCAATTGAGTGAATTGGGAGTTGACACTTGACAGTTTGCTGTAACATTTTCCATCAAAGCTTTGGAACATTATTAGTACATATTAAACTGTTCAATTTCGCTATATTTTATTAGACAATTTGTAGCAAAAGTAAAACCCCCACTCTACTAAAGGCACTTTAGTTATTCATGAAAGCTTTTTCTCCATGATTTTGAATGATGTTGTCATTTAGGTCATCATCATGTTGTTTCCCTTGCCATTTGCCAAAGTTTCTTTTACTTTTGTTTATCTTTTTTCCTAACCATCTACAGCGGCGAATCCAAAGCTAGATATGCACCCCCCCCCCCCCCCCCCCCCTTTTTTTTTAATTAAAAAAAAAAATCCTCTACCTTCTAATGGCTAAAAAAGACAAGGAAAACACCTATTTGCCCGTCAGAGAAGGTGAATAAAGTATACAATCTGTTCTGCCTTTTAATCGTGCTATTGAGCTCTAGGTACGCATATATTAGTGCCAGTTGTTGGCATTATTCATGTTGTTTTATTCAAATTCCTTGAAACTTTCGTTGTCATTGGATTCAAAAACTCTATAATATATATATATATATATATATATATATATATATATATATATATATATATTAGGTTCACATATTGGTGGTCTGAAACCTGACCTTTATACCGAAAAGCTAGTTGGCACATTAACACCAACATTCTCTCTTATATACCACACACGGCAGACAAATCAAAATTTTCGTTAGATTTATGATAAACAGCACTACATCAATGTTGCACTAGGTCCCAAAAAAAAAAAAAAAAATTCCAAAGGTATCATGTTAAATCACCCAAATGCATTTTGAGTGGGTTTAGTTAGCTCAACTGGTAAATTATTAACTGAGAAGTTAGTGCCCTTGGTCTAATTTCTTTAGAATTGTAGAATTGGTTGTCCCTTCAGTGAAGGTGTGGATGGTATCCTCGGGATAGTAAGACTCTCCCCAGGTTTGTTGGGTTCTCTTTTAGGGGATTGAGAAACAGTTGAGGTGCAAGTGACTATGGACGATTTGGCTAATTCTTGGAACCACCTTACCCTCTTCAAGAGAGAAGGGCCGGGGTGTAGTCTTGAAAGGTAAACCAATTGTGACAACCAAGTTGCCGAAATTGCAGGGGAGTGAGGAGAGAGAAAATAAGAATTGTGGCAACCAAATTGCTGAAAACTTGGGGAGAAATTTAATAAATTTCTTATTAAATTCCACGGTTCTTATTAAATTTCTCCCCCAAGTTTTCAGCAACTTGATTGCCACAATTCTCTCTCTCTCTCTCTCTTTTTTTTTTTCCTCCCATTTTCGACAACTTGGTTGTCACAATTCTTATTATCTCTCTCCTCACTCTCCTGCAATTTCGACGACTTGGTTGTCACAATTGGTTTCCCTTTCGAGCACTCCACCCAGCACTTCGGGCACTTATCCTCGCAGGCAGAGGATTGGGCAACAGGAATTTCGGTAATGAGATTATTGAAATTCAAAATTTTTTCTCCCTCCTCCCATCACATCACTTATCTTTTCTTTCTCATACTTTTGTTAGAATTTTGGCAACATCGTTGCCGAAATTTACTCTCTTTCCTCAATTTTCCAAATAACTTTGAACAGTACCCATATCACAAATAAACATAATTTTCTGCAATATTCAGCCAAAAGACTCAAGGAATACGAGTTCAACTTTTTATTTTAAATTTTTTTTTGAAAACATTTAAATTTTATTATTATTTTAAATTAAGGTATTTGAGGGAGGGCCACAGGTTATGGCCTAAATAGCCATTCCATATTTTATGGTCTGTTTGGATGGAGAGGAGAAGGAGGGGGAGTGGAGGGAAATAGAGTAGTGTTGACAAAAATTAAGCTAATTTTGTACTAAATCTACTCTACTTTACTCTACTCCTCATCCCTTTCCCTCAATCCAAATGGACCATTAAGGTAGCTTCTTTGATTGGACCAATTGAATTCTTATAGATACCAATTACTACGTAATTTTTTGTTAGAATATTCGAGCTTTAAACACTAATTTATGTAAGCTTAAAGAATTTTAAAATTGAGGAAGATGGTCCCGCCTTAACCATAATGTGAGTCTGTTTTTGGTATCATTATGGTCGTGGGATGTGGAGTGAAAACTAAAAACATGCCAAGTATCGATTGGCTTTTTTGTATACATTATTTAAATAGAGGCTATAATGATGTTTGATGTAAGATAGTTTATGGTTTTTTTTTTTTTAAAACCCAAAAAATATAATAACCCAAAAATAAATCCCACACACTTGATTACTAATACGTTTTATGGTTTGAATAGCTGGGATTTTGCACAATGACTTCATAATATATAAAATCTTCGTTTTAATTAGTTGTAGTAGGTTTCATGGGATATATTTATTCAATGATCATATCACAAATAAGGATTTAACTTATTTCCGGTACTTTTTAAAAAAAGAAATCTCTTTTTGTTTTAATGATAAATTGCCACACCACCCACTAACTAAATAAAAAGTGAAAATTAATACTCATTACTACTTGTCATTATATACTTGTGGGGGCCAATTGATCCCATATGTTCAAATTGCATTGGAAAAGGCTAGGCTCAATATCCAATCTCATATGTATAGACTGCATAAGAAAGGGTCGGGCCCAATATCCAGTTCGAGGATAAGAGAGTATACGAGGACGACCAGTAAAGGAAGAGATGAAAGTTGCACTCCGAAAAGAGGTAAAGAATGCCTGTGAAGGATTTAACCGTGTCCGAGGACAATTACCACCTCGGAACGTCTGTCCGAGGTGGCCAGTAGACTTATCAGTCTCTTAGGATAACGCCTCGGACAAACCTTGCAACAGAGTGGATGAGAAAATATCAGATAAAAGATAAGAGTGAGAGAAAACAAATATCTGGGGGTACTGTTGCCTCCGCATTAAATGCTGCCCAGCTAACCCTCTGGTCGCATTAATGTGGAGGTGATGCCTGAACAGTGAACACGTAGCCTTACAGCTAAGAATGGAAGGTTCAAGAAGAGGCAAAAGAAGCAGAGAAAAAGGACTTCCAACACCTGACCCACACGTGGATGGAGGAAATGGTAAAAAAGCCATAGTATATAATACAAAGAAAAGGAAAAAAGGTGAGACACGGAAAAAAAAGACTAAGAAAAAAGGAAAAGAAAGAACAAGGGAAAGAGGTTGAAGAAATATAACAGCAAAATAAAGGAATTTAGTATTCTTAGTCATAGTATCAGGGCATGTCCGAGGATACTTTCTGTATATGTATGAGTATAACTCTTTCTTTTTAACACGATAAACCAATATCTTTATCCTGGATTCAGACTAGTTTTTTCTCCCGCTCTCTACAAATTTATTGTTCGGGCATTTTGGGCCTAGGTTCATTCCTATTCTGGATTCAAGTCAAATTTGGTCCCTACAATTGGCGCCGTCTGTGGGGATTGCTTGATCTGATCATAAAGAGATTTTGGTTTAATGCACAAAATGGAAGAGTCAGGTTCGCATCAACCAATGATAGGGCCACATCAGGGTAATAACAATCCGCATTAGGCGGAATCAGGAGGTTCACAACATAGCCAATCGGAGGTAAACCCTCAACAAAGGGGAGACCGTGATAAAATTGGGCAAACCATGCACCCTAATAGGAGTCAATCACGTAGGAAAAGTCATGTGTCCCATGCAGAGAATGAGAAAGACATGCAACGTGAGATTGACGAGTTGAAGAAGAAGTTGCGCCGTGCACAGCAAGGGCGGTCATCATTTGAATCTGAATCTTCTTCTGGGGATACAGAGGATATCACGTATCGGCAAAGATCCAGAACTCCGCCCAGTGAAACCTTCTTCGGTGACGAGGAGTATAGTGGTCATAGGCGGAAGAGCAAAAATACATCGCACAAGGGTCTAGGAAACAAGGCCATGAACGACGCATTGAATCAAGTCGCTAAATCGCCTTTTACGTGTCGGATTGAGGGTGCAAGCCTTCCTCGGTGATTTAATCAACCAACCTTCTCTCTTTACAATGGACGGACAGATCCGGTGGAGCATGTTAGCCATTTTAATCAAAAAATGGCTGTCCATTCAAAGGATGAGGCCCTGATGTGTAAGATCTTTCCGTCCAGCTTGGGACCAATGGCGATGAGATGGTTTAATGGCCTTAGGGCAAATTCCATTGACTCCTTTAAGAAACTTACCCAGTCCTTTGGTGCTCACTTCATCACATGTAGCAGGGTACCATTGCCTTTAGGAGCTTTGCTATCCATGTCTATGCGAGAGGAAGAGACCCTAAAGGCTTACTTAGATAGATATTGAGAAATGTTTAACGAGATAGATGGGAGCTATGATGATGTGGCAATTAGTACATTTAAGGCTGGATTGCCGGCGGAGCATGAATTGAGAAAGTCACTCACTGGCAAACCTGTCACCAGTGTACGCTTGTTGATGGATAGGATTGACAAGTACAGGAGGATTGAGGAAGATCAGTTGCAAGGAAAAGGGAAAGCGAAGGTGATCCCTCAGGAGATGAGGGATTCCAGGTCGGATCGGTAGCAGAACAATCGTCCTCGGAGAGACTTTTCAGGGCAACCTGCATCTGCTAACTCCCAGGCGGTCAACGTTGTGTTTCGGGAACCAGTGCAAAAAGTCTTGGAGAAAGTAAGGAATGAGCTATTTTTTAAATGGCCGAATAAAATGGCAGGAGATCCAATTAACCGTAACTAAAACCTGTACTGTCATTATCATCAGGATCATGGTCATACTACTGAAGATTGTCGAAACTTGTGGGACCATTTGGAGCAGCTGGTCCGAGAAGGGAGGTTAAAGCATCTATTGCACCATTCCAGTGGCCGAGGAGGCCAGACTGGTTCGGCGTTTCAGGGAAATCCTGCACCGAAGCCTCCTCTGGGTACCATAAATGTCATATTTGCTGCCCTAGGGAGGACTGGATCCTGTCCTTCCAGGATAATGTCGATATCCCATTATTCCGATGATGAGCTTAATTCAGTGCCAAAGAGAGTCAAGATGAACGTCCCTCTAGTGCTGAGTTTTTCGGAGGCGGACAAACAGAGAACCATACAGCCACATGACAATGCTCTGGTGGTTACCCTTGGAATTGGTGGATACGACGTGAGGAAAGTCATGATTGGCCAGGGAAGTGCAGTGGAAATTATGTATCCTGACCTCTTTAAGGGTCTAGGTTTAAAGCCCGAGGATTTGACCACATATAGCTCACCTTTGGTGAGTTTTGAAGGTAAGATGGTTGTCCCTAGGGGCCAGATCAGATTGCCTGTGCAAACTGGATCAGACGTGGTTGAGGTAGATTTTATCGTGGTGAATGCTTTTTCCCCGTATACGGCCATTATGGGCAGGCCTTGGCTGCATTCATTGGGTGCTATTTCCTCCACCCTTCATCAGAAGGTAAAATACCCTTCTGGAGGCCAAGTACTGGAGATAGTGGGAAGCCAATCTATGGCTAGGCAATGTTTAATTGCGGCAATTCAGCACAAACCAGAGACTGGCATTTCGGCTAGTAAAGAAAATGATTTATAGCAATTAAAAACCTCATCGTCACCGCTCGGTGGGCCAGCCGACGAGCTGAAATGTGAAGACCTGGATAAGGTGATCATAGGGGACGACCTGGAGAGATTCTTTCAGGTTGGGGCTCGACTGCCCCTATAGGAGAAGGAAGAGTTGTTTGAACTTTTGAGAAGAAACGTAGACGTGTTCGCGTGGGATGCCTATGAAGCTCCTGGTTTAAATCCTGAATTCATCTGCCATCGTTTAAATGTAGACCTCTCAGTCACTCCAAAAAAGCAACCACCTCGGCGCCCTTCTAATGAACACGTAGAGACAATCAAGAATGAAGTGGTTAAACTTAAGCAGGCAGGGGCTATTAAAGAGATATTCTACCCTTAATGGCTGGCTAATATCGTGGTGGTTAAGAAGAAGATAGGAAAATTGCGTGTCTGCGTGGACTTTACAGATCTTAACAGGGCTTGCCCCAAAGACCCCTTCCCTATGCCGATGATAGATCAATTAGTAGATGCAACAGTAGGCCATCCTCGGATGAGTTTCCTGGATGCCTTTCAAGGTTATCACCAAATACCATTGGCAATGGAAGTTCAAGAGAAAACAACTTTTGTCACTCCTGTGGGGAATTACCACTACAAAGTAATGCCTTTTGGTCTGAAAAATGCAGGATTAACTTATCAACGGATGATGACAAAAATGTTTGAATCACGGTTGGGAAAAAATGTTGAGGTCTATATTGATGATATGGTTGTGAAGAGCAAGTTAGTGTCCGAGCACTTAGCAGATCTTTCGAACATTTTTGAAATACTAAAGCAGCACAAGTTGCGTCTGAACGCTTCTAAATGCTCCTTTGGAGTGGGGTCAGGAAAGTTTCTAGGATACATGGTGACTCATAGGGGAATTGAGGTAAACCCAGATCAGATTAAAGCAATCAATAGCTTGCAACCACCTCGGAATCCAAAGGAAGTTCAAAAGCTTACTAGGATGATGGCAGCTTTAAATCGGTTCATATCTAGGTCAGCGGAAAGATGTAGACCTTTCTTTTTTCTATTGCATAAATGGAAAGAGTTTCAATGGTTCGAGGAGTGCGTCACAGCATTCGAAGAGCTTAAGCGCTACCTATCCCATCCACCCATAATGTCTAGCCCAGTGGTGGATGAAGTTCTCTTTGCCTACCTCGCCGTTGCTCTACATGTCATAAGCCTTGTGCTCATACGGGTGGACAATGGCATACAACGGCCAGTTTATTATGTGAGCAAGTCACCCAACGAGGCTGAGGTGCGCTATCTGCCACTAGAAAAAGCGATACTGGCTGTAGTGCATGCCATAAGGAAACTTCCCCATTACTTCCAAGCGCATACTGTGGTCGTTCTAACTCAACTTCCCTTCAAGTCAGTGCTTAGGAGCGCTGATTATACAGGGAGGGTAGCTAAGTGGGGTACGATTTTAGGAGCTTTCGATATAAATTACATGCCTCGTACATCTGTAAAGGGGCAGGTGCTCGCTGATCTAGTGGCAGAATTTGCTAAATGTCTGGAAGAGGTGGAAATGGGAAATGAAGCACCGGTTGAAAGGTTGGTCGGCGTGGCCTCTATTCAGGGTCTGCCGACTTGGGAATTGTATGTTGACGGAGTAGCCAATCAACGGGGATCAGGAGTGGGGCTAGTACTGGTGTCACCTGAGAAGATCACTATTGAGAAATCCTTAAGACTGAATTTCTCAGCTACGAATAATGAAGCAGAGTATGAAGTTTTGCTGAAGGGGATGGTGATGGTTCAAAAAATGGGGGAAAAGGCAGTAAGGGTTTTTTCGGACTTGAAACTGGTGTTGGGACAAGTAAGAGGTGACCTAGAGGCACGAGATTCAAGAATGCAGGAATATTTAGGTCAAGTCAGGAATATACAAGAAAAGTTTGAAGTTTTTGACTTGTCTCATGTGCCTAGGAGTGGGAATACCCATGCAGATTCGTTGGCTACCCTTGCCACGTCCTTGGCCCAGGATTTACCTCGGGTAGTATTGGTGGAAGACCTATATACGCAAACTTTGGTGCATCAGGGTGCTCCTCGGATACTTCAGGTCATGCTGGGTCCAAGCTGGATGGATTCTATATCACCGTTCCTAGAAAAAGATGTACTGCCTGAAGAAAAGTCTGAAGCTGATAAAGTGTGAAGGAAAGCTCCTTGGTTCTGGCTTTCCGAGGATAGAAAATTGTACAAGCGCTCTTTCTCTGGACCTTATTTGCTGTGTGTGCACCCAGAGGCATTAGAATCACTTCTAGAGGAATTACACGAAGGGGTTTGTGGGAGTCATATAGGAGGAAGATCACTGTCTCACAGGGCTCTTACCCAAGGATATTGGTGGCCGAACATGCAAAAAGAGGCACAGGAATATGTCAAGAAATGCGATCAATGCCAGAGGTTTGCACCCAATATTCATCAGCCTAGAGGGGTGCTCAACCCTCTTTCTAGTCCGTGGCCTTTCGCTCAGTGGGGCCTAGATATTGTGGGACCTTTCCCTAAGGCTGTGGGGAACAAAAAATACCTCATAGTATGTACAGATTATTTCACTAAGTGGGTTGAAGCTGAGCCTTTAGCCAATATCAGGGATGTAGATGTTAAAAGGTTCATCTGGAAGAACATAGTTACGCGATTTGGGGTTCCCAACGTCCTCATCTCGGATAATGGTCTACAATTTGACAGCAAAGCTTTTAGGAAGTATTGTTCTGATCTAGGGATAAAGAACAGGTATTCCACTCCAGCCTATCCGCAAAGAAATGGGCAAGCCGAGGCTGTTAATAAGGTCATCGTGAACGGACTTAAAAAGAGGTTGGATGACGCCAAAGGAAGATGGGTTGAAGAGCTACCACACGTTCTTTGGACATACAGGACAACACCTTGGAAATCTACTGGAGAGACCCCTTTCTCAATGACATATGAGGCTGAAGCTGTAATCCCTCTGGAGAGCGGTTTCCCTATCATGAGGTCTAGCGCATTCACCTCGGATAGAAATGATGAACTGCTAAAAAGGACCTTGGATCCGGGAGAACGCTAGGGTGCAGTTAGCCTATTATCAACACAAGCTAAAGCAAGGCTACGCCATGAGTGTCAAGTTGAGACCATTGGCCCCAGGGGATTTGGTTTTGAGGAAAGTTGTGGGAAACACTAAAAACCCTACTTGGGAAAAATTGGGGCCCAATTGGGAGGGACCGTATCGCATTACGTCGGTAGCAGGTATAGGTGCATACTACTTAGAAGATTTGGATGAAAGAACTGTACTTCATCCTTGGAATGTAAATAATCTGAAAAGGTATTACTATTGATAAGAAAAGTTATACTGTGTTTTCTTTTGCTTCTATTCATTCTATGACATCGATTGAAATATTAAACAGAAACTAAGTTAGGTCAGGTCCTCGGACCACAAACTTGGTGGAAATTAATATCCTATGACATCTATTGAAATATTAAACAGAAACTAAGTTATGTCAGGTCCTCGGACCACAAACTTGGTGGAAATTAATATCCTATGACATCTATTGAAATATTAAACAGAAACTAAGTTAGGTCAGGTCCTCGTACCACAAACTTGGTGGAAATTAATATCCTATGACATCTGTTGAAATATTAAACAAAAACTAAGTTATGTCAGGTCTTCGGACCACGAACTTGGTGGAAATTAATATCCTATGACATCTATTGAAATATTAAATAGAAACTAAGTTATGTCAGGTCCTCGGACCACAAACTTGGTGTAAATTAATATTCTATGACATCTATTGAAATATTAAACAGAAACTAAGTTATATAAGGTCCTCAGACCACAAACTTAGTAAAAATTAATATCCTGTAGTATCTTTAGAGTACTATACAGAGGTTGGTTTGTATTTAATTCACCTACCACCGGCTTGCTGAAAGTGAGAGTTCAGGAAATTTCCTTGAAATATAAAAAGGAAAAACTTTTTTGTATCACATCCTCAGATCGTGATCATTGTGAAAGTAATTGATCTTGCCATCTCAAGGGATACCCTCAACGAAATATAAGTTGTATCAACATCTTTAAAAAGTGATACTTAATGAAGAATGTTAATTTCTAAGCCAAGTATCGTCTTATTTTATAAGTCATAGGCCAGTCTTATAACTATTAAATTAAAGGTCAGTATATTTCCCTGTATTGAGGTTTTGCTCGTTATATAAGTGTTGAGATAAATAAGTAAATAAATACATTTTTAACAGGATTTGATGATATGCCTTATCAATGTACTTCATTCCTTAGTGATCTATGTGGAAGAAAGCATAAAAGATTAGATGAAATAAAAACCATACATTCAAGTAAAGCAATATTACTGAGAAAAATAATAAGGAACAAACAATAATGCCTCATGTATTATAAAAATTTGTCCTTCAATAAAAAAAAAAAGGGAAGAAAAATAATAACCAAGTTACAACCATTATCAATATCATAAAACAAAAGAAAAACTAGTATAAGGCTCAGGGTTTCAGCTTGATCTGAAACTTGGGCTTGGGAGCCTGGTCAGCTGCCTCAGGAGTGATCTCTTTCTCTTTATCCTTAAGACACTCCTGCGCAGGTAAAATGACTAAAGCTAATTGCTTCTCAAAATCCTGAGAAGCTGACCCTGGTTGAGGGGCTTCAGTCACTTTATCTGAGAAGGGTCCCTTCTGGATCTCTTTTTCCTTACCCTGTTCTGGCTGAGCAGTAGAAGGAGGGTGCTGAGGAGGGGCTTCACTAATCGGTTGGGGCGCGAGAGGGACTGTCTCAGTCTGTTTCGGAATTTGCAGGGCTGAGGGGAAGATAATGCTCTTTGGTCTCCTCAGTCCAGATGAAGCTTCAACCCTAGCCTGGTTGAGAGCCTCTTCCCAAGTCTGGGCACAGTAGGCACGATAGACAGCGGGGACCTCAGCCCGAAGAGCGTCTTCTGTCTCAGCTACGCCGACATCGTAGCCGTGTTGCTCAGCCTCATCCCTCTCCTTCTCGGCTTTGACCTTGTCCTCCTCAGCCTGCAATTTGGCTTTTCGGCCAAGTCCTTAAGCCTGTTAGCCTCCTCCAGTTGCTGCTTTAAGGCTGCCATCTGCTCCTTGGCTGCAACCAACTGCCCCTTAATCTCATTGGCCAGCTTCCTTTGGCTCTCGGCCTGTGTCTCAGCACTCTTCAAGGCTGAATCAGTGCTCTTCCTCTCCTGCTCCTCAGCCTTCAGCTTCTCCTTGAGATCGGCGTTGCTGTTTTCAGCAATGGTCAATGTCTGCACAGCAGCAACCCTTCTTTTTCTTTCGTCATCCAGCTGCTGTGCGACGGAGTGGTATATCTCATCCATTCTAAAGGTACTCTGAACAGCCTATTTTAAAAAAAAAAAAACAAGCACAAGCAAAAAAAAAAAAAAAAAAAAAAAATATATATATATATATATATATATATATATATATATATATATATATATATATATATATATATATATATATATATATATGAATAACATGAAATAAGTGTTATACCAAATGAAAGGAAAAGAAAAAGACTGAAGGAGTAAAGATACATACCATTCCTAAAAACCGTTTGGCTTGAAGAAAGACTTCGTTCCTCCTCAGTCCTCGTAGCTCCACCATATCTTTGGGGAGTAGGAGGGTTTCTTCCAATACTGAGGCCACATGACAGCCTATACGCCTATTATAGTCTCTAATTGATGCGTCATCAGTTAGAGGCTCACCACCAAGCATGGGGGTTGGAAGCCATGCTTGAGGTTCGGGCAGTTGAACCTCTCCCCTCTCTGGTCCTCTACTAGGGGCATGGCTAATTCTTTGTTGCTTTGTTGGCCTGTGGGCCTCTTCTTCACTAGAAGGACGAGTCCTTCCAGTCTCTATTACTTCCTTGCCCTTGGGCTCCCTTCTCCTCTTAGGGTTAGGTTGTTTAGTCCTGGAGGTAGGGGGTGGCTGAGGGGCACGAAGAGGAGATTTAGGGGGGGGGAGGACGAAGTTTAGGTTGGGAAGACCTCCTAGCCTCCCCCCTTCCTGGCTGGCTCTCCAATAACTCTTGAAGATTGCGTTGGGGTTTCCTCTGGATGCCCATGTCTTCAGGTGTGTTAGGAGATGGAGCAGATTGATTGAAGACTTCGTAATTGTCTGTGGCCGAGGTGAGGTCCACAAAACCTTCTTCCTCTTGTTCAACTTCTTTTTCCTCCTCTACTTGGGAAACCGGGGGGGGGGGGGAGATGTTGCTGCTACTGCAAGGCTGGCAACAGGCAGTGGTTCGGTGAGCGGGGAGTATCTGGGGAGAGGAACGCCTTGAGGGACTACGAACCCTTTGTAAGCGACGCTAATTCTGCGAAGCCGAGGATCCTTTGCCCTTATCACGCACGAAGGAGCTTGGAATGCACGCGATATGGGGTTGTAGTCGAGGATGAGATGTGCTGCTCTTAGCTGACCGTCTGACTCGTTGACGTAAATTTTAGCTTAAAGAACCCTGTCCAAGCTGGCTTTGTTAACTAAGCGCAGTGAAGGTGTAGTGGCGCGGAGATCTGCAATGTCAGTAGGGATAACGAGGAATAATTTTAGTACCAGCAGACAACAATGGAAACACCAAAAATATGTAAAGTTAAATGTCAAAACTAAATAGTTAGTTTCCCACCTGGTTCACCCTCTTTAACTGGGCATGGTAAGCCATCATGCCATTGCCAAGAGAAGATTAGAAAATTTTCTTTTAATCCCTTGTTAGATACAGGGAGACACTGAATCAACCTAACCTCGGCGTGCCTGGATTTTAAATAATATCCCTGCTTTTTTAAGTGTTGAAGATTGTAAATCCAGTTTATATCGTGGTGAGTTAGGTTTAGGTTCATTCTTTCGTTCAGGGCTTCTATACACCCTAACACCCTAAACATATTCGGCGCGCATTGTGTGGGGGACAACCTAAAATACCTAAGGTAGTTCCTAGTAAGGGTATCCATGGGAATGGTTATCCCCCCTTCTATGAAGGCAATTATAGGGATGACCACCTCGTTTGTTTTCCTTTCATCATACCACTCACCCTGTGCCGCGTACCTAACGCCCACATGTGTAGGGATGTTATACTTACTTCTAAAATTCCTCATTCCCTCCTCGGTGTCTACTAATTCCTTAAATCTACCCATTTTCTAAGAAGTCCTATAAGGGAAATTTTGCAATAAAAGGAATAAGAGTTGGAGATAGTTTAGGAAGACTTACAGGTGTGTGAAATGGTCCTCGGACAGGAATTTAGTATTTGTAGACGCACAAAGGAATGAAAGAAAGAAAGAAAATATCGGGTTCTAGAATAACGCAATCATTTAAAGTGAAAAGAAACCGATTTGAAAGACTATTTATAGTGGTGCAGAAATTGGGAGCGGGAACTCGCTCGCTCAAATTCCCAGAAAGCTCAACCACTGTTGGATTCTCATCCAACCGTTGAATGTGGGAGACAAAGGAGTTGCCAAAATTAAATGAAGGCACGCCCTGGGCACTGAAGAGTCAGGAATGAGTCACAAGAAGACAAACACGTGTTCTTGCGATTTGACCCAATGAAACCAGATCATAAGGCAGATCAGACAAGAGAATCAAAATCCTCATTTTCTCCTGAGGAGCCGAAAAGCAAGATTTTGAGGGGCTATTGTGGGGGCCAATTGATCCCATATGTTCAAATTGCATTGGAAAAGGCTGGGCCCAATATCCAATCTCATATGTATAGACTGCATAAGAAAGGGCCGGGCCCAATATTCAGTCCGAGGATAAGAGAATATACGAGGACGACCAGTACAGGAAGAGATGAAAGTTGCACTCCGAAAAGAGGTAAAGAATTCCTGTGAAGGATTTAACCGTGTTCGAGGACAATTACCACCTCGGAACGTCTGTCCGAGGTGGCCAGTAGACTTATCAGTTTCTTAGGGTAACGCCTTGGACAAACCTTGCAATAGAGTGGATGAGAAAATATCAGATAAAAGATAAGAGTGAGAGAAAATAAATATCTGGGGGTACTGTTGCCTCCGCATTAAATGCTGCCCAGCTAACCCTCTGGCCGCATTAATGTGGAGGTGATGCCTGAACAATGAACACGCAGCCTTACAGCTAAGAATGGAAGGTTCAAGAAGAGGCAAGAGAAGCAGAGAAAAAGGACTTCCAACACCTGACCCACACGTGGATGGAGGAAATGGTAAAAAAGCCATAGTATATAATACAAAGAAAAGGAAAAAAGGTGAGACACGGAAAAAAAAGACTAAGAAAAAAGGAAAAGAAAGAACAAGGGAAAGAGGTTGAAGAAATATAACAGCAAAAGAAAGGAATTTAGTATTCTTAGTCATAGTATCAGGGAATGTCCGAGGATACTTTCTGTATATGTACGAGTATAACTCTTTCTTTTTAACACGATAAACCAATATCTTTATCCTGAATTTAGACTAGCTTTTTCTCCTGCTCTCTACAAATTTATTGTTCGGGCATTTTGGGCCTGGGTCCATTCCTGTTCTGGATTCAAGTCAAATTTGGTCCCTACAATACTTAAAACAAAAGGACATGTCCAGTTAAAAAATAATGAAAATAAGTTAAACCCCACAAACAAATACTTTTCAATACATAGAGGTCATTCAAACAATGCACTCTAAATGATAAATAGGTATTTATTTTTCCCAAAACTAAAACTCATTTATTTATAGATAATTCTAAATTTCTAAGCATTATGTTTATTATAGTTTCAAAAAAAATTTATTTAAAAATTATTTTAAGAATATCATATTGTGCTCGTGAATTATTCATTTATTATTCAAAAAATTCTAAGAAAATCATGATAACTATGAAATTTCAAAATCTATGATTTATGTTATAGGGTAAGGCTTAACTTTAGTGTTTCAATGCATTGGAGTCGATATAATACAAAAGATGACAAAAATTGGACATGTGTCCGTATCGTGTCGACTTTAATACTTTAGAGCACTGGAGATAAGTCATGTCCTTAACTACCATATTAATGAGCAAAGTGGATATTAATATAAAATAAAACAAAATAAATAGTCAGAATCCATATATTACAATTAAATACATAGCATTGATTATAGGATACGTGCAACCAATTCTAAAATCCATTGGGTTTTTTTTTTTTTTTGGGTATGAGACTTAACAGCTAAAATAAATGTTTTCTAATTTAAAGAAAAAAAAGTATTGACTATTGACATTATTAAAACTAGCTCGCTCCTTAACAATAAGACTTTGGATTGTTGCTTCCATTTGCTCCAAGTCCCCAAGCAAAGAAAACTTAACTCTAAACGTAACACACGATTGAGATGATTAGATGATACATTATTTAGCTTTTCAATTATCCATTTGAGAATTCAAAAGACTCACAGACGCAAGCAACAGAAAGCATGAGTCATCAACAATCAACTTTTAAAAGCAATTAATCTAGTAATTAGCAACTACTATACATTGTAGTAGGGGCTTAAGTCCACAAAATTTTTGCTTCTTCAATGACCAGGTTCTGTTAAATTTAATATAAGTTCCCAAAAATATCAACCCAAAAACTAAATGTCAATTGTTCATGCACATAGATATACTTACATTGATCAACTCTTCTTGAACCACTTGCAGTTCATCATTAATAGCACGTAGCTTAACAGTAAGATTTTGAATTGTTGCTTCCATCTGCTCCAAATCTTCTCCTTTCTGCTTTAAATACCATTGCATCAACCATAACTCCAAAAAAACATTAATGTCTAAACTAGGAGGATTTTCAGGTTGAGGCATATATGTACTCAAAAACAAACGTAGAAACATATAACATTTTAGAAATACTTACATCCATCAATTTCTTACAAGCCTCTTGCAATTCATCATTACTCCTTGGCAATAAGATTTTGATTAAGAAATTCCATTTCAGCCATAGCTAGTTCAGTTGCTTGCATCTTTTCCTTGACCTCCATAATCTTATTGCCAAGGAGTAATGATGAATTGTAGGAGGTTTGTAAGAAATTGATGGATGTAAGTATTTCTAAAATGTTACATGCTTCTACGTTTGTTTTTTTAGTACATATATGTCTCAACCTGAAAATCCTCCGAGTTTAGACATTAGTGTTTTTTTGCAGCTATGGCTGATGCAATGGTCTTTAAACCAGAAAGAAGAAGATTTGGAGCAGATCATGAAAGCAACAATTCAAAGTCTTACTGTTAAGCTGCGTGCTATGATGAACTGCAAGTGGTTCAAGAGGAGTTGATCAATGTAAGTGTATTTATGTGCATGAAGAATTGACATTTATTTTTCTGGTTGATATTTTTGGGAACTTATATTAATTTTAACAGAACCTGGTCATTGAAGAAGCAAATTTCGTGGACTTAAGCCCCTACTACAAAGTATAGTTGTTGCTAATTACCAGTTTAATTTCTTTTGAAGTTGATTGTTGATGACTAACACACCCTTTTATCCTCTGCAGATGCAGACTTAAAAAACATCTCCGTTTGATCCTCTCCCATGCCCAACCTTTGTTTGGCACTGTCAAGGTTCTTTTCTAGCTCTATAATCCTAGCATTGAGATTCGTCTCTTCCCTCTGCCATAAATAGCCAATCAAAGTTTCTTGTATGAAATTTATGGAATAAATATACATATTATATGCCATCATAATTTTAATGATTAAGTTAAGTCCGAGAAAAAATATCAAAAGAATGAATGCTACACCACTTGATCCTCTAACAATGCACTGACAGACTTCTCCATGAATGTCGCTGCAGTTAAAAGAAATCTCAAGGTCAATGAATTGTAAAACTTTTTTCAAATGATGAAATGCCAAAAAATAAGTAAAACAAAATGTTCTTAGATAAAGGGATCATTCCGGTTTCTCAAAAAATCTTAGTAGGAAATAATAAATTAGAATTTGAATCAACATTTCAAAAAATTTAGCTTGACAACGTTTTTCAAATGATGAAATGCCAAAAATGGTAATTATTGGATAATTCTAAAGTATCATAAATGCATATTCCTTTTTTTCACATAATTATGAGTTCCACTAAATAAAACAAAAGGTTGTTGGATAAATGACTCATTCTTATTTCTCAAAAAAATATTAGTAGGAAATAATAAATTAGAATTAGAATCAATATTTCGAAATTATTGGCTTGACAAAGGTATAAGTATAAGCCTTTACAAACTGTTAGATTTATTGGGCCCCAAATTTGTTGTAAACCCAAAGGCTATGCAAGCTTGTACTTACAAGACAAGTAACCTAATCATAGTAGGATAAGAAATTTTGATTATGGTTGGGCAAAGTTTTTCTACGATACACATATTGTTTTATTCTATAATAAAATTTTATGATGTGAAATATCAATTTTTTTTTTACTATGTAAGAAAATAGAGAGCTAGAGGATAGAGAAGATCACAACAAGCTAGAGAGAAAAGATTGAAATAGAAATTTCTGTAATTGCATTAATAATGAAAACTGAATATACAAGAGGTATATATACTTGAACTAATCCCAAAATGAAAATAACTAAACTCTAACCAACTCCACACTATACGGGCTTAACCTCTACAACCAATCACTGCTTTACACGTGTTCATATACATAGCTTCTAATTGATCTAAGCCTCTAATTGATTCAAGTCTAAACTACAGGTCGTATGAAACATCACAGTTGTTTAGCTCAAGCTTAAACATAAGTTTTCCAATACTCTGTTCTGTTGCTCTGCCTCTCTACCTGAGCTCATATCTTCAAATACTCTTTAACCCCATTAACTTGAATTGCTTGCACCTATCTTCTTTGTATTTGTCTTCTTCTTCTGTTTCCCATCTGTACAGTCAACCAAACTTTTACATACTAATCTTAATGCAACCATAAAGCTTAGTTGAGTTTATCATTGTATGGCCAAAAGGCAAAAGGAAAAACTAATGAGACAACATTTATATCCTTTTTGAACACTCTTTGTTATGGTAAGTTCTCAAGAAATGAGCACAACCAAGCATAATGAAATTTCTGGCATAAAAGGAATATTGAAGATTATAAAGCACTGACAATTTGAGCAAACAAAGAGTCAAGAAAGAAAGAGAAATGGCAAGTCATACCTTAAAAAGGCAGTCTATGATGAGGCGCAGCTGCTTCCTCAAGTAAAGCAAACGCAGACTTGAACAGGATTTATAAAGATGAAATAGATTTGGATCTACTTGGTCGTTTCATATGGAAAGAGAGAGAGGAAGTTGAAGAGGTAACAAGTTTTTGTTTGTCTTTTCAGATTCTCAAGAAAGATTGTCTTATCAAAGAGTATCTCAAGTCAGCGCTCAATTAGCCAGTGGTAGCGAAGATAGTGCATAGTTGGCTGTCAAAGAAAGTGATCATAGAGCTGAAGGTAACGAAGATTCCACGGGGAGGACTTTGGGTTTTATCTTTTGAGTCCGAACTACGCATCAGTCATGAAAACGGGGATGAGAGTGTTGGAGTTCATTCCAACCCCTATTCTAAAGATGGGTTTGTTGCTTGTATGGAGTTGGAGGATGAGTCTGGTATGGTCTCCTCTGATTGATCTTTTCTCCTTTCATTTTCATTCTTTCTCCATGAATTTTTTAATTTGGAATTGTAGAGGGGCTTAAAAGCCTTCCTTTCAAAATTATATTCATGAACTTACTCAGAAATACGACCTAGCTATTTTTGTGATTATGGAAACAAAATTGGGAGGAAATAGAGCAAAGTTGGTCACGGACAGGTCGCTTTTTGATGGGGCAATCCAAATTGAAACTATTGGTTTATCAGGTGGTCTTTGGTTACTGTGGAATGCTGATAAAGTGTTGGTGGAGGAGTTAGCTAAAATAGAGCAGGAAATCCATGTTGAGGTAAATGTGCGTGCCTCAAACTTTTCTTGGATTTTCTCTGCTATTTATATTAGTCCTAGGAAGGAGGATAGATGTATTTTATGGAATAACCTCACAAAGGTTGCAGAGTTGCACAATAAGCCATGGGTTATGGCTGGTGATTTAATGAACTGCTGATTGACGAGGATAAATTTGGAGGAAGGGGGGTTAGTGTTAATCTTTCCTAGCTTTCAAAGACTGTCTTGTTGGTTGCAATATGGTTGACATGAGTTTCAATGGCCTTAAATACACCTGGACAAATAAGAGAGATATCAGTGATCTTATCTTGGAAAGAATAGACAGATTTTTCATGAATCCGAACTGGTGTGTGTTGTACCCGGATGCAAAAGTTACCTATCTGGTCCGTTGCCACTCTGATCATTGCCCTGTGCTCATGGAAGCCCTCCCAGTCAGTGCTTAGGTCCCTAACAAGCCCTTCAGATTTCAGGAGTTCTGGTTGTCAGATTTGTCCTTTCCCAGTATCGTCTCTAAGGCTTGGTGTAGTAGTAGAAGTCTGGTGGAGTCCATAGGTTTTTTCTCTACGGAGGCAACTCTGTGGAATAGGAACCACTTTGGTAACATTCATCACAAGAAAAGGAGAGTTTTGGCAAGAATTTATGGGGTTCAGAAAGCACTTTCCAACTGCCTGAGCTCCTCTCTAATCAATCTTGAAAATCAGTTTCAGCTAGAGCTAGATTCTATTCTTGATCAAGAAAGAGATCTTTGGTTGTTGAAGTCTAGGGTTAACTAGATGATCCAAAGGGACCCCAATACCTCATTCTACCATGTGTCTGCGCTTGCTAGAAGGAAAATAAATCATATAGCTTTGGTTAAGGATGAGAGAGGGGTGTGGCTCACAAATGGGAGAGGAGTGAGGGAGCATTTTATGAAGGGTTTTGTTTCCTTTTATACCTCATCCCTTGTGGAGGCAGGGAGGGTCCCAAACCATGATGGTCAGTGGTAGGTGCAGCTAACGGACAAAATAAAGAGCTCTTTGGATGCTATGGTTACCTTGGAGGAAATTAAGGAGGCTCTTTGGTCCATGAAACCTTACAAATCCCTAGGATCGGACGAGTTGCATGCTGGTTATTATTAGCGGTTTTGGCTCATAGTGGGGGATTCGGTGAAAAAGGAAGTTATGAAAGTTTTCGTTGATCATAAAATGTCGGATTCTCTTAATAAAACCCTCATTGTTCTCATTCCCAACGTCTAAGGCCCGGAATCTATTGGGAATTATAGGCCTATTAGTCTCTGCAACTCTATTTACAAGATCATTTCTAAAGTCATTATTGCTCGGCTAAGACCCCACTTAGAAAACATAGTCTCACCCTTCCAAACAGCTTTTCTTCTGGGTAGAAGAGGAACGGATAATATTATCATTGCGCAAGAATTAATTCACACCATTGGTCGAGCGAAGGGAAGGAAGGGGTATATGGCAATTAAGATTGATTTGGAGAAGGCCTATGATAGGATTGAGTGGAGCTTTATTAGGGAAATTCTCTTTATGTTCAATTTTCCTGAAAAGCTTATTGAGCTCATCATGAGTTGTGTATCCTCGGTCTCAACTTCCCTCCTCTTCAATGGTGGTTGTTTGGAATCCTTTTGCCCATTGAGAGGCATCAGACAAGGTGACCCCCTATTGCCCTATTTATTCATTCTCTGCATGGAGGTTTTGGGGCATTTAATTGAAGGCAAGTGTGCGGCTAAGGTTTGGAATCTAGTGAAAACTTCTAGGAATGGTCCGTCTTTTTCGCACCTATTCTTTGCAGATGATCTGGTTTTATTTGTTGAGGTGAATATGGAGAACTGTCTTGCTATTAATGAAGTTCTTCAGGAGTTTTGTTCTAGATCTGGGCAGAAGGTAAGCGAAGCCAAATCTCGGGTGTTCTTTTCGCCTAATGTGGATTCTGATCAAAGAGAGCTTTTGTCTAACACTCTTGGCTTCAGCTCTATAGCCAACCTTGGCAAGTATTTGGGTTTTCCTCTGAAACACACAGGGACTAGTAAGCATGACTTTGACTATGTGTTAGATAGAGTTAAGAAAAAGCTAGCGGGGTGGAAAGCTAATTTACTCTCCATGGCTGGCCGAATGGTACTCATTCATGCTTCTTCCTCCACCATCCCGAATTATGTAATGCAACAGGCTTTGCTTCTGGATAAAATCCTCAAGGGCATTGATAAGGTCAATAGGATCTTCTCGTGGGATCTTCTGAACATGCTCGAAAAATGCACTGGGTCAAATGGGATTTTGTAACTAAACCTAAGTTATTGGGAGGTATTGGATTGCAGTCGGCTAAAGGTAAGAATATTGCTCTCCTAGCCAAGCTAAATTGGAGGTTTCACATTGAGAGTGATGCTCTTTGGGCCAAGGTTCTTAAATACAAATATTGTACTAGGCAGAGAGTTAATTTAAGAAATGAAGCTAGGCTCTTAAGTTCCCCTATTTGGAAAGGTTTAAAGAAAGGTGAGGCCACCTTTAAGCAAGGGATAAAGTGGATTCCAGGTCATGAGAGTAATCTGAATTTCTGGTCTAATTGCTGGTCCAATCTTGGCTCCATTAGAGCCCTTATTCAAGGCCCCCTTCCTCTAGACTCGGCTAACCTCAAGCTTAAAGATGTGATATCCTTGGGGAGATGGAACTGGTCGATGATTCCTTTCAACCTCCCTTCGGAGATTAGAGATGAAATTCAAGCTATACCAATCTCCCTTCTAGCAAGAAATAATGATAAGTTAGCTTAGAAGTTCTCTCCTAAAGGGAGTTTTGTCATGGGTAGTGCATATCTAATTGCCACAAATTTGATGGAAGCAGAATCCTTTGATGTTTCTTGGATATGGAAGCTTAATACTTTGCCTAGAATCCAAATGTTCATTTGGAGATGCATGCATATGAGTATTGCAGTCAAGGAGATTTTAGCAAAAAAAGGTATTTCCCTTGACACCTCCTGCCCAATGTGCCAGTTTGATACAGAATCCTTAACCCATGTGCTTTAGGACTGTAGCTTGGTTAAACTGGTTTGGCAACAACTTGGATCCCACTGCCTAAATCCTTCTTTTTTTTTCTCAGGGTATTAGAGATTGGTTAATCTCTAATTCTAGTCTCAAGTCCTCTCAAAATGCAGCTGGTATTCCTTGGAATATTCTTTTTCCTTATATGGTGTGGATGATTTGGAAGCAAAGAAATCAAGGTTATTTTTTCAACAAGAGGGCCAATCCGAATCTAGCAAAGGTGATATCCAAGCAAGCTATGGAATTTCTATTTTGTGTGTCTCGTCCAACTTGCAATAATCAATTGGTGGTGAAGAGAGTTAGTTGGGAAAAACCAGAACCAGGCTAGTTTAAGCTTAATACTGATGGTTCATCAAAGGGTTCAACAGGCTTAACAGCTAGTGGTGGGTTGATAAGAGATGAAGGTGGGTAATTGGGTGATAGGTTTCTCTAGAAAGATTGGAAGAACTGATAGCTTTGCTGTTGAAATGTGGGCTCTCCGTGATGGTCTTCAGCTTTGCCAGCAAATGAGTGCTCACGCTGTCTTGATAGAGCTTGATGTGAAGTCTCTGGTGGATGTCCTCAACAACTTTGCTTACAACAATGCTGTGATCTCTCCTCTGCTGGATGATTAGAAACTCCTAATTAGCCAAATTCCTCAGGTTCGTGTTAAGCACACTTATCGAGAAGCAAACAAATGTGCGGATAGTCTAGCAAATTTAGGATTGTATCAATCCGTGGATTTTATTATTCATTCAATTCCTCCTGTGGAGTTGACCCCTCTAGTTGAGGCAGATTCGCTGGGCTCGTGTTGTAAGAGGCTTTGTCCTACCCCCTCTTCTTTCAGTTAGTTTTTATATACTTTCCTTTAGACCAAAAAAAAGAGTATCTCAAGTCTCAACGTAATGTTATTTTTTATTTTTTATTTTTATGAAAGTCTCAACGTATTGACTTGTGCATCGGTATCTGAAGCATATTGCAAGTGAGCTTTGGTTTTGGTGGGTCTGGATTTAAATGACCATTTAAAACATTCACATCATTACTATCAAGAAAAAAAAAAATCACATCATTCCACATCAGTGTTTATAATTTTTTTTTTTAAACCTTACATTTTTCCCAACCAACCTCCAAAATCTCCAATTATTGTGTAAAATCGCGTAAAATTCATCATAGTTTTTGTCTACTGTAACCCTTATTATTTATTTACGTATTTGGACAATAAAAAAAAGAAAAGAAAAGAGAGTTGATAAAGGTTATTGTAAAGAAATATAAACAATTAAAAAAATTAAAAATTTAATATTTTTATAAAATATAGTGTAAAATAAATAATGATATAGTTATAGGGCATTTTGAAAAATGAGTATATAAAATAAAAAATAGGTTTTTATATTTAAATAAATATGAAATTTTGCATAAATAAATGTGAATTCTAAATCTACATAACTGATAAGTTTTTTTTTTTTAACCAACAATAGTGTGTCTATAACTTTTTGAGCAACTCACTATACATGCGGTATGTTTAAAGAGTGATACTACATCTACATGCACCCAAAAAAAAAAAAAAAAACTCAAATTGCTAGGTGGTAGGTAGAGATTTGTGTGGGCCAAGGTGAGCTAAGGCGTATTGGGCCTAGAAAGAAACTGAGAAGACCCAATTGAACGTTCACATGGAGTATCTGGACTTAAATAGTCCGAGGAAAGGCTTAGGCTAAAGGGTAAATTAGTCTGAGTAAATAGCGAATCGAGGAGGACATAGAAATGAAAAGCCATACCAAAGGTTTTGGTTGAGGAAAGTAGTACTGGCCCATTAGAATAGAAGTTAGAGGAAGCTTCTTGATGAAGCCACCATCCCTTTCACATTAAATGCTCTACACCAATAAAAAATGCCTCATTAATGACTGAATAATATTTGAACAGTGCCTAAACAACCTGTTACTTGTTTAACACGACCTCAAAAGGAGGGGAGAAGAGAGATGGGACAAGTATCTTGCCTGAAGGATCATCTACCCTACAAGTGGACGATAAGAATTGAAGAATTAGAGTTATAAAAAGGAGAGGAGAAGAGAGACGGGACAAGTATCTTTGCCTGAAGGATCATCCACCCTACAAGTGGACGACAAGAATTGAAGAATTAGAGCTATAAATAGGGAAAGATTCTCCATATATAGGGGTTTGATCGAGAAAAGGATAAAAATATAGAGAGAGAAACCTTATAATATAGAATATAGTTGAGTCTTGTATTCCCACCCTAGAACAAATGCTCCTTGTATTTTTCAAGGAAAGTAATACAATCAAGAATTGGTCTCATAGTTCATAACTTTGACTTGTGCTTTTATCTCTTCCTTTTTACTGCGTTGAATTATTGTTTTAACTCAATTGGTAGTCAAAGTACCCATCTCTTACAAATTAATTATTATGAGCAAATGCCCAACCATTAGCCAGGGTTCTCGGTTTTTGAACCGTACAAGATTGATACAACATCAATTTTATATATGTTTATCGTTGATATTACTTTTAATATGTACTAGTATGTTATCCCATGTATATGCACAAGTACAATTAAAAATAATCATAACTGTAAAGTTCAAATTATACGTAGTATTAGTTTACACTTTTTTAAACCATACGTTTCTAAATTTTATATATATATATATATATATATATATATATATATATATATATATATATATATATATATATATATACATGATTTAGAATTTAATTAGTTTTAGATTCTTCGATTTTTGCACCTAATAATTCACTTGCCACAAAAATTAAAAACATAAATGTACATGTGGCGAAAAATTTGACTCTAATTGAAATCCAATTTAGAATTTAATTAGATTTTTTTTAGATGAAATTTAATTGAAATTTGACTTTTCAATTTTTACAATCAGTAATCCACTTAGTACAAAATTAAAAATTAAATGAGACATGTGACGCAAAATTGAAAATCCAATTAAAAACTAATTAGATTTTCTCTAAATTTTGGTTATTAATATATATATAAAACAAAATCCCCATTTTAGATGAATCAACGCTTGTCTCTTAGCATTCACATCAAATACACCAAAATATTTAGCTTTTAGCATATAAAAAATGCAAAAAGTTATTTTTATTTATTTTAACAACTCACTTTACAATACACCTAACATCAAATACTCTACTATTTTACCAATTCATTTAAATATTCTTTAACCTCTCTCTCTCTCTCTCTCTCTCAAATAATGTTTTTTTTTGTATTTACCATCTAGTTACAGTAAATTGCTAGAGATGCTATAACTAAGTGTTAAAAAATTATAAATTTGACACTTTTGATGTAATGGAATTTTAGCACATTTGATGTAAATGCTTTGCATGTGTCTAATCTCATATTCAAATAGTGAGGTTACTTTTGCACAATCATCCTTGTTTTCGTCTTAAGATCCTAGCCTTGGTGAAGCACATGTCGCCCTATTGGCCCTCAAGATGTCGAGCTTCCATATCCTCTCGTTTCTCAAGTTTGAGGAGGATTCTCAAATTGTGATAGAAGCTTTCTGATAGCTTTATTCCCACTCTCATAATTTTTTCCCTTTTTCATGCCTACTATTTTAACATCTTTGAATTCCCTTGTTTGTTAGGATTTTTGTGTTGTATCAAGGGACAATTCTTTGGTTCACAACCTTAACCTTGCTAGTTTGGCAGCTCATTGTATGTGGTATGGGCTCATAAACATCTCCTCCCTCCCTATTTGGGTCTCCACTCTTCAAAAACTTTGAGATGGTTTTGGGCTCTCCTTCCTTCTTCTTGTTTAATATTATCCTTACTTATCAAAGACCAGTTTCTTCAACTTCAAGATAAATAAATACACTGGAAAAAGTTCTTTCTTGAAATATAAAATTATTTTTTTGGCCTCATGGTCATGGCATTGATTTGTGGAAATAAAATCCAATTACTAGGTGCGAAAGTTGTAATACCAAAAAAGCTTGTTGGTATATGTGAAACCGTATGTGGAAGTAAAATACGAGTACCTGTACCAAAAAAAAAGAAGAAAAATCCTATTATTAGCATATCTACTACAACTGTCCTTAAAATGATTAATAACACTGACAAAGAGGTATCACCAAAAAATCAAATTGTCTATAACTGCATGAAGATCAAATGATCAAATGGCAACTTGTTATATTTTTGGGTCGTTCCGGGAAACCATATTGAAATGAGTGTTTGGATTTGGTGCCCCAGCCCAGCTGGCTTTAGTTAGTACTTAGTAACAGTTTACCAGACTTGTCAAAAGAGAATGGATCAGTGTGGGCCGTGAATTGGGCCAGATGACCCAGTGATTTTGCTAGGAGAATAATAGTGTAAAAAAAAAAAAAAAAAATCGCCGTTGCCGGGGATCGAACCCGGGTCACCCGCGTGACAGGCGGGAATACTCACCACTATACTACAACGACCTTGTTGGTATCGCCTCTAACTAAATTTTTATTATTCCTTTAACCTACAAAAATATCTTCCAATTACGAAAACACCCTTGAATAGACTGATGATACACTCCCTCCCAGAAAAGCAAGTTCCAAATGTTTACTTATGAGTCACGACACATGGAATAATTTCCCCAGGATGCCAACTGCAAGTCGTAAACGCTGTCTACTCTTCTTCTCTCCCTCTCTCTCTCTCTGACTCTGAGCTCTCTCGCGCACACAGTTTTTGTTTTTCCCCATAGCTTAAGACAAATTTTTACAGCTATCCCTTAATCATATTCATCATAACCCCTTATTGCTCGCATATGATAAACACACCGAATTCACAATCTCCCAAACTTTAAACCTCATTTATTCCACTTATTAATAACAAAATTACACTCACTACCACACAAATCACTCAAACAAAAAAACGAAAATGCTCGGACACGAAGGAGAAATCCCTTCCAGGTACTACTAATAAATTTCAATGCAATTTATTTTCAACTATTATGTTATAGCAATTTGGAAAAGTGTTAAGTTTATTTGTTTTTGGTAATAATTTGAAACATAGGTACGAATTGTTGAACATGGTGAAGAAACACTCAAACTCGTTAGGGCAAACAGTACTATTAATGGACCAACAACAAGACGGTGCTCCAGACGACGTCGAATTGGATCAGCTGTTTTGGCACGATATCTTGGATTTGTATTTTGTTCGTGGCAAGGAGTCTAGGGGTCGCCAAGACGACGATCTTTTATTTTTCATCAGGAAATTGGTAACCAAATTTTATTAAATTTTGAATTCATTGGCTATAAAAAATTTACAATATCGTTGTTTTTATCAAATTTTTGTTGTTGTTGTTGGTATAATAGGGGTCCCAAGGATATGGATTCAATGACAATTTGGAAGCTATTGCTCCTTACTTTGTTCGCAGGTGGGCACCTAAGGTATAAAAAAAACTTTAAAATTTTCCGATTCGAGCTTTATGTCTATGCATTTGTGCTAAACTGAAATCCTTTGTGCGTATTGATGATCTAGTTCATTGCATTGTCTTGCTAATAGCAATTGCGTATTATTCGAAGCAAAAAGTGTAGGTGCATAATAAGTTGTGATTGCTCCCATCACACGTTGTGACAACTCTAGCATTGTTGTCTTCGAAATGTTTGCACAGAGTTAGTGACATGTTTATTTTAAGAAGTATTTGGGGGAAATATTTGAAGTTGGAGTTTGGCATGTATAATATCGAGAAAATAGAAAATGTGGTGTTAACAACTCCTTATACATCTTTTTGATGTTGTTAGTGCACGGCTTATGAGATGTGCCGATATTTGAACTTATGCATCATCTAGGAAATGGAAAAAGAGTTAAGGGCAAAAGTGATCAATCTATATGAGATATGGAGAATGGATTCATTTTCATCATATGAATTGTATAGGAAAACAGTGATACATTTATCTTGTTGTTTACTGGTCACGTAAAATAACTTTATTTACTTTTGTCAAAACCAGTTGGATACGTTAGTTGGAGAGAGTTCTGTTGAAGTGGATTGGAGGCGATCATTTTACTTGAACTTGATTGCTCACACTACATTCACTGTGACAGTGGCTATTTGCAGGTAATTTTTCTTTTTCTTTTGTTTTACGTGATGTTTTCGTCCTTAAGTTACGTTGACAACCTTTTGCTTTCAAGTTGCTGATGTTTGCCTGCATAGTTTTCTCGGGCAAGTAAGGTCATATGCATGCTTGGGCTCTTAGCACTCAATTATGATCATAATTTCTCATTCCGCTTTTGGAATTTTACCCTGATTGAGAAAAGTGACTATGTCATATTAAATTGTTAATTAGGCATTATAAAACGGTTTCAGAGTACTTGCAAATAGAGTTTGTAGTCCCTGTGAATTTTTCATCTCAAGGGAAGTGGTTGGGTTTGGTTTGGAAGAGAGTTCTTGTTGTAAGTACTCTATATGATGCACATTTTGTTATTCAATTTGTACAAGGAATTTTATGTTGTTTCCATACGTACAATTGACATAAGATTCAGCCATCTATGACAGCTACTATCTGTCTTCTTGGGGGCGTCATTTCTAATTTTCTAGGATTATTCCTATTTTAATGAGTTTGTATTGCTCGTCAAAACCACATGCACATTTGTTATTAAGAGATTTTAAGTTGTATTTATCATAGTTTTCACTCATAGAATAAAGTTGCAGCTTCCTACTCTATGGATTTCAAGTTCTATATGTTAGTTGTTTTCGTACCAAAATTTATTTGTCCATTCCTTTCAGAGCACCTGACACTCTGAAAAAAAATCCTGATATATTAGAAAGAAATGTACCAGGAATAACGCATATTAGCAAGAAAGAAATGGCAGCTTGTTTATAGATGTGTGTTTTAGGACCTTGCTACTAAGGATTCTTATTTCCTTCTGTCCTGCATGATAGCTTCATTATGGTAGAATCTGAATCATGTTTTTTTCCAGTCATGAGGACCTTCAGAATCATCAATCTGGGCAAGACAAACCATTGTCACCTATATATAAGGTATCCATAGCCTTAATTAGTGTAACAGAAATCGCTTTAGTTAGTTGTTAATAGGATACATTTTGTATCCTATTCTTATGATCTTCTTTTATATGTGGCCACCCTGTTCAGTCTGTTTTCAATATTGAGAATTCTTCTTAACCACTGAAGTTGATTCTCTCATCAAGAGAAGTACCATCTACTTCGATTTGCTGCTGAGAAGATAAATAATGAATTTATTTTGTTGTCATCTAAACTTGAAGTGGATAAAATTAAGATGATTATGCACTGAAATGTCTGTATGAAGTTGATGTTCATGCTCATTTTTGCATCTGTTTTTGCCTTTCATAAATTTTCCTGAGTTGGCCAATCCAGTTCCTTTCTGGGAGGCGTGTCTTGTGTTTTGGTTAAGATGTGCAATGTGCATATATCTTCACATGATCAGCCCATGGTTGGCTGGGGCCTTTAGTAAAGGTACAAATTGGGTCTGGCTTCCATGATCTAGGAATTTAAGATCTCTCTCATGAAAAACCCAAAAGCTACTCTGCCAAGATTATTTTTTCAAATTAAATATGTATTCTTGAGATCATGGTAGCTTAACTACTATCTCTTGCATGCTCTTAGATATTATATGTAGATATATATTAAGATAGTAATCTAATCATGTAGCATGGCCTGGGACATCTCTGCAGGTTGTTAAAACGGTTTATGCATCCCCAAGTCGTGTCAATTTTCATTTGGATTCCAAAAAGGCAAGTTTATATATATTCAGCAAATTGATATCTTCCTCTACTTATCAAAAAAAAAAAAATATATATATATATATATATATCTTCCTCAGTTGTGTTCTCAATTTCCATCTGACTCTGTTGCTAACATGCGTCTAGGAAGTGGAGACAACACCTGCCTATCCAGATATCTGTTTTGCAGTTGATGACTTTGATTCTACCTTTGATGCAGTGGTAATAAGTTTGTTTTATCCTATATATTTTTTGCATCTAATTTTATTAACTTCACTAGACATGTTATTTTGCTTAAATAATTATTTAATTAAGCAGCTGAGCTTATTGCTGGCTTTGCCAAAGGATAATAATTATAAGGATATTATTACCAAATGTGTTACTCAACACTGCTTTGCCTAGCTACTTTGCTATTGTTACGCTATTATATTGGTTGAATGGAAGACAGGTTGAAATGCTTAGTTTCATAGAGCAAATAAACTTACTCCCGCTTTGCATAATAAAGATAGTGGCTTCACTTTTGCCTTATCAACTTTTAAGTCAGGCTAGAATAATGGCATTCTTCAATGAATTTTACACACTTGATCTTCTACTATCTTCTTCACGTCCCTTTATCAAGGAACAGGAAGACTGTAAAATATTTAACATTCTCAGATTTTTGCATGATTATCACTTTTCTTTGATATGATCTACTTTCAAGTTACTATTTTATCATATGATTTAATTTCACTGTCTATCTAGGTATTGACAGAAATAGACCATTGCTATTGTGTACTTCTTAATGCACATGGCGGGGCGGCATTTCCTAGTGATGATGCACAATGTGGGGCAGCATCTGCTAGTGAAAAGGAGTCTCAAGATTCCAGTTCCAGTGATACTTCCTCTTTGAGAGTTGATACTAATTCTGGAAAGACAAAAAATACTAAGGTTTGTGTCAATTCTCATCACACATGAGAATGACTGCTATGAGCCTATTGCCCTGCCGCAGTCTTGATTTTGTGAGCCAATGCTTTTCATAATTATTATTTTGACTAGAGTAGACTCTTGGCCCATAAATTTTGAGATTGTTTTCATTTTGGCCCTCTACATTTTTCAAAATTTTCTTGCTCTTCATGTTTGATTCTGTTTCCATACTTTTTTTTTTTGATAAGTAATAAAGATTCATTGATATCAAAAAGAGAGAGACACCCAAGTACACCGGGAGTATACAGGGGAGAACAAATCAAAAACAAAAATTACAAAAATCAAGAAAATCCAAAATAGAAGAAAAAGGATGTTTCTCCACACAGAGAACCAATCAAGTAAGGTTCTAAAAAAAAGAAGCTTGAGATCAGGCATGGAACGCTCGTCTTCAAATCACCTACTATTTCTCTCCTTCCAAATACACCACATCAAACAATGAGGAACAACCATCCAAATATCTCCATTACGATGGCAACCAAAACGACCTTGCCAGCAAGCCAAAAGCCCAACAACAGAGAATGGCATAACCCAGCAAACTCCAAATAACCCAAAAACCATATCCCACAACTCCAAAGCAACCGGGCAATGAAGGAAAAGATGGTTAATAGTTTCACTATTACACTTGCACATATAACACCAATCCAAAATGCAAACCTTTCTTTTCCTTAAGTTGTCAATTGTCAAGCATTTCCCCAAGGCTGCAGTCCATACAAAGAAAGCCATTCTAGAGGGAATCTTCTGCTTCCAAATGCTTTTCCAAGGGAAAAACTGCTCACTATGGCCAACTAGAAGATGGTAGTAAGCACTGACCGTGAACCCCTTACTCTTGCAAGGCAGCCAACATCTCTTATCCTCCCCGTTCCCCCTTACAAGAGTGCAATAAATGGAATTGATAAAGCTTCTGAAAGCTTCCAATTCACGATTATGCACCTCCTTACAAAACTGAAAATCCCAATGGAGGACTCCATTGGTGAACCTCATTAGATCCACCACACTTGCCTCTTTGTTACAACAAATCCTATATAAATCAGGATAGTGGTCTGCGAGAGGAGAAGATCCACACCAACGATCTAGCCAAAACTGCACTTTTGATCCATCTCCAGTTTCATACAGAATAAACGGAGATAATGAGTGTCACCCCCTTCTAATATTTTTCCACAAACTAACTTCATAAGGACCAAAGAAAGAGCTAGAACACCAACCACCCCAATCACAACCATACTTCACCTCTATCACTTGATGCCATAGAGCATCCCTTTCTTGCCCAAATCTCCATAACCACTTCCCTAATAAAGCTACATTAAAGGTTCTCAAGTTCCTAATCCCCAACCCACCTGAAGAAAGCGGAGTACACACTGTAGACCAATTAACCAAATGAAATTTGGGCTCGTCTCCAAGGCCACCCCATAGAAAGTCCCACTGAAGTCTAGCAATTCGGTTCGCCACAGAAGTAGGAATAGGGAATAAAGAAAGAAAATAAGTAGGGAGATTTGAGAGAGTGCTTTTTATTAAAGTGACTCTACCTCCCTTGCCTTGCCATCCATTTCTATTAGTAATCTAACCATTAAATGCCCTTTATATTAACTTTTTCATTAAATATTAGTTCTAAAATGCTGTGGAGTGTGTGAATTTCATTGTTGTAGGTAGAATAAACACATTATGGACAGTCAAATTACTAGCGGAAATGGATTGTAGGGCCAATATGAAAACGGAATCAAGCATGAAGGGTTAAAATAAAAGTTTTGAAATGTAAATGGCCAAAATGAAAACAACCCAAAACTTTAAGGGCCAAAAGTGTACTTTAGTTTATTATTTGATTGCTATGTATTTTTAGCATCACTCTAGTGTACTTCTGTTAGTAACCAGAAAAAAATCCATTGGTAATATTGATGTACTTTCACATAACCTGCAGGGTAAATATTTGTTGCTTAGGGAGAAAACACAGACTCTGGGCTTTGTGAATTTCAGAAAAAGAAGAAAAAAAAAAGAATAATAAATGCAGAAGTAATATAATAATTAATCTTATAGTTGCCATTACTTTTATCAGAGCTGACTGAGATACCTGCACGATGCCTTTTGAGGACTAATGTGGTCTTATGATTGAGCATGGTAACTCTTGCTGTAAACTTTCCTTTATACATAGCAAAATAATAGTAGCAAAAAACTCAAGGGAGCATGTGACTTGTGATTAACATCTTGCCAGGCTTAAGATGATTTAGAATATTATAGTAACAACTCAACCAAGCCTAGAATACCAACTACATGTATGAGCTGTTTGGAATATCATGAATAATTATGAGAGGGCACTGTAAAGATTCCCATTAAGTTGACGAGCAAATTAGCTTCATAGAATCAAACATTCTACCTTTACAGAAATGTCAATGATGAGGCATCAGAAATTAGTCAGTGCTACTTTTGTCTCTGATATTTTGCTTTTGCCTCTCCTTGCTTTTGGAAAAAAAAGGGAAGGCACTGTTTTAATTGTGTTGCCTTATTAGTAGAGACAACTCAAGTACCTATCAGAAAAAAAGAAAAAAAAAAAGAAAAAAAAAGAAAAAAAGACAAGAAAAAGAGGCATTTAATAGTTGTAATGTAGGTATATTAACTGTATGGATGCTCCACAGACATTCACATTGGTGCACACATATACACACAAAATAGGTGCTTTGATCCATTGTATACATCTTGACTCGCTGGCAACTGTGATTGCAGCTTACTCTTTTCTCAGGATTTGTCAGCTATCAAATGGTTCGAGATGCATATGATGGTACGTCTTCCTATAGACTCTCTCTCTCTTTGGTATAAATTACTTGAATCAAATTAATTTCTCACTTTTTCATTTAGATTTAATATATGTTTACTTTCATTTTCTAAAGCAGTGAGTGGTTTTTATGACCTTTGTTTGGGACAGATTGAGTGTATATTTTTATCGTTTCTACATGTTGCACATGCAGGAATATTGATACGTGAAATACTGTTTCTAAGTTGGTATTGACTTAAGTTCTGCTGTTATATTTGAATCTAACTCTATGTGAAGTTGTGAACTTTCTTTTCTTTAATTCAATGTTGAATATATTCTTTTAAGATGGAAGATCTATATCAATAACCATAAAGTAGTCTGGAGAAGGCTGTTATTATTGGGACTTTAGCTTATTCAATTCTGGCGTGCCTTATAAATATACCATCTTATTTTAAAGACCTCTCATGTAAGGGTGTAGACGGTGCAGTTCATTTAGTGTAACTGACGCAGGAAGCAAAAGAGACTATTAATTTTAACCCTAGTTTTATTTCTATTTGGACATCAATTGAATTTTTATTTTAGGCCCTATTATTTACTTAGGTTAACTAGTATTTTTATTTAAAGTCTAGGGTGTTTTTGTTATTCAATAAGTAGGGTTTCCTAACCAATTAGAATTAGGTTTTCGTATTCCTATATAAGCAAATGATGTACTCCTATCAAAGGGAGATGATTTTGATGAATGAAAGTTGCTTTCGGTTTTTGGTCTGTTGCCAACTCTAGCCAATCCTAGGTGCAGATAACTAGTGGTTTTTTTTTTTTTTTTTTTTTTCTTGCTTGGTGTTGACCCCAAGCAAGCCTAGATGCTGATTCCTAGGTTCCTATCCTTTATTTTCCCGTCTTTTAATTTTATTGCTGAAAAGTTCTGGCTTGTCCTACGTTAGTAACAGGACCATTTTGCACTGCACTGCAAGGATCAGTTTCTCAAAAACTACAACTTAGCTGCACTTGGAAGGGGCCATCCTGCCACTCTGGGATCGGTTTTATTGTTCTTGGTGCAATGCAAACGACGACATTGCCGACTTGAGGGGTGACTGGAAGAGGGAGTGGAAACAATGCAAAACAGCGTAGCATCAGCTTAGAGTCTTCACATCGTGTTTCTTGTTGAAGACAGGAAGAGGGAATTGGTGAGGTCAGATCTGGTAGAGTCAGATCAGTGGGAGTGAGAGAGGGGATGAAATAGGTCTGTAGGGAAAGTGGGTTTAGGGTAGATCTGGGAGATGCCTGCCACTGTGTTTAAAAAGAGATTTGTGTTTGTTTGAATTCAAAAGGGCAGCTGACAGCCAAACTACCACTGTTGGTTTAAAAAAAAAACCTGGTTGTGACAGTTGAATCACAAGCCATTGGAAACAGCAGAATTGGCTGGTTTGGCTTGTTACCAGCTGGTTTTGTTGGTTTTGGTCAGTTTCTGAACACCCCTACTTTCATACGTACAAATTTTTTTTCAGTAGCTTTATTTCTATTTTGGTTCTGCTTTATCCATTAAAATTCTCCCTCACATCTTTGCAAACTATGTATGGTACACAAGGCAAATTCTTTGTGGACTACAGCAGTTCAAAATTTTGTCTGACTTTTGTGGCTGGACCTCTGTTCAAGCTAAAACTTTGGCAACTTAGTCAACTCTGTTCTTCTGAGTATCTTTAAAAGGTCCACAATGTTCCAAATAAGTTTTATTGTTTTACTTTTTTTTTCTCTTCTCTTCTTGTATACAGCTGGAAAATCACGATTTGGGAGCCTTTTATCGCTTGGTCATTCCCCTGGCAAAACAGACAGACTGTACATGAAAGGTCCTGGTGGACGTGGGGAAGTTGAAGTTGCTGTTTCTGGTGTTGTAGGTAAGAGACTCTTTTCAGCTAATGATGTTTTAACACACTATTTCATTTCTCTCTCTCTTTCTTTTTTGTTGATGTTCTGGATGAAATGTTTTCTTAGAACCTAAATGTGTTTTGACAAATGAGAACCCTTTTATTCTTCAAAAGTGAATAAACCTGTGCCGTTTACTTTTAAATGTACCATGAATATTTTGCTTTTTAGAAGAACTTGTGATGGCAACTTTTTGACTTTACCATGTTATACTACCCCTCTCTGCCTGAGTACATTAAGTTTGGCAATAATTAAAGATGTTGAACAATGGGATTGGTTTCATTTGATACCCTAGGATACTAGCAGTATGCCTCAAATATCAACTTTTCATTTTGGCACTGCCCAGCTGGCAAATGCCCACTCCTTCCTCTTATTGATAACTCACTGTTTCTCAGACTCCCCTCTCTCTCAACTTTTCATGCTATGTGACATCTCTCCCTCTAAGATCAGATGATGCAAACTGCAAGCAGTGATGCCTTAATTATAGCAAAGCCCAATAATAAGTGTCAATGGTAGTTAATTAGGATATATATATATATATATATATATAATGTTTAATTGGTTATTCTAGAGTGTAGGGTATTTTAGTAATTCTATAATTGTTGGGTATGTGCCTTGGGTATTATTTTATTAATAAGTCTTATCTTACATGTTGACCTTTGCGTGTTCGTGTGTTCTTTTTACCCTTTCTCTTCTCTCTATCCTTATCTTTCTTGTGTCCCTATTCACAGGCAGTGTTCATAACGTCCCATAACACCGTGAATTCCCCTTTTTTTCCTTCTTCCTTACAATCCCAAGTCAAACCCTTCCTCATATCTATCAAATCCCTAAAATCTCACGTACTTCCTCTATCAAATAACCATAAAAACTTCAACAAAGCCTATCCAATTTTGAGCCTTAACCCTTTCCAAGTAGGTATCACAAGAATGGAAGTGAATGGAATGGAAGTCACAAATGTCTTAAATACTAAGTGAATTGGGATCCATTGATTTTTGGAGAGGGTTTCTTTCTTCCTCTGGTGGGGTTTTGTTTTGTTTTTGGGTTGGGATTCAGCGTGCGCGCTGGCGGGGGGGGGGGGGGGGGGGGGGGGGTGGGGTGGGGGGGTGGTTGAGACTGATGGAATTGAGATTTATTTGCTTTATAGTTTTCAACGTGGAATGTTGATTTGCAGATCTCAGTGGTTAGTTGCTAGAATTCATATTTTAAAACTAATGGAGGACAATGGGTTGGGTTTTGGATTTCATCAAATAGGGTAGGTTTTGGGATTCGTTGCTAGGTTCTGGATGGCATACCCTAGCCTTCCCAAACCAAACCTGTTTCTATGTAGAACACATCTAATTTCTGGTCCCCAGATTGTGTTGTGACAGAGGTGTTGTGTGCTTATCAACTAATTGATACTATGAAGTAGATGATATATGCAAAGATTGTGTCAAATACTGAATCTAGATATGCTATATCAGATCAGAGCCAAGAGGATTCAGGACCTTTTTCACCAGTCATGTCGAAAAGAGGATTCGGGATTGGCTCAATTTTTCGGAAAGCAGCATCTGTTGCATCTGTGGCTGCAAAACATGCCTATGCAGCTGCTGCTGCCTCCAGCACAAGTTCTGATGATGAAATGGTGCCTCTGAAATGCTGCTTAATGTCCATTTCATTGCCCTGGGAACACATTGCTTATGACATGTTATTTAAGGTGAAGTAACTGTTTCCCAATTCCTATGGTAATCTGCATTGTTATTTTCAATTCCTCATAATTTTCCTGGTAGGGGCAGTTTTTTCCTTATGATTTTGTGTATTTACCAGCTGCATTTGGCTCAATGGCATTAGTTGGTCAGGTCTCAAAGTTTGCTTGGGTAGTATAAGTGTTAGAAACCAAAAGTCCATTTGTTGATCTTGATCTTTTTTGTGGGAATATCTAAGTGGTGATCTATTTATTCTTTTATCGTGCTTGAAAGAACTGCTAATTTGATACCGACTGCAAACTCAGGGAAGTCCTCCGGTGAACCTGTAAGGTAAAAGGACCATATGTTTGCGCATCCATGAAATTGCAGAATGGATATGGTGGTAAAACCTGGGAGGAAAGCATGAGGCTATCAGAGGCATGGAGTTGCAACCTGCGAGAATATGAAAAGAAGTTATTTTGTAATCTAAATTGTATATGGAAATCCCTCCTCTCTCTCTATGCATATTTGGTCTTGGTCAAGTGTCTCATAGCTTTGTTAAAATATTGTAAATCAATTTATTTTAAGTTAGTAAATGTAGTGTCACGCCAAGTTCACAGTTCAGTAGGATTATATTTTAGAGCAAGGTTTTTATGCAACCTAGATTGCAGGAATTTTTATGCAAACCATCTATATGTATTATTTAAGTAAGTCACATGACTCACTAAAAATGTCATGGGACTAAAGTACACGAATGGTTTTTTCAAATGCCACTCTAAGTACACTGCAACCATTCACATTTTCCTATATTTTTATATGCAGATAAAATCACTTTGGATTACTTTTCCGGTGAAAATAGTCAAATACTGTGTTTTGGTAAAATTTATGGCAATCTAGCATTGTTTTGGAACTAAATAGTGATGTACCACTTTTCTAGTACTCGAGTTTCTCAAACTTGAGTTTTAAATGGTACTCGAGTTTAAGAAACTCGAGTTTCTAGTGAGCATTCCACCGTGGCACTGGTTGAGCTGGATTTTGGGAATTAAAAAATGCCAGCTAGTACTCGAGCTTCTTAAACTCGAGTAGTGTGTGTCTTGTACTCGAGTTTGGTGGACTCGAGAACTGTGTAATCTTACATATATAGTACCCGAGTTCCACAAACTCGAGTATGGCTCGGGTACAACAACTAAAAGCAACCAGACTCGTACTTGAGTTTATTGGACTCGAGTACTGTGTTATCAGTACCTAAGCTCGGGTTTATAGCAAAAGCATCCACACTCATACTCATGTTTATTGGACTCGAGTACTGTGTTAGTAGGACTCCCATAGACTCTATTGAAAGAAAAATTCATATAATAAACAAGTAAATATAAATGTTGTAACGTATGCCTAAGGATCCATGACATCCACAATGTGACGATGGTTACAAAAGTAACCTTGAGTTTGATCAAACACCCCAACAGGTGCACCTCAAAGGGCAGGCAAAATGCATATTCTAAAACGTGCACAAATTCATTTTGACAAAGGATATTAGTTACTTGGTAAGTCTCCAATGAATGTCTAAAACCCTAACTCAATTTTGGGTGAGTCATAGACCAAATTGTGTTATGTCACCCAAGTAAAATTTCAAGTCTTATTGCTTTTATATTAAGCTATATGCATAAGTCAAAACTAAAATCTCTTTCATGTAAAAAGTACATCATTTTGATCAACACTTTGGAGCCAAAATTTTATATCACCCATCTATCTAATCAAGACAGAGCAAGTCATGGAAAGTAGAAGACATTACCATAAGCCTTTATTAATTATCATGATAGCTCTTGCACAAGCTATTGCTGAGGATTTACTAAGAAATTACCTGAATGAACCTAATGAAAATGTTCAATATGGCCATCGATCTCTCCATTGTACTATATGAAGCATTTCCAACAGTAACCAAGTTTGATGATCTATCATTTACATTTACATATAGCGAGGAATTATAAATGGTAAAAACAATGACAAAAGCAATATTTTCACCGCTTCTGAATTTGTGGGAGGACGTTGAAAATTAGGCCTGGTTGAGAGCTTTGATGCCTACAACATATATAAAACAAGAAATACACATAAGACACAGCAAATAACCTATATATGGGGATTGAATGCAAAATTTTCTAATGGTAAGAAATAATAAAAAATCATTTGACCACAAAAAGAGGAATGTTACAATGGTTACAAGAAAGTAGATGTATACATTACATTACTTTTAAAAGTGTCCATAAGTCATAATTTCCTGTAAAGAGGAATATTAAGTATTAACATTGACCCCATAGTGTTATGTGCATGTCCGAAACAAATTAAAAGGTAAGACTAAACAGCTAATGATTAAATCTCGATTAAATCTACAACAAACCAAATCAAAGTCCCAGAAGTTTTTTGTTTCCTGATATTTGAAAGGAGTCTTGGGGTATGAAGACCATGTATTATTGAGTAGAAAGGTGAAATCATGGCCAACCCACAAATGACCTAACACCCTTAAGAGAAAGGAAAAAAATGAAAAACATTACATTACACATAGGGTAGTTACACATTACATTACATTAAATAATTAGTATGCAATTTTTGCGACAAACCAAATGACAATGCTAATGACTTTTTGGATGCATCCTATAGGGAAAGTAGCTTATAGTATAAATGCCATATTTGGACCTTAAAATTTTATCCAATTTTTCTCAAGTTTCAAAAATACATAATTGAATGGCATATAGCATGCATTTTGATCTAATGGCATATATCATGCATTTTGTTTCAAGTTGCATTTAGAAGGATGCCACGGTTCAAACTTAGAGTACCTAGTTCGCGAGACCACCACTCGTCGGTACCTCGTTCTGCTTAGGGCATGTTCTTCGATTATGCCCCTCTTGGTTACACAACCTTCATTGCACCTTCCTTCTTCCCTAATTTAATGGTGTGGTTCTTAGCCATTTCCTGCTCTCGTCCATTTCATTCCTGATTCTTGCTAAGATAGGGCGACCTTTATCTCGAATCAATCGGGGTTAGGGACAACCCTTTGAGTTTCTTTAGGATCCGACTATGATAATTTATCTTTCAACGCAGGGAAAACAGGAGCATAGCTGCAGAACAGTGCATTCATGCTATAACATGGGTCAATGTACTGCTCTGCATCGTGTTGATACCTAATACAAACTGCAATGACATGTGAACATGGTATCTTGTACAGTTTCCATTTCTAACATGTGCAAGTTCTTTGCAGCAGATTAACTCCATGTGTGTAATCCCCTTGTTTAGCAGTCCTTGGATTATGTGGTGTATCTACTTGATATGATTGTTGTTGCGCGCTTAATGTCGTCACCTTGTGATGCTCCGTCTTCTCCTTATTTCTCATGAAGATATATCCAAGGCATATTTACACCATTTTTCTCCTGAATTCAACTACGCTATGCTCTTATTGCAACGATCATTAAAGTAAGCATTCAGTTTGAATCATGTGTATTTCACCATTGCCATAATGGGTAGGCTGCGAGCACCCTTTAGAACACCATTGAAGCACTCGAGACGTTTGTAGTCATCGCCCCATAACGATAACCCTTGTCAAAAGTTAGAGCCCATTTGTCTTTGGGCACATTCTTCAGATATTGGTGCACATCCCGGTTGACATTCTCAATTAATTCGAAGGTGGCATTGAACTTTCGCTCCTGGGTAGCACTTACTGACCTCTATACTAGATTCTTTAAAGTTTCATTGTTTCATCTAGTGTTGACGTTATTGCATAGATAATGAAGGCAGTAACGATGTTCTATCATGGGAGGCTGCAAAAAGTCTCGACTAGTTTACTTAGGGGGGACAGCACCAGGGGTGGGCATGAATCTCATCTCATTTCTACCATGTACATCTGGGGGGGGGTAATGCCAATAGTCGGTGGGGGGAGACGTACGGGTGGTGGGTAACAGAGATGTAGTAGAGGATGTGGGTGGGCAGGTATCATCATGAACCATGGATGGGGACTGAGATGTGTCCCTATGGGTAAACGTATGGGATGGACCCGCATCATCGTGTGCCATTAATGGTAGTGGACCAGTCGCATGGCAACCCATGTCATATCCAGTGTCCAACCACATCTCATCTGCTGTTTGACTTGCCTTCTCCATGGTGTGGTCATGCACGGGTGTGTGACGCCAACTAGATGTGTGATGCCGACCAGATGTGGGACGCTGACTAGATGTATGACACTGATTAGATTGACGGCCTCCATGCCTTTAACGTCCACCTACTTACTGATTATGCCCTACAGCTGGCTCACTTGTGTTGCCTGCAACGTGTGCATCATCCAAGGTCAACCGACCGATCTCTTCAACAGCTTTCAAGGCATTAATACAGTTAGTGTAGATCTTGGACCCTGGTTCGCATTTTGCCATAATCTTCAACTGTGATTCAACCTGTCACAAGTATACAAGAGTAGTGTTAGTAGGTTGAACTAAACTATGTGAAGCGAGGTACATTTATAACAGAACAGTCTTTGTAAACTTACCAAAGTGTCCCAGTATGAGGTCTCTTTTGTAATATGGCGAAGAGTGACGGGATGAAATCACACAATATACTCATCATTATAGCTTATCTCCCTATGAAAGGTTGGTGCATCGGCAATTGCGGCGTGTGCATCTCATGAGAGTATATGCGTGGCATGTACTTCAACCCAGTTTCTTTCTAGCTTGCCCTGGAGTGTTATTTTGCGAAGTTCAGTTGAAGTATAGACATTGACCGGTATGCCTTACTTCATCCCAAACTGTCGGAGAACACATTCGGTGTGATGGCTTTCAACTACCCAAAAATGTATGAGCGGCAGGATAGACCTTCATATGTGTTGACCTGCTGTACAATATGCGGGCAAGGAACCCAACATAGACTTGTATGGCTCCTAGACAATCTGCAATGATACAACAGATGCAAACAACCGTATTAACAATATAATTAGAAAAAAATGTGTAATGAATGTGAACAATACATGCCAAAAATGTTTAACTCCGAAATAAAAAATATTTATTCATTCCAAAGCAAATTGTAAGTACAACAACTACATACCAAAGCGGTCCCCAACAAAGGGACAATATCTGATTTGGCCGTAGTGAAGCAAGCGACATACGATAAGCATGTAAGACGTGCATTGGATGTTCAGTTGTGCACTTAGCCCCTTTCCATCTAGCAAACAACACAGATATAACCTTTATATTAGTTACTTACATAATTCCCATGCGAAAAAGTTAATGTGGAAATGTAAAATGGTAACTATTTAAGATCCTACATACTTGATAACAAGTGGACCTGGGGGCAGTGCCTGGTGTGGATGCCTCATCACAGGACATATGTGTGGAAATCTCGCCCATGCCCACAACTGCACCAATAGCAATGCATCGCCAATCTACTTGGCTGTCTTCTCTGATGCTTTATAGAGGTGTCTATATAGCTAACTTAGTACTGCACTACTCCAACTATAATTCTTTCTATTGTTGATTGGATTGAAAAATTGTAGATACATAATTGAGAACCGTTTGCCAGATTTGTCCATTAATAGCATATCACCCAACATCCCCAGTATATAAAACCAAGCATACTGGTGTACAAGAACCTCAGTGGCGTCAGCCAGGAAAGGGTTGCTAAACCGCTCATCGAGCCATTTGGCTTTTACCTTCGGCCCTTCCATCACTACAGTGTTCTTACCAGCATCGACTTGTCTGTTCGGCGGCCTATGCCCTAGCAATTCGGCGCAGAGGTTGCCCCAATCTTGCATATGGGTAAATTCCACCACCGGCAAGCCATCTATAGGTACCCCTATTATAACCTCCATGTCTTGTAGCGTGATGGTCATCTCACCATGGGGCAAGTGGAATGAGTGCGTCTCCGACCGCCATCTCTCCACCAATGTCGTGATCAATGCATGGTCAAGGTCTATATTTAGGACTCGAAGTAGCCCATCTAACCTCACATTTGCGATATAAGCAGCAATCCGTGGATCTAACCCACCTTCTGGCACACTTATAAATTGGGGACGACAAGTCAGTACACCTGGCACTTCTTGCAAATGGAGTAGCATTGTATTAATAATAGCATTCATTAAGCACTTAATAAATATGCTTCAAACTTAAATGCCAATGCTAGGGACAAGTGCATAGTAAGAAAAATCTTTCTACTACACTACAATTTTGGACAAGTGCATACCTCACCTGCCGAAGGAGCATCCCAAAGCGAACTTGAACGATGCACAGGCTGCCTCGTCAACAAAGGTTAGATAAAGGGTCCTGCTCCATGTGGGTCCATATCTGGCATAAATTAAAGGTAATTAATGGCCCATTGTACTTAAAAGCAATCAAATACAACAATATGCATCCTAGAAGCCAGCCTAAACACAGGATAAACATGGAAACCAAAAGGATTGAAAGGAGATTTTGATGCATATCTAAAATTTTAAAATACCAACAAATTTCCCAAATTATAAATTTTTTTTTTCTAAATATACGAAATAGGCCATTCCCTCACTTCCCCTAGTAGTGGACAATGAATTTTGCCAACAAAATTTCTCTCAACAAACAAATTAGAGCAACCATCACTGAAGAAAGTGCAAACCTATCATGTTATCAAAATCACAACAGTTGAATAAAATATAGAAATTGTTAATTAGAACAACAACATAAAATAATACATCAATGTGATGAAGCCCTAACAAGTTTTCATAGCCACAAATTACCCATAAATTAATCACAATCCCAATTACCAACATATACCCACAAATAACCCTAACCCCCAAATGCTTAAACAAATATTGAGATAAGGAGAAGGTACCTTGTGATTCCAAACTGAAGATGCAGATCGAGGGTGAGAGTACAAAGCGTGAGCAAGACGGAGAGTACACAGCAAGAGCGAGAATGAGACTAAGAGGGAGATTGAGAGCGAGAGGGAGACTGAGAGTGAGAGCGAGAGGAAGACTGAGAGTGAAAGTACAGAGCGTGAGCGAGACAGAGAGTACAGAGTGAGACTGAGAGTGAGAGGGAGAGTGAGAGTGAGAGCAAGACTGAAAGGGAGATTGAGAGCGTGTGGGAGAGTGAGAGTGAGAAGATAGCAAGATTGAGAGAGTGAGAGGGAGATTGAGAAAGTGAGAGTGATGGGAGAGTAAGACTGAGTGGGAGAGAGGGAGATTAAGACTGAGTGGGTGTTAAAAACAAGGGCGTAAAAGTGTTTTGACCATACCCGAGTTCACTGAACTCGAGTATGGTGGACTACAATTATGTGGAACCCGAGCCATACTCGAGTTTGTGGAACTCGGGTACTGTATATGTAAGATTACACAGTACTCGAGTCCACCAAACTCAAGTACAAGACACACACAACTAGGTATGGAGCTAGAATTATTAATTGAGGGAGGCAGAAGTCTAAAAAAAAAATCGTAAAAATCCAAATAAGCATCCATTTAGTATTGTTAACAAATAAAACTATCGTTTCTTATATATTATATTTCAATCATCTATGAAAAGGGAACTAGACATTCGTTTAAATCTAAAAAATCATCAATGATTGTCATAGAAGGAATAATTATTATTACAAAGTAAACATGAATATAAGCACTATGTATAATGCGTTAAGTATAAATTTTTTACTTTTCTAAAGGTATAAATTCATACTTATCAATTTATAATTAATCAGTTTGCAATTTATGAATTTTTATATTATTAATTTATTAGCTAGTTATAGCACTATGAGTCACTAAATGTGGTTAAGTATCACAATTTTATTTAGTTAAGTTTGTGTGACATTTTATGCAATTGTTCTGGCTTTATTTTTGTTTAATTATTCAGCCACACTTGCCCATTGCCCCAGCCCACACCAACTGTTACTTCAATACCTATAGTGTTATCCAATCAAGACAGTGTCTTAGACAAAGAGATACAAAGTCAAAATACATAAATCAGTGTGTAAAAAGATTCCAAGAGATAGACAAAACACATAAATGCATATGGAGGAAGAGAGAAAAATCAAATGAGTCACTGACTCACTGGCTAGAGAGTCAGGCGTTGCAAAATGCAAAGAGAGAAGAAATACTTGCAATGATAATGGAGATTTGACTAGCAACGGTGAACGAGCGAAGTGTAAATGCGTGGCTGCTAGCGATGGTGATGAGGCATCAGCCTGCAGATTCTCTTCGACTCTCCCTTCAACTGGTATTTGGTGTGTTTTTTGTTTTTTTTTTGAGAATCAATTACGGAATAAGTTGGGTTGTAAATGGTTTTTATTTTGTTATCACAGTCTAAAAATGGGCTTACTTATTTTGTTAAAATTTTTAATATTGTTTAGGCTGAAATGGATTTTATTTGAGCTAATTTATGGTGTTGTTTGGGCCATTTTTGGGTTTAGAGTGCAAGAGTCTGGGGCTGATCTGTGTCATTGTTTGAGTATTTTTTTTGGTTTAAAGGGCCATGATTTTGGAGGGGGTCAGGTTTAGTTTTTCTTGGGCCTAACTTTTAAATCAAGCTCATTATATTTTTATTATATATATTTTATATATATATATATATATATATATAAAAGTTTCTCAAATATATATATTTTCAAAATATCAGGGGGGCATTGCTCTCCAATGTCAAACTGTTGCTCTGTCTCTGCACACAACTCGAGTTTAAGAGGCTCGAGTACTAGCTGGTATTTTTTAATTCTCAAAATCCAATTTAGCCAGTGTCACGGTGGAATGCTCATTAGGAACTCGAGTTTCTTAAACTCGAGTACCATTTAAAACTCGAGTACTAGAAAAATGCTAGATTGCTATTTAGTTTTAAAACAGTGTTAAATTGTCACAAATTTTACCAAAGCATGATATTCGGATATTTTCACCTTACTTTTCCATATGCTATAACTGTTTATAACTTGAATTTTTTCGAGTGATGCCTTTAAGTGCTTTAACCGGTTTTGTGCAGATGGTCTCGTAGACTGACCCTTTTGTGCCTTCTGCTTTAGGATTAAACTACATCAGGACCTCTCTGCTTTTACCTATTTTGGGGTAGAATTGTTTATTCGCTTAGCACATTAATGCAACCCCTCGTTCACTTCCATGGTTTTTCACTTTAATGTTTGTCGCTTTGCGTGGTTTGTCCACATATTCGATCCCTAAGTTGAGGGCTCTGATTCTGAACTTTCTCCTTTTACCAAAACTGGCGCACTAACCCAATTCAATACTCTACACCTACCAATTACGGAAATTCGATCAAATTGTTATATCACAAATTTTGGCAGAATTTTTTGAGCCTATAAATAAGGCTGTGTTTAGCTATATTGAATTAGGGTTTTACTAACATATGCTCCTTAGGCATATATTAGGAAACCATTTAAAGAAACTTTTTAGGAAAAAAAATGAAAAAGTGATTAACATTTTTGATAGCTTTTTCAAATCCTCACACATACATTAGACAAACGTTAGCATTAAAAAAATAAAATAGTTGCGTGTCATAATAAAATTGGTGAAACACAATATTAGATAGAGAAGCTGAAACAGAGGATGTGCGTTCGCAATGTGAGACAAAGAAGCTGGGATAGAGAATGTGCGTTTGATACGAACACACGTCCTCTATCTGAGCTTCTTTGTCTCATATTATGCTCCACCAGTTTTATCATGACACGCATCTTTTTTATTTTTTTAACGCTAACATTCGTTTTTCTTCAAATTCTAACTGTTTAAATTTTCCTATCTTTTTTTCTTTCACTTGGATCCCTCACATCTTCAACAGCATCAGCCGCATTGAATAATGCCGTGAATCTGGATGATGTTGATAATCTTTTCACTCTGGTAAATCGATCTGTAACTATAGCAAGAGCAATAGAGAGAAATAAGGTGAAAGAGAAGAAAAAAATGGCTAGTGACTATAATATTTTGCTACTTATTTATCTAACTTGAATTTCATTTCATAAGATATTTTTATAAAATCTAAGATTCCTGAATATAATTAGGCGAGTGATTTTAATAAAGGTTCATTCTTGTAGAATTAATCGTTTTTTTTGAAAAACTTACTGCCACAATTTTGTAAGGGCTAGGAGGCTTGCAAGTCCAGGGTATTGCCTCTTCTTCTCTAATTGTTCTTTACATATCCTTCTTTCGCTAACTCACAGACAAATACCTTTACAACTACAAAAACTAACCCCCAAAAACAAGAACGCTATCCTCTGTTACAGCTTCTCTGTCTCACATTGTGCTCTACTAGTTTTATTATGTGTTAAAAAAATAAAAGAGATGCGTGGCATAATAAAACTGGTAGAGCGCAATGTGAGACAGAGAAGCTGAAACAAAGGATACGAGTTTTTGTTTTGCGAAATATTTAGTAATTTATCACTGTTTTGAAACCCAAGTTCATAAAACTTAGAGTATGAAAATCAATTTCCAAAAAAATGTGACATGGTGGCAGAAGTTGATTTGGCATTTTATAATTTAAAAGTCCATATGAAACTCGAGTTTTTAAAATTCGAGTTTCCAGTAGTATAAAACTCGAGCTCTTGAAACTTGAGTTTCTTACAAATTAATGAGAGATAAACTCAGATTCCTATGCGTCGGTATCTCTCCTTTTCTTTTCTCATTTCATTGTTTTTACCTAAGCCTCAGTTGGAACTAGTCAAACCACGCCATCCTTCAGGAGCAAGTGTGGTCATTGACTCATTAGAGTCGACAAGTCAAAAACTCATTTAAGGAGCTTGTCTCACAAGCTTTACTTCATGTCAGAGATGTGGCATTCTGCGTGTGGGAAACGCTGAAGTGAAGAAGAAAAGTTGAAGGAAAAGAAGAAAAGAAATAGACTAAAGAAAAGGAAGTTATTCGGCCACTTTGGTGAGGAGAAGTTTTATGGTAAATTTATGATGTGGACTCCGGTTTTAGAGACATGGACCTCAGTTTTATGATACTTGAATTTTATAAATTTGAGTAATACATTACAAAGAACTCGAGTTTTACAAACTCAAGTTCTACGTATGTAACCTTCTTAATTAAAATAATACAGGTTAACGGGTGCCACCATGGCATTTTTTTGGAACTCAAATTTTTGAAACTTGAGTTACATGTCAAATTTGAGTTTTACAAACTTGAGTTGTAAAAATGTGATAAATTGTTAAATATTTTACAAACAGTAATAAATTGTTAAATATTTTAGTGGAAAATGATATTTGGTCCTCATTTGCCATTATGCCACCCTAGGTCGGTTGAAATGACTAGTGTGTGCGTAGTGCTTCTCACCATAAGGCAAAATGTGATTACTAACAAGTAACAACCCATGGCCATGGGGTCAGTTGAGAGGCTGAAATTATCTCCCATCAGAAGCTAGCCTAGTCATATCTTTATGTCAAATACGTAGTATTTAATGATTGCTAAGTTAGGAGAAATAAATTCAGTTGAGAGGCTGATATGTCTCCTATCAGAAGCCAGCCGAGACCTTAATCGACATATCTTGGCAGCTTTGTGACTTCATATTTAATTGCTTGAACCCCATTATCAATACTGAATTTAGGCCATGCGACATGGATGAGTAGCCTTATTTCGACGTTTAATTTGGGTTATAGCTGATTTGCCTAAACCAACATTACTAGAATAATGTGGCCGAAGGCCTCTCGAGCCTACCTCAAGTTCGGAAAGCAACCTCGATCCAACTAGGGAACCCAAGCAATTCATAAGCAATCAAAGCTCTCAAGGCTGGTGTTTATTTTATTCAGTTCCAAGTGATTTATTAATATTAAAAAAAAAAAGTTTGACTGCGTCCTATAACTTATGTCACTACCTAAATGTAGCAAACAACAAAACACAAGACAAAGAATGACGACTGGGGAAAATGATAGTTTAGTCTATATCGATCGGACATTTCATGAAACCACAAAACTCATTGCTAAACGACATATATCTAAGGATAGAATTGCATGAAAATTGATGGATTAGGAGTGATGGATTGACAGAAGAAACAAAATGGGGCTGTTGCAGAGCATGTTAAACGCAGTTGCAAAATGTCGAATAAGATGGTATTTATTTTTTAAAATTATTTGCAGCACATGAAGCCTACTTTGGATCAGGTGAAAGTTATATACTTGTGGAGGCATGATGCTAACTTTGATTCAATTCATACAATATTTAAAATACCAACAGAACCCATCCATGTTAGTGTTAGCTCCCACTTGTTTAATGTGGCATTGTACATGCTAACATGCCAAGACAAATAGACTGAATAGTGACTGCCGAATAAGAAAACTAACCAGAATACTAACGAACAAAACTACCCAGTAAACCAGTAATATTCCATATTATTGTACAAATAAATATAATGAGTATCAGAGTATGCCATGTTTAGAGCTAGGAAAAACTTTCAAATCCTTCCAACAATTAGTCTTGGATACTCTGAGTGAAAGAAAACCGCCTGCTTTTCGGAGCAAACGGAATGAAAGGCTTTTAGAAGAAAAAAAGGATGAAAGCCTATATATCTATGGGCAATTTTGCTTTGGAGTGCAAAGAAGAGAATCTTCTAGATGTAGAATTTTATATAACAAGTATGAACATTCTTTTTTGTGCAAACAGTTATTCTGAGTTCAAAGTTCTAGCTTTTCTTTATGTTTTCCTACTTCAATTTTAATTTCCTATCATTCCTTAAAGTAAGTGATCCGTGGCTTTTCTATCCTCGATTGGTTGTAACAATCTCTTATTAATAACATTTTTTTTCCTCATTTCCTATTAATAATAAGTTAATAACTAATAATAAACATATGTAGAGGCCTGCTTAATCCACCAAATGATGTAATATATTGGTTGTGAGAATCCCCTAACTTATTACATTATAAATTTATCTTTATCAAAATATACACTATGAATTTATCACGGTCAGCAAGAGACATAAAAGTTAAAAACACCCATTTTTGCATCCTTTGATTCCTTTTCTTTTTATTGTTGTTATTTTTGGCTGAGGTTTGCATCCTTTTCTCTAGAGGCAACCAACTTTTCCATCATTTTCTCAAACCTAGCAGGGCTCACGGGTACTAGGCTGCATTAATGCCACTGATATATCTTTCTTTATGCATCCTAATTTTTTTTTTTTCACGTGTTTTTCTTTGATTCTTTGTGATTAAGTTAACCTAATATATATATGTTCCATAAGCTCACCAAAGTTTCAAATGAAGAGAATACTTTTTCCACCAACATAATGAAGAGGATTATTCGCGTAATAAACCCACAATTAAAAGAAAAAGAAAAGCATAATATATGTTTTTATTAGACAAAGTTCACTCACCCGAAAAGCTTTGTCTTTGAACTACTTCGAAAAGTTTCCTTTTCAATTGTCTAGCCCAGCTCTGGAGAGCTAGTTTCTAAGGAAGTTTTCAATAAATCTTTCCTATTCTAGAATATTTTTTTTTATCACTTCCCTATGTTTCATCTCTCTCTTTGAGTAGTTCTCGCATCTTGCGGATATCAAGTTGCTTTTTTATAATGAAAATGGGCCTTGTTGGCCGCACATGCACGGTATGTGCAGCAAGCTGTTAACATTATACTCGACAAAGCATTCATGCAGTGGTTGGGAAAGTAATGATTATCTTATTAAATTAGCTGTGCATATAGTGTATACATAGAGGGTTTCACATTTTTTTGTCGGTTTTCATGCTTGTGTTAGGGGATAAACTTGGACAATAAGAGTGTATTTAGATACCGTTTATTTTGCTGAAACTGAAAATTTATTACTGAAAGTACTGTAGATAAAATTAAAAGTTCATTGAAACAGTACAATGGAGTCCATGAATAATACCAAAAAGTGCAGTGAGACCCTTAAATAGTAACAAAAATAAATTAAATAATAAAATAATTTTAATTTTTCATCTCAATCCAAACGCACATTAAGCAAATCACATTGTGCATACACTGTTAAGTATTGTTTAAGGGCATTGTCTTTCACACAAACAATGTAAAGCAATGATTATCAAACATACTACCTTTATGTGTTGGTTTCTATGTTTGTGTTAGGGGATGAACTTGGATGGTAAGCAAATCACATTGTGCATACATTGTTAAGTATTGTTTAAGGGCATTGTCATTCACACAAACAGTGTAGAGCAATGATTATCAAACATACTACCTTTATGTGTCGGTTTCCATGTTTGTGTTAGGGGATGAACTTGGATGGTAAGCAAATCATATTGTGCATACACTGTTAAGTATTGTTTAAGGGCATTGTCTTTCACACAAATAGTGTAGAGCAATGATTATCAAACATACTACCTTTATGTGTTGGTTTCCACGTTTGTGTTAGGGGATGAACTTGATTAGGGCATTGCCTTTCACATATACAGTGTAGAGTAATGATTATCACATATATTGTCTTTAAAAATATGTTTTTAAAAAAGGATATATACAAAGTGTGTAATAACAAGTGTAAAACAAGATTTTCCTTATGGTATACGTGCGATTGCCAAGCCCTAAGTTTGGTGTTTTGGGGCTTTAGAATTGGGTGCTTTGGGGTTTGTTGGGAAAAGGGCCAAAATGAGGTATCAAGTTATGTGCCTTTGAGCTCTGAAGAGCTTACTTCTTCTAGTAAGATAAAAGAAATGTTTATAAATATTGTTCCCTTATTTCTGTATGAAGTTCTTCTCAAAAAGAAGTCTGTATGAAGACCTTTTAGCATGTCATTATGACTGGAAGGAGGGCTATATATTTTTAGCCACTAGCTACCAGTTGCACATATAGTGCTAGCTTCCTAAATTGTTGGTTAGTTCATTGGAGATTTGTATTTTGGTCCAAATTTCGGTAGTTTTTGCATGACAAGTTGCCGTTGCACTGTGTAGACAATGCATTGAATGCCAGGAATCCATACATACAGTGTATGCGTGATAATTGCTACCTTTAGCACATGTGTTGTTGGCTTCTGTACTTGTGCTAGGGATTGAATATGGGATTTTGGACAACAAGCAAAGCTTCTTGTGCATAGTGCACACACTGTAAGCATGGCCAATTTTGCTTATTTGTGCAACTTGTTGGACGGTTTAGCTGAGTTTTGGCTACTGCGTATTAACTGTTGTTATGTACATATATGATCATTGACTAATTTATGAAAGTAATTAGGTATACGTATAATCTCATGTGACATCTCCATACAACCAAAAACTTAAAATGGAAGGGGGGAAGAAAGAAAATTAAAACAAAATTTTCTTGACGTACATGTCCTTTAATTTGTAACCACGAATCAAAAACTCAAACCTAAATTATTGACGTGCTTCTTTGTTTTGTTTGTTTTTTCAAAGGTTAAGTAAAGCGATTCATGTGATCAAAAAGAATGTACGTTGGGGTATACTTGAACCACTTTATGAAGTATGGGTTCCTAGAAACGCGAATTCTTCATTAAAAAAATAAAATTAAGGACAATGGTAATTAATTAACTAAATTAAGCAATGCCAATGGTGCTAAAATCATTTTATTACCTTCGTTTGCTCTCAGGAGAGAATCCATAATTAAAAACTGCTTGATTTCTAGTGTGAATGAAAGTGATTCCTTTAGGGTACGTGTGTCAACAGAAAATAATATAGACTTATACAGGAAAAAGGAAATGCCATGTGTTTAGAATAGCGAGCATTTTATAGCAGTAAATTTTTTTTTATTATGGTAGCTTTTTGACTATACTACGGTCGACGGATATATATTACATTTTCAAAGCTGCAGCAATCTTTTGCCTTGAAAATTTGGAACTTGAAGCAAAGAACGTATTCCAATGAAATTTTTAATGGGTACGTGTTATGTAGGGATAATGATTGACGAATAAAAAAGACGCACGCAAATATAAAGTGCATGTGCATGGACTAGCTGTCTACCCTATTGTCTTAATGGATTGGTCTTTTTTGATCCAGGTGCAAGGAATGGATTACATATAGGATCTGTAGCCCCATCAAATCATCAATGTGTCGTTCTGGAAAGAAAAGAAGGAAAAGAAGATTTATTATCCAATTATAAAAAGAAAAGAAGACGAAGACCCACAAAGGCATAGTTGACCAAATATGAGCCACAAACAAAACCCTTGTATGTTAGAGGAGTAAATCACTCCTCATTTTTATCCCTACAATCCGGTTTAATGGTTCTTAACCACTCTTTTCATCATTCAGTTTAATCAATAAGATTTCCCAATGATTCTCAAAAAAGAAAAAGAAAAAAGAATTGCCAATGTGCTACAATTAATTAATCCTTCGGTTTAATAATTTCATAAAATAAATTTCTCTACCATTAATCCTACAAAAATATCTAACTTGTCCAATATATTAATTTTAGAAATATGTTAATGAGCGTTGGATTGTACTAGATAAAGAGGAAATAAGCGGATTCCATTGCATTGAGAATAGTAAAAGCAAATAAACAAACAATCCTTTTAACTAAATGTTGTCTGGCTCCCAAAAAATAGTTGATAAATTCTAATAAAAAATTAAGCCTTAACCAGTTCACTTCAATACATGTTTATTGGACCCTTAGTTTTAGAGTCAATATGAATCACACACACTTATATAAATAGCACACAATGCAATGCCTGACTACAAAGTACAATTATCTTAAGAATGATATGCTCAAAGTACAATCATCTTAAGAATGACATGCTCTATGTACATTCTACGCCACACATGTGTTAATTACTCAAGTCGGAGCTACACATACACATGTGACCCTTCAAATTTTTAAAATTTTATTTATAGTATATATAAATCACTGTATTAAACTTTTTAGTTTGATCCACAAAAATAAGAGTTGACCCTCCCAAAAAACCGAGTCGGGCCCTATAGTTACATTAAGAAATAGAATTGATCAACTGTCCCTATGGTTATGGAGGAAAAATATTGTTTTAAAGTTTTCTATTTTTTTTTCCCGGTAAAATTTACTCTAATATTATGTATTTGTTGAAGTTTTGGATTATACATGACTTTGGGGACTTCATTGATTCTATCGAAATTTTTATTCACTTAAATAGATAATTTGGTGATTTATATTGACAAATGAAAATTTTAAGACTTTAACTATATAGATGATAATAGATGGATTTTTCTATGAAAATTTTAATGATAAGAATTATTAAGGTATATTTTTTTTTAAAAATTTTGTTATATATGTTGGACAAAATGAGTAAGACGTTCATTGAAATTTGGGTCAATTTCAAACAAACTAATGTTGTGTTTGCAATTTAGGGTCTGTTTGTTACTGTTGTTTAAACAACATTACATGTATTTTCACACACTTTTTTATCCACAAGTATTTTCAAAAAATATAAACGACGTTACTAGAATAACATTACCAAACAGACTAGTGTTATTTGCCATTGAGGTATCATAAAGGACAAAATTTACCCATTTATTTCACTTGTCCAGTTGGTCTCTCAAAATAATCACAATAACTTTAAACCCTTTTCTGATGATTGTTTTATAGTATGCAATTACATCCGGACTTCTTTTACTTTTACTCACTTGCTTAGGACCTAACACCCTCACTTTTATGTTCGTCACTTTGTATGGCTACTACATATATATTCAATCCTTTAAAGTTGAGGGCTCTCAACTTTCATCTTTTATAAATCAATAAAGTGTTTTATTTATTTATTTATTTTTATAAAATTCCTATAAATCAATAAGATTAGAGACACAAATTGTTTTATCATATTTTGTTTTTATAGTTGTTGAGATTACATACTATATGTAATTGCTACTAATAAATATCAATAATTATAGATATATAAAAATGATATTATTTCAATCACAACTTATCACATTAATATAGTTAAAAAAGAAATTAGGAAAGATTTTATGTCCCTCTTATCAATCTTTATAAGAATTGGTGCACTAAGGCAATTCAATATTCCACAGCTGCCAATTACGGAAATCTAATCAAGTTGTTAACAATTTGGCAAAATTTACATGAGCCTATGAAGGCCTTGTTTAGCTGTCTTGAATTATATGAGACACTAATCAATTTTTTTGTTTAAAAGAGGGATTCATGGGAAAGTAAAATCCTTTTTCTTCTATATATGGCCAGGAGAAGCCACTGATTGTTCTATTAATTTTCAAGAGTGATTTATTATAAAAATTAAAAGAGTTTTGACTGCATATAAATGCCTCACTCTGATAACAAATCACAAGACAAAGAACGATCTAGGGAAAATGATCGATCATAAAACTTACATCGTACATTAATTTAGGTTATACTAAAGGACATCTAATCAACTTGAATGATTGAACTACACGTACACCATCATTATATTTCATTAAGAATGAAATTGCATGAAAATTGGTGGCCTAGAAATGGATGTGACAAAAAAAACAAAATGGGGTAGTTGCAAGGCATGTTAGAGGCAGTTGATAAATGTCGCATTTTAATTTTTTAAAATTACTTTGCATCACATGAAGCCTACCTTGGATCAGATGAAAGTAACACACTTGTGGAGGTAGATGCTAAACTTTGCTTTAATTCATAGATTAATTTAGTTAAAATACCAACAAAATGTGTCCATGTTAGCTCCCACTTATTGTAGCATTGGGCATGCTAACATGCCAAGACAAAGAGTAACTGCCGACTAAGAAAACTAAACCAGAATACTAACGAAGAAAACTGCCCAGTAAAGCAGGAATATTTCTTTATTATTATACAAATAAATTATATGAAAAATAAAATTGTGTATGCCATGTTTAGAGCTATGAAAAGCTTTCAGATTCTCCCCAAAAATTCTTGGATACTCTGAGTGAAAGTAAACCTAACCTGCTTTTCCTAGCAACACGACCAAACAGCCCAATGGAAGGAGATTCTGCTTTGGAGAGCAAGTAAAGAACCTTTAGATGTAGATTTTTATATAACAAGTACGAACTTTCTTTTTTGTGCAGCACTTCTATAACTTCTAGCTTTTCTTTCTTTCTTTCTTTTCTTTTTCCTACCGCAAATTTATTTTCCTATCATTCCTTAGGGCAAGTAGTGATCCATGGCTTTTCATTTCTTGATCGGTTGTAACAATCTCCCATTAATAATATTTTTTTTCACATTACCTTTTAATAAACCAATAATAAACATATGTAGAGGCCTGATTAACCCACCCTATGATGTATATTGGTTGTGACAATCTCCTAACTTATTGATCAATTTGTCACGGTCAGTAATAAGAGGCATAAAAGTTAAAACACCCCAATTTTGGAACTTTGCATATCCTTTCCTTTTTCTTTATTTTGGATGAGGTTTGCACCCTTTTTCTCTGGAAGCAACTGACCCCCAACCATTTTTTTCAAACCTAGTAGGGCTCACGATTACTTAGCTGCAATGTGGCCGATATTTCTTTATTCATTTGTATATATATATATATCTGATATTTGTTTTCAATGTATTTTTGTTTGATTCTTCGTGATTAAGCTAACCTAAACTTGTCCATGACCCCACCACCATGCCACCTGATCACACAAAAGATTTTACATTTTAATCCACATATAAACACACCCAAATCCATATTCAATTTTACAATATATTTGAGTGTCAATTTGTGATAAAATTATAACATCTATGCATCAAATCAACGTATTTATTGAAAAAGTGAATTTAAATACATCAATGACAAAATAACACTCAGGCATATTATGAAATTTTTTTTTTTTTTTTGAGAAAGTGGCATATTATGAATTTGAGTGTGCATTTAGGGGTGTTTCTAAAATTTTCCTTTACTCCGTGTGATAATCAAACTACTAAAAAGTAAAAAAATAAAATAAAAAAATAAAACATAGTATAACTTTATTAGACAAAGCTCCCTCACTCCCATAATGCTTTTGTTTTTACGTGGATCCCACATTTGCTCTTCCACTCGGTCCTTAAATACCCACCCCCTCCACTTCGTTCCTTCCCTTTTCCCCTTCCTTCTTCTCTCCGGTTCACTCTTTTAGCTTGTTCTCTGTTTTCTTCAAAAATCATGTCAACTTTTTTCTCCCAAGAACCGGACCAATTCCAATGCCCGGTTCCCGAAGAAAACCCGTTCACGCCAGATGAACTCCAAGAAATCTTTTCACTCTTAGAGTCAGGAGGAGACTGTGTCTCCCTCAGCCCAAACTCCGGTTCAGAGGGCTCGAGCCGGGCGGTTTACAATGACAATGAGAAAAGGCTGAGGCGCATGATATCGAACCGGGAGTCGGCCAGGCGGTCCAGGTGGCGAAAGAAGAAGCACGTAGAGAACCTCTCGAGCCAAATGAACCGGTTGGAGTTGGAGAACCAGGAATTGAAGAAGCGGTTAGGCTCAGCTTTACGACAGTGCCACGTTGTATGGGGCGAAAATGAGCGCTTAAGATTCGAATCTGTAGCTCTACAGGCTAGACTTTCGAATCTGTATCGGATTTTATTTACCATGCAAGCACAATAAAGATAAGCTTTCAAATCGTAAAGTAACTTGTATTAAAACTCTTTATGACCTAAATAAAAAGCTCTAAATTTGCACAAACTTAGAGCTCTCTAGCTAGATTTTCTCTCTCTCTCTCTCTTTCCCAAAGCATAGGAATCAAGGCTGGTTGGTACATTTGGCAGCTCACTCATTGAAACATTAGCTCTTTCTTTTGAGGAAAAAAAAAAAGGTGTAGTGGTTGTAAGATATCATCACGTGGTTGGACGATGTAAAGATTTGATGGGTCTGCTTTTGTTTTTTTCTTTTTTGAATTAGGTATTCAATTTTATATGTTTTGCTAGTGATGAAGTCAGGGCCACCAATTATATGTTGGGCGCTCCATGCTAATCAGCAATATATATATATAATTTTATGGGACAGTAAAGGTAAAGCTATGCTCAAGTGTATATATATCTGTGTTTTGGTCAATCGGTGCGATCTTTGTTTCTTCCTCATTAATCGCCATGGCCCATGGATACATCATATATAGATTGTGTCATTAATAAAGTTGAATAATATATATATCCATCCAACCAAAATATCAAAATGAAAGGACACCGAAGAAAATAAAAAACAAAAGTTTCTTGGAAGTCCATGTAAATGTTGTTTGGAATTTAGTTATTCTAAGGACATAACTCTTTGTGCTACATGTACAATTTTTGTGACAATTTTTTTCGTGGCATATTGTGATAGGCTACTCATCACTTTTATATAAACCTCTCATTTTTTCTTTATCACTCACAATCAACTACAACAATTAAAAACGGCAACTTAAAGGCACCCTATTATTTTATAAACTATGTTTTCTTTCAGGAGAGAAAGTATTAAAGATTGCTCGATTTCTATTTTGTGAATGACTGCTCTCTAAAGAGTCATTGGATAATTACATAGTTATAGACACTCACAATCAACCACAATAGTAAAAAACTCAAACCTAAAGGTGCTCAATTATTTTATAAAATATGTTTGTTTCCAAGAGAGAAAGTATTAAAGATTGCTTGATTTCTAACTCCTCTCTAGAGAGTTATTGGACAACTACATAGTTATAGACACCATTGGGGGAGAAACACCTTGAGAAAACTCTTTTAGTAATTAATATAACACATAAAGACACAACTTAACCTAAAAAGCTTAAGCCCAATGTGTACGAGCTTGACTATGTTATATTAACCACTTATTTTTCTTATTAGTATCTAACGTGAGACTTCATTCATTAACCAACCACACTACTCACAAGTGAATATTCCAAAAAATGCCCCCCTTCACGTGTAAGCCTTCTACCAAGTCACTTGTGGCACCTCGGTTAGTCTCCCTCTTGAAAGGAAGAACAATCCAAGTCTCCCTCTACTCAACCATGTTTAGGGCAAACATGGGAGTCTTTGTTTCACAACTATAGGACTCACCAATACACAATCACTTTGACTCACTGCTAGTAGAATCTCTACTAATCCAACTACACTACTCACATATGAATATTTCAACATACACTATAGTGAAAAAGGTTCGTTGACCCTGGCATTGCTATAAACTAACTATTCTTATTGTTATGGGTAAAACTTAGATGCATACATGCATTAAGATACTATACCTAAATTTTATCCTATTATTATTGTTATTATATGTGTCTTTTTCAAAACTCTTGCAATAAACTACTTGTATTAGTATTTTTATTTTTATTTTGTTTCGGTCATGAAAAACTAATGCTAAAAATCAATTTATTTAGTTAACACAATCTTGTTTTGATGGCTTATTATTATTATTGTTGTTAGTGTCCGGTATCCATTTTAGGAAACCTTTTAAGAGAAATCGAAAAACTATAAAAAAAATTGATCACTTTTCCAATTTTTCATAAAAAAGTTTCATTTTTCATAAAATTTTTTCTAAAATAGTTTACTAATATATGTCCTTATTATTATTATTGTATGAACAAGACTATAACTAAACACACACACCCTCTCCATCTTTTTATTCATTAACTAGCCAAGACCCAAGATGTGTTATAATATATGCCATGCAGTGACTCCAGCTAGAAGTCTAGCTTCAAAAACTTGCCCTCTATTTCCTAACAACAATATAAGTTTTGTTTTAATTAATGTCAGTCTTATAAATTTTAGAATCCCGACTACTACTCATTTAAATAAATAAAGATATCATTTGCACTATTTTTACTTCTTCTATAGATAGATTCAAGTTACACCTAGTGTAATTTTAAAATAAGTAAACAATTTTTAAACCGTTTTTCTTTTTAGTTACATATTTTTTAAACCTTTGATTCTACTGCAACTAATGGTGGTTAAAATACCTCAAAATTCACATCCTCACTCTTTTTTGTCTCTCCTAATCTCTCTCTCTCTCTCTCTCTACATACCCATCCAACTCTCTCCCTCTTTTTTCTCTCTCCAAAGTTTGTCTCTCTTCCTCATATCCATATAAACCGTAAACTCCAATGGCTTCTCTAGTTTAGCGACAACACAAGACCAGAGATTAGTGAGGTTTAAGTGAGAACATGCAGAGATCTTACACCACAACTTGTTTTATTTATTTATAATTTATAATTTATAATAAACATCAATTTTCATCTTAACTCATAATTTTTTTAAACAAATCACCATATATCTCTGTGAACAAGGTGCCAAGAAATCTGTGCATTCCTCTAGCCACACTTGTGAAGTAGAATTTACAGTAGCAATAGAGGCCAATGTTGAAGCAAGTCCATTACATTTTGATGAACAAACTCGTACCTCTCAAGAATCTTATAATTTAACTAACACATTTTGGTGTTTTTAATGAAGATGTTCAAGGTTGAATCCCCCTACCCCAACTACAAATTAAACACCACCACCCCCACGGGGGCCCCAAAAAGCTCAATAAACAGAGAGGCAATTCCTTATGAAAAAGTCAAATAACTGAACCTGCTTTTGCTTTTGCTTGGATTTAGTCTTCCTTTTTTCCTTTTTTTTTTTCCTCCCATTAGTTTGAGTAAAGGAGACTGATATTTCACTTTCAAGAATACCAATTGTGAAGACAATCTTTCTGTTGGGGACTTTTGCTGTTTTGCTGTCCAGGAACACACTCAAAAAATAAATAAATAATCTACCACTAACTTATTTTTTCAATTTTATTTTATATATATATATAAATTGAAGAAGACTTTTACTTTCTTTGTAAGAATGAAGATTCTTAATTCCCAGCACCTTTCTAGCTAGTTTAGATATGATTTGCACTCCAATCCAGCATACATAATAAAAAAAATCAAAACAAGAATGAAGATTCTTAATTTCTAGCACCTTTTTATAGCTTAGATATGATTGGGTTGTATCCCGCATGCATGATAGGAAAAATCAATACTAATTGGCGTTGCATCCCACCAGTGCAAATAAATAAATAAAACTAGCTAGGACCCAAGATTGATTATAAATATATGTTAGGCAGAGACTCTAGCTTTTAAAATTTGCTCTCTAATTCCTGACTGGAATATAAGTTCTGTTTTAATTAAAAGTCTTACTCATATTCATATGTTTAAAATCCCAAATAGCACTGGTTTAAATAAATAAAGATGTCATTTGCACTACTTTTTACTTTCTTCTGTGTCTTGTAGCTTGTATAAATGATTAAAATAAAAAGCATTCATAATTAGAGGCTAATTCTTTTTGATGAAAAAAATCAGAGGCTAATAAACAGAAGCAATTCCATATGTAAAGACTGAACCTGCTCTCTCTCTCTCTCTCTCTCTCTCTCTCTCTCTCTCTCTCTCTCTCTCTCTCTCTCTCTCTCTCTCTCTCTCTCAAGACTATTTTGCTGTTTTGTCGGCCTGGAACACACAAAAATAAAACTACCACTAATTTATGTTTTCAGTTTTATATAGTGTAAATTTTTATATAAATTTAAGAAGACAATGATTGAACTTATAATCTACTGTTTTGATATCACATTAAATTAACAATTGTCACAAAAGCTTAAGTTTAAACATTTGAGATAATCAATAAAATATATATATATATATATATGTGTGTGTGTGTGTGTGTATTTTGTTATCTTTTCCTTGTATTTTGTATTTTTTTAGGCGTTAATATTTTCTTTGAGGTATTTTATTTTGTTGCTATTTTCTTGCTTAAATATATATGTAGATTGCTATGAAGTTTAGTACAACATGAATTAGAGATGATTTTTATATATAATATAAAAGTATATAGAGCATTGTTTTCATAAGTTAGGATTAATCTATCAAAGAAATTAAATGTTTATCTTGAGTTAAGTTAAGAGAGAATCTTTTTCTCATTGGCTCATCCCACCTCTGATTGAAGACATTATATTTTGGTTTCACAATTTCTTTGGTCCTTTTTCTCTTGTCCTCCGAGAGGCCAACACTGCAACTCATGCATTCGTTTGCTAATTCCCCCCTCTTTATTTTGGGTTCTTGTTAAGCAGATGAGAATCGTTCCTCTTACCTTTTGTCTCTTTTTTTTTTTTAATAAAATAAAAAAAGTAAAGGATATATGTATGTAAACATTTTTTATAATACATATATATGTGTGTGTGTATATAATGAATTATGTTAAAATATAATTTTTTTTAATGTAAAATAAAAGCTAGCTCTCTAAGTTTCAATATATTTAATTTGACTTACCGGCCCCTAAATATTGTTTCCCACCATTGATGTCAAGATCTATTTAGCCTTATCACCATTCACTGTGTGTTTATCTAAACTTAAACATTAGCTTATTTATAATTTTATTTAAAGTCTTACTTATTTAAGTAGAATTATAGTTTAATTTAACTTAATTAATTTTTAAACAAAATAAGTCAATAAAAATAAAATATCCCAAATTGACCCATGAAACTACATGCATGATCAGGTTAGTGTGTTTTTGGTCAGTTTATTTGCTGCCAACTTTTTTTACTTAAAGACGAGACAAAAGTAATTCTAGCAAAAAATGAAATTTAAAGAAGTCAGCTTATTTGTTAAACCAACTTTTTCTCTCACCTTTAAACAAATATGTTTTTTGAGAAGGACCTTGAAACAAATAAATTAAGTTGACCAAACACACTAAAATACTTCATTTTAGTATGCACTTCATTCTGGTACGAGAAATGGCTTTGGTAACTTAGAAGTTATAAGAAACAAAGCAGCGGCAATTGTCTACTCTTTTATGACCAACATAACGATCTGATTGCTAGAAATATGCAATATTGCTTAAATCTCTCATGAGAAAAAAAATTCAATTTAAACAAATAAATAAACACACACACACACACACACACACACACACACATATATATATATATATATATATATAACATTTTCAAAGTTTCAGATATCTTCGGCCAATAAAATTTGGAATTTTTTTTTTTAAAAGAATAAAATTTGGAACTTGAAGCAAAGAAACCATCCTTTAGAATTTGCACGTGTTTAGTTAGTGTTTAATTTGAATAATGATTGATGACTAAGAAAAGGCGCATGGAATATTAACCTTTAAATGTCTTAATTAAGATCCTTTTTGATCCAGGTGCAAGGAATGGATTACAAATTGGATATGTAGCCCCCATCAAATCATCAAAGTGTCATTCCGGAAACAAAAGAAAGAAAAAAGAAGATTTGATTATCCAATCATAGAAAGAACAGAAGACGAATGGAGTCTTCACCCGCAATGCATAGTTGACCGATATAGGCCACAAAACCCCAATATCTTAGGGGAGTTATCACTCATAATATTTATACCTACAATCCTGTTTAATTGTTTTTATTAACTTTTCCATTATTCAATTTTATTTAATTGAAAAGAAAAAAAAAAAAAAAAAAACTCTATATCCTACACAAATATCTAGATTGTCAATATTAATTAATTATGAATCACACATGCTCATGTAAATACAAAATAATACTTTTTAATTAACGAAATGCCTCTGGCTCCAAATAGGCTATGAATCACACATGTTCAAGTAAATACTAAATAATACTTTTTAATTGATGCAATGCCTTTGAATACAAATAGGGTTAGCTGAGCTTTATCAAGTATTGAATGTTCAAACTCGACTTGACATCAAAAGCAAAATGTTTAAGCTCAACTCCAGCTCGAGCTCGAGCTCAAGCCAAGCCTACCAACAATGTTTGAATATAAGCTTGTCAAAAAATTCCAAAAGCTTGAGTTCGACTTGATTTATTAGTCATGTTTAGCTTAAGCTCAAAATTAAGCTCTTGAACTCGAGATCCAACAAAAGTATATTAGCAAACCCATATTAAGCATACTGTTAAGTCCATTTGGTTTGGACAAGTGTTCCTAACTCCCAATTAATTATAGACTTAGTAAGATATGAGTTTATATTTTTCAGGCTCATGTCAAACTTAAACTAAGCCCATAAATTAGCTTAAGCTTGGTTGTTGTCTATTAAAACTTATTATTCACAAGCTTGTTCATAAACAATCTTTTTTTGCTTGAGTTTGGCATGTTTGTTAAACAAGCCTAAAACAAAAGATCAAGCTTGACTTGTTTATATAAAGAAATAATTATAAACGAACTTTTTATTAAGGCAAGTTTAATTTATTTATAAACAGTTTAATTTATTTATGGTCCTACACTCCTGGCAATAGAGTATAATCAACTTATTAAGAAAAACACGATTGACTTTAACCTTATGCCTACGCCTAGGCCATATAACTGTTACTTGTTATTTTTTTGTTAGCCAACTGTTGTTGGCCAAAGTTCATATTTGTTGTCCTTTTTAATTTTTTTTTTTTTAATGTTTTTGTAATATTTTTTGCACCCTCACTTTCTTCATTGGTAAGTTCTTAGACGCGGCCCACGAAAATCATATGTTAACAAAGTTAGAAAAAAGTAGAGATTTTCTTTTTGACCCAGAAGCATGGATTATTGGATAATGACGTGAACTATCACCAAATAAAGGTAACGAGGACAACAAGATTTGATGTGATTGTAGTTGTAATCCATTAATTTGTGACAGTGATAGCCGCATATACCGAGCAGATCAGAGTTGGCATGTTTGACGGCAGTAGTAAATAACATTGGAATATTAATTAATATTATAAGAAATATAAGAAAATAGAATAAAATAACTATTACTTTTGATTTGTTTTGGTGGTATTGCAGTGATGTAAAACGTATAGTACAGACTTTCGAGTAAAGAAACTGTTAGAAGTTAATACAAAGAAATTCAAAAGGTAGAAAAGTTTAGTAGAAATGATTAGAACAAATAACAGAATTGCATGAAATTTGGGGATCAGAAGAGAATATTTGTGATATCAAAACTCAACCCTTTAAGGAGAAATTATAGAGTCATCTGGTGGACTACGTCATTTATCCATTATTCCACTAAAAAATTATCATTTGATTAAAATTACTAAGTCAGTAATTAATTTCTGTTTAAAAAAATTTTCTAACTAATAATTTTAAACAAATGAAAGTTTTTTAGTAGAATGGTGAACCACATCACTTGTTCATCATGTGGATATTATAATTTCTCCCCTTTATGGCGATGACTTATGCCGCTTTTTTAGCAAATTCTATATATATGTACACTAATTTATTTTGTTACAATTTTCAATTTAAAGTCAGAATAAGTCCCTTGTCTATTCTAGGACTTTTGCTAGAGTTCATAGAATTTGGTTTTGTAAATTTCTTTTAAATTTGAATTTTTGGAGTGTTTTTCAGGATTTCCTTTAAGTCTCCTCTAGTCAACTCAAGATTTCTTTTCTTATTCATATTACATTGTATCCTCCGAAGCAATTAAGAATTTCATTAATTTCCGTTTGTCATGTCATATTTTCTATACATTAGTTGTCAGTAAATACATTTTTTACACATATAAAATGTTAAGTACTAAACTAAAACGTTAAAAAGGTAATGAATCATTTTAAAACATAGGACAAAGGTTGAGAACCAAATGCGTAACTGAACCAAAATTAAATTATCTCCTCATTAGGTTAGTGATTGTGGATTGCAAATTTTTCATTGCTTTTTGTACAGATACATGCTAAATTTGTGATATGTAGGTTCCCTGATGAGTATGCCTTACAAGTTTGCACATTTATACTTGTTTCATGAAATGTCATATTATATACCTCAGGTTTCAACTCTCAAGTAACATCAATCACATTAGTTTTGGATTTTGTATGTTTCTTTTTTCTTCTTGGATCACTCTCCACATCAAAAGCAATCACATATGTTCGCAGCAGACATAATGGCCTCATGATTTAGGCCCAGACAAGTTGTCCAGGTGAGACTGTTGAAGGAATCTGCACAATTGAGGATGATAACCACCTAAAAATCATGAGCATGGTTGGCCTAGATTGTGGATTAGCATGTAAGCAAGCAGTTGCAATAGTTGCAATCTTTATTAGTTCATCCCGAACTTGACCCATGGAAGGTTGAAGGCGTTGGTCCAATACATCCTTCAGCAATATGTTAGCCGAGGGGACAATGCAGAATAGATGAAATCACCAGGATGATTTCCTTTGATCACTTCAAGTGCTAATATTCCAAAACTATAGAAATCACATTTCTCGGTCACCTGCATTGTGTGAGCAAGCTCTGCCAAAGAAACATCCTTTAGAATTTAATTAAGATCCTTTTTTTTTTTTTTTTTGGTTTTAATCAAGGAATGGATTACATGTTGGATGTGTAGCCCCATCAAATCATCAAAGTGTCATTCTGGAAACAAAAGAAAGCAAAAGAAGATTTGATTATCCAATCATAAAAAGAACAGAAATCTTTACCCACAATGCATAGTTTGATACCAATATCAAGCTTGGATTGTGTATATTTCTTTTTCTTCATGGATCACTCTCCACATCAAAAGCAAACGGAGATTGTGTCTGTACACAGAGAATAATTATGAGATATCAAGGTATTCGATGATGTCTGTAGGTGCATATGTTTGTAGCAGACATAGTAGCCTTATGATTTAGACCCTGACTAGTTCTCCAGATGTGACTGTTGTAGGAATCTGCACAATTGAGGATGATAACTGCCTAGAAATCATGAGCATGGTTGGCCTAGATGGTGGATTAGCATGTAAGCAAGCAGTTGCAATAGTTAAAATCTTTATCAGTTCATCCCGAACCTCACCCGTGGGAGGTTGAATGCGTTGGTCCAATACATCCTTCAGCAATATGTTAGCCGATGGGGACAATACAGAATAGATGAAATCACCAGGATGATTTCCTTTGATCACTTCAAGTGCTAAAACTCCAAAACTATAGACGTCACATTTCTCAGTCACCTGCATTGTGTAAGCAAGCTCTGCCAAAATTTGGGAGAGTTGAGAGTCATCATTATTGATTTATTGATGCTTTCTTTACTTAAGGTAAAATTGACAAAAGTGTAAAATAATTTTTACCTGGTGCAACATATCCATATGTGCCTGCAAAGCTTGTCCAATTTGATGAGTCTTGCTTCAGAAGTTTAGCAGTGCCAAAATCAGAGACATGAGCTTCATAATTAGAATCCAGCAAAACATTCTTGCTTGATATGTCTCTATAAACAATTGGCGGTGAACAATCATGGTGCATGTATGCCAAGGCATGTGAAACCCCTTTAACAATATTCACCCTTCTACTCCAATCCAATTCTTTAGCTTCTTCTTCTTTGCTTAGGATTGCGGCCAAGCTGCCCTTCTCAAGGTATTCATACATCAACAACGATTGTTGTGTGCTTGAACAAAAACCATATAGTTTCACAATGTTTCGGTGCCGAATTTCTGTTAGTGCCACTATCTCATTATGAAACTCCTTCTGATCTGTCAAATCACCATCACATGATGAAGCGTGGATTTTCTTTACAGCTATAATATCACCTGAAGGCAATTGTGCTTTATAAACGCTTCCATATCCACCACTCCCAAGGCAATATATGGGATCAAAATTCTCAGTGGCTGCTAAAATTTCTTTATACATTTCTTTCCCATCAAAGGTTGATATGGGATACAAATTTTCATTTTGCATATTTCGTGGCTCTCTCCCTTTTCTTATAAAACTTGTCAGTCCCATAAATGCAAATAGTAGTACAAATACTCCCAAAAGGGGAAATATGATCATGAACACGAGATTATGAATTCTCTGTTTTTTGTCTGTGGTGACCAGTTGACAAGGTTGTAGTCCTTTCACCTCTCCACACAATCCCTTGTTCCCCTCCAATGCTTCAATTGGAGCATCTTGAAATGCTTTGATGTTGGGAATCTGACCCTGGAATTGATTGTATGCTATGTTGACATCCAACAAGCCGTACAGTTTCTCAAAAGCTGTTAGAGTACCAGAGAAATTGTTATGGGATATATTCATGGTCTGCAAGCTTTGCAAGTTCATAAACTCCATTGGTACCTCTCCTGTGAGATGGTTATGACTCAAATCTAGCACAGACAACTGAACTAACTTTCCCACCTGAATTGGAACTCCTTGGCTGAACTCATTGTAGCTCAAATTCATATAAAACAGGCTTGAGAAGCTACCTACACTTCCTGGAATGGACTTGCTCAATTTGTTATTGGACAAGTCAACATAATCAAGGTTTGTCAAGGATCCAACCTCTGAAGGTATACCACCCGAAAGTTGATTGTTGCTCAATATAAGCTTCAACAAAGAAGTCAACCTTCCCAATTCCTTAGGAATCTCCCCAACTAAATGATTTGAAGAAAGATCAAGAACACTTAGTTTAGTTATGTTTCCTATCTCAGATGGTATGGTACCACTAATATTATTTCCCCCAAGTTCTAGATCTGTTAGTATTGAGCTCCTTCCCCAGTTAGGTGAAAGTTCACCATAAAGTTTATTGTTGGCAATGTTTATGTAATACAAGTTTGGATAGATGCCAAAAACTTCAGATATATTTCCAGTCAGTTGATTTCCATCTAGACGAACTCTATATAAAGTTGTGCAGTTTCTCAAGCTTTTGGGAATTGGACCTGTTAGATTATTACCATTTGCAGTAAAGTTTCGAAGCAATCCATTTTGGCAAATATTTTGAGGCAAATAACCTGTCAATTTGTTTCGGGCCACTCGAAACACAGTCAACTTCATGAGATTTTCCACCTCTTGAGGAATGGAACCAGAGATTAGGTTGTCACGAACATAAAAAATTTCTAATTGGCTCAATTTACCAATTGAACTTGGAAAAGAACCATTGTGTTGATTTACACTCAATTGAAGAACAACAAGAGACTTCAAATGTCCAATCTCTTGTGGAATGGCACCCGAAAGGTTATTTTGGGAGAGATCAATATAGGTAAGATTTCCTAGTTCACATAATGATGTTGGGATAGAACTAACAAGATTGTTTTTCTGAAGGCTCAAACATTTCAATGATTTCAAATTCCCTATTTCTCTAGGGAGGGGACCAGCTAAACTATTGTTATTTATGTAAAGTTCAACCAGGTTGGTTAGATTTCCAAGTTCTAAAGGAATGGAACCAGAGAGTGAATTTTGATCGAGACATAAGTAACCAAGATTGCTTAAATTACCCAAAGAAGGAGGAATGGGACCATCTAGATAATTGCTTTGCAAATCAAGCACATTAAGAGACCTTAGCTGACCTATTTCTTGAGGAATTGAGCCATCTAACTTATTCATACCCAAACGCAAGACCTTAAGGTTTGTCAGTAGTCCAATTTCTAGTGGGATTTTCCCAGAGAACTGATTCATGGACAGGTTCAAATAGATGAGATTGGAGAGGTTACTAATCTGAGGTGGAATGGTACCAAAGAGTGAGTTCTTACTAAGATCAACATATTCAAGATTACTGAATGAGGAAAATGAAAACTCATGCAGTGAACCCTTTAAGCTTGAATGAGTAAGATTTATTTTGATGACACTTCCAACAGGGTTGCAAGAAATACCAAACCAAGTACATGGTCTAGTGCTTGAATTAAGATTGGTTGAAGAATTGGTGGCATTATTAGGAAGCAAAGTCCATGAAGATAGCTGAGACTGGTCTTTATTTTGGAGACTGGCTTTCCATGTGACAAGAGCATTAGCTTCATCATTGGACTCAGATGCAGAAGCAACAAATGATGATGAAACAAACAGAACAATCAAAACAAAGGAAATGTGAGAGCATACCTTCTCAAAGGTTGATGATGATCCTATTCCCATAGTTTTGTGTTGGTGTAATTACTATAATGGATAATGATGATAGAGAGCTTCATTTGAGATGGATAGTATTTCTCATTCTTCCTTTCATATTCAAAAAAGAATAAAGATTCTAGCTTGAGAAACTTCATTGTCCATTCCCATCTTCTTGATTTTTATAAATTAAAGTAATTGATTGATGAAGTGGCTTTGAGATTACATTGTGGTCGGTTTGTTTTCGTCGCTTGTTAGGCCATCATTCTAGTAAGGCGATGACTTTTGACATTTTGTATTGTTTTGACTCGTTGTTCAAAGATTTGACATTTTAAGGTAGGAACGTAGGAACCTAACAGGCACAGCCGAGGAAAACTTCATCCGGGAGTGATCAAGAGAGAATTTTCACTCTAGGTGTTCATATTTCAAACGCAAGAATTCCAGGGGATTTGAATTCTTGAAGTTGAAAATACTAATACGTACCCTTTAAGCGCGTTGGATAGCAGGATTGAGTTTGTGGGTTTGGATTTAGGTGATTAAAATCCAAATTTCTTATTTGGATAGTTTTAAAAGATCAAAGATTTGGATCTGACAAAATCCACCAACAATTTAAACCTATAAAAACCTTAAATTTGAAATGATATCTAAAATCAGTACATTTAAAATTCAAATTCAAGTTTTCAAATGCAATCTTAAATTAGAAAGCTCATGGTGTCATACTATATATTTCAATTTGAAAAAGATACTTAGAAATTTAACAATGTTTGGTGCGGGAGATTTTGCCAGCTTTACTTAGTGCAGAGTGCAGACAAGTATTCTTTTATTTTTCTCCCCCTTGTTGAATTAAAAAAAAAAAAAATGTTCCCATAGAAGCCTACAAATTAGAACAAAGAAAATTAGACAGCATACTGTATTCAAGTCAAACTATTCAGCCTGGTTCAGTTTAGGTAGACATCATTACACATATGAATATGAATCAAAATGAGAAATTTCTTCGTTCTCAGCTTCTCCATTATTTAGTTGTTGACACACAAGAATCAAATCGAGAAATTTTATTCATTATCTTCTTCTCCGTGATTTTTTTTTGACTTGTTTCGTAGAGCTGTCACTTGTCATATACTAGTATTTTGATTTGGAAGCGATTACTAGAAATTGAATATCAATAATGTTTCACATCAAAGTCTCTACCACTCAATTATTCTTTTATTTTCTATTCTTTCTACGCTCTGTCTCTCTGTTAAACATGTACTTTCTTTAAAAACGTGATGCTCACATAGAGCTGTCATATATTTTAATTTGGAAAACGATTACTGGAAATTGAATATCAAGAATGTTTCACATCAAATTCTCTACCACTCAGTTATTCTTTTATTTTTTATTCTTTCTACTCTTCTCCTATTAAACATGTAATTTTTTTTTTTTTTAAACGTGATGCTCACATACGTGTCACTTGTTAGAAATTTTAATATTGCACCTGAGATTTCCCTAGGAAGGAAAAAATTTTGAAATTGAGAAAATTTCATGCAAAGTCGTATAATATGGACACTTCAACTACCAATTTAAGTCAATGAATAAATTAGTGGATAACCTATACAATACACAAGAAAGTTCAACATAGTTTAATTATTTTATTATTTTTGTCTAAATATGATTATTACTATTTTTTAAAAGAAACAAACACACACAAAAGAAAATATTTTTAAGCATAAGTAGAAAATTTAACCTACTAGTACACAAAAGAAAACCAAGAAATAGACGTTGAACCAATTGATTTGGGGACTAAGGTGTATCTAATTTCCCAAAAATATATATTTATGAGTTGAGACTGATATATATATTTTTTTTTTTGGTTGTTTTCAACGTAGAATGTCATATTCTCTTTTTCTTGATCCCTTTCTTATTCTCTTGTAAATTCTCATACTTGACCAAGCCCAATTGTCAATACAGGGGCCACTAATTTTGATCATCCTAGAATGTCAAATAATTTATTTATCCCTCTAAGTGTGTGTGAGTGCTTATCTTTGTTTGTTTACACTACTTGTGCTTGTGAGGTTGTGATTGTGTATAGGGAGTGAATAATGAATATAGTATATGGACCTGTCACTGATTATTGAGATTTTTAAGATGTGACTCATCTTCAATGTATAATTGATTTAAAATAAGGCCAAAGATCTAAGAGTTATAAGATCCTTTAACTTAGCTAGGTCAAATTGTATCTTGAACCCAAAACTTAGATCTAAGAATTCGGTTATACGTGGGGGAAAGCATCCTATGACATTTGTCAATGACAATACTGAAATTTGCTTATCCCTTCTAATGTTATGCAATGCAAGTTAAATAAAACACTTGACTCTATTTTAGGGGGGCACATGTCCCATAATATCATACATGCATCAAGATTGTTGCACGAGGGACAATATCAATGGTTTTGATTTGATGAAATTAGGAAAATAAATAAAGCAAATTTTGATTTTGAAAAAACGGGTTGGCAAAAAGTTAACGTTAGATGTATTCAAAATCATAGTGTAGCTTAATGCAATCACACTTAATTAGGGGAGGATGGAAGTTGAGGTTTCAAACTCCACATTGCCTTCCAATTTTATTTTTTTTAAATGTCACTCCCTTGAAATTGTCAAATCATGAATGGTTGGTTGGTTGGTTGTTGTGGTTTAGGACACACAATTTTTGAAGTAAAAAAAAAAAAGCTTGACCATTGTTTCACGACCTAACCTGATCAAATAGGGCAATCCAATCCTGGCCTAAAAACCATTTTATTTTTAGACTAAATTGCAAACTACACCCCTAAAGTTTAGTGATATTTAGATTTTACATCCTGAAATTTTAGAATTTGTAGAGTACCCCCTTTAAGTTTTATTTTGTTTGCATCAGCAACCTCTTCATTCATATTTTCCGTTAAGTGCCACATAAGCTAGCCACACATGTTTAGTTTATCCAATAAAATGATGTCATGTCATTTTTAATTATTTAATTTTTTTAGGCTACAAAAATCATTTTATTTTTAACTTATAAGCCTCATAAATTTAAAAGCCATTTCTACTTCTACTAACTATGTAAAAAGAGTGAATGCTCTTAGGAACAATGTTTTTGGTTTAGTCAAGTAGTGAGCCAATACGCACCGTTTAGTAGTATTTTTGGTTTAGTCAAGTAGTGAGCCAATACGCACCGTTTAGTAGCAATTTCTTTATTATCAAAATACACTATTTAACTAGTAATATATATTCATAGTTTTCTTTTATTTACATGCACAAAAACTAATTGATGCAAAACCCAAATGTTTTCTTCTCAAAGTTGTATTTAGAGGTTGCCTTAATTGCTTCTGTTATGAATAATTTGCTTTGTTTGCAGACCATGAAGTTAGTAAACCAAAAGAAGATTGAGTTACCACGGCTTTTGAGTGGAGTTGTAGTGTGCCTTTGTGTTAGAATCCATTTCTCTCTCCTTTGTGTGTATGTGTTTGTTTCTATATAAAAAAAAAAAAAAATAAATAAATAAAATAAATAAAAAAAGGATGGAAAGTATAGAATTAATTCAAGGGTGGAAGGGTCCCTGATAAAGATAGGGAAACAACCAGTTGTTGCTTTAGGATGACATATGACCTGCATAATCATGTTTTACATGCCATATTACTGCTTGCAGCATAGCATTGGGTAATTCCACTTTAAAAAAATATCATTTTTTTTCTGTGATCTGTGCATGATTTAAAATGGTTGTTATTAACGTCATTATTTATCTCCTAAGAAGGGTATTACACTCTTCCTAATTCAAAAAATTCCACCTCATTTGTTTGCAACTTGTTTCATAAATGTATGATCTGCTTCTTTTGATGTTCCTAAAACAAAAGGTCTATCTGATTTGTATGTCTGTAATTGCACCTGCTAGAAACATATAATGCTTTGTAACGGGTTATATTTATGGAATACAATTGAAATGGGATTCCTATTGTTCTGTTTCCCATTTAAGTTATTCACTTATTTTTCAGTGAGTAATGCTTACTATACATTTTAACACAGGTCTTCACATGTGATTCTTTGATAAACCATTCATCTACAATTTAGTTCTATATATAGCTGCATTTCCAAATATTCTTTTTTGGTTAGTGTGCATTTAGGGGTGTTTCTAAAATTTTCCTTTGCTTCGCGTGATAATCAAACTACTAAATAGTGAAAAATAAAAATAAAAATAAAACATAGTATAACTTTATTAGACAAAGCTCCCTCACTCCCATAATGCTTTTGTTTTTACGTGGACCCACATTTGCTCTTCCACTCGGTCCTTAAATACCCACCCTCTCCACTTCGTCCTTCCCTTTTCCCCTTCCTTCTTCTCTCCGGTTCACTCTTTTAGCCTGTTCTCTGTTTTCTTCAAAAATCATGTCAATGATTTTTCTCCCAAGAATAGGTCCAATTTGATAGGCCATAAACTAAATGATCCATTGTGATAAAAATTAATTAATTAATTAGCAAAGTTATTAATTAATCAATTTATTATGCAAACGCGTGGTAGCACAAACAAATCACCAATAAACTAATTATGCAGCAGAAAATAAATAACACGGTGATTTGTTTACAAATGGGGAAAACCTAACGGCAAAAACCCCACCGAATGATTTTCAGGTCACTACTCACGAAACTCCACTATTATCACAACAAGTGGTTACAAGTAAAGGAATCTCAACTACCTTACCAACCTACAGTTGAACCCTTACCCCAATTCCTAATTAAACTTGTTCTGTAGTGACAGTTCCCTTTTCAGATGCACGAATCCTAAGTACATGACTAACTAATTGCGTGGATCCCAGTACGCGACTTCAAACACCAACTAAGAAGATTGTCGACTGCAAAGTTCTTTAGTTCATCCACACGATGAAGATCAAGAAGATACTTGGTCACAAAACCCTACGGTGCAAATACATAGCAACTTCTTTAAGAGAAAGAGATGAACTAGGTCAAGAACTTCGTCTCCGGTCACAATTTGGTTGAACAGAGTTTGCTCAAAGATTGTGCAACTTGTGTACCGTTTGACGGCTCTTAAAATAATCATTTTATATGTTTAGGGTTAGGAGAAAAGAAGGTGATAAGTGTAATTTTTACATGATTTTTATTATCCTCTTATTTATTAAAATTGTTAGTTTTCTTTTATTTCTTCTGATTTGATTTGATTTTTATTTATAGTTATCTATTCATTTGTGCTTTGAAGGAATGAGAAGATTTCAGATTAATTTACAAAGGTTTTACATGCAAAGTGGGGCTAGGCCAATTGAATCAAGTCAACTTACATCCAGCCAGGCATGAATTCAAGAGAAGACCAACCCAATTAAATTTAAGTCCAACTAGAGTAAGGAATCAAAGGAAATTTGCACCAAATCTAAATCCAATTCAGATAAGGATTCCAGCCTGCATATCAGTTAGTATTTTTGGCATAACATTTGGCTCAGATATCCAATCGACATGATTCAAGTTGGGCTGGAAAGTTAACTTAAAGGGCTACAACTTTGTAGTTTACAAAAGTCCGAATTATGACGTTAAATAGGCCAAAATCGTCGATTAACTGAAGCCTAAAAATCTGGGATTTTCTCCAAACGGGAATAGGATTCCTTGACCAATTTAAAGGCTCTTTAGGGAAAAAAGAGAGGGGAGGAAACCTGAAAGGAAAAGGGGGTGCCGCATAGAAGAATTTGCTTGTGGGAGTCTTTCTGAAGAGGAGGATCTAAGGACAAGGGTGAGAGCTTCATATTGATCAATCAATTCAGATGAAAGACATAAGTTTTATTTGTTTTTTTTTCAATTTTATTGTGAACTAAATTTTATTTTCTAGAGTGTTGATGTAGTCTAGTAATGAACACACAATTTATATTCTGAGTTATTTTATTTTTAATATTTCCATGATTGAGTGTTTAATTCTTATTCTTAATGCTTAATATTTCTTTTTATGAATTATTGATTGATCAATTGAATGACAATGAGATCGAGAAGTGATTTGTTATTTTAGTTCTAGAATTAAACACCATTAGTTGAGCGAATGTAGAGATGCTTTACTGCGATTAGTGTGATTTTTCAAGAAAATTCAAAGTACATAATGAGTCTCTAATTAATTAAATTCGCATAGAGATATGGAATTATTAGTTGAAGACATTTTTGATATTATTCGAGAGAAGATATTGAATACTTAAGGAATTTTTAATCATCAACGGGAGATCATTAGAATTTAATAATTAGGAATAATAAATTGTGTGGGATTTGTTAGGTGAAATCAATCGCTCTAGATCCATTCTTATCATATTTTTTTCTTTACACTTTTAGACTTTTACGCTTTGCTATATTTATCTTTATTAAATACTTTAATTTAATCTAGATAGTAGAACTTTCCTTTTATTTTCGATTTTCCAAATAGTAAGTAATTTAGTGAATTTCGGTATTCATTAACATAGTTAATCCCTATGGGTTCGACATTCGTTTTCTAAAAACACTTTACTACTTGTTATGATTCTGTGCGCTTGCAGATTATTTTACGCGAACAGAAGGCCCAAAGACATATTCATGGATCCCAAGAAAATCATATTTGAATTCTGAAATTCTTAAACCTCGACAGATAGGAGATGTCGAGCAGCTGTTGAGAAGCTGTCGAGCTTTAATGAATTTGCACTCTTTGCTTGATTTCTTGAACAAACTTGAAGGCTTCAATACTTGATCTTGAAACGTGGTTTCTTGAAGTATTTAAACACATCCTAAGTCTACCCAAATACAAGTAAAGTGTGTTTTGTCAAAGGATAAGTCAATTACATAAAATCATGACATATATTCTTGACATGAGAAACACATATGTCCTAACAATCTCTCCCTTTGGCAATCCGTGACAAAACCACAACAAACAAATGAACATATGAGAGAAGTCATAAATCAATAAACTCATATTCACTTGTTGAATACAATAAATTTTATCCTAACACAAACTCTTGAAAAACTTTGCAAGAAGAGAGTTTATGACAAGTAGACTTTGACAACCTGTATTTCTGAAACACTTTAAACAAAACTCATCAAGGCATCTTTGTGTGAAACAGAAATAATAGATTGCATACAAATAATAAAAAGTATATGTATAAAGAGAGAAAAGAAACAACACAAGAAAGGGTAGCTGAAAGAAAAACATACATCAACATCATAGAAGAGAAAATAAGTACAATGTATGTCTATAAATGGTCACAAGACTTCATGTACAAGAACAATGTATCTAGGAAAGAAAAGATACATAATATCCTCACTACATCCCTCAAAAAGAAAAAACAACAACACTCCCCCTAACACAATGATCCAAAAACTAACTCTCCCCCTAAGAGTGACTACTCTCATATCCAAAACTACTCCTCCTTTTTGTCACGAGTGACAAAGGGTAGAGTGTCAAGTAGACATCTCATCGGTAGAGCTAGCATCTCCATCAGCATCATCAGAAGCATCATCGTCATCACCATCACCATCATCATCATCCTCAAACTCAAAAGCCACGGGAAAATGTGGTGAAGGGGTAGCTTTAGGAGCAAAACCACCCATGGACACCTGTCGTCTTGCAATACAACCGACACGAATGTTCACCTGATACAACTCCGTAGAGAGTGTATCCATGCGAGCATCCATGCGCTGCAACTGTGCCATGATGTCTCCTAAAGACACATTGCCCGAAGAAGAAGGAACGGATGCAGATGGAGCAAAATGGGAGGAAGGAGCTACTGAATCCGAATGCCGCGACCGAAACTGAGCCTCGCTATGTTTAACGGTAGCATAATCTATGGCACATATGACGGTAAAATGGTCGGAGGAGGGAAAAGGAACGGAAAAATGGCGTAAGATCCTCGTGATAGCAGAAGGAAAGATGAGCTTATCACGGGACGCCGAATCTAGATGAACATCTATAATAGAAAGAATGAAATAAGAAGGAAAATTTATAGTAAGATGCTCAAGAAGAGATAACAAAAATAGAGCACAAGGCTCTGTAATGGAGTTATAGTGAGAAAATGGATGCAAAACAAAGGTCATCACCATGTTCATGAATCTAGGACCTTTAGCAAAAGGTCGACATGATGTAAACAGATGCTCACCCCAAGCAGAAAGGCGCTCACAAAAAGCGGACATAAGCTCATCCCTGGACATAGTCCTCAGAGACTCATAACCAGGATAGTCAGGAAACTCTATCCTAAGGACCCAAAGCACATCCGCAACAAGTTGCGGTGTGATAGGAATGCGCGTACCTCGAACACGAGTGAAGAAGAGAGGTACTGAACGATCAATCCTGTGTATGTTGGAGTAGAACTCCTGGATAAGCACGAGAGGACAAGTGACCGGGACGTCACATAGTGACTCCCATCCCCTACTGTGAATGACAGAAGGAAGGTCAGTGTCAGCAAAGTCCGATAGAACGACTTAGCGTTCCAAATGAATACCTCGTTTAGAGAAGTTCTCCGAAAATGCCTTAAAGGCATCATCATCACGGAACCAAACGTTAGAAGGTGAAGGATCAGAAGATGAAGAAGCACCGGAATAAAGAGGGTTCCGGGTTGAAGTGGATTTACGTTTAGGTGCCATAGACACGACTAACGTAAACAGAAATAGAGAGAGAGAGAAAAAAAAAACAATCAGAAAAGTCCCAAGCAGCAACAATAATATCACATATAATGAAAAGAAGGTACGTGTGTATGGGAAATGCATGAACATGTGACATGCAAAACAATATTGCATCATGGGCTCAGCCCAATCCAAACCTATCAGCACACAAACAAATAGCACACATCTAAATGCATGACAATACTGTTGTAATGCTAATGTGATGCAATTGATGAGGTTTTAAACTCATTTAAGTGAAAAACCATCCCAAAATTTCACAAATAACTCACCAATTTTGAAAAACTCCAAAATTTTTCAAAAACCCCAAAATTTTTCAAAAACCCCAAAACCTAAGTTTCAAAACATGAAATGCATGAAGAATAAGAGATTAGAAACTTACCAAGAGAAGAAGAATCTTGAAAAAGCTTGAAAAATCACAAAGAAAGAGGTTTGGAGTGAGAGAGAGAGAGTGTTTGGGAGATGAACAAGTGCGGACAGATCAAGAAAGATCGAAGAAATGAGAATCAGATCGCGAAGAATGTATATATAGACCTTTAGTAAAGCTCGATAGATGCAGGTGTTGAGGAAGCTATCGAGGTAGGTATCGAGGAAATGGTCGTCGACAGCTGAGGTATCGAGCAGGTATCGAGGAACAACTCATCAGATCCAAGAACAGAAACTCGATCAATCCACCAGGTGTCGAGGATCTGTCGAGGAGGCAAGAGCTTTCTCGATTGATCCACCAGGTATTGAGGATTTGTCGGGAAAGTGATAAGAAACAGCTGAAGAATCTCGATAGACAGCAAGGTGTCGAGGAGGTGTCGAGCCACTTTTAAAAACCAGTTTTTCGAGAGTGAAAAACACAGACATGAATGCAATCCAACATGCAACTCAACTAATGATCCAATCAACACAATAATCTCTCAATAAAAATTTTAAGCACATGGATCTAAGAAAACACACACACACACTAAACAAGTCTAACCAATTTTATATTTCAAAAACCAAGTTAAGACAGTTTAGTGAGCATACATTAACACATGTAAAACCTTGTGATGGCCAAATCACATTGTACCTGCACATGTATCAAGAGTAGCAAAGAGTATTGCGTGTTGTGTGTGAAAAACATCGCAAGATTGCATAAGTGTATACATGTTATGACGATTTGAGATATGAGAAAATTACTTTAACTCATACACAATCATAACTACTTGATGGGGACTATCACCGTTAAGGTATATCCTATAACTCCTACATCTCCTAGAATACACGTTTGCAATCATTTTTAAAGCATTTTTAATCTTTTTTCTTTTGATTTTTCTTTGCATATTTTTCTTCTAAACATATCATGCATGGGCATATTAGAGAGAGAAAAGAAATACCCAATGATATTTGACATTCCAATTTTGCTATGCTTAAGCATACAAATGTCATTTTATGATTAGCGGGCAACAATGGTGAGATGGTTATTAATGCCTTTTTCTCAGGATTTTTTAGTCATTCCCGTTAAAAAGAGTGATACGAGTGTTAAGTATAAAAGACAACTCAATCTTACTCATCACAACAAGAGCCACAAACCTCACTTGCTTAGTTGTGCATAGAAATGCTCATCTAAGCTACAAAAGATACAAAGTTTAGAAAACTTTGTTTCAATGGCCATCTAAGGTACATAAGTAACAATGTATACAAAACACACACTGTTTTTGTATTTTTCTGATTTTTCAATTTTTTTTTATTAAAAAAATAAACAAAACTGAAAAACAACCAAACAAAAACATGTTAAACAAAGTAAAGCATAAAAAATAGACTGACTCAAAACTTGAAAGCAAAACACACAAGTAATGCACACACAAAAACAAGAAGAAAAAAAAAGAAAAGTGATAGAATCACTTGGAGTCCTTTTTCCTTCCACACCCTGGAAGAACCTTTCCTTTGATTATACCCTTGAACCGGCGGTGAGGGAGAAGAATTAAAACCGTTCAAGTTCGAAAGGAACATGAGGACTTTGAGAAGATCTCCAAGGGGAGTAAGAGAGGATTAAAGCTAATTCTGGTTCCCAGATGCTATCATGCCATTGTTTTGTTGAATGGCAAGCCATTTGTAGTAATTTGGTCGAGTATGACCAGCAACTCCACAATGATGACAAAGATGCTGCTTCTTTTGTTTAGGCTTTTGAAAGTTAGTCTTCTTAGCCTTAGGGTTTTTGACATCTTTTTTCTCAAGCTTAGGGGGTGCTCCTAAGATAGATTTACCATTGTCTAAGTTCTCACTAGCTAATTCAGTTTTAATCTCATTATTCTCAATTTTAACATTATTAGCAGGAGGTACAAAAACAGTAGTACTAGAAGAAGCAGTATTAGAGGAAGAAAGACCATACCCTAAACTTGTTCGATTTGAAATAGATTTTTGTATGCTGAGCATATCATCAAGCTTTGCACTTGAAGTCCTCTCCAGTTGAGCTCTGACTTGAACCAGTCCGCTTTAAACTTCTTGGTCTTCTCAGCCAAGAAATTGTTATCAAACCTCAGTGCTCCAATAGTCTAATTAGCTTCATCAAACTTTGTGGAAAGCTCCTCACGATCAAGTTCCACATCACTGAGCTTCTTGGTGGTTAGCCTATATAATTTCTCATGCTTTTCAGAAAGCTTGTATAGCTTTTCATAGGCTGTATGAATGTCATCTTGATCATCCATCTTCTCAAATTTGGATTCCACCAATTCCTCCTCTTCAATCACATCTTCAACAATCCCATCAGTAGGATCAACAGTGGCAGTGAAGGCATTCAAGATTCCGTCATCCTCATTGTCGGAATCTTCCTCAGGCTCAGTGTCGCTCAAGGTAGTAGCAAGTGCCTTGCTCTTCCCAATGCTCTTAAGATACGTAGGACACTCATATTTCATGTGCCCGAAGCCTTGACACCCAAAACACTTAGGTCCTATGGGTACAGTGTACTGACCACCTTCCTTAGCATCCTTCTTCCCTTTGTCTTGCCTTTTAAACTGAGAAGAACTGGATTACCTACGGTCCTTGTCGAAGCCTTTTCCATTTGCGTTCTTCATAAACTTCTTGAACTGCCTGGTGATGTAGGACTTCATCTTGGAATCTTCATCATCGGAAGACTCATCTGTCTCATTGCTCTTGACCTTTAGTGCCATGCTCTTGCCTTTACCCATCTTGCCAATCCTTGTCAATCCTAACTCATAGGTCTGCAAGTTTCCAACCAGCTTAGTCAAAGGAATCTTATCAATATCCTTTGATTCCTCTATTGCCGTGATCTTAGCATGAAATCTCTCAGGTAGAGATCTGAGCACTTTCCTCACAATCTTGGGTTCAGGAATGGTTTCCCCAAGATTGAAGGCTGAGTTCACTATGTCCTTCAGCTTGGCATAGAACTCATTAAATGACTCATCCTCCTCCATTTTTATCTCTTTAAAGCTTGTAGTGAGCCTCTGAAGCTTTGAGTCCTTGACAGCCTTGGTACCCTCATAGGTTATCTGGAGGATGGTTCATGCTTCCTTAGCAGTTTCAGTAGAGGATATCTTCTTAAACTCCTCATTGGTGACTGCATTGAATAAGGCATTCAATGCCTTGCTGTTGAAATTTGCCGCCTTGATCTTGGCTTCATCCCAATCGGCCGACGCTTCCTTTGGCTTAGTCCAGCCAATCTCAACAGCTTGCCACACTTTTTCATCTAAAGACTGCAAGAAAGCTCTCATGCGTACTTTTCAGTATGCATAGTTAGTGCCATTAAATAAAGGAGGTATGATTAATGACTGTCTTTTATCCATGACAAACAAGGGTCAATGGATCAACACAGCAAATATTAAACCCTAATGAGAGAGTGCCTGCTCTGATACCACTTGATAGGCTACAAACTGAATGACTCATTATGATAGAAATTAATTAATTAATTAGTCAAGCTATTAATTAATCAATTTATCATGCAAATGCATGGGAGCACAAACAAAATCACCAATAAACTAATTATGTAATGGAAAATAAATAACACGGTGATTTGTTTACGAATGGAGAAAACCTAATGGCAAAAACCCCACCGGGTGATTTTCAGGTCACCACTCCCGAAACTCCACTATTATCACAACAAACGATTACAAGTAAAGGAATCTCAAGTACCTTACCAACCTACAGTTGAACCCTTACCCCAATACCCAATTGGACTTGTTCTGTAGTGACAGTTTCCCTTTTAGATGCACGAATCCCAAGTACGTGACTAACCAATTGCGCGGATCCTAGTATGCGACTTCAAACACCAACTAAGAAGATTGTCGACTGCAAAGTTCTTCAATTCATCCACACAATGAAGATCAAGAAGATGCTTGGTCACAAAACCCTACAGTGCAAATACACAACAACTTCTTCAAGAGAAAGAGATGAACTAGGTCAAGAACTTCGTCTCCGGTCACAATTTGGTTGAACAGTGTTTGCTCAAAGATTGTGCAACTTGTGTACCATTTGATGGCTCTTAAAACAATCCTTTTATGTGTCTAGGGTTAGGAGAAAAGAAGGCCCAAAGACATATTCACGAATCCCAAGAAAATCATATTTGAATTATGAAATTCTTAAACCTCGACAGATAGGAGGTGTCAAGCAGCTGTCGAGCTTTAATGAATTTGCACTCTTTGCTTGATTTCTTGAACAGACTTGAAAGTTTCAACACTTGATCTTGAAACGTGGTTTCTTGAAGTATTTAAACATATCCTAAGTCTACCCAAATACAAGTAAAGTGCGTTTTGTCAAAGGATAAGCCAATTACATAAAATCATGACATATGTTTTTAACATGAGAAACACATATGTCCTAACACAATTCTAATGCCCAGTTCCCGAAGAAACTGGGTTCACCCCAGATGAACTCCAAGAAATCTTGTCACTCTTAGGGTGCGTTTGGGACATGAATAGTGCACCAAGACATATGAACAGTAAAAAAAGAGTGAACAGTAAATTTTTTATTACTTTTTTATTGTTTTCAGTTTTTAGTTTTCAGTTTTCAGCAAAATAAGTTGTATCCAAACAGACCTTTAGAGTCAAGAGGAGACTTTGTCTCCCTCAGCCCAAACTCCGATTAAGGGGGCTCGAGCTAAGAGAGAAGGCTGAGGTGCATGATATCAAGCTAGGAGCCGGCCAGGCGATCTAAGTGGCGATAGAAGAAGCACGTAGAGAACCTCTCGAGCCAAATGAACTGGTTGGAGTTGGAGAACCAGGAATTGAAAAAGCGGTTAGGCTTGGCTTTACGACAGTGCCACGTTGTATAGGGCGAAAATGAGCGCTTAAGATTCGAATCTGTAGCTCTACAAGCTAGACTTTCGAATCTGTATCAGATTTTATTTACCATGCCACAATAAAGCTAAGCTTTCAAATCGTAAAGTAACTTGTATTAAAACTCTTTATGACCTAAATAAAAAGCTCTAAATTTGCACAAACTTAGAGCTCTCTAGCTAGATTTTTTGTCTCTCTCTATCTATCTCTTTCCCAAAGCATAGGAATCAAAGCTGGTTGGTACATTTGGCAGCTCACTCATGAAAACATTAGCTCTTTCTTTTGAGTGAAAAAAAAGGTGTACTGGTTGTAAGAAATCATCACGTGGTTAGACGATGTAAAGATTTTGTACGTTTTTAGACCCCTTAAACATAAGTTGTTTAACCTAATATTAAGCCAAGTTGATTAACAAGTTTATTAATAAGATCTAGGTTAAACACATTCAAATCATATCATGTGAATAGTGCGGAAAAGTAAATAACACAATGATACGATGACCTAGGAAAACCAAACCGGTAAAAAACCCGAGGAGGATTTAACCTAACTATTTTCAAGGTAAAAGAGATTCACTATGAAAGAATTGAAGTTTGATAGGCTAAAAACGAATTGACCCCTTGTAACAAATTAATTAATCAATTAACCAAATTTATTAATTAATCAAATTAACATGCAAAGTGCGTGGTAGCACAAACAAATCACCAAACAACTAAAAATGCAACAGAAAATAAATGACACGGTGATTTGTTTACAAATGGGGAAAACCTAACGGCAAAAACCCCACCAGGTGATTTTCAAGTCACCACTCCCGAAACTCCACTATTAACACAACAAGCGGTTACAAGTAAAAAAATCTCAAGTACCTTACCAACCTACAGTTGAACCCTTACCCCAATACTCAATTGGACTTGTTCTGTAGTAACAGTTCCCTTTTTTGAACATGGCTCCCAAGTACGTGACTAACTAATTGCGCGGATCCTAATACGTGACTTCAATCACCAATTAAGAAGGTTGTTGGCTACAAAGTTCTTTAGTTCATCCACACGATGAAGATCAAGAAGATGCTTGGTCACAAAACCCTACAATGTACATACACAACAACTTCTTCAAGAGAAGGAGATGAACTAGGGCAAGAACTTCGTCTCCAGTCACAATTTGCTTGAACAGAGTTTTCTCAATGCTTGTGCAACTTGCGAACCTCTTGATGACCCTTAAAATAATCCTTTTATATGTTTAGGGTTAGGAGAAAAGAAGACATAAACACATAATCACAAATTCTAAGAAATCATATCAGAATTCTGAATTTCTTAAATCTCAACAGATAAGCTGTCGAGCTTTAATAATTTGCACTTTCAGCTTGTTTTCTTGGGCAGACTTGATGACTTCAACACTTTATCTTGAAACCTTGTTTCTTGAAGTATTAAAAACATCATAGAACTACTCAATTACAAGTAAAGTGCGTTTTGTCAAAGGATTAACCAATTACGTAAAATAGTGACATATGATCCTAACATGTAAAACACATATGTCCTAACAAAGTTTTACAATAAGACTTAGACTACTAACATCCTATTACTACCTCAAGTAGAAAACTTACTACAATGATCGTGTGATAGCTCCGAGTCCACAAACTACTTCTTTCCTTGATCCACAACAACCACAAGTACTCCCTCTTGTGTTTTCTTTAAGCTCTTGAAATAACAACCGAAGAGATCACCAAACTCTTGACATTAATCTTGATCTTGATAACCTTAAGTATATATGAAGGTAAACACCTCTAAATCTCACAAGAGATTCACACACATAGCATATCAACAACCTCTAAAACGTGGCTAGGGTTTTTCCTTTTATACTTGAAGCAATACATAAAATCCTACACATCATATGGGCTTGGGCTGAGTTGGAAAAATCTGCAAAAAAAACAATCTACACAAGTTTCGATCAATTGAGTCTAATTTTCGATCGATTGAGCCTTGCAGATATTGAATAGTAATTTCCTGTAATTATTCAATTCCAACTTTACACATAAACACACTTTGAGCAGCCTAAATCTAAACTCTAAGTTTTGATCATGGTTTGACAACATTACACATTAAAGTTCCAATACATTTAAATCCTAAAGTCTCAGAACCTAACAGATTTGATGGGTCTGTTTTTGTTTTTATCTTTTTTAAATTAGGTATTTTTAAATGTTTTGCTAGTGATGAAGTCAGGGCCACCAATTATATGTTGGGGCCTGGGCGCTCCATGCTAATCAGCAATATATATATAATTTTATGGGACAGTAAAGGTAAAGCTATGCTCAAGTGTATATATCTGTGTTTCGGTCAATCGGTGCGATCTTTGTTTCTTCCTCATTAATCGCCATGGATACATCATATATAGACTGTGTCATTAGTAAAGTTGAATAATATATATCCAACCAAAATATCAAAATGGAAGGACAGCGAAGAAAATTTAAAAAAAAAAACAAAAGTTTCTAGGAAGTCCATGTAAGTGTTGTTTGGTATTGAGTTATTCTAAGGTCATAACTCTTTGTGCTACATGTACAATTTTTGTGACAATTTTTATGTGGCATATTGTGAAAATAAGCTATTTATCACTTTTACATAAACCTCTTATTTTTTCTTTATTACTCACAATCAACCACCACAATTAAAAATTGCAACCTAAAGATGCTCGATTATTTTATAAACTATGTTTGCCTTAAGGAGAGAAAGTATTAAAGATTGCTCGACTTCTATTTTTTGAATGACTCCTCTTTAGAGAGTTATTGGACAACTACATATATACTTATAGACACTCACAATCAACCACAACAATAAAAAACTCAAACCTAAAGATGCTCAATTATTTTATAAAATATGTTTGCTTTCAAGAGAGGAAGTATTAAAGATTGCTCAATTTCTATTTTGTGAATGACTCTTCTCTAGAGAGTTATTGGACAACTACATAGTTATAGACCCCGTTGGGGGGAGAAACACATTAAGAAGACTTCCTGAGTGATAATATAACATATAAAGACACAGCTTAACCTAAAAAGCTTAAGCCTAATGGGTATGAGCTTGACTATGTTATATTAACCACTCATTTTTCTCATTAGTATCTAATGTGAGACTTCATTCATTAACCAACCACACTACGCACCAGTGAATATTCCAAAAAATGTCTCCCTTCACGTGTAAGCCTCTACCAAGCCACTTGTGGCACCTCGATTAGTCTCCCTCTTGAAAGGAAGACCTTTTCTTGGCAATCCAAGTCTCCCTTTACTCAACCATGTTTAGGGCAAACATGGGAGTCTTTGTTGCACAACTATAGGACTCGACAATACACAATCACTTTGACTCACTATTCGTAGAATCTTTACTTAACCATGGGTGGAGGCATGAGAGTGTTCCTCGTTCTACTTGATAGGACCCACAAATAAACACATGTGCTCGAACTATCAACTCTAATACCACTTTTTGGGAGAGAAAGTATTAAGCCCAATAGATATGAACAAACTATATTATATTAATCCCCCACTATTCTCATTAGTATCTAACGTGAGACTTCACTTAACCACACTACTCACACATGAATATTTCAACATACACTATAGTGAAAAAAGTTTGTTGACCATGGCACTGCTATAAACTAATTATTTTTATTGTTATAGGTAAAACTTAGATGCATGCATGCATTAAGATACTATACCTAAATTTTACCTTATTGTTATTGTTATTTTGTGTCTTTTTCAAAACTCTTGCAATAAACTACTTGTATTGGCATTTTTATTTTTATTTTGTTTCGGTAAAAAAAAACTAATGCTAAAAATCATTTCATTTAGTAAACACAACCTTGTTTTGATGGCACTTATTATTATTATTGTTAGTATCTGGTATCCATTTTAGGAAACCTTTTATGAGAAATTGGAAAATAGCATCAAAAATTGGTCATTTTTCTATTTTTTCATAAGAAGTTTCATTTTTTTATAAAAAATTTCCTAAAATAGTTTACTAATACTAATATATACCCAGAAGCATGGATTATTGGATAATGAGGTGAATTATCACCAAATAAAGGTAACCAGGACAACAAGATTTGATGTGATTGTAGTTGTAATCCATTAATTAGTGACAGTGATAGTCTTAGGGGTGGTAAAATTGGAAACAACTCGCGAACCCGACACGACATGACACAAAATTAGCAGGTTATGGGTTAAGACTTAACGGGTTTGTGTCATATTTGGGTTAACATGGCTGACCAATTTAATAAACGGGTTGGTTAGTGTTGAACATATAGAACCCGTTTGACCCGTCTAACCCATTTAATTAAATGACATTTTACTAATATATCCTTCAAACTCTACATATATATATATATATATATATATATATATATAAACTTATTAGTTGTTGTGGTTTATTTTCTTTGACATATTGTGATTGATTATTTGTGATATTGTGATATGTTTTAGTTTTAAATGATTATTTGTGATACACTTACTTGTTAGTTCTGAATTTTATATTAAAAATATTTATTTGTTTTTTTTTTTTCATAATTATTTTTCTTTATTTTGATAAAATCTGATAAACAGATTGACCCGTTTAATATATGGGTCGTGTTAGGGTTGAGGAATCTTAACCCGTTTAATAAACATGTCGGGTTAGTGTTGACCTATATAGTCGAATACTCATGAGTTAATACAACACGAACCCGACACATAAACACGAATTGCCAACCCTAAATAGCCTCATATATCAAGCATATCAGAGTTGGCATGTTTGACGACAGTAGTAATAACATTGGAATATTAATTAATATTATAAGAAATATAAGAAAATAGAATAAAATAACTACTACTTTTGATTTGTTTTGGTGGTATTGCAGTGACGTAAAACGCATAACATAGACTTTCGAGTAAAGAAACTGTTAGAAGTTAATACAAAGAAATTCAAAAAGTAGAAAAGTTGAGTAGAAATCATTAGAAGAAATAACAGAATTGCGTGAAATTTGGGGATCAGAAAAGAATCTTTGTGAGGATCAAAACTCATCCCTTTATGGCGATGATTTATGCCGCTTTTTGAGCAAATTCCATCTTTTATACTTTCATTTGGTCAATTTTGCTATTTATATATATATATATATATATATATATATATATACACACACTAATTTATTTTGTTACCATTTGCAATTTAAAGCCAGAAACAAGTCCCTTGTCTATTCTAGTTTGCTAGAGTTCATAGAATTTGGTTTTGTAAATTTTTTAAAATTTGAATTTTTGGAGTGTTTTTCAGGAATTCCTAAGTCTCCTCTAGTTAACTCAAGATTTCTTTTCTTATTTATATTACATTGTATCCTCGAAGCAATTAAGAATTTCATTCATTTATGTTTGTCATGTCATATTTTCTATATATTAGTTGTCAATAAATACATTTTTTACACATATAAAATGTTAAGGATACAACTAAAACGTTAAAAATGTAATGGATCATTTTAAACACAGGACAAAGGTTGAGAGCCAAATGCGTAACTGAACCAAAATTAAATTATCTCCTCATCAGGTTAGTGATTGTGTATTGCAAATTTTTCATTGCTTTTTGTACAGATATATGCTAAATTTGTGATATGTAGGTTCACTGATGAGTATGCCTTACAAGTTTGCACATTTATACCTGTTTCATGAAATGCCATATTATACACCTCAGGTTTCAACTCTCAAGTAACATCAATCACATTAGTTTTGGATTTTGTATGTTTCTTTTTTCTTCTTGGATCACTCTCCACATGAAAAGCAATCACATATGTTTGCAGCAGACATAGTAGCCTTATGATTTAGGCCCAGACAAGTTGTCCAGGCGAGACTGTTGTAGGAATCTGCACAATTGAGGATGATAACTGCCTAGAAATCATTAGCATGGTTGGCCTAGACTGTGGATTAGCATGTAAGCAAGCAGTTGCAATAGTTGCAATCTTTATTAGTTCATCCCGAACTTGACCCATGGGAGGTTGAAGGCGTTGGTCCAATACATCCTTCAGCAATATGTTAGCCGATGGGGTCAATGCAGAACAGATGAAATCACCAGGATGATTTCCTTTGATCACTTCAAGTGCAAATACACCAAAACTATAGACATCACATTTCTTGGTCACCTGCATTGTGTAAGCAAGCTCTGCCAAAATTTGGGAGAGGTGAGAGTTAAGGAAAAATTAAAATCATATAAAAAAGAGCTATCATATTTTGATGCTTTGCTCAATGTAAAATTGACTAAGTGATAAATAATTTTTACCAGGTGCTACATATCCATATGTGCCTGCCAAGTTTGTCCAATTTGATGAGCTTTGCTTCAGAAGTTTAGCAGTGCCAAAGTCAGAAACATGAGCTTCATAATCAAAATCCAGCAAAACATTCTTACTTGATATGTCTCTATGAACAATTGGCGGCGAGCAATCATGGTGCATATATGCCAAGGCATGCGACACCCCTTTAACAATATTCACCCTTCTACTCCAATCCAATTCTTTAGCCTCTTCTTCTTTACTTAGGATTGCAGCCAAGCTGCCCTTCTCAAGGTACTCATACATCAACAACGAGTGTTGTGTTCTTGAATAAAAGCCATGTAGTTTCACAATGTTCCGGTGTCGTATTTCTGTTAATGCCACTATCTCATTAAGAAACTCCTTCTGATCTGTCACATTATCATCACATGATGAAGCGTGGATTTTCTTTACAGCTATAATATCACCCGAAGGCAATTGTGCTTTATAAACGCTTCCATATCCACCCCTCCCAAGGCAATAAATGGCATTAAAATTGTCAGTGGCTGCTATAATTTCTTCATACATTTTTTTCCCGTCAAAGATTGATATTGGATACAACTCATACAAGTTTTCACTGAGTTCTTTTGGGGAGTCTCTCTTTTTTCTTGTAAAACTTATCAGTCCCACAAATGCAAATAGAAGTACAAGTACTCCCAAAAGGGGAAATATGATCATGAACACGATATTACGAATTCTTTGTTGTTTGTCTGTGGTGACCAGTTGACAAGGTTGTAGTCCTTTCACCTGGCCACACAATCCTTTGTTCCCCTCCAATTCTTCAAACGAAGCATTTTGAAATGCTATGTTGTTGGGAATGGGACCCCAGAATTTATTGTATGCTATGTTGACATCCGACAAGCCGTGCATATTCTCAAAAACCGCAAGAATTCCAGAGAGGTTGTTATAGGATATATTCATGGTCTGCAAGCTTTGCAAGTTCATAAACTCCACTGGTATCTCTCCTATGAGATGGTTATGTCTCAAATCTAGTATGGACAGCTGGAAAAACATGCCCATCTCAATTGGAATTCCTTGGCTGAATTCATTGTGGCTCAAATCCATATGGAAGAGGCGTGAGAAGTTCCCTATACTCCCTGGAATGGACTTGCTCAATTTGTTATTGGATAGGTCAACATAATCAAGGTTTGTCAAGAACCCAACCTCTGAAGGTATACCACCTGAAAGTCGATTGTTGCTTAATACAAGCTTGACCAAAGAAGTCAACCTTCCTAATTCCATAGGAATCTCCCCAACTAAATGATTTGAAGAAAGATCAAGAACATTTAGTTTAGTTATGTTTCCAATCTCAGATGGTATGGTACCAGTAATACCATTTCCCCCAAATTCTAGATTTGTTAGTACTGAGCTCTTTCCCCAGTTAGGTGAAATTTCACCATTAAGTTTATTGTTGGCAATGTTTATGTAATACAAGTTTGGATAGATGCCAAAAACTTCAGATATATTTCCAGTCAGTTGGTTTCCATCTAGACGAACTCTATATAAAGTTGTGCAGTTTCTCAAGCTTTTGGGAATTGGACCTGTTAGATTATTACCATTTGCAGTAAAGTTTCGAAGCAATCCATTTTGGCAAATATTTTGGGGCAAATAACCGGTCAATTTGTTTCGGGCCACTCGAAACACAGTCAACTTCATGAGGTTTTCCACCTCTTGAGGAATGGAACCAGAGATTTGGTTGTCACGAACATAAAAAATTTCTAATTGGCTCAATTTACCAATTGAACTTGGAAAAGAACCATTGAGTTGATTTACACTCAATTGAAGAAAAACAAGAGACTTCAAGTGTCCAATCTCTTGTGGAATGGCACCCGAAAGACTATTCTGGGAGAGATCAATATAGGTAAGATTTCCTAGTTCACATAATGATGCCGGGATAGAACCAACAAGATTGTTTTTTTGAAGGCTCAGATATTTCAGTGATTTCAAATTCCCTATTTCTCTAGGGAGGGGACCAGTTAAACTGTTGTTATTTATGTAAAGTTCAACCAGGTTGGTGAGATTTCCAAGTCCTAAAGGAATGGAACCAGATAGTGAATTTTGATCGAGACATAAGTAACCAAGATTGCTTAAATTACCCAAAGGAGGAGGAATGGGACCATCTAGATAATTGCTTTGCAAAGCAAGCACATTAAGAGACCTTAACTGACCTATTTCTTGAGGAATTGAGCCATGTAACTTATTTATACCCAAACACAAGACCTTAAGGTTTGTTATTAGGCCAATTTCTGGTGGGATTTTTCCACAGAACTGATTAATTGACAGGTTCAAATAGATGAGATTGGATAGGTCACTAATCTGAGGTGGAATGGTACCAGAGAGTGAGTTCTGACTAAGATCAACATATTCAAGATTAATAAATGAGGAAAATAAAAATTCATGTAGTGAACCCTCTAAGCTTGAATGACTAAGATTTATTTTTATGACACTTCCAACAGGGTTGCATGAAATACCAATCCAAGTACACGGGCTAGTGCTTGAATTTAGATTGGTAGAAAAATTGGTGGCATTATTAGGAAGCGAAGTCCATGAAGATAGCTGAGATTGGGCTTCGTTTTGGAGGCTGGCTTTCCATGTGACAAGAGCATCAGCTTCTTCAAAGGACGTAGATGAATAAGCAACAATTGATGATGCAACAAACAGAGTAATGAAAGCAAAGGAAATATGAGAGCATACCTTCTCAAAGGCTGATGCAGATCCCATTCCCATAATTTTGCGTTGGTGGTGAAGTATATGATTATTCAAGGCTTCATTTTAGGTAGATATTCATATTATCTCTCATTTGTCCTTTCGTGTTCACAAAAGAATAAAGAATCTAGCTTGAGAAACTTCATTGTTCATTCTCATCTTCTTCATGTTTATAAATTATTGCTGTGATGGCTTTGAGATGACATTGTGGTCAGTTTGTTTTCATCGTTTATTGGCCCATCATTTTTAGTATAGAGATGAGTTTGACTTTTTGTAATGTTTTGTTTTCTCTTCTTTGACTCTTTGCGGAAAGACTAGACTTTTTAAGGTAGGACCCTAGGAGCCCAACAGCTGAGGAAAACTCTATCCGGAAGTGGTAACGAAATTTAAAGAAATCAGCTTATTTGTTAAACTAACTTTTTCTCTCACCTTTAAACAAACTAGGTGACAATTTACATGTGTTTTTAGTTAAGTGACCTATTTAACGGTCCTGTGATTTATTTAAATTAGTTGTATATTCACGTGTTGCGCATGATAATTTTTTAGATAAAATATTATTTTAGTCCCTAAACTTTATAAAGAGTTAAAAAAAATAGTTTTATTATATTTTTCATAATCTTATCTATAACGTTTTTTTACCATTATCATATATTTATTGGTTGATGATTTGCATAACATAGACATTAAATAAGATGTAGAACTATTCAATAATTTTTTTTAGTCATGGTGTATGAAAATTATGTTTATATATATATATATATATATATATATATATATATATATATATATATATATATATATATATATATATATATATATATAATTTTCCTAGTTAGAGTTTGATTAATTTTAAGTTTAAATTTTGTATTATTATATTTAATGGTTGATTATTGATTTAATTAAGTGAATGTAATGGTTGATTTTATTGCACTAGAAAGTTTTCAATGTCCTTTGTATAGCCATCTCTATTTTATTTCTTACTCCTCTTGACCACCTTTTTATTTTCCAAATAATGGTTATTAATTGATGTTTGATTTCATTTATTTTTTTCTTTCTTCATTTATTCTTTATTACTTTGTACGTTCCCTTGCTAGTTGTAAATTTTATAGTTATCAATAAGAAATAGATATCATGGATGGCTTAAATAGTTATAGATGTAGTTACGTTAGTGATATATCAAAGGTTTCTTTTCCTTTTGAATCTTCAAGGAAATATGAAAGGCATTTCTCTAGTTTGGTCTCAATCAATTAAGATATCCATAATATATTAACGGAAGTAACAATGAGCCTTAAATTTTTTTAATGTACGAAGTGGTTAGGTTAGTGGTATGTCAAAAGTTTTATAAAAAAAATTTAAAAATAATTCCGAGGAAATGTAAAAGTCCTTTTTTTGAAAAAAGAAATTGTGACTTTTTGAATTGTAGAAATATGATTGTTTTAATTACCTTGTTTATATATTTCATTATTAAGTTATAAACATCTAAATTAAAGTAGATGAATATATAAATTCAAAATTATATATAAAGTTAAAACTACACAAGATAAATATGTATAGATATATATATATATATATATATATATATTTTTTTTTTTTTAATTCATGACTCATTATTTCATTGTTTACTTATAAATATCTAGATTAAAGTTTTTTTTTTGAAAAAAATATCTAAATTAAAATAGATAAATATCTAAAGGGAAAATTATATGAAAAGTTAAAACTGCCCAAGATAAACGTTTAACCATTGGTAGATGTGTGTTTTTTGAAGATTAAAAGTATACACAATTGCTTTAGTTGGAACTATATAACTATGCAAATATTGTTGCGAATGGTTCCATTGTTTTCAAATTATCAAGTTTGGTGACCTTACAAAACAAATATTTCATTTTGCAAAAAACTTTACATGAACTCCTCTTTTGTGACAACTTTGTTTTTTTTTTGCCGAAACAACTTAAGAATATTAAGACTTAAGTTAGCGCATGTGGTAGTTGTAAAACACGTGTTAGTGATATGAAAAATATAAAGGTTTAAATATTTAAAAAATATTTTTAGTAGATTGTAATATAAAACATTTTTTTCTCAATATTTTATGTAACTTTTCCCATAAGATCAATATTGTTGGCATCCTTTAAAGATGATACATAATATTTTTGAGAAGAAGAAGAAGAAGCAGAGACGATGTTAACACATAATATAAAATTATTAAGTTTGCGTGGTTTAAATTTGTGGCAAAAAAAAATATTAATGTATCTATGATAAAAGTTTTTATCTAAATGATATATAGTAGTTCAAATTTTTTTCGACTTGATTCAAAAAGTTCATTTTCAATAGCTTTTTTAAGTCTACAAATTTCTCAATTTATGGGCCTAGACACATTTAAAGGGTGCTATCTAAATTATAAATTATATGACCCTTTATCACACAAATATTTTGATTCCCCCAATGTATGGTAAAGGAAGGCAAGTTTGTGTCTACCCATTTTCTTGATTTGTGCTGCATAATTTAATAGTATAGAGAATGTGACTAGATTTAAATGTTGAATAAAATAAGATGAGAGGAAAAAAGAGTAAAAATAAAATATATAGAAATAAACATCAAATAATCCAAGTCATTCTTTGTAATATATAATAACATTATATTATTATTTACTATATGTATAATTCAGTAGGATAATATTTAATTAAAGAGAATATAAAAGGTAACAACTTAAAACACAAAACTAAATTGCATCAACCCAAAGTAGAATTCTAATTAACACAAAAATTCATCAACCTAAATAATTGATGCAATAAAAAAAATAAAACAAAAAATGAAAAAAAAAATTGAGAGAGAGAGAGAGAGAGGTAACCTTTTTTGTGTGAGAAAACTATGCATAAAATGAAAAATAAAATGTCAAATTTATATTAAGATGTTGAGAATAAGAATAGTCAAAATAAAGGATAATAAAAAGGTAGAGAAAGAATAATATTAAGGTAGAAAGAAGTAAGGAGATGAAGAGGTAAAAGGGAGGGAGAGTTTTGGAAAATTAATAATAAAAATAATGGTTAAAAGATATTTTAATTTTTAAATAGTGGAGTTTTTAAGTCACTTTAAATGAGAAAATGTTTTAAAAAATATATAAGAAAAATTGGAAACAAAAAATGATGACATGATTGTTGATGTGGCTCAATGTGAGTGTAGCAACCAATGTTATCAAAATCAGGATCCTACGTAAGATCGTAAAAGGTAGGTGGGATCGTGGATCGTAAGATCCTACATATTTAAAGCAAAAAACACATTGATGATGACTTTGTATGTTGAATAATCATATAAATTGTGAATTTATCCATTAAAAAAAAAAAAAAAAAAAAAACAAAGATTTGCATTATATGATGTAATTTGCATGTATGTCATACATCACTACGTCTATACTAATGAAACAAATATATTTAAGTTTTGACCTAATGTATCTAAAAAGTTTAATAAATGTTTAATTAGTAATCAAATACCAAAATATTTATGAACATATATGGAAATATATTCCAAGTTCCAAGTTTAAAATCCAAAAATATATATCAAATGGAAACTAGCTAACTGAAATATTAAATCCAAAAGTAAGATTAATACTAAGGTAAAGTGAACATTTAATTATTCTTATTTTAGGGTTCATATGACCATCGTCCTAATCATCATCATCCTTTTTTTTTTTTTTTTTTTTTTTAATCTATGTAGACATTGTATATTTGTATACTAGAGCTACAAAAGAGATCAAGATACAACTTCACATTTAACTTTTCAAGTTATACCACTCAGCAACAATTACAGAGCATGCTCAAAATAATCAATCAATCAATATACAAATACAAACATACTAATAAAATTATATATAAGAAAAAAATTTTAGTAATATTATAATACAAATTAGTATATTGATTAAAAAAATTTAACAACATTATACCTTAAAATGTAGCAAAGCCAATATAAATTCTTCATTTAGAAATGATGAAGCATTCCTTCATTTTTATTACAAGTGAACTAAAAACTACAAAACATTTGCTTAGGTTAACATTATTTTATAAAAAATAGAATAAAAAGTCATACCATCACAACATAGAAAAAAAAAAATCCCTTGAAGTTTCATCAAAACCAAAAATTTATCCCTTAAAAAAAATAAAATAAAATAAAAAAACCAAAAACTGAAGTTTTGGTAGGATTAGTAGAATCAATAGGATCCCATACAATCCTACAATCCTATATGATTCTACATACAATCTTACAATTTTTACGATCCTAGTGCGATTCTAAACATTTTGGTGAGGTGAAATTGTAAAATCATGTGATCTTACGATCCAGATTGTGATTTTAATAATCATGGTAGCAACATTAAATGCTACACTTCAGCTTTTAGTAATATATAAACTATCCGCGAACCCGAGTGTTGTGCGTGATAATTATTTTTATGGTGGTTTTATTATTATTATTTTTTATTTTTACAATTTAAACTAATCTAATAAAGAATAATGTATTTCATAATCATATTTTTATTTATTATAGAAACAATCATAAATGTAATATAAGAACAATTATAAATCATAAATATAAATTTTATCATCCAAAATCAAAACAATACAGTTTTTCTCAGAAATTCAAAAGGCAAGTTAACCAAAATATTCATTTTCTAATCAAATTTGTTTATAACATTTTGTGAATTATTAAAAAGAATATTAAATTTGGAAATTATTCTTTTAGTTTTAAACAAACTTTCTCAAACCTTATTTTTTCTGCCTACAATCCAAAACACGAAAAAACATAATTAAGAAAATTAATAAATTTAACAATGATTAATTGGACAAATTAGGGAAAAAAATTTGTTGTTGATAATTTATTAAGGTTATTTTTTTTTGCAGAAATTGTAATTTCATCTATCCAAAACATATTACCAAATAAACAATTATTAGCAAAATCTAAGAATTGAATTTCTATATATGCATTGTTATAAAATAATAATAACAACAATTAAACTAAAATTGTAAAAGCTAAAATTTGTCACCCATTTGATTATTTTCGTTTGGCTAACTTTTGCTTTTTTCTAAATAAATAACATTATAGAGTACTTATAATACAATTATTAAGAGTACTTTGTCCACCACAAAGGATTAAAAAAATAAACAAAAGTTAGTAAAGTCTCATAGTTTAACATCTAAATTGAGCACTATAAAAAATTATGAAGTGTAATAGAATAAATACCAAATTACAATAAATACCAAATTATCCAAATCATGCTATGTAATAGAATAATATTATATTTTTATATACTATATTTAATTCTTTATAACACAATAGGATAAAATTTAACAATCAAAGAGAACAAAAATAAATAAATAAATAAATAAATATCAAATTATCCAAACCATGCTATGTAATAGAATAATATTATATTTTTATATGCTATATTTAATTATATATTACGCAATAGGATAAAATTTAACAATCAAAGAGAACAAAGAAATAACAATTTAAAAAACAAAACTAAATCGCATTAACCTACAGTAGAGTTTTAAAAAATATAAAAAATTATCAACCTAAAACAGAAATACAAGAAAAAAAAAAAAAAATCCACCAAAAAATTGTGTGTGTGTGAGAGAGAGAGAGAGAGCCTTTTTTTTTTTTTTTTTTTGTGAGGGAAAACTATGCATAGAATGGAAGAGATAGTGACAAATTTATAGTAAGAGGGTGTGAATAAAAAAAGACAAAAATAAAGGAAGATGAAGGGAAAGAGGAAGAATGATATTAATGTAGAGGGTAGTATTAATGTAGGGGGCAGTAGGGAGATGAAAAAGTAAGTGAATGAGAAAGGTTGGAAAGGTAGTAGGAAGATGAAAATGTAAAGGAGAGAGAAAGGTTGGAGAAGTGTAAATATTAAAAAAATAAATGTTAAAAACAATTATGGGAAAATTGAAAAGAAAAAAGACAATGGCGTAGATGCTGATGTGGTTCAACTAGAGTGTAGCAATAATAAATGTTACGCTTTAGTTTTTAGATATATATAGATATAGATTAGTTGTAGACCCACGCGATGTGTGGAAATATATAATTATTTTGTAACGTGATATAATGTATTATTTATTCTATAAAACGTGCTGGAGATATTATTTCTAAAATTATTTTTCATCTCTCCATCTCTACAAATATATCATTCTATTATTTTGAGTTTTTTTTTAAACAAAAATTTAGGTGCATTTGATTGATATTATTCCATTATTTTCTTTGAGATAAAATATAGAAATAATATTCTTTTTTCAGGTGATCTATATTTTTCAAACTTTTGTAGTGTGTTATGGTTTTTTTTCTACAACTAAAATTTTTAAGTTCCAAAATTAATTATTTGAATTTCTCATTCTCTTAAAAAGATTATCATGATAACCAAACCTCATCACAAATTTACAATTGATATTACTTAAATAATTTACGGAGACATTCAAATACATAATCATCTCACTTCTAAATTATCTAAAAATTAACTCAAACCAAAACTATAAGAGGGATAGAGAATACATGTGATAAATAACTCAAGAAACACACCACCAAAGTGTATCATCCAAAAGTAGAGACACAAAAAAAAAAAAAAAAACATCAATCTAAAATAGAGTTGCAAGAAAGAATTAATGAGAGAGAGAGAGAGAACAATCACCTTTTTTGGAAGAGAATGTGAGATAAATAACAAAATTATATAAAAGAAGATGAGTAGAAGAATATTTAAAAGAAAATGTATAGTTGTAAACACCAAATTTATCCAAGTCATGCTATATAACAGAGTAACATTAAATCATTCTGTAATTTCATAAGATAACATGTAACAAACAAAGAAAATAAAATTAAAAAGAAAATAAAATTAAAAAGATAAAAAATTAAGACATAACCAAATCATATCAACCTAAAGTAGAGTTAAACATAAAAATTCATCAATTTAAAGAATTAAGCATCCACCAAAAGAAAGAATATATATATATATATATATAGAGAGAGAGAGAGAGAGAGAGAGTATTCACTTTTTTGTGTGAGCAAAATATGGATTGAATGAAATAGAAAATAACAAAATTCTATAGTAAAAAAACTGGGGAGAAGAAGAGTCAAAATAAAAGGAAGATAAAGGGATGGAGAAATTGTAAGGTTAATGTATAGAGTAGTGGGGAGACAAAAAGGTAAAAGTAAGTAAATGTTGGAGTAAGTGTAATTGTAAAGTGGCAAATTAATAAAGAGAAAAATAATTTAAAAAGAGAGAAAATATTGAAAATAGGTTGATGATGTGGTTCAGTAGAAACGTAACAATATTAAACTCTACGCTTCAACTTTTAGATATATTAATTGCTAACCTGTGTGATGTACGAGAATAGCCATTGAATGAGTTTCAAGAAAAAAAAAAAGCCATTATTTTTAAGTTGCAGTAGTAAGTAAAAATACATGAAATTAAATAAAAAAATGATATTGCAAGAAATAGCAAAAAGTTTTATTAGTTAGGTAGAAGAAAATAATGTTGTTTTATTTATTATTTTTTTTATAGGAAGGAATAAGAGACAAAATGTTGCTTCTCTAGTTTAGTTTGTATTGTATATATATGTATATATAAGATAAGTTGTAATATATATTCCAAAAAGTGTCTATTGGCTGAAAATATGTTTTTTGAATGAAAATGTGCCTGTGTACCGAAGAAGTGTTTATTGGCCGAAAAAAGTGTCTATTGAATGAAAATGTGTCTATTGAATGAAAAGGTGCCTACCAAAAGTAGACATGACAAAACGGGTGGGTTGGGTCTGGTTCGGTTCAGGTTGAGTCAGTTGGGTTGCGGGTCAAATGAGTTGAGGGTCAAAAATGGTCATTTTAAGTGGGTTAAAAAGGAGGTTCAGGTTAATCGGGTTGTAGGTTAGGTCGACTCGTATTTTTCACATGAATTTTTTTAAAAATTATATTATTATAAAGAAAACAACATGTATTTGCCATTTGGAAAGTCATGGAACAAATTACTTAATGTAAAATGCATTACTTTGAATTCACCACTTATATCAAGAATGAACTCAATTAAACTTATTAATACTTTTAAAATTATACAAATCCTAACATTGCTATCTAAAACAAAATAACACAAAGATAAGTAAAACAAATGCACAAGTTTTATTTTTACACAATATCAACATCCCAAAATATAAAACAAAATTACAAATGACTTATTGGATAACTTATTTGACAGAAAATAAAAACATATAAGAAATTTACAATCATGAAAATTAATTTTATAATCTATTATAATTGTGGTTGGCACTCTATTTCAATTTGAGATATACATTAAAGTTTGATTGTTTACTTATTTATACATAGTCTCTTTTATGAATATCATATCATTGTTAAACAACACACACTCTAGGAAATATCATAATTTATTTTGAAAGCCGTTTATTTTGGACATAAATTTTTAAAAAATAGGTCTAAGCACTCATAATTTATGCTAATTTGATACTTTGACTTCATTGTTTTCACACTTGTGAATGTTTCTCACATATGTCTACAATTTTAAATCTATGTTTTTAACTCTATTGTAACAAGATTATCTTGGCATGTACTTTGCTATTTGATATCTAAAAATATTTACTCATTACAAAATACACAACCATTCATCTTTTAATTAATTTGCATGTAGTTATGTAAATGTCTCAATTGTTTTCTTAAAGCTCACAACATACAATTAAACCAATATTGTCTTAATTTTATTTTATTTTTACCAAAAAAAAAAGTTTTAAAAAACGATTCGGGACGGGTTGACCCACAAAAAACATGGGTCAGGTCATAGGTCAACTCGTTTTTGCTTTGGGTCAAAAAAATAAGAATCGGGCAAGTATTTTTTAGGTCGGGTTGAGTTAGAAAATTCTAACTCATTTTACCATGTCTAACCAAAAGATGCTTATTAAAAGGTCATAACTCTTCATATTAAATATACCAAAAGGTGCCTTTTGGTTTTTTTTTTTTGAGAAATAATTACCACATGCTGCTAACCCTGCAGTTCAAACATTTTTCCCTCCTAGACTTCTAAGCACTTTGTGCATAGGAAGGTGTCAATTCAGTTATAGGGCCTTTGGCAAGGTGCCTTTTGGTCTAAAATGTGTCTATTGACAAAAAATGTGTCTATTAAATAAAAATGTATCTATTGATCGAAAATGTGCCTATTGAAAAATGAAAAGTCATCTAAATTCCCAAAAGTTTGGGCGGTTCTTTTTTTGTAAGTTGGTTTTTTTTTTTTTTTTGGGTTAAATAGTGAAAATATATAGAAATTAAGTCATACCAAATTCAAGTAATTGTAAAAACAAAATATATATTTTTTGAAATAAAAGATTAAAAAAAAAACAAAAATACCAAATAGAATCACGTTGGGGTTAGAGTTGTTGTTGGAGACAAAAAGATAAGAAAAAACAAAAAATACTAAATTGAGTCACGTTGGGGTTAAGAGTTGTTGTTGGAGACAAAAGATAGGAAAAAACAAAAAAAAATACTACTGGGGATAGCGTTGTTGTTTTTTTTTTTTTTTTTGGTTGGAGTAGAAGTAATAAATAAATAAATAACACATATTTTATTAAGACTAGATAAAAGATAGAAAAAAAAAATACTAAATAGAATCACGTTGGGGTTAGAGTTTTTGTTGGAGACAAAAGAAAGGAAAAAACAAAAAATACTAAATAGAGTCACGTTGGAGTTAGAGTTCTTGTTGGAGTAGAAGTTATAAATAAATAAATAATACATATTTTATTAAGACTATTGGGAGATAGTTGGGAATGGTATTTTCATATACATTGCCAGGAAGTTTCTCTGTGACTGTCCCTCCATATCTCTCTCTTATCTTTTCCATTTTTTTAATTTTTCTTTTCTTTTCCCTGCAATAAGATCATTCACTATCTTCCTTCTCCTCTTCTTCTGTCAAACGCTATAAAAGTTGAAAAAAAAAAAATGGGAAAGGCTGAATTTGGTGGAGATTGGACCTATAAAATTGAAAAATGGAAAATGTTAACTGAGAAAGAGATGCATTAGATCGTGAAATTGAGGTTCTATTTTTTTGGCCTTCCTATTTTTTTCCTTATGTATTTTCTGTGTCTTTTCTTTGTGCAATTGTATTCCATTCTCTCTCCCTCACTTTATTTAAATATTTTTTCTTTTTTTGAGAAACAAGAAAAATGGGCATTTATGGTTATAACCCCCGGGCAGGGAGCCAATATCGGGATCAGCCTGATGAGGCCTAGTCCAGTATTGTGTGAGGGGGCCAACTCTCACTAAGTATGCCCACCAACGAACTCCTACGGGCAGCGAGAATTGAACCTAGGTGTGGTGTACGAAGCGAACAAACCTTACCCACTCAGCCAAGCCCCCGTTGACAATCTCCCTCTCTTTAAATTAGGATTTATTGGGTTTTTTTTTTTGTTTTTTTGAGAAGTATTGGGTTTTTTTTTAGACTTGAAATTATATATGAACAATAAAAAAATACATAAAGTTACAAAAATATGGTTCTTGTATCCAGTGAAATAATATGGTTTGTTAGTGCAGTGCGGTTAGCCAAAAAAAACCATTTTTGAATCCTCAGATTTTTTGCAGTCGTTAAGTGATAGTATTTATATGTACGAAAAAACAACACTATGGTGGCTACCCAAAAAAAAACCTAAAGTTGTACGGTGCTTGTCTCTTTTGGCTATGGTTAGGTATTTATTTTGGTAGGAATTGAAACGGTTAGCATAAACTACTAAACGAAAGGCACCTTTTTGGTTGTTTTTAATTTAAACGTAGATGTGGCATTAATTTGTGCAATTACATGGCACAATGAGAAACAGTCAATAAAAAATTAAATGTTTTGACTATTAGTTATTACTAGTCGTCAAAGAAAATGTAGGGTCCACTTTTGGAAGGTTCTTTACTGTTAGGCAAATGAGCCCAAACCCAACGGGCCCGATACAATAAATTTGGTAGAGAAAATGAGCTCAAGAACTAGGCTTTAGTGAAAACTCCAACAGCCGGACATGATCATAAGGAGATGGGATGATCGAACGTATGGAGGAAGGGTAAAAGTTTATCCTCGGGCTTTGTTCGAGGACTGATTCTTCTTCTTCTCGTTCTTTGGTGCTTAGCGGTGAAAGCTTTCAGGGATGGTAGGAACTGCAACCTTCTTCCGTCTTTCTCCTCTTGCTTTTCCCTCCCTCTCACTCTAGGAGGGCATTTTCCATTATATATATCTCCTTCTCATTGATCTTGGCCATCCATTTGTCGATCATACAGGTCGCTACTGGAGTGTCTGTCCCATTCGCCGCCTTCCTCAACTTGTTGTGAGTTGCAGCAAACAAGGTGGTACTATTCAGAGGTCATTTTATCATTAATGCGGCCAGACTGTCAGCTGCGGGCATTTAATGTGGAGGTGACAGCCTCTCCTAGAATTGCTTTTTCTATCATGCTCTTATGGCTGGCCCATTAGGCTCGGAACTTCCTTTGGGATGCTCGAGGGGACTACCTCTGGCGACGTGGCGTTTACCCCTTCCGTGATTTTGGTCTGCCGAGGACAGGGTCGTCCTCGGCAGTATGTCCTGGCAGTCTAGATTCTCTTTGTTCGTCATCGAGCATTTCTTCCTCATCGGCATGGGCCTTGGGCTTGATATGAAATGGGTCGGAGTCCCTAGATCCTTTGGCCCCACAATAGCCCCTCAAAATCCTGCTGCCCAGCTCCTCGAACGGGGATGAGGATTTTGATGTTCTTGGGCCTATATCATGGCCAGTTGAGTTTTGTTCCCCTATAGGCGCCAGGGCCTCTTCGCCTCCCCAAGGCACGCTCCTAGCGTTTCGGCGTACGAGGTGCACTGTCATTAATACTTTTATGGGATGACGCGGATCGCTTTGGTATACGGAATGTGTATTCAATGGTGCCTTTATGAAGCGGCGCAGATTTGGCGATTGAAGGTTCCTTTGGGAATTGGGCGAAATTTATTTCGCTTGACATTCCCTCTTTGAGCTTTGTGCGCGGTGAACTCTCCCAGATCTCATCTTCTATATAAGGTGTTCTGGGAGGACTATTTTCCACATCTACTAGCCTTGGAATCCTGCAGGAGTTCCAAATTTTTTTTTTTACTTTTTTGAACTAAAAATGCCGCCTGAATCATGGGCGTTGCAGCTGAGGCAAAGAAAGTGGAGGCTAAAGATCTTCCTATTCTTCAACCAGACTAGAAGAGTATTCTCCTCCTTCGACCAAGAACTGTAGCTAGTGTAGATCGTGCTAGGTCCTTGATTATCCTCCAAAAGCCAACCAAGAATGTGCAGGAGTTGGCTAAAGAGGAAGGGGAAGAAAGTGAAGCGAAGTTGAAGGGAGCAATTGAGATATCAGAGGGGGCCGTCTCTGCCATTGCAGGCAGCTGGCGAGACCCCTGGAGGGCGACTTCTTAGGAGTACTGATATTAGATTCTGGATCAGAGTTCGCTTCAAGGCCGCCTCAGCAGGTGGAAACCAATTCAGGCGCTCCCGCCTCTTTTTCCTCCTCACCGCCTGCGCCAAGCACACGGGCTTGGTGGCTGCTGGAGCGAGACTGTGAATCCACCATCACCACCAGCCTTCTTCCTTTTATTAGCTAGTTTTGCAGCAAGCCTACCTCAGCTGTCCTGTAGTTAGTTGTAAAACGAGTCTTCCTCGGCTGTTTTGTAGTTGATGTTGCCATTATTTTATTTAATAAAAAGGGACTTGTGACTTTTACTTGGTGAAATTTTCTTTGCTTGCTTGGTGAAATCTTTTTTTTTTTTTTTTTTTTTTTTTTTTTTTGTGCATTGCCTCTACCTCTCTTAGAATCTAGTGCTATTACCACCGTCAGTAGTGAGACGTCGGCATCGTGACTTTAACACGGTCGGTGATGGCGCCCAGCTGCCCTCTTTAAATAGTTTAACTATGTAGGAACAACCGAGTATACAACGATGTGCTTCATGTTGCAAACCATGCAACCGTTAGAAAATGCTAGTTTTAAAACAAATGATCCGAGGAGGCTATGGCACGCCATGGTTCTGTCCAACACTCATAGGGATGCTAAAGCGTCTATTTCTCCCAGTCGTCTGGTCCGAGGACCCAGGCGCAGCCAAGGCTTTACTTAATACTTAGCAGGATTAGACCTTGGTTCTGTCTAACACCCAGATAGTTGTCACAAGTTATTAGTTTTCCCATAGGTTTTGGTCCAAGAACCATGCAAGACCTTGGTTTTGTCTAACACCCAGATAGTTGTCACAAGTTATTAGTTTCCCCATAGGTTTGAGTCCGAGGACCATGCAAGACCTTGGTTCTGTCTAACACTTAGATACTTGTCAAGAGTCATTAGTTTTCCCATAGGCTTGAGTCCAAGGACCATGCAAGACCTTGGTTCTGTCTAACACTTAGATACTTGTCAAGAGTTATTAGTTTTCCCATAGGCTTGAGTCCAAGGACCATGCAAGACCTTGGTTCTGCCTTCCGAGGACTCGTTATTGCCAAAGCCCCATTCAACCGCTCCAGTGGGTCAGAAGACACCAATACTTATCTTCCAGAACTAGTCCCACCGCAGAGCCCCCTTGAAGTGCTTCACGCAGCCGCCACTTTCCTCAATCGGGGCCCAACGGGACCGACCATTAGATTCGCGGGGGTCTGACCCCTGGTGGGGGCGACGGCCACGCACATGGTGCCAGAGGCCCATTGAGCTGTAAACCACCTAGCAGTTCTCCCCTTGTGGTACAATAGACTGGTCACCATAACCTCTCCTAGGGGACTTGATCCTGCCTTAACAAGCTGTTGCACTCATTATCGCACGAGCAACTTTCCCACAGACGGCGCCAATTGTAGGGTCCACTTTTGGGAGGTTCTTTACTGTTAGGCAAATGAGCCCAAACCCAACGGGCCCAATACAATAAATTTGGTAGAAAAAATGGGCTCAAGAACTGGGCTTTAGTGAAAACTCTAACAGCCGGACATGATCATAAGGAGATGGGATGATCGAAAGTATGGAGGAAGGGTAAAAGTTTATCCTCGGGGTTTATCCGAGGACTGATTCTTCTTCTTCTCGGTTCTTTGGTGCTTAGCGGCGAAAGCTTTCAGGGGTGGTAGGAACTACAACCGTCTTCCTTCTTTCTCCTCTTGCTTTTCCCTCCCTTTCGCTCTAGGAGGGTATTTTCCGTTATATATCTCCTTCTCATTGATCTTGGCCATCCATTTGTCGATCATACAAGTCGCTACTGGAGTGTCTGTCCCATCTGTCGCCTTTCTCAACTTGCTGTGAGTTGCAGCAAACAAGGTGGTACTATTCAGGGGTCATTTCATCATTAATGCGGCCAGACTGTCAGTTGCAGGCATTTAATACGGAGGTGATAGCCTCTCATAGAATTGCTTTTTCTACCATGCTCCTATGGCTGGCCCATTAGGCTCGGAACTTCCTTTAGGATGCTCGAGGGGACTGCCTCTAGCGACGTGGCGTTTTCCCCTTTCGTGATTTTGGTATGCCGAGGACAGGGTCGTCCTCGACAGTATGTCCTGTCAGTCTGGATTTCCTTTGTTCGTCCTCGGGTATTTCTTCCTCCTCGGCATGGGCCTTGGGCTTGATATGAAATGGGCTGGAGTCCCTAGATCCTTTGGCCCCACAGAAAACTATTGATAATAAAATCTAATGAAATATATAAATAGAAAATTTATTTAATAATATGCATATTATAGACATTTTGCAAGATAACATTTTTATAAAAAATGAATAGTCATAATAATATAAAATACAACAGGAAGAAATATTTAATTTCTATTCCTTTTCATAGTTTAGAAGTGTTGTATAACATAGAATGTTATTGGATTGCAAGGACAAATTTTTATAAACTGTTAATACCAAACATATGTGCTTCTGTAGTTGATACTCACTGCAAGTGCATAGTTACTAAACCTACAAAGTAATTCACAACTCTTAAATTAATAAAGCAAAACTATCAAAAGTTATACACACACACACTTAGAACTACAACTGTTTGAACACATACATATATTGTACAATCAAATCTTAATTTTCTCATCAACAACCTTTCAAAACATAAACTGCAAAGATACAAGAAAAGACCATGGCATGAGGAGGACACACTAAGTTTCAAATTTGAGTAGTAATATTAGTTGTGGTAATAATAATATAGACAAATTTTTTTTTTTTTTGATGAACAATAATATAGACAATTCAAGACATCGAACAATATCAAAATTATAACACTTTATTCCATTATCTTTTATATTGAATCCAAACAAACAATTATATGTAAGATTGAATGATAATTTTAATCAACCAAAAACCATAGCTTTAGTTAAGAAAGCAAACAAATACTCTAAAGAAAATCAATTCTGAACAAAAAAAAATAAGAAGATTAAGAAAGAAAATCTCAAGTACATATGAAAGCAAAAATTGCCGTATAAAATAAAAGAAGAAAGAATGTTGCCTTACAAGTTAAGTTTAGGTTTTGAGCTGGTAGTTACTAGGGTTTTGAGGTGGGAAGAGATGAGTCCTAATGCAAATCTCTCTCTTTTTCCTTCATCCTAACGACAGTGCTTTTTTTTTTTTTTTTCAATAAATTTTTTTACGTCTCTCTATTTTGTTTTTTAATCCTAACATGAGTCTATCATGACAATGCAATAGGAAGTATGAATAAATGCTGAATGAAAATAGCAAAGAAAAATATTGGCAGCTTAACATTCAAATGGAAACAAAAAATAAAAGGTAATATTTGTTCATACGCTAATAAAGAAGGAGAGAGAGAGAGAGAGAGAGAGAGAGAGAGAGAGAGAGAGATATGCTTAATTGGAACGTTAAGAATCATTATGGTAATAGGAAAATGAAAGAAGATGAAAGAGAGTATGGATATTATGGTAATAGGAAAATGAAAAAAAGAGGAAAGAGAGCATAGATTTTTTAGGTTTATGGGTTTATGGAAGGGGGAAAAAAACATAAATTGTTTTAAATCCAAATTTCATAATATATAATTAGATTTGTGTTTTATGAATGATGGACAGGGAAAAACCAAAAAAAGAAAGAAAGAGAGGTTTTGTTTTTTCTTCGAAAACGTAGATTTTGTTAGGGGGGATTTAGTTATGGTAAAACATGACTTTTGGGTTACTTAAAAAAATTTTTTGATGGAGTATTTAAGTTTATAGTGGATATTAATTATAATGGTGGCACTTATAGTGCATATTGTTGACAAATGCTAAAAAGATTGACATGTATCCTTAATTGTTTGCCACATGGCATTATTTGTCACATCATACCTAATAATTGGAAGAAGTTACAATAAATAGAGGAGGTGAGAAGGTTGTAATCTATTGGCGACTATTAGAATTCCATATAATAGTGGCATTTGAAAAGTTTGGATTAATGGAAAGACCATGATAGAATTGGAGATAGAGTAATACTTGAATTTAAGGAGATGCTCAATAAATGTCAAACAGTAAATCTAAAAATAAAAAATAAATGATGACATAGTGCTGATATGGCTTAACTAGAGTGTAGCAATAATAAATGCAACGCTTCAACTTTTAGATATATATAAATATAAACTAGCCTCTGAGCATGCGCTCACGCGCATGTTTATAGGCTCTTCTATTTTTTTGTAAAAATTAATAATTTGAATCCATTATAATTTAGAATTACTACATTTTTCAATCACAAAAAAATCTAAGGGTGTGATGAGTAAATTATTTCATCCAAAACGCAGAACACTCATCACACCCCTAAGTATTTTTGTGATTGAAAAATGTAGTAATTTCAAATTATAATTGATGCAAATTATTAGTGTAGGGTCACAAATTGTAGCCCACACCCGGATGAATACAGGAGATAGGCCCAATAAGCCCAATACAATAAATTTGTAAGAGAGTGGGTCAAAGAATTGGGCTAATAACGCTCTTTACAACAGTTACTGAAGATAAAGTGCTTGGCCGAGGAGACTAAAACACACACACAAGTTGAGATCTCGTGTCCGAGGAGTAAGTTTTGGGCTAATTGATGGATTCCAGTTAGGTCCGAGGGGTATGCACTAGGTAGAATGATTTTCTTTGGGTTGTATTTTTCCAAATGTTACAGTGATTATTTCTTGAGGTTTCTTTTTGTGTTTTTCTTTCGTTCCCTTCTTCTGGAGGTCTTACTCCATTATATAGTCCTTCATTGTTCAATCCTATCGTCCACTTGTCTTCCATCTAGCTTGGTACTTGAGTTTCCCACTTCTTCTCTTACAGCTTTTTGACTTTCTGGGGATAAAGATCACTTTCAACACTGTTCAGGGGTCTTCTCCACATAAATGCGGCCAGGAAAGCGGCTGTGATGCATTTAATGCGGTGGTAGCAGCTTTTTCTCAAGATATTTCTGCATCCTTATCCCTTCCATATGCATTGGTAACCTATCTTTACCTCCGGAACTTCCTGGAGGGTGGGCTAAGGGAAAGTCGAGATTCTTCTTACCATCAGACGTCATGTCCGAGGAGGGTATTCCTCTCGGACCAGTCTCTTGGGATCCTTACGCGCTCTACTGTTAGTTACAACGGTCCTCTGTGATTTCTTCTCCTCGGGCGTATTGTTGATGAAACGTCGTTCCTGGGCCTAGATCATGGGCCCATATTTTACTCCCCCACAATAGCCCCTCAAAATTCTAATTTTTCTTTCTGATCCGAGGAGGAAAAATTAGGATTTTGATGTATAAATGTAATTACGACGTAGTCCTTAATAGTATCTAAATTTAGGCGCATGTAAGGGCCATTTCTGCCATTTCGCGAGGGCTTCTGACGCTTGGGAACTCGCACAATCATCATTAAACGCTTAGAATTGCGTTTCAACCAGACATCCTACGGTGAGATACGGATCCAACGGTTCAGATCGCAACTTCAATATTTGGGCGGGATTGTGGTTTTAACCCCACTATAAAAACTTCCAGGCGTTACTTTTTGCTTCTTACCAGAACTTACAACTTCAGAGTGTTCATATCCAGGCGCCCACCAATTTTTTCGCAAGAAGGAGAGCTTGACGATCTTCCAGTGACCAGAGAAGCAATCCGTGATCATTTCTACGTAAGTTTCGCATTCCGACTTCCATTGTACTCTCGGCTAACCTCCTCGGCTAACCACCTCACCTTATAGAGACTAACCATGGGTAGATTCGAGCGCTTAGTGGACACTCCGGCCAAGATAGAGTTGTTCAAGGAGAAATACCACATTCCCGAAGAGGTGGTGGTACGTCATTGCACCACAGAGGGAGTGGAGTTTGACCGGAAGATGGGAGAGGTGGTCATCCCCATGATTGCCTTCATAGAAGGGGGAATGACCATTCCCATGGGTAGGATTACACGGGACTACCTTCGTGCCCATAGGCTGTGTCCCCATCAGTGTGCTCCCAACTTCTTTAGAGTCCTAGGGTCAATCGACGCCTTGGATCGGCATCTGGGGTTAGGATTGACATGGTACGACGTCGCCCACCTGTATGAGGGCCATATAGAGACTCGGGCAGGCTTTTACCTTAAGTCCCGTAGCAGTGTGGTCAAACTGATATCCTGCCTTCCCAAGTCAAATAAGGGGATGAAGGACGACTACCTGATCTTGTTGGGGCCTTGGAGCGACGGCTTAGCCTGCCCAACCAAGGCCGGGACTCCAGGTGGAACACTTTAGACCTAGGATTTCTAACTTTAGCATTAAAGATTGTTACGTTGCTTTTACACTCATTTACTTAGTTATTTTGTGTTAGTGATTATCATATTTTTTTTATAGCCGAGGCATAATAACGTAACTTACTTGTTTGACAGACAAATTTTTTACCAATCCGAAGCTCAGCTTGATCAACGTTCCAGCATTGAATTATCTGCTGAGGTCAGCAATTTTCGTGAACGAGGACGGACAACTACGAGCTGTCCACCTCATTTTGGATTTTGAACCCATTTCTCGGTCCTTTTTAGACGTCGGCAACTCTATCCGAGCCGGGGACCATCGCTTGGCGCGAATAGACGTGTCTCGGCCACACTTCCTAGCCAGCTACGACCTTCCGCCGGTTGACCATCCCATTCCACAGGGAATTCCTCTCGCCGTCGCACCGTTGCGCGAAGTAACACTTGGGGAAGCCATCCTTAGAGAAGAGACAGCTTCTTCTTCGTCCCTAGAACTAGAGATTGACAAGTTCAGGTTTGAAGAGGAAACAGTACATATATCAGAGGCCGAGGAAGGGGTGGACGAGTAGTCGAGTGTGCACCCTCCGGCTCAGATGATAACTTACATCGCCGATACCACCGACGAGGAGGAAGACATGGCTCCCCGGACTAGCCCTTCTTTGAAGGAATTGATGAAGGGTAGGAATAAAGAGCCAACCCCTCAGGATAAGGGCAAATCCAAACAAATTGCACACCCTCCCCCTCTTCCGCCCCAAGTGCCTGCTGACCTTGGGCTCAAACCGAATCCGGATTTGAGGAGGAAAAGGCCGGTGGAGCCTGCTGAGGAAGGGGAATTAGGCCCATCAAGGGGAAACAAGCAGGCCAGGCCTGCACCAGAGCGAAGGAGTAGGAGGTCCAACTCCGTGGAGAGCCACGAGGAGCGACCAGCGGTCCAGGCTCGTCAGCCACCACGGACCTGGTCACCTGAATTGGAGGTCGATGGCGGTCCCATCATGATGGATGCCTCCCTTCGGCATTTTCGAGGTGGCCATGCAGGTCGTTTGGCCGACGCACTGCTACAGCCACTCCTCCTTCCGTCGGACCTGGCGGCGTACAGGAGCTTTGACTACCCTGATCTGCTCCTTTCTATGAAGAGGGACTTGGCCATGGTAAGTTACTTCAGTTTGATTTCTTTTCATTTGGGCATTATTTCTTAAGTCTAACACACTTTTTCCTTTTGCATTATAGGTCGCGCAACAAGTGTACGTGGCCGGAGAGTGGGCAAAGCGCTTTCGTGATGAGACGAAGGCTGCTCACCAGGCCCGAGATAATGCGGAGGACCATTTGAGCGTGCTGAGAACCCAGCAGAAGCAGTTGGCCGAGCAAGTGAAGAAGGCCAACCAGGATAAGGCCAGCGCTGAGGCTGGATTGAATAATATGGAGAAGCAGGCGGAGACTTTTCGCAGCGAGCTGCACCTCTGCCAGATCAACTTAGAAACGGAGAAGCAGATGGTGATAGGTCTGCGCGAAGAGATCCGTCGGCTCAAGGAAGCTGCACAGCTACAAAAGGAGGCAGCCGAGGCCGAGAAGCAAGCTTCTTATGATTTGGGGGTGGAAGAAACCCAGAGCAGGTTAACTGAGGAGTTTGCTTCGGTCGCCAGGGACTACTGCGACGTCACGTGGGGGAAAGCCCTTGACGCCGCTGGGGTCCCGGCTGACTCCAGCCTTAGGATGCCTGAGAGCGTGTACTACGATCCTGAAATCCAACCGCTCTCAGATTCTGCTCCTCCTCCTCCAGAGCAGCCAGCCTCAGCGTCTGAAGCTCCTGCGGCAAATTTAGGCCTTCCAGCATCTGTGGAAGGTCCAACAGCCACCCGTCAGGACGCCGGTCAAGGGGAAAAAGCCGAGACCTCCCAGGGTAATGCTCCGGGTGCTGCTCCTTCGCAGCCTGAACCAGCAGTCGACCACCAAGACCCCAAGATTAAGGCCTAAGACATTTGTTTTAGTGTTTCTTTTTGTTTTGTTTGTTTTTTTTTTTTTTTTTTCTTTAGCTTTCTATGCTCATCACTTTAAAAATATGTACTGTTTTAATCATTAATGAAAGCATACTTCTTTTGTTTTACGTATTATGGCAAGTAGTAGCTAATTTCTCCGCTGTCATTCCATTAATTTTTTTACTTGCATTAAAAGAATGGCTGACCTAATTGAGGAGTTTCGGAAGTTGACATAATAGCTAAACACATATAACCAAACAAGAAATTTGAGTCATGCGCTTTTATCTATATTGGAATGTCAAAAAAAAAAAAAAAAAAAAGGGAAATAAAACAAGTAGTAACTAACCCAGACCATCTGGTCAGAAGTCTCAGGCACGATTAGTTTTAAGACTAAACACTTGAGAACAGTAAGGGTGTTAACTAACCCAGATCATCTGGTCCGAGGACTCATGCATGATTGGATTTAAGTTTAAACACTTCAGAGAACGGTAAGGGTGTTAACTAACCCAAATCATCTGGTCCGAGGACTCATGCATGATTGGATTTAAGTTTAAACACATCAGAGAACGGTAAGGGTGTTAACTAACCCAAATCATCTGGTCCGAGGACTCATGCATGATTGGATTTAAGTTACATCAGAGAACGGTAAGGGTGTTAACTAACCCAAATCATCTGGTCCGAGGACTCATGCATGATTGGATTTAAGTTTAAACACTTCAAAGAACGGTAAGGGTGTTAACTAACCCAAATCATCTGGTCCGAGGACTCATGCATGATTGGATTTAAGTTTAAACACATCAGAGAACGGTAAGGGTGTTAACTAACCCAAATCATCTGGTCCGAGGACTCATGCATGATTGGATTTAAGTTACATCAGAGAACGGTAAGGGTGTTAACTAACCCAAATCATCTGGTCCGAGGACTCATGCATGATTGGATTTAAGTTTAAACACTTCAAAGAACGGTAAGGGTGTTAACTAACCCAAATCATCTGGTCCGAGGACTCATGCATGATTGGATTTAAGTTTAAACACTTCAGAGAACCGTAAGGGTGTTAACTAACCCAAATCATCTGGTCCGAGGACTCATGCATGATTGGATTTAAGTTTAAACACTTCAAAGAACGGTAAGGGTGTTAACTAACCCAAATCATCTGGTCCGAGGACTCATGCATGATTGGATTTAAGTTTAAACACTTCAGAGAACGGTAAGGGTGTTAACTAACCCAAATCATCTGGTCCGAGGACTCATGCATGATTGGATTTAAGTTTAAACACTTCAGAGAACCGTAAGGGTGTTAACTAACCCAAATCATCTGGTCCGAGGACTCATGCATGATTGGATTTAAGTTTAAACACTTCAGAGAACAGTAAGGGTGTTAACTAACCCAGATCATCTGGTCCGAGGACTCATGCATGATTGAATTTAAGTTTAAACACTTCAGAGAACGTCGAGAGGTATGAAAAGAGGTATACATATTTAACATAAAAGACGAATATTGATCAAACATAAGTTTATTAATAATAATACCTTTTCAAATTATTGACATTCCAAGGGCGGGGTACTACAAGTCCATCCAAGTCTTCCAAGAAATAGGCTCCAATGCCAGCATTGGAGGTGATGCGATATGGTCCTTCCCAATTTGGCCCTAGTTTTCCCCAAGCAGGGTTCTTTGCCGAGCCCACGACTTTGCGCAGCACCAGGTCACCTGAGGCCAAAGGTCTTGTCTTTACATGGGCATCATAACCTTGCTTTAGCTTTTGTTGGTAATGAGCCAATTGAACCATTGCGTTTTCCCTTTTTTCATCAATCAAGTCCAGACCTCTCGCCAAGTTTTCATCGTTGTCTTTTGGATTGAATGAGCTTGTTCTCGTCGTTGGGAACCCGGACTCCAAAGGGATGACTGCTTCAGCCCCATAAGTCATTGAGAAAGGGATCTCCCCAGTGGACCTACGAGGTGTGGTCCTGTACGTCCAAAGTACATGTGGGAGTTCTTCCACCCATCTTCCTTTCGCATCATCCAGTCTTTTCTTCAATCCGCTTAATATGACCTTATTTACAGCTTCAGCCTGGCCATTACCCTGGGGGTAAGCCGGAGTAGAATACCTGTTAGTGATACCCAATTCTCCGCAGTAGTTTCTGAACATCTTACTGTCAAACTGAAGTCCATTATCTGTGATAAGTACACGCGGGACGCCGAACCGAGTAACAATGTTTCTCCAAATAAATCTTTTCGCATCCACATCTCGGATATTAGCCAGAGGCTCTGCTTCAACCCACTTTGTGAAATAGTCAGTACCAACTATCAGATACTTCTTGTTTCCTACAGCCTTAGGAAATGGTCCGACGATGTCTAAGCCCCATTGAGCGAATGGCCATGGGCTAGATATTGGATTGAGGGTTCCTCCTGGCTGGTGTATACTTGGTGAATACCGTTGACATTGGTCGCATTTTTTGACGTACTCCAAAGCTTCTCTCTGCATGTTCGGCCACCAATAACCCTGAGTAATGGCCCTATGCGCCAAGGATCTGCCTCCAGTATGACTTCCACAGATTCCCTCATGCATTTCCTCCAAAAGCAATTCCGTTTGATCGGGATGAACACAGAGTAGATAAGGTCCAGAGAAGGAACGCCTGTATAGCTTATCATCCTGTGACAGCCAATAGCTAGGAGCCTTCTTTCTTATTTTGTCGGCTTCCGTTTTCTCTTCGGGTAGAATGTCATCCTTAAGAACTGCACGACGGGGTCCATCCAACTCGGCCCCATTCTTACTTGATTGATCTGTACTACGTTTGCTATTATTGAGGGTCGATGCAGGTCCTCAACAAGGATTAGGCGAGGTAAGTTCTGTGCCGAGGAGGTTGCAAGAGTGGCCAAGGAGTCCGCATGCGTGTTACCGCTTCTTAGGACATGTAGCAAGCTAAAGGATTCGAACTCCACTTGCATGGCTCTCACTCGGCTAAGATAGCTTCGCATTCTCTCATCCTTGGCTTCAAATTCTCCCTTGACTTGACCCACAATTAGCCTTGAATCCGAGAAGAGGTTAATGGACTTTCCTCCCATCTTCAGGACCATAGTCATTCCTTCCAGTAGTGCTTCGTACTCTGCTTCGTTATTCGTGGCAGGAAAGCTTAATCTTAACGACTTTTCAACGGTGATCATCTCTGTTGATGTCAACACTAGCCCAATACCCGCTCCTTTTTGGTTTGATGCTCCGTCTACATGCACTTCCCACGTCGGAGGGGGACACCTGGTGATACTACAGGCTAGTTTTGCACCTCTTTCCTCTAATGATAATTGACTATCCGCTTCCGGTTCGGTGAATTCTGCCACCAAGTCGGCCAGTACCTGGCCTTTAACTGAGGTGCGAGGCATGTACTTAATGTCGAAAGCTCCCAGAATTGTACCCCACTTGGCTATCCTTCCCGTGTAGTCTGCACTTTTAAGTACGGCTTTTAGTGGGAGTTGAGTAAGAACGATCACTGTGTGCGCCTGGAAATAATGAGGCAACTTGCATGTGCCAAGCACCACCGCTAATATGGCCTTTTCCAGTGGAAGGTAGCGTATTTCTGCCTCATGCAGTGACTTACTCACGTAGTATACTGGTCGTTGCACGCCGTTGTCTACCCTTATCAATACTAAACTCACTGCATAGGAGACCACTGCAATGTAAGCAAAAAGGACCTCGTCCGGCTCAGGGCTTGACATGACAGGCGGCCGAGCAAGATAGTCCTTGAGTTGTTGAAAAGCCGCGTCACATTCCGTCGACCACTCAAAGCTTTTCCATTTATTGATCAACAGGAAAAATGGTCGGCACCTGTCAGCTGATCGAGATATGAATCTATTCAGGGCAGCGGCCATTCCGGTTAGTTTTTGCACCTCTTTTGGGTTCCGAGGAGTTCGCATACTGGTGATGGCCTTAATTTGGTCGGGATTGACTTCAATTCCCCTATGAGTGACCATATAACCCAAGAATTTGCCTGAGCCAACACCAAACGAACATTTGGAGGCATTCAAGCGTAGCTTATGGCTTCTGAGAATTTCGAAGACGACTCGAAGATCCTCTAGGTGTTCAGATGCTCTTTTGCTTTTCACCACCATGTCATCTATGTAAATCTCCATACTTTTCCCCAATAATGATTCAAACATTCTCGTCATCATCCTCTGATAAGTAGAGCCTGCATTCTTCAAACCAAAAGGCATCACCTTGTAGTGGTAGTTTCCCACTGGCGTGACAAAAGCAGTTTTTTCCTGATCGTCCAATGCTAAAGGTATCTGATGATAACCCTGGAAAGCATCCAAGAAACTCATCCGAGGATGGCCGACTGTGGCGTCTACCAGCTGATCAATTTTGGGCATGGGGAATGGATCTTTTGGGCAGGCTTTATTCAGATTCGTGAAATCAACACATACTCGCCACTTCCCAGTCTTTTTCTTGACCACCACCGTGTTTGCCAACCACTCTGGGTAGAAGATCTCTTTGATAGCCCCTGCCTTCTTTAGCTTTATCACTTCCTGACGGACTGCTTCTGCATGCTCTTTAGATGGCCGACGAGGGAGCTGCTTCTTGGGGGTCATTGCTGGATTAACATTCAAATGGTGACAAATGAAGTCTGGGTCTACCCCTGGAGCCTCATAAGCGTTCCATGCAAAGACGTCTATGTTTCGCTTGAGGAACTCTATCAATTCCTCCTTCTCCAACGGGGGTAGTTGAGATCCGATTTGAAAGAATTTCTCAGGGTCATCTCCTATTATGACCTTTACAAGATCCTCACATTTCGCCTCCTCGGACAGCCCATCTTTGGACAACATTGGGGGTTTTGATTGCTATAGCTCTTCTTTTTGAACCTCAGATTCTGCTTCAGGTTCATGTCGGATAGCTGCTATCATGCACTGCCGTGCCATGGTTTGATCACCCAATATCTCTTCTATTTTGCCTCCAGAGGGGTATTTAATCTTCTGATGCAGGGTGGAAGAGACTGCTCCTAAAGTATGAAGCCAAGGCCTTGCAACAATTGCTGTATAAGGGGAGTAGGCGTCCACCACTATAAAATCGACCTCTACTATCTCCGCTCCGGTTTGTACTGGCAGTCTGACTTGCCCTTTCGGGATAATAATCTTCCCTTCAAAGCTTACTAAAGGGGAGTTATAAGGTGTCAGGTCTTCGGCCCTTAGGTTCAGCCCCTTGAAGAGGTCAGGGTACATGATCTCGGCTGCACTGCCTTGATCCACCATTACCCTCTTTACATCGTAGCCCCCAATTCGGAGGGTAATTACCAAAGCATCGTCATGTGGTTGAACTGTTCCGATCTTGTCTTCGTCCGAGAATCCCATGACCAGGGACCGGCTCGATTTAGCTCTCTTCGACTCATGAGAGTCATCCTCAGGGTACAGACGAGCCACCGACATTACTCTGGAGGGGCATGACCCTGTCCTGCCAGGTGCCGCAAATATGACATTAATAATTCCAATTGGAGGTCTAGGAGGATTCTCCCTTTCTGACCGAGTATCCGCATGGCTACCCAGATTATTGGAATGGTGCAACAGCTGTTTCAATCTGCCCTCCCGGACAAGCTGGTCCAGGTGATCCCATAAGCTTCTACAATCCTCGGTGGTATGGCCGTGGTCTCTATGATATTGACAATAGAGGTTCCGGTTTCTCTTTTCTGGGTTTCCCATCATCTTGTTGGGCCACTTGAAGAAGGGTTCGTTTTTTACCTTTTCTAGGACTTGGTGCACAGGCTCTCGGAATACAGCCCCTACTATTTGGCTGTTGCTGGATGTCTGCTGCTCGGCATAATCCCTTTTCGGCCGGTTATTATTGTACCTGTCCGGCCTAAACTCTCTTCTTTCTTGTGGGACAAGCTTATCTTTCCCTTTTCCTTGTTGCTGCTGTTGTTGATCATCTTCTATCCTTTTATATTTATCCACCCTATCCATTAATTGTTGCAAGCTGGTGACCGGTTTCCCTGTCAGGGACTTCCTCAGACCATGATCGGAGGGAAGACCAACCTTGAAGGTTCTGACAGCGAACTCGTCAAAATCTCCATCAATCTCATTAAACATCTCCCAATACCTCTCGGCATATGACCTCACAGACTCCCCCTCCCTCATTGTCATGGACAGCAGGGAATCAAGGGGTTGAGGAACTCTGCTGCATGTAACAAACCGGGAGCAGAATGATTGAGTGAGCTTCTTAAAGGAGCCGATGGAATCAGTCTTCAACCCATCGAACCATCTCATCGGCATCGGTCCTAGGCTAGAGGGGAATACTCTACACAATAAAGCCTCGTCCTGAGAGTAGACTGCCATCTTTTATCTGAATTGGCTCACGTGTTCTACAGGGTCGGTACGTCCGTTGTACATAGAGAACGTAGGCTGATGAAAACGTCTGGGAAGCTTTGCCTTTTCTATTCCCCTAGTAAAGGGGGACTTAGAAATTTGGGTCAAAGCCTTCTTCATGTCTTTGGTTCCCACTCCCCGTCTAGACGAACTTTTTCTCCTTCTCTTGTGAGAATGCTCTTCTTCATAGGAATAGGATTCACTGGGGGGAGTCTCTAAAGAATTCCTGTAACTGTCCTCCCCTTCACTGTTGGAGGAGACATCAGAACTTGAAGGGGTGCGATTTCGTTGTGCTCGACGAAGCTTCTTTTTCAATCCTTCTATTTCACGCTGTAAGTCCTTTTCGTCAGCGTGCCCTTGCACCAGATGGCTCTTTCGTCGATAGCCGCTCTTCCCAGCATGGATCGCTCGCGAACTACCCTCACGCTGGTTATCTACGTGGTTATCCCGTTCAAGATTATGGAGTTCATCTTGCTGATTGACGTTTACTGACTCTGCATGGGGCGGACTGGCCTGTTGCGGTCCGGAACCTGCCATAACTGCCGTAACTTCCTACTAGCGCTAATTCTTTCCCACAGACGGCGCCAATTGTAGGGTCACAAATTATAGCCCACACCCGGATGAATACAGGAGATAGGCCCAATAAGCCCAATACAATAAATTTGTAAGAGAGTAGGTCAAAGAATTGGGCTAATAACGCTCTTTACAACAGTTACTGAAGATAAAGTGCTTGGCCGAGGAGACTAAAATACACACACAAGTTGAGATCTCGTGTCCGAGGAGTAAGTTTTGGGCTAATTGATGGATTCCAGTTAGGTCCGAGGGGTATGCACTAGGTAGAATGATTTTCTTTGGGTTGTATTTTTCCAGATGTTACAGTGATTATTTCTTGAGGTTTCTTTTTGTGTTTTTCTTTCGTTCCCTTCTTCTGGAGGTCTTACTCCATTATATAGTCCTTCATTGTTCAATCCTATCGTCCACTTGTCTTCCATCTAGCTTGGTACTTGAGTTTCCCACTTCTTCTCTTACAGCTTTTTGACTTTCTGGGGATAAAGATCACTTTCAACACTGTTCAAGGGTCTTCTCCACATAAATGCGGCCAGGAAAGCAGCTGTGATGCATTTAATGCGGTGGTAGCAGCTTTTTCTCAAGATATTTCTGCATCCTTATCCCTTCCATATGCATTGGTAACCTATCTTTACCTCCGGAACTTCCTGGAGGGTGGGCTAAGGGAAAGTCGAGATTCTTCTTACCATCAGACGTCATGTCCGAGGAGGGTATTCCTCTCGGACCAGTCTCTTGGGATCCTTACGCGCTCTACTGTTAGTTACAACGGTCCTCTGTGATTTCTTCTCCTCGGGCGTATTGTTGATGAAACGTCGTTCCTGGGCCTAGATCATAGGCCCATATTTTACTCCCCCACAATTAGCCTTTACAAAAAAATAAAAATAAATAAATAAATAGAAGAGCAATTTGAAAACTATTAGAAGATTAGTCCTGTTTTGTAGGCAACGTTTTAGTGGGAGTTAAAGATGTATCTACTTATCCAAAAAAAAAGGTGTATATATCTATTTAGTTTAGTTTTTTTTTTTTGGATAACTATTAGTTTATATATATATATATATATATATATATATATATATATATATATATATATATATATATATATATATATATTTTTTTTTTTTTTTGGATAAACATGGGATTTTTTTTTAAGGAAAAAAATAGCAACAACGTGGGTTGTTTAACTTATTTTTTTATATTTCTTATAAAAAAAGCTTATTTTTCTATTTTTTTTAAAAAACAATAAATGTATAATTACTTTGAAGAAGTGGGTTAGTAGAAGTGTTCCTATTTTGTAGGCAATGTTTTAGTGCAAGTTAGACATGTATTTTTACTAGACTATCATTTAGTTTTGTCTTTAGTTAAACCTAGGGGTGTAGGGGTATTTTGGAACAAAAAAAAAAAAGAAAAGATCCAAACAAGAGAGACTCCTTAAATAGTAGTATAGACTAGTCACTTATCCATGTGATGCACGGGAAAGATATTGAGTACAATATATAATTTAATCTTGGTTTATTTTATTACAACATCGAAATTGAATTTGTAAAATAAAGCTATATAGCTAAAACATTAGTTAATAGCTAGACGTTCCAGACATTTATTAAACTATATATATTATCATTATCATTATTATTATCAACTTAACAGTATTTACTTTCTCAAAAAAATACTTTATAGTATTTAATTATATGATACCAACATGCATGCTTCAAGATAATGTCCAAAGCTGAAAACAACTTCGAAAAAAAATTCAACTAAACAGTTTGATGAATAAATATATTACAATCTATGATATAAGCCAAGAAATAGCACAAGGAAACCATTGTTATCATTTAAGAATACGATGCACTAAAGTCATGAAAAACACAGGATTCTTTATAAAAAAGAAGCATCTTTATAGATTTTGCATAAGATGACACATACTCACACACAAACTATTAAAGAAAGAATCAAAGATCATACACAACACGTACATATGCTATGAAAGTAAAAATACGGAAAAAAAGAAAAAGATAGACACGCACGATTAAAGAAAAAATATTGAAAAAAAAGCTAGGAGTAGAAATATAAGATAAAGATTATTGAAATCTTCTAGAGAGTTTTAGATAATGGAAAAAATGAACACAAAAGTTAAGACGTTGAAACTTCCAAAAGGCCAACAAAAAAAAAAAAAATTCAAGAAGATTCAAAGCTTCAAAAGTATTGAAATATATATATATATACACGAAATAGAAAAATACAATAAAAAGAAGGATTACCCTTAAAAGAATAATCCATGATTATAGCTTTTCTACTATTGAAATATGACTCAATAACTTGAATAAAAAAACTAAAAAAAAAAAAATTGTAAAAACAAAAGGCTCACTATAAAGAGAGTGAGTATGAAGAATGAACTAAAGTTTTAGGTTTTTTGTCTAAAGAAATATAAAGTGAAATTTATTTGAAACAGTGTAAAATTCATAACTACCCATTGGAACGATGAAATTGAACAACAATGGTAGTAAAAATAGTACTGAAACAGTTTGCTTAAGCAACCAAACGAACAGGTACATTTTTCTGTGATTGTGTCCATCTGTAACAAAACATGGAACACATGGTGAACAAATCATCATATGTTGTTCAAAACAACCAAAGGCAATAAACAAATGCAGAGACCAACAAAAAAGGACAAAAACTTAAAAAAGAGTATGTTCTTTAAAGATAAATAGAGCCTAGACAACAACAAAGACAATTCTTCAATGTTATTAACTTTAAACAGGACATGAAAGAAGTGTAAAAACTCAATTATGTAAACAGTCATAAAAATCTCAAAAGCGACTCTATTTTTAAAGCCTTCATATTGTAAATTAGAGATAAAAAGAAGGAAAGACATACCTTAGAGGCTTGACGCTGATATCCTCATGTCGTTCAACTACCTCTTAATCAAAACTTAGAAGCCGTCTCACCCATGATTAATCAAACCGTAGGGCAATCTCAACCTTCATCGTAGACAACATTAGATTAATCAAACCTAAATAACCAAATCTAAATCTTATTTTAACACCTAAGTTTTTGTCTATTTTAAACACCTCTACCAGTTGCAGTTCGGTTCCGACAATATGAGGGTGGTGGGATGCGGCCACAGATTTCTCTCTTTCTTTCTCTCCCTATGCAATTTTCTTCTCGATGAGATATAGTGAGTAGATACAGAAAGTTTCGCTTTAGAGGATTTGAAGAAATTGTTTCACAGTTACCCACTGGAAAAAAAGTCAGAGAAGGAGAGAGAAGAGTATAGAGATAAGAAAAGAAACATTTATTTAGGCCCTGTTTGATAATGGTATTTAAATAATGAAAACTGTTATTTAAACACCACAACATGTATTTTCACACATTTTTTTACTCACACGTATTTTTACAAAACTTAAATAACATTACAAGAAATCTTTTACCAAACGGACCCTTGATCTTTTGTAATTGCTACCCAAGAGAAAATTGTGTGTATTTAATTTACTATAGGCAACACCAACGATGGTAAAGTTTTCACTAAAACGGTTTGCTTAAGTGGTCAAATGAAAAGATACAATATTTCGGATTTTCTAAAATGTAGACGTGTCAATGATTTATGTAGCCATGTGGCGCATTGAGATACAGTCAACAAAAAGTCAAACGTTTCAAATATTAGTTATTATATAGATTATATAGATATAGATATAGATAAGTTAACCAAACACACTAAAATGCTTCATTTTAATTTTAGTATACACTTTATTCTGGTACAAGAAATGGCAATACTTGAATCTTAGACGGGAAAATACTAGCAATTTAAACAAATATATAAATACACATACACACACACACTATATATATATATATATATATAACTTGAAGCAAAGAAACATCCTTTAGAATTTAATTAAGATCCTTTTTTTTCAAGGAATGGATTATGTGGGAGGGATAAGATCCAAGTACGGAATAGGGCCCAAGGAATGGAAGGGCCCTATTCCACTCTTAAATTCTAATCCAACTCATGGATGAGAATTCGAGAAGGAAGGACTCGGAGGCCAACTTCCTGAGGAACCTGATGAGCAAGCCTACCTTGAGAAGCATTGAGCAGGCCATTTGCACCAAAGGACAGGATACCGAGGAAGACAGTTAAGACATGCAAGAAAAGAAGAGGGGAAATATTTAGGTAAAGTAGTCATCACCTCCGCATTCAATGCACTGTACCAACTCAGCTGGCCGCATTAATAAAGGAATAACCTCTGAACGGTAATCTCACAGCTCACAACATACTCTACCACCTCCAACATAGCCTTGATGGGACAAACATCTAAACTAAGGCCTTTAGCTGTACAAGTGGAGGACTTAGATGCAAATTGATGGACCATATAAGGAAAGAGAACCCCTCAAATGGGGAGACGAAAGATTGAGAAGAGAACATAAAAACTGTGTAGAATCATCCTGTATTAGAGAATTGAAACTTTTTATGAACATTTGCTCATCGGCTAGATCCGAGGTAGTGTTATTTCCAAATTTAGTTCCTCTTTTTATGATTCATTTAGATTTTTTCTCCATTAACCTAGCAATTGGACCATAAAAGTGCATTAAAATTGATTTTGGAAGCCCATACTCTAACAAATTAATTGCATTGGGCCTTTTAAACCTAACTCCACTATTCTAAGTGGGCTTAGCCTTTTTTGGGCTTGTACAAATTACATGTTGAATATGTAGCCACATCAAATGATTAAAGTGTCATTCTGGAAACAAAGAAAGCAAAAGAAGATTTGATTATCCAATCATAAAAAGAGCAGAAGTCTTTACCCACAATGCATAGTTTGATACCAATATGGGCCACAAAACCCCAATATCTTAGCTGAGGTATCACTCATAATATTTTTACCTACAATCCTGTTTAATTGTTTTTACTAACTTTTCCATCATTCAATTTTATTTAATTTAAAAAAAAAAAAAAAAACTCTATAATCCTACAAAAAATATCTAGGTCGTCAATATTAATTTGAAAGATTATGAATCACACATGCTCACATAAATACAAAAGATTATCCTTTAATCGATTCAATGTCTCTAGCTACAGATATACCGTAAACAAATTAGTATGAATCACATATACTCAAATAAATACTAAATTATACTCTTTAATCGATGTAATGCCTCCAGCAAGAAATAAGATTGTAAATGAGTTGAGAGTTATCAAGTATTGAATGTTCGAGATTGGCTTGACATCAAAAGTAAAACGGTCAAGCACGACTCAAGTTCAAACCATGCCTACAAACAATGTTTGAGCATAAGCTCATCAGAAATTCCAAAAACTTGAAATTGACTTGATTCTTTAGTCAAGTAGAACTCGAGCTCGAGCTCCAATATAAGTACATTATTAAGCTCATATTAAACATATTGTTAAGTCCATTTGGTTTGGATAAGTGTTCTTAACTCCCAATTATTAATAGGCTTAGTAAAATATGGGTTTATATTGTTCAAAGTTCATATCAAACTTATTACTAAGCCCATAAATTAACCTAGGCTTGGTTTGTTGTCTATCAAACCCTATTGTTTACAAGCCTATTCATGAAGAAATTTATTTTTGCTTGGCCCTGACTCGTTTATTAAACAAGCCTAAAACTAAGAATCAAGCTTGATTTATTTATAAACAAATAAACATAAACAGAAATTTTATGGAGCCAAGCCCAAACTATATATATGAATGGTTTGGTTCATTTACAGTTCTAGCTACAAATTACAGTCACCTTAAGACAAATATTTGAAAGGTTATGGACTACTTTAAAACAAAAGATAAAAGGTTGATGAACAAATGTATAATCAACACAAAATTAAATTATCACCTAAGCAAGTCAGTGTTTGTGTATTGCTAATTGTACATTGATTTTTGTGGAGATATGTGGGTTCATTGTTGAGTACGCCTTACAAATTTGCACATTATACCTGTTTCATGAAACGCCATATACACCTCAGGTTTCAACTTTCAAGTAACATCAATCACATCAATTTTGGATTGTGTGTGTTTCTTTTTTCTTCTTGGGTCACTCTCCACATCAAAAGCAAATGGAGAGGATTGTGTCTGTACATGGAGAATCATTATGAGATATCTTGGGTATTTGATGATGTCGGCAAGTACATTTGTTTGCAGTAGACATAGTAGCATTATGATTTAGACCCTGACTAGTTCTCCAGATGTGACTGTTGTAGGAATCTGCACAATTGTGGATGATAACAACCTAGAAATCCTGAGCATGGTTGGCCTAGATTGTGGATTAGCATGTAAGCAAGCAGTTGCAATAGTTACAATCTTTATCAATTCATCCCGAACTTGACCCGTTGGAGGTTGAAGGCGTTGGTCCAATACATCCTTTAGCAATATGTTTGTTGATGGGGACAATGCAGAATAGATGAAATCACCAGGATGATTTCCTTCGATCACTTCAAGTGCTAAAACTCCAAAACTATAGACATCACATTTCTCGGTCACCTGCATTGTGTAAGCAAGCTCTGCCAAAATTTGGGAGAGGTAAGAGTTAAGGAAAAATTAAAATCATATCAAAAAGAGTTGTCATTGTATATTGATGCTTTCTTTGCCTAATGTAAAATTGACAATAGTGTAAAATAATTTTTACCTGGTGCTACATATCCGTATGTGCCTGCAAAGCTTGTCCAATTTGATGAGTCTTGCTTCAGAAGTTTAGCCGTGCCAAAATCAGAGACATGAGCTTCATAATCAGAATCCAGCAAAATATTCTTGCTTGATATGTCTCTATGAACAATTGGCGGTGAGCAATCATGGTGCATTTATGCCAAGGCATGTGAAACCCCTTTAACAATATTCACCCTTCTACACCAATCCAATTCTTTAGCTTCTTCTTTTTTGCTTAGGATTGCGGCCAAGCTGCCCTTCTCAAGGTACTCATACATCAACAACGAGTGTTGTGTGCTTGAACAAAAACCATATAGTTTCACAATGTTTCGGTGCCGTATTTCTGTTAATGCCACTATCTCATTATGAAACTCCTTCTGATCTGTCAAATCACCATCACATGATGAAGCGTGGATTTTCTTTACAGCTATAATATCGCCCGAAGGCAATTGTGCTTTATAAACGGTTCCATATCCACCACTCCCAAGGCAATACATGGCATCAAAATTCTCAGTGGCTGCTAGAATTTCTTCATACATTTCTTTCCCATCAAAGGTTGATATGGGATACAAGATTTCATTTTGTATATTTCGTGGCTTTCTCCCTTTTCTTATAAAACTTGTCAGTCCCATAAATGCAAATAGTAGTACAAATACTCCCAAAAGGGGAAATATGATCATGAACACGAGATCATGAATTCTCTGTTTTTTGTCTGTGGTGACCAGTTGACAAGGTTTTAGTCCTTTCACCTCTCCACACAATCCCTTGTTCCCCTCCAATGCTTCAATTGGAGCATCTTGAAATGCTTTGATGTTGGGAATCTGACCCTGGAATTGATTGTATGCTATGTTGACATCCAACAAGCCGTACAGTCTCTCAAAAGCTGTTAGAGTACCAGAGAAATTGTTATGGGATATATTCATGGTCTGCAAGCTTTGCAAGTTCATAAACTCCGTTGGTATCTCTCCTGTGAGATGGTTATGACTCAAATCTAGCACGGACAACTGAACTAACTTTCCCATCTGAATTGGAACTCCTTGGCTGACTCATTGTAGCTCAAATTCATATAAAATAGGCCTGAGAAGCTACCTACACTTCCTGGAATGGACTTGCTCAATTTGTTATTGGACACGTCAACATAATCAAGGTTTGTCAAGGATCCAACCTCTGAAGGTATACCACCTGAAAGTTGATTGTTGCTCAATATAAGCATCACCAAAGAAGTCAACCTTCCCAATTCCTTAGGAATCTCCCTAACTAAATGATTTGAAGAAAGATCAAGAACACTTAGTTTAGTTATGTTTCCTATCTCAGATGGTATGGTACCACTAATATTATTTCCCCCAAGTTCTAGATCTGTTAGTATTGAGCTCCTTCCCCAGTTAGGTGAAAGTTCACCATAAAGTTTATTGTCGGCAATGTTTATGTAATACAGGTTTGGATAGATGCCAAAAACTTCAGATATATTTCCAGTCAGTTGATTTCCATCTAGACGAACTCTATTTAAAGTTGTGCAGTTTCTCAAGCTTTTGGGAATTGGACCCGTTAGATTATTACCATTTGCAGTAAAGTTTTGAAGCAATCCATTTTGGCAAATATTTTGAGGCAAATAACCTGTCAATTTGTTTCGGGCCACTCGAAACACAGTCAACTTCATGAGATTTTCCACCTCTTGAGGAATGGAACCAGAGATTAGGTTGTCACGAACATAAAAAATTTCTTATTGGCTCAAATTACCAACTGAACTTGGAAAAGAACCATTGAGTTGATTTACACTCAATTGAAGAACAACAAGAGACTTCAAGTGTCCAATCTCTTGTGGAATGGCACCTGAAAGGTTATTCTGGGAGAGATCAATATAGGTAAGATTTCCTAGTTCACATAATGATGTTGGGATAGAACCAACAAGATTGTTTTTTTGAAGGCTCAAACACTTCAATGATTTCAAATTCCCTATTTTCGTAGGGAGGGGACCAGCTAAACTATTGTTATTTATGTAAAGTTCAACCAGGTTGGTGAGATTTCCAAATTCTAAAGGAATGGAAGCAGATAGTGAATTTTGATCGAGACATAAGTAACCAAGATTGCTTAAATTACCCAAAGAAGGAGGAATGGGACCATCTAGATAATTGCTTTGCAAATCAAGCACATTAAGTGACCTTAGCTGACCTATTTCTTGAGGAATTGAGCCATCTAACTTATTCATACCCAAACGCAAGACCTTAAGGTTTGTCAGTAGTCCAATTTCTAGTGGGATTTTCCCAGAGAACTGATTCATGGACAGGTTCAAATAGATGAGATTGGAGAGGTTACTAATCTGTGGTGGAATGGTACCAAAGAGTGAGTTCTTACTAAGATCAACATATTCAAGATTAATGAATGAGGAAAATGAAAACTCATGCAGTGAACCCTTCAAGCTTGAAAGAGTAAGATTTATTTTGGTGACACTTCCAACAGGGTTGCAAGAAATACCAAACCAAGTACATGGGCTAGTGCTTGAATTAAGATTGGTAGAAGAATTGGTGGCATTATTAGGAAGCAAAGTCCATGAAGATAGCTGAGACTGGTCTTCATTTTGGAGGCTGGCTTTCCATGTGACAAGAGCTTCAGCTTCTTCATTGGACTTTGATGCAGAAGCAACAATTAACGATGAAACAAACAGAACAATCAAAACAAAGGAAATGTGAGAGAATACCTTCTCAAAGGTTGATGATGATCCTATTCCCATAGTTTTTTGTTGGTGTAATTACTTTAATGGATAATGATGATTGAGAGCTTCATTTGAGGTAGATAGTATTTCTCATTCTTCCTTTCATATTCAAAAAAGGATTAAGATTCTAGCTCGAGAAACTTCATTGTCCATTCCCATCTTCTTGATTTTTATAAATTAAAGTAATTGATTGATGGGATGGCTTTGAGATTACATTGTGGTCGGTTTGTTTTCGTCGCTTGTTAGGTCATCGCTCTAGTAAGGCGATGGCTTTTGACATTTTGTATTGTTTTGACTCGTTGTTCAAAGACTTGACATTTTAAGGTAGGAACGTAGGAACCTAACAGGCACAGCCGAGGAAAACTCCATCTGGAAGTGATCAAGAGTGTTCGAGAGAGAATTTTCACTCTAGGTGTTCATACTTCAAACGCAATAATCCAAGGGATTTGAATTCTTGAAGTTGAAAATACTAAAGCGTGGTTTCTCAAAAAAAAAAAAAAAAAAAACTAAAGCGTGCCTTTGTAGCACATTTGGATAGCAGGATTTGAGTTTGTGGATTTGGATTGAAACGATTAAAATCCAAATTCCTCGTTTGGATAGTTTTAAAAGAAAGATTTGGATTTAGCCAAATTGATTTTAAATCTTTTAAAAACCCTGAATTTAAAATGATATCTAAAATCGATTTAAAATTAAGGCATTTAAAATCCAAATTTAAATTTCCAAACGGAACCTTGAATTAGGCGTCATACTATATATTTCAATTTGAAAGACATACTTCCAAATTTATCAATGTGGTGCTGGAGATTTTACCAACTTTACTTAGTGCAGTGCAAGTATTCTTTTATTTTTCTCCTCTTTGTTGATTTTTTTTTATTAAAAAAAAAAAAAACAATATGTTCACATCCTATGTATTAGTTTTTAGACCCCTTAAAACACAATTGGATTAACCTAGGAATTTAGCCAAGTTGTTACTTAGTCAAATTAATTAAATCTAGGTTAACACAATCAAATAATCATATCAAGTAAAGCAGCAGAAATATAAATAACACAAAAATATGATCACCCAAGAAACCAAACCGGTAAAAACCTGGGGAGGATTTAACCTAGCTATCCTCAAGGTAAAATTGAATCCACTATCTTGAAATAATCGAAGTTCATACAATAAGACTTACAAGCCCCTACGCTCGACTTCTTATTGCTACCCACCAGTAGAACTTACTAACACGATCACGTGCAAGCTCCGAATCCATGGACTCCTTCTTTCTTGGATTCTCCACCAAATACAAGCACACCCGCTTGTGTTTTCTTTAAGCTTCAATGGCAGCAACTGGAATGATCATCAAGGTGTAGAAAAATCTTCTCCTTGAAAATCCTAAGTTTATGTGAAGGAAAACTTCTCAAAGATCTCACAAGAGATTCACATAAACCGTAATATGAGCAACACAAAAACGTGACTAGGGTTTCCCTTATATACCTAGGGTAAATTAGAAACCTAAACTAAATAAAACACTTAGGGCTGAGTTGGAAAATCTAATTAAAAAAACGTCAGGTACGATTTTCGATTGATCGAGCCTAAGCTTCGATCGATCGAAATGTACTTAAACAGTTTTTTAATTAGCTTAGTAGTTTATTCCAACTTTACAACAAAGAACCAACTTTACAACAAAGAACCAACTTTGAGCACTTCTAAAACAACTTAAATACATTGTTTTGATCATGGTTTGTCAACAATACAAATTATTATTCTAAATACATAAAACCTAAGTCTTTAGAACCTAACACTATGGAAGCCTATAAATTTTTTTTTTTTTTTTTTTTGAGAGAGAGTTTTAATTTATGATGTTCGCTCATAATGATAGCTATTTTATTATAAGACTAAGACATCAGTCGGTTTTTGGTATAAGTAGGGATTAAACCCCAAATCTCTTATTGAACCATTAAAGACTTTACCAGTTAAGTTAATTGGACCCACAGAATTCTACAAATTAGAACAAAGAAAATTAGACAGCATACTGTATTCAAGTCAAAGTATCCAGCTTGGCTCAGTCTAGGTAGACATCATTACACATGAATCAAAATGAGAAATTTCTTCGTTCTCAGCTTCTCCATTATTCAGTTGTTGACACACAAGAATCAAATCGAGAAATTTTATTCATTATCTTCTTCTCCGTGATTTTTTTTTGACTTGTTTCATAGAGTTGTCACTTGTCATATACTAGTATTTTAATTTGGAAGTGATTACTAGAAATTGAATATCAATGATGTTTCACATCAAATTCTCTACCAGTCAATTATTATTTTATTTTCTATTCTTTTTACACTTTGTCTCTTTCTGTTAAACATGTACTTTCTTTAAATATGATTTCTTTAAAGCGATTACTATTAATTTTTTTTTTGTCTAAATATGATTATTATTATTTTTTAAAAGACACAAACACACAGAAAAGAAAAAAATTTTAAGCATAAGTAGAAAATTTAACCTATTAGTACACAAAATAAAACCAAGAAATAGACGTTGAACCAATTGATTTAGGGACTAAGGTGTATCTAATTTCTAAATATATATATATATATATATATATTTATTTATGAGTTGAGACTCATTTTTTTGTTTTCAACATAGAATGTCATATTCTCTTTTTCTTGATCCCGATTATTTATGAGTTGAGACCGGTTATTGAGATTTTTAAGATGTGATTGATCACCTATGTGTAATTGATTTAAAATAAGGCCAAAGATCTAAGAGTTATAAGATCCTTTAACTTAGTTAGGTCAAATTGTATCTTGAACCCAAAACATAGATCTGAGAGTTCGGTTATATGTGGAGAAAGCATTCTATGACGTCTGTCAAATGACGATACTGAAATTTGCTTATCCCTTCTAATGTTATGCAATGCAAGTTAAATAAAACACTTGACTCTATTTTAGGGGGGCACATGTCCCATAATATTGTACATGCATCAAGATTGTTGCATGAGGGATAATATCAATGGTTTTGATTTGATGAAATTAGGCAAATACATAAAGCAAATTTTGATTTTGAAAAAACGGGTTGGCAAAAAGTTAACGTGAGATGTATTCAAAATCATAGTATAACTTAATGCAACCACACTTAATTGGGGGAGGATGGGAGTTGAGGTTTCAAACTCCACATTGCCTTTTTAAATATATATATATATATATATATATATATATATATATATATATATATTTAAATGTCACTCCCTTGAAATTGTCAAATCATGAATGGTTGGTCGGTTGGTTGGTTGTTGTGGTTTAGGACACACAATTTTGGAAGTAAAAAAAATAGCTTGCCCATTGTTTCACGACCTAACCTAATCGGATAGGGCAATCCAATCCTGGCTTAAAACCATTTTATTTTTAGACTAAATTGCAAACTACACTCTTAAAGTTTAGTGATGTTTGGATTTTACACCATGAAATTTTAGAATTTGAAGTTTACCCCCCTTAAGTTTTATTTTGGTGAAACTATACTATTGGTCCCTAAAGTTTATCCTGTGAGCGCAATTAGTCCCTCAAGTTTCGAGCAAGCGCTATTAGTACCTCAAGTTTTAAAAATGAGTAGTACTAATCCTTTGGTTAACTTCAGTTAGAAGTATTGCTTACGTGTTTAATGGAATACTGAGTTGTCAGTTTTTTTTAATGATGTGGCATTTTTAATAAAAAATTACAAAATTATTCACAACTGGTACATCTTTTACCGTTTATTACAAGTACTTTTACAAACTAATGAATGGCATATGAGTCATTATCTCTTTTAATTTGCTAAAAAATTCTTAAGACTCTCCAATATCTTCCTGTGACCCAAGCACTTCCACTTCATCTTCCTTTCCTGCCATTCTCCCAACCATGGTGGCTGCAACTGCCGCTCTTCCTCTGCCGTAGTGCCTCCTTTAAATGGCCTTCATTGCCACTGCAGTAGCCAACACAAGATTTGTCCTTCGCTATTCTCCATGAATGTCCATCGTCTGCTTATCTCCTAAAGATCTTTATGTTTCTTTGTTTAGATTTGTTTCCAAAGGATTCATAAATAGCATGAAAAAATGTTTAAATTTGTTTCATTATAAATCTTCAAATGTTTGAAGTATTATATTCAAGTTTTATTTTCCTTAAAAAATAATTGAAAAAAATATTGGTCCTTTTTCTTTCTCTGCCATGAACCAATGGTAGTCACTGTGGGAATCTTTGTTGCTTATCACTTTTGTTGTTCTCAAAATATTTGTTGGTTTCTTGCTCCTGACACTAGACTACTCTCGTTAACAAGAGAGGATTTATGGCCAATCAATTTAGATTAGAAAGAGAGTTACGTAAAAGACTTTGTATCCTCAAAGGCGGTTCTCTTCAACTCATATCTGGATTTTTGTTAAGAGAGTTTCCAGTAAATTATTGTTGGCTTTGAGGTGGTCTAGTCACTTGATTAGAAAACAGGAAAACGATTAAGCGAAGAAAGGGAAAATTGGGGAGGAGAGGGTGAGGGGCTGAAGCCAATCTTTTTTTTTTTTCCTTTTTTTTGGCATAAGAATAAATAAAATCAAATTAAAGATTACATGGCAACTTTATAATTAAATAGCTGATATGGTATAGGACACTTAAGTTGCCATGTTTGTTTATAAGTGCATGTAGTAAAATTATAAATGCCACGTCACTTTTCCGTTAGCCATATAAGCATTATTTTTTACAGAAGTTAGTCGAAGGACTGGTATCACTCATTTTTTAAACTTTAGGGACCAATAGTGCTCACTTGAAACTTGAGGGACCAAATGCGCACACAAGGTAATCTTCAGGGACCAATAGTGTAGTTTCGCCTTTTATTTTGTTTGCATCAACAACCTCTTCATCCATATTTTCTGTTAAGTGCCACATAAGCTAGCCACACATGTTTAGTTTATCCAATAAAATGATGCCATGTCATTTTTAATTATTTAATTTTTTAGGCTACAAAAACCATTTTATTTTTAACTTAGCATACGTTTGGGAAGTAATGAAAAATTAAAATTATTTCACTATTCAGCTTATTTTTGCTACTATTCATAGGTTCCACTGCACTTTTTGATACTATTCATAGGCCTCACTGCACTATTTGAACTAAATTTTACTTTTATCTACAGTACTTTCAACAATGAGTTTTTAGTTTCAGCTAATTTTTTTTTTTAAATGTCACTCCCTTGAAATTGTCAAATCATGAATGGTTGGTTGGTTGGTTGGTTGTTGTGGTTTAGGACACACAATTTTTGAAGTAAAAAAAATAGCTTGCCCATTGTTTCATGACCTAACCTGATCGGATAGGGCAATCCAATCCTAGCTTAAAAACCATTTTATTTTTAGACTAAATTGTAAACTACACCCTTAAAGTTTAGTGATGTTTGGATTTTACACGCTGAAATTTTAGAATTTGAAGTTTACCCCCTTTAAGTTTTATTTTGTTTGCATTAGCAACCTCTTCATCCATATTTTTTGTTAAGTTTCACATAAGCTAGCCACATGTGTTTAGTTTATCTAATAAAATGATGCCATGTCATTTTTAATTATTTAATTTTTTTAGGCTACAAAAACCATTTTATTTTTAACTTAGCATGCGTTTGGGAAGTAATGAAAAATTAAAATTATTTCACTATTCAGCTTATTTTTGCTACTATTCATAGGCTCCATTGCACTGTTTGATACTATTCATAGGTTCCACTGTACTGTTTCAACTAAATTTTACTTTTATTTATAATACTTTCAGCAATGAGTTTTTAGTTTCAGCAAAATAAGTAATATCCAAACAGACCTTTATAAGCCTAGTATATTTAAAAGCCATTTAGTAACTAATAAGCATCATATATTTTTCCATTTATACAAATTTATACTGGCCCAATATAAAAGTTCATAACTACCTTTCAGTTGGGTGTCATACATCTTGTGCTTTTCAAGTAGACCACAAATACTGGGCTAACTAGTTTTAAGCACCTAACCGGATCTTTTAGGCAAGGCCCATGACCCACCCATCCGTTTGATTTAAATTAGACCCAAATGTCAATAAACGTTTGCCTCAAGGGCATTTCCGTAAACGATGTATCAAATTCAAATCGAAAACGCATAAAGAAAAAACAGCCCGCCTCTGAGTGTGCAAAAAATTGAGCATCTCACCAAACCCAGAAAAATCAGATCAGAGAATTTCAGAATTAGAGAAACACAGTGAGAGTGAAAGTGAGAGAGAGAATTGGTGAGTCATGGAGAAGATCTGCGTTGCAGTTCGAGTGAGACCTTCGGTATCCTCAGAATCCTTCAATGGAGCCTACTGGAATGTCGAAGACAATCGCATTTCTCTTCACAGGCTTCACGGCACCCCTATCTCCGGCCTCTCTTACACTTTTGGTACTCACACACACACCTTTCTCTCTCTCTAACATATATAAATTTTCCTTTTAGTTTTTCTTTGTCTCTTTGAAATCTTCTTTGTATGTTTGTTTGTTTCACATGATTTTGATTTTGATTTTATTTTATACAGATCATGTATTTGACGAAAGTTCCACAAACGCTAGGGTTTACGAGCTTCTTACGAAGGATATCATTCACGCAGCAGTTGATGGATTTAACGGTAAGTTCTTTTTTCTTTTTCTCGATTACCTTCTTCGAGTTTAGCTCCATTTTGGTTCTAATTTGTAAGTGAATGGATTAATTGTTGTTGAATAACTGAATAACTGTCGGCTTTCGGATTTGTTATAAATTTTGTTTACAAAGTTGAAAATGTATTAGCTGTTAAATTTGAAGATTGAGTTTGGCAAAGTTTTGTCAAATTACGAAATCACATTTTGATGGTGGAATACTATTATGTAATAGTTACATTTTTAGGATTTGTTAGAAATTAGCATGAGTGAGAATTCCAAAAAAAAAAAAAAATTGAATGCAGCTCATTGGAGTATATTTATGCAGGGAGATTTTATTTTGGGTGTACTTCATGAAAGTAATTAGTGTGTAACATAGGATTTGTATTTAGTTTGAGGTCTCTAAACTAACTCAGGTTTTTTCATGTTATATTGCTATATGATGTGTGTTTTGCGCTGTAATGCACAACAAGTAGAACGTATCGATTCCTCATTTCATTTGGATAATAGCTTTGAATCTGATCAATGGAATATTTATAGGAACTGCTTTTGCATATGGACAAACCAGCAGTGGCAAGACTTTCACCATGAATGGCTCAGAAACGGATGCGGGGATTATTAACAGGGCAGTTAAGGATGTATTTGAAAAAATTCAGATGGTAAGAAGTAGGAACCTTTGTGGATGCTATAGCTTTTGGTAATGAGAATGGCCTTTTGATTCTTGCTTTTTTTTTGGGGGGGGGGGTAATGTTTTCAGATATCTGATCGTGAGTTTCTGATTCGAGTTTCCTATATGGAAATTTATAATGAAGAAATCAATGACCTTTTCTCTGTAGAGAACCAGAAATTGCAAATACATGAGAGTTTGGAGGTTGGTTGGCTATGGACACTTTTGATAGTTTTCAATAGTTTCTTTAGATAGAATAACTCATTTTCTTGGCTTTTAGCGTGGGATATTCGTCTCTGGTCTAAGGGAGGAAATTGTTAACAATGCTGAACAAGTGTTAAAGCTCATCGAATTGGGAGAAGGTATGCCAGTGACACAAATCCTTGGCCATAGGCTTCTTAAATGTTCTTTTAGTTGGAATATTGTTTCTTATATATCTCTTGAAAATCGTTTCTTACAGTTAATAGGCACTTTGGTGAGACAAATATGAATGTTCGTAGTAGTAGATCCCACACAATATTCAGAATGGTATGTCATTGACCTGTTGGTTCATCAGCTCCAGTTATAACTCATTGGATTTCATGCAAATTTATCTTATATGTGCAGGTGATTGAAAGCAAAGGGAAGGATACCAATTCTTCAGGGGATTCTTCAAGTGTTGATGCTATCCGTGTTTCAGTCTTGGTTTGTACTCTGCTATTCCTTTTAAAAAATTGCATATGATCATTATTTTGTATTTTAGATGACATGATGTCTTTTTTTTCCCTCCCCCATAAAATTTTATTACTTTGTTTCACGAAAAAAAAAAAAAAAAAAAAAGAATTTGGTAGATTTAGCTGGGTCTGAAAGGATTGCTAAAACTGGAGCTGACGGAGTACGTCTTAAGGAAGGAAAGCACATTAATAAGAGTTTAATGGTTTTGGGTAACGTGATCAACAAACTAAGTGAGGGTGCAAAACAGAGGTATTTGCTTCTTTCACCAAATGGTTTTGATTTGATAAAACAAGAATGTCATGGTAAAACAATTTTCCAATGCAGGGGTCATATTCCTTATCGTGATAGTAAGCTAACACGAATACTTCAACCTGCTCTTGGTGGCAATGCCAAAACTTCAATTATATGCACTATAGCACCTGAGGAGGTATTCTATTATCTGGTTCCAAAAAAATTCATCTTATGTTCAATTTCTATATCATTATGGCATCTTATGTTAAGTTTAGCATTTTCAGTTCTTAATATATTATGGTACCAATACATTTAGGTACACATTGAAGAAACAAAGGGAACTCTTCAATTTGCTAGCAGAGCCAAGCGCATCACTAATTGTGCTCAAGTGAATGAAGTATGTTCTTTGTTTTGTACATTTACTATTTTGTCACATGCATTAAACTATGATCTTGCTAGTGTATGCTTTCTTTTTATGTTCATTACAATAGTAGACTTTGGTTTGTGTTTTGGTAATACAAACAACACTGATAAAGACTTTGATCACTTCCCCATATTTTCTAACAATAGGTAAATGGAATATTATTTCAGTTTCTTTGTTTTGTTTTGTTTTTGTTTTTTTCTCTCTCTCTCTCTCTCTCTCTCTCTTAACCTGGTCATGTTATTTATTTCTTTTAGCATTAACTATTCAGTTTTTCATATTTGGTTAATCTTTGAGCCTTTGTCACGGTTGAATGTTGTTATGGGTATGGGCTAAAAAGCTATAGTGATATTGCAGCCCTATCCAGTAAACAATGTTGGATCTTATTGTTGGATTGACAGCAGTAATAAATCAAATTGATATAAAATCCCAATATATTATGAGTGAAGTTTTGAGTTTATGATTACATGTATCAAATTTCATACAATTCAGTTATAGTAAAATTTTGTGGGGTGCGCGCACTAACTCTTTAGGGATTAAAGCCTCTTGTACCTTTTTGCCAATCAAGTTAAATAACTAAAGATTATATTATTGATATGCGCAAACAAACAGATATGATATGTGATTCATTCATCAAGTAGATTACATAGATTTATGAATTTTAATTTTTCTGTACAACCTAGTCAACCACTTGACATACTTGCACTTTGTAGATGTTGTGTACCCAATATATGATATTTTTCTCTGCAGCCATTAATACTTATTTGGGTATCATTGAGCTCACTTCTTGATCCTTCCCATTAAATTTGATGATGCAACTAAGGCTAATAATGATATATACCTCTTCATAGATTTTGACAGATGCAGCCTTATTGAAGCGGCAAAAACTAGAGATTGAGGATCTTCGTAAGAAGCTTCAGGTGATGATCAACATATGTTTATTTTACAGTGATGAGGTTAGACACAAACTAAACAGTTGAGTCTTGTTTAGGGATCTCATGCTGAGGTGCTGGAGCAAGAGATCTTAAAATTGCGGAATGATATGCTCAAGGTAGGGTGTTTTTTTTTTTTTTTTTTTGTTCTGTGAGATTTGGACCTTTATATTGAGCATCAAACATTAACTATATACCTTTGATTGGATGAATTTTTTTTTAATTGTCCTGTTTTCCATTTTTCAGTATGAACTAGAGCGGGAGAAGCTTGCAACAGAATTGGAAGAGGAGAGGAAATCACATAAGGAACGTGATCAATGCATTCGTGAGCAACAGATGAAAATTGACAATCTAAGTAATCTTGTTTCTTTTTCAGACCTTGACAGAAACTCTAATCAGGTATTGCTTAGTAGTCTTATAAAAAATGTTTCTTTCATGTAAATGCTATCTAACATCACTCTTGTTCCTATTCTGATTGTTTTTAGATTCTCTAGGCAGAATGCTACCTTTCTTTCACTTCAGAAAGCATCTTGTATACATTAATTAAAACTCATCCAAGCCTTTGACCACTTGATTTTGTTAATAAGAATTGTTTTCTGCCATTCTGCTTCATCTACTAGTTCTGTAGCTTCTTTGAATTGCATAGATGCCTGACTGCAAGCCATTGAACACACCCAGCACTACTATAGCTATTTTATGATCTTACTGAAGATTCCTCTTCATAAAAATAGTGATATGCACACTCAATTTTAATGTTATTAGTGCCTGCTTTTGTTTTTTTAACATTTCTAATGGGTTATTGACGATCTCATTATTTGTATCTACTGGCAGGGACAGGGCTCTGCAAGACAAAGCCTTAAGGAAGAATGCAGTGAAAGTAGTGTACATCAAGGAGATGCTTTTAGCACCCCTTGCTTCAAGGCAGATCCCAAAGCCTTTGTTGTCAAGCGATCAAATTACTCAACACTGCCTGATTATAGCCCTCTTCCTGATACATTTAGCAATGTGGCTGATGAAGACACATGGCAGAAAATGAACAAAGGTTACATGGCGGACCTTGATTCACTTAAAATGACTCCTGCAAGAAAAGTTCAATCATTTCCTTCCAATGACATAACTCCTGTGAGTTTATATTGCTTTGATTTTTTTTTTCCTGAACTTGATGAACTCATGTTATTTCTAATTGGTATATTGATATTATGTTTCAGGTAGCAAAAACAAAAATTTTATATTTCAATTTGTTTATATTTATACTAAGAAGCCAAAGTTAATGATCATTGATTTGTTTCCCTCTTTAGTTGGCTTGTTTACTTCTAGATACTTCATATACAAATAGTCTCAATGGTGAAGTGAACAATGGTAAATTAGAAGCTGGTTGTCTTACATTTTTCTTTTCAGACATTATAACAAACATTCCTATTTTTTCATGGTGGTTGAAGCTGGCTTGATGAAATAGAAACATATTTTAAACATATAATAGACTTAGATCAATTATTCTGTAATATCTGACTGAGGTGGTAATGTACTTTTCATTTTGTATGATTTGTTAATTCTATTAGAGCCTAATGTTTTATGGTTGTTTTGTTTGGATTTTTTACGTTCTCTTAGGCTTGTTCAAATGATAATTTTAAACAAGAGGTTCAACAACTCAAGAGACAATTAGAGATTGCCACTGAAGACAAAAATGAACTGGAGGTTAGTATATATTATAACTTTAACTTGTTCTTCTTGGTTACTACAAAACTGTCAGATGCATTTTTTTTTTTTTTTCTCTTTTTGGCTTAGAAAATGCATGTATATTTTAAATTGCTGATGCTGCTTGTCAAATTATTATCTTTTACTTGCTTCATCTAACAGCCAACAGTAAGCCTTCTAAGCTCTAGTCCCCACTTACAAAATTTTCAATGAAGTCTATAATTTCCAAACTCGTTCATCTATATAGTTTCTTCATGTCTTTGTTAGTTATATACTTTTCAATTAGTAAATTTCTGCTACATGTAAGAACTATAAGTGCACACTCTAGCTTTGACCTTGTTTCTGTTATTGATGCCATTCATTTTCTTGATGATTTATACTTCTCCTCCATGCACATGTTTACAGAGAAAGCATGCAGAACAGATTATGCTGAACCATCAACTAATGGATGAAATATCCGAACTTCAACAAGAAGCAAAACTTATCCAAGAAATCCCTCAAAGGCTAAGTGAATCTGTGGGAAATTGCAAAGATGTCTATGAGGATATTTTGTCAATAGTACAGGTCAAATCTATTCCTATGTTTCAATCTGGGGGGATGGGGTTGATGGAGGGATAGGAGGGGGTCACTGGATTATGTACTTGTAAAAAAAAGGTGGTTGGAGTATACATATTCTGACCACTCTTCCCCTCTCCCTCCATTCTAAATACACTTGTCATATTTGCATCTTTCGACCTTTATATGATGATAACCAGTCAAATAACAATTATTTTTTCTTTTGTGATCTCAACAGAGTTTTGTATCTGATGGGGAATCTTCAACTGCAAAATTGCTATTAAGCACAAGTGAAATTGGTAAAAGCCTTTTTACAACTTTGGAAACTCATTTCTCAATGGCAATGGATGACCGAAGTTCTTCCACTGGGAACAAGTTTCTAATTCAAGAACAATGCAAAGTGCTTTATGAGAAGTTGAACAGTACAATTACATCGTTGGTATTATCAGAAACACCATCCTCTGAGAATGAAGAAGTGAGGGCTCAACTATGTAGCTGTGGAAATAAGGTAGCTGCCAGGTCACAATTATCAAGTTATTGTTCATTAATTATGATTTTATTCTCCACAGTTCTGTTAGGATACTTTTTTTCGTTTTTCAAGATTTTGATACATTAATCATCTATACTATATATTTCGACTGAATTTTTTACCTCAATTGGCCAGTTTTTTTCTTGTATAGTATGAGACTATGAACCAATAAATAGCTTTTAAGTTTTAAATGTTCTTCACATTTTTGTGCATTTCTAGGACAAAATAGTGGGAAGTATGAGCTTATCTTGGTTCTCCTTTATGATGATATATCTGTATCTGAAAACTCAAATCTCTTCTTTCTCCCACCCCCCTTTTTTATGATTCTGTATGACTTTACATATGCTTCTTATGGTCCTTACTAGAAACAACACAAAGCATGGTTCTAGGAAATAGTTGTGCACATTTGAATGTAAGAATGATCTCCCTGGTCTTTTTCTGATGTCAGGACATGCTTGTTAGACAGTTACAAACCGTAGGAAGTATCCTGTTTGGTGTTAGATTCTGTAGTATGTACAAGTTACATATATGTTTTTGGCTCGTTCTGATGATCGAAGAAGATTATTGAATTAGTATGAAGCGTTTGAATAGAGTAACTTCCCTACATAAAAATTTGAAAGTGAATAAATTGTTGTTGAATTAGCTTTTGGGAATGCTTAAGTTATCCACCCTCCTAAACTTAATTTGTGAGGGTGGGTATGGTTCGTAAATGTTAAGGATCATCATCAGAAGGTGATGTATTACCACATAATAGAAGAAGAGCAATTTTGTTAAAGCAAATGCTAGAAGTTTAGTCTCTGGTAAGAGAACAGTGTCAGGAGCATCAACAGCCTGCATAAAATGCTTTACAACCCCAGATGCCTGACATTTGGGTATAAACCCATGACTCTTCTCCCATAGAACATATGAAAAAGAACTAAATTATGGCTAAAGTTATAGAAAGTGTTGTAGGTTGCTTTCCATCTTTGTTAAAGGTTTAGTTTCTCTGTTTAAGGGCTGCACTCGGGGAGGAGAAACTGCTTGTTGGAAGGAAGAACTAAGCAATGAGCTGAACACCATCAAGGAAAGATATTATGGCTTGGAGAAAGAGTTAGATCACAATAACCAACTCCTGGTGGTTTCTAAAGAAAGATATGATAGCTTGGAAAGAGAGTTTCGGCTGTTGAAAGAAGATAGAGATCTTTTGCACCAAATGGTCTCTGACTCATCTCAAAAACTTTCCCTGGTTACTGACCAAAAGGAAAATGTTTTGAAGGATTTGAACACTGAAGTACAGAGAAGGAAAAATCTTGAAGAAGAGATCAAACAGTTTAGTGTTGCTTTTGCCTCTCGTCAAAGATCACTTATGTCTTTCCATAGTGATATTAAGTCTAATTGTGAAAAACTGAGAACTCAATGTTTAGTTTCTTTACCCAAATCTCGTGGGTGTTGAAGGTCATAAGTGCTAGTTTAATGTTATGGAAGGCTTAAAATTTGAAGCCTGATTGTTTCCTTTGTATTTGAGACGAACATTATGACCCTTGTTATGTATTTAAATGGATCGTGCTTTAAGCTTATTTATTCAGTTATTTAGAGATGTATTAATGCTTAACCATGAGGACTAGTTTAGGAATTGGAAGTTCTGAGTTTGTTGAAAATTACCATGTTTTGGTGAGATGTAGAAAGCATTTTCTTAAAAAAAATGATTTGTTTCATGTGTTTGGTTGTGACTTTGAAAATGATTCCTCCCAAAAGCATTTTGTCATTTGGTTTTCAAGGAAAATCATTAATATTTCAAAAAAATGGTGGTAGCAGGACAGCCAACGGTGGTGTGGTGGTGGTGGTGGTGTGATGGCACATGGGAATAGAGGGGATGAGGAAATAAGGGAATGAAAAAAAAAGTTTTCTCTCTCTTTTGGTTTGTTTTTCGTTGACTATAGATTTTGTTTTCGTTTATATCAAACATTAGGGCTGTTTGGTAATATTGTTCTAATAATGTTGTTTAAGTGTTGAGGAAATACGTGTGGGTGAAAAAGTGTTGTGAAAATATGTGTTGTGTTATTTAAATAACAAAAACTGTTTAAACAACACAACCAAACAGGCCTTAGAACATACGAAAATCATTGGTCAAGAATATTGTGTCGAAATAAAGAGAGCTTTACTATTCAGACTAACTTTGGTCTTTATTGGGAAACGGTATGTGGTAATTAGACCATACATATTACCTCTTTGCAGCTGTAGTAATGATTTTAAGTGGGGTTCGGTCAAAGAATAGAAACTGCGAGGACAAAAATATCCCATATAGTGAGACTTGGTCGATTTTAGTTTTTACTGCTTTTTAATACAGTGAGATTTGCTCAATTACTCCATAAGAGTGCAATTGAATACCAGTTTACATTTCCTCAAGATTTGCTCAATTCCTGCTTTCTGTATGATTTTTTTAGAGGTATTTTAATTTGGGTTGTCCGACAAATTTGGTATCTTGTCACTTTCATTTCCCCAAAAGGAGGGGATGCTTTTTGAATGGTTTTTAACGAAAATGTGAACACTAATGCTTTGTGGGGTTGATTAGAACTACCGACTTATTTATCAAATGAAGATTAGAACTACCGACTTGTTTATCAAAAAAAAGATTAGAGCTACCGACTTGACTGATTATGATGGAAATTGAGGTCCATTTCAAATCCCATCAACATAAATGCATTAAAATTTTAAAAACACGTTGTGGAGCCCTACATGATTGGATAATACATTATACATCAAAGCATCTATCACAAATATGTTGATATTAAAAGTGTGATCCATGAGGTGCAACAAATTTTCAAACTACTAATAGTACGTGATTTTGCATATTCATGGGACAATGATCAAACCAGATTCCGACAAATCAGGAATTGTTGTTCAATAATACGAATCGGCATGGCTGTTGCAGGACAGTATCAAAACTGGTAGCTTTATCATCTGACTCTTTGGTTAGTTTTTTTTTTAATCAGATTATAATAGCCATTATCACTTCGATTAATAGGTAGGGTCCATTAATCATTAAGCATACTTTTGATTCTTGGTAAAGCTTGCTTTTCTTTTTTTAATCTTAATTTATATCCAAGAAATAAAAAAGAAACCCAAAATAAAAAAAGTTTTCGAGGCACGAGCTAGTTTTTTTTTTTTTTGGGTCAACAAGCATCATCCATTTTTCTCCTAACTAAATTGTGAACACAAAGTTTGGATGCAGAAATGCTTTGCTTTCACTCGCATTCTCATGAAGTAGCATGAAATAGATTTGCCACACATTTTTCGAATTCAACAACTATGCTTTCAAATCGATTCTCAATTCTGTGACTCTTTGAGGTTTGCCAAATTACTAATTCGCTTGCCCTGTATGCCTTTGATTAGTTCTATACTTCTATTCTACTACATTTTATGAGTTTAGCTTCGTTGCCAAATCATTGACTATTAGTCTTTGCGTAAATTACTTGACCCTCATACCAACTTATTATGCGCCTACAAAGAAGATGGCTCTCTTTTGAAGCATGAAAAAGTATAACAAATCAAGGTATGAATATAATTGTAATTTTCAACAAAAAAAAAAAAAATAATAAAGAAAAAGAAAAAGAATATAATTATCATTTTCACGTCCATGAATTAGGGGCATAAGAGAGAATTTTGGTTCATACGCAGCCACAAAATTTATTTAGTCAACTATATTTAACTATGCATGTTTGTGTGTATCTATGAAAGGGTTATTGATTGGGCTGTTATCAAACAATTTCAAGAATCCAGATATAGCAGCAGCATTCAATTTGCCTCTGTTTCCATCAGCTTTGTTGTTATGGGTACCCTTCACGCATAAGACAATTTTTAGGGAGCATCACATAAGACAATTTTTACGGACCATCATAATAATTTACATATCCAGAAGAGAGAGAGGGTTAAAGTGGGTTGATGACAACAAATAGGCATTGATGACCAGAACACTGAAATGGAAGACTTGATTAAAAACACACCTTAACCATTATGTCCTGGCAATCTTCACAACTCATAGGATAAAGATTCTAATTTTATGAATTTTATGTACCTCCCATTTTGTTCTTTATATATTTGTCCATTTATATTCATATATCATCATTTCCTCTCTTTTTTTAACACTCCCTTCTCTCCGTTCTAATTGTCAAAACATTCAAACAAGAGGAAGAGGCATGCAATCTCATGTTTTTTATCTCCCTCTTACCATTAACTTTCCTCCCAACTTCCAAACATAATTTTAGTTTGTCCAACTTTTCTGTCCGAACTGATAGGTATGCTTTGTCTATCCCAATTATAAGTCACCTGCACTACTTCATCATCCGAGTCCCCACACTGCTAAAACAGCAAAACTAGCAAACCGCTTGTCTTTCAGCCCCTCCAAAACCCTTCAACACAGACCTACTGAAATGGCTTCCACACCACCCAAACCATTAAAACAGCTTGGAGAACTTCTACAAGAGCACCAAGAACCTTTCATCCTAGAGGATCACCTTACAGAAAGAGGGTATCAGAAGAACAGCTTAAATTCAAAAGGTACTTTTGGCTGCTGCAGCCACAGCAACTCAACCAAGTTTCTAAAGAGGTCAGCCAGCTGTGGCCTAATCAAGAGCAGAAAGGGTATTCCACACTGTACCAAAATCCTCAGAACTGTATGTAAGAAGTTTGTTTCCACTAAAGAGGACCAGAGCATGAAGAGTTGTGACAGTAGAAATGAAGAATATGGTGTCACTGAAATGGGCAATGATGTCCAAGAAATTGCAGAATCAGAGAGATTTTCCTCCGCTAGCAGCAATACAGTGTTCAATTCATGCTGTGAGAGTGATAGAGAAGAAACATCAATTTCATTGCCTAAAGATCGCATCACCTTTGATGAAGAAACTTCCCAAGCTTTGAAAATCTACAATACAAGAGAGAAAGAGGTGGAAACACTATTTTTCCAATTACCCTCTTCTTAAGTTTTTTACTGTCCTTTTGAAATTCCCTTTCAAAATTGTTGATTTCAGCGTGTTGCTCACAAAGTTAACAGGCTGCAACAGGTTACAGATAGAACGCTTCGGTGGAGATGCATGGAAGACAGTCAGCAACTCAGCCCTGTATCAGTACTGGAAGAATCACCCTCCCATGAAGGTTATGATCTACTACAAACTTCACTATAAGCTAATGATCTTTTTTGTTTCTCCATGTTTCTTAACTGGCTCTTTCAAACGAAACAGTGCAACAAAATGCTAGGATTAGACAAGAAGAGAATCTAACAGCTTGTCCCAAGAAGGTTTTAGAAGACTCACTTTCTTCAGCTCCATCAAGGGAATTACTTTTTCACTCAGCGATAGAGAGATCAAGTTGTACAGGATTGCAGGGGCTCAATGAGTCTAACCCTCCCTCACAGTTCTTGAAATTGAAAAAAGTATTGCAGCAAACAAAGAAACTTCTATTTGATTGTGTGAGGGATGTGGTAGAGACCCATGTGAGGAATGAGAGAGGGCAGCAACACTACAAAGAGTTCTTGGGGCCTGAAGAGCTTGGGATGCTCATCTGTGAAAGAATAAAGTCATGGGGGAAACAGGTTGGAGACAAAAAAAAGAAAAATTATTTGTTGGACTTGGATTTCATGGATTCAGTGGAAGAATGGAGTGATATTGAAAAGCAGAAGAGGGAAGTTGAGATGGAGATTGGAGATGCAATTTTGGAAGAGATCAAGAATGAACTTGTCACAGAAATGATTGATTTTCTGGAGCCAACTACATGTAGAACTTATTTTCTGATTTAGTTACTAACTCTTCTATGTCATCTTATCTCTAAATTGATTCCAAACACCAACTAGCTGATCTATGCGGATTTTCCCCCATATGCAAAAGAGAACAGATGTATATACCAATTTGAGCCAGAAGAGAAACCATACACACATTCTTTGTGGTATTTGGTGAGTTACTCCATTTTTGAGCGCATATTGTCTTCATATAGTTCAATATTATTCACATTCAACGCACCGTAACTCACTGGCATTGTCTAGTTCACTTAATTTGATATCGTCTGTTAATATCCAGCATATGGACACTAAACATGCAAATGTGTGCACACTCGGGACCAAGTATGCTTGTGACTAAGTATTCTTAAAATCCATGGGTGTTTAATCAGTGGTGGTTGATTTATAAACCACCAACAGTGACAAATCACAAGGCATTAAGATATTTGCTTTCTCTATCATTTCGTTCATAAAAAAAAGAAAAAGAAAAAAAAGAAAAAGATATTTGCTTTCAGCTCAATTAAGTACCAAGGTTGCTTCGTCCTACAAGCATATGTTCCTGGGCTGCCTGGAAAATGCACCAGGCTGGACTCCAAAGCTTCATATATATATATATATATATATATATATATATATATATATATATATATATATATATATATCTTTTTGGTGCAGGGTTATCCTATTAACCACCAGTGAATATATATTGCATTTTAACAGATATGAATTAATTAAAAAAAGAAAAAAAAAGAAACAAGTTTGTTGGTAAATGGGATTTCCTATTTTGATATCTAGCTTACAAAAATGTAAGAGTAACCCTCGTTGAAAAGAAAGAATACTAAAAAACCAAGTCTGGGTGAACCTTTCTCCAATATTAACATTCCCTCAAGTGACTGTACCTTGAATAACTTCATACGTATTCAATCTCTCAAATCTGTTAGTCCAATAAATACCAACCTTTCTGTAACCTGTCTCTCACCTCTTTCACATTTTTTTAAAGTGTATACCAAACAATTTCATCAATTTTTTTTACATTTGGAGGTTTTGACTTTTAACTACGGTCCATGTTTTCTTTAATTCCATTAAAATTTGAGAGATATGTGCAATTCGGTATACTTTGGTTCATTTGTTCCAGTTCGATCCATTTTGGTCCATTTTGGTTTGTTCGGTCTATTTTAGATTAATTGGGTTTTAAATTGATTTTTTTGTTAGTTTTCTTTTCAATTTTAAGCTCAAAATTTCATTTTTTTTTTCCATTAATTTTGGGTTGAAAATTATAAAATTTTATTCTATTTGGGCCAAATTCTTAGATTTAGACCAAAATATACATAAAAAATAGACATTAGAAATTGCAGATAAGGACCCTAAAAAGGCAATAAAATTATAATTATTCAAAAGATTACCTTAAAAATTCAATTTTCAATAACATATGCATTATACTTATATTTGGAAAGATACAAATGCTATAATTCTAATCTTAATAATAATTTAAACTTAATGTAACGTATTATACGTGTTTCATGAAATGAGGGTGTATTTTTTTTTAAAATATTCTTGGATAGGTTCAAATTAGTCAACTAATTATGGTATATTTTTTTTATAAAAAAAATAATTTTAATAACATCTTCTCCATTTATACAAAAAAATATAATTAAAAAAAGAAAATACTTTACATTACATTACATACAAATTATAAAAAAAAAAAAAAAAAACTTTTAAATAACACATGCACTATTTATCTTACAAATTTTACATTATATTCTTATACAATAATTATATTATATTTTTTCATGTATTATGTGAGTTTGCGAATGGTTCCATTATAATTTGAAAGCAATGTATTGGTTTGTTCGTGGTGCGCACCACGAACAAACCAATACACGGTAAGTAAGCATGCTTACTTACCGTGCACAACTATATAAAACGAAAAAAAAAAAAAAAAAGTATTTCCAGAAACCTACTTACTGTAAACTACTATATATAACGAATAAATAAATAATAATAATAATTATACTTCCGGAACATAACCGATATGTGGCAATCCACACCAATAAAAACATTGTCATCTAATACAAAAAGTTAATTTTTTCACAGCTTATGTTATTTTTGAACTAGGAAGCTTGTTTTTATTGATGTAGAAATCCACATTAGCTATACTCTTCAAAATTCAAATATCTAATAATTAAACTCCAACAATTATTGCATTAACCAATCAATCTGATTTATCATTAGTTAGTGGTGGATTGAGATCAGGTGTAATAAATTGTGCAATCCTTTTTCAATGGTTATAACCAAAAATTAAGAAAATTACTTGTAATACTAGCCAATGGATCAAAGAAGTTACAAAAGTACAAATATTTAAAAGTTAGAAGAGTAAAAAGATGAAAAAAGTTGAAACTTTTTAAAAGTAAATTAGGGGGTATTGCATGGTGCTATACCCCTAACCAGATCCAAATCCATCAATGGCAAGAACATTTGCAGTCTACAGTTTATGCTAGAGGTTAATTTGCCAAATTCAAATAAACAATTATACAACTTAAATAAATGCACACAACTTATCATATATAGTGAATACAGTGAGGCTATTCGCAATTGGCAAATAATTGTATACAGTGAAGTACAATGAGGCTATTAGCAAATACCTGTTAATGACTTAATAAATTAATTTTTAAAAGTTTGTAGGAAATTCGGCCAAGGTCCAAATATATATATATTTTTTTCACCTATATAAATCTGGATATCATTTTAGATTCTATTAGTTGAGTTCCCGCATGATGTGCGATTCATTTTGTTAGTTTTCTCCAATATTTTAATAATTGTATTATTGAAAAATTGTAATATTTTGTGTTTTATTTTATAAACAAATCAGAAAGACAATAAAAATAGTATAATAATTTGATCATACTATATGTATTTATAAATTTGAAAGCTTGTTTCATGCCTATTAAAAAAAATGCAAATATCATTTTGATAAATAAAAATACAAATATCTTTCAATAATTGCTTTTAAAAGGTAATGTGGACCACACAACATCAACACTTTGTAAATATGTAAATTTGTTTGTCTCTAGTGTTACTCTTCTTTTAAATATGGCAAAGAGGAAGTCATGGATTGAGAAAACATAAGAGAGATTTTTTTATTTTTTATATTCAGAAAGAGGGAGAAAATACTAAAATAGAATAGAATTTCGTAATTTATTGTAAAAAATAAGAGAGAGAACACTAAACATGCTATACTAATTAAGATAGTATTTTATTTTTTTTTTGAATTGTTAGATTGCTTGAGAAATATGGGAGATAAAATGTGTAATTTTATAAAAATTACACTAGTTGTAACTTCACTAACTTGAATCTCTCTCTCTCTCTCTCTCTCTCTCTATATATATATATATATATATAATTGTTTTTACATCCTTGATTGTCTTTTTTTTTTTCTTTTATTGGACCTTATTTTCACCGTTGCAAAAGTAACTAATTTTGCGCAAGAACACCATATTTCTGATTAATTTTTTCTCATATAAATCTTAGAAAATTAACATTAAAATTTCATTATACTTAAATAACTAATGAACCACTTAAAATAATTAATATAAAAAATATATTTATTTATCATATTAGTAATCTTTTTAATTACATAAAATAAATACTTTTTTTTTTTTGAGATATAAGATAGAACTTTATTGAATTTAATCCAAAAGCATTTACATCCGTATCAATGTATACCCCGTTCAACCCCTTCCAAAACAGGGGTAGAGACTACCAACCATTAATAGACAATAAGCCAGTCCAGTCAAGCCGAGGTTTACTGCAGCTAGCTTCATGTGCTCTGTTGTGCCGTTAGCAGCATCTGGTATTCTTGCAGGTAACCGAGAGCCCCATTTAGGATATCCTTGGGATGAGATTGGATCTTCTCAAAATAGTATTTATTCGCGCATTCCAGATTGCCCATGATGTCACTGCCCACCTTTCCACATCAGTCTTTGATAATCTGTCAAGCAAGGTCCGAAACAGCAGGAAAAAATCACGTAGGTTGTTTTGGCATTTTTGGAGTCCACCTCGACAGAGTACCCACACGTTTTGTGCCAACGGGCACTCCCACAGCAAGTGTCCAATTAATTCGGGTTGCTGGCAACAGGTTTCGCACCACGGATCCACCAGTATTCTTCGTCTATTCAAGTTTTCCTTGGTTGGTAGGACGTTTGCACAAGCACCCCAAAGAAACATCCTGACTTTTGGGGGCACATTCAGCTTCCATAACTTCCTCCATATTGGCCTTTCAGTGTTTGCTGTAGAGTGCTCAATCCGTGTCTGCTCCTTCATCCTAACAGCGATGCGATAGGCAGATTTCACTGAGAATGATTGAGACTGATTTTCTGTCCAAACCAATACATCTCGACCTGCTGTATTTTGTTGCAAAGGGATAGACATAATTTCCATTCGTGTCTTGTGTGCAAAGAGATCAAAAATCTTCTCCCTATCCCATTGCATTGTGTTGCTGTCTATCAAGTCCTTAACCTTGAGTCCCATCTGCTGCTCCCCCAAGAAGACCGGCCTACGAGAAAGCCACTTATGTGTGGTTACTCCAATAGTATTACCATCCCACACTCTCCACCTAGAACCTTCCCAAATAATTTCCCTTGCAGCCAACAGGCTCCTCCACACATAAGAAGGATTACTCCCCAATTCAGCATCCATAAAAGAGCAGTTAGGAAAATACCTTGATTTGCACACCCTGAAAAATAGTGAACGAGTGTTGTGGATCAGCCTCCAAGCTTGCTTTGCTAGTAATGCTAAGTTGAAAGCTTGGACATCTCTAAATCCCATCCCACGTCTATCTTTTGCATTGCACAGCTTCCTCCAATTAATCTAATGTATTTTCTTCTCATCCTTTGTCTGGCCCCACCGATATTTTTCAAGTGTTGAATTTATCGTATCACATAAGGCCTTAGGGATTTTGAAGATTCCCATAGTGTAGGTAGGTATTACAATTTTGGTTATATATACAATATCACTAAAAGAAGTTAAGAAATTTAAATGGTTATAACTAATTTCAATGATTTCACAAATATTTAATTTTGTATGGCTTTTGTGCCAATTGTTGTCAAAATGACTAAACATTCTAAATCAATTATTATTATTTTATAAATATAAATATTTTCTCATAAAGGAAGAACACTATATTTAAATCAATTATTATAATTATAAATAAAAATATTTTCTTATAATATATATATATATATATATATATATATATATATATATATATATATATATTGTAGGGACACAATTTGTAGCCCAAGCCCAAGATGGTTGGAATATAAGCCCAATGAACCCAATACAATAAATTTGTAGAGAGTGGGAGAAAGAGCTGGGCTCTTAGCGAATGGGATAACGGCTAGTAAGTATTTCAAATATGAACAAGCATAGAAACAGATATAAAATTTGATGAAATCGTTATCCGAGGAGATGCACTATTATTAAATTCACTGTTTCTGAAAGTTAATGCTACAGTAATACTTTTTCTCTTCTCTTTCACTATCTTTTTTGATCCCCATCTTACGGAGGGTCTTTTACATTATATAGTTTTTTTTAGGTTATTTCGATTATACACTTGTTCATCATCTAAACTTATACTCAAGTATATGTCTTATCAAGCATCTTCTCTGGCTTTCTGTGAACGGTGGTGGTTGAGACTACACTGTTCAGGAGTCTTCTCCACATAAATACAGCCAGAAAAGTTGCTGCAGTGCATTTAATGCGGTGGTAGCAACTTTTCCCTTAGATATTTCTGTATTCTTATCCTCTCCATACGTGCCTGAAGTATATCCTCATCGTTGGAGACTTCTGGAAGGTCACCTAAGTCACCCAGGTACTTGCTTGACTGATATTCGTCCGATTCGAGAAGGGTAACCTCCTCGAACTTTAGCCCTTCACCATTTCCTCACGTGAGTCTCTATTCTGGGGCTTCTCCAGTCATTTACTCATCCTTAGACGTATCCACATTAGCAGATAGGGCTCAAGGCCTAATATGCAAATTTGAGCCCCTACCCCCACAATAGCTCCTCAAAATTTTAATTTTTCCCCTTTACCTGAGGAGAAAAAAATAGAATTTTGACATGCCAAAATAACCATGGTTAAAAATGTAAAAATATCCAAATTTGCACACGCAGGAACATGATTTTAGGCATTTCATCATTGCTTTTGACGCTTCGGAATTCGTGAAGCATCATTAATTACTTTGGGCGGCGCTGTGTCTTTGGCATCCAACGGCGAGGTTTTGATCCAACGGACAACATTTTCCTTCAAGGTTTGGGTGGGATAAATCCCACTCATTTTCTATCCCTTATATAAAGCCTAATAAGAGAATTGTCTTTTCTTTACTTCACAATTGTTCAGAATCTCCAGCGCACTCAGACATTCAAACTCATACAGATCATCAAACCATCCATCTTATCTCTTCAAAAATTTTCAATAATTCTTTTAAGGATTTCAAAAATCACCTTCTGATTTAGTTCACGTAAGTTCTAACCTCTTCGAATTTTTCTTTATTTCCTCGGATAACCTCTTCGGCCTCTTATTCCTCATCACCCAATTGTCATTCCTAGTGTTTTCTCTATTCTGCTTATTTGAAATGGGTAGATTTAAGTATTTAGTGGACAGCCCTACTTTGATAGAGATATTCAAAGAAAAATATCACATACCCTAGGATGTATCCCTGTGATACTGTCCTCCGAAAGGAGTAGCATTTGACCGAGAGGTGGGAGAATTCGTAATCCCCATGATAGCCTTTATAGAGGGAGGGATGACTCTCCCCATGGGTGGAATTACAAGAGACTATCTGCGTAACCATAGACTTTGCCCCCACCAGTGTGCACCTAATCTTTTTAGGGTCCTAGGAGCAATTGACGCCTTGAACCAACACTTAGGGTTGGGGCTTACTTGGCTTGACGTAGTTCACCTGTACAAGGGTCATAAACAAAAAAGAGCGGGATTTTACCTTAAATCCCGATCCGACGTTGTCAGACTCATTTCGTGTCTTCCCAAGTCTAACAAGGGGATGAAGGATGACTACCTAATTGCATCAGGCCCATGGCATGACGGTCTTCCTTGCCCAACCCAGCTAGGAGAGCCAGGTGGGGTACGTTAAATTTAGGTTTTCTAACATTAGATTTAAGTTATTCGTCCTTGGATTTGTTTTACTATATATATATATATATATATATATATTATTAAAAAACATTTTTTTTATGCTCATATATATATTTTTTACAATGAATCCCAAGTTTTTGACTGTTTAGTTTTCCTTTGTTTAACAGACAAAGAACACGTAAAACCTCGGCTTAGCTTAACCAACGTAGTCGTGCTCAATTATCTATTGAGATCCTAGATTTTTGTGAACGACGACGAACAACTACGAGCTGCCCATCTGATTTTAGACTACGAACCCCTTTCAAGAACCTTTTAAGAGGTCGGCAATGCTATCAGGGAAAACGATTATCGGTTAGCTTGTATAGACGTGTCTCGGCCTCACTTTTTGGCGCCACACGACCTTCCACCAGTCGATTATCCAATCCCACAGGGTGTTCCTTTGGCCGCCCAACCACTTCAACAAGTACCCCTTGGAATTGTAGTATCCGAGGAAGGAATTATGTCTTCTTCTTCACTCGAGGAAGAAATTGATAAGTTCCAATTTGAAGAAGAAGAAACACAAGGAGTAGAGGCTATCGTTATATCAGAGGCCGAGGAAGAAACAGATGAATACTCGTGTATTCAAACTCCTGCTCCTGTAATTACTTACGTGGAGGACTCTTCGGACAATGAAGTAGAAGAGATGGCTCCAAAATCTGGCCAAAGTTTGAGGGAGCTCATGAAGGGAAGGAACAAGATGCCTACCCCCCAAGAAGCCAACAAGTCCAAACCCCTAGTAAACCCTCCTCCTCCTCCTCCCTAGCTCCCTGCTGATCTTGGGTTAAAGCCGAATCCAAAGCTAAGGAGGTAGAGATAGCACGAGGGTCTTGAGGAAGGTGAGATAGGCCCTTCAAAGGGAAGTAAACAACAGAGAGTATCTCAGGACCAAAGAAACAGAAGGTCCTCTTCTGTTGAGAGCCGAGATGATCCTCTCGCAGCTCATGTGCGCCGTACAGCGTGCACATGGTCTCCTAAGTTGGAATTAGACGGTGTCCCCATCGTTTGGGATACCTCTATTAGGAACTACCAAGGGGGGCAGGCAAGTCATATTGCTGAAGCTCTGGAGCAGCCCCTTCTCCTTCCAAGGGACATGGAGGCTTATAGGCGCTTCAGTCAGCAAGAGCTCTTCCTATCCCTTAAGAGGAATCTGGCCATGGTAAGTAATTTAATCTATTGCCCTACCTAAACACCTAGCTATTTTCACAAGTTTTTGCTCTCTGTTTTATACCAAAAATAAAATTTTTATTTTGTCACATAGATTACCGAACAGATTTATGTGGTTGAGGATTGGGTTAAGGATGCCTGCAGCGAGGCCAGGGCGGCATTCGATGCTCGGTCCGAGATCGAGATAGAGTTGGGCGCCCTAAAATAAGGCCGAGCAACTAAAAGAGGCAGTTAGGGCAAGGGATAGTTCTGAAGCAGGGCTTAAGAATGCTAAAATGCAAGTTGAAGAACGACGCAAACAGTTGCACTATTCTAAAATAAATCTGGCAATAGAAAGGCAACTGGTGAAGGAGCTTCGCGAAGAGCTTCAAAAGGCCAGGGAAGCTACCTAACTAGCCAAGGAGGCAGCCGAGGCTGAGAAGCAGGCTGCTTATACGCTTGGAGCGGAGGAGACTCAAGCTAAACTTACAGAGGAATTCTCCGCAGTATGCAAGGAGTACTGCGGTGTAACTTGGGGTAAAGCCCTTGATGCTGCTAGGGTCCCTGTGGGCTCTGACTTGAGGCGACTTGAGAGCATTTACTATGATCCCGAAATTCGTGAACTCTCAGGTCCTGATTCCTCTCACCCTGAATAGGCCACACAGGCATCTGAGCAGCCAATGGCGGATCAAGCTCCTCCTGCTCCCTTGGAAGCTCCTAAGGAATCCAACCAAGATAGTGGCCAAGGAAAGAAAGCTGAAGATCTCAAGGGCATGGGTAAAGGTCAAGATAAGAAGAAAAATTCTTCTGATCCCAAGGAGAAAGCCCAAGATACTGCTGCCTCTCAGCTCGGCCAAACTGTTGACCCATTAGTCTCCAAGACGACAACTTAGAATATGAGGAGATTTTTTGCTATTTTTATTTGTTTTCTGTTGTGTTTTTTAAAAAAAAAAAAAAAAAAAAAGGAATGTACCACACTTTCTTTATTATCAATAAAGGCATTTTTCTTCTATTTTCTATATCTTCATCGTATGCATTATGGGATTCATTATTATAGTGTGTTGATCTGTTACCACTTTAACTAGAGAGTAATCAATTACCACGTCCTACAAAAAGGCACGTAACTTTAATGAGATACTGATAAAAATTGCTATTTAAGCAAGTGATTGAGCATTTTACCTCAATCTTATCAAGAGTAATACAACAGGTTAATTCAAATCTAATAAGTGGCCTAAGGTATTTAAGCGCAACTTAATAACCATTTAAATATCTATAAGCATGGTAATGGGGCATTAACCAATTCATATCATCCAGTCCATAGACTTTAAGATTGACCGAATTTAAGTTTAAACACTTATGAGAACTGCGAATGAGTGTTAACCAACCCAAATCATCGACTTCAGACATGATTGAATTTAAGTTTAAACACTTATGAAAACTGCGAATGAGTGTTAACTAACCCAAATCATCTAGTTCGAGAACTTCAGGCATGATTGAATTTAAGTTTAAACACTTACGAGAACTGCGAATGAGTGTTAACTAACCAAAATCATCTGGTTCGAGGACTTTAGACATGATTAAATTTAAGTTTAAACATTTATAAGAATTGCGAATGAGTGTTAACTAATCCAAATCATCTGGTCCGAGGACTTCAGGCATGATTGAATTTAAGTTTAAACACTTATGAGAACTGCGAATGAGTGTTAACTAACCTAAATCATCTGGTCCGAGGACTTCAGGTATGATTGAATTTAAGTTTAAACACTTATGAGAACTGCGAATGAGTGTTAACTAACCTAAATCATCTGATCCGAGGTCTTCAGGCATGATTGGATTTAAGTTTAAACACTTATGAGAACTACGAATGAGTGTTAACTAACCCAAATCATCTGGTCCGAGGACTTCAGGCATGATTGGATTTAAGTTTAAATACTTATGAGAACTGCGAGTGAGTGTTAAGTAACCTAAATCATCTGGTCCGAGGACTTCAGGCATGATTGAATTTAAGTTTAAACACTTATGAGAACTGCGAGTGAGTGTTAACTAACCTAAATCATCTGGTTCGAGGATTTCAGGCATGATTGAATTTAAGTTTAAACACTTATGAGAACTGCGAGTGAGTGTTAACTAACCTAAATCATCAGGTCCGAGGACTTCAGGCATGATTGAATTTAAGTTTAAACACTTATGAGAACTACGAATGAGTGTTAACTAACCCAAATCATCTGGTCTGAAGACTTCAGACATGATTGAATTTAAGTTTAAACACTTATGAGAACTGCGAATGAGTGTTAACTAACCCAAATCATCTGGTCTGAAGACTTCAGACATGATTGAATTTAAGTTTAAACACTTATGAGAACTGCGAATGAGTGTTAACTAACCCAAATCATCTGGTTCGAGGACTTCAGGCATGATTGAATTTAAGTTTAAACACTTATGAGAACTGCGAATGAGTGTTAACTAACCTAAATCATCTGGTCCAAGGAGTTCAGGCATGATTGAATTTAAGTTTAAACACTTATGAGAACTGCGAATGAGTGTTAACTAACCCAAATCATCTGGTTCGAGGACTTCAGGCATGATTGAATTTAAGTTTAAACACTTATGAGAACGAAATAGCAAAAAGTATAGACTTCTTATATAAAAAACAAATATATTGATCATGGAAATCTTTATTAATAGTAATACCTCTTTAGATTGTTTACATTCCAAGGACGCAGTACTACATGCTCGTCCAAATCTTCCAGAAAGTATGCTCCGACACCAGCTTCCGAGGTGATACGGTAGGGCCCTTCCCAATTTGATCCTAACTTTCCCCAACCTAGATTCTTTGCAGTACCTACAACTCTACGTAACACCAGGAGTTAAAGGTCTTAATCTTACATTGGAATCATACCCTTGCTTCAGCTTTTGTTGGTAGTAGGCCAATTGGACCATCGCATTTTCCCTTTTCTCTTCAATCAAGTCCAAATTCTTTTTTAGATGCTCATTATTGTCACTTGGATTGAAGGAATTGGTTCTCATTGTTGGGAAACCAGTCTCCAAAGGGATAACAGCCTCAGCCCCAAAAGTCATCGAGAAGGGTGTCTCCCCAACGAGGCGTAGTTCCATACATCCAGAGAACATGTGGTAATTCTTCCACCCATCTGCCTTTTGCGTCATCTAGCCTTTTCTTTGGCCCATTTACTATGGCTTTATTAACAGCCTCTGCTTGTCCGTTTCCTTGGGGATAGGCAGGGGTAGAGTACCTATTCCTAATCCCCAATTCACCACAGTAACTTCTAAATGTTTTGCTGTCGAATTGAAGACTATTGTCTGAGATGAGTGCTTGGGGAACTCCAAAGCAGGTGATGATGTTTTTCCACACGAATCTTTTCGCATCCACGTCCCTGATGTTAGTTAAAGGTTCAGCTTCAACCCATTTGGTAAAATAGTCTGTGCCGACCAGAAGATATTTCTTATTTCCCACTGCTTTGGGTAATGGTCCAACAATATCTAAGCCCCATTGAGCAAATGGCCACGGGTTGGATAGTGGATTAAGAATTCCCCTTGGTCGGTGTATGTTCGGCGCAAACCGTTGGCACTGGTCACACTTCTTGACGTATTCTTGAGCTTCCCTCTGTATATTTGGCCATCAATAGCCCTGAGTGATAACTCTATGTGCTAGGGATCTACCACCAGTATGACTTCCGCAAATTCCTTCATGCAACTCTTCTAAGAGCGATTAAGTTATCTTAGGATGAACACATAACAAATAGGGCCCTAAAAAGGAGCGTTTGTATAAATTCACATTTCTTGAATAGCCAGAACTTTGTGGCCTTCCTCCGTACTTCATCGGCTTCTATCTTTTCTTCAGGCAGAATATCCTCTCTCAGAAATTGAATTATAGAGTTCGTCCAACTCGGCCTTGCTATAATTTGATAAATTCGGGCAGTCTCTTTCCTTGTCTCTGTGGGCTTGTACAAATCCTCAATAAGGATAACCCGAGGCAAATTCTGTGTCGAGGAGGTTGCAAACATAGCCAGGGAATCAGCATGTGCATTACCACTTCTGGGGATGTGCAGCAAGTTGAAAGATTCGAACTCTGACTGTAGACACTTAACCTGACTCAGATACCCCTGCATTCTCTCATCTTTCGCTTCGAATTCCCCTTTTTCTTGATCGATAATGAGCCTCGAGTCCGAGAAAACTTTTACTGATTTTCCACCCATTCTTTGAACCATGACCATTCCTATCATCAGCACTTCATACTCGGCCTCATTGTTCGTAGCCGAGAAATCCAACCTCAAAGATTTTTCAACAATAACTTTATCATGGGATATCAATACTAACCCAACCCCTGAACCTTTCTGATTCGATGCCCCATCCACCTATACTTCCTAGGGCGACAGACCATGTTGGGAGATTGTGCCAACCAATTTTTGATCCATGTTCTCTGCTGGGTTCAACTCTTCTACTGGGGGTTCGGTGAATTCGGCCACCAAATCCACGAGGACTTGTCCTTTTATGGAGGTGCGAGGCATGTACTTGATGTCAAAAGCCCCTAGAATTGTATCCCATTTGGCCACCCTTCCTGTGTAGTCAGCGCTTCGGAGTATTGCTTTAAGCGGGAGCTGAGTAAGAACGACGACTGTATGTGCTTGGAAGTAATGGGGCAGCTTATGTGTGCCAAACACTATTGCCAGGATAGCTTTCTCCAATGGGAGATAACGCACCTTAGCTTCATGCAGTGATTTACTCACATAATAAACCGGTCGTTGTACACCGCAATCAACTCGTATCAGTACTAAACTTACAGCATAAGGGGCCACAGCAATGTAGGCAAACATAACTTCATCTGGCTCAGGGCTAGACATGATCGGTAGTCGAGCTAAATAGTCTTTAAGTTGCTGGAAGGCTATGACACATTCTTCAGTCCACTCAAACCCTTTCCATTTGTTGATCAACAAGAAGAAGGGTCTGCATCTGTCTGCTGATCGAGAGATGAATCTATTCAAAGCAGCGACCATTCCGGTCAATTTCTGCACTTCCTTGGGATTCCGAGGTGATTGCAAGTTGTTAATAGCCTTAATCTGATCGGGGTTAACTTCAATCCCTCTGTGAGTGACCATATAGCCTAAGAATTTGCCTGACTCCACGCCGAATGAGCATTTGGAAGCATTTAAGCGCAATTTATATTTTCTAAGAATTTCGAAAATAGCTCCAAGGTCTCCCAAATGTTCCGAAACCACCTTACTTTTCACCACTATATCATCTATGTAAATTTCGATATTCTTCCCTAATTGTGACTCGAACATCCTTGTCATCATTCTTTGATAGGTGGATCCCGCATTATTCAAACCAAATGGCATCACCTTGTAATGGTAATTCCCGATAGGGGTAACAAAGACAGTCTTTTCCTGATCGTCCAAGGCTAGAGGTATTTGATGATAACCTTAAAAGGCATCCAAGAAACTCATCCGAGGATGGCCAATAGTGGCATCTACTAGCTGATCTATTTTGGGCATAGGGAATGGATCCTTGGGGCAAGCTTTATTCAAATCTGTGAAATCTACACACACTCGCCACTTCCCACTTTTCTTCTTTACCACTACAGTATTTGCTAACCATTCAGGATAAAAAACTTCCTTAATAGCTTCAGCCTGCTTAAGCTTAGTTACCTCTTCTTGCACTGCTTCAGCCTGTTCTTTGGATGGGCGTCGAGGGGGCTGCTTCCTAGGTGTGATTAACGGATTAACTCTCAAATTGTGACAGATGAAGTCTGGATTTACTCCTGGGGCTTCATAAGCATTCCAGGCAAAGACATCAATATTCCTTCTAAGGAATTCTATCAGCTCTTCCTTCTCTTGATGAGGTAGCTGGGATCCAATCTGAAAAAACCTTTCCGGATCGTCCCTTATAATAACCTTTACCAAATCCTCACACTTCGCATCCTCAATTGGCTTATCGATGGACAGCACCGGGGGTTTTAACTGCTACAAGTCCTTTTCTTCATGAGTCAAGGACTCAGACTCGGGTTTATGTTGGATAGCAACCACCAAGCACTGCCTTGCCAAAGAATGATCCCCTAATATTTCTCTAATCTGACCCTCGGACGGATATTTAACCTTCTGGTGTAGAGTAGAAGAAATTGCTCCCAATGTACGAAGCCAAGGTCTGGCGACAATTGTTGTGTAGGGAGAGTATGCATCCACGATGATGAAATCTACCTCTACCACTTCTGAACCAGTTTGCACAGGTAATCTGACTTGACCTTTTGGAATGATAATCTTCCCCTCAAAACTCACTAAGGGAGAGCTATAGGGTGTTAGGTCCTCAGCTTTTAAATTCAGCCCCTTATAAAGGTCGGGATACATTATTTCGGCAGTGTTACCTTGATCCACCATTACCCTCTTCACATCATATCCCCCAATTCGGAGGGTGATCACCAAGGCATCATTGTGGGGTTGGATGGTTCCAATCTTATCCTTATCCGAGAAGCCCATGACTAGTGGCAGTTCCACTCTAGTCCTCTTTGGATCCTGATTAATGTCTCTTGAGGATAGACGAGCTACAGATATTACCCTGAACGGGCATGATCCTGTTCTCCTTAGTGCAGCAAAGATGACATTGATAGTTCCCAAAGGGGGTCTTAAAGGAATATCCCTTCGAGACTCAGAACTTGCCTGGCTCCCCTGACCACTGGAATGATGTAGCAGCTATTTTAGTTTGCCCTCTCGGATGAACCGGTCCAAGTGATCCCACAAACTCCTACAATCCTCTGTAGTATGCTCATGATCCTAATGATACTGGAAATGGAGGTTATGGTTACGCTTTTCGGGGTTTCCCATCATCTTATTTGGTCGTTTAGAGAATGGTTCATTTTTAATCTTCTCTAATACTTGATGCATTGGCTCTCGGAACACTGCACCGACGACCTGAGTATTGGTAGACCCAGATTGACCTGCATAATCCCTTTTCGGCCGATTATTATTGTATCGGTCCAACCTGAAATCCCTTATTTCCTGAGGGATAACCTTAGCTTTCCCTTTTCCCTGTTGTTGGTCATCTTCGATCCTCTTGTACTTATCAACTCGGTCCATCAGCTGGCGTAGACTGGTGACAAGCTTACCTGTCAGAGATTTCCTCAAACCGTGCTTGGATGGGAGACCGACCTTGAAATTTTTAATAGTGGCCTCATCAAAATCGCCATCAATCTCGTTAAACATCGCCCAGTACCTTTCAGAATACGCCTTCATGGACTTTCCCTCCCTCATCGACATGGACAATAAGGAGTCCAACGGTTGAGAGACCCTACTGCATGTGATGAATCGGGAACAAAATGATTGGGTGAGTTTCTTGAAGGAGCTGATAGAATTTGTCCTTAGCCCGTCGAACCATTTCATCGACATCGGTCCTAAACTGGATGAAAATACCCTGCACATCAAGGCCTTGTCCTGAGAATGGACAACCATCTTCTGTTTGAATTGACTTACGTGTTCTACAGGGTCCGTTCGACCATTATACATGGCGAATGTTGGCTGGTGGAACCGTTTAAGAAGTTTTGCCTTTTCTATCTCCCGTGTAAAGGGTGACTTAGAAATTTGGCTCAACGCCTTTTTCATAATATCAGTTCCTACTCCTTTGCGAGAAGGACTCCTGCGTTTCCTTTAGTGCAGATGTTCTTCCTCACAGGAGAAAGATTCGCTTGGTAGAGTTCTAGACCGTTGTCTGTATATGGTATCTTCTTCATCATTGGAGGAGACATCAGAGCTGGAAGGGGACTGCTTCTGTTGTGCTCGACGGAGTTGCTACTTCAAATCATTAATCTCTCGTTGCAGGGCTTTTTCATCACCTTGCCCATGAGCTACATGACATTTCCTTCGAAAACCGCTTCCATCCGTGTAAATGGAATGCACACTGCCTTCTTGATAGTTTTGACGATCTCTTTCATGTTCAAGATTGAGAAACTCATCTTGCTGACGAACGTTAGCAGATTCTGCCTGATGCGGGCTTGTTTGATGTGGACCTGATCCTACCATGATTAACCGTTACACTACATTAAAGCACAAGCTCTCCCCACAGACGGCGCCAATTATAGGGACACAATTTGTAGCCCAAGCCCAAGATGGTTGGAATATAAGCCTAATGAGCCCAATACAATAAATTTGTAGAAAGTGGGAGAAAGAGCTGGGCTCTTAGTGAATGGGATAACGGCTAGTAAGGATTTCAAATATGAACAAACATAGAAACAAATATAAAATTTGATGAAATCGTTATCTGAGGAGATGCATTATTGTTAAATTCACTATTTCTGAAAGTTAATGCTACAGTAATACTTTTTCTCTTCTCTTTCACTATCTTTTTCGATCCCCATCTTACGGAGGGTCTTTTACATTATATAGTTTTTTTTAGGTCATCTCGATCGTACACTTGTTCATTATCTAAACCTATACTCGAGTATATGTCTTATCAAGCATCTTCTCTGACTTTCTGTGAACGGTAGTGGTTGAGATTACACTATTCAGGGGTCTTCTTCACATAAATGCGGCTAGAAAAGTTGTTGCAGTGCATTTAATGCGATGATAGCAGTTTTTCCCTTAGATATTTTTGTATTCTTATCCTCTCCGTACGTGCTTGAAGTCTATCTTCATCGTTGGAGACTCCTGGAAGGTCACCTAAGTCACCCAGGTACTTGCTTGACTGATATTCGTTCAATCCGAGAAGGGTAACCTCCTCGGACTTTAGCCCTCCACCATTTCCTCACGTGATTCTCTATTCTGGGGCTTCTCCAGTCATTTACTCCTCCTCGGACGTATCCACATTAGCAGATAGGGCTCAAGGCCCAATATGCAAATTTGAGCCCCTGCCCCCACATATATATATATATATATATATATATATATATATATATAATTATTTAAATTCTTCTAAAATAAATAATTGATGTATAACTATATATAATTAATACATGCATTTACTTTATTAGTTAATTCAATGAAGTAATACTATGATGTAAAACTTTATTGAGGTATAAGTCTAGGTAAAAAAAATTCTCAAGGAATACGCCACGTGACAGAATTTCATGCTCTCTCGTATGAGGACTTTGCTTTTATATATACAAGATGATATCCCGTGCGATGCGTGCACTATTTTACAATTTCATTTGAAATCATTTTTATGTATATTAAAATCTACATATGATACTTAATACTTATTTTGTTATATAATATTTATGTTTGCCCACAACATTGTACTTTGAAACTTGATTTTTTTTTTTAATTCATAATTTATTTTAGAAAATTGTATAACATTGTAAGATTATAATATATTATAATATTTACTGTTAAAAGTAAATTTTATTTTTCAAACTGATTAAATGATTTTGAAATCTACAAATAAGAATTTAAAATATAAAATACTTTTATATTCTAAAATTACATAAATTTAAACAACCTACCAAACACTTTCTCAATCACTCTATTCTTTCAATCAAATATGGAGACCTTGATCAGTGGTGGCTCCAAGAATTTTTCTTAAGGTGTTCTTTAAGAAGCATAAATTATACAATCTAATAAAAAGAGAAATTCATATATTGACAACAACAACAATAAAAAAACACGCAAATACATAAAATTTACAATTGTCTTCTACGAGTTTTCATATTTTGAAATTGGTGCATGGTAGTCTCATTATTAATGTTATAAGCTACATCTCTTTCAATGTACAATATGGAGACCTTGATCAGTGGCGGCTCCAAGAATTTTTCTCAGTGTGTTTCTTAAGAAGCATAAATTATACAATCTAATAAAAAGAGAAATTCATATATTGACAATAATAACAATAAAAAAAACATGCAAATATATAAAGTTTATAATTGTTTTCTAAGAGTTTTCATATTTTGAAATTGGTACATGATGGTCTCATTATCAATGTTATAAGCTACATTTCTTTCAATGTACACAACCAAATAATCATTTATTCACCGAATGTAGAAAAAATTATGGAGCAAAATTTAATTTTATTGGTATAAAAAAAACTGAAGGTGTTTCCAATTTTTTTTTAAGGATAAACAAATAAATTTTTTTAAATTATTATATATATATATATATATATATATATATATATATAATTCAAGTCAGGGTGTTCTTAGGACCACCTTGGCCTTAAGGTGGCGTCGCCCCTAACCTTGATCATAAACACCCAATTAATTATTTCGATGGAATTAAGTAAATCATTTGTAAGTATTAACATAAAGAGAAAGTGATTAAACAAAGAGAAATTTGCTAAAAACATATTCATTTATCAAAATTCAGTTGACTTTAGTTAAGCTTCTGTATCCTTTAAAAAAAAGTGAAAAATACTTTTAAGTCACCATCGATTTTTGTTTTTACCACTATGGCTACATACAAAGAAACCTACAAATTATGAATTCTAACACAAAATAAAAAAAAAAAAAAAAAAAAAAAAAAGCTAACTTCATAAATAATCAATTAGAAGGTTTCTTTTTCTTTAGTTATAAAATAAAATACATTTATAACTTTCCCAAACCAAAATCTCAAAGACTCCAAGCGAATCATAATCTTTACAAAACCTACAATGTCTAATTTTAACATCAAAATTGTAAGCTACGATAATTGAATAAAAAATGCAAGCCCCCTTCCTTGGTCATAGTCTACTTATACGGGTTACAATCAAATGATATTGCAACGTTGGAGTTATGTAAGTGTCATTAAAAGGTTAAAGCTAAATAACATCATATTTTGTCCAAGTGTATTTGAGATAGGATGATTTGGAAAGCTATGGACTTGAATATATAAAAGTGAAAAGCATGAATAGAAATGCAAAGAGTTTTTTGTGTGTGTGAGAGATGGAATGTCTTAAAATATTGAACCAAATGAAATAAATAATAGTCTTAAAACATTGAATACAAAATGTAACAAAAATTAGTCTTGAAACATTGAACCAAAGTAAATAAAAAGCCTCCACTTTTAAATTTGTTCTTATCTCTAATATGGCTTAATAATATCTCAATTCTCATTATAGAGTACGCCATATGATAGAATTGTATACACTCTCGCATGAGATCTCTACTTTTATATATATATTGGTATAATCTGATTTTTTTTTAAATTTTTTTTTTATCCCAAATTAGATTTTTTTTCCTCCAATCTCTCTAAAAAAAATAATAAAAATGATTAGTAAAGGCCGATTTGCTTAACACAATTTAAAAAAAGGAAGGAATCTTTGATGTTCAATCTCATGATTCACTTGGGAGAAAAATAAAAAATAAAAAATGAAAGGGGAAAGAAAATGTGAAAACATCCCGATTCACATTAGAAAGATAGAAAGAGAAATATTATTTAATTTGAATCCGGACGTTCCATCACATCCGGAATTCTACTTGGCACCACTATTACATTTCCGCACAGAATCCAGATTTCATGCAATTCGACACTTCAACATCCAGATTCCTCATATTCATAATTTGTCACTTCCAAAACCCAATAATCAACATGCTTGAAAATGTACTATAACATTTGCATACGATCAAAATCCTATAATCAAATCAATGATCACTATTCCATAGAAACAGAACCAGCAACATTTTAAGAATACAGGACGCATCTAATATACAAACCGTATCTGTTTCCTTTTTCTTTGAACAGCTGATCAGTGAAGCAATTCTTAGTCCTACTTTGTCAAAAGTACTTAGCTAGCATTTATAATGAACTAAGCGAATGTTAGCAATCTCTAAGAATGGAATATATGGCTACTGGATTTCCCCATCCTCACCAAGCTCACCATCTTCAAGTTCCTCATATCCGCCTCTTCGACCATCCCGGTGCTCTCTCCTGTGTCTTTTATGCCGGTTTTCACTATCTGATTCAGGTGAGTATGCATGCTGCAAAGAAACATCAGGAAAAGTTCAAAAAATAAATAAAATAGAAATCATTGTACATAAGAGTAAAAAGTTACCAAAACATATCAAAAAGAAAAATCACTTGCCTTTCTTGACTTTTTGCGGTCACTGCCATGTCTACGTGATTTTTTAGACTCTTCCTTCTCATCCTTATCAGAACTTATATGGTCACTGCCATGTCTGCGTGATTTCTTAGACTCTTCCTTCTCATCCTTATCAGAACTTACATCATCTGTGGCACTTTGGTGCCTCTTCCGGTGTTTCCTATCTTTGTCTTTTTCCCTTTTCTTGTCCTCTTTATAGCTATGGTTGTCAATCACATCTACGGTTTCACCATCTGTTTCATCCTTCTTAAATCGTTCCTTCCCCTTTTCTCTTTCACGATCCCTCTCCTTCTCCTTTCTTTCTTTCTCCTTCCGCTTTTCTTTCTCCTCTCTCTCTCTCTCTTTTTTGGCCTGCAAAGAAATTACAATCTTCAATAGAAGTGCTTCAAATGACAGAACTGGAGATATATATGTATATTTAATGAGTATCATTTACAACACAAGGAAAGGTTCACAGAAAAAGCCTCAACAAGCTGTACAAAGGCTCAGATCAACAGACATTCTCGAGTAAGAGGTACACAGGATGCTCAATCTTAATTATCAGGGTCATTATAAACCAATGTTTGCAATTGGTTTCAAATTAAACCTTGATGTTTCAATTGCATCAGTGTCTACCCTATAATTTTAAAATCATTGCAGTATTCACACTTAGGGAATCTCTATGCTAAAGTAACAGAAACCTATGGCTGCACCTGAGACCTTTTAGGCACTGAGAAAAGCCCTTCATGTGGATGTCAAGCAGTATTTTAGGGCAAGAAAACCCACAACCAGAGATTGTCTTTATTGAACTGGCGACGAGCTAGGGGTATTCCATTCACCCCTAACACAACCCAATTAATAATCATGGGAAAACCCCTCAACCCTAACACAACCTGTTTATTAAGCAAATTGACATGACATGACTTAATAAACAATTTGTGTTCAGTTGAACATGACCCATTTCAACCTGTCGTTTAATACACATGTTGTATTGGGTTCACATAGATGTGACCCATTTCAACCTGTCGTTTAATACACATGTTGTATTGGATTCACATAGATACGACCCATTTCAACCCACTTATAAGTTATAAGATATCAGCCAAAGTGATTATTTCATATTTTGTAAGCACAAATTATAATAATTACAAACAAATCAATTTTACACAAATTCTATTTCATACTAAAATCGATTAAAGTACTAATAACATACAATCTAAAAGTTCTTAATTTAACCCAAAAAAATTCCACCCAAAATTAGAAAGACAATTAAAATAAAAAGATGGAAGAAAAAAGCACTTCCCCCCCTTTTCAATAGTTAAGGTAGGACATTGATCGATTTCATACTTTAGGGGAGAAATTGTAAACTACCCCATAGAGAAAGGGGGGAAGTGCTTTTTTCCCCCAAAAAGAAATGAGAGTTTTTTTTCTTTATTTTGGGTAAAAGGGCTAAGGACTATAAAATTCCAATGAAGAGAAGAATTGTCAATCTAACCATTAAATTTATTTCAATTATTGACTTTTGTATTTAAAATTCAAATTTATGCAGAATAAACAACAACAACAACAAAGCCTTAGTCACAAACTTTTTGAGGTCAACTATGGATTTTCAACATTTTAATTAGGATTTGTTACATCTAGTCTTTTCCTCCATTCTATTCTATCCAAATTCTATCCAAAGTCACAATCTTTGATACTTCCTTAATTGACATGTCCTTTTTAACTACTACTAATGTTATTTGATCTTCCTCTACCTTTTTTATTTGATCTTCCTATGAATATCACCAAACTATCTCAAGCAACTTTCCCACATCTTTTCCTCCTTAGGGTATACTTAATTGACATGTTCTTTTTAACTACTACTAATGTTATTTTTTATCTTCCTCCACCTTTTTTCGTTCCCTCAACTTGAATCAGCCCAGTCTTACTTATTGGTGCATCAATCACTCTCCTGTGAATATAAACAAACTATTTTAAGCGACTTTCCCTCATCTATTCATCAATAAGGCTCAACCCTATATTTCAGCGGAATTCCTAATTTGGAATCCTATCTTTCCATGTATCTCAAGCAACTTTCAATTGTCTTTTCATCAATAGGGGTCACCCCAATATTTAAGAAAAATTTCTCATTTCGAATCCTATCTTTCAGTGTATTTCCACTTATCCATCTTAATATTATCATTTCAGCTATAGTCATTTTATGAATATATTGCTTCTTAACAACCACAACATTTAGTACCATAAAGCATAGCTAGTCTTATAACAATATTATAAAATTCCCTTGGACTTAATAGGTATTCTACAATGACACAATGAAGAGGTTCAACCACCTCGACATGAATAATGAAGTGGTTCGTTTTGGGTTGATTGCAGATTCAGCAAGTCAAAATGAATTTGACCAATTTACTCATCCTTTCAAAATGGGTCCTATCTAAACACTAACCCCCAAAAAGGTGTGTCATGTTCACGGGTTGTATCAGCAGATATTGTTACCCCATCAAATTGAAGGATTTTCAATACTTAAGAAGTACAGTTGACGTAAGCATATGTTTTGTAACAACAGACTCACAATGGATTCAAATTGTAACGTTTTTTGAAAGTATTAAGTAGACATTGATATAATTGCAACTTTAAAATACGAATCTGACGTCAAACTTTAGGCTTTATTATGTAATTACCCTAATATTTCAATATATCATTTATTAATGTATAAAAGCATTTTTGGCAAAACAAACACGAAATCTCTGCAATTTTATTGAAAAAGAAAAAACCCAACAAAGACGTCAATCAACTGCTCAGTGTTTCAGTAGTTTGTTTTCATCACCATGATAAGATGAGGCAAAAAATGAAAATAATATTAGGCTCCCAACTTAGTACATGAACACCTTGAAACGTATAACAATAAAGAAGAGATTCAATTTCATTAGATGGATTACACAACTCACATCTATATCTGCTTCAAAAATATATAGCAAGGGTAAGGAACAGTAACTCTTGGAAGTGCTTTGAAAATGAAACTAGCAGACCAAGTTATATATAGCAGATATACTACATAGCAGGCAGTTCCAGTCAACTACTTCAATATTTGAAATAGTAATAACATACATATCGTACTAGACAATTTAATTATCTTGTTTCAAACTATGTAGGCATGTTTGACAAGACTTGCATACCTTTTCCTCCTCACGCTTGCGCTCCTTCTCTTTAGCCTTTTCCTGCAAGTTCGCAATGTATTCCTCAAAAATCTCCCTCCTAAAGCTCTCCTCCCCAATTGATCTGAACAAGGGGAAAATTTGCTTGGATAAGTAAAAGTAAGGAATGCTCAAATGCGAATACCCTTAAAGAATTACGGACGAACACTCATTAGGTCTTTAAAATCAATAATAGAACTGCAAGGCACCCTCCCAATCGAAGTAAAATATTCAAAAAAAAAATCTGAAAAAGCTATTCTATATTTCTTGCATAGATTGGTCTTGGTTCTCAAAAGTCTGGTGATTCCTCTCTTTCCATGTGGATCATATAATGCAATGCTTTGTAGCCATAAGTGCAAAAGATCACAATTGTCTAGCTATAGTGTAATGCAACAAGAAGTGCTCTACTGTTTCACTATTTCCATTACACATCCATCAACCAAAAGCTTCTGTTTAACAAGGTTATCTATTCTCAGTATAAAATTCAAAGCTGCTGTCCATACCAAAACAGCTACCTTATGTGGAACCTTACTACCCCAAACACCTTTCCAAGGGAACACAGAGTTAGGTGCACACCTCAAAAATGTGTAATAGGACCAAACACTAAGTGTAGTGAATTTCCTTATATGCCCCATCTTTTATTTTTTAAGTGTAGTGATAATATAATATATTAGGGGTATTTTAGTTAATAGAAGTAGAGATATGTGTATATATATATATATTAAATGAGGAGAGGGAAAAAAAAAAAAAAAAACAAACGTGAGAGAGAGGGGGAGAAAGAAAAAGATATTGATAAGCCGGTTGTTTTGTAATTTGAGATATAGAGTTTAACAAAAACAAAAAAACAACTTGAGCTTATATTAGAGAGTTATTTATTTATTTTAAGCAAATTATATATTAGAGAGTTGGAACTAAAATTTAGGAACAAATTGATGGTAAACGAAATTTTTTTTATTTTAATTTTAGCTAAAATTTATGATTTTTTAAATTAATAATTTTACATATATAACCCTATTATTTAAGCTTTACAAATTGGTAAATTTGAGAGTATTTTAGGCATCAAAATTGAGATCCCAAACAAGGGAAGCCATAATAAATACTAAAACAAACTTCTCTTCTTTCTCTACCTAGTCACCAAACCCCAATTGAAGAATTGAAAATCTTCTCTCTCAATAGAGAGAAGCAAATTGCTTGCTAGGTTGTGTGAGTTCATTTGGGGATTGGCTTTATTGGTGAATTAGCGACAAAGTGGGTTGATGCAATCATCATTGATGGATGGGTTGCGATTATTAGAGGTGATGGGTTACAAAATTGAAACTTTGTTTTGGTCCAAAGTAGCTTAAATAGTATAGAATATAGAGTATAGAGTTCTTTTTGGAAATATATATCTTTTCGCCTTTCCCTCTTCACAAAAAACCCAAATCTGCAATCGCTACTTCGAGTTCGGTAATGAAAAAACAAATGTTGTTGTTGTCCCAGCAGTCTCCTGAACGACATTGTGTATGACATCCTAAGTCGAATGCTAGTGAAATCCTTTGACTCCACAATCACCAACCCCAAATTCATTGCCACACATCTCAACCAAGCTATATCACTATCCAATAACAACACTCACACTCACAATGGTTATCTTCTCTATACACCACATCCTTCATCACCTTACATTGAGGAAGAATTACGTACTGTTGTTTACGACACTGACCACTCTTTGACTAAGGTTTCTAGCTTTGAAATCCCCATGTTCTTGGTGGTACTAACATTGTTGCCTTCTGTAACGGCTTGTTTTGTCTCACTAATAATTTTGAGAAGAGCTTACCTGGTTGAAGTCTATATTTGTGGAACCCAAGCATTAGAATGTTTAAGATGGTTCCTACTCATAACTACCTTACGGTTTCTGGTGTCACTCTTGGATTTGCACATCAAAACAATGATTTGCTCTTAAAATTTCAATTAAGATTCTCAAGGATTTCACTAGCATCCGACTCAGGATGTCGTACACAATGTCATTCAGGAGACACTACTGGGACAACAACAACATTTGTTTTTTCATTACCGAATTCAAAGGAGCGATTGCAGATTTGGGCTTTCTGTGTTAAGGTTTCCTGTGCAAAGGGAATGACTAAAAGATATATATTTCTGAAAAGAACTATATTCTATAGTCTATACTATTTAAGCTACTTTGGACCAAAACAAAGCCTCAATTTTGTAACCTATCACCTCTAATCGCAACCCATCCATCAACGATGATCGCATCAACCCACCTTGTCGCTAATTCACTAATAAAGCCAATCCCTGAATGAACTCACACAACCTGGCAAGCCTTTTGCTCGTTGCTCTATTGAGAGAGTGAGGATTTTCAATTCTTCAACTGGGATTTGGTGATGAGGTAGAGAAATAAGAGAAATTTTTTTTTTTTAGTATTTATTATGGTTTCCCTTGTTTGGGATCTCAATTTTGATGCCTAAAATACTCTCAAATTTACCAATTTGTAAAGCTTAAATAATAGGTTATAAAGGTAAAATTATTATTTTAAAAAATCTTAAATTTTAGCTAAATTTAAAAAAAACAAAAAAAAAAAGAAAAAGATAAAAAAGAAGCCGTTCACCAACAATTTGTTCCTAAATTTTAGTTCCGACTCTCTAGTATATCGTTTGCTAATAAATAAATAAATAAATAAATAAAAACTCACAAATATATCTCAAGTTTTTTTTTTTTTTTTTTTGGTTAAACTCTATATCCCAAGTTACCAAACAACCGGCTCATCAATTATCATCCAAATTAAAAACTCCTCAATTTTAGCTATAACTTTTTCTTTTTCCCCTCTCTCACGTTTGTTTGTTTGTTTGTTTTTTTTTTTTTTTTTTTTTTCACTCTCCATGTTTAATATATATATATATATATATATATATCTATATCTACTTCTATTAACTAAAATACCCCTAATATATTATATTATCACTACACTTACAAAATAAAAAATGGGGCATTTAAGGAAATTCAATAACTAAATTCGAAAAATTTATAAAAAAAAAAATCAAATCCAACGTTCACCCCATTTTCCTAAAAGTTAGCATACCTCTTCAAAAGTTAAAATTTAAAATACTCACCAATTTTAAAATCTTTTCTTTTTACAATTTGTTTGAGGATTCTAATAGCCCAACCACAACTTCTCCTAAACTCTAGATAGAATTTTTATTTTTTCTTTTAAAAAAACACACGACTAACCAGGTTTCAAAAAGAAATAATAGCCCACTAAACCACAACTTCTCCTAAACTCACTATCTCTAATTCATATATATCTCACACAATCTCTAAAAGAAAAAATATATCTCATACATGTTTGACACATCATTTTCCTAATTTTAAAACATTACAAAATTTTAAATATCAACATGCAAAGCCAAAGGATTCACATTTAGAGGGTACAATTCGTAATTTAGTGTTCCTTCAATATTGGAGATACTGGTAATGCTGATACAAATTAGAGTGCCTACATGTATTCACATTAATTCAATTAGCTTTACATCCATGGCAATTCTGCCTATAGTTATCATGAAACTAGTAATCAGCAAGTTATGAGCAGTAAAATAAGACTGTTAGTTAAACACGTATATTACCTTGACGTGTCATGTTCTAGAATATGCACAACATTTCTCACACCTTTTTTTAAAATAATCAAATAAAAGCCGTAGTCCTCAAAGGGATCCTTTAGTGTTTAATAAAATTTAGTTTTACGCATCAAAACAAATACTTTCAAGTTTATAGCCAACGGAAAGAAATACAATATAATAATGGATTTATTTACACAGGAAAATTAAAATTAACAAAATTGACTCATTAAGTGGGGTTATTTATGGGTTAATGTTGGAGCATCAAAAAGATGCACTCCTCCTAAGAAATATTTCCTTCCCAATTAACAATAACCAATGGAAAAGATGTATAGCACATTGCCTTGGGGATCATATGCCATAACAACTGGGAATTACAACGAAAGGGGCAAGATAGTAACTTAACTAAGTCCACTATTAAGAAAGGAAGATTAAACTCACAAAAATCAACTAACAAAAATATGTTCTACAGAGGAGAATAAAAGGGGGGAGTGGGGAGGGGGTTAATGTAGTACCTATATTCTTGGCTCTCTTCAAAAAGTGGTCTGCAATCTTCCCAAACAGAAGATGCAGTAATTTCCTATAAAGTGGAACAGAAATCAGAAGTTAGACGGGATGGTCAACACAATCAACTTACCCTAGCAGTTCAAAATGGAAATATCTATGTCCAATTTAACAACAGTATCACTATACCTTGAATGTGTATAATAGCTTTGTGAAGTCATCGGCAAGACGTTGACGCTTTCTAGCTTCCTTCTCCTCCTTCTCCTTGGCTCTCTCTAATGACTCCTCAAACACAAGCTTCAAAGAAGTACAATTAAAATTTTAATTTAACATATAGTACAGACAAATTTCATGCACATGGATCAGGCATACTCTATAATCACAGTGTGATTTCATCTTGATATGATAACAGAAGCAAGGTTGTTCAGGCTTATTTAACAGAACAATCAAATTGTCTCTCCACCTCAGTCACTCCAACAAGGGATGGACAAATTATTGCCATGAGCAACAATAAGTAGCAAACACAGCAGCAATTAAGGCTCCATGTAAAGCATTTATGACCAAATGTAACACAGATAAACAGACATCCAATCAGAAAGAAATAATGATCACTCACAGCAGCCAACCAATCATACATAGAATGCAAACGTGGTGTTAATTGTATATGGGATTTCTTAAAAGAGATCTCATATAAGACAGCCACACACACGTCTTTATAAAAACAGAGGATAAAAAGCAAAACAATGATGATAATAATAGATTAAATAAATAAGAAGAAAAATAGCAGTAACTTGAAATTAAGGTGAAGGGATTATCCCAATGAGTATTAAAAATTTAACATCTAAATAAAACACTGCCTAATACTAGTCAGTCTAGTCTTGAGAATGTTTCTTTTTATGAATTTTGGTGTAAGTGAGAAGAGAGAATGAAGTCAGGATAACGTCATGAAAAGAATAAAAAAGATACTAAAAATAGAAAGAAAGAGAGGCAAAGGAAGGCAGCATGAATTGAGTAATGTTTAGCATTATGCTTAATTTTTCAAAATAGGTGTAGTGCATATAAAATTATAATATTCAGTTTATTTTTCTAGGTGTAAGTCCATTTAAAAATTGACTCAAGATTTAACAATTGTGGTATCTAAACATATCCAATACAGATACAGGTACACATGGATACATATCTGATATATATATTGACAAGTAGAATATATATCTAAAAATTAAAATATATATTATTTGTGATTCACAGATATGCTGGGATAAAACGGGATATGGCTTGTATATGACAAAGATACATTTGAGATATGGGATCAAAGAAAATGCATTGTAAAAAGAAAATGAAGAGTTTAGATGCCAGATTTGGGATCCAATGTGTTAGAAATTTTGAAACCTAAATTTTCTATGAATCTCAAACATGGATCATTGATCATGTGCTCTTTTGTTAATTTTTAGCTTCAAAATTAGATTTATAATGTCTTGGTCTAAGTTTATGCCACTGTTTTTTGTTATTTATCATTTAAACAAAAAATTGTGTGGTTGAGTGCACACACACAATTACATATTAATTCATCAATGCATCCCAGCACTACTGTATACTAAATTCCCAAGAAGAAACAAATACTGCCAAGTTGGGGGTGTATCGTATTCCTATCAGTGCTTCATACGGTCAAACTACATCAGAAAGAGAGATTGGGGGGGGCGCTTAAAAAAGAAACTTAAATTAATAATATGTGGGGTGAAAATTGCAGCTCAAGAAAACCCTCTATAAACGATTTAACATTAATGTAACTGGAAAAATTGGACAACAAAAAGTCCTACATGGGGTCCTAAAATAAAAAAAAATAAAAAAAGAAGCATCTTCAGCACATCTTATCAAGGGTCAGCACTTACGTCATCACAGTCAGGCCATGTCTCATGAAACAAAGAAGTTAAGAGGTTTGCTGAAGATGTCACATGAAGAGCACCAGATGATTTTTACAGTGTAGATGAAAGTGTGAGGCGCATGCACTTAATTGAAGTAAATCAGACATTGTTTAAAAAAAATAATCAGACATTGTTTAAGAAAAAAACTTAGTAATTGAAAGCAATTATTCATAGACAATATAATGACCGACTGATAATCACGTAATATTTAAACATAACATTTTATATAATTCTCTTGTGCTTTACAAAATATACAAAACTATGATATTTGATAGCCACAATAAAAAATACATAGTTTAATCAAAATATAACCAAAAGGCAAATACTATGCCTAACATAAGCAATGCAATACAATCCAAAAATATAGAATCATCATGCTCATTAAACAGATGACCATCATCATTACATCAAACGATATTTAACCCTCATAATCTCACTCATCTAAACTAATAGCCTCTCCCCCATTAGGAGTATGTTGTGAACTAGAACTTGAACTTGTTGCCCTCCCTAGTAACCTCACTCTTGATCTCACGTTGAATCTTTCTTCAACTCCAGCAGCTCTAGGTTACTCATCCAAAAATAATAAAATCCAGCAAATCTAGCAACATTAGCCCATGTCAAGTTTAGTACACACAGAAATGGGGTGATTTGGAACATGATCACTCATTGCCTAATGTATCCCTCATCATCTTACTCATCTAAACTAATAGCCTCTCCCTCATTAGGAGTATTTTGTGAACTAGAACTTAAACCTGTTGCCCTCCCTCGTAACCTCACTCTTGATCTCATGTTGAATCTTTCTTCAACTCCAGCAGCTCTAGGTTACTTATCAACTAGGAGGCACAGGTGTGGATTCAAGTTTGGGTGTGGGTGCAATGCAGCGACATAGCAATTTTTGAAAAAGTAGAATACGGGTGTGGCGGGATACATTTATTAATCAATTATTAAATATATTTTTATTTATATTTTCTATATATTGCTAAGCTTTTTTTTTTTTTTCATATAATGGTAAACATATATCAATTTTAGAGTAATAGTAGACAATAAATAAAATTGAGATGATTTTAGGGTTTTTCCTTTATAGATTGCTGACAAAATGGTGTGTTTTGATCTAATATTTTATGTTTTTTTTTTTTTTTTTTAACAAGAATTTCAGCCCATATTGGACTGATTCAGGTCCTGTTTCAGACCATTCCAGACCGAATCGGACTGATTCAGGTCCCGTTTCTGACCACATCGGACCATATCAGTCCAAATAAAAAAAAATTAAAAAAAAATCGTCCACGGATGTGCATAAAGCCATGTCCATGGCCACATGGTGCGTCTGTGCAAATTGGACTTGGGTTCGCCGGCCAAATTGGCGCACCCGTGCTTCCTAGCTTATCAAAAACAAAATCCAGCAGCTCTAGGAACATCACCCCATGTCAAGTTTAGCATACACAGAAATGGAGTAATATGGAACATGATCCCTCATTGCCTAATGTAGAGTATTTGGCAGGAGAGGAATGCTCGGATTTTTTAAGGAACCAAAAGATTGATTCATGACCTAAAGCTTCTTTTTTTCCAAAAATTTTCTTGGATGGACAAATGCATTGGATGTTTTCACTTGTACTTCTTTGTCTGATTTGCTTGATAGCTGTACTTTCCATGCATCATAGTCCTTTTGTTTTCATGTTTTCCTCAGTACACTTCCTGTGTGCTTTGGCTAATTGTATTTGATCTTTTTTTTTTCAATGAAGTTTTATTATTTATTAAGAAAAAACTACCCCATGTCAAGTAATCATCATGAAACACAAGATCATTTTAGCAGTCATTGGTTTTTTTTCTCTTCTCCCAGTCAATCACTCATTACCATAATCTATATCTTTCAAAGAAATTAAACCAAATGGCCGCTTAAATTTTCTTTTATTTATTTATTTTTTTATTATCATTATTTTTCTCTTCAGAAATTTTTAATGAAAGGTGAGCTTTGGTGTAGTATATCACACCACAATATTGGTATTTGTGTAACAAATGAAGTACCCGTATCAATAATATTAAGAAAGAACAAAAGAGTATGCTTTGCTCTTACAAAAAAAAAAAAAAAAAAAAAAAAGCACACTTAGGCAAACTTTTTCAAATGAGCTTCACTTTGTGAGTAAAAAGCACTTCACCCCTTCACCCTTAGTGCTTGGCTTTGAATGCTTAAATGCACCTTTACCAACAATTGTACAACAAAAGTTTTCCTCTTTTTTCTTTTTTTTATGAGTATTACCTTAAGCCAGAAAGATGGAAAGACGTCATCCATCCTTTAAATTATGATTAGAGACTATTACTAATTTAAAAAAAAAAAAAAAAAAAGGTAGATGACTACTAATTAAACAAAGGTGTTACATCTCCATTTAGATGCAGGCATTGCTTGCTTCTGGTTAGATGAGTAGAAAGAGAACTCACAGGAAAAATGTTCATTAGGGAAAAAATCCAACTCAAATGATTTTTAGGGAACTTGAATACCTCATCTGGGTGAACAAAATTTTATTGCACTTGACATCTACCCATCAAATGACAAAGACCTCAAGTTCTATTGAACCATAGATCAAAATTGACCGCATGACTACATATTCTGATTTCTCAGATGCAATAAACTCAGAAAGAAGGGGTAAAATAAAACACAAATAATTTTATAGAGGTACCTTTAAGTTAATATCTGAAATCGGTGGGGAACCAACATCTTCAATAATGGCCTCCTTAAAGTCTTCAAACGTCCATGTTGCCAAAAAGGTAAGCTGCAAAAAACATAGTTGAAATTAAAAATATGCCAATAGAAGACACAACAAGAAGTTCACAATATCCTACCTTCCCCATTACATCCTTGATACGTGTTTTGTCATCACGATACTGTCAATACACAAAAGAACCATGTTAGAGATTTATATATTAGCATTGCAGCTTTCAATTACTTAAAAAAAACATTAAATGCATGTCAAATATAATGCAAGACAATGAACTCTCAAGGGGAGCATGTGTTTGGAAAATAAAATGAGGAGGAAAAGGGTATACAACCCAAGAATCGGCAACTAGGGTTCCATTACTTGTTAAAAAAATATATCAGTAACTAGGGTTTGCTTGTAAGCACCAAACTATAAGAACAGAAAATAGAACCTAAAAGTCAACACCTAGAGTTATTTGCAGTCAGCACCAAGCATGAGAGAATGCTAGGAATCTAAGAATTAGCACCTGAATTGCTTGGAATTGGCACCAAGCACCAAAAAAAACTTTCAACCCAAATTTTATTAATCCATGATCAACTTTCCATTATGGAGCCTTTAAATAAGACTCCCAAATTACTTATCATAAAAAAATAATAACAAATAAATAAAAAACAACTCCATAACTAAGAAAAAGAAATAATGTATAATCAATTATATTAAATACGAAAATAAAATCGAATAAAATTAAAATCCTAAAAAGTCTTAACGTCTATCAGCATCAATCAACATTAAATACATCTATTGGGTTCAACGGAATCAATCAGCATCAATTGGGTTGATGAGTGTAACTGGCGTCCTCACCAAAATGCTTTCAAGTAGATTCTTCTTCTTTTAAGATGCATTTAAGACATCCAGTGCATCATTTTACTTCACCATTTAAATTAAGCCCGTATATAAACACAACAATGAGGTTTTTTGGAGCAGCCCGAAGCATAGATCAGGATAAATTAATAAAATAAGGATAATCAACAAAACAACGTGAGGCACAGAGGTTCTAATTTCCTGAACACGTGATCAATACAAGAAAAAGGGGATTGGTATTAGTGGTAGTAGTAAATGATAACAATAAGTAAAACCAAGTGGCACAACACTGAACCTATTGTCAAAACCACTAAAACCAAAGAGGTACATAAATGACAATCAACAATTACAGAAAATGTTGACAAGTTCAAATTAAATAGGCTACGATGTTCAATGAAACTTTAGATCCAGCGAAAAAATAAAAAGCAAAGAAGAAAGCATCTTGTTCAGGCAGACCAAAAAAAAAGACAGAAACAAAAGCATGTGCAAAATCAGACACTTGATCCATTGATTAGGTCTTGGCCCAAAAGGCTTGTGGTCGTAAGTAAAATAAGTTAATGAAAAATTGACCCAAAAAAAAAAATAGTGAATACATTACAAATCAAGATGATAACGTTCTTTTTGTTTTATATGGGCTTATCCCATTTGCAAACTACCTGTGTGCTGTGCCCCTTTTGACACTTTCTTACGATATCTTATTGTTTATCAAAAATTAAAACAAAGATAAAATAGGATTACCCACATCTGAGAGAAATTCTAACAACTTATCGAGCTAAAGTTCACTTTTTAACTTTGGAATACCCTAGAATTTTCAATTTAAGCCAGAACAAGTCTACAATTGAGGGACGCTATAACCTCATTTTGTTCCCATCCAGAATTTAAAATAAAATATTTAAGTTATAATCCTACATTTCAAACCTACTTGAAGCTTCTTTACAAAAAATTCACACTGAACAAGAGTGAAGAGATGGGAAAAAGACTTACGATGTTTTTATTGTCTTTTTTATGTATATTAAAAAAAGCTACTTTATGCAAAATGAGCATAAAGCAGTCAAAGTGTTCAAGGAAGAAGGAGAAAATAACAAAGAAGAAAATCGATTACAAATGAGAAGAGAACTAAGAAACAAAGGGAGGGAGTCACTAGATGTTAGTCCTCAAGCCCGAGACCAATCAAAAAGAGAACCACTAAAAGAAGCAAGCAGCTAGTCTTCTGAACTATCTACACATATCAAATTATTGTAAAGTATCTTCTCTTATGAATAATTATTTTTACTATCTCTGTGTGTGTGTGTGGGGGGAGGGGGGGGGGGGGTGGTTTGCACATATCAATTGCAAACAAAAAATCTTCCATATATACAATTATTATATATATTTCTATTGTAAATATTTATACAATAATTTAATGGTCCGTTTAACTTGAAAGAGAAGGAGGGGGAGTGGAGAGGAGTAGAGTAGAATTTGCCAAAAATTAGGCTAATTTCCTACCAACTCTACTCTACTTCCTTCTACTCCCCCTCCCTCTCCTCCAATCCAAACGGGTCCTAAACAAATATTTTGGCTCTATACTTTTCTTTTCCGACAAACAGAAGTAATTAATCAATAAGACATTCAATAATTAAAAAAAGAGAATTTACCTGTTTCTCTAATTCTTCAGCAACGTCCTCAAATAGCTCCTTTGGTGTGGAACCAGAGATGTTTGATGCAATGGCTTGATATTGAGGCAAATCCTTCACCTAAATACAAAGAAAAAACACTAAACACAAAAGCAATTTCTAATCCAGAAGCACTTCCTATTCAACCAAATTTTTGTATTTAGGTGACTCTTCTTCAAATTTGTTTCACAATAAATGGAACCAGTTAGGTACCTTTAAGCAATAATCATGCCAGTGAGTTTTAGCTGTAAGAATGCCAGTGGCAACATGTCCTTCCATCAGAAAGCGAAACTCATCACGGTTTTTCCGCTCAGCCCGCCTCAATTGTTCCTTATATTTGGACACAAATGAAAATGAGAAAATAGAGTAGAAGAAAATTAATAATCCTTTTTTATAAGTAAATTACACATGCCCAGTAGGTTTTGAAACCATGACATCACCCTCCAACTAACACTTGCAAGGGGAGAATGTGCAGTTAAGCTAAAGGTCATTGGCAAGAAAATTAATAATCATAAAGATGGATTATACCTTTTGTATCTTCTTTTGCTCCTCTTCTTCCTTCTCCAGGTCACGTATATAGTCCTGCGACAACCTATGTCAACATACAGTTCCATAAAATATGATCAAGCATAAATAAGGCAAAATACCTCGAAAATGAGCAAACGGTCCAATTTTTCAAGACGTGAGCATCTTTCATCATCTTCTAAGCGATCTTGAACTTTTCGCCAGTGTGAATTTACCTAAAATAAAGAAGGAAAAAAGAGAAAAAGAAAGGCTCAAGATTTTTACATAAAAAAAACATATAGTAACTTGTCTCTATGACACTATGCACTACATTTTTCAGGATATACCTTAATAAAGTCACAGGATTCCAAAAATTTCCTGTATTCTGCTACATTCTGCCTATGATCCTCCACAGCCTTTTCCTTTTCCTGCATTCATATATAAAGGCATAAAAAGAAAGAAGCATGTGCTTAACAACATACAGATGGCTTCTCCTGAAAAATATAATCTCAAATTCTATTGAAATATATAAATGTGTGTGTGTGTGTGTGTGGCAAAAGCATCTTTCTCAATCTATATGCAACACAGCAATTGTGTGTATACTTTTTTAATCTATGTAACTGCATGACCCATAGCTTTTTAAAATATTAATTCATATTTTTTGAACCAGAACATATGATGCTAGCTAATATATAAAAGATTTTTCTTTTTCTATTTTTTTCGTAAAAGACGTAAAAGGAACAGTTATGCTAATTTAACTGCCTCCAGACTCAAATTTTACTTCATTATCAGTCCCTAAGCACAAAAGACTGAACCAACAAACAATATCACAACCTAGAAAAACATGTACATCAATAAAATGCTTCACTGATGCATTTGTGGTATATCCATTACCTATGAATGGGAAAACAAATTAACATATTTAACCAATATGCATACAATGTTTGCTTCTCATTCAAATTTCACGATTCCTATGACATAAAAAGAGTTCTGGAATCCAAGCAGAGTTCTTGTCTGGTACAGACATGGAACAATTTAAGATATAACCAGCAAGCTGAAAAAGACATTTACAGTAAACATTGGAGCATAAGCTTTGAAAAAGCTATAAATTAATGGCATTTCATGCTAGCAGAGAGCTGGCAAGGCTGTATTCAGTTGTCCCAGAGCAGGTTGGAAGATGATCAAATAGTTTGAAAGCAGAAGCAAATTGGGTGTTGCATGTGAGTTCTTTCTTTGAATCATTAAGGAACTAAAGGAAAGATTGTCCCGGAAAATGTTTAAATTTGGAAGCAAATAATAAGATTTCCTTTAGCAAGATACACAGTTTAAGATTAAGTCTTAAATATTCATCGCATATCAATGCAATCTGACATATCAATATTTCTACAAAAAGGTGATAGGTAGTGAACAGGTTCCTTGTGTATTATTATTTTAAGCAAAGTGAGTCTATATTCAACAGTCCAAGAGTTGGATCATATTTTAATCTGATCAGGGACTCTAGCTGTCAAATCCCCATAAGTTTACACTTTGAAATTCAGCCATTTACCCACTATGTTGTAGCATAGAGGACCTGAAACAAGGTTCTGACTTCTGACAGGTGAGGCCATGCATCCATGGTTTACTCCCCACTGGGCCTTGCTTTCGTTTTTTTTTTTTTTTTTTCAATAAATAAATAAAAGAGAAGAGGAGTGAAACCAAGGATTAAAAAAAAAAAAAAAAAAAAAAACCTCATATGGAAGGAATGCCTTTATTCACTTGGAAAAACCCACGCTTGTAATTGCTAATGCAAAAGAAGAGAATATGATTTTTCTTACAAAATAAAGGAGTTTAAATGTGCTTAAATAAAAGTTCGATAGATAAATAAGCATTCCAATAACGAGAACCTTTACATTGAAAGTAAACATTATGCCCATCCTTTAGCTCTGATTATATAAGGAATACTATGGACAAAGATCTGAAATTAAAACTGGGTGCATCTTTCACAATTGTAACATGAACAAATGAAGTAGCAATTACTTACCTTCCTCTCGAGTTCCACCATGTAGCTTTCGAAAAGATCCTCCCGGTCTCTAGTTCGTTCAACAGCCTTGAATCGTTCATCATTTTCAAACATACTAACAGCTTTGCTGATCAGGGCAAAATCTTCAGTTAGAAAATCTATAACATTTTGCATCCAACCTAAGATTATTATTTCCAAAAAAAAAAAAAATAGTACAGTGAGAGGCATGAACCTCCATCTGGTGGATGATGTTAGTTCTTTGGACTCCTGAAAAGACATCACACCAAAAATATATACATAAATAGGGAGTTAAAAAGCAGCATATAGATCAGCTTTATAGAGGAATGCCAGAGGGGACATGATAAACTTCAATCAACATACTTCCAACATCTTTGTAAATTCTTCCCGAGCTTTTTTCTGCCTCATGCGCCTCTCCTCTGCTTCCAGTTTCTTCCTTTGACCTAAGTACTGGTAATAACATATATAACCAATTTTGTGTTAAAAAAAAAAAAAGATGGAATTTTTTTATGTATATATAGAAAATTAATAACCAAGAAAATTTTGAATCATTAAGGACTAGTGGAATTCAAAAACAATTCCATTTATGCAAAACTGGGAAAAAAAATCAAAGTAAAATCATTCACATAAGTTGCACAAAAGGCTTACCTCATTAAATGCTTGCTTCCGCTCACCAAGTGTTTTCAGAGCACCATATCTTTTGTCATTAATTATCTCTCTCATTGCCTGATGTTAAAATTCATTGAGAAGCATTTAGAAAGTGATGAGTGATGGTCAAAACAGAAAAGGATTAACCAAGCTACCTGCTCCCAAGTCCAATCAGACTGCACATTAACAGATTCCAGCAGAGCTTTGAATGCATTTTTTGCCTCCTAAATACAAAAGATGAAGTGGAGTTGAGAAACATGAGAATGACAATGACTGCGCAGCTTCACAGTTCTGAACAAGAAACTCAATAAGAAATAAAACTACAGGTCAGTACCAGCTTACTGGCATACACCAAAGGTTCATCATCAAGCATTTTCTCCTCTAAAGGAGTCACATTAATTTTTCCAGCAACTGCCATTCCTTTTTTTGCTTCCTGCCAGGGACACCACAGGAAAATGTCAAGGAAATCAAATTGAGTATTTGGTTTTGGTAATTGTATGCCTATTTTTGACAAGGTGGTTAATATGATTTGCAAATGGGCTGACCAAGAGCAACCTCGTTATAAAGGGTAACCTAAGCTAGATAGATATTGTAATGAACATATTTTACATGACATGCACTTTATGGAAAATAAAAATCCTGTGCTTATCTCCAAAATATGCAACCAGCATCCAGGAGGACCAGGACAATTGTTGCCATGATTGAAAATAATAGTCCAATTGAAGACTTACAGAAGCATCTGCTGAAGAAACTAGCCTTACCTCAATATCTTGTACAGAAGCTCCATCAACAGAACCTTGAAAGTCCTGAGATATTAGGTTTTCAAAATGACTCCTGTAACAATTGAGGATACAGAAGGAACATTCAAACTGAAACCCTAAGTCAATAAAAAATAAATAACATAACATAAATTCAAAATAAAAGTGATATAATAAGTCTATACGTTGATGCTGGGTTGGCATTGATTGAAGCAGCAGGAACTCCAGAATTTCCTGAAACAGCACTAACTGGAGAAGCAGCCAGTACAGGAGGTTGGTTACCAACTGCACTTGCTGGTACAGCAGGTACAGCAGGCTGTGCACTAGAAATGGCTGATGATCCAGAAAGCACAGGGGAAGGATTAGAAACTGCAACAACAGGTGTCACTAGAACTGGGCTCAAAGCCACTCCAGCTAATGTTGAAGTAGTGCTGGAGTTAACTGAGATAGTTGCCACAGATGTTTCAGCCGAGGAGACAGCGACATCTGGGGCATGAGAAGTCACACTTGGCTCTGACTGTGTTCCCTGGCTAGCTGCTTTTTGAGCCTGTTCACGAGCCAACTGAAAGCAAGCATCCCGAAGTTAAATTCCCCACCAAAAAATTAAAATTTTAAAAATTAAAAAAAAAAAACAAAAAGCCAAACTTAATGACAAACCTTCAATTCCTCTGGAATTGTCCATTTAGATTCCTTAGTAACCTTGTTGAAATAATACCTGCAAAAGCCACTCCTATTATAGCTTAAAAAAATTGTATACATCAAGCATTAAAAAAGAAAATGATAAACAGAATGCCAAAAAAAGATACAGGCAAATGAAAATTAGACAGAAAAAGAAAGAAAGAACACACTTTCTTCCCTCCGGAGAGGTATACTCCTTCCACACAGTTGATGCATCAGCCTTCTGTTGCAATGACAATAATAATTAAGTGAGCATGTGAAATTGAGAAGAGTAAATTGTTCAAGAGAGAATACTAAAGTGTTTTAAAAATAATAAGAAAAAGGGAAAAATTAACAGGGTCAATTGAATACATTTTCACACACTAAGGAAGCACAATAAAAAGAACATGTTCAACAATTAAAAGCAAATAAGAACAACGGAAAACTTACCTGCATACTTAGTTACTTTGTAATCTTTACACTTATACACACAAAATATAAAACAAAGAATTAAAAATCGAAACCAGATCAACCTAAAATGCTTATGCTTATATATAAAGGACATGCATACCCCAGTTACTACAAAATGCAATTAAATACAGGAAACAAAAACCATGCAAATTAAACAATATCCACAGTACAAGCAAAAAGTGAAAATTGACCAAAAATGGAATATTTGATGGTTAATTCAATAAGTGACACAAATGTGGCCCTAATTTCAGAAACAATTGCCACATGTTGTTGTCCATCCAATATTGTCTCCAAAACAACCCCATAAACACAACATATTCTTGGTCATCCTAATATGACCAAAAAGTATAGTAGAATCCCTTAAGGAGATCTTGCAAGAAACACTTACCTCATCCTTGCAGTCAGATGAATCCTCTAAACACAAACAATAACACAACCTCGACAATTGAAGCTATAATGTACGGTAAACTAAGAATGATATGTGAGCCTTATGCACGTCAAATTTGGACACATTTACAAGTTTCTCACTAAACGTAAATGTTTAGTTACAATAGATGATCCATGATGAAACCATAATAAAAAGGTATATTTGACAGTGTGTCTACCACTCTTCCAACATTCCATGATCTCTATCAACCTGTAATACAAGATGAACACCATCCAATTAAATCATTCCAACAAAATCATTTGTCCATGATAAAGTTGTTACAGTATAACCGCTTATTTTTCTGACAGACAATGAACTCCATAATTCATATTAGACAAGCAGAGAACACTGTAGAGTCTCTGCATACTGCACAATAGAAACTTGTAATATATAACAATCTGAGAAGAGAAATTCCAGATTCCAAGCAACAGCTTCAAGTATGTGGAATGAATTCCTATTCGATTCATGCATCTATCCATTCCCTTAGTATCCCAAGCACATTATCCTGGAAGTCCTAATATACCTCCTATCACCTTTGAGCTGATCATCATCAGATTTGATGATACCATCAGCTCAAAACACCCCCTCTTAAAGCCTAATGGTACACATTATAGACCAGAGTTGACACAAATAAGACTACTCAGTGCCAATTTTGAAGAAAATTCTTTCCTGCATTGACATATGGCAAGTGGGGATAGTGAGCAGCACGTATAAAAATATTAAAAACTAAAAACAGAGTGACAAAGAATGTAATTTGCATCATCATAGTATGGTGAAGGGTAGACGCTTAACTTCTCAATTATAGTGAGGCTTATATCATTACATTATATACATAAAACATTGCTAAATGTTAACAGAGTCACCATATGACAGCAGCACATTAAAAGGGGCAGCCTTAAGGCAGAATTTTTAATAAATGTTATTGTCACACAATATGTTGTCAAACTATTGTGTCAAACAGGAAATACTATAAATTTGAACAACTTTGAGAATTATTAATCACAAATGAACTGTATGGCTATAAAGATGGAGCCCAATCAAAGGTTGAATGAATGAGCTCAAAAAACTAATTTGCTACAAATCCAACCAAGATCATTTACAATGACTTCCAGGTCTTACAAGAGAAAAATAAAAAAAAATAATATTGATCAATAATAATATGATCTGGAACAAAATATTCCCCAAAAGACTGGAGATATATATTTTTTTCTTTTTGCTTTAAAAAAAAAAGGATTCATCTCCTACTTCTATATGTAGGACTATATCAGGAAGGGACTCTTTTTGCCTTAAAAAATGCAGAACCTAAAAGAAGAGAAAATACAAAGTTTCCATAGCAGCAACTGCTGCACAATCCAAAGCGTATTTTAGATAAAATAGCAACATCTTCATGTAAGCTACAACAAATTGGCAAATACTATTGCAAAATTCAACCCAGAAATCATGTTTCCTATTATTGCGAGGGAAATCAAGAGATAGCATCTAACAGGTAGTATGTTGGATATTAAGAAGAAAATATGTATTTCAGTCTATGCCTGTGTCTCCAATAAGTAATAACACACCAATGTATTAATAAGTATTTGATATGTACTAGTCATGCATCAATCTTTCAAAACATGCAATCTTAAAGAGCATGACAAGGCATGGGACAAATATAGAACTATAGTGATTCCTATATTTGACCACCAAATCAGAACATTTAAGCAATCTAATCTAATTAGAAAGAAAGGGAATCAACCAGTTCATGTCTATCTCATGCCTAGCACAATCTAAAAGATGAGTACATGATAAATATGAACAAGAGAAAGATGAGTACACTGACCAAGAGAGGCCAAAGTTTTTTAACACTAAATTCTAAAGACATTGTGAACACGCATAATTCTCTCATTACAGAAATTTTAGATTCCATATGCTATTATGTCATCTCAACTACAAATCTGCTATTTCTTCACCTAAGAAAAATTATTTTTTGCCAATTTGTAGCTTAACTAAAGATGTTGCCAGATTTGACAAGAAACCCACTTCTTTAGGTGGGTTAAAATACCCGGTTGCCCTTTAATGTCAAGGAGAAGCTGAACCATGTTCTCTAGAAACCGTTAGGTTCTAAACTTTTTCAGCACCCTCAGCCCCCCAGGAAAAACACAACCGAATTGAACACGGATTTGTATGTGCAGAACATAAATCACCATTAACTCCATCACAAGTCAACCTAGAGAGCCTAAGAAAAAAGATTCAGAAATATGAAATATAATACAATCCACCAACAATTTAAACTTGGGTACAGCAATTAACATTGACCCAGCATTTCATACCTCCAAAATCAGTAAGCACCTAATTGTACCTGCAGAAACACCCTTTGAAAACCATAGATACCAAACAAGTCATAAAAAACAAATAAAAGCATGCAACTGTTACATTTTTTTTGTTTGATCATGCAACTGTTACAAAGGAAAGAAAAAAAAAAACAATTATAATAAAAAGCACAGTAAATATGAACATGAAAGATGGATAAATAAAAGTTACAATCTCACAGAACACATATCATGGAGACAGTAATATTGCTGTTTTGTGGAGCACACAGGCAAGATTACAATCCACATTCATCTAAAAAAGAATTGCACAATTAGGGAGAAAATGGTACATGAAAAAATAAAAAGAGGAAGAAGAAACAACAAATAAAAGCAGACGATAGTAGCAGACTATTGCCATAATAAATATGAAGTTGATTCCGTATCCTATGACACCAATATTTGACATTGGTCAAATACATCCAACCACCAATTCTGGATTAAAATTGACCCTACATGATAAATAATATGTAAATAACAAATTGTTGCCTGCCTTGAGAAAGTGAAACGCCGCCTTCATAGTGAGCATATAGAGCAGTCGTTAAATTTCTCCAAACTTGCCATGACATCTACAAACCAGTGAAGCACATGCAAATAAAAGGAGGATTCGCATAAAACAATTATGATCAATCTGGCTCCAATTATCAGCACCCATAAAGAGAATGAAATTTGTGGCCATACTAAAACATTTCAATGGCATGTTCAACAGGTAACAGAAGATGACAATTAAATACGGCAAAAGCAACCAATCGGTAATCTAACTCACCTCAATTGGGGTCATCAATTCCGGTGGCTTCTCCCAACTAGACTGTTTTGTCCTCTTGTTGTAATAATATCTGGAAGAAAGCAAGATTTAGTCAGAGTGAGCTACTGAGAAAAGAGAATGCCATCAACCATTTCAAAGATAAACTAAAATTCAAACCAGAATGCTGAACTATTACAAATGAAGCATGAGGTCAATAACATTGCAGGAGACAAGCATAAATAATAAGACCTACAGCCATAGCAATAAATTACCTTCTCCCATCAGCAGATGAATGCTCTTGCCAATCAGATGAGGACTGTTGATTAAGGCTAGGGACATTTACTGCCTGGATCCAAATTAGAAATTCCAAAACCATAACTAGTCAGTTTTCACAAAACAACAAAAATAAATAAATCAACACACAAGGACTAAAGCCAGATACAAAAATCTATTAGTATTACATTGAGCAATTATCAGAAGCATATTTCAAAGTTTCTCATGTTACTGCTGAATTCCCATAAGGTGACTGCAAAATATCACTACCCTTCCCTCTCAAGTTATCTACCCTTCAATTCATACAACTGAATTTCCCTCAAGGTTATTGAAAATATGAATATCCACACCTCTCAGGTTATCTGCCTTTTACTTGGATTACAATTTTGTTAAAATTTTTTTTTTTTTTTTTTTTTTGATAAGTAACAATTTTGTTAAAATTACTTAACATACATTGCTAGGCTTACATTGAAAAAAGGCAGGAGAAATGCTTACTGACATCATTACATCATGGGATAATATTAAGGTTAAAAATGTCAAAAGTTATATGGTGCAATAATCAGTAACCCACTCAAGTTAGCAGGTAAACCTAGTCTAAAGAAAAATTAGCAACCTGGTCAACAATTTTTAGTAATGCGTTAAACCAAGACTTGGATCAAATTGAGAGTTTGCTTTACCATGAGGATGCCAAGACAAGATTTGAAAACAACAAAGTAAATGAAAAAAAGGGGTTGGGGGGGGAGGGGGAATATATGTATGCATGTAACAATGAAGTAAGACTACAATACAAAGAAAAATCACCTTCTCCAAATTAATATGATATTAAAATGAATTAAATATTATTAAGAAATGTCATATTACACTTTATGGGCAAGAATAAATTTTTTCAAGAAAGTTAAAAAGCACATCATAAAATAGTGAAACGCAGAGAAAAACAAGGAGAAAATGAAGAACACTTACAGAATCCGTAGAAGGAATGACTGGAGGTTGTTGACCAGTCTGCAGTACTGGTGTCGCAAATGCTGCACTCTGACTTCCAGAGGACATCCAAGGTTGCCCTGCAACAGGTACAACAGGTGCAGGCATTTGAGACATTGGCTGGAACTGGGACGGTGCATTAATATTATTTTGGTGCTGGCCAAAAGAAGATGGTGCAAACTGAAGAATGCAGAAAAATGTAAATAAGTGCCAAATCTAGGCCTCAAAATCAAGCAAAGCAAATATAACAGGAAAACCTTAGTGAGATCTCACAGTATATGATGAAGAGATAGGTATTCCTGAGCCAGGCATATGATTCACTAAAGCAGGGGCACTTTGTTGAGACTGCAGTGGCATGGATGCAAGCGGCCTATTTGTCTGACCATACGGCAGTTGTATACCCTGTGATGATGGCATAGCATGACCAGGCAGAGTTGGCCTTGAAGGTAACTGCTGAATTGGTTGAGAAAATTGAAGTGGCTGACTTGGACCAGCAGGCATTGCAACATTGGAGGGAAACCCCTGTCCCATAGGCCGAAACTGCTGAGATGCCGGTGGAACAAATGGCTGTCCTTGCTGTGTTGGAACTGGCCGAAACTGCAGCCAAAGAAATTTCCCATGACACGGTAACTCAAAACTCTTATAAAAGAACGGATGATAAAACTCACTAAACAAGGATGGGAGAGAAAATTACTTGCATAGATAAAGATGAACCAAAACTTTGAGGACCCAAGGATCCAACTGAAGGAGGCCGAAGTGGCTAATCCAGAGAAAGAGAGACCAGGAACAAAGAATTAAAAAATAAAATAAATGCCATATGCCTTCATATAAAATCGAAATAAAGTGTAAGCATTTATATGAGATTAAAAATGATTTTCTATAAGCAAAGGTTCATTCAAAAATGATTTTCTTTAAGGAAATATTCATTCAAAAATGATTAATTGAGCAGACCAAAAATAAAAGAATAGGTTTAGAAACAATTCAGCTGACCACAATGTCAAGACAGAGTGAAAGCACCATGTTCACATAATCGCATTCAAGTAAATTTTATTTGAAGAAGAACAAATTTTCAATCTAAAAAGGTAGGAAATATATTTTCATAATCTGAGGGATGTGAACAAAAATGACTGAGATACACAGATACTCAGAAAAAATTATCACACTTCAACCTACTTTTATGAAACCTTTGCCAGAGTCAACTTGTTTTGAGATGAAAATAAACTCATACAGCTGAGTAAACAAAGCATATTCAAAGAGTTGTAACCACACCATAAAAATATGACAACAATAAATACATAACTTTGGGTGTATAAGGTTCAGATTCTGAGTTATAAAACCAAAAGTTAAGTTTGCTACCTGTGAACCAGAGGACTGAGAGTTGTTGGCCATTTCACCACAAAAGCAAGCCCCCTCAAACGGCTGAAAAATTAACAAGTCAGAAGTTTTATTTTTTATTTTTTATAATTCAATAGCTGGGAGAGGGGGGATTTGAACCTTGGATGTCTTTGCTAGAAACATCAAGAGGTACAAGGCTCTTGGCATCAACAAGTAATAACATCTTATCAAAATCAATAAGATAACACAGAGCTACAGCCCCACAAACAGGAGAGCAATGTGCATCCATCTGCTTCTAAGAACTCAAATAATCTGGGCAAATGATATCAAGCTAATGAAAGAAAAAAATTCTAAGCCAACTTACACAGCCCATCATTGCAATATTTCTCTTAATGTTCCATTCAGGTCTTCAGTATTATTAATAGGTTTCTGATCACAGCCATATGAACTATGAATAGTATTGTTAAAATTAGAACTCAAAACCCCAAGATCTAAACTCAAAATTCATTTAAAGAAGAGCACCTCAGGTACACTTTTTTGTTGCTTTTTGAAGAAGCACAAAGAACACCTAGGTGTGCTTTTTTAATTTTTGCTAAAAATATATTTGAAACATTAAAATTACCTACTCGATCTTGAAGGAAAAGACAAGGACCAGTGATTTATTATACAAACACCATTCTTAAGGTGTTATATTACACAAACAACTTTTTTGTTAACATATCAAAAAACACAAAAAAAAGGATAATTTACTATTCTTGTGCTTGTCTTTGTCTATTGAACATATAACAGTTATGTATTTTTTAAAAACACGAGAATTATATAAAATGTTACGCATAATTTTTTTTTTTTTTTTTTCTGATAGGTAAAAAATGTCAAGGAAAAGGGAATTACGTATAAAATTTCTATGACTAGATTATTATCATATTGTCCATTGATATTGTTTTCAAATTTACTACATAAAAATTTAAGAAATTGAAATACGTAAAATTTGAACTAACGAAACTTTGTGCAATTGCACCATTTTAGCTAATAGGCAAAATATATTAATATTTTGAGTTTATTAACCTTTTCTATTACATGTTATTTATCTTTGTATCAGAGGTTATTATATATTATTTTTGAAATATGTGCAGTTCACTTCAATCAAGGGTGCACTTGTACTTTGCTCCTAAGCTCCAAGAGGCCTATGAGCTTAAGTGCACTCAATGCTTTTAACAACATCGATTATGAAGAGAAAAAAAAAATAACAAAAATAAAAAAAAAAAAATTTCTTATGGCTAATGTAACATTGTTTAATCTTATTATTTATTCCACTGATCATAGTCAAATGAGTTCATTGGCATCTCTATCAATAGAGATATTAGTTATGCTTACTTCAAAGTTCAAACACACCCTTTGATAAGTGATAAAAATCCATTTAAAAAAAGTAAATAAAGGAGTGCAACCCTAGTTAATGGCAGGTAAACAAGTGGAAAGCCCAGTTAAAAAAATAATTAAAAATTTATATGAAAGATGTTAATGAAAATTCAAGGTCCAAGAACTATAGAAAGTCAACAGTTGAATAAGCCTAAGAAGTCGAAGTCTAGTCATACAAAGCCTTCCAGACTAAATTCTTCAACTTCAAGGCGTGCTTCTCTTTCCCTTCAAAGCACCGAACATTTCTTTCTCTCGAAAGACATTAGATTATACACGGAAACAGTGTTCCAAATCTCTCCATTGCTTCTCTTACCGAAACATCCTTTCCAACAAGATAACAGCTTCCAGACTAAATACTTCAACTTCAAGGTATGCTTCTCTTTCCCTTCAAAGCAGCAAACATTTCTTTCTCTCGAAATACATTAGATTATACACAGGGAAACAGCATTTCAAGTCTCCCCATTGCTTCTCTTACCAAAACATCCTTTCCAACAAGATAAAAGTTCCAACACAAAAGAAGACATTACCCAAGACACGCCAAACAAGCAAACCATCAAAGACCACAATTCCCAGGACACGCTCTCTCCCTAGCTTTTGCACATAAAGCACCAAACCAATATGATTAACACTCACTTCCTAAGGTTACATGTAGCGAAGGTCTCACCTAATGACACACAATTGATGGAACATAAGCTTACCAACCCCCTCTCAGAGCCTTATATAATAACTCTTCACTTCGAAGCCTTGTGTCCTCAAAGGGATCCATTATAAATTGTCTCCCTCCCCGCAATGTAACTTTATAGTATATAGGACAGCCATTAACTAATACATATCTTCGAATTCCCAATCCTGCACCTTTCTAATGAATAACGGGTTCCAATAAAAGATAAATCCACATTTCAAAAAAAGAAAAATATATAAATCCTATCTGATATCAATCTAACCCCCCCACCCCCTCTTTTTCTAGAAATTCACTCTCACCAGATCATCCCTCCTAAGGGTTGTCCCAACATTCTCGATTTTGCCAAAATGCGCACATACATCACTTACCATTACCTATTTATATCAAAAGGCACACGCAACTCAATTGCTAGCTTCCTTCATTAGTTCTCTTTATGAGTGGTCTTTTGCTTTGGGTTTCACAGATGGAAATTCTGTTCAATCTTTCACAGAGTCAACTCATACGTAGATATTTTTCAAGTTGTAATTTTTTAGGCTGCTTCATGTTTTTTTTTTTTTTTTTCATGTAGTATTCTCTATTCAATAAACCTATTCTTACTTACCAAAAAACAAAAAATAGGCCCGCTCGCTCACACACATCACTCACCATTCCACTTTTCCCAACTTAAATGACTCAAGAAATAATCATCAGAAACTAAACAAAAATAATTCAGACAACAATAGGTAGCTACATTCAGTATCTATATCTTCAGACAACCAAATTCAATAATTTTAATACCATTAAAAATAAATTTCTAGAAGGTCGGGCTTCCTTAAAGGAAATCAGACAAAAATTCTGACCACCAAAAACCTAATTTCAATATTTCATTTTTCGCTTTTGTCCTCTATTTTCCCAGCAACCAAACAAAGAATAAAAATTTCGCAATACAAACAAATTCGAAAAAAAAAAAAAAATTGGAATAGCCAAAAAAAAAAAGTTGAAGTGAACTTACAGGCAGAGCAGAGGAGGAAGAAGCAGTGGGCAACAAGTACTGAACGAGTGCTTGTCGGTGGAGAAGAAGTGAAATACTTTTGATCTCTCAGTATCGGAATCTCGGTGCTAGGGTTTAAGAGAGTAGATGGTGAGAGAGAGAGAGAGAGAGATTTATAAAAAATAAATCGTAGGAGAGAATGCAGGGAAATAAGACAAAAGAGAGAGAGAGATTAATTTTATTCCGTAAATAGCCCTAGAGAGAGATGTGCGTAAATTCACACGCAACTCGCCCCGTGACTCCAATCCACCTCTCACAAGTCATGACTCTTCGTGTGTAAGTAATATCCATCACTGCCAAAATGAACTTATACGTCAAAATTTCCTAGTAAAATATTCTATTTTAATAAAAAAAAATCAAATTTCAATAAAAAATTTTAATTTTAAAAGAATCGAGTAACTAAAAAAACTATTTGAAACTCGAGTTGAATGTAAAATTTCTTACCTTACTAAATTAAATTTTAAAATATTTCAGAACAGTGAACGGGCATTTGGCCCATCCATCACACCTCATTATAACCCTACGTTATATCTCTCTCTCTCTCTCTCTCTCTCTCTCTCCCGCACGGTCACAACTTTCTTCTTCTCTCTCTGTCTCAGAAACACACAAGCATTACTACAGGTCCACAGCCTTGTTCTCCATCAGTCCAGCCCAAAAACGTCGAAAGCAATCCCTTCCGATCCGAACCAATTGCACCCGAACTCGCTCACGCTGGGTCTCATATCTGTGCTACGCGCCTCTTTTCTTCTTCTTCTTCTTCAGATCCAATCCTATTATTGTCTACTGGTTCGCTGATTCCTCTCTCTCTCTTCAAATTTCATTGTTTTTGTTTTGGTTTATATGGGTTTGTAAACCATATCAAAGCTTTTGTCTATCTTAATTTCAAATAGCATTCAACATATACAGATACAGAAATCATTTGTTTATTACTACTCCTAGTGCGGACAAGCAACCTGACAATGTTTATTACTAAGCATCTCTTATTTCATTCACAATTCAAGTGCATTCCCAGAGTCCCATTTTCCTCTAGACTATTTTGCTCTGAAAACCCATCTATAAACCACGATGTTGAGACGGTTTTTCGTATAATTAATAGCTCTCCTTCTTCAAAAAACTTGAAGGAATCGTTGAAATCTAGTGGGGTTTTCCTCTCAAATGATTTGATTGATAAGGTTCTGAAAAGGGTCAGGTTCAGCCATGGAAATCCATTACATGCATTAGAGTTTTTTAACTACAGTGGGAATAGAAGAGGGTTTTACCACACTGCTTTTTCATTGGATACAATGCTTTATATACTTGGTAGATGCCGAATGTTTGATAAAATTTGGGAGGTTTTGATTGAAACACGGCGAAAAGATTCATCATTGATTTCACCGCGTACTGTTATGGTTGTTTTAGCTAGAGTTGCCAAGGTTTGTTCAGTTAGACAGACTGTGGAGTCTTTTAGAAGGTTCAAGAAGCTAGTACCGGGGTTTGATACGGGTTGTTTTAATGCTTTGTTGAGGACTTTGTGTCAAGAGAAGAGTATGGGAGATGCGAGGAATGTTTATCATAGTTTGAAGCATGAGTTTAGGCCAAATTTGCAGACTTTTAATATATTGTTGTCGGGGTGGAAGTCCACGGAGGAGGCCGAGGGGTTCTTTGAGGAGATGAGGGAAATGGGTGTGAAGCCAGATGTTGTTTCGTACAATTGTTTGGTTGATGTGTATTGTAAGGGGAGAGAATTGGACAAGGCATATAAGGTGGTTGAGAAGATGCGGAATGAGGACATAATGCCGGATGTGATTACATATACTAGTCTTATTGGAGGGTTGGGGTTGGTTGGTCAGCCAGATAAGGCTAGAGATTTTTTGAAGGAAATGAAGGAGTATGGGTGTTACCCAGATGCTGCTTCATATAATGCTGCTATAAGGAATTATTGTATTGCGAAGAGGCTTGGTGAAGCTTATAGTTTGATGGATGAGATGGTGAATAAGGGTTTAAATCCAAATGCAACTACTTATAATTTGTTCTTTAGGGTTTTCTTTTGGTGGAATGATTTGCCAAGTTCATGGAATTTGTACCGGAGGATGATGGAGACTGGATGCTTGCCAAATACACAGTCTTGTATGTTCCTAATTAGGTTGTTTAAGAAGCAGGAAAAGGTGGAGATGGCTTTACAGTTTTGGCATGACATGGTAGAGAAGGGTTTTGGTTCTTACACCTTGGTATCTGATGTGTTGTTCGATTTGCTGTGTGATATGGGAAAGTTGGTGGAAGCAGAAAAGTGTTTCTTGCAGATGGTAGAGAAGGGGCATAAGCCAAGCCAAGTTTCTTTTAGAAGGATCAAGGTGCTCATGGAACTTACAAACAAGCATGAGGCGCTACAGAACTTGTTAGAGAAAATGGCCATTTGTGGGATGCATATTCCTAAATGTGTAGATAGCCCAACGAAGACATTAGATTTGGACTCACTTCCAGTAAATCATACTTTTGTGACCAATCTTAGCAGAACTGATGAAGCAGAAGTTGTTGGATTGAGTCCTTTAAACCATTTCAAAAAACTCAATGTGTAGAGATTCAGCAATTTAGTAGATACTGGTCACTTGGTTCTCTTTGTATTATACACAAAACTCATGCAGAGGCAATTGTTTTCTTGATCATTTAACTTGCCTTTTTGCTGAATTGATCATGTAACAATGTAACTTAACTGATTTGTTTATCTTTCATCCACTCGGTTCTTGTTTCCATTGACAGTAGAAAGAATGCACGTTGGGAAAAAGACAAACAAGGCATGTTTACATGCCTTGGTTCTACCATCAAGGCATTCATTAGCAACAAGTATAGGGTTGAGGATTTGTCAGTTCTTCACAAAAGCATTCTGTGATGATGAAATTATATCTTCCAAAACCGTGCGAAGACGGGTGGCCAAGACATGTCTTTTAACTAAAGGTGCCTAATGTCACTGATGTCAGGCTTAAACCAAGGCATGTAAAGAAAGTTGCTGTTATTGGGGGAGGTCTAATGGGTTCTGGCATAGCTACAGCTCTTATTTTGAGCAATATTTTTGTAGTTCTCAAGGAAGTCAACTCCAAATATCTTCTGAAGGGATTAAAATCAATAGAAGGTTTTTTTTTTTTTTTTTCCTCTCTCTCACAGAAGTTGTTGAGATTCACAATGTTATATTCTTGTATAGTATGATTTTAAATAGGAAGGACATGGTTCAGACAATCTTAATTAAATTGTTACCTGGTATGATTGATGTGAAGTAATTAGGTGTTGTCTGAACATTGTGACGCTAAAAATTATCCTATAGTTTGGAATTTTATTATCCAGAGACAAGTACATGATTATTTTCATTTTGTGCAACTTAAAACATTACAGGAAATTTTACTCTTAGATAAATGAAGTAATATTGTAACATTGGCCATTCATAGATAATTGTGGAGTTAATTGCAATATTTCTAACTTAATATACCGAGATATTTAGATTATAGGGGCAATACATGCAATCTATATGCCAACATTCCAGTTTATAGCAGTTATTTTTTTGAGTGATTTATATTTCAACAAGGAAAAGTTCAACAAGGAAAAGAAATGACCCCACTAAGATTTATGGTGTCTCTTAGAATTAACGATGAAGTATCTATTAACAAGGTAGATAGGATGAGTCTTTCAAATTCTTCATTTACCGGGATTTTTTTGCAGTCTTTTCATGAATAATACCATTGAAATGTTTTATGTGATAGAAACTTTGTGAATTTTCTGTTACAGCAAATGTTCGAGGCTTAGTAACAAAAGGAAAGTTGACACAAGATAAAGTGCAAAAAACCTTATCAATGCTTAAAGGTGTATTGGACTACTCAGAATTTAAAGATGTGGATATGGTCATAGAGGTGGGTTGTCTCAAATCTCTTATGATGGTCAAATATGGAGCTTTACATCTACAAACTGCTGGCATCACTAGTTTTTTCTTGTTAATGCGATGTGGAGTTGTGGACAGTAGAATGCGTGTTATTCTGATAATTTTTACTCAATTTTTTATATTTTAAATTAGTGATGTTTACTCAATGCTTTCTATTTATCCACTCTCTATCCTGTGTTTTTATGATAGTGAAATATCTTATGAATAGATGATCCAGATAATATGTATTGCTCACTTTTTCCTCTTTTGTAGGCTGTCATTGAGAGTGTTCCTTTAAAACAAAAAATATTTAGTGGGATTGAGAAGGCTTGCCTTGCCCATTGCATTTTAGCAACAAACACATCTACTATTGACCTCAACATAGTTGGGGAAAAGACAAGCTCTCAAGATCGCATTGTGGGGGCGCATTTTTTCAGGTGGCCTATTTCTTTTCTCTTTGCTAGTAAATGCTTTCTATCATATGCTCTGTAAATGTAAAAGGATGATAATATGCTTTTTTTTTTTTTGGTGAGTAAAAGGTTGATACATATGCTTCATAATGGTATTGAATAAGACCTGTGAGTACTACACTGGACCAAGCAGATCCTCGTTGAGTTTTTTGACGGAAGATATCAAATATGTGGCCTTCATAACAGATCTTGCATTTAGCATTGAAAAATAATGTTCCCCTTCAAAAAGAAAAAAGGCTTCATAGTCTTTTTCGTTACATATCATTAAAAAAAAAAAAAGGCTTATTAGTTGCGCTCAGCCAAGGGAACTATCAAAGTATCGAACTCTGAGAGTCTTGTATCACATAGATATAATCTGAAGTATAAACTCACTTCTCTGCATGACAGAAATGTCTTCCTCATGAAGAGATACTTTAGTATTAAAACCACTAGCCCATATCCATTGCAATGCCCAGTGCATTTTGAAATATTTTGTAAGAAATTATCTTAGCAGTTTTTTGAACATACATCTTTCTTACCTATAAAAAAAATTAAAAAAAAAAAAAAATCAACTTCAATCATATTACATTACATATCATATCATTAAAAAGAGGAAACACAAATTATCAACATTGAAATAATTAAAATTTTGAACTTGTTGCTTGAGCGATTAGACAAATAATTAATTATTCTCCTCTAACTTAAGCATAGAGTTTTTTTTTTTTTTTTTTATGCTTGATTTCATGTTATTAAATTTGCTTTTTTTCTTTTTCATAAAAACAATTTCTTTTATCTTTTGCTGGAATTTTTTTCAATTATTTCCAATGCAACTAAATTTGAGTAAGAATATCATATTCCAAATAAGTTGTTTCTTATATAAATCTAAGGAAAATAAAAAATGGAAATTCATTTTATGTAAGTAATTAGTGCACTATGTATAAAAAAATTAATATATGAAAATAAACGTATTTACCCTATTAATACTCTTTGTAATTATATAGCATAAATTGAGGTTGCTACAGTGTTTGTTTTATATATGCATATAACAATTTTTAAAATTAATGCAATCGAAAATATGAACATATGACTATTAAGAATTTATAAATATTTAATTATTTATTCAGTAAAAAGATATTTAATTATTCAAGTGAACAATTATTTTTTATATTATTGATTGCATGTTATTAAATTCGCTTCTATCTCATGATGGGTTTTTTATTATAAATATTCCAAATTAATTATTTCATATAAATTTTTAACAAAAATAACCATATAAATTCCTTATATATAAATCATGTGCGCTATGAGTGTGTTCAAAGACTTTTTTTTTTTTAATTAAAATATAATATTTGTAAGTCTTGAATGTAAGTATTAATTTAAGTATAAAATGTGTGTCCAAATTTTATAAAATTTGAACTTGAATTTTAAATTTATAAATTAAACTTTATATCCTTAACTTGCCCTACTGTCCTAATTTTATGTAATTGAATTTTAATTTTTAATTTTTTTATTTACCTTTTAAATCCTTAATTTGTCTTTTTATTAAATTTTCAGTTATCTAATTATCTAATAGAGTTAATTTTAGAAGTATGGAAAAATGGACACTAAGGAAAATTACTCCAATTATATATATATATATATAAATAAAAGTTGGGTTCAAGTTACACTGGCTGTAACTCTAAGCAATGTTCAAGTTCCATGTTCTATATGTTCTCGATATGCATGTCAATTGGATGTTATTTACCATTCGATCTATATTCTCATGCATTATTTTAGACTACAAAAACTTGAGTTTAAATAATTAATAGATGACATAACTATTGATTTTTTTTCATCTTGAAAATTTGCAATCATGGAGAATATATGAAGATAATGTAATTCAACGGTGGATTTGTCAATTTTCATATCCAATTAAAAAATATGAAGTGATAGAACATTACTTAAAGTTATATAGTGTAATTTGAACCCAACTCATGTATATGTGTGTATGTTTGAATAATACTTTGATATAAATGCTAAATTTGGTGAGGTAAATGCAAAGTTTGGAGAGGTGGAAGGTTAAATGAAGAGAATTCTAAGGAATGCTCTATATGGCAGAACCTCATGCTCTCTCACATGAGATATTTGCTTGTATATATATATATATATATATATGTATATCCCTCAAGTTTTGTTTGGTTGCCAATAATACATTGGGCGACAAGAATTTCCAACCCCTTGTAGGAGGGGAAATATTTATTTCCATTTAGAAAGGTCTGATTTTTTTGTCATACTATTAGTTGCGTAACTGTAGGATGCCAACCTACCATTACTAGTTTTCAATCAGGAAATGTTGGAAAATTTTAAAGAAAACTAAAATCTCATTGTGCTAAGAGCCTAAGATATTAAGCCGGGGTATAGTATGCATATCAATTGACGGAACTTAACTTGAGTCTTAGCTCAATATTTTTTTCGTGAAAGTAATGGTCATTCTCTTCTAGTATGACAAGTTAAACTAATGCTGGACTGATCATGCTATTTTATCTAAATGTTATATCTTTTGGATGATTTAAAATGTTCTCTTTCATGCTGTTAAGTTAATTAACAGTGTGCTGTTGGTGGCAATGCATCAAGGTATCCAAATGATATTACTATGTTAATTTACTCCAGTAGCACTCTTCTTTGAGTCAAACAGTTTGTGATGCCTTTTGTATACACTCTGTAACATGGCTTTTTTGTGAACAGTCCTGCTCATGTGATGCCTCTTCTTGAGATTGTAAGGACAGAGAAGACATCTGCTCAAGTAATCCTTGATCTCATGACAGTTGGGAAAATCATTAAGAAAGTTCCTGTTGTAGTGGGTAACTGCGCTGGCTTTGCAGTCAATCGGTCATTTTTCCCATATTCGCAAGGTGCACATCTTCTGGTAAACTTAGGTGTGGATGTGTTCAGAATTAACAGGGCAATCAGCAGTTTTGGCCTCCCCATGGGACTTTTCCAGTATTCTTCTTTCCTTAACATTATACTTTGTGTTATATTGTTTCACATATATAATGTGCATGTGGTGATCATGTTGGCAGTGCTGTATTCTTCTTTTTCTTTAGGGCTGGGGCTGGGGTGGGGTTGGGGTGGTTTAGTGGGGGAAATACCATGAGCAAATGTTCAACTTTTAATTTGGTTATGGGAGCTCTTATAGAGGCTGAAGCTTCAAGTGACTGCTTCCTGGTTGGGCCTTAAAATTCTTCATCCTCACTACATGGAAAGTCTAAAAAAACAATCATTTTGAAATATGATGTTAATGTCCTTGTGTCGTTGATTTGCAGGCTTCAAGACGTAGCTGGATGTGGAGTAGCCATGGCAGTTGGGAAAGTACTTGCTAATGCATTCTCTGATTGCTCATTTACGTCACCATTGGTTGAACTTTTGCTGAAGAAATGGTAATAAGGACTTCTGTAACCACACATATAAATCTTACTTATTGTTTCAAAGTTGCTAATGCTTTTCATGTTTTTTTTTTTTTTTTTTTTGGGAAGGTAAAAACAATGGGAAAGGATACTACATTTTTGAAAGGGGGAGCAAGCCGAAACCTGACCCATCTGTGCTACCAATTATTGAGGAGTCTAGACGGCTAACCAATATTATGCCCGGTGGAAAGGTACTATTAGTATACATCAGTATATTAACATTCCATTTGCATGAAATAGCATCATACTGCCTCAAGTTGTCATTGGCCCACTTGTGCTACTGTTAATCTTTGCAGTCCTTTTAAGACATAATTATGATAATCTCTTCCTGAGGTTTGGTTGGAACTGCAACTAATGTGTTTGTGGGATTATTTTAATGCTGGCAGCCTATATCTGTTACTGACCAAGAAATAGTGGAGATGATACTCTTTCCAGTGGTTAATGAGGCATGTTGTGTTTTAGATGAAGAGGTAGTTGTTCGAGCATCAGACCTTGACACTGCATCTGTTCTTGGAATGAGTTTTCCATCTTTCAGGTGAGTGACTTTATGGCCATTACCTTCTTCTTCCTAGTTGGACTTGAATAATTTCTCTACATATTGCAAACTTTTCTAGATGCTCATTCCTAGAATATTTTCATTATATATACATCTTAGTCAGTCGATGTTTACATATTTTGCAATACTATTTATCTCTGTATGCTCAGCCAAAGTTGTATATGTCACCAGTCTGCTCATTTTGAGTTCATCCATAGAATATCATAGTTATGTCCACTTAATATATTTTTCCTGGAGGCATCCCTGAATCATAATTAAGCATTTTTTTTTGTGATTAATTACAAATTACTGATTTGTCCTGTGGCAATAACTTGTATATATCTTGCGTGTGTGATAAATTTATTGGTAAACCCAGCCATCTACTAAATCTGCAGACTTATAAAAATATGTTTACTACGAAAAGAGGGGCCATCTATGGATGGTTATTCTGGAAAAATGAGAATTGCATTGTCAGGAATAAGGATTTACAGATTACCACAAAAGTCTTATCTAAAAATGGGATATTGAGATATAATTGGTTGCATATAGCATTGTTAGATGTATTATATCGAATCATAAATATGGCATCTTACAACTTACATTGCCTTTGCTTAATTATCTAATAATCTTATGGCAATCATCTCTTTGTTCCAGTGGTGGTATTGTTTTTTGGGCAGATACAGTTGGGCCTAACCAAATTTATGCAAGTCTGAAGAAATGGTCAAAACTGTATGGAAATTGTTTTGAAGCGTCAAGGTTTTTGGAAGAAAGAGCAACAAGAGGCATCCCATTGGTAAGAGCCCTATTATCCTTCCTTTTCTTTTAACCTTTGCTTCTTCACATCAACCAATTCAACTTTAAGAAACAGACTATTCTCTGCCCGATGGGAAGAGTTTAATTCACCCTGGCATTAATTTTGATGCCTCATGGGTCAGGTTGTTTGTTTCATTGTGATTTAAAGTTAACCTAGAATGGTTAATTGACGTTGAACAGGGGAAAAAATTTGTTTGCTAATGATATTATCTTCCTGCAATGACAATACGTCGTTCTTAAGAGAATACAGACTTAAAGAGCTTCTGGTTATAGTGGAAGAAAACTGATAAACTATTCCTCTCTCTCTCTCTCTCTCTCTCAATGACACTGTTGCCTTTTCTTGTAGAGTGCGCCTTCTTCACCATCTCCAACATCAAAGTCACGCTTGTGAGCAGTGGTTTTACATCCACTCTGACCTGAAGCAAGCACACTCAGTATGAAGAAGAGAAATAAAGGTGTCTTTTATTTTTCAGGCTTGTAATTTTTTTACGGAAGTTCAGAAGGAATAAGACTTTGATTTCCCAATGTGTTTGCTGTTTTCCACAACAGCAAACCCATTGTCTTTCTTTAATAAAATTATTATTATTGTTCCTGTAATCAGGGTGAGATTTTCCTCATCTCTATTGTCATCATTCTCAACTGAACCATAACAAATCTCTTCCGTCCAATTAATCCTATTAGTTTAAAGAGAAACATCAGGTGAGGAGGAAGGCTCTGGTATTGTTTATCATTAGTTTCAAGAATGCAAAGATACAGGTGAAAGGAGGTTTCTCGTTAGCTTGAAGTGGAATGTAGAGATACAGGTGAAGAGGATGACGCATGTTTGTGATGCAATTGTAATACTATTTGTAGCCATAATATGCTCAAAGTTTCCTTATCAAGAACACTTGGTTAAAATGTTGAACAATCCTTTCTACTGATTTGTTTGGTTGTTTGGGAATTCAGGTGGTCTAAAACAAAGCCACCTTGAAATGTAATTTATTTCAATTTTACCCGCACCTTCAGCAACCTCCCTTGCAAACCCACAGCCCATACGCCACAGTCCTTGGCAGCAGAGCCATCTGAAATTCTACTTAGAAACATGACAGTTGCATCCTTCATAGATAGTCCAGATGGATTAATCTATAGATTTTATACTGCATGATTATATGCAGATTCTTCAACACCAACTAATTAACGTTCCAGTGAGTAATGAAACGAGGCCAAGTTAAAACTTCTAGGAGATAAGGCTTTGTATTAACACAGTCAAAGGGGCAATATGTTTTATTTCACTAATTTGTTGTAAATGCTAGAGTTTCGATTACTTTGAAGTGAAATGGAGCAAAACCCACAAAAGTTATGTCTAAATCTGAGAGACCCAAAATCTAGGAAGTGAATTTTGGTGAAATTTATTAGGAAGAGGAATGGAGCAAAACCCAGTTGGTGAACGTGGGTTTTCAAGTATTGGATGAGAATTGGCTAGACCCATGTAGAGTTTCTGTGGATTTGTGCAAAAAATAGAGACGACCCAGAAGAGAATTGGGAGTTTCCACATGATATTTTGAGTTTTTTCTTTTTCTTTTTCTTTTTCTTTTTCTTCTTACAGAAGAGCTGTAACACCAAGAGCTTTTCGGAATGACGCCAGTAACTCCAATAACTTTTAGGTTTCTGGCACTATTTCCAATGGCTACTTGCCCTCTACTACCAAGGGCAGTGACAGTGGCAGTGGTGTATGGGCTGAGGGTTTGCAAGGGAGGTTGCTGTAATGTGCATGAACAAAGCAATAAATAACATTCGAGTTGCTTTGTTTTTCATTGTTAGAGTATTCGCATCAGTTCAGCTATAATTTTTCGTCTATTTTAGACTAAAAACCTACTTTTTCTATTTTACATACCCACTTCTCAAAATATTTCACATCAGTTTATCTATTCTACCACCTATTTTATTTAAATAATCAATTTTCTCAATTTTTTTATTGTTTCTCTCAACTACCTCCTTTACATACACGCACTTTCTCTCTCTCTCTACCCTTTTTTTTTTTGATTTGTTGCTCTCTCTTTATACCCATCTCTATACCCATATCTGTACACAGATCAACTCTCCTTCTCGGTGTAATCCACACCCTTGCGGTCAAATCTCCCTAGCTTCGATCAGGCAAGACCCACGAGCTCCGATCAAACTCGGTTAAGCACCAATCAAGAAAGACCCATGAGCTTTGATCAAACTCGGTCAAGCACTGATCAAGCAAGACGCACGAGCTCCGATCAAGCAAGACCCACAAGCACCGATCAAACAAGACCCACAAGCACCGATTGTTCCAATCAAGCACTGATTGTTCCGATCAAGCATCGATCTGTCTCTTTATTGGTTTGTCCGTGTGGGTTTGTTTGTGTGTGGATGTGTTTGTGTATCTCTATGTTGATTTGTCTGTGTGGAGGTGTTTGTGTGTGGGTGTGTTTGTGTGCATCTGAGAAAAAAGAAGCTAAGGAGAGGAAAAGTTACTGAGTTCGTTGTGCATGGAGAAGAGAGAAAAAAAAAAGGTGCGAACGTGAAATTAATAAAATAATAAATGGACGAACTACAGTAATCATGTAAATATACACTGTAAGTATTGTTAACCTCTGGATTCGACTCATTTATGATAAGTCCTCAGAAACCCTTTGGTTTTAGCTTCCTTTTATTGTAGGTACTGTTAACCTCTGGATTTGACCTCGGATTCGACTCATTTATGAGAAGTCCTCGGAAGTCCTTTGGTTTTGGTATCCCACATCGAAAACCAACTAATGGTACACTACTCCTTCGCTTCAAAGCTTTTAAGGCAGAAAGTGGGGGAAGATTCTTTCAATGTGAGACACCAAAACCAAAGGGCTTCTGAGGACTTCTCATAAATGAGTCGAATCTGAGGTCGAATCCAGAGGTTAACAATACCTACATACACCGTTACTATAACAAGTGTATAAATATACACATCTTTATACATTTTTAGAAGTACTGATATGGAGCATTTTTTAGGCAAAATGTATAAAAGTGATGTCTTTTTCTATTATACAAGATTTTGCATCCACATTAAATTTTTCATTTTGCAACATGTCTTCTATCCGGATTGAAATGGGAGGGAATAAGAAAATTTTTAACTAGAGGGGAGTCGGATCTTTACCTTCTTTCTGAGTTGGGTTAACCCAATATGACCATTTTTTCTTTCATGTACCCAAAAGAAAAAAACTAAAATATACTTTTTTACGCTTGTTATTGTATTTCTTTCTATACAAATAAATGAACGAAGAAAACACTTAAAAATATAAGTTGAATAATATATAAATCTTTACGTTCATAGTTCAGTAATCAATTCTAATAATCTACTAGTTATACATGAAACATAAAATAATGTTAAATCACTTATAAAAAAAATAAATATATAGAATTTTAAGGATAAATAAAACATGCTAGCTAAAAAAAGGGGGGGAATTACACTTTGCCTATCTGTGGTTTGTCTAAAAAACACTTTACCCACCTGTAGTTTAAAAAATGGCACTTTGCCCACCTGTGGTCTGATCCGTTAGCAAAACGTTATCCACCTCTACCCCTGCCATTACTAACACCAATTCACTCAAAAAAACAATATCAATTGAATCAAAACTCTTTCCTTTGAGAAACCATAACAGAGCAAGACTTGCAATTTCATAACAGAGCATATCTTGCAATTTCCAAACCAACCTTTACACACACAAACGCTGACCCAAGAAAATGTATAGCACAGATAACAGCAGTAGTTCTTTTTTCGTTCTTGGCAGAAAATGTATAGCATAAACCCAATTTCTCATTAACACGCTACACATTAAGTAATCTACTAAAAAAAATCTACCAGCAAATACCAAGACAAATTAACAATGTAATTTGCCAGCAAGAAAAAAAAAAAAATCTTCAAAAACGTAAGCTGCCAGCAATAAGCTGCAAATCTTCAAAAATCTTTAAAAAAAAAACTTCAAAATAAATCAAAATTGCAGTAGAAATCTGCCAGCAATTAAAAAAAAATGTACCAGCAATTTTTGAAAAAGAAATCAAGAACCCTAATTATCAAAAACGTATCTGTGGTTTAAATCAAGAGAGAAAATCTTCAAGATCCTTCACATGGGTTATGATGGGGCTGCCAACTTCTCTTGATGCTGAGAGTTTTAAGTTTTTATCTTGATAGAGTGGATCACAATCTGGAATATGGAGTGTACATGTACAAGGAAGTTTTTTTTTTTTCAAAGGAAAGAGTTTTGATTCAATAGCTATTGTTTTTTTGAGTGAATTGGTGTTAGAGTAACGGCAGGGTTAGATGTGAGTAATGTTTTGCTAAAGGATTAGATCACAAGTGGGCAAAGTGCCATTTTTTTAAATTCCAGGTAGGTAAAGTGTTTTTTGGGCAAACTACAAGTGGGCAAAGTGTAATTTCTCAACAAAAAAAAAGTAAGTAATTATGAAGGAAAAAAATTTATATAAGTAATGAATTTTTTTTTTAAGATAGTTTCAAAATATGACGTTACCGTTTAATGACAGCTCTTTACCATTATATCAAAACATCAATCAGGATTGAACCACAAATATCTTATATAATCAGTACATTTCTATAATGAACTTAAGAAAGTAAGAGCATCCACAATAGATGTGGCAAAAAAAATGTTATTTTGCCACACCAAAGGCCTATTTTATTATTTTACCACTTCATTTTACAACATCCCATTTATCAGATGTTTTATCATTTAATTCTATACATTAAAATAATATTTACTATACATTAAAATAATATATTATCCCATCCCCCATTATCATCAACAACAGCAATGGCACAACCACCTATCCAACCCAGTCACAGCCTTGCTGAACTAGCCATGGCCACAGCTCTACCGAATTAGCCACAGCCACCACCCATTGCACATCCCAGAAAAACTAAAGTCCACCCACTACACAAACCAAAACCCACACACAACACAAATCAAAACCCACAAAAGCTACATAAACTGAAACACAAGCCACCACACACGGCACCAACCAAAACCCACCCATTGCATAAACCGAAACACAAGCCACCACACACGACACAAATCGAAACCCAAATCAACCAATAACCAAACACAATAAGAAAGAGTGAGATTAGAAATCAAGCTAATTAACCGTTCACGCTTCTAATTTCAACAGCCACCATAAGCTCACGAATCGCCACCACCACAATCTTAGCCGTTCACCACCATGGCAAACCCAACAAATCAAGCTAATTAGTCACCATCATCATACAACTGTGAACCCACAACCCAACAAATCAAGCTAAAGAGAGAGATCAGAAATCAAAAAATCAAATCTGCTTCGTTCTGCGAATCCGATGCCGCCATCGCCACCACCGATTTCGACGAAGTCACGGCTGCCTTTCCTCCTTTTTTGGCTGCAGCCACTGCCTTCTTCTGCGCTGCCTTCTTTTTGCTCATGTCCTATTGTGAGAAGAGGAAGAACACGGTTTGGGAACTTGGGAGAGAGAGACAAATTCTGAGAAAAGAGAGAAAAAATCAAATAAAGAAGTGAGAGGAGAGAGAAAAGTTGAATAAAATATTATTTTCCGGTTTGGCATTTGTGTCCGTACCATTACAAATTTGCAATGGTATGGTCACAAATGGTAAAAATATGGCACATATAAAACATATGATGGGAAGTGTTTTTTTGTGTTTGGTGTGCCAAATGTGTCAAATATTTGGCATTTGACACATCTACTACGGATGCTCTAAGAAAGAAAGGAAGGGCCATTTTTAATTCTATAAAAATGAGAATATGAGCGATGATGAGTGGGTCAAGGAGGCCATGACCGACAACACAGTGGTGGTGGATTTGCTGTTAAGGCTCTTCCAAGCTCAGCCTCCTCCGCCGAAGCCTGTTCAGGCTGTTCTCCGCCTCGGTTGGATTGTCTACCAGCTTCGTTCCAAGTTGGCGCCCAGACACGGTGACTCCACCATGAAGAAGAAGGTCGAGCCTGCGCAAGCTAGTCCTACCACGCCACTGTCATAAAGCGGCGCCCCCTCTTCCAGCGGTGGCGCTCTTAATGGCTTTAAGGAGTCAAGCCGTCTTTCCAAATTGACTGAAAGCTCAAGATCTAAGGTCTGTTGCTCTAATTTTTCCAATTTTTGTTCTGACTCAGTGAGTTCGTGTGAGAGCGGTTACGACTTACGACTAGTGACTCCGTTTGGATTTCATTTTTTTTAATGCTTTTTTTATTGACGGAAATGCTCATGTGGAAGTCGAATATTTATCTTTATTGGTTTTAGGAAGAGTTAGAGGTGAGGGCCAAAATGGCCAAATACCACAATTTTTGAAATTTTTAGCAAAAAAACAATGTTTCGGAAATAAATGGCAAAGTACCACTTTTTCTAGAACTCGAGTTTCAGAAACTCAAGTTCCTCATTAGTTTTGCCACCGTGGCACTGTTGAGTTGGATTTGTGAGATTAAAAAAATTTTTGCGGTACTCGAGCTTGGTAAACTCGAGTACCATTTACACAGTACTCAAGTATACCAGGTGTAAATGGTACTCGAGTATACCAAGCTCGAGTACCTTTTTAAAAAAAAAAAAAAATTTACACAATACTCGAGTTTGGTAAACTTGAGTACTGTGTAATTTTTTTTTTTCCTTGTTTGGGGATAATCAAAAAATAAACATAAAGATAAAAATAAGTAGCTTTTTTATGTTTTTATTTATTTAAATAGAAGCATTGTAAAATATAGAGATTTTAATTTCGAAATATGAATTTAATTTCTACATTAATTAAAACTAGTGTATGACCCGCACAATGTGCGGGTTAATTAGTTTTATTTATTTATTTTGAATTAGGATACTCTTATTTGTTATTTCTGGTAAAATAAATAAAACTCTCTAATTTATAGGTATGGTATCTTAAAATTTTAAAGAAGCTCTATTAATATGGTATTACAATTTTCACTTATTTTATGAAGCTAACAAAATGAAAATGAAGTGACGATAATTACTTTAGAATACCTATCATCACTCACTTGAAGTGTCAATGCTAGGTTTGTAATGCCCTTGATAATAACAGCCTTCAATCTTCTATATGATCCAATCCTTAATACATATTGAGTTACACCTCACCCACATAAGTAATAACCACTAACCATATACTTAATAACCGCTAACCATATACAAAGTATATGGTAAACTTCATTCTCAAAAAAAAGAAAGTAAACTTAATAAATTTAATATTGTGTTTTATTTTTAGGACCCAATATATAATGATTGTTAATTTTTTAAGTGAAAGAAAAAATAAAAAGAGTGATTATATTCTTATTAAAAAAAAAAAGCAAAAAAATTGTCCTAGTGTAAATAAAGATATATATTGTGTATTTTGTGAAGCATAAACCTTCGAAGAATGTTCCTATTAAATTACTTTTACTATTTCCAATCCCATCCATGATTGAGATTTATCTCACCTCTATTATTTCTATAAAATTACTTTTCCTTTCCTCCATATTCTTCTTCAATTCTTTACTTCTTCCTCGTTAGTGAGCCTCTATGAACTCCCATCACATCTTTTTTTTTTTTTTTCCTTTTCATCATGCTTTTCTGCTAACATTTTTAAGTTTTAGTTTTTTCTTTTTTTAATAATCATTCAGTCTCATGAAAAATAGCACATGAAAATATTCTCACCTTTCAACTAGTTGTAGTAAATCCAACAACTTTCTTGCCATAGTAAATTATTCTGGCAGAGCAAACATTAATTCGAAACTTCTATCACTTTTTGTAGGGAAAAAATGGTTCAAAAGGTAAATATAAATTGAGAGAGGTTTTGAATGGAAGATGGCCGTTGTAGTTAATTTTGCAACTACCTAAGATCACATTGTTTCGGATTTCTATTAATTGGCTGAAAGAGTTATGGATGGTGTTTATTGATAAAAGTTGGCAGACAATAGTCCGCTTAAGAATTTTTTAAATGTAACGGTTCCTAAAGCATTTTTCTTTCAATGGCGAAGGAGTGCAATGCTTGATTTTTTAAATCCTGAAGACATGAAAGGCACAACGTTTCGCTTTTTATTCCATGCTTTTGATTGGTAGCATGGTAGATTTTTAAGTGGGATTTTTTCCTATATGTCACAACCTCCTCCTTAATTGCAGGGCAAGGTTTCTGCTATTATATATAGTAGCTAGTCGCTAACCCGAGATTATATAACTCTATCTAGTCGTAGTTGGTTGGGCATTGAGTTCTAGGAATTTTACCATTTGAATAGAGCTAACCAGACCCTGGAGGTAAAATTTGAGTTGGCATATGGCAAGATAATTCTTTGCCAAAAGCACATAGTTAGAGAAATACCATACCATATCATAAGCTTTTTGGAATTCAGCAGGCAAATCCATCATTGTTCGTTGTTGTTAAATGAAAATTCAACAGTTAATGAACAATTAATCCTTAGATTTGCAAAAGTTGAATATACATAATCATTAGTTGTCAGACATTAACAACAACATTTTGTATTGCGCAGAACATGTAGACATTCACAACAACGTCTAATGTTCGTAGGTAGAAATTTTTGAAAATCATCATTACTTGAATTTGAGAAGTCTGAAATATCTCTTTCATCATCTAACGCAGAAACTTCATTAATAGACTTGAATATACAATAAATATGATGTGCAGAGAGAAAATTTTATTAATGTAGAAACAGATTTTATCTATGCAAAAAAATATATTCGATTATTGTGAAATTTAAACATGAAAAAGCATTCAGATTTGGCGTTTAAATTTAGAAAACACGATTTCACTAGGTGTTTTATGAGAAAACAGTGAACAGAAAATAATTTATGCAAAAAAGAGAGCGAACAATTTCTTAAATAATGCTGAACAGAAAAATTTTTTATGCAAAATCGTAGAAATTGTTTATAAAGAAAACAATGAACAATTTTTATGAGAAAACAATGAAAATTTTTAATTAATGTAAAAATTAAATTCATATTTTGAAATTAAAATCTCTATATTTTACAATGCTTCTATTTAAATAAATAAAAACATTAAAAAAAAAAAAAGGAAACATATTTTTCATCAAATCAGGATGATTAGTACATTAGTACATAGTTTTAAATTGACTTTTCACGATTTTGTACATTTGACGACTTCAAATTTGGAAACAAATTTGGATGATCTGTACATCTAATGTAATTAATTTTCCATTAAGTTTACTCAATTTGTTATGTTCTTCAATTTTCATTTGAATTTTCACGATTTTACACAATCAACGAATTCAAATTTTTCAACAAATTTGTACTATCTGTATATCTAATATATACAATTTTTCCTTGAGTTTTCACAGTTTTGTACATTCAACAAATTCAAATTTTTAAACAAATTCATACGATTTATACATCTAACCTACATACTTTTCCATTGAATTTTCATTATTTTGTACTTCCAACAAAATCAAATTTCTCAACAAGTCTAGACTATCTGTACATCTTATGTACACCTTCATGATTTGGTACGTTCATTGATTTTCCATCGATTTTTCTAGAATTTCTACATTCAACTAATTCGAACTTTTTTACAAATTCAAATTTTTCGAGGCATTTACCATTAGGTGATTTATACGAATCATTCATTTTTCTTTCATGGAGCTTGTCCATTATTCATATGGTTACATATTTTAAAAAACACAAAAACCATTTAAGTGCAATAATTGCGCTAATGCTAAAAACCGTTTATGCATAAAACAGTTAACAATTTTTATGAGAAAACAGTGAACAGTTTTACTTAATGCAAAAAACAGATTTTATGAATGCAGTAAGCAAATTCGAATATACAGTAAACATGATGTGTAGAGATCAAATTTTATTAACGTAGAAACACATTTTATCAATGCAGAAAAACAAATTCGATTATTGTGAAATTTAAACATGAAAAAGCATTCAGATTTGGCTTTTAAATTTAGAAAACATGATTTCACTAAGTGTTTTATGAGAAAGCAGTGAACAATTTTTTAAATAGTGAACAGAGAATAATTTATGAAGAAAAGAGAGTGAACAATTTTTTAAATAATGTTGAATAGAAAATAATTCTATGCAGAACACTAGAAATAGTTTATGTAGAAATAGTGAACAATTTTCAAGAGAAAACAGTGAACAGTTTTACTTAATGCAGAAAATAGTTTTACTTAGTGAACAGTTCTACATTCAACTAATTCGAACCTTTTTACAAATTCAAATTTTTTGAGGCATTTACCATTAGGTGATTTATATGAATCATTCATTTTTCTTTCATGGAGTTTGTCCATTATTCATATGGTTACATATTTTAAAAAACACAAAAACCATTTAAGTGCAATAATTACGCCAATGCTAAAAACAGTTTATGAATAAAACAGTGAACAATTTTTATGAGAAAACAGTGAACAGTTTTACTTAATGCAAAAAACAGATTTTATGAATGCAGTAAGCAAATTCGAATATATAGTAAACATGATGTGTAGAGAGCAAATTTTATTAACGTAGAAACAGATTTTATCAATGCAAAAAAACAAGTTCGATTATTGTGAAATTTAAACATGAAAAAACATTTAGATTTGGCATTTAAATTTAGAAAACACAATTTCACTAGGTGTTTTATGAGAAAACAGTGAACAATTTTTTAAATAGTGAACAGAAAATAATTTATGCAAAAAAAGAGCGAACAATGATGGATTTGCTTGCTGGATTCCAAAAAGCTTATGATATGCTATGGTATTTCTCTAACTATGTGCTTTTGGCAATGAATTATCTTGCCATATACTCAAATTTTACCTCCAGGGTTTGGTTAGCTCTATTCAAATGGTAAAATTCCTAGAACTCAATGTCCAACCAATTACGACTAGATAAAGTTATATAATCCTGGGTTAGTGACTAGCTACTATATATAATAGCAGAAACCTTGCCTTGCAATTAAGGAGGAGGTTGCGACATGTAGGAAAAAATCCCACTTAAAAATCTGACACACTACCAGTCAAAAGTATGGAATAAAAAGCAAAACGTTGTGCCTTTCATGTCTTCAGGATTTAAAAAATCAAGCATTGCACTCCTTCACCATTGAAAGAAAAATGCTTTAGGAACCGCTATATTTAAAAAATGCTTAAGCGGACTATTGTTTGCCAACTTTTATCAATAAACACCGCCCATAACTCTTTCAGCCAATTAATAGAAATCCGAAACAACGTGCTCTTAGGTAGTTACGAAATTAACTACAACGGCCATCTTCCATTCAAAACCTCTCTCAATTTATATTTACCTTTTGAACCATTTTTTCCCTACAAAAAGTGATAGAAGTTTCGAATTAATGTTCGCTCTGCAAGAATAATTTACTATGGCAAGAAAGTTGTTGGATTTACTACAGCCAGTTGAAAGGTGAGAATATTTTCATGTGCTATTTTTCATGAGACTGAATGATTATTAAAAAAAGAAAAAACTAAAACTTAAAAATGTTAGCAGAAAAGCATGGTGAAAAGGAAAAAAAAAAAAAAAAAAAGATGTGATGGGAGTTCACAAAGGCTCACTAACGAGGAAGAAGTAAAGAATTGAAGAAGAATATGGAGGAAAGGAAAAGTAACTTTATAGGAATAGTAGAGGTGAGATAAATCTCAATCATGGATGGGATTGGGAATAGTAAAAATAATTTAATAGGAATATTTTTCGAAGGTTCATGCTTCACAAAATACCCAATATGTATCTTTATTTACACTAGGACAATTGTTTTGCTTTTATTTTTAATAAGAATCTAATCACTCTTTTTATTTTTTCTTTCACTTAAAAAATTAACAATCATTATATATTGGGTCCTAAAAATAAAACATAATATTAAATTTATTAAGTTTACTTTTTTTTTTTTTGAGAATGAAGTTTACCATATACGTTGTATATGGTTAGCGGTTATTAAGTATATGGTTAGTGGTTATTACTTATGTGGGTGAGGTGTAACCCAATATGTATTAAGGATTGGATCATATAGAAGATTGAATGCTGTTATTATCAAGGGCATTACAAACCTAGCATTGACACTTCAAGTGAGTGATGACAGGTATTCTAAAATAATTATCGTCACTTCATTTTCATTTTGTTAGCTTCATAAAATAAGTGAAAATTGTAATACCATATTAATAGAGCTTCTTTAAAATTTTAAGATACCATACCTATAAATTAGTGAGTTTTATTTATTTTACCATAAATAACAAATAAGAGTATCCTAATTCAAAATAAATAAATAAAAACTAATTAACCCGCACATTGTGCGGGTCATACACTAGTTTTAATTAATGTAGAAATTAAATTCATATTTCGAAATTAAAATCTCTATATTTTACAATGCTTCTATTTAAATAAATAAAAACATAAAAAAACTACTTATTTTTATCTTTATGTTTATTTTTTTATTATCCCCAAACAAGGAAAAAAAAAAATTTACACAATACTCGAGTTTACCAAACTCGAGTACTGTGTAAATTTTTTTTTATTTTTAAAAGGTACTCGAGCCTGGTATACTCGAGTATTGTGTAAATGGTACTCGAGTTTACCAAGCTCGAGTACCGCAAAATTTTTTTTAATCACACAAATCCTACTCAGTAGTGCCACGATGGCAAAACTAATGAGAAACTCGAGTTTCTGAAACTCGAGTTCTAGAAAAAGTGGTACCTTGCTATTTATTTCTGAAATAGTATTTTTTTGCTAAAAATTTTCAAAAATTGTGGTATTTGGCCATTTTGGTCCAAGGGTGAGTGATGGATCCTGGCAAAGGCATCATCACCACCTGTCATAATTTTTTTACCTTCTTTTTGCTTTTATTTTCTTTGGCAATTTATACTTCTACCCCTCTTTGCACGGGGACGCATCGTGATTTCTGGGGCTAGTTCCGTCATTTCATTCGCCACCGAATCAGAAATTCAGAATGTTCACCGTCCGACCTCGTTTCCTTTCTTCTTCTTTTTTCTTTACATCCCGTTGACCAAACTGCCCTCGACTTTCCGCTTTTTTATTTTTATTTTCCCATTTATTTTGAAAAATATTTTTAACAATTCTTTCAGAGAAAATTGGTGACTTTCATTCAACGCATGAAGATGGAGGAGTATAGGGGGGGCCTGATTGACTCACTCTTCACATTTTTATTTTTCAAATTAATTTTCTTTCACACTTTTTGTCTCCGTGTCATGCTCCACCTTTTGTCAAAATTACCAAAGAAAGGAAGGGACATTTTTAATCTAGTATTCCACCATTATGCAACACAATTAAATCAATAATCACCATGACTCATGGCTTAGAAGAAAAAAACATAATCATTTGTGTAATCAAATTAATATAAAATTCTTAACTTGCTCCAAGAATGCCTTGCCCCTAGAGGAGTCATGAAAATCCACCCCATGACAACCTCCAACACCGAAATGACCCACCGCGTGTACACCATGTTCCTCCAATAGCTTCACCAGCTTAACCTGATGATCAAACAAATGGTCCCCATCACAACCAGTCACCAAAACCTTCCATCCCAGCAACCTTATTTTCTCCAACAGCTTAGACCCACCTCCCACCGTTGGATTGCAGTACTCATGATCACGGTCAACCCCAATTGGCAATGACAACTCCCACATCAGATCAGTAACACACAGTGGCAACGTTGGATCGTCGACCAACCTCAACTCTGACTCACTCCTTTGGGTCCCACCAAAGAATGGTTGTTGCAATATCAGCCCTTTGATGTTCAATGGCCCAAGATGGTCAGCTTCCGCAGCTACACGTAGTCCTGCATGGTAGGCTATGTTTCCCCCAGCACTCATGCCCATAATGAAACAGTTTGAAAAATCAGCGTACTTTGTCAACCAATCATCTTGGGTGGTTTTGATCCGGTACAACGCTTCCACAGCATCATCATAAGCCGCCGGGAGCCGATGCTCCGGGGCGAGGCGGTACTCGACCGATGCGATGATGACACGTAGTTCATTAGCCAAGCGGACACAATGATCATGTACAGTAGATGAGGCTGCACTGTATAAGATGAATCCTCCCCCATGGCAATAAACTATAAGAGGTAGCTTCAGGTGTGAGGAGCTATCAAGTGCTTCACGAGGTAGATATATTCTGACCCAGGTGTTGTTTGATTGGTTAATTGGAATGTCTTTGGAGAGAACTGAAATAGGAAGGCTGGGATCAGATGTAGGTGGGGTTTCTGGAATATCGAGAGCTCGGGTTATCGAGCCGTCCGGGTTTCGGACTATCTGGAGGAGTTGGTACGGACCCCCGGTGGGATTGATTGGTGCATTTTGACCTGACATTTTACTCTCTTTTGATGGCTGCTAGAAATTTTGGCTGCCTCTTGTTTCTTTGTAGTATATTGCTTATAGATCCAAAAATATGTTAGATGTTGTATTAATACTATCAGGTATAAGCTTCCAAAACAAAAAATGATTCAAAAATACAAAAAGGTGTAAAGATGACCAATGAGTTCGGTAGACAAAGATGGAGCCAAAACTTTGAACGAGATGGGGCGGTTTTACTATTGGTTGTGTGTGACAATTTCAACCCCTGAGTACTACTTAACTTTTTTTTTTTTTTGGGTATGGATAGGAACAAAATTATTTTTGTTTAAAATTTTTTAAAGGGCAGGGTTGTTTAGTTTTATTATTGATAATTTTTGTTGTTGAGCTATTTTTTTGGGCCTATATATTTTGTTTTAAATTTTAGATTTATAAATTTTTTTATGGTCACTAAAATGAGGAAAATTCCAAAGCTACAAAATTTTTATAAATTACTGATGTGATAAGTAGTTATTGTTGGTAAGTAAAAAAATAATGTGAGTAGTACATCTATGTGCGAATCAATAAGAATTTGCTATCAAAACAGTTTGTAAAAATGTTGTAAAAAAATTTGTGAGTATAATATTAATCTTAAAAGAATCAATGATATTATTTAAAAAAAACAAAATCTAATTTTATAAAACAAAATTGTTAAAATTAATACACATACATATAATAATATTTTTAAAAATAAATTAGGGGGTCATTGCTCCCTAGTCCAATGATGGCTCCATCCATGTCGGTGGGTGATTTTTTTGAAAAAAAAAAAGAATTCGGTAGGTGATGAATCATGCATGACGAAGCAGATATCGAAATATAGAAAGACAAATTTACTTTATATTATTCCATAAAAAAATTATTTTTAAATTATTACGATTGAAGTCACTTTCACTAGCTTTGCAATTGAGACCTAAAAACAATCGGATGTGAGCAATATGTTAGATTTTTATTTTTAAGCTATATAAAATAGAATTTTAACTTATGCCTCTTCATAACGATTACTCTTTATTTTCTCTATAATGATTACTTTTTATCATGTAAAGACTTTATCAATTAAAATTGTTTTCCATACATTTTCATAATAGACTTTATTTATTGAGCTAACTATATATACCTTCATTATTTCTCGAATATTAAGATCAATAACTCAATTGTTCTCTTTCACACACATATATCCTAACAGATTGTATTCTTATTATCTTTTTATTTATAGTATTATGAATATGTTGATGTGTTTTTTTGCTGAAAAATATTTGATGCGTAGATGAACTATAAAGCACAAAAATTAAATTTTCATTAAAATTTTTGTATTTCTTAAGTATCATTATTTATTTTCAAAGTTTATATATATATTAATATATGGTAGAGCCGTATATATAAAAAGATGGTAATTTTTATTATTATTAATATAATAAAACGTGGTTCTAACTTCTAACTTTTAATTCAATTATTCCACTTTTTACACATAAAACACCCCATACGGTCATAGTCTCATGCCAATAAGAGTCTGAAGATGGAAAACAATAATTATGAAAATGTTTTTTTATTTATGATTTAACGGCATCAAAGCCAAAACAACGACTTTTCAATACATATAACAACATGGCATTAATCACATAAAAAACATTACAACGTTATTTTAATATTTTTTGTGCAAGACTTTTGACACGTGGACTATTCTTCCTAGGCAGCCAATGAAGATAATATGAAATTGGGCATGCTAACGAGTGCCCTTAGGGTACTGGTTAAGAATCCAGTTAAAGAAAGTTTTTATGGGAAAAGAAAAGAAAAAATTAATATTTTGACAATTTTTTTCATTTCTCATAAAAATGATGTCAAAATTTTCTTTAACTGGATTCTTAACGAGTGCCTTAAAGGCATCCGTTAGCATTTCCTATGAAATTTTTAAGGACCACACATGGAGTGCCTTAGCTTTGGGAGGCTCAAACATATCTATCCCATGATAACCCCCCTCACCAAATTGGCTCACCACAGACACACCCTTTTCTCTCATCAGTTTAACTAACTTAATTTGATGTTCAAACAGTATGTCCCAATCACAGCCCACCACCAAGACCTTCCATCCTAGTAGAGATACAAGTAGATGAAAAGGTAGAAAATGAAATTCAAAAATGAAGATAAAGAGGAGAAGTGGGGATACGTGTGTAGGAGAAAAAACAAGAGAAAAAAGAAATGAAAAAGAACAAACATATGGATGGAAAAAAATGAAGAGAGAAGAAAAAATAAAATTGAGAAATGTTACCACGATATTTTTACAATTCTTTCACAATAAATTTTAAGTTGCAGGTTATTATTGGCTATTACAATTGAGAAAAAATAAATTTTAGTGGTAGGTTCAAATTAGAACCCGTAAAACTTATCACATAAGAACATAACACTTCTCATTAAAAATAGATAATCCTACGACTCACTATATCATTGCCACAAGTGCTACACAAGATTTATTAAAAAATATCACCAAAAAATTTAAATATTAAAGAAAGAATGAAAAAAAAAATATTTATATAGAATGGAGAAAATATAAAGAATCTGTTGGAAAGTGTATTTGAAAAAAATGAGTAGATAAAAAGAAAATATAATTGTTCACTGTCCAAACAATACAAAAATTTGAAGAAATTACTGGAAATACTCTTAGTGGTTGAAAGAACAAGGGATTTTATGTTGAATGTTAAGTGAGCCCAAGCTAAACTCTACTTTTCAACAAGCAATGTTAGAAGTTAGAACGTAACTTTCTTCCCAACTTATTAAGGTCGCAAATTGTAGTTGAAACATCATTTTATATGTACCTAGCCACCATTGGCATTTATCAATCACAACATGTCAAGGCAGTTGTGACAATTTTTTAATGCCACACGTGTTCCTTTACTAAACCTATATATTCATGAATGACTATTTCTTAATGGAAACTTCTCCTCCGTTTCCCAATACAATAAGATTCCTTGGTGTGTTGTTTTCTTGTTTGGTGTGTGGGCTCTGTCTACATAGGAGCAAAGTGTTCTTCCAATTAGAAGAGGCAATCAACTTAGAGCTTACTAAAGAGTGCATTATGAAGGCCGTTAAATTTCATTTTCTCTCTTCCTCTAAACCTGTTGGGTGGACCCACTATACATGACATCCTTCTCAAATGGATCAATCACCTGTAAGTTGGTTCAAGCTTAACACTGATGGGTCTTTGCGCACTTTAATTCCCGAGACTAATGGCATGGTGGAGTCGTGGAGACCTCATTTATAATTTGGAGGGTGTTTGGATTCAAGGTTTTTCTAAGGTTATTGGTATTGCTACTAGCCTTGTCACAAAATTTTGTGTTGAGTGTACACATATGAATAAAGTCCAACATTAAATAATGATGAGAATAATAAGTACTTAATATAATATAATTGAGCATATGCTCATGAGGTTTAGGCTTTTTGGGTTAAAGTATGTCTCTCTATGTTATATTAACTAGCTTATAACCCGCACAATGTGCGGGATACTTTTATTTATTACAAAAGACATGATAATTGAAAATATAAACATTTTTTTATTAAGATAATACCCAAAAAATAAAATAAAATCAAATAATTACTTGCAAGAAAAAGACATGAATCCAAATAGTCTTTCATAGAGACTTCCAAATTTAATCTTGAAATTTCGTGGTCGGTCAACAAAATTTTAGATAGACCTTTTAGAAATAGATTTAGAAAATTTGTATTCCTTTACCACCCATGCACTCAAGCAAAAAGAAAGTGCTTTTTTTTTTTTTTTTTTTACTCTAATAATTTATTATTCAAAACATGTTCCAAAGGTCCAAAAGATTATCAAAATAAAATTATGGCGGTCCAAGAGAGATTATAGTTGTCTTTGTTTTTTGTAGAAGCAAATATAGGTGACTTCAACAAACAATAATTAATAATTAAAATATTATGATACTCAAATCCTGTAGTATTAATCCATGAAATACATCAAACTACAGTAGTAAATAGTCTCACAAAATTCTACACCAAAGGAAAATGTAGAGCAACAAACAAAGAAATACAGGATAAAAATAATCTTTGAGTTTCGCCTAAATGCAGACCATTGATCCAGGAAATTTAAGAATGTTGTCAAATTGTCTAAGAAAAACTTTCCCTGTAATGTAATAAAGAAACACATTAGAGCACAATTAGTTATAATCAGGGATAAAAATTAAAACTAATATTCAGGATATATATTCTAAATACAATGAAATCCTAGCAATAGCATAATACAATTTAATTGAGTGTCGAAATCAACCAACTTCAGACTTTAATTGTAAAAAACATTATATCATAACAATTCTAAAAAATATTTTATAAAAAACTTTCAGAGGTTTGTGTCATTTGTATTTTCTAAATGTTGATGGACTTTTTTGTTTCCTGCAATGATTGATGCTTTAATTAACTAGCGCCTCAAGAAATAGCATAATATATGCATATTGGCCATTCCTTTGGAGCAACTAAATCAAACATAAGTATAAATGAAACTCTAGTAGAAGATGGTTCCAATTGTTCCCATGACCATTCTCCTATTTTTCCTAGCTAGTGTAAGACCATTTCTAATACACACAGTTTGGAAATTATTTCGTCTTCCATGCCATTTTCTTTTGGTTCTCTTCTCAAACATTATCATCCGCCTTCTTTGTCATTCTACCATTGCATTATATATAATCTTTGACATGCCACTATTGCATTATATATATATATATATATATATTCTTTTTTCTATGATAACATTGTAAAGTATCAAAAGTAATTTTAATATATATATATATATATATATATTTTCTTCTTAAAATTATCAAGCATTAACAAATGAGAAGAAATTCATTTAAAAATAAAAGCAACAAAGGGAAAATTATGCTATCCTGACCTTTCAATTTAATTTAGTAACTCTTCTTGAACAACAACCAATGATCTTATCTGCCTCTATGCTACCACAAAACATGTGAAAAAAATAAAAAGAAAAAAAAGATATTGAAAATACATAAATCCTAATAAACATCAATGTAAAACAGGTTCTACAAAATACAAAATGAGTTCCTATACACATTCCATCCACAAAAAATCTAGAAGTAAATTTGGTCACGTATGCAAAATGATGTAGAGAATAATTAAGATGGTAGTGACCTGCGTCATGGAGAATAGGCAACCTATGGTACTAAGGTGATACTAAAATCACTTGGAGTACAAATATAATAGGAATACTATTAACCACCATTCAATTGGCAAAACTAATCCACATATCTTAAGAAATAGGATTGGATGATTTGCAAGTTTTGGCAAGTAACAAAAATTTGTTTTGGTCATTTGGGAATTTTAATCGAACAATCTGGACTCAAAAGAGAGTCTACCAATTAGGAACAGCTACCATGTCAAATTCAGATCCAAATCCCATTGACTAAATGTTACCCATTTACTGACACACAAAAAAAAAAAAAAAAAATACATGCATACTAATTTCTTCTTCATCAACTGCTTTCGTTATATATTTTTTGTAACATAGACTTTTATCTATAATGAAAACATATAAACTTTTAAAATACCAAGACAAAGGAAAAGGTACAATGGAATTAAAAAGTGAAGTTCCAGACTTTAAGAAAAATAAGACAGACAATACTTTTACAGGTCAATTTACTGAAGAAAAAAATTTTAATTGAAACCAAATACTTCAAAAACAATTCTGACTATATTGTGCAGGGAAAAGACTAATTCAAACCCAAAGACATCAAATGAAAAAAATGGAACCCAAAAAAAAGAGATAAACAAAAGGAAAATCAAGCTAACCTAAACCTTTCAAAATGATTTAGTATCTCATCTTTTCTTAACAGATTAGTGAAGGACATAATAGCTTACACTCATGATTCTTGTATTTGAATTCAGATAGCTGTTCAACTCAAAGCTCTATTGAACTGGGTAAAAGTGACAGACTATTAATAATATGTACAATTCCTCTACTACATACAGCTAATTTGTCTTCAACATGGGCATGCTTAAATATGTAAAGCATTTAAAGAAATGTAGATGTTGGTGGTACTGAACTCTTAACTTCCAAGGATTTGTTCACAAATAATGGAAATATTAAACTTGAGCACTTATATCTCTAACTAATGTATAAATCATTTGAAATTTGTAATTCTCATGCCTATGGTGGTTCCTTTTTAAGAGAACCATCTATGGCTTGCAATATCAATGGAATAGGAATAGCAAATTCTAAAAAATATAATGCAGTTAACAAAGATAGTACCAGATTACCAATCAAATTGAGTATTGGCTTTGCCATGCCTCAATTTGTACTATATATCTCCCCTTTGCCCTGCTCTTCCTCATTTATTGGCCAACAATTTTTTTTTTCCCCTGTATCAATTAACATATGTCAAAACAAAGGAAAAACAACAAAATTGAACTTAATATGATATCCCAGAACATTAATAATGAAACTAAAACAAATTCAAATATTTCATTAGACTGTATAAAGGGGAAACTCAATACCGATCAAAGTCATCAAACCAAACAAAGAATCAAACAAAACCCCTCAAAAAAATCCATATGGGTTTCTCATAAAAGACCCTAAAACACAAAAAAAATTTCCTAAGTAATATACATATTAATCAAGTTATATATATATATATATATATATATATATATATATATATATATATATTAAGAACCCATAATTGAATTAATTGAATTGAAGGGTTGCAACGGAATTTGAAGGAGTATTGGAACGGCAATAGCAGTTGACAGGGGTGATGAAAAGGCTAAACTGAAGGAAAGGGAAAGGGGAGATAATACTCATTGGGCATTCATGCCATCATTTTCGTTATGTGAACATTGAATGGGACATAGATTTCGAATAGTTAAATAATAACCTAGAACACATGTCACGATTCTTTTATGTAGAAAGACAAATATAAAGGTGGGTAGAAATAGACCTTTGATTGAGTTCTGGGGTGCCCTGTTCTTGTCCCCTGGAGACATATAGAAAAACAAAAGAATACAATTGTACATCCCAGACAACAATCAGAATAGAAAAATACAATACAAATCAAACAATTGGCGTGCAACACTCAACCCAATTTGGAATATTCATCAACCTAGAAAGTTAACATTGACACCCAAGGACTTTGATTCCATCCATTTGAGTTTTAACCGGACACCATAAATAGATACACACATCAATTTAACCAAATACTCAAAACAAAACCAAATCTAACTCAAATACCTTAATAAAAAATATAACCCAGAAAGTTAAATAAAAAAAGAATCAGCCAAATTATAAAAACCTGATCATAATTAATGCACAAACTGAAAAGCAAAGAGAAAAACTAACCGGTAAAGGAATTGAAAGACATTCTCTGATTGCAAACTATGGATACATGGGCAATGGAAGTTTTTGATTTTTTTTTTTCCCTTTTAATCGGGTTGAATGGGATTGAGGCTTTACTTAAAACCACTTGATGTTTTAAGTGGGGTTTTTCCCGGCGGTATATGGGTGGAGGCTGGGTTGATGGAAAGAGAACTCAATGGTTAGGGTTTTTGCTTTTAAGAAAGACAGATAGAATGGTTGAATTTGTCGAAGGAGAAGGGGAATTGAATATAATTTAGGTTTTTTTCTTTTCATCGTTGCAGATTTTTCTCTCTCCCCAGTCTCCACTTCGACCCCTTCTCTGTTTACCGTTCTCCCTAGGTTTTGGGTCTGCAAAATCTTTTTTTGAAACTTTTTGATTTCATCGCCTCTCTCTCTGTTACTCTCCGTGTCCTCATCGCCTACGTCTCTCTCTTTCTATTTGGTGCACATCTAATTTTAACTGGTTTATTTTTTTTATTTATAATTAGAGGCTTTTAAATGGTGTTAAGCGATGCCAAACAATGTAATGTACTGCTTTTTTAAGTTATACGTGTCTGAATTTTAGATAGGTTTTTTTCCTAATGTGGCAGCACCTCGTTAAAAGTTTCTGCTTTTATATATTGTATTAGATTACTCAAATAAGCTCCCCAATGTGTTTATCTCCCCAACAAGTGGTATTAGAGCCCATGGTCATGTGGGGCAAAGGTGACAAGGTTATTGAGATTCCTTTCGCAGTTGGAGTGGGAACATAGTGTGTACTTGAAGTCTTTTCGCAAATGAAGCAAGGTGAGTCAATTTCACAGTTAGAGCGGGGACAGTATATTGCCTAAGCAAGCCCACAAAGCTCACATAAACGATCTTAGAAAAGGCCCAACAAAGGAGCATTATTGCCAATAGTGTGAAACAATGATGAGATACGAGATTCCCATAGAGGATAAAAGACATGCGGGGTTGACACGTAGAGGCCCATGAATAATGCACTAGCAAAGGGAAAGGCCTATTAAGTAAGGGGAGTGAGTAGGACTTGTTCATGACCCACAGAGAGGTTTTGAAAGCTCATAGAGAGACAGGGACTCACACATGAAAGGGAGATTATTGGGTGTACACTTGTGAGTGAAGTCCCACATTGAAAAATATTGAGAATATGAGTACTTAATATAACATAATTGCGCACATACCCATGAGGCTTAGGCCTTTTGGGTTAAAGTGTGTCCCTATATGTTATATTAATTACTCAAGAAAACTCTCCAATGTATTAATCTCCCAACACTTTGGGCTTTGTGGGATGGCTTAATAATTATTGATTAGAGCTAAGCCAGCTAGGGATTGCTAATTAAATTGTTGGTTGACTTAGATGCTATGGATGTTGTTTCTCTTGACGTTACTAATAGTGCTTCTGTTTCCAAACTTTTCAAAATGACTAGCTAGAGTATAACTTAAGAGAAACTAATAAAGCAATGGACTTAGTTGTAATCAAGTAGAAACTTTGTAACTTGAAGCTACTTTGGAACTTGATACTTAGATCTGATGACTTCCTCGCTAATAGGACTACTGTTGGAAATATAAAAATGAATAAAAAATTTGATACAACAAACAATATCCCAAATAATTAACAAGAAAGTAAATAAGCAACAATAATAAATATAAGTAAATTTAGGAATAATCTCATAGTGCTATAGATTTACGCAAAGAACGTTGTTCTTAAAAGTTGATTCTTGTCATCCAAAGTAAAACTCGGTGTGATTAGTTCTCTTGGTCAAACAACCGCCCAAGATTAGATTATAGTCTTCTATTGCCTTTCCTTAAAAACAAATATTCTTGTAGAAAATATATATAGGAGAGAAAGATGATGGAATTGTGTATATCTAAATATAGAGCAATAAATTTTTTTTTATAGAAAATGTGTTATGATAAGTATTGTATGGTCCTGTGATACCCAGGCCCATTTGGGCCTTGGGCTTCAGTCTGATAACGTGGCTTATAGCATCCCCAAGCCCAACTTTTAGGCCACCCTTAAGCCCAGTGAACAAAAGATCTTCATCAGTTCATGCCATCCACGCCTCTTGGGTCACACCCGGTAAATTGCTTCCCGAGAAAAGAATTCATTGCTCGGTTGTACAATCTCTCAGCTGCTCGGCAGTATCTAGAGAATATCGATGCCGAGCATATCCACTGAGGTGGGAATCAGTTCCAATGCTACTCCTCCCACCCTCACCTAAACACCCACTTTGAAACAATAGAATTGGACTCCCCTACCCACTAATGACTGAGGGTAATCATAACTCTTCCACTAATTTTGGGCTATAAATAGAAGAAGTTGAGGAAGAAGAAGGGGTTCGAAAAGAAAAAGGAGAGAAGGGAGGTTAGAAAGTAATAGGAGAGCAATGGCATTAAGAGTTTAGGAATTCAAATAGGGGGGGTTGTCTTGTTGGGTTTCTGTACGTGGAACCACCCAAGGTAGGAATCCAAAAGCCCACTTTTCAAATAGATTGTGAGCCCAAACGAGGGGTGGCACATTAGTCTCTCTTTTGATGTGCACAAGTATTATATAGGCTACTTATGAAAATAATAATCTATAATTATTGGTTACTAATAACCCATAAAAGTCCAACGGCTATATTATCAATTATTGCCTAACGGCTATTTTTCTCATAATTGCCAAACTATTATTTTACTCATAAATTCTCAACGGCTAGAAATCTCATAATTGTCCAACGGCTATTTTGCTTATAAATTTTTAACTGCTAGAAAATAAATAATAATAAAAGTGTTTGGAACACACATCAACATCAACAATGACTACCAGATAACTAGAGAATTCTTACTTTCAAAACAAAAAATTAAAATAAAATAACAAAGCATCAGAGAAAACGCAATACCAAATATGAGTAATAATATAGAGCTAGATAGAAATGATAAGCCATAGAATCATTGACCAAGTTCTTAATAAATTTTTTTTTTTAGTACACATTAATTCATTTGAATCTTGAACATATAACAGCTTCATTCTCCATCATACTCTTCTCTTCTTTTCTTTTTATTTTTTTGCTTCAAGAAAGACTATTGAAAATAAAATTTTTTAGCGAAAACACTATTTTGGTCCTTACATCTTTGGATCACAGTTAATTTGATTCTTACATTTTAGTAACAGTCAATTTTTTGATCCTTATTATTTTCACCTTGCGGTCAATTTAGTCTCCACCGTTAATTTACTAATAGAATTGCTTATGTGGTAAACCCTACCGTTAACTTACTAACGAAATTGATTATGTGGCAAATGACGTGCATTGTTGGCATACTTAAAAATGATGTGGCTAATAAAAAAAAATAAAGTTTTTTAATAAACATTAAAAATTACAATGTGTCAGCATTTAAATTAACAAAATTTAAATAATTTTTTTATCAATTTAAAAAGGATAGAAAAACAAAATTTTAGACCATTCCCAATTTTTCTTTTACATTCTTTTCAGCCAAACACCAAACTCTAAAATAAATTTGTGCTATATCTAACTGTCCTTCTCTCTCAAACTCTTTATCTTACTATCTCTCTTTCTCACTTGCAAACCCAGAGTTCTCACTTTCTAATGACTCTAATCTACAACTGAACCTAGCTTCAATCCTTAGCTTCAATCCTCCATGGCCGAAGCATAGATCGGCCTCCATGGCCAAAGTCCTTAAGCTCTTCTAGCATTTACTACCAGTAGCACCGCGGCTTGATTGCCAGCGAAAATGTCTTCGCTCTCCTCCACGGCCATTGACCGCCGCAACTCCATCAAACACGATGTTGGCCATAACAGATAACACACACACGCAAACTTAGACACCTTCACTACAAAAAACGCGCTGTGTAGCTGCGTTTTTTTAAGCTGCGTTTACAAAAACGCAGCTCTAGGTAGGCTTTGAGCTGCGTTTGGAGAAAACACAGCTCCACCACTAGACGTATAGCCGCGTTTAATAAACGCGGCTATAGACCACTCTGAAGTTTGGGCTGCGTTTTTCTGGGTAGGACTATAGCCGCGTTTTTAAAAACGCGGCTATAGACCCTTCAGGGAATTTTTTTTTTTCCAATAAATCCCAAAGCTGCGTTTAGGAAACGCGGCTTCAACATGTTAATAGAGCTGCGTTTTATTCAACGCAGCTTAAACATATATGGAGCTGCGTTTTATCAAATGCGGCTACAGGTTTGGTATAAAAAAAAAAAAAATTCCCTCAGTTCCACACAACTAAAAAAAACCCTAAATTAAAAACAACTCTCAGCTCACTGTCAAGCTAGCTCTTGATCGACGATGCCGCCGTGCTCTGAGCCACCCATTGCCCTTTTCCATCTCCACTCCACCGGCCACCACCGATCCATTCAAACACACACTCACAAACCCAACCCCACCATACCGACTTCTCTTTGTGTCTCTCTTCCTAGCCACAACTCACCACAACCCCTGCCCTCACTCTCTCGGCAATTTCAGGTTTGTTTCTCTCAACTTCAGGTTTTTGTATTGGTTTTATTTTATTTTTTTGTGGGTTTGTTTGGGTTTCATTTGATTTGTTTGTGCATCTTTTTTCATGGTATTTTCAATGATTTGTTTTGGGTTTGTGTTTATTTACTTATTGTATTTTCGTTTGTGGGCGTGGCTAAGGTCTTGGGTGATAGTTTAGTTTTGTGGCTGGGAGTTTGTGTGAGGTTTTGCCAATCTGGGTCATTTTGCTCATTGGGCTGGTGCAGAACTTTGTAATCATGGTGTAGGCTCGATCAGTTTTGCTAGGAATAAGAAAACCGATATAGTTGTTTACAGGTACATATTTCAATCTCAATGATCCCCATTTGAAACCCAGCTGAAACATAAAAACTATATATAATCTATTTTGTTGTTTATGCTAACAAATTGTGTTTTGTTTCTGAGATTGGGGTCTGTTTATTGGGTATATATTTATTTTATTCTCTCTTTGATTTTCTTTTTTCTTTTTTTCTTTTTTCATGGTTATGAATATGGGCATTTATGTTCTAAATGGGCTTTTTAGATCCACGCATGTTCAGTTTTAACTATGATTCTGTTTGATAGAGATTTTTGTTCATTGGCCTTGCTGTTTTGTTAACCATGAATATTCTAATTATTCCTATGAGCTCAAAAAGGAAACCAAAGGGTCTATTATGTAACTTGCTTGAACTTTTTTTGCTTTTGTGAAGAATATGACATTTAAATTGTTCTGTTCACTAACATTTGGAGACTCATGACAATAGATTTATTGGTCAAATTATTGGATGCATATTGGGCTATGAAAAGAATGGATGCCCTTCCAAACTCTTTTGGGCTTGTGTTGTCTAACATGTAAGTAATAGGATCTAGATAAAATTGCAAATTGGGCTTAAGGACCAGTAACTATAGCTATAACTCAGTAGTGCCCCTTGCCCAAATGTAGTTGGCTCAAGTAGACAATTACTAATTCTAATGGAAGATTAACTGATTGACTTGCAAAAGGAAAAAGAAATAAGGTTAGTTACAGCATGGTTTTGCTGCATTGGCCAATTAGTTATATGGGTGTATTTAGTTAGCTTTGCAATAACTCCTAATATTCCTCATCTTGATTGCTTCTTCCAATTTTATGTTACAATATGCTAATGTGTTATAATGTGAGCTGTAAATTGGCTCTTAACATTGAGAAGGTGGCTGACCATTAGATTTGTGACCTCATGTCATTCTCAGCATATGGAAGCAAGACTTGCAGTGAGAGCTAACCAGGACTTTGGATCAAATGGGTAAATCTCTTATATCATCTGAGCTCATTTTGCATGATGTGTTTTTATCTACCATTGTGATGAACCCAGAGTATATCAATCTTAAGTTTCATTGCAATAAAATCTATTACTTGTCCATTTTAAAAATAGAGTATATTAATCTTAAATAGCCTGGAAGTGAAAAATCTACTGACTCTTTGATGATGTGGATGGATAATGCTAGTGATTGAGGTTGGCAACTTTGCTTAAAGATGATTTAAGAATATAGAAAATTGAAAAGGAGAGGCAGTGTCTTTGATTCTAGAGACTTCTAAATAGCTTTCTTTGAGTTGAAGTGTTCATGTTTTTTTCCTCTTAAAACTTACTGATGATAGGTGGAAATATTGTTTATAAAAGACCAAATATCCCTTAATACTTCAATTTTTGGTTGTTGGGTCATATGTCTTTTCACTGACAACAGTGGCCTTCCTTTTGGCATGATAAATGCCTAAAAGAAGGGTCATTCAGAAGCTTCATCCATGGAGGACCAGCTACAAATTACCAATATCTGTTTTAATGGGGATTGGAATTTTAATTTCATTGTACATTAAAAAAATCATACTTTTAAATAGGAAATTTTGTTTCAAGATGAAAAAAAGTTCATCAATTGAATGCTTAATACTTCAATTAACCTCCTATTTATTAACCAATGTGTCCAAAACTGTAGTAATCAATGAAGGCTACTATTCAAATAGCAACGATGAACATATAAATCCAATTGGTGAGAATGTGCTACCCCTTGATTAAGAATAAAGGTATTCTTAATGCTTGTAAATGATACCTGACTCTTTATTTTGGAACATAAAGTAGCTGCACCTACTTTCGAGCACAAGCCCACAAATATCAATTGCACTATACCCTACAAATTAAGGCTACATAGTACGTCTCCTTGTAGATTTCCACAAATTATGCAGTATATTTTTTGAATAATTTATTTTTCAGGAGGGTTTTTGAATATGGGCTTGTAAGAACAAACAAGGGGAGCCTATGAAGTTCCGTGGTCGTGGTCATGGTCGGACTTTGCTTGGAGGACAACTACTCCTACCTGTAAGTTAATCCTTTTTCCTTTGAAATTGAATTTTGATGAGAAATTTGATTATTATTAACTAGTATTATTTAGTTGTATCTTCTACCAACATTGGCTCAATATAGTTTTTTGAAATAACTAACCGATATTTTCTTTGCATTTCTAATGAAAACATTTTAAGTTCAAATTCACTCTCCCCAACTATCAAATAATAATAATAATTAAAAATATATGATTAATTCACTTAATGGTAATTGGGTTGGATTTTTTTGGGGTGGGGGGGTGAGGAAATGCTAAAGCTAGTACAAATTTTAATAGAAAAAACTTATAAATTGTGTGGCAATATATGAGATTGGTGGAACTTCAACATGGTAATATTATAATGCATTATTTACCATAGAACTAAGCAAATGCAGCGGGACACTTTTTCTTTTATTGTTGAATAAAAGTGAAATATAGTTGTAATAGTACTATAGAAACTTTTCTTCTTTTGTATACTGTTTTTTTCTTTCTTATCTCTTTTTTTCCAATTCTTTGTTGCTTCTTTCTTGTCTCCTTATTTTGGTTGTTTCTCTTGGACTAAAAACTGCTAATAATAGCTATCAGTATTAAGTTTTGTACCTTTTCTTTTAAAGATTTTTGTTGCCTCTCTCTCTCTCTCATATTAATTTTAAGTGTAGAATTGCCCTTGATGAAAGTTATGTTTTCTTTTTTCTTTGTTAAGTAAATGACTCCAACAAAGAACTTTAAGCTCTCTAGCAAAAGTATTTTTTTGAGTATAACAATGATAAGTAGTATCTAGGCTGTCTACAGGGAGCCTATGGCCGCACTTTTTAAGCGGCCCAAGGTTATGGTCTTAGGCCGCGTTTTAAACGCGGCCTAAGGTGGTCGTCTTCGGCCGCGTTTAAAACGCGGCTAAAGTACTGACCTTAGGCCGCGTTTTACATGCAGCTATAGGACCTGGTCTTGGGCCGCGGTTAAAAAGTGCGGCCATAGACCGATCAGGCCTATAATCGCACGTTTTAGGCTGCTTTATAAAACGCGGCCTAAAGAAACGCGACTACAGGCCAAATGGGGCTGTAGCCGTGTTTTTTTGCCCTATGACTGCGTTTTAAAAACGCGGCCTCAGAACCATTTTTTTGTAGTGCTTCCTTCCTTCAATTCTTTCCTTGGATCCATTTTCTCTTTGCTTGTCCAAAAACAAAACAAAATATAAGAAAGAAATTGAAATATTGGTCTTCTGGGTATTCTTTATTTGAATACGTGTCTTTGTTGTTGGTTAGTTTGATTGTGAGTTTGCTACGAGATTTCACAGAGAGAGAGAGAGAGAGAGAGAGAGAGAGAGAGAGAGAGATTGGAGAGGGATCAAATCTGGGTTTTACTGTTTAAGAGAGAAACAAGTAAAGAGAAGCAGAAAATCAAATTTGGAACAAATTTGAGTTTGAGTTTGAGTTTGGTGATTGGTTACCAGGAAAATACAAGAAAATTTGAGGATGATCTTAATTTTTTATTCTTGAGAAAATTTTTTTTGTTTTTATTTTATTTTTACAATTTAAATATTGACATGGAATTTTTTAATGACTAATAAAAATTATTATTATTATTTTATTAGTCATGTTATCTTTAAGTATGTCAATAGTGTACACCGTTTGTCATATAAGCAATTCCGTTAGTAAGTTAACAATAGAGACCAAATTGACTGTAATGTGAAAATAATAGGGATCAAATGTAGGGACCAAATTAACTATAATCCCAAATTGTGAGGATGAAAATGATGTTCTCGCCCAAATTTTGTTTTCTTCATCATACTCTTGCAAATAAAGGAAGGGCCATTTTTAATCTAGAACTCCACCATTATGCAACACAATTAAATCAATAATCACCATGAGTACTTAGAAGAAAAAATTCTTAACTTGCTCCAAGAATGCCTTGCCCCTAGAGGAGTCATGAAAGTCCACCCAATGACAACCTCCAACACTGAACTGACCCACCACGTGTACACTATGTTCCTCCAACAGATTCACCAGCTCAACCTGACGATCAAACAAAAGGTCCCCATCACAACCAGTCATCAAAACCTTCCATCCCAGCAACCTTATTTTCTCCAACAGCTTAGACCCACCTCCCACCGTTGGATTGCAGTACTCATGATCACGATTAATCCCAATTGGCAATGACAACTCCCACAGCAGATCAGAAACACACAGTGGCAACGTTGGATCATTGACCAACCTCAGCTCTGACTCACTCCTTTGGATCCCACCAAAGAATGGTTGTTGCAATATCAGCCCTCTGATATTCAACGACCCAAGATGGTCAGCTTCCGCAGCTACACGTAGTCCTGCATGGTAGGCTATGTTTCCCCCAGCACTCATGCCCATAATGAAACAGTGAAAAATCAGCGTACTTTGTCAACCAATCATCTTGGGTGGTTTTGATCCGATACAACGCTTCCACAACATCATCATAAGCCGCCGGGAGCTGATGCTCTAGGGTGAGGCAGTACTCGACTGATGCGATGATGACATGTAGTTCATTGGCCAAGCGGACACAATGATCGTGTACATGAGGTGAGGCTGCATTGTATAAGACGAATCCTCCCCTATGGCAATAAACTATAAGAGGTAGATTCAGGTGTGAGGAGCTATCAAGTGCTTCACGGGGTAGATATATTCTGACCCAGGTGTTGTTTGATTGGTTAATTGGGATGTCTTTGGAGAGAACTGAAATGGGAAGGCTGGGATCAGATGTGGGTGGGGTTTCTGGAATATCGAGAGCTCGGGTTATCGTGCTGTCCGGGTTTCGGACTATCTGGAGGAGCTGGTACGGATCGCCGATGGGATTGATTGGTGCATCTTGACCTGACATTTTACTCTCTTTTGATCGCTGTTAGAAATTTTGGCTGCCTCTTGTTTCTTTATGTAGGATATTTTTATAAAAAATATCATATTTATTTTAATACTCATTTATGTGAATTAAGGAAATCAATTATTCCTTAATATCAGATACGTTGATTACTAAATTTTGAAATTCAAATATAATTCAAAATTTGAATAGCTTTTGTCAATGGTTTTAATCAGGAAATGTATGAACATTAACATGATATTAATACCATAATTGCCAGCATATTTGGTTTTATTATCTTATTTGAATATGACATAATAACGTCATATATGGAAGAATTTTAGCACTTAAATATATAGCTATTGCTGAATTATTTTTTGTTACCATATATACATAAATGTTTACTATTTGGTTTAATAGACAGTGGTCAAACCGTTAGCAATTTTTTGTAACATATATTCAGAAAGAAAACTTTTGAAAAGGTTTTGTAATAATAGGCCATTAAATGCTTGGCATTATGACCCTTTCTTTTCTTGTTCAGCAATGCAATCTATGGGGCATTAATTTCAAAGATTATGATTTTCTTTGTTCTCAACCTACAAAAGCTTTTGATGACCGGTTATATATATATATATATATATATATATAAAGTTATTGATTATATATATTAATTTCAATAACTTTATGACTACTTAATTGGTATCAAACGTTTTGTTTTTTTGGCTAAGGACAAGTAACATGTCTTGGTTCTATATATATGGAAAGAAATAAAAGTTTCAAAAACACACATTTTTATTTTTGAATTAGAAAGCTGTAGACTTTTCAAAAAACACTTACCATCTATTGCTTCTTACTACTCATAAAATATTCTATCTTTTACAAAATTTCTGGGAAAAGAAAGTACTATAGAGAGCTTATATCCTACGAGCAGTGTAGACTTGCAAGGATAATCAGCAAAGGTGGCTGGGCTACTGTATCCTGGGGATAACGTGCAGAAACTATTTGTCTAACTACATCGGATATACCGTAGACGGCACGATTTGTCTCAAAACAGTGACTTGGTCCACATCTCATCTCTGCCACCTCTTTTGGTAAAATCAAATTTTGTAATTTCCAAGGAAAATTCAGGTCTTATCTCTCATTTATTTCCAACAATTTGAGACAAATCGTTATGGAGAACACAAAATCATCCTTGGAAAATGGTAATGTTATGTCTAATTCGTCTGGAGCGGGTGATCTTAATAAGCCATTCCGCTTCCATGGTGTTAACTTTAAGAGGTGGAGACAAAAGACTTTATTTTATCTTACTCTCTTGAATGTGGCTTATGTGTTAACTGAGAAAAACCAAAGAAAAAGAAATCTGAACAATTGACTGAAGAAGAACTTTCTCAACATGAAAAAGATGTTAAGAAATGGGATAAGGATCATCTTTACTGTAGAAATTATTTACTTAATTGTCTATTTGATGATTTGTATGATTATTATGATCAAGCTTACAAATCAGCCAAAAAGATATGGAAGGCATTGAATCAAAAATATGATACAGAGGAAGCTGGATCCAAGAAATATGCATGTAGCCGATTTTTCAGATTTCAGATGGTTGAAGGCAAGTCCGTGGTGGAACAATCCTATGAACTCCAAATGATTTCACAAGATGTTCGATCTGAAGGCATTCGAGTAGATGAACAAATGCAAGTTTCAGCCATCATTGACAAGCTGCCTGAGTCTTGGAAGGAGTTTGCCAAAGTCTTGAGACACAAGCAAAAGGAACTCTCCATTGAATCCCTTATCACTCGTTTGAGAGTGGAGGAAGAGGCAAGGAACCAAGACAAAGCTGTTGAATTCCATGGAGCAAATGGTCCGAAGGTAAATTTTATTTCTTCAAATGAAAACATGCCAAAAGCCAATGCAAAAAATAATGACTGTGTAAGGCCTAAGAAAAGAAATTTCAAACGTGGGCCAAATGGAAATCAGCCTCAACATAAGACCCACTCTAATCAAAGAAAAAACCAAGCACACCATCCTAAGCATGCTCCAAATAATGGCAGCCACACTAATAATAGCAATTATGCATGTTTTGTATGTGGAAAGCCTGGACATTCGGCTAGAAAGTGTCGCTTTTGAAAACATGGGCCTATGGCTCAAGCCAATGTCATTGAAGAGCCTCTTGTGGCTATGGTTACCAAGATTAATATTCTCGAAGGCTTAGAAGGGTGGTGGATTGATTCTGGGGAAACCAGACATGTTTGCTATGATAAAACTTGGTTCAAGACCTACACCATTTTGGATGAGAAAAAGAAAATTATGCTTGGTGATTCTCATACCATTGAAGTTGTAGGTATTGGAGAGGTGCTTCTCAAATTTACTTTTGGAAGAGAAGTCACTCTCAAAGATGTCTTTCATGTTCCTAACATTAGAAAGAATCTAGTTTCTAGTTTTTTGTTGAATAAGGCTGGTTTCAAACAAGTCTTTGAGGCTGATCAATATGTACTCTCTAAAAATGGCATGTTTGTTGGCAAAGGCTATGCTTGTGATGACATGTTTAAACTTAATGTTGAGATGAATGAAAATTCAAGTTTTGCTTATATTGTTTCTTGTATGAATGTTTGGCATGGTAGATTATGTCATATTAATAATAAATATATGAAAAATATGAGTGGTTTAGGTTTAATTCCTAAACTTGAAAATGAACTTGAAAAATGTGAAATTTGTAGCATGACTAAAATTACTCAAAAGCCTCATAAATTAGTTGAAAGAAATACTGAATTACTAGAACTTATCCATAGTGATATTTGTGAATTTGAAGGACATTTGACACGTGGAGGTAATCGGTATTTTATAACATTTATAGATGATTTTTCAAAATATTCATATGTCTATCTTATGAAAAATAAAAGTGATGCTTTTGAAAAATTATCAATTTTCTTAAAAGAAGTTGAGAATACTTTTGATAAAAAGGTTAAAAGGTTTAGAACTGATAGAGGAAAAGAATATGATACTCTTGGTCTTAATAATTATATTCAATCTCTTGGTGTTGTTCATGAGACTACTGCCCCTTATTCTCCATCTTCTAATGGAGTAGCTGAACGTAAAAATAGGACTTTTATAAATTTAACTAATGCTATGCTTGTTAGTTCTGGGGCTTCTAAATATTTTTGGGGTGAAGCTATTTTAACTGCAAATTTTGTTTTGAATAGAGTACCTCATAAAAAGACTTTTTTAACTCCTTTTGAATTATGGAAAAAATATAAACCAAATCCGAATTTTTTCAAAGTTTGGGGTTGCTTAGCATATGTGAGGCTACCTGACCCTAAAAGACCTAAACTTGGGGTAAAGGCATCTACATGTGTATTTTTGGGTTATTCTTTATATAGTACAACTTATAGATTTTTTGATATTAATAATAATACAATAATTGAATCTAGAGATGCAATTTTTCATGAAAATAAATTTCCATTTAAATATAAAAATAGTGCGGGTTTTGAACAACAAGAGAAATTTGAATGTTCAACATCTAAATCAAAAGATGTTAATGAATATGAGATTGAACCTAGGAGGAGTAAAACACCTAGAATTGAAAAGGATTTTGGTCCTGAATATTATGTGTATAATTTACAAGGTGACCCTACTTCTTTAGAAAAAGTTTTATCTTCTCCTGATTCAGGTTTTTGGAAAGAAGCCATCAATGATGAAATGGATTCTATTATATCTAATAATACTTGGAAACTTGTAGATTTACCTCCAGGTTGTAAAACAATTGGATGTAAATGGGTACTTAGGAGAAAATTAAAACTTGATGGATCTATTGAAAAATTCAAGGCAAGACTTGTAGCTAAAGGTTTTAAACAAAAAGAAAATATTGATTTTTTCGATACTTTTTCTCCTGTTACTAAAGTTACGTCTATTAGATTATTGATTGCTATAGCAGCTATTCATAATTTGATGATACATCAAATGGATGTAAAGACGGCATTTCTAAATGGAGATTTAGAAGAAGAAATCTACATGGACCAACCAGAAGGTTTTACAATGCCAGGTAATGAGCACAAGGTATGTAAATTATTAAAATCTTTATATGATTTAAAACAAGCACCTAGACAGTGGCATAAGAAATTTGATCAATGTTTGCTTTCTAATGGTTTTAAAACAAATGAAAGTGACAAATGTATATATAATAAAACTTTTGATGATGCTCATGTTATAATTTGTTTATATGTTGATGATCTTCTAATTTTTGGTCCTAATATGGATATTATAAATGTTGCCAAAATGCTCCTTAAAAATAACTTTGATATGAAAGACTTAGGAGAAGCTAATGTGATTCTTGGCATGAAAATTTCTAGAACTTCAAATGGCATATTTGTAGATCAATCTCATTATATAGAAAAAATTTTGAAAAAATATAATTACTTTGATTGTAAACTTGCAAGTATTCCTTTTGACTCTATTGTGCATCTTTTTTCTACTAAAGATGAAAATGATATTTACAATCAAAAGGAATATGCTAGTATTATTGGTAGTCTTAGATATGCTACTGATTGTACTAGACCTGATATTGCTTATGCCGTAGGAGTTTTAGCAAGATTTACTAGCAAACCTAATTTTGAGCATTGGAATGCCATGACTCAATTAATGAGATATTTAAAAAGAATTGTGTACTATGGTTTGTTATATCAAAGATATCCTACTGTTCTTGAAGGATATAGTAATGCTAGTTGGAACACCTTATCAGGTGATTCTTTGTCTACCACTGGCTATGTATTTACAATAGGTGGAGGAGCAATAAGTTGGAAATCTAAAAAACAACAGATTATTGCTAAATCCACCATGGAGGTAGAATTAATTGCCTTATCTTCAGCTAGTGAAGAAGCGGGTTGGTTACGAGATTTATTATCTGAAATTCCCATGTGGGAGAAACCTATTTCACCCGTCTTAATTCATTGTGATAGTACTGCCACTATTGGTAGAGTGCACAATAAATACTATAATGGTAAATCTAGATATATTAGAAGAAAACACAGTACTGTGAGATCATACATAAACAATGGTACCATAAATGTTGATTATATTAGTACAAATGATAATATTGCGGATCCATTAACTAAAGCTCTAGCTAGAGAAAAGATCTGGATAGCATCGAGGGGGATGAGACTTAAGCCCAAAGAAGAATAAACTACCTATGAGGATACCCTACCTAGGGATTGGAGATCCCAAGAACTAGGTTCAAAGGGAAAAGCTAATCATAGAGTAGTTTGATTAACATGCACTAAATATATGTATGAGTAATAATACTCATGTCCCTCCCTATGGTGTGCGTGCATGTATCTTGTAATGTTATATAGGATGAGTTTTTATTTAAAAACAAAAAACTCTTAATGTGGACTATAGCTCTTATGAGTGGGATGTTAGAGTTACAAGAACATCCTTGATAGCCACACCTAAGTGAGCATGGAAGTGAGGCCGCTTCCTTTGAGAATGTGGCTAGTTCTCTAAATAGCTCATGGATGCTGGGATAAAGCACAAGGCCTTAATGTGCTGGCTTAAAAGCTCGTAGTAGAGTACTGGAATATTATGTGTGTGATGTAATGTTTTGTATCCATAGAAAAAGTTATAGTTCAAGACTTAGATCACTATTAACTTTGGAATAATGTTGCTGAAACACTAAATGAGGGTTCAAGCCATTGGCACTCCCATTATGCATAATGTTCTACTTAACTCAGAAAATTTTACTATATATATATATTTACCTATTTATTTTTTATAAAAATAAGTGGGGGATTGTTGGATATTTTTATAAAAAATATCATATTTATTTTAATACTCATTTATGTGAATTAAGGAAATCAATTATCCCTTAATATCAGATACGTTGATTGCTAAATTTTGAAATTCAAATATAATTCAAAATTTGAATAGCTTTTGTCAATGGTTTTAATCAGGAAATTTATGAACATTAACGTGATATTAATACCATAATTGCCAGCATATTTGGTTTTATTATCTTATTTGAATATGACATAATAACGTCATATATGGAAGAATTTTAGCCCTTAAATATAAAGTATTGCTGAATTATTTTTTGTTACCATATATACACAAATGTTTACTATTTGGTTTAATAGACAGTGATCAAATCGTTAGCAATTTTTTGTAACATATATTCAGAAAGAAAACTTTTGAAAAGGTTTTGTAATAATAGGCCATTAAATGCTTGGCATTATGACCCTTTCTTTTCTTGTTCAGCAATGCAATCTATGGGGCATTAATTTCAAAGATTATGATTTTCTTTGTTCTCAACCTACAAAAGCTTTTGATGACCGGTTTATTATATATATATATATATATATATATATAAAGTTATTGATTATATATATTAATTTCAATAACTTTATGACTACTTAATTGGTATTAAACGTTTTTTTTTTTGGCTAAGGACAAGTAACATGTCTTGGCTCTATATATATGGAAAGAAATAAAAGTTTCAAAAACACACATTTTTATTTTTGAATTAGAAAGCTGTAGACTTTTCAAAAACAATTTTTGTCTTAAACACTGACCATCTATTGCTTCTTACTACTCATAAAATATTCTATCTTTTACAAAATTTCTGGGAAAAGAAAGTACTATAGAGAGCTTATATCCTACGAGCAGTGTAGACTCGCAAGGATAATCAGCAAAGATGGCTGGGTTGTTGTATCCTAGGGACAACGTGCAGAAATTATTTGTCTAACTACATCGAATATACCGTAGACGGCACGATTTGTCTCAAGACAGTGACTTGGTCCACACCTCATCTCTGTCACCTCTTTTGGTAAAATCAAATTGTGTAATTTTCAAGAAAAATTTAGGTATTATCTCTCCTTTATTTCCAACACTTTATAGATCCAAAAATATGTGAGATGTTGTATTAAATTATTAATACTATCAGGTATAAGCTTCCAAAACAAAAAATGATTCAAAAATACTAAGGTACAAACGTGATGAATCAAGCATGACGAAGCAGAAAGCGAAATATAGAACAGACAAATTTACTTTATATTATTCCATAAAAAAAATTAATTTTAAATTATTACGATTGTAGTCACTTTCACCAGCTTTGCAATTGAGTCCTAAAAACAATCGGATGTGAGCAATTCTTTGTGCAAGACTTTTGACATGTGGACTATTCTTCCTAGGCAACCAATGAAGACAATATGAAATTGTTAAGGACCACATGGAGTGCCTTAGCTTTGGCAGGCTCAAAAAAATCTACCCCATGATAACCCCCCTCACCAAATTGGCTCACCACTGACACACCCTTTTCTCTCATCAGTTTCGCCAACTCAATTTGACGTTCAAACAATATGTCCCCATCACAGCCCACCACCAAGACCTTCCATCCTAGCAGCTTGATCTTTTCCAAAAGCTGAGGCCCATCTCCACCCTTTGGATTGCAATACTCATGGTCGCGGTCAGCAATTGGTAATGACAATTCCCACATTAGATCACAAACACTAAGTGGAAAACTTGGATCATTGTCCCTCAATTCTGATTGAGTCCTTTGGGACCCACCAAAGAATGGTTGATGCAATATCAACCCACTGATCACCAAAGGCTCAAGTTTATCAGTTTCCACGGATGCACGTAACCCTGCATGGTAGGCTATGTTACCACCAGAACTAACACCCATAATAAACGTGTTAGATAAATCAGCATAATCTCTTAGCCAATCATCTTGGGTGGTTTTGATCCAGTGTAACGCTTCCATAGCATCATCATAAGCCGCCGGCAGACGGTGTTCTGGGGCGAGGCGGTACTCGACGGATACGATGATGACGTGGAGGTCAACTGCCATGTTGGCACAAAAATCATGGAAATTTGATGAGGCTGCACTGAAAAGTATGAACCCTCCTCCATGGAAGTAAACTATGAGAGGCAGTTTAGTGGAGGAGTTATGATCAAGTGCTTCTCTGGGTAGGAATATTCTGACCCAGGTGTTGTTTGATTGGTTTAGAGGGATGTCTTTGGAGAGAACTGGAGTGGGGTGGCTAGGATCAGGTGTGGGTGGAGTGTTCGGTATTTCTCGGAGGCGTGTAAGGGTGCCGTCGGCATTGAGGGCGATTTGGAGGTTTTGGTAGGGATCAACGGTGGGATTTGAGGGAGCTGTTTGACTTGACATGGCGAACTCTCTAGCTTTGTGATGAGCTTTCTGCTCAAATTGTTTGTAAGAATTAGGAAAAGCTTGAAGCTTCAACAATGGAGAGAAAGCGTAAAACAGAGAGAAAAGTTAGGAAGAGAACTCTCTGAATTGGTTATTCAAGCTTCATTAGTTTCATGCACGTACATCTCAATATATAGTATACAAAAGCTTCTAGAAGAATACTATCTAACAAACTCTAGAAACTCTATAACAGAAAATGAAAGCTGTACAGAAAAATATCTCCACTCTACACAAAAATATCTGATGCTCAATCTTATTGAAAACAGAGGAAGTCAAGCCCATGCTCAATGAGGAAGAACAGCTGTATAAAACGACACCGTGTGTTGCCTTGAATAAGCTATAAGGTACAAAGATGACCAATGTATTCGGTAGGTGATGCATCATGCATGACGAAGATAACGAAATATAGAATAGACAAATTTACTTTATATTGTGAGCGTTTGGATTCAACTTAATTCAGCGTTTTCAATTTACGTTTGCGTTTTGCTGAAGTTGAGACCCACGCACATGGGAGGAAACGCAAGGCTGCTGAGAAATGCAAGTTTTCAGCCGTACTATTTGACCAAGTCAATCGTGAACAGTACATTCGTGCATTGTTCACGAACCCACAAATTCTACTTTTCAGTAATTTTTTTTATTAAAAATGGGTTCCACGGTACTATTCATACATTTAAAAATCATTTTGCTACAATATTTTCAGTTTCAGGTTTCAGTTTCAGCAAAAATAAGCTAATTTTTGCTAAAACTGAAAATGCTGTAGCAAAATAATTTTTAAATGTGTGAATAGTGCCGTTGGACCCATTTTTAATAAAAAAGTTACTGAAAAGTGAAATTTGTGGGTCCATAAACAGTGCATGAATGCACTATTCACGATTGACTTTGTCAAATAATGCGGCTGGAACAAAAAAAAGAAAAGAAGAAGAAGTTAGAAAACGCAAACGCAGCTACTTATAATTCGAATCCAAACACATACATAATACTACTCGCTAACCCGTGCTATGCATGGAAATCTACATATTTTGAGATAGACTAAAATAATTTTGTAAATTTTAAATTGATTAAGAAACTATACCATTATATGATTAATTTGCTCTTGTATGACTACAATTTGTGTTACAATTTGATAAAAAAGTCAGTGCTTGAACATGTAATGGCTTATAAAAAATTTGTTAGATGATTTTAGATACTGCAAAAAAATAACTCAAAAATTAAAATATTAAAACTTCTAAAAGACCAAAAAATATTAAAGAATCAAATGATTCATTGCTTAGAAATTATTAAAACAATAGAGAAATATAAGAAAAAGATGAGTTACATTCAAAAGAATAATTCATGACTATGGCTATTAAAAGGAATCAAAAGATTTAAAGCCTACAAATTATAGATAATACACACACACACACACACACACATATATGACTATACAACAAAGAAATATAAAAGAAAGATGTGTTACCATAAAAAAAAATAATTAAAATGTTAAAATTTTTGAAAGACCAAAAAATATTAAAAAATCATAAGATTTACTTCCTATAAATTTTTTAAACAAAAAAAAATGTATATGGTTACACAATAGAGAAATATAAAAGAAAAATTGATTACCTTCAAAAGAATAATACATGGTATAATCAATAAAATACGCTAAACATGTTCAAATATTGCAAAAACTAAAAATTCAAATGTTAAAACTTTCAAAATACCAAAAAATATATATAATAAAAGAATAAGTTATTGAAACAATTCAAAAAATATATGACCATTCAAAAGAGAAATATAAAAAAAGAAAAAAGTACACAAACCCATAAAGCAATTAGTTTTAAATTATAACGGGTCTAAAATTTAAATGATGAAAAAAATTATATACAGTCACAGGCATAGGGTTTGATGGTTCATGTACGAAAATCACTTTTAAAAAAATACATAAAAAACGATAAAATAAATATTTTTTTTAACAAAGTAGTGGAGAAGAAAATAACAGAAGAAGAGCTTATACCTTTACTTGGCTATAAACAAATATATTGAGGTTTGCACTGCTTTTATAGTGTTCATGATTAACCTAACAAAAAATCCTAATTTTACTTGTATTATAACTCTGAAAAAAAAAAATCAGAATTTTTTTTTTTTTTAAATAATGCTGGCATGGAAATTCGTGGAGCTTAGCAAAAGATTTGAGGAGGGGACTCTCTCTTTCTCTCTTTTTCTTAATCTAGCATGAGTTTTTTTTTTTTTTTTTTTAATAATTTTTTTTATGAGTCCTATTTCAAAGTGACTCTCCTTTTTTCTTTTTTCTTTTTTTAGTCCTATTAGAATTTTTGTTTAGATATAGATTATCAACGTTTGAGTTTGAGTTTAAGTTGGACTTATTAGAAAGATAGAGTTTCACTCTTTATTAAGTTTTGATTAAAAAAAATAATTTTGTTTAAAAAAAAATGATAATGATGAGTTTGAGTTTAAGTTGGACTTGTTAAGTTAAATAAAATAATAATTTTATTTAAATATTGTGTTGATATGGAAAATTGTGGGAGTTTCAGAGGCTTTAGTTATATATATATATATATATATATATATATATAGAGAGAGAGAGAGAGAGAGAGAGAGAGAGAGAGAGAGAGAGAGAGAGAGAGAGAGAGAGAGAGAGAGAGAGAGAGAGAGATTCATTGCTTATTAAGTTTTGATTAAACAAAAATAATTTTTTAAAAAATGATAATGATGAGTTTAAATTTAAGTTGGACTTATTAAGTTAAATAAAATAATAATTTTATAAATATTGTGCTAACGTGAAAAATTGGTAATAATGAGTTTGAGTTTAAGTTGGACTTGTTTAGTTAAACAAAATAATATTGTGCTGACATGGAAAACTGTAGGAGCTTTAGAGATTTCGGTTTATATATATATATATATATAAATGATAATGATGAGTTTGAGTTTAAGTTAGACTTGTTATGTTAAATAAAATAATAATTTTATTTAAATATTATGCTGATGTGGAAAATTGTGGGAGTTTCAGAGGATTCAGTTATATATATATATATATATATATATATATATATATATATATATATATATATATATATATATATATATATATATATATAAAGAGAGAGAGAGAGAGAGAGAGAGAGAGAGAGAGAGAGAGAGAGAGAGAGAGAGAGAGAGATTCATTGCTTATTAAGTTTTGACTAAACAAAAATAATTTTGTTCAAAAAAAATGATGATGATGAGTTTGAATTTAAGTTAGACTTGTTAAGTTAAATAAAATAATAATTTTATAAATATTGTGCTAACGTGAAAAATTGATAATGATGAGTTTGAATTTAAGTTGGACTTGTTTAGTTAAATAAAATAATATTGTGCTGACGTTGAAAATTATGGGAGTTTCAAAGGTTTTGGTTATATATATATATATATATATATATATATGAGAAATGATATGTCTACAACATTTCTACAACATTTTTATAACAAATCCTAAGTGGCAGGTTGTTACTAGTTGTTATTATTGGGGCAAAAAAGTAATCTTAGTGTTAGTTTCAAATTTGAACCAATATAACTAATCACCTGTGATTTGTTGTAAAAATGTTGTAGACGTAGCATCTCTCATATATATATATATATATATATATATATTGTGCTGATGTGGAAAATTATGAGAGTTTTAGAGATTTCGGTTATATATATATATATATATATATATATATATAAATATATATAAATAAAGAGAGAGAGAGAGAGAGAGAGAGAGAGAGAGAGAGAGAGAGAGAGAGAGAGAGAGGACTAACCAAGAAGTGGAAATGCCAATAGATTGTTGTGTATAGCGGTTGGCGGCATTGATCGATGTGATTGGAGTGAAGCGGTGAACAGAAGAATGAAGTTATATTTTCTCCTAGTCCTAACTGAGTGAGAGAATTGGTAATTTAAGGTTTTTTTTTATTGGCATTTGTGTTGTTTAGAGCGGATTTTGATTTGTTAAATGATAGTATTTTTTGTTTGTCTACTGGTTATTTTTATTATTCAGATCTATGATTTGTTTAGATGGGTATTTTTATTTGTTTGAAGTTATTATTATTATTATTATTATTATTATTATTCTTGAGACAATTGGCCAATTGGGCAAAAGGGTAGGTCATGCAATTTGTCTATTTTTCCTTTTCGATTTCAAGGGTCAATTTGTAATTTTCTTTGGGAAGGGGGGCCAAGAATATAAAATTTGAGGTGTAATGTTTAAACTTTTTGTGTACATATATATAGAAGTGAAATTTTTAAAAAAGTTGAGGGGAGCCATGGCCCGCCAGCCTCGATGTGGTTCTCTTCTTGACTACAATAATCAGCCCTTAAACTTTTTCCTTTCCAGATCTGTATTGCTCAATTGATAAGACTCATAAGAGTATCGTAAACATCATCAAGCCTTTCTTGACAACACCGTCTTTAAATTATCCTCTAAATTCTTTGAGCAAATGGGCATGTGAAGAAGAGATTAATTTAGCTTTTAATCTTCCTATATATCTCTTTCATGATAAAGATTTTGTATTCATAATTTTTTGTACCAAAAATGAAATCTCGGTTTGGCAAGTCCTCTTGGCCGTTGCCATTGAACTTATCAATAGCCTATAAAACTCAATCTTTATGACTAAATTGAGCCAAATGTAAAGGGTTGTTGTTATTCGAAATAAAATATTGTGTCTGCTTAGAAATCTTCCGTGCTTTGCTACTTCTTAGCTTGGTGGTTAGTTGGTCCATCATTTTTTAAACTTTAAGAACAAAAGATAGTATAAGATATATCGGGTATGTAATGAGAGAGAGAATTAAAGGAAACATGAAATATCGTTCATAGATGAAATGATACTTCCACTACCCCAAAAAAAAGAAAAAGGTCTATAATGTGATTTAAAAATGCGGGTATAAGTCTTAAAAACGAGAATATAGGTCTATTTAAACTATACTTACTTTTTCTATAGCGGCATTAATATATATTAGATTTAAGATATGAATTAATAGCAACAAGTTAAGGTAGTGCTCTATTTCAATATATTGAAAATTGAAACCAAAAATAACGAAAAACAAGTAAATTTAGAAATTTTACTATATGATTTTTCTAAAGTAAAGCAGACCCATTATTTTTTCTAGACAACCAAGGAAGGTAGCATGAAATTCTTTAAGACCGCATGCAGTGCCTTAGCCCTAGACAGGTCTTGAAGATCTACACCGTGGTGACCACCCTCGTCAAACTAACTCGCCACAACTAGACCCTTCTCTTCCATCATCTTAACCAGCTCAATCTGACGGTCAATCAGTGGGTCTCCTTTGCAATCAATCACCAGGACCCTCCATTCAAGCAATCTAATCTTCTCCAACCTCTGAGATCCACCATCCGCCGCTGGATTGCAGTACTCATGATCACGGTCAACGCCAATTGGCAACGACAACTCCCACATAAGGTCATTCACAAACAATGGCAACACAGGGTCATTGACCAGTCTTAGCTCTGATTCAGTCCTCTGGGTCCCACCAAAAAATGGTTGGTGCAATATTAGCCCTTTGATTGTTATCAAAGGCTGAAGATTTTCAACTTCAGAAGCTACACGTAATCCTGCATGGTAGGCCACGTTGCAGCATCATCGTAAGCTGCAGGCAAACGATTCTCAGGAGCAAGACGATAGTCAACTGATACGATGATAGCATTAACATCAATGGCTATGTTTGAGCAAAAGTCATGGAACATTGTTGAGGATGCACTGTAAAGAACGAACCCTCCACCATGGAAGTACACTATGAGAGGCAATTTGGAAGAAGAGGGTACACTATGAGAGGCAATTTGGAAGAAGAGGGCTTATCGAGTGCTTGTTTGGGTATGAATATTCTGACCCAGGTTTTGTTTGATTGGTTTAGAGGGATGTCTTTAGAGAGAACTGGAGTGGGGTGATCGGGATTCGGTGAGGCTGGGGTGTTTGGGATTTTGCGGTGGCGTGTGATGGTGCCGTCAAAGTTGTTGACTATTTGGAGGTATTGGTAGGGATCAGTGGTGGGGTTTGATGGAAGTGTTTAACCTGACATTTTGGACTCCTTTTGATGAGTTGAGATTGGATCTGATAGGGAGTGTAGCAAATAAATTTGCTTATAATTGAGGATGGTACGTTTTCCTAAATCAGATGTGGTAGGAATATGTGATGATTACATTTGATTTGATTTGCTTAGAGGAAACTTCTAGCCTGTTTGGAAATTTAGAGAGGGAGGGGAGTACAAGGGAGGAGAGTAGTGGGGAATGGTTATCTTCTACCTTATTTGGATGTTTTTAAAATTAGTAAGGAGAGGAGAGGAAATGATTTAAATAGAAAAATTTACCCCTATTTAAAAATGGACTTGCAACATTAGTCTATGATTAATTTGTTAGTTAGAAATGGTAAATTGGGGAATTTATTTAGTCAATAATTTATCTACTCTACTCTCCCTCCAAATCTTTTTAATTTAGGAAAATTAAAAATGAGGGGTTAGAGGTAGTTGAAACCCTTCCAAACCCTTCCTCCTCCTTCCTTAAAAAACTTCAAAATAAGGTAATTAAATTACTCTCCCTCCCTCTACTCTACTCCCCCTCCTTTTTTAAACATCCAAACAGGCCATTCGAGTTCCTTCAATCCAAGCAAGGCTGAGCATGGACCTGGGCCAAACACTCAGATCCATTTTAGAACTCAAATCCAACCCGATCTGCCCAAAACAATATTATAAGGAAATAATCCAAAGTCCAAAACAAGCTACCACCAAAAAACAAAAACAAAAAATGTTAGAGATATATTAGCCCATTAACATAGGCTCAAACCTAATTCTACTTTGTGTATAAGCCAAGTCTCTTACTTGTACTAGAAGTCTATTAGTCTAGGGTTTAGTCTACTATATATATATACATGTTATGATTCATTGTAACACAGGATTTGTACTACACTATAATATATTATTGATGTAGCCCTTTAGGGTTTCCTCCGCGGATATATGTCGTTAGGCTGAACCACGTAACTCTCGTTTGTTATTGTGTTCTATATTTTATGCTTTCGCTTCTGCATCCAAACTAGCATATTCAACATAGTGTATCAATACTAATATTTAACATGGTATCAGAGCCACCTTCCTGTGGCTATGGTTTTCTGTCCTTACGGTATATTTAAGAGCAATCTTTGTCTTCCTCGGTGTTTTTTCGTTGTGTTCATCTTCTTTGGCTTCCTACTACTACCGTCAAAACTCTTCGGTATAGTTAAGCCACCATTAGAAGTCACATCAACACTACAAGACCATTGCCTTCCTCAAACTACCGTAACAGAGCCAAACTTCATTCAAGGGATCTTCTCAACCTTATCAAATATCAAGATTTCATCAAACTTTCATCTTGAGTTTGAGAGGGAGTGTTAGAGATATATTAGTCCATTAGCATAGGCCAAAACCTAATTCTACTTTGTGTGCAAGCCAAGTCTCCTACTTGTACTAGAAGTCTATTAGTCTAGGGTTTAGTTTACTATATATACACATGTTATGATTCATTATAACACATAATTTGTACTACACTATAATATATTATTGATGTAACCCTTTAGGATTTCCTTCGTGGATGTAGGCCGTTAGGCTGAACCACGTAACCCTTGCGTATTATTGTATTCTATATTTTATACTTTCGCTTTTATATTCATACTAGCATATTCAACATAATGTATAAATGTTAATATTTAACAAAAAAGAAGAAGAAGAAGAAGAAGAGGAAGAAGAAGACCTAACCCAGCCTTATCACCTAATCATAGACCTGAATATTCAGGTTTTTCCCTGGTAAACCCTATTTTATTGGTTCAGGTTGCAATGGCTATTAACTTGACCAAATATCATCCATGGAAATTAAAAGAGAAATAGTTAGAAATTATTAAAAAGAAAAGGGAAAGAATAGTCAATAATTAAGAAGGTTGGCAATAAATTGATAACCAAAACAAAATTGGCAACCTCAACTTACATCCACTCTTCCTATTAAACTAGATTATTTCATCAAATTTTAAACTGTATTCGAGATAAAGCTAGACCCATAACAACAAAATAGTTTGAAAAAGACCAAAAAGGCATCTACTTGAATGAATTTTTATTTTTTATGACATGTGATATTCATACTCATGATTAACAATAAATAATTGACAACCGATTTCTCAAATGAGGAATTTTAGGCTTCCCTCCTACCGCTCTAGGGCCATCTATCTGGTTTAGATACAACCACAGGATGGCTCTTTCAGTTTGCTTAAAGTATAAATGTATAATACATGTCAGAGTAAAAAAAATGTATAATACAAGTTGCAATTCTTTTTTTCTTTTTGCGACGCGTTTTAGGACAAATCAACAACAAAGGGCGGGCGGCTACAACCTACAACCTTGTTGCCTTGACTTTATTTTTTGAGAAGAAAATAAACACTATGTCTGATTTGAAGATAAAATAGCAGCTTTTTACGGTCTAAAGATTAGGATAAGATAAACCTCTTGATAGCTTTTGTTTATAAGTCAAAAATAAATGTCTCTATAAAGATTAGAGCTAGTAGGAGTATTATAAAGTATAAACACAGCCCAACCGACTCATAATTGTTGTGGACTTGAGGCTGAATTTTTCTATTCCAGCTTACCTGTAAGCTTTTACAATACACAGAATAAGAGAACACTCATAAGAAACTTAATTTTAGTTTGCTTATTAAATAAAAAATCTATTCATAGAAAATAAAAGAAAACAACATAAGTTCCAAGTGGAATCGCAGAAACGGGAAACCATCCTAGCAGCATTTTTCTAGGAAATGCCTTAGGAACACAAACAGTGCATTAGCTTTCGTGGCATCCATTCACTACAAAAAACACGGCTATAGTTAACCTTAAAACGCAGCTATAGGTCGAGCCAAATAATTTTTTAAAAATCTTTAGCTGCGTTTTTGCTTCCTAAAAACGCGGCTATAGGTAACACCGCAAATTTTTTTTTTTCTTAAGCTTCGCACGTATGGACCTTTTTTGAGGGGGACCTATAGCCGCATTTTAAAACTCAAAAAACGCAGCAACAGGATAGCTGTAGCTGCGTTTCTTAAAAACATGGCTATAGGTCATCTCTAAAAAAATTTATAAGGCTGGACCTATAGCCGTGTTTTTGAAAAAACGCGGCTATAGGTAACACCCAAAAAATTCTGAAGTTGCCCAGGTACACTTCCTTTTTAGGGGGACCTATAGCCGCGTTTCTTAAAAACGCGGCTATAGGTCACCTCTAAAAAATTTATATAGCTGGACCTATAGGTAACACCCAAAAAAATTCTGAAGCTTCGTGCCTTTTAAAGGGGACCTATAGCCGCGTTTTTGGTAACACCCAAAAAAATTCTGAAGCTTCGTGTGTTTTGAAGGGGACCTATAGCCGCGTTTTTTAAAAACGCGGCTATAGGTAACACCAACCAAAAATATTGAAGCTTCCCAGGTATACTTCCTTTTTAGGGGGACCTATAGCCGCGCTTTTCAAAAACGCGGCTATAGCTAACCTGTTGCTGCGTTTTTGCTTTTTTAAAATGCGGCTATAGGTAACACCCAAAAAAAAAATTTCTCCTGAAGCTTCCTACATACACTCCCTTTCCCACATACTCATCTTTTCTTTTCTTTTTTCTTTCTTCATTCTTCAGGTACTTCTTTCTTTCTTTTTTCTTTCTTCCTTCTTCACATCTATCTGGGTAACTCTTTTTTCTTTTTCTTTCTTCCTTCTTCACATCTAGGTAAGCCTTTTCTCTTTTCTCTTCTTCATTTTTTTTTTTTTTTCCTTTTTTCTTTCTTCCTTCTTCACATATGGGTAACTTTCTTTTTCTTTTTCTTTTTCTTTCTTCCTTCTTCACACCGCAAATACAAGCAACACTAAAACGTGGCTAGGGTTTGCCTTTTATACTTAGGACAAATAAGAAACCCTAAAAACGTTTTAAAACAAATAGGGCTGAGTTGGACGAATCTGCAGAAAAGCTTTCTGCCCGAACTTCGATCGGTCGAGCCTATTGCTCGATCGATCGAGCCAGGCCGAAAGGCACAAAGCTTCCTTGCTTTAACTCGATTCCAACTTTACATTGACACACAACTTTGAGCTAGCTTTAAACACTTCTAAACACATTGTTTTGATCATGATTTGCCAACAATACACATTAGAGTTCTAAATACATAAAATCCTAAACTTTAAAACCTAACAAACTCCCCCTTTGGCAATCCGTGACAAAACACAACTTAGAAGCTCAAAGTTTACAAATTAAAAAGCCCTTTACAAAATAATGCTCATAAACCAAATTCAATCCTAACTACTATCCATCAGTTGCAAGTGTAGACAGCAGCTCAATTGAATCAACCTGTATATTTCCTAAAACACTAAACAAAATGCATAACCGCATGTGTGGAAATAATACAAGTAAACAAAATAACTTCTTGATTTCAAACAACACATAAATAAAGACATATAAATCAATAAGCAGTTTGAAACAAGAAACAAATAAAGTACCAATCAAACATAAAACTCCCCCTAACAAGAATATCCCATCAAAAACAAGGTAAGAGCTAAAAATGCATAAGTACAAAGTGAAGCACCTAGATACAATCTAAAACTCCACAAGCTCCAACTAAAAACAAATAAACTCCCCCTGAAAATAAAAACCCTACAAAGTACTCCAAAGTACCCCAAAGTACTCCCCCTTTTTGTGACGGAATACCAAAGGGCAAACAAGCCATCCATCATCAAAAGGGAGGTGGTCTAAATTGCGCCAAATCCGCACGCAAGGCATGAATCTCATCAAGCACGTCCACCAAAATCTGTCCTTAAGTCGCTTGAACAGTTAAGACATGATCCAACGTGCGACGAATGTCTGAATCATCCGAAGCAGTCGGTGGAGGAACATCAGCATCAGTAGCGGTACCTGAAGTCTCAGCAGCAGCAGTACCTGTAGAAGAGGGAGGAGGGGGAACACCACTAGATGACGCACCTCTAGGACGGGAAGGAGCAACTCTCAATTGAGCAGCCTTCTGACGAAGAAAGGTGGCACCTATGGGAGCAATCACATGAACAGGCTCACCAGACGGAAAACCATCTAGACCTAAGTAAAGCAAAATCCTATGTATGAAAACAAGATGAATCAGTGCATGCCCTACGGCAGAACTCCTATGAACCTCGTTCAAAGAACGAAGGAACAAGTGAGGAAAACTGATAGACGCTTTAGAAACAAAAGCGTACAAAAACACACATCGCTCTAAAGGGATGGTGTGGAAGTGAGAGGTAGGCCACAAGGAATGACACGCAATCCGAAAGAGGAGATAGGCAGTCTCGTTAAGCTCAGCGGATGTGATCCGAGGATCAGAACCCCACTGGATAGATGACCCAGTGATGTAAGACATGCCCTACGGCACCCTAAGAGCTTTAGCTACTACCCGAGGGGTAATAGTGAACTCTATACCTCGTATCCAACTCCTAACTAGGGTGTTGGAATCATAGATGTGGCAAGAGAGATTCGAATAGAACTCTCTAATCAGGGCGGTTGGAGGTGGATGATCTATCTCTAAGAGAGGCAACCAACCTCTAGACTCAAAATTGACCCTAATGGCCGGATCAAGCTCATCTAACACAACAGCTCGCTCAGACCAGATCTTACGCCTACAGTTCAAAGTGTCATAGGCTTCTCTACACTTATCATTCTTAAACAGCTCAACTCTAGTGGGAGACTCAGAGAAAGTGGAAGTGGTCCTATGAGCTCTAGTTTTCCTAGGCATGATGCTAAGATAAGAATCAAAACACAGAGCGAAAGAATAAAAAACAAAACCAAGGGCAGACTGCAAGTTAGCACAAAAACAAAAATATAGAATAAACATCTATATGATGCATGAACAAGTTTAAATGTCATGATGCATGTTCTAATGCAACGAATTAAGCCCAAAAGGTTCAAATTACAAAATTGGCTTAAACATTAAGAGTTTTAACATAAAAAACCCAAATTTGAAAAACCAGTTGATCAATTTGAAAAATATTGACAAATTGATCATTACACATGATATAATAACAAAAATAATGACCAAATACATCAATTTGATAAGCCAATTTCATTAGTTTAAGCCAATTTGACAAAATCCCCAATTCGGATCAAATTCAAAACCCTAGAATTTTCAATTTTTCAAAAACCACAAAATCGATCAAATTAAACTATAGAGAACATCATTATAGCATCATAGCACAAAAACCTATTGATCAATTTCACAAGAATAGGTTTGAATCATCAAAAACCCCAATATGATGAAAGTTCCGAAAATACCCATGTTAGTGCATGAAAAATGCATGAAAACAAGAAATAAACTTGAAAAAGAAGGGCAAAAGGGACTTACCGGCCTCCAAGGACAAAAAACTTGCAAAAATCTTGAAGGAAAACGACAAAAATTTGAATGGTGGAGCCTAAAGCCAATGCGGAGAGAGAAAGAAGAAAAGAACTATTTGAAAAGAACTTTGAAAAAGTCCAAATCTGTCTTTTTAAAAAAGCTGATTCACGCGTTTCGATCGATCGAAAATCATCTTCGATCGGTCGAAACAGACAGAGACTTCTTCTCTTAAATTTTAAAAATTTTGATCGATCGAAAAACAGAATGGACCGATCGAATTAGGCAGAGGCTCACCATATTTTTCAGGAAAAACACAATTTTTGAAAAACAACATGATTTAACTCAAAGCATTGAAATTTAAGAACAAAAATGCTTGAGTATGAGATGATATGATTTTCAAATCAAGAATATTAAGCCCAAAATTCCAAAAAACAAAATTTCTTGCAATCTCCACAAAATTTTCAAGCAACAAATTAAGTTTGCACATAATTCAAAGTATTTGCAATAACTTGGTTGGTCAGACCATAAACACACACAATAACATGTACAAAGTTTAGCAATGAGTAACTCATGTAGTGTGTGCAACTAGCAAAAACTTGAGATACATGTGAGGTGATATGTGAATAGCAATCAATCACAAAGTCTACAAAATTCATCACAAAGGATTTAAAAGAGACTATCACCTAAAGAGTTACATCATATAACTCCCACATCTCCTAGATCATAAGCTTGCAATCATGTAAGTTTCTTGAATTTATGCCTCATAATATACATTCCAATTTTAATTAAGTGATTTGGCATCAAGCCTAATAGTACACACCAATTTTAAGCATTTAGCTATTAAACCGAGGCTTCACCTTATGTTCTTTTTGTGCATGTGCTACACTTTCTCGAGCACAAAATCTTATGATATGCACTAAGGTGTTCATGATTGGCTAGTGAATAGTGGTGAGATGGTTATTTATGCCTTTCTCTAAAAGTTCAAATCCAACATTTAAAAACATGTGACTTCAAGATTAAGACATGGTAATCAAAAACCATAAACATCTTTCCCACACAACATGCACTACAAATCTTCAACTAGTAGAGTGCAATAAATAAGCTCATCAAAGCTAAACAAGGTATAAAAGACATGTTATGTGAAAATAAATTGACCAACCTTGTTCTCAAAAACCAAGAAGAATAGTGCAAAACAAAATGTGTTTCCTTTTTCTTCCTTTTTTTTTTTTTTTAATATATTAATAAAAAACAAACACCTAGAATGAAATGCATGAATGTTATGCTATGCAAATCCTAGAAACAAAAAAAAAAAAAAAAAAAAAAAAAAAAAAAAAAAAACAAAGAACAATGGTCACAAAGGGTAGAGCAATGTAGCGCAAGGACCATGTCAGAAAGACTCAGTTAGGTCGAGTCTTTTGCATCCAAAAACTTTTAGATACCCCACGAGCATTGGAGTTCCTATTCACTTGAGAATGATTACCAACTCCAGAATTTGAATAAAGATTTAAAGCCTTTACCAAATCACCAATAAGTACCATAGGATCAAGTACTTGAGGCACAGGTACTTTTGGTTTGTTTGCTCTCTTAGCAGCTTGCAGCTTGTAGCAATTTGGACGGATGTGTCCAGTCTTTCCACAAAAGTGACATACCCATGCAGGCTTATCATGTGTCTTGTCCTTAGATAGGGTAGGCTTCTTAGGCTTAGATTCTTTCAGATCAACCCAAATCTTCCTAGATGATGAACCTTCTATGGGTTTAGCTACCTCACTCACAGAGGGTTTGACAATTTCACTCACTATCTCACTCATCGAAGGTTCAGAAGAAGAAGATGAAGGAACAAATTTAATGGAATGGGGAGCGGACACAGAGATGCTATCAACATAACCTAATCCAATTTTGTCAGAAGATGACTTTTGAACACTCAACATTTGATCAAGTTTAGAATTAGCAGTTCTAGCAACAGATAAATCAAGTTCCAAAGATTTAACTTTATCAAGCAAAAGCATGTTTTCAGTTTTCACATTGTTCAAAAGATCATTAGCATCAAACAATTTAACAAGCAAATTTTTCTTTTCAAGCTCAAGAGATTTAATTTTCTTCAGGCCAAGTTCAACATTCATAGCATCCTTTGCAGCAACTTTGCAAAGTTTGTTATAGGCCTCTTAAAGATCTGCATCTTCAGAGAGTTCCCCATCAGAAGGGTTCTCTTCAACAGATATGCTCTCATCAACTACAGCAGTAGCAGTGAAAGCAATGAAGTTTCCATCCTTATCACAATCAGACTCATGATCAGAAACTTCACCATCACTAAGGGTTACAGCCATAGCCTTACCCTTAGACTTCAAATAGGTTGGACATTCAGACTTCATGTGTCCATACCCTTGACATCCAAAACACTGAGAGCCCAAGGAATTGTTGGAAGATTGACCTACTCTTTCTCTAGGCTTATCATTGTTGTTAACTTTAGTGGGATCATGCTTCCTAAAATTTCTAGGTTCAGCAGTGTTTGTGCCTCTTGCCTTTCTATTGTTATTTCTGAGAAAGTTTCTAAAGTTCTTGGCAAGATAGGCAATCTCTGTAGCAGAGAGCTCATCATCAAATCCACCACCTTCAACATCATCAACTGACTTAAGAGCCATTGATTTGGATTTGGTAGTTTTGGGTAGATCCAACTCATAGGATTGAAGAGATCCTACAAGTTCATCAACAGGGATGGAGTCCACATCCTTGCTTTCAGTAATGGCAGTCACTTTGGGTCTAAAGTCTTCAGTCAAAGATCTAAGAATCTTCCTAACAATTTTAGGTTGATCATATATTTCACCCAAATTATAAGCAGAATTAACAATATCATTCAGTTTAGCATATAATTCATCAAAAGATTCATTATCAGACATCTTAATGCTTTCAAATTTGGAAGTTAATTACTGCAATTTATTAATTTTGACAGCCTTTGTGCCTTCATGCACAGTTTGGAGGATATTCCAAACAGTATGAGCAACCTCAACATTTGGGATTCTCTTAAATTCCTCCATAGAAACAGCATTAAAGATTGCATTCATAGCCTTGCTATTAAACGCAGCTGCTTCTTTTTGAGAAGTTTGCCACTCACTAACAGGAGTAGTGGGCTTCTCCCATCCGTATTCAACGGAGTTCCACACCCTCTCATCAATGGATTTCAGGAATGCTTTCATCCTTACTTTCCAATAAGCATAATTATTCCCATCAAAGTGAGGAGGAATAACCAGAGAGTGTCCGTGTTCCCTGACAACAGGGGTCAAGGATCAGCCCAAAGATCAAAAGATCAAAAACAAAAGAGCTACCCGCTCTGATACCACTTGACAGTTTTTAGACCCCTTAAACAATTGATTAAACCTAGGTAATTAGCCAAGTTGTTACTTAGTCCAATTAAATAAGTCTAGGTTATCACAATAATAAAGATTAAATCATGCAAAACAGCGGAAAATAAATAACACACGATATGATCACCCAGGAAACCAAACCGGTAAAAACCTGGGGAGGATTTGACCTAGCTATCCTCAAGGTAAACCTGAATCCACTATCTTGAAAGAATCGAAATTCATACAAAGGACTTACAAGCACCCCCGCTCGACTTCCTAATGCTACCAACCAGTAGAACTTACTGACACGACCACGTGCAAGCTCCGAATCCACGGACTCCTTCTTTCTTGGATTCTCCACCAAATACAAGCACACCCGCTTGTGTTTTCTTTAAGCTTCAATGGCAGCAACTGAATTGATCATCAAGGCGTAGATAAATCTTCTCCTTGAAAACCCTAAGTTTGTGTAAAGGAAAGTTCCTCTAGATCTCACAAGAGATTTACACAAACCACAAATATGAGCAACACTAAAATGTGGCTAGGGTTTGCCTTTTATACTTAGGACAAATAAGAAGCCCTAAAAACGTTTTAAAACAAATAGGGCTGAGTTGGACGAATTTGCAGAAAAGCTTTCTGCCCGAGCTTCGATTGGTCGAGCCTATTGCTCGATCGATCGAGCCAGGCTGAAAGGCACAAAGCCTCCTTGCTTTAACTCGATTCCAACTTTACATTGACACACAACTTTGAGCTAGCTTTAAACACTTCTAAACACATTGTTTTGATCATGGTTTGCCAACAATACACATTAGAGTTCTAAATACATAAAATCCTAAACTTTAGAACCTAACAGTGTGGATGGTAGGTTTGATAAAGCATGGATGGTAGGTTTGACAAAGCATTCTAATATGGATTTCACAAATTATGAAAGAAGGAGAATTATTGGTAATGGGGGAGAGAATTGATTAGAATAATAAGTAGTGTTTTTACTTTATATCTGATGATGCTGAAAAATCACCAATGAGCCACATAGTCCTCATGTGCTCGAAACAATACCTGCACAATAAAAAAAGAGAAGACCTCATAGAGAGCACCGGTGTGGTGCCGGCCAAATATCCTACGAAGGTCAAGTTAGAGCTTTGGACAACTCTAGAGTGCCAAAACTGTGATCAATTATGCGTACCTGTTTTCTTAGGGTCTTTGGGTTTTTATAATAGCGTAGAACCGAATTCCTTTACTTGCATCTCAAGTCTTTTCCTTATAGGGAAGATCTTCATTAATGTGCATATATTCAAGAATCCTCCCCATGTTAGAATTTCATTCATATTGGGACTCTATGGACTAGGGTTAATCGTGAGGCGCAAGTTGTTTCCATTTAGGGTTTCTTGGAGATCACATTATGATTAGTTGAGTGCCACGTGGCTTTTTGGTCCGTCCACCCTATGTTCGTTCACATGGGATCCGTCCACTATTAGCTCATTTGTAAAGCAATCTGTCCATCTAAGTGAATCCATCACCTTCAATTTTCTCCCTCTTCAATATCCCTCCCACACCCCCCCCCCCCAAAAAAAGGCCATAAAAAAAGAAGAATACACTGAATAAAAACTCTCTCTCTCTATATATATATATTAGAAATCCTAACTCAATTAGGATTCAAAAGTCTTCATCTAATAGATAATCTCAAATAATAATAATAATTATAATAATTTTTCAATTCATGTAAATGGCACCCATAATTCTAACTTGATAATTTCAGAGGGTCCTAGTTGTGAATGTTTCTCTCTAGTTGGTCTGTCTCTATAGGAAAAAGACTCGAGTTATTAGAAATACAAAAAATCGGATAATGAATTTATTTATTTTATTATAAATAAACAAATGACATTATGGGGTTACCAAGTAGACTTGGATTTGTATGTATATTCCAATGCGTATGTAACTCTTTCTATTCACGTAAAAAGGAAAAGAAAAAAAAAAGTAACTGTGTGTGAAGAGGAAAAAATCACAATGAAAATTGGTTTATCTCAATAATCAAATAGATATAAGTTATAACTCTCCAACTCATGCACATGTCTAACTCTTCCTAACTATGTACGTTGTTTTTTATTTTTTATTATTATTTTTTTAATCCAAAGAAAAAAAAAGTAACGGTGTATGATTATGAAGAGAAAAAAAATAGTAAAATATGAATTAATAATAAAATTATTAAAATTTGGATTGTAATCAAGTTAAGATTTTTATCAACTTAAAATTATAGAAGAAGAAGATAAGATCAATATATATATATATATATATATATATATATATATTTCTTAAAAATCTAAAAAAAAAAAAAAAAATTCAGCAATTTGGTGAACCCACTTGGCGCAATCATGGCTTAATCAAGAATCATGTATAAACTAAATAAAATAGGAAAACATTTTTGAATTTAAGTAAAATTAAATAATAAAATAGATAGAACAATTTGTCATCAAATTTATTAATAATTGATTCTCAAACCATACCCATATGAATTAGATAAAACTTAATAAATTTAGGTTAAACAAAAGACAAAAAAAATACACAAAACCTATTCAATTTGATGAAAGAAATTAGAGTGAACAAATATATAAAAAAAATTAGTGTAAAGAAATACATACCTAAAAAAGTCTAATGCCAGTCTAATTTGTGGAAGTATAAATTATAGGAAAAGAAGATAAGAACAAAATATTATCTTTTTTTTTTTTTTTTTTGAAAATCTAAAAAATATGAACTAATAATGCTAAAAATTTTAAGTTGATTTTAACATATATATAATGTTAAGTTAATTTTAGCGTATATATATGACATAATTTATGTTTTTTTTTTTTTTAGATTACAATATAATTTATGTGTTTTTTTTTGGGGAAAATCTAAAAAAATGTCAATAACATTGCTGTTTTTGATGTGTAGTAATATAATTTATGTAAAAAAAAGAAAAGAAAAAGGATTAGATGAAGAATTATATGTAACTTAAACAAAAGATAACAATTATAATTTTGTGTCTATGTATAAGGTGTTTTAAAAAAAATAAAAAATAAAATTAAAGGTTGATGTTAGTAGTTGTATGCACGTACTATGATTTTTTGTTTTGTTTTTTAAAAGTAATGTTGATATGAACAATTAGTGTGAAACCAAAATTCTAATCCATTAGAATGCTAAAACTCATAAATCATAAATGAAGTAGATCTCCTATTACAAATTAAATAAATCACTTAGAAATAATAGATAAATTAATAATAAAAGGATTTGATGAAGAATTTGGATTGTATTCAAATTGAAATTTTTATCAACTTAGAAATTATAGAAGAAGAAGATAGGAACAATATATATATATATATATATATATATATATATATATATATATATATATATATTTAAAAATCTAACAAAATATTTTCAATTTGGTGAAGCCACATGGCGCAATCAAGGCTTTTAAGCCAACTTTTATTATATAGTATATGATTTCCTCAAATTAAGTGATAATATTTAATAATTTTTTAATTTATGTAAAACTTTATTATTTAAACTTCAACAAATTTAAAATTTATTAAAACTAAAAGTCTGTTATAAAAAATTCTATGCTTTAATCCCAAACAACAACCCATGTTTTCTTTCTAAAAAAAACCGCATTTTGACTCAAACTAAAATTCTACTATCAATATTTTAAGAACAAATAATTAATAAATTATTTTTATTTATTTTTATGATACAATTCCTCAAATTAAGGGATAGTATTTAGCAATTTTTTAATTTAGACCAAACATATCATTTAAATTTCCACAATTTCAAATTATATTTAAACTAAAAGTCTATTATCAAAAATTCTAAACTTAAATCGCAGACAAAAACCCACATTTTTTTTTCTGAATATATAAACAACCTATTGACTTCTACTCTAACTAAAAGTCTATTATCAACATTTTAAAAACAACTAATTAGTAAATTAATTTATATTATTTGTTATGATATATTTCCTCAACTTAAGAGATAATATTTAACAAATATTTAATTTAAATAAAACTAAAAGTCTATCATCAAAATTTTCTAAACTTAAATACCACATAAATCACGAATCATATCATATCATATACTATATATAATAACAGTGGAAGCTTCAAGAATTTTTTTCAGGGTGATCCTTAAAAAGTATAAATTACACAATTTAATAAAAAGAGAAATTCATATATTAACAACAACAACAACAACAATAAAATACGCAAATACATAAAGAATTACAATTTCCTTCTACAAGTTTTCATATTATAATATCGTTGCATAATAGTTTCATTATCAATGTTACAAGATTATCTAAGTTAAAGTCAACACGAATTCGCTTAAAGATGAAGATGAATCTTGCACTGGAATTGAATCTTGCACAAAAGATGAATTTTAGTGATGTGGTTTTTTATCAAATAATTTTCCATAATACTAGCAAAATAATAAACAATAAGTTCATTTAAAATATTAATAAAATTATTAATTATTGTTATTTAGTTTTTTTTTTTTTTTTAACTGACCACCTAGCATACACCCCACTATTTAGTTTGCTCTGCACAATGTAAAGACTAAAAATACACTACATCAGTGCATCATTCATCCGACTCAACTCACTGCCTAACATAATTGTTTTTTTTTTTTTTTTTCTCGTCTTTTACAATGTCATGTTAAGTGTTCACTTACTTTTAAATGGACCACTACCCCAATTCAAATATTCAATGCCACGACCCCATCCACCCCCCACTTAAGGGACAAGAGCCAATCAACATATTCAACACAATTACATATTTTATATTTACATACACTTACACAAAAAGACAAGTTGAAAAGCCAATTTATATTGTCAAAAGATAAAAGCCTACCTAAGTCTAAGTCACAACACAAGTCAGTAGTCAGACTATTAGTATGAGATAGAGAAAAAAAGAGAGAAAGCGCCATTTAGAGCAAAGACAAGATAGAGAAAAAGAGAGAGAATTGAAATACTTTAATGTTGCCTGAGGTCAAGGGCAGACCGGGCGGCAGCACATTAAGGGCAAGGGCAGCAGCATGTTGCAAACTAAGGTTAAGGGCGGCGACATGTTGAAGGCTGAGGTTCTTATTTCCCGATCTTGTCGTCACCATCGTCTGCTTTGGCTTTTGCTATTATTGAGGACCTAAGATTCTTATTTCCCTTTAGGTTAGGAATTATTTTGGTTTAAAATTTGTTTGGGTATTTTGTTTATTGAAATTTAATTATTATTATATTTGTTGATTTAAAAATCTGTCTTGAGTAGTGGGTGAGGATTGATCTTGGGCTTTTTTCTCTAAGGTCTTTATTGGGCATTTAGGCTTGCTTTTATTATAATTTTTTTCTAGATTTGAGTTCAAAATTTTTTTTTTGGACCTTTTCATTTTGCTTGAAGGCCCTAATATATTGTTAAGTGGACCAAAGTTTAATTTTATTGGGCATTTAAAAAACTCAGGGTGGTCACAAATCTTTTTTTAAGGGTAAACAAAAAAAAAAAATTTATTATAGATAATATTTTTTTTCAGGTCAGGGTGGTCTTGTGACCACCCTGGCCTCAACGTGCCGCCACCCTTGTATAATAATATTTTGAAGATAACACATTTGTAGGGATAAAGGGCCTAGAAGGGGATATTGGGCCGTGGGCCGCATCCAAGGACATTAAGTTGTCCAAGGACAAGAAGACATTAACAAGAGCATACAACTTAGAAAGCTGTAAAAGAAGTCTGGTCGTAAAGGATTAGGAGTGAAGTCCGAGGAGAGACACCTTCTCAGCTAAGTAGAGCAGAGGTCAAAGACCCGACCTTTCATAAAGAACAACACACTAGACCGTCATACTGATGAGGATAAGCCTCAAAAGGGAATAAGACAAAGGAAAGCTGAGAAATATTTAGAAGAAAGCTGCTACCACTGCATTAAATGCTCTGTAGGTAACTCTCTAACCGCATTGATGTGGAGGTGATATTTGAACAGTAATCTTCAGCCTTACAGCTACCTACCAAGACTTTAGGAAGGTGCTGATGGGACAAAGATCAAAGTTAACAAATTGATCTACAACATGGAAGACTGAGATGAAAAGAAGTAGAAGAATATAAAGAAGAAAAACCCCATTACAAGGGGATCATCTGAGAATAAGGAGAAAAAAACACAATAGCCTTAAGAATAGTGGTTGTACTTAAGTTCAACAAAAATATATAAGAACTACTCTCCTCGGACTTTGCCAAGGAAGATTTTCTTTATGTAAACTTGTTCATTTTCATTTTCTAGCAACATCAAACCTATTGTGACTGTTATCTAACTTATTGAAGTTCAGTTTCTAACCTACTCTTTACAAATTCATTATATTGGGCTTTTTGGGCCTGGGTCCTTTTACTTTTTGGGCTTGGGAATCAAAACGTGTCCTTACAACATTTTTCGGTTATGTTTGTCTATTGTGCAAGAGAGTTAATACCGTACCGGAGACTGTTTCGATTTGATTAGGGGAACAAAATATTTCGGTACTAGTTAATACTAGTGTACCGTTTCAGGTTTATCGCTAAGTATTAAATATATATATTAGTTGTATATCCATTAATCAAACCCAATATAATTTGTTTACAATATTTAAAATTATCAACTCATATCTTATTTAATAATTTAAACTCTAGCTAAAATGTTAATTCATTATACTAATAATATAAAATATATAGTGCTCTCAGGAATATATATATATATATATATATATATATATATATATATATATATATATATATATATATATATATATATAATATCTAATATTTATAATAGAATTGATATTGATCTATTAAATAATAATACTAAAAGGAGAATGTTAACAAGTACCAGAGGATGCTTGTTAAGGTTTGCCAATGTGGGTCCCACATAAATAAATTTTTTTTGAGTAAATTAGAGAAAAAGCATGACATGACTTGTAAGAAAGAATTGGACAAATTTGCCTTCTTAATGTGGGACATGGCTAGCACTGGCAAGGGGCATTTTTTTCTTTGGACAAAATTGTCCTTTTAACACATTTCCCTTCTTTTTACTTTTTATTTCTCACAAAATCATATTTTACCAATATTTTACTCTCCACTTTCTTTCACTTTACCAATATCAAACTAAATTTCTTCCCCTTTACCAATATCAAAGAGAAGAAGAGATGAAGAAATGTCAATAAAGGATTGAGGAATAATTAAACAATGTACCACTAATTGTATTTTATTTGATTTATTGTTATATTTTAAAAAAAAGGTTAAAATTAATATGTTATTAATTTTTATTTTTGATACATGTATATTGTAGCACTAATGGATGGGGATGTAGTTGCAAAAGATTGCTTTGATTTAAATGAACAACTTCAAGAAGGTATTATAATTTTATTTTATTTGTGATTTACATTTCATTTATCATAGAATATGTTTAAACTCTTGTTTTTATATAGCACCAAACTTAATATGATGTTAATTTTTATTTTCCAATACATGTATTATAGCATCAATGGATGGGAATGTAGTTGCAAGTGAGAGTCACTACTTTATTCCAAAAATGTATTGTAATTTTATTTTATTTATAAATTTACATTTCATTTATCATAGAATATGATGTTTATATTTTAAACTCTTGTTTTAATATAGCACCAATGGATGACAATGTAGATGCAAGTGAGGCTTATCAATTTGTTCCAATGGATTATTTTGACTTAAATGAATTATCTCAAGAAGGTATTATTATGTTCATTTTATTTGTAATATATAATTCATATATTGTATAATATGATGTTGATTGTTTTTTTAATTTTTGTTTTAATATAGCACAAGTTGATGATGATTTGATTGCAAGTGAGGTTCATGGAAGTGTTTCAAAGAATTGTGTTGAATTAAATGAGCTTCCAAATGATGGAAAAAATAATAATACTTGAGTTTGAAGAACATGAAGATATAAACTCAATAGAAGGTGAGTTTGAGCCTTTTGTTGGTCAATATTTTCCTAGTGAAGAAGAATCTATCATTTTCTATAAAAATTATGCAAATCAATATGGTTTTACAATTCGATAAGGTCATACTGAGAAGGAAAAAAAAAGGAGAAATAGTAAGATGTGATTTCTTTTGTCATCGACAAGGTAAACAACCACTAAAAATAGTGGATCCATCTAAGGAGCAACGAAATAAGAAGTCTTTAAAATGTGTATGTAAAAGCTCATTTAAGTATTAATTTGCGAAAGTCATTTGATATTTTTCCTCGAGAATGGCATGTCACTAAGTTTGTTGTAGACCACAATCATGATTTGTTCTCCCCTTCAGAAGTGTGATTTCTTCCAGCCAATCGAGTTATCACTATAGATGATGAAAAATGCATTTTCTTATTGAAAGAAGCTAGACTTTCAATTAGAGAGGAAATGTATCATTTTGCGAAAGTCATTTGATATTTTTCCTCGAGAATGGCATGTCACTAAGTTTGTTGTAGACCACAATCATGATTTGTTCTCCTCTTCAGAAGTGCGATTTCTTCCTGTCAATCGAGTTATCACTATAGATGATGAAAAACGCATTTTCTTATTGAAAGAAGCTGGACTTTCAATTAGAGAGGAAATGCGTGTTATGGAACTTGAGAGGCATTTGAAACATAGACAACTTCCATTTTTTCAAAGGGATATTCGCAATCTTTATGTGAAAAATGAGGAGGAATAATGCAAAGAATAATTCCATGGATCTTCTACAATTTTGCAAAGTTGCTAAAGAAAAGAACTCTACATTCCAATATGCATATACAACCAATGAAGAAAATAGATTGGAGTATATTTTTTGGTCACCTACTCATTGTTTTGATTGGTACCGAAAAATGGAGATGTGGTTGTTTTTTATACTAATAAGGTGAATGCTTGTGATATGCCTTTTGGTATTTTTGTTGGTGTCAATAATTATGGAAATATAATTCTCTTTGGTTGTGCACTTCTACAAAATGAAACAGCAAGTGCATTTTGATGGTTAATGAAGATACATTCTTTATCTTATAAATTTATACAATTATTTTTTAACGTACATCCTTTAAAATATTTTCATGCTTTAGTAAATTTTTATTTGATTAGCAGACTTTTGCATGCTTAATGAAGAATCAACTCAAGGCAATTTTGACAAACCAAAATCCATGGATTAAAGAGGCAATATCAAAAGAATTGCCGGCTACAAAGTATGCCTTTTGTATATGGCATATTACCACTAAATTTAGTGGTTGGTTTACATCAATTCTTTGTAATCAATATTCAAATTGGTGCATGGAATTCTATAAGTTATACAAGTTATAGTCATGTGAAGATTTTGACAATCAATGGCTTCAAGTTATGACAAAATATGATGTGCTCTCTAAAAAAAATGTAATTGGTTTATATCAAATCAAGCACTTTTGGGTACCATGTTACCTTCGTGGGCATTTTTTTGGTGGAATGACAACAACCAGAAGATTGGAAAGTATAAATGCATTTATTAAACGGTTTGTTAGTTCTCACACAAACTTGATCTAACCCATCAAACAAGTAAGTCATTATTTACTATTGATTTCTTTTGTTGTATAAATTTTTTTTTTTTTTTTGGTTAATATTTGTAGTCTTCATTTGTCGTACAAAAGTTTTTAATTTATTTTACTATTTGTAATTTTAGGTTGATTTTGCCATTGAAGATATTGAGCAAACACAATCACATGATACAATGTTGGAGACATTTAGAGGTTCTTCTTTAAGATCAATGTCACTGTTAGAAGACCAAGCATATAATGTTTTGACGCCCTATGCTTTCAAGATTTTTCAAGAGGAATTTTGGAGAGCAACACAATATTTGGTGCTTCAAGAAAATGGTATTGAATTTGTGCTACAATATTATAAAGATGAAACTAGTCAAAGACACAAAGTATTGTGGGATGGTAAGATGACATATTGTAGTTGCAAGAATTTTGAATTTTGGGGTATACTTTGTCATCATGTACTTAGTGTATTCCTTCATAAAGATTGTTACCAAATTCTATCCTTGTATTTACCACCATGTTGGTGTCGTGAAGCATCATTAAGTGAAAAAGAATTGCTAGTGGTAGATGATGAAAATTTAGTGGACAAGGAAAATATGGTTGATTCTAATGTTAATGATATAATTGATGGAGATTGCTTCATTAATTGTCCTCCACTCTCAAAGACAAAAGGTCGCTCAAGGCAAAAATGAATGAAAGGTGGAAGAGAATTAGGAAAGAAAATGAAGTCTTGTGGCTTTTGCAAGCATGTTGGCTATAATTGTACTTCCTCAAATGGTGCGGAAAAAAGAAAAAAAAAATGTACTTCAAGTGAAATTGGATTGAATCCAATATTTTCTTTGAAATGTTAGACATAAACTCTTAAGCTTGTAAAATAAAAAAATTATGACAATATTGTGTTTGTTAATGTAAGGTCTCTGTTTGCAGCCCAAACCCAAAATATGAGGTATGTTGACCTAATGAGCCCAAGACAATAAATTTGTAAAGAGTGGGTTGAAGAACTGGGCCCTAATGAATTGGACAACGGCTAGTATAAGTTTAAAAGATAATTCGAATAAAACAACAAACACCAATATGAATAGATTTCCAATCCGAGGAGGTTAACGTTTATGTAAATCAATTGAAACTAAGTACAAGTATAGATTATATTACTACAGTATTCCTTCTAGAGTTTGTCTAATCCCCTTGTTTGTGAAAGGTCTCTCACATTATATAGTTCCTCATGGATCATCTTGATCCTCTACTTGTTGATCATCTGAGCTATTACTTGAGTACTTGTCCCGTAAGACACCTTCTTTAGCTTTCTGTGAGTTGCGATAGTCAAGACAGTACTGTTTAGAGGTCTTTTCCATATAAATGCGGTCAGAAAAGTAGCTACCATGCATTTAATGCGGTGGTAACAGTCTTTTCTTAGATATTTTGGATTCCTTTCTTTTTGCATGCTCATGCGGCATGGTCCCATTAGTGGAGCTTCCTGGAGGGTCATCCTAGTTGCTCGAATAGGTACTCAAGCTGCATTCACCATATCCGAGGAGGAGTTCCTCCTCGGACCACCTTTCACTCGTTCTATACTATGAAACTTCACATTAGAACCTCGGATAACTATTTGTTTATCCTCAGCATATTCAACGTCCTTAAACAAAGCTCAAGGCCCAATATATGATTTCTGGGCCCTTATCCCTACAGTTAATTTTGACAATATTATGTCATTGGACGATATTAATTTTGACAATATAATGCCTTTGTTAATTTTGATGCTTCTCTTTTTGTTTTGTTTTGTTTGTTTGTTTTTTTTTTTTTTTTTTTTTTTTTTTGTTTTTTTTTACATTTCCATTTTGACAATATTATGCTAGTGAATATTCACATTATCATTTTCAATATTATGTCATTGTACTAAAACACTTCTTTCTACCTTCTTTTTTATAATGAATTTACTTAAATTTTTATAAGGGGTTCAATAAATACTAATTTAAATTAAATATTCTTGAAGAAATTTAAATTATGCTTAAATTGCCCTTTATAAGGGATTCAAAGCTAAACTCTAATCCATTTTTATATTACATTGTTAGTCCCTAATATTTATATATCAATGCTTTAGTCCCTAAAGTATCAAGTGAATGTTATTGGTCTTTAAAGTATCAACTTTGACAACTTAATGTATTTGTTATCGTTTTAACTTTCTTTTTTGGTGTACCCATAGCATAAAAAATTCAATCAAAATTAATATTTTGATTTGGGTTGAGGAGTATTTTCAATTCTACCTACCATAATCAAGTTGAAAAAATATCTAACCCAACCTAGCTCACCTAGATCGGGTTGGAATTAAAAAAAAATTAATTGAGCATTCAAACAATACCAATACAAACAACACCGATACAAATAAGAGCAAATTTATAAACTAATAAGCCTGAGCCTACTACCAAACTAACACGGACTATTTTATTAATGCTTCAAAATTAGTAGGATATCATATAGCTCTATCCTAACTTGGTTGATAAACAAATGAATAGATAATAAAATTATATAATACATTTTTAAAATATAAATTAAATATTGTTGGGTTAAAATGAACTGACCCATTGCAAATTAATTAATTACTCAAGTTAATTAATTAGTCAAATTACATGCAATGACGTGGTAGCACAAACAAATCACCAAATAACTAAATGCAGCGGAAAATAAATTTGACACTGGTAATTTATTTACAAATAGGGAAAACCACCGAGGCAAAACCCTACTAGGTGAATTTAAAGCCACCACTCTCGAGAATCCATTATTATCAATCACAAGCGGTTACCAGTATGAGGAATCTTACCAAACCCTTTGGCCTATCCTGAAATACCAACCTACAGTCGAACTCTTACCCTAATACCCAATTGGACTTGTATTGTAGCGACAATCTCTCCGTTAAATGCACAAATCCCAGTACGTGACTAACACACCAACTTAAGGAAGATTGTTGGCTGCAAAGTTCTTCAGTTCATCAACAATGAAGATCAAGAAGCTCTTTGGTCACAAAACCCTTAGTGTAAAGACGCAGTAACTTTTACAAAGAGAATAACGAACTAGAGCAATTTTTGCCTCCAGTCACAATATGCATGTATATTCCTTTGCATCCCCATCATGACGGCTCTTAAAATAATCTATATATATATATATTTAGGGTTGTGAGAAAAAAAAACCCTACACAAATACTTAAGGATATGTGTGTAATCATATTTGAAAAGTCTGATTTCGTAATTCTCGACAGATACAGCTTGTGTCGAGCTTTTGTCGAGTTTTAATGTTAAATCTCGATAGAAGTCTTTCTGTCGAGATTGCTGTTGAGCTTTAATGAATAACACTTCCTCCACTTGTTTCTTGGTCAGACTTGTATAGTTTCAATACTTAACTTGAACACTTGTTTGTTGAAGTACTAAACTCATCCTAGATCTACCCAATTACAAGTAAAGTGTGTTTTGTCAAAAGATTAGCCAATTACATAAATATGTCCCAAACAAATATAGGTGGGCCGGGTTAGGCAAATTTACTGACTCACTAACCTCTAAAAATTGACCCAAACCGATAGGTTAGGTTGAATTGGATCGGTTTTGGCAAATCGATGACTTGGTTGCATACCCCTAGCCTCTTATAGCATAATAAATAAAGGGTAAAGAGTTGAAAAAGAAAATTTAAGATTTGAGTTTCCTCTAATGTGCTTGTGAATTTATGTTCTCTTATCCTTCCTTATTTGTTTGGTTACAAATCTTCATCTTCTTTTTTCATCTTTTAATTTCTAAATTGATCTTCCTATCTTTTTTTCATTAATGGTAGATAAAAAAATATTAATGTCACTAGTAAGTCTAGATGAGAACCAATAACAACTTATTGCATAAACTTTATCATGAAATAGTTATGAAAATATTGTGTAAATAGCACAATTTTTTTTCCTAAAGAAAAATAGCACTAATTTAAAAAGTTTGGAGATAAAATAAAGGCCAAGTTTAACTAAAAAACTGGTTGTAGTTTAAGACTACAACTTTACTCAGTAAAATAAATATTACTATATATTTTGAAAATCTAATCGTTGAATTGCATGTGCTACATGCTCTTAATACATATGCCAAATTTTGTGTCAATCAGGTATTATTTACTATATAATTTATAAGCTTATATATTATACATAATTTTTTTTTTTTGAGGAAATAAAGTGCATATATTATGCATAATTTAAAACCCCAAAAACTTGGAATTTAAAAAATTTATTGATGACATAACTTTTAATCTTTAATTTTCTATTTGCAACCCTGAAAGATATAAGAAGAAGTTGTAATCTAATGGTAGATTTGTCAAAATTTACCTCCAATAAAAAATATATTACAACCAATTTTGTAGCCTAAGGTTACAACCAATTTTTTAACTAAACTTTGTTCTACAATAAAATGTGACAATATTTTTTGTTTTTAGTTGTGGTCAATCCTAATCTAACATTTTATTAATTTATTTAATTTTATTTTCACATATAAAAGATTTGATAACTTAACTATTGTGAAAATTTTGTGAAAATTTATTGTATTGTAATACAATTTGTAATTTTTATTTTGTAAAATTCCTTCTTCCATGATAGACACATATCCCATCAAGTCACCTTTTACTTTAATTAATTTATTTTTACTTCTCTTTTTTTTTCTCAACCACACATTTTGTTTCACCCTCACACTTATCTTCTCCCATCGACCTGCTTCTTCTTTCTCATCTTTTAAAATTTTTATATTCTCCCATATGAAACTCTTGGCTCAACTTCCTTGTCTTTTATCTTTTTTTCACAACTTTCTTTTCTAACTCAGTTCGTTTCTTCCTTGATTTCCCTACCATCAACCCAGTTCGTCTCCCTCAAAAAAATTTTATGTTCTCCCATATGTTCTTATGGGTTTTTTCTAGATGTACTTGCTAGGACATATGTGATTCATTTGTTAGGAATATATGTCACTATTTTATGTTATTGGCTAATCTTTTGACAAAACGCACTTTACTTGTATTTGGGTAGATGTAAGATGTGTTTAATACTTTAAGAAACTTTGTTTCAAGATCAAGTGTTGAAGCTAGTGTCCAAGATTCAAGTTTGAAAAGCGCCTATCACTAAAACTCGACAGCTAGCCATCTATTGAGCTTGAAGAGTTGTTCGAGTCTCGTGGCTCAACAGCAGCTCGACAGATAGAGTATCTATCAAGGTTTATGAAAAACAGATTTTCAGTTCTGTTTTGACTCAAATTCGTGATTATGTGTTTGGACTTTTTTTTTCTCACAAACCTAGACATATAAAAGGATTATTTTAAGGGCCGTCAAAGTGTTCACAAGTTGCACAAGTGCTGAGCAAAGTTTGTTCAAGCAAATTGTGACCAGAAACAGAATTTGCCCTAATTCATCGTTCTTGTGAAGAAGTTGCTGTGTTTGTACATCGTAGAGTTTTGTAACCAAATATCTTCTTGATCTTCATCGTTGGGATGAACTGAAGAACTTTGCAGCGAGCAACCTTCTCTAGTTGGTGATTGAAGTCGCATACTAGGATCTGCACAATTGGTTAGTCACGTACTGGGAGCCATGCATCAAAAGGAGAAATTGTCACTACAGAACAAGTCCAATTAGGTATTGGGGTAAGGGTTCAATTGTAGGTTGGTATAAGGTACTAAAATTCCTTTACTTATAACCGCTTGTTGTGATAATAGTAGAATTTCGGGAGTGGTGACCTTAAAATCACCCAGGGGGTTTTTGCCGTGTTGGTTTTCCCCATTCATAAACAAATCATTATGTCAATTTATTTTCTACTGCATTTAGTTTAATTGGTGATTTGTTTGTGTTACCACGCGCTTTGCACGTTAATTTAATTAATTAATAAACTTGGCTAATTAATCAATTAATTTATTACAAGGGGTCAATTCGTTTTTGGCCTATCAGTATTGATGTTGGTTGTTTTTCTGTGAGATAGTTTTTTTTTTTTGAATGTATTGATGTTAATTGTTCCCTGTGAGATGGGGTTTTTTTGGATCTACTGATGTTGGTTGTTTCATGAGGACTGTGATTTTAGTTTTTTTAGTTTTTTATTTTTTATTTTTTATTATTTTTTATTTTTATTTTTTATGTTGGTTGTTTTCTATGAGAGGATTGTGATTTCAGGTTTTTTTTTTTTTTTCCTCGTAAGATGTTTGGTGTTGTCTTCCTTGTAGTCATTGTAGCCCTTAAATGTCTGGGCAATGCACAGTGCACACAAAACGAATAAGTATTAAATAGATATAGAATATATATTAAATTTGTGTCAATTTTGATGGAGAAAATCAAATCATTTTGTGATAAATCACAGCTGAAAAGTAAAATTTTGCCAATTTTCTATGCAGTGGGATTTGTGATAGATCATAAATGAACCACAGCTGCCTCATTAACAGGTGCTGGCTGGCACCTATTAACAAAGTCCATAGTTATAATATATAGGGTAAATTCCACAAACCACCCCTGAGATTTGGGTTAATACCAACTAGGTCCAAGAAATTCTAAAATTGACCAATTGGTCCGTAAAGACTATTTTGTCCCTAAAGGTCACTGACACCGTCCGTGCACCGTTTTATTAAACAATTTTTTTTTTCTTCATCTCACCCACACTGAGCTCTCCCTTCTCTTTGTCTTTCCGATTTGGAGCTTTCTCTAGAAACCAAAAACCAACCATGGCCGAGCCTCCATGATTCCATCTTCGAACAGCCTAAGTCTAAGCCTCCTCAACCATCAACTCTCCTCATTGAAAATCACTCTCTTCCCTCTTCGATCTCACCGATCTAAACGGGGTAGAGCCTCCATGGTGAACCTCAGCCAACACCACCACAAAACTCCAAACCCCAAACCCACGCACTGAAAAATCACTCTCTTCCCTATTTGATTCTCATTCCCTCAAAACCCCAAACCCACTCTTTGATCTATAAGCTAGAGGGCCCTAGACGACGTGTGGATTTTGGTGTGGATCGATGTTGGAGTCTTTCCCTTCTCTCTCTCTCTCTCTCTCGTGGTCTCTGTAGCGGCGCCATGGTATGGGTAAGTGGTGATTTGTGGGTTTTGGTGTGGATCAACATTGAAGGGTTTGGGTTTTCTCTCTCGTGGTGTTTGTGGTGGTGTCGTGGTGTGGGTTAGGGATGGTTAGGTTTCGATTGGCAGTGGTGGGTTTTTTGTGGGGGTGGTTGGTGGTGGACGGTCACAAAGCCACAAGGAGAAGCAAAATTTTTTTCTTGTTGAGGCCTATGAATTTGGGGTTTTTCTTAAGAGGATGCTTTGATTGATTGGGTTTTGGTTTTAGATTAGGATTTTGAGTTAAGAGGCTGATTTTTTGTCACAGTTCTTGATTCTTGATTGCATGTTCTGTGGTTTGGGTTTAAATTTGTTGTGTTTTCCTCCTCATTCAAAAAAAGTGAGTTTTGATTGTTGGTTTCATTCAAGCATTTTTTTTGTTTTTTGTTTACTGAGAAACAGAAGAGAGAGAGAGAGAGAGAGAGAGAGAGAGAGAGAGAGAGAGAGAGAGAGAGAGAGAGAGAGATGGTGTAGTTAGTGAGTTAGAGAAAGGGATGAGAGGTGAGTTAACGGGGTTAGGGATTAAAATGCCTTTAGGGACAAAATTGTCTTTTTAGGATGAAATTGATAGGTTTTATAATGTTCTGGACTTAGTTGGATATTATCACAAACCTCAGGGGTGGTTTGTGGAATTTACCCTAATATATATATATATATATATATATATTTTTTTTTTTTTAAAAGAGGTAGAGTTTGAATTTTGAATGTTGTTCACGTGGGTTGTCAGTGACTTGTCACTACTTGTCAAGCACACAAAACAACAAAGAGTTAAGATTAAAATAAAAAGAAACATAAAAGCCGTAAGAAGAAACGTATGGTCTGAGCAGAAGAAGCAGCATAAGCTGAAGAGAAGATCGGCCAAATGGATTGTTACAGGCAATGTGGTGGCAACAATGGTAGTAACCCAAGCAAGAGCAAGTTAGTAAGTTATTCAGGAAGGAGGGAGATTATTAATATTAGATTTTTTTTTTTTTTTTTGCTGTTTTGGTCCGGTATGAAGTTTTCAGTTGGAATCCGATTTTTTTTTTTTTTTTTTTTTTTTTTTTTTTTCCGGTATGACCAAAACAATCCGGTATAGTCTGGTATTTAAACTGATACAAAACAAACACATTTCTGTACCGTCTCAGGCGCTGACGCAAAATATTCCGGCTATACCGGCCAGTATGGTAAGAGATTGATTCCCTCATTCACTAAGTTCTTAATAAAACTCTTTTTTTTTTCTTTTTTAATTTTGAGGACACATTCATTTGAATCTTGAACATATATAATAACTTCATTCTCCATCATGCTCTTACAAAGAAAGGAAGGGCCATTTTTAATCCAGAACTCCTTCACCATTATGCAACACAATTAAATCACTAATCAGCATGACTCACGACTTAGAAGAAAAAAACATAATCATTTGTGTAATCAAATTTATATAAAATTCTTAACTTGCTCCAAGAATGCCTTGCCCCTAGAGGAGTCATGAAAGTCCACCCCATCACAACCTCCAACACCGAAACGACCCACCATGTGTACACCTTGTTCCTCCAGCAACTTCACCAGCTTAACCTGACGATCATTGATCAAACAATTGGTCCCCATCACAACCAGTCAATAAAACCTTCCATCCCAGCAACCTTATTTTCTCCAACAGCTTAGACCCACCTCCCACCATTGGATTGCAATACTCATGATCACAATCAACTCCAATTGGCAATGACAACTCCCACATCAGATCAGTAACACACAGTAGCAACGTTGGATCGCTGACCAACCTCAACTCTGACTCACTCCACTTCCACCAAAGAATGGTTGTTGCAATATCAACCCTCTGATATTCAACGATCCAAGATGGTCAGCTTCCGTAGCCATATATAAAAGATGGTAATTTTTATTATTATTGATATAATAAAAGGAAAATGTTAATGAGTATCCTTAGGGTATGGTTAACAATCAATTTTATGAAAGTTTTGACATTACTTTTATGGGAAATGAAAATAGCTGTCAGGACATTAATTTTTTTTTTTTTAAATTTTTCCATAAAAACTTTTCTTAACTTGATTATTAACCAATACCTTAAGAGCACTTGTCAGTATGATCCATAATAAAATACAGTTCTAACTTTTAATTCAATTATTCCACTTTTTACACATAAAACACCCCCATACGGCCATAACCCCATGCCAATAATGGTCTTTTTAATAGAGAAGATGGAAAACAATAATTATGAAAATGATGTTTTATTTATGATTTAACAGCATCAATGCCAAAACAACGACTTTTCAATACATATAACAACTAGCATTAATCACATCATCAACAACTTTACAACGTTATTCTTTGTGCAAGACTTTTGAGATGTGGACTATTCTATTAAAATATATGCACAAGATAACATCGCAAACCAACATAGTGACACACAAACACACACCACACCCTTTTTTTATATTTTTTGGTGTGCAAATACACACCACCAATTCTTCCTAGGCAACCAATGAAGATAATATGAAATTTTTAAGGACCACATAGAGTGCCTTAGTTTTGGCAGGCTCAAACATATCTATCCCATGATAACCCCCCTCACCAAATTGGCTCACCACTGACACACCCTTTTCTCTCATCAGTTTTACCAGCTCAATTTGATGTTCAAACAGTATGTCCCCATCAAAGCCCAGCACCAAGACCTTCCATCCTAGCAGCTTGATCTTTTCCAAAAGCTGAGGCCCATCTCCAACCTTTGGATTGCAATACTCGTGATCGCGGTCAGCAATTGGTAATGACAATTCCCACATTAGATCAAAAACACTTAGTGGCAAAATTGGATCATTGTCCCTCAATTCTGATTGAGTCCTTTGGGACCCACCAAAGAATGGTTGATGCAATATCAACCCTCTGATGACCAAAGGCTCAAGTTTATCAGTTTCCATGGATGCACGGAACCCTGCATGGTAGGCTATGTTACCACCAGCACTACTACCCATAATAAACGTGTTAGATAAATCAGCATAATCTCTTAGCCAATCATCTGGGGTAGTTTTAATCCAGTGTAATGCTTCGATAGCATCATCATAAGCCGCCGGCAGACGGTGCTCTGGGGCGAGGCGGTACTCGACGGATACGATGATGACGTGGAGGTCAATTGCCATGTTGGCACAAAAATCATGGAAATTTGATGAGGCTGCACTGTAAAAGATGAACCCTCCTCCATGGAAGTAAACTATGAGAGGCAGTTTTGTGGAGGAGTTATGATCGAGTGCTTCTTTGGGTAGGAATATTCTGACCCAGGTGTTGTTTGATTGGTTTAGAGGGATGTCTTTGGAGAGAACTGGAGTGGGGTGGCTAGGATCAGGTGTGGGTGGAGTGTTCGGGATTTCTCGGAGGCGTGTGATCGTGCCGTCGGCATTGAGGGCGATTTGCAGGTGTTGGTAGGGATCAACGGTGGGATTTGAGGGAGCAGTTTGACTTGACATGGCGGACTCTCTACTCTCTAGCTTTGTGATGACTGATGAGCTATCTGCTCAAACTGTTGAGTAATATAGTTGTGTGAAGATGGAATTAACTATGTGTTTGACTTTCACTCGGGAAGACAGGTTATAGTTGTTGGATTGGTGGATGTGAGTTGGTTTATTTAATTCAGGCAAGTTTGGAACACATAAAAGGCAATTGGCCGGCTAATAGCGTTAGAAATATAAATATCGTCCATGTAAGATGATTCTAGATACCATTTGACAGTTGGTAATTGAGGGTCGGCAAATGATTACAAAATTTGCCGTGAATGTCAATGCACGTGACAGTCAATTATATCATGGTTTTAATCGGTTCAGTTGAGAATCAGACACTAATCCGGTTCGATTGTCAACCCATAAATTAAAGAAAAAAAAAAAAAAAACTGAAAATCGGAGCGGTTAAATGGTTCTTGTAATTGAAGAAGAAGAAACTTTCAGCAAAAATATATATATATATATATATATATATATAAAATAAAGAAGAAGAAACAAAAAATCTTAGATTTGTAGGGAAATGAGGTGAGAATTGAGGAAAATCACATATATTTGGGTGAAATGAGATTGGAAAAATCTCAGATATGTGGGTGAGAAAATGAAATGAAGCAGAATTACTTTGTTGGATGAAACAAGGAGAAATCCACGTGCTTCAAGCCTTGACTGCTATTTAGAATCTGCTGAAGAACTCTGGTACTTGCGCGAGAGAAAAAGAGAGGTTTAGGAATCTCTGTGAATAGAAGTTGAAAAAAATAAAAATAAAAAGATGTTGTAAACGCTTGAAAATTACACTAATGGTAATGTGTGGTAACTGGTAAGCGGTATTTGTATTTTTTTTTGTTTTTGTTTAGAGGTAAATAACATGTGGCCGTGTGTGGGTGCTGTGAGAAGTGGGAATGGGAGAGTGAAGTCTTTTTTTTTTGGTCAGCAAGGGAATAACATTAAATTAGGAAATAATAAGTCTGTTACAACATAAGCTAGCTTTATCATCAACTAGAATTCTTCCCATCACAGGCAGTGGATACAAAAAGACAACAAAAGAAGTAGCACTACTTGCACCTAGTTTGGCCATCGCATCAGCACATTGATTGGTCTCCTTAAAGATGTGCGTTATCTGCTTGTTGGGGATCTCTCTCACCAAGTTCCTACAATCATTTGGCAATGGTTTCATTGTCAAGTTGGGAGTATTATTGCTCATGAGTAAAACAACACTTAAAGCATCCAACTCAATGATGAGGTTATTTAGCCCCATTTCTTTTGCTAATAAAAGACTATCTCTAAGCGCCCACAGTTCTGCCATACAACTGTTGGTGCTCCCAAGAGGCCGAGCATAGCCTTTCAACCATTTCCCATCATGGTCCCTAATCACACTGCCCCCACCTGCGCATCCAGGATTGCCTAGAGCAGACCCATCTGAGTTAAGCTTTGCCCATCCCACTGGAGGTTTCTCCCAACCCACGGCAAAAACTGATTTGGCTTTAGGCAGCTTAGCATTCAACCCCACGGGGAAGAACTCAACACTATCCTTGATGCTTTTCTTGAAACATGACTGATCCACCTTACCAGTTTTGAAAAAAAATTGTTCCTATGCAACCATACATGCCACACTCCCATGGGAAACAAAATCTTCCAAGGAATGCCCATTCTATTGTATTTGATATCTGCCTTACAGTTAACGTCAAGCCATTTACCAATTGGTAAATTAAAAGTTTCCTTCAAGCAAATTGGGAACTGAAGTTGCTACCAAAAATCCCGAGCAAACCCATAGCCCCTTAGAAGATGATCAATTGTTTCCATGCTTTGATGACATAAATTGCATATGGTATCAAGACTTAAACCCTTTGAACCCAAAACTTCCCCGGTGGGCACACTATTGTGAAGACAAAGCCATAGGAAGAATTGAATCTTAGGATAAGTTTCAACTTTCCACACCCAATCCACCGAAACAGTGTCAAGGTTCAAAGGATTTAAACCCCTTGCCAATAAGTAGGCAGATTTCAAAGAGAAGAAACCATTCTTGGAAAAGGCCCATTGGAGTGAATCCTCTGTTTCATGACTACAAGACAGAGGAGTAGCTTTAATGGCATTGAGAATGTGTTCAGGCAAATCAAAGGAAAGGCATTGAGCTTGCCATTCATGATTTTGAGCAAAACATTGTTTCATAGTAATGAGATTTTAATCATGGTTCAAAGGCCCTTCAATAAGAGTTCTCAAGGTACCTAAGGGAAGCCAAAAATCATTCCAAACCTTCACTTTCTCCCCATTTCTCACTGACCATTTTAGCCCCTTGACATAGACTGGGCCACCCTTCTTACAAGCCGCCTAAATACTAGAGCATGGGAGCTTTCTTCCTACTTCAGAAATTCTGCTGGGGGAAAGGTATTTAGCCACAAGCATTTTTGCCCAAGGAGCCTCTTGCTCACAAGCTAGCCTCCAACAAAGTTTAGCTAATAAAGCATTATTTATATCCTTCATATTATGCAACCCCAAACCCCCAAGCTCTTTGGGAAGCGTCACAATCTCCCACCTAACCAAATGCAACCTCCTTTTTTCTTTAGTTGAACCCCATAGGAAGTCTCTTATTAACTTATCAATTTGGTTGCAAACTTTAATAGGCAGTGATTGACATTGCATATAGTATTCTGCCACTAGAGTTGCGGATGATTTAACAAGAACCAACTTACCAGCCTTAGACAGAAGTTTTGATTTCCAACCAGCCAGCTTACTTTGCATTTTATTCACCACAAAATTATAAGCATTCCCCACTCTACCTTGGTGAATGATGGGGAAACCAAGGTATTTACCTAAGTTAGTGGTTGCAGCAATTCCCAGCCTCCTGTAAATGCCTCTCACCCTTCTATTAGTTACATTAGAAGAAAAAAGGATATTTGACTTGGTAGTATTTACTTTCTGTCCAGCAAGGTTGCAGAAATTATCAAGTACTTCAATGATAGCTTCACAATTTTTGTAGTCTGCCTTAGCAAACAGCATCAAGTCATCAGTAAATAATACATGAGAAAAGCTCGGACCACTTCTAGATGCCCTTACCTTATCCCATCTTTTATCCTCACACATACTAGTGATTTGGGCTCCAAGGAATTCCTTACACAACAGGAATAAATAGGGAGATATAAGGTCACCCTGCCTTATTCCTCTTGATGGTTGGAAAGAATCTAGCTTACTTCCATTAAACAAAAGAGCTGTGGTAGAAGTAGACACGTAGCTCATAATCAAACTTATCATACTCTCCGAAAACCCAAAATGCTCAAGCACCATTTTGATAAACGACCACTCTAGGCAGTCATAGGCCTTCTCAAGGTCAATTTTCACAACCATGAACCCTGTCCTCCCTTTCCTCTTCCTAAAGGAGTAAATTAATTCTTGGGCAATTATGACATTATCTGTTCCCCTTCTTCCTCCAATAAAAGCTATCTGCATTGAGGAAATTAAAGAAGGCAATAGAGGTCGAAGCCTCAAAACAATAATTTTTGAAATAACCTTATAGATCATGTTGCAAAGACTTATGGGTCTATATTGATTGACAGTCTCAGGACTGGGTTATTTGGGGATCAGGGCAATTAGGGTTTGATTTAGATACTCAGGAACTTCATGCTTCATAAACACCTCTTTGATCTCCCTTTTAACCGAATCACCCACCACTAACCAAAATCTCTGGAAAAATCCGGCATGGAGCCCATCAACATCTGGAGCTTTGTAAGGTTTCATTGACTTGAGAGCATTCCAAATTTCCCCATCCAAAGGTATGTTAGCCATGCTAATAGCTTCCTCTTAACTAAGCTTGGTACACCAATCCGAACTCCATTGATGGGCAATAGGACAAAAGACTTGCTCAGTTTTATACAACTTCTTGAAACTTGCATTGAAAATTTCCTTAACTTCCTCAATATCATGACACCATTCACCCCCATTATTTTGAACACAGGTAATTCTATTCTTACTTCTTCTGTTAAGTGTGGAGATATGAAAATAAGAAGTGTTCCTCTCCCCCAAAATAATCCAATTAGTTCTGGATTTCATAGCCCATAGCTCCTCTTCTAATTGAAGGATTAAGCTATACTCTTCAGTCAACTGGTCTTGTAAATTAATAAAAAAACTATTTGGGCAGACAGCTAAAGCCTTTTGTGCACCTAGCAGCCTAGCCAAAATCTTATTTTTCCTTATGAAAACATTTCCAAACACTTCTCTGTTCCCTCTTTGGGCTTTGGTCATGAAATTAGTAATTGCCTCAGCTAAATTCCCCTCCGTACCAGCCCAAGCATCCCTCACAACAGCCGGAAAATCACTATGGCTCAACCAAAAGGTCTGAAATCTAAAAGGCCTGTCAGCAATGGAACCAACAAGTGGATTCAAATTAAGTAATAAAGGGCAATGATCGGAATTAACCCTAGCTATATGGGTAACATTAGCTTCCGGATAAAAATCTTTCCAGCCCGGATTCACCCAACACCTATCAAGTCTGCATTGAATTAGGTTACCCAGTTCCCTCTTGTTTGTCCAAGTATATTTTGGACCCGAAAACCCAAGGTCCATCATATTGCAATCATCCATACATTCTTTAATAGCTCTAACCTTTCTCTGACAAATTGGATTCTTCCCAAATTTTTCATCATTAGACAGGACTTCATTAAAATCCCCCATAAGGGCCCAAGGCAGATCATGCATATTAGCTATCATCCTAAGATTATTGCATAAAATGCATCTTTCTTCAAAACGAGGACTGGAATAAATAGCACTAATTAACCAGTTAAGAGTTTGAGTTCTTACCCAAATCAAAGCATGAATCTCCTATTCTGTAGTTGCCAGGACATCCACTTGAACCGAATCTGATCGCCAGAGCATCCATATTCCTCCTGCAAACCCAATTGTATCAGATACCGCATGCCCGTCAAAAGGGAGGGCCTCAATAATCTCATCTGCCCTTGCACCACTCATCCTAGTTTCTGTGATCACCATGAGAATCGATGAATGCCATTCCACCAAATCCATAACCGTCTTTCTGAATTGGGGTTTCATAGCACCCCTACAGTTCCAAATCAATATATCCATCATTTTATGAGTAGAGTTAGCATAAAAAAAAGACAGAGAAGACGAGTGTTTTATGAGTAATGTTACAAACACAAACTATTTTACAACATTTTTACAAATCGTTAATGTGGCTTTAACATTTTCCAAATAATTATTGTAAGTAAAAATGTTATATTAGTGATGAGCTCATATTATAACTAGTAAGAATTCACCACATCGGCAATTTGTAAAAATATTGTAAAATAGTTAGTATCTATAACATTACTTTTATATTATTCATTCTTTATAGAAGTAGGTAACAAACTACTATGACATATATTGTCAATGATAACTAATAAGATTTTTTTTTTTTTTTTTAAAGGAGTGTATAAATGTTCTTTATATTTTATAATTATTTTAAAATAATATATGAAAATTCAAATAAAATTAATTTTAAAATATTAATTATTTTATTTATATTAATTATGTGATGTCATCGGTTTGACCATCAGTTGAATTTTGATTAGACTATAAAACTAAGAATCACTCTCCTTTTTGGTTATTTGATCGGTCTAATTTTTAAAACCATTTATATTTGTTTAATTATATATGATGTCTTTGTCCGAATACAATGTATCGAGATCTTGTGCAATATTGCAATTCCCTCATAAATTTTCTCTTCTCAACAACTCTACAAAGTCACCTCATTTCACACTCATTCTCTCACACCCATCCATATGTCGTGCCATTGTTACCTTTGGCTCCACTAACACAAATTCCACATCCACAATCACGTGGCTCTCTCTCTCTCTCTCTTCATTTTAGGGCCCATTTGGATTGAGGTAGGAGAGAGGGGGAGTGGAGGAGAGTAGAGTAGAGTTCGCTAAAAATAGACTAATTTTGGGTCAATTCTACTATACTTTCCCTCCCTCCCCCTCAATCCAAATGGACCATTAGTTGTTTTTTTTTTCCCCTCTAATCTCACCTTGTTCTCTTTCTCATTTTTTTTTTCCTTCTTGCTTAGCTAAATCTTACCCTTGATGGATCTTCTTTCTCTCGTATCTCTTCCTCTCTCATCTTTCTATTTTTTTGCATTCCACTTTTTTTCTATTTTTGGTTTTTTTGTTTTTTGTTTTTTTTTTAATTTTTTTTTTCATTCAAGGGTTTAGATTAAAAATTACAAAAATAACTTTCAATTTGCACTTTTCAAAAGTATTGCACCATGCAATACCTATGTGATATTGCACGAGATCTAGATCCGAATATAATTAAGGAGATGGTAAGTACCTAGACACATACACAATGGTTTTATAAAAATATCATGGACTATTCTAATAGTAGTTGTTGGATATTTGTATAAAAAAATATCATATTTATTTTAATACTTATTTATGTGAATTGAGGAAATCAATTACTCTAATGTTAGATACGTTGATTGCTAAATTTTGAAATTCAAATATAATTCAAAATTTGAATAGCTATTGTCAATGGTTTTAGTTAGCAAATTTTTTGAAAATTAATGTAATTTTTAATACCATATATTGCCAGCTTTTAATATACTTCATTTATAAACTTTCTCTTTAAAACGTATCTTTTAATATATTTAATAGTAACGTTATAGATGGAAAGTATCAAAAAAAATTATACAACTGTATATTTATATAATTTACCATTAATAGTTTATAGCATTACAACTTGCTTTCCATTCTTGGTTGTAACTTTTGTGTATAGTCAAAGTTTCAAAGGAAAATATTAATTGATATCTAAAGATCAGCCATGTTATGGGCTGTTGTTTTGTTTTCAATAGCATTATGACACTAAAAGACAACTTAATTTGGCTATTAACTTGTTTCAACGTATATACATTGGCAAAGACTTTTGATGACTGGTTTATATATAATACATACATACATACATATATATATATATATATATGTATATATAAAGAAACCTTTTGATCATATATTGATTTCAAAAATTTTATAACCATTTAATTGATATCAAACCCTTTTGATTCTTTGGCTAAGGACAAGTTACATGTCTGGCTCTATATATATGTAAAGAAATAAAAGTTTCAAGGTACATATTATTTTTGAATTACAAAAGCTACAAACTTTCAAATTTTTTTTTTTTTATTGTTCTAAACACTTACCATCTATTGCTTCTTACTATTCACAAAAATATATTATCTTTTACTAAATTTTCAGGGAAAAGAAACTACTATAGAGAGTTTATATCTTACAAACAGTGTAGGCTTGCAAGAATAATTAGTAAAGGTAGCTGGACTGTTATATCCTGAAAACAATGTGCAAAAATATATTGTCTAACTACATCAGATATATCGTAGACAGCACAATTTGTCTCAAGATAGTGACTGGATCCACGCCTTATCTCTGCCATATCTTTTGGTAAAATCAAATTATGTAATTTCTAAGGAAAAGTCAAGTATTATCTCTCATTTATTTCCAAAAGTAGTTACAAAACATTGTGCTATTAATGGTTTTAAAGTTATCACAGTATATCTAATATGTTCCCATATATGTTGGATCCATTTTAACAATATATAAAAGGTGTAGTCATATGGGGTTTTATGTTGTGGACATAATGCGTTAAATTGAACCAGTTTCCTATTTTTCTCGATAATTTGCTCTCAATTTCAACAACAATTCTAATATGGTATTTATTTATTTTATTTGGCAACTCGTTGATTTTTTATTCTGTTGTGTAAGAATGGTGGATGTATAATGAGTTCAAATGTATTTATTTATTTTTAAATAATTAAATAATGCAACAAGGAGGGATTTGATTAATCATGATTCTCCTAATAAAAAAGAATAGACTATGCCATTAAATTATAAGGCTCTTGACAAATTTACGTGTATTAAAAAGTAATTATCTTAAGTTTTTTTCCTTATTTATATTTGGTTAATATTGAATAGAAATTTAGTTTTATTTTTCATGAATTAATTTAGCTTCTCTTTTTCTGATAATCAAGTGAATTATACTAAGCAACAAATTGGAAAACCAGCCACAACAGCCAAAGGCAGCAACATGGCCAACAAGAAGAAGACAACAGTAGCTAAACTACACAATTGAGACTGACTACCCAAATGCGGGGAACAAAGACAAAATCCCATCAACCAACAAACCAAAATAATAAGAAGAAGAATCTATCAATCTACAACAATTGGAGTGTGCTGTACCGCCACACAAATCAAACTTTAGGCTTAAATACAACATCTGAGATGCCCCATATGATGAAGAAAAATATACTAGATCTGGGATATAGTATACACCTTTACTTTTAATCCTGTTCTTCTTCTAATTCTCTATGACCCCTAAAATTTGTTCCTCTGTTCTCACAATTTTTTGGTGCTTAACATGGTATATACCAGCACTAAAGCCTAGCCTACAACAATCAGCCCTTGCACTTTTTCCTTTGCAGTTCTATATTGCCCAATTGATAAGAGTATCCCATTCATCATCAAGGCCTTCTTTGTAACACCATCTTTAATTAAACTATCCTCTAAATTCTTTGAGCAAGATCACCATATTTAATTCAATTATCCTCTAAATTCTTTGAGCAAATGGGCATGTGAAGAAGAGATTAATTTAGCTTTTAATCTTACTATATATCTCTTTCAAGGTAAAGATTTTGTATTCATATTTTTGTCCCAAAAATGAAATCTTGGTTTGGCCAAGTCCTCTTGGCCGTAGCCATTGAACTTAACAATATCCTATAAAACTCTATATTTATGACTAATTAAATTGAGTCAAATGTAAAGGGTAGTTGTTATTCGAAATAAAATAAGTGTTCTGCTTCTTATATACTTTGTTGCTGATTAGCAATCTTCTGCGCTTTGCTACTTCTTAGCTTGGTGGTTAGTTGCTTGATCAATGGGTATATGAAAAGAAATGGGTCGAATGAATGATAGTTACATTAAGAAATAATATATATATACATGAGAGATATGAATTAACAATAACAAATTAGGCCAGCACTCCATTTCAATATATTGAAAATTGATACCAAAAATAACAACAAACAAGTAAATATAGTAATTTACTTTTTGATTTTTCTAAGATAAAGCAGACCATTATTTTTTCTTGACAGCATATTAGGAAGGTAGCATGAAATTCTTTAAGACCACATTCAGTGCCTTAGCCCGGGACAGGTCTTGAAGATCTACACCATGGTGACCACCCTCGTCAAATTGACTCACCACAACTACACCCTTCTCTTCCATCATCTTAACCAACTCAATCTGACGGTCAATCAGTGGGTCCCCTTTGCAATCAATCACCAAGACCCTCCATCCCAGCAATCTAATCTTCTCCAACCTCTGAGATCCACCACCAACCGTTGAATTGCAATACTCATGATCACGGTCAACGCCAATCGGCAACGACAACTCCCACATAAGGTCATTCACAAACAGGGGCAGCACAGGGTCACTGACCAGTCTTAGCTCTGATTCAGTCCTCTGGGTCGCACCAAAAAATGGTTGGTGCAATATTAGCCCTTTGATTAGTATCAAAGGCTGAAGATTTTCAACTTCAGAAGCTACACGTAGTCCTGCATGGTAGGCCACGTTGCCGCCTGCACTAGTACCCATAATAAAAGTGTTAGAAAAATCAGCATACTTTGTTAGCCATTCATCTTGGTTGGTTGTGATCAAGTGCAGCGTTTCCACAGCATCATCGTAAGCTGCAGGCAAACGATGCTCAGGAGCAAGACGATAGTCAACTGATACGATGATAGCATTGACATCAATGGCAATGTTTGAGCAAAAGTCATGGAACACTGTTGAGGATGCACTGTAAAGGATGAACCCTCCACCATGGAAGTAAACTATGAGAGGCAGTTTGGAAGAAGAGGGATTATTGAGTGCTTGTTTGGGTAGGAATATTCTGACCCAGGTTTTGTTTGATTGGTTTAGAGGGATGTCTTTGGAGAGAACTGGAGTGGGGTGGTCAGGATCTGGTGTGGCTGGGGTGTTTGGGATTTTGCGGTGGCGTGTGATGGTGCCGTCGGAGTTGTTGACTATTTGGAGGTATTGGTAGGGATCAGTGGTGGTGGGGGTTTGATGGAGGTGTTTGACCTGACATTTTTTGATGAGCTGAGATTGGATCTGAGAGGGAGTGTTAGGAATAAATTTGCTAATGGTATAGTTGTTGAGGATGGTATTTCTAACTCACATGTGGTAGGCCGTAGGAATATGTGATAATTACATTTGATTTGCCTAGAGGAAACTTCGAGTTCTTTCAGTCCAAGCAAGGCTGAGCATGTACTTGGGCCTAACACTCAGATCCATTTTAGAACTCAGGTCCAAACCGACCCGCCCAAAACAATATTATAAGGAAATAATCCAAAGTCCAAAACAAGCTACCAAAAAAAAAAAAAAAAACTCAACCTAGCCTTATCACCTGATCAGTGACCTGAATTGGGTCAAGTTTTTTCCTGGTAAACCCTGATTAAGATCAGATTGCACCTGATGCGAAAACTTTTAATGGTTAAAATTGATAGTTGCAAAAAGTAACTTTCAATCTCAACCATTAATTAAAAAAATTAAGAAAAATTTTATAAGAAGTAAAAAGTAGAAAAAGTTTGTGAGACAGATGAGGTGAATATGTATTGCACCGGATCCTAATCCGGTAAACCCTATTTTATTGGTTCAGGTTGCAGTGGCTATGAGCCTATGAACTTGACCAAATATCATCCATGGAAAAGAGAAACAGTTAGAAATTACTAAAGAGAAAAGGGAAAGAATAGTAAGTAATTAAGAAGGTTGGCAATAAATTGATAACCAAAACAAAATTGGCAACCTCAACTTACATCCACTCTTCTTGTTGAACTAAATTATTTCATCAAATTTTAAACTGTATTCGAGATAAAGCTAGACCCATAACAACAAAATAGTTTGAAAAAGAGCTAAAAGGCATCTACTTGAATGAATTTTTATTTTTTTTATGACATATGATTTGCATACTCATTAGCAATAAATATTTGACAACCAATTTCTCAAATGAGGAATTTTAGGGCCCATTTGTTACGATTGTTTAAAAAATAGTTTTCAATATTTAAATAATATTACATGTATTTTCACATACTTTTTCATTCACATGTATTTTTAAAAAATACAAATAACGTTACTAGAACAATATTACCAAACGGAGCCTGAGACTTCCCTCTTACTGCGTTAGGGCCACCTATCTTCTAAAGCAATTGACTTTAGTTTAGATACAACCAGAGGACGGCTCTTTCAGTTTGCTTAAAGTATAAATGTATAATACACGTCAGAGCAAAAAAAAAAAAAAAAGTATAATACAAGTTGCAATTCTTTTTTCTTTTTGCCGCGTTTTAGGACAAATCAACAGCAAGGGGCGGCTACAACCTACAACCTCGTTGCCTTGACTTTATTTTTTGAGAAGAAAATAAACACTATGTCTGATTTGAAGATAAAATAGCCGCTGTTTACGGTCTAAAGATTAGGATAAGATAAACCTCTTGATAGCTTTTGTCTATAAATTAAAATTACATGTCTCTATAAAGATTAGAGCTAGTAGCTAGGACTGTAGGAGTACTATAAATTATAAAGTATAAACAAAGCCCAACCGACTCATAATTGTTGTGGACTTGAGGCTGAATTTGTCTATTCCAGCTCACTTGTAAACCTTTACAATACACAGAATTAGAGAACACTCATAAGAAACTTAATTTTAGATGGCTTATTAAATAAAAAATTTATTCATAGAAAATAAAAGAAAACAACATATGTTTCCAAGTGGAATCGAGAACCGGGAAACCATCCTAGCAGCATTTTTCTAGGAAATGCCTTAGGAACACAGACAGTGCATTAGCTTTCGTGGCATCCATTAGTTCCACCCCATGATAATCTCCTTCATTAAATTGTGCCTCTACCTTAACACCCTTCTTCTTCAACATTTCTACCAGCTCCATCTGACGGTCTATCAATGGGTCTCCATCACAACCTGTCACCACAACCCACCAACCCAGCTCTCTAAATTGATCAAATTGATCAAATCCATCACCCACCGTTGGATTGCAATACTCATGATCACGGTCAACCCCAATTGGCAAAGCCAATTTCCACATCAAATCAGTACTGCATAGTGGCAAAACCGGAGCGTTGAGCAACCTTAGCTCGGATTCAGTCCTTTTTGACCCACCAAAGAACGGGTGGTGCAAAATCAGCCCTTTGATCTTCAATGGTTCAAAGTCACCAACGGCTGTCGATGCACGTAGCCCCACGTGATAGGCTATATTGCCACCCGCACTAGTACCCATTAGAAAACACTTGGAATAATCAGCAAAGTCACGTAACAATTTTTCTTGTGTACATTTGATCCAATGTAACGCTTCCACTGCATCGTCGTACGCGGCAGGAAGGCGGTGCTCGGGAGCAAGACGGTATTCGACGGAGACGACCACGGCGGAGAGTTGAAGTGCCATGTTGAAGCAAAAGTCATGATTCATGGTGGAATCAGCACTTAAAAGAATAAAGCCACCTCCATGGTAGTACACAATGAGAGGAAGTTTTGTATTACCGACACTGTTGTTGGTGGAAGTCTTATCTAGTGCTTGGCGAGGTAGGAATATGCGGACCCAAGTGTTGTGATTTGGGTTGAGAGTGACATCTTTGGTGATCACAGAGGTGGAATCGTTGTGATCAGGTGCGGCAGGGGTGCTAGGAATTTCGCAGAGACGTTTGATGGTACCGTCACTGTTTTGGATGATTTGGAGGTACTCATAGGGATCAATGGTGGAAACCGGTGGTGCAGTTTGATCTCCGGACATGGCACTGATCTTGTTGATGAAAGGATAAAGAAAGCTTTGTTTTGTTTTGTTTTGTTTTTTGAGAATCGAAAAAAGATTGTTTAGCAGGGTAGTTCTTAGATAGTGTTGTGGTTCCTACTTTATATGTGATTCAGTTCGTTGGTCTATTTTGTATTTATAATACTTAGTGGGTTGCTAGATGGACTATTATTGCGTGATCTGTAGTTTATTACATTGCTAACATCACAAGTTAGGCGTGCTCATATATAGTATTCGTTCAGTAATTTAAGTATTCTTCGCTATGAAATAAAGGAAATAGTTGAATAATAAGGAAAATATATAAACTCTTGTATTGTATTCAAAGTGGTAATCGTGATCGTCACTCCACAAGTATAAGTGTTGGTGAGATGTGAGAATCAAATGCTGAGTTCAAGTCTCTATAAAAGAGCTTCACACATATATACACTTAAATTATTATAGAATAGAATTTTTATATTGTATAAAAAATAATAATAATAAAGTGGTCATCCATATATATATATATATATATATTTTAAGGTAGCATGTCAAACTTCATATATTTGATATATTTTAGCTATGCCTCTTTTACCGCAGCGCTATCCATATATATGTAGAGATTAAGAGATATTCTTATAACTTATGCCTCTTTTACATGTTTTTAGTTTTTAAACAACATTACACGTATTTTCATATATATATTTTTTTTTCACTCACACGTACTTCTACACATATTTTCAAATATATGTTTTCAGTTTTTAAGTACATGTACTAAGAACCCCCTATATATTTGATATATTTTAGCTATGCGTCTTTTACAGCAATGCTATTCCATATATACGCAAAGAGAGGATATCCTTATGCGCATAATAAAATAAGGTGTGAATTTTAGATATACATCACTTATGTAAATTTTAAATTGCCAAGTAGACTTTATTTCTAAGAGGGGATTATTCAAATCTCTCATATACAGAGCCGGCTGAATGCTAGAGTAAGAAATGTGATCACCTAAGACCCCAAGTAAAAAAAATGCCTCCAAATTTTAACCAATAATGTTATTTATAATCAATAAATAAAATAATATTTTTTTATCAGATGAAAAACAAATAAAAAAGAGAGAAAAATGCAACGTTCACAATATTTTTCATAACACTTTTACAACTAACGTTAAGTAGTAGGTTGTTATTGATGGCAAAAAAATAACTATAGTAATATTTTCAAATAGAAAACAAAAAGTAGTTTAAAACCTAGGATTTGTTGTAAAAAATATTGTGAATGTTGCACTTCTAACAAAAAGAATAATAATAAGAGTTGAGTTAGCAAACTTTTACTAGTTATTATCTAGTTTAGCACTAATACCGTTTTTTTACTTACCATTATCAATCTGCCACATCAACAAGTATGAAAAATTTTGTCAAACTTTTTCTATCTATAAAATTTCTAAAAAAAGAAAAAATTCTACATAATTCATATTAATTAATAGTAATTTTGCATCTAATATAAGATAATCAATTTTTATCTTAGGCCTCCAAATGCATCAAGCCGCCTTGCTCATATATATGTATCAAACAAAAAAAAAATATACCACATCATGCGGTCTAATTATTCATCTAGACTAGCACATGTGGTCCACGTGTGCTCGTCTAGATGAATAATTGGCATTGGCATTGACCTAAATAATATTTTAGTTGGTCAAATTTTCACATACTTTCTATTTTTTTTTTTTTTTTTTGGTATTACTATTTTAAGAGCAATGCTATACCTACAAACAATTTTATAACATTTTTTACTAACTATTGACATAGTAAATTCTTACTACTTTTCATTTGAGCCCGCTACTAACATCACATTTTTATTTATTAATAACTACTCATTATATCAGCATTTTATAAAATAATATGTCTTTAGCATTTTCTCTATTTTAATAATATTTTTTCTCTCTCCAATTTTCTTTTGGGACTCTTTATTTTCTTCACCAACCACTTATAAAAAGAGATTAAATTCAATTTGGATTTGGAGTAAATATCCCTTTTTACACCCTTCAATAATAACATGACATATCAGATTTTTACAAATAAAAAGCTTAAGGACTACCACACTCAATCACACTCACATTATTATTACCTACTAAAGTAATTAGAAAATTAAAACACAACTAAATCTCAAACCAAACTTCTTCCAATATATAGAGACGATGCCATTACTGCCAATATTAGAGTCTGAAAAATGTACCAGATCGAGTTGCTGTGGACATGAATTTATTTATTAATACTTACAATTTTGTGAGAGTCGAGAATAAAAATCTTGAATTACTAAATAATTACTTTGAAGTGAAAAAGTTGGCTCAACAAATCAAAACTGTGATTAAAGGGGTTTGCAAAAATATGGTTTTTTTTTTCAAACAAATTTTTTGGGCACATTTTTAAGAACTTGCAACACAATAGTATAAAATATTACCAATTGTGCTAACTGAAACTTACGTGCAAAAGAAGTTATTTTCAATGTTCAAAAGTGTATATTGTAAATTTGTAATATACATTACAATATTGTCGAGGATAAAAAAATTTGGTAGACACTATTTATGATCGTTTATTAGATTATATATATAAAACATATGTACACAAGATTTTACCAATCTACTGAATCGTCTAATGGGACTCCACACTTCCACAGGTCTCTTCACTATCCGCTAAAGGTCACATTAAAGATGAATTAAAGTAATACGACTGCATATTCGGCAAGGCGGAAAAAAGTAGAAGTAATACAATTGAAATTGTTCAATTATGTGTTTAAAAAAAAAATTGTTCAATTATGTTAATTTAGTTTTTTTTAATCAAAAGCTTTGTTCTTTTATATATCATGGTTTAGATACAAGTATACAAGAGAATGGCTCTGTTTTTTGACGTCTTTCTTAAAGTATAAATTATAATCAACAAAATTGGAACATTGATAAGAAACTTGCTATTAGTTCACACAACTTTATTCAGAAACAGTAAATTATTTATAAAAAAAAAACTATAGTAAGTCATAACTTTAACAATTTTTTATATATAAAAACTAAATTCATATCATATCATTATATATTATATAATAAAAGTTAGGTTTCGAAGCTGTGGTTGCGTTAAGTAGCTATACTAAATTGCAGAAATATTTTTAGAATTTTTAAAAAATTAATATAATTTTTTTGTACTTATCTTCTTCTCTTATAATTTTTAAATTGGTAAAAATATTAATTTGATTACAATCCAAACTCTTCATTTAATCCTTTCATTATTATAATTTATAAGTTGATAAATTTTTTTAATTTGATTACAATTCAAACTCTTCATCTAATCATTTTTTTATTTAAATTATATTACTACATGTAAAACAAAAAACAAAAAACAACACGCAAGAAACAAAAAATAGCAACAATCTTCATCTATTCCTTTTTTAAAATTTAAATTATATTACTTCGTGTAAAAAAATAATAATAATAATACCCGTAAAAAACCTAACAACGTATTCAACAACAAAATCTTCCTCTTCACACATGACTTTTTCTTTTTAGATAATTATTGTTCATACCAATTTACCAAAAACAATTTTGGATAAAGTTAACAAAAAATTGTAAATAAGGTAATAAATATTTGAGTTTAAAGTAAACACCTTCTCTTTCTTCTAAAAAAAAGTATCTATATATAATAAACGTTTGTTCTTCCCAAAAACTTTTTTTTTTTTTTTTTTTTTGGTTAGAAAAGAAAATTTTCCTTTTTTCCATAAAAAAAATGTTTTCTTTTTTCTTTCTATTCATATGACCTTTATTTTAATCCAATTTTTATGGGATATATGAGATACCAACAAATAAATTGAAGTTTATTCCAATATGTGAATGCCTAAATCCCATGACATGCATGCATTCTTTCTTCATTATTATTTTTTCATTTTGTTTAAGCTATTAACTTCAAAAAAATTAATAAAACCTTCTCAAATATGTTCACTACAACCAAATGTATTTTCAGTGACGAAAATTTCATCACTAAAAGTTCAGTTTTTCGTCACTAATGACCTTTAGTGACGAAATTGGACTTTTAGTGACGAAACTCATTTCGTCACTGTAGCCCCGTCACTAAAAGTCCTGGTGACGAAAAATTTCGTCACTAAAAGTCCAATTTGATTTATAAAAAAAAAAAAAAAACTTTTAGTGACAAAAACGTTTCGTCACTAAATGTTTTCCTCACTAAAAACACTATTCAGTGACGAATAATTTTGTCACTAAAACTATGTTCGGGTACATATAGTGATGAAAAAATTCGTCACTAAAACTATTTTTAAGAAAATCTAGGCACATATAGTGATGAAAATTTTCGTCACTAAAACCATTTCTTACAAAATTTTGCTATATTTAGTAACGGAATTTTCATCACTAAAACTTATTTTCTGTTTTTATTTTTTTCATGGCTTTGATATTAACCTGTAACCTGTCATTACATTATTAAAACCTTACATTTGAATAACACATTTATTTCAACAACACATTTATAAAAAAATATTCATACATTCCACAAGTAAAAAATAAAACAAGTATCCAATTCAAACTCCTTCCATACAATAATTGTTTGCAATACATACAATAACTCTACCTAAACCCTATTTTAGAACTAACATAAGATGTTCTCATATGTCTTCAAGTAATGCCAAAAGTAAATCCCCTAAAAAGCCACCAATAAGAAATTTGCACAAATATAAAAACAATAATTCGTTAAAATCGTAAAGTAAAAACATTAACTATGTTATAAGAAACATTTCTAACAATGCATTAAGAGTAACCACACCAATAAATTAAAATCACAACTCCTAATGTATAAGTTGTAGAAAGCAAATAAAGTACTAACCAAAAAGTGTTTTAACTTAAAGTTGAACCACCCCCATGAGTAAGGGTAATGGAAGACCAAAAATAACATTAGTTGAAATAGAATTAAAAAAAATGACATGTCAATTAAGTTATCAATTAAGGAAGAAACAAAGGGTATAACTTCAAATATAATAGAATGGAGAAAAGAATACATGTGGCCAATCCTTACTAATCTATTGAGGATCCATAGATGGTCCCAAGAAATTTGGGATTAAGGCTTTGTTGTTGTTGTTGTTGTATTCCCACCCCCCCCCCCCCCCTCCCCCCCAACTTCCTCTAAAGTAAATCACTCTTTTGGCTGAAATGCCAAAACCATTTTCCCAATAATGCCTAATTAAATGTAGTCATCTTCTTAATCCACAACACTCTTTATGTAAAGGCAAACTAGCAATGCCCCAATCTAGAAGATGAATCTTATTCTCCTCCCCCAACCCTACCCAAAGAAAATCCTATTGAAGCTTTTCCAATCTTTTAGCTACATTAACTGGCATAGTGAATAGGGGCACAAAATATATAGGTAAGTTAGAAAACATACCCTTAATGAGTGTGAGTTGACCACCTTTAGAAGATATAATCTTTACAACCTAACCAACCTTCTCTCCATTCCTTCAATGATAACATTTCATAGAGACCACAACTTGAAGTGAGCCCCAAATGGAAGACCCAAGTCATAGGTAATGAACCAACATGACGTCATTGCCACTTCCTATATCATCCAACAAACCCACTAGAAAAATTTCTCTCTTACCCAAATTTATTTTCAAACCCATCAAAAAAAAAAAAAAGCTCTTATTTTCTCCATCTCTTCCCCACAAAGGATAATCATATCATTGAAAAAAGACACAAATAAATAAATAAACCAAATGGGATATAATCAGTATATCTCCATGACTCTCATCAACTGTAAACCCCATCAAATGATCATCTTACTTAGCACCTCCATAACTAGAATGAAAAGAAGAGGGGATTAGGGATCCCCATAACACAATGTTATATATTATCCTTAAAAAAATTTCAATCCCTAAAGACATGTTTCAAGTTCTTGCACATATAGCTTGAGACTCAAAAGCCCAATAAAAATTCATAATAAGAACCAACTACATGAATATTCAGCATCTCATTCCTAAGCTTGCTTCTAATTTGGACATCAGAACATGAATTTAAGTTATTAAAGAAAGAAATTAAATTAAAAAGTTAGAAGGACTCACCATGAATTTCTAGCAGCATTAGAAATGATGTTGTATATTATCCAGGGATGAATACCAACTTTGACACCAAGAGAAATAGCCTCCAGTGAAGCAACAAGATGAATGCCCTCAAGCAGCTCATTAACCATTTTAATTTTATTGCAATAGAAAACGAAACCATGATTTAAAAAGACATTTTATACACCATCAACTACCATAATAAAACCTCTAATATCAATTTAGGTCACTATTCTAACAGCTAAATTAAGGAAATTTCACTTATCAACTAACAAGCATGTTAAGCATATTTTTAACTTTTTTTACTATAAAAATTTACATTGGCTATCCAAATTATTAGTAAAACCATTAGATTAAGCCAATACAATTTTACAGCAGTCTTGATTATGAAAAGAAGGTTTGCAAGCAAAGAAGAAAACACACCTTCCAGCGCCAACTTTGCCCCCAAAAACGTAAAGCTTTTCACACATTGCTGCTCACAAAACACACTAACAGATGATATATTAACATTTAGAAAAAAATTTAAATATATATGGGTTCACAAAAAAATATTCTAATACAACCATATTAGACCAAGAATGGATCTACCAGAGAGAAAAGGCCGAGTTCTTGCAATGGCGTCTGATCTTCCTGATGAAGTAATTTGAATAGTTCAAAAAACATCAGAACCCTTACTGTTATGGACTAGCTGATAACAAGAACAAAAATTGATCTTTACATTTACAAATAATCAATATGGGAAAAAAGAAGATATAATGTTAAGATAGATATAACATTACCATGACTTTTCCATCTAACAGCTCAGACATTCCCCTAGAGACATATACATCAACAAGATAAGCTGTCTCACAATCATCTGCAAGATGCAAGCAAAAATTTCAATATCAGTGCTATATGTCACAGAAGGAAAGCAACCATCAAGATCATAAATAGAAGATTGGTACATAATAGAAACCTTCAGTTCCTGAGCTAACTTGGTTTCATGCTTGGGAATTAGGAGTGACCCCCTAATTTCTTACTAATTGAAAATAAAATTTTTAAACAAAAAGAAATTACATAGGTAAAGAATAGAAGTCTGACAAACCCGTCGCGAATGGGTTTGTAAAGGCGTTGGTAGCCGGAACCGTCACGAATGGGTTTGAAAAGGTTGGGTTTGTGGTTCTCGGTGGTGACGACTTCGAAACCGTCGTGAATGGGTTCGTATCGGCATTGGTTGCTGGAACCGTCTCGAATGGGTTCGAAAAGGTTGGGGTTGTGGTTATCGGCGACAACTTCTTCAAATCAGCGACAAATTTCTTCAAACCAGTGACAGATTTCTTCAAACCGATGTGAATGGGTTCGAAAAGGTTGGGGTTGTGGTTATTGGCGACGGCTTTCTTCAAATTGGTGACGGCTTGTTCAAATCGGCAACGATTTCTTCAAATTGGCGACGGATTTCTTCAAACTGTCACGATCGAAGCTGAAGCGTCACCGGCGTCTGAATCGTTGCGATCGGGAGCTGAAGCGTCATCGGCGAGCTGAAGCGTCGCCGGCATCTGAGGTGAGGATGAATCGCGACGGCGACGGAGTTTTCGGAGAGGATGACGGCAGCGGCTATGGTGAGAAGTGGTTTGCTCGAATAGTGTAGGAGCTAAACTTAAGAATAGTGTGTTTTTTGTGAGAGAGTGAGGAAGTGAAATAAAATAAAAAGGGGCTGAACTTATTTTTAGTGTAAAACTTATTGTGATGACTTATATTTTGTCACTATAAGATACCTTTAGCAACAAAATTAGCTTCGTCACTGATAATGATATTGATTTTTAAGATTTTGTTTTTAGTGACGACTTATTTTCGTCACTATTTGTGACTTTCAGTGACGAAATGGGTTTCGTTACTAATAGTATTCTTATCAGCACTTTTAGTGACGAAAACTACTAATAGTATTCTTATCAGCACTTTTAGTGACGAAAGTTTTCGTCACAAAAAACTTAAACTTTTAGTGACAAAATAATTCGTCACTATAGATGAATTTAGTTTGACACCTACATTTTCGTTTGGCGCCTTTAGTTCAACCCAACATATAGTGACGAAATTTATTTTTCGTCACTAAATGTTACTAATTTTTTATATTTAGTGACAAAATATAAATTTCGTCACTAAATGGTACTTTTTAGTGATGAAAAAATTTTCCTCACTAAAATTCGTCACTGAAAATACATTTTGTTGTAGTGGTTTTAACCCAATTCATAATATTAAACTTTTGTACTCATTTATTCTCTTCTACAATAATTGGTTCAGGTTTTAGTTACATACTCACACTTTCATCTCTCAAAGTGATAGAGAAAACGAACAAGTTTATTCTTTGTTCTTTTTCTAAATTTATATCTTAATTTATAATTTGTGTTAATTTCTTAATTTTAAATTATGAAATAATTTTGATTATATTCTTTATATTGAATGTAAATTGTTGTTTATAGGTTTTTGGTTGTGTTATATTCTTCGGAAAAAAGAAATAAAATAAAATAAAAGAGGTTATATAAATTTGGCAACAAAGCTAAATAGATCAGCCTAAGAAATGTTTACTAATAATAGTTTTGTTAGTAACTTTTTATTAACATGATTTTTAAAAAAAATGAATAGAGAGATAATTTATTAACGTGATTTAAACTCTGCTAAAACTTTTTTAAGGGATTGGTTTAAAAAAATTTCAAATTAATTTTCTAATTATTAACTACTATTAGTTAACTTCTAACTACCAAAACTCACAATTGAAATACTAATTTATATGAGATACCATTTTCGAAGATTAATATCTTAACTATTATATATTAACGCTGACTTTTTTTTTTTAAATATAAAAGAAGGGTTTTCTCCCTCCTTGAAAAACAAAGGGATTGTAACAAGAATTAACTAGACAGGGGTAAGACTACACCACCTCTTTTCTACAATAAATATTAAATTCAGATCATTTTTCATGCATATATACACACACTACACGAAGGAATTACAACAAGAATTAGCTAGATAGGGGTAAGACTACACCACTACTCTTTTCTACAATAAATATTAAATTCAGATCATTTTTCATTTATATACACACACATGTAGCGTGCAATGCACATAACTTAAACTTGGTAGGGTGAAACTTACTCAAGTTTTAGTGCCTTCTTCCATGCTTTCAAGGACAAAAATTAAATTCTTATGTGAGTCTCTCTCTACTTCAAATTTTTAAATATTTAATAATTTAGATAGTTCTTAATTATTGAATAGAGGTTTCACTTAAACATGATTTCAATTATTGCATTATTAAAAATCATTATATATATATATATATATATTTAGGTACCTCTACCATCTTCCATTCAATTATATATATATATATATGTGCGCCCCCTCAATTAGATTCTTGGGCTCACACTAACTTGGGCTTGATCTAACTTGGGCTCACAACTTACTTGTATGGTGGGCTTGAGTTTCCTGCTCTAGGTGATTATCGGCAGAGACTCGATGAGATCACTTTTCTCTCACTCTTCTCTCGACTCTTTTCCCTCTTTTTTCTAAACCCCATTTCTTCCTCAATTTCTCCTATTTATAGCTCTAAGTTAGTGGGGGAATCATGATTACTGCCATTGTAAGTGCAATTAAAGGTCCAATATTATCTGTTCTAAGTGGATGTTTAGGTGAGAGCGGTCTTGGAAATGATTCCCACTTCCACAATATATTCGGCATCGATACTCCTAAGGATTCGCCGAGCTACCGAGAAACAACTTTGCCGAGCATATTTTCCACTTCTCGGGGAACGGTTGATTGTGCATGGATTAGATTGAGGAGGCATGCGGGACATTTAAGATTAACTTCTTCGAATGGGCCAACGTGAGGTATGAGGCTTTGTCCTTGGGGTGGGGCTATCATGCTTGGGTCTTGGGTTTGATATGGTTGGGGTTTCTCCGGCTCGTACAATAGCCCCCCCTTGATTCGTACCCGGCTCTTGGGAACGAATCAAGGAACTCAAAGGGTTAAACGTTTAGCCGAGAATTCCAACATGCAAAACTAGGTGGTTGAGGTGTTCATCAATGTGCTCTTAAAAGGCGCGCCTTTCCTGGCGGTTCGCCTAGCTGTCATCATTGTCTGACGGTTCGCGAATCGAAGCGGCATGAGTGTGGCATTAAATGAAGGCTTGTTGGGTTTCCCGCCTCTTCATTGTGAAGCGTTGCACGCCCCTCCTATATATACTCCCTGCTGTGCCTTCTCCTCACTTTTGCCTTATTCGTTCTTCAAATTTTCACTCTGCCGAGCATATATCCTTAAAGCATTTTCGACTCCTAGTCTCTGATCGCCCTCCCTCCTTAGAGCCCTAGTAAGTTTTTCCTTCTTCCTTCTTGCTTTGTTTACTTTTCGTACCATCGTAATTGTAATTTTAGAGGTCATTTTCTTTCAAATGATGGGTTACTCTTATCTTTTGTCCTCTGAAGCTTCTCTGGCTACATTTAGGGCCGTATATGGTATTCCCAGGGATGTAGATATCGCCTACTGTCATCAGGGCGATATCGAGATCCAAAGGTGTCGTGGAACCAATACGGTTTTCTTTCCTCTTATTTCAATCCTTGAGCATGGGATTAGATTCCTAATAGATACCTTAGTTATAGGGACACTTAGATTTTATGGTCTCTGTCCCGACTAGCTCCCCCCCAACTTTTCCTGAGTGGTGAGTTGTGTCAGTAAACTGAACCAGTTGTTCGGCCTACAACTGGACCATTATGATATTAATTTCATGTACAGTATGTGCGGTAATATTGAATTCGGCTATTACCATAAAACTAGAGATAGCAGGGTACGGCTCATTTCATGCCTGCCCGATTCTAATAGCAACTGGCTTACCGGGGAACTCCCTTGTGCGTTTAAACCACATGATGTTGGTCGGTTCTGTGCACCTTTTTCATTTCCATTTTATTAATCTGTAACTTCCAGCCTATTTAGTGATTAGTAACCATTCTCTGTATGAATTTTGTGCAGATACTAAGAGATTCAAGAAGGACCTCCGAGTGGTCCACATTTGAGATCTGAATTTTATATTGAGGTCAGAAATTTTTGTACATTAGGACGGACAGCTCCGGGCGTCCCACTTAATCCTCGAGCTTGAGCCTGTATACTCTACTTGGCAAGCGTTTAGGCAAGCCTTGCTAGTTAACAGCCCCCTTCTCTCGTATATTGATGTACGGCATGCGAATTTCCTTCCTCCGAGATTGACGGTAGGAGAAGCACGGGATCTCGGCCCCCGTTATACTTGCTTGGACGAACTTGCACCCATCAGGGACGAGTCTGCCAAACGTGTGTCTCATCGTCGCCGAGAACTAGCGCATCAATAGGTCGAACAAGGAAATCCTCCCCCAGCAGAACCTGAGGCTCCAGCACAGGAAGAAGAAGTAACGGCCGAATCAGTTCATTCTTCTGGGGCCAAATCCGAGACGGTGACTAGGAGGGTGATGTCAATAAACCGTTTCATGCCCGGTGCGCAGACATCCAAACAACAGCAGCCTCCCCCAGCTCAAGCTCAATCTCCCCCTCCTCCTCCTCCTCCTCCTCCTCCCCCGAGTCGCTAGCGTAAAAGGCCTCGCACGGTCGAGCAAGCCCAACCTGGTTCGGGTGACGTACCGGCAAGAACCCCTCCCCAATAGTCTAGAGGAATCACGATCCGTGAACCCACTCTTGCCGCCCAAAATGTGGCGTCCTCTTCCCAGACCTCCCCGGCATGGTAGCCTTCATTCATGTTGGATGGTAAGCCTCTCCCTTCCTCCGCGTGTGTATGGGTATGGGAGAAGGGTGAAGGGGGTTCTGTTACGCAATGCTTGGTGCATTGTCTACTTTTGCCTGAGGACGTCCATACTTTTGAGGGTGGGACAGATGAGTCGTTGGGTCAGCGACTACAGTGGCACATTGTCGCGGTAATTTTGAATCCCCTATTTTTCCTTCAGTCTTGTGCTAGTTTGCCTTATCCTATTCATGTCTATCTTTGTATCTGTATTCATTGTTGTTGGTTTGTTAGGCCGCTTAACTGACCCACATCCTTGATGGGTGGGTGAAAGAGCTTACCGAGGATGTTGAACGCGAAAAGGCCCTGAAGGATGTGGCGGAGGCTGCGAGCAAAGAGAGAGCAAAAATTGCCGCGACCGTGGAGAAAAAGGCCGCCACGTCCGAGAAAACCAAAGCATTGGCGGAGAAAAGGCTTGCAGATTTGGAGGCTAAAGTGGGGGAGACCGAGATGAAACTGGCCGAGGCGGAAAGTTTGAATTCTGCGCGGGTGGGGGAATTGGCTGATCTAAGGGCGACTCTAGAGGGTTGCGAGAGCAAATGGTACAACGAAGGCTTCGCAGATGCGGAGAATTCGGTGGAGCCTGTCATCGATAAGGCTTGGAAGCTGGCATTCAAAGAGGGGTGGTTTGCAGCCCTTCAGGCCATAGGTGTTCTCGAGGACTCCCCTTTGAAAGATCCAGACCATATCCCGCTTCTCAACCTTCCTATTACCGCCCAGAAGACCCCCGTTGTTGCCGATGAAGAGGAGACGACCAGTCTAAGGGAGCTGGTAGAGCAGATCGATGCCCATGCCGAGCCAATTGACTTGGAGGCTACCAGCAACCCTAACACTGCAGATCAACACGGTGGGAATGTTCAGCCCTTCCCCGAGGTTCAGTATGCTCCTAAGGACGCCGTGCAGATCTAATTAGTGGACCTTTTCCTTTACTTCCTGAATTTGATTTTCACTTAGTTTTATCTTCCGTTGATTTAATATTTTCTATTTTAAGGTTTGCCTACGTCACCGAGATGTGGTGACCAAACAGCTATTTTATTTCCCGTTATATTTCCTAAAGTCGCCGGGTCTTGGTGATGAAACATTGGTTTTAACCGTGTTTGTTTTATTTGAACGAGGACAAGTTGCCGAACAATTCATTTAATGATACTCGTCAATGTTTGCTATGTATTTTACTGTGTGATTTTCTATGTTGTCTTTTCTTCCATATGTATGTATTTTTCTAGTGATTCCTGTGGGGGAACTACTCCCTGGCATATTTGAAGGGGAATGACCGAGGTTCCCTTCTTCTCAGGAATACCTAAATGTGGGACTCCATGTCTTGGCAAAAAGATATGGTTGAACCGAGAGCTAGGTGTGCCTTTAAGGTACTTTCTTCAAGATTTCCATCCGCTCGGTGATAGTAATGAAACTGAGGGCTGGGTTCCTGTCCTCGGAATATTTGTGTTGCGATTTCATCATGCTTGGGGTAGCCGACGTTCTCACTTTAGCTCTTTGCTCTCTGACATCCTTCCTCTCTACTCCCGACGTTTCGTTTCACGAGGTGTGACTTTACCGATGCTTCTTCAGTTTATGAGGCGACGCAGATCTAACGGCTAAGGATTTCCTTGGAAATTGAACAGCGTTTAATACACCTTCCCCATCAGATTTCACCTCCTATAAAAGGCACCAAAGAGGGATCACTTTCCCTTATTCATAGATCCTTAGGTTCTTTAGAGAGTTAAGAGAGGGAGTGAGCAGCACTGAGTTCTTTGGAGGGCCAAGGGAGAGTGAATAGCATTGAAGTTTCAGGCGCAGATAATGATCAAAGCTTGGGGGTGAGACGGCTATGGGTGAAGGCGAAAAATCAGAAGCTAGAGGTGTTGTTGCCTCTCAATCGAGCAAGGCCTCCATCTGTACGGTATTGAAGATCAAATTGGTCGCCGAACTTCAAATGATGTTACCCTCCGGTTGCCGAACTCCAAATGACATCGGCTCCCCTTCTTTCTCATCACCGGTACCTTCTGATCCTGTTCGGTTCCCAACCGAACAAGATTGTGAATCTACCATTCCCATGAGCTTTATTTTTTATAGTTAGTTTTAAAACAAGTCTGCCCGAGTTGTCATGTATGTGAAGTTTCCGAGTTGTTATGTATATGAGATTATTCGGCATATAATGTACATTTTCTTTATTTAATAAAAAAAGTAGTGCTTTCTAAGAATTCTTTCTTTGCAATAATTGTTTCTCAAATTGATGCTACTGGCAATAATCGTTCCCCGCACTGATATTGCTGACCCCGGCACTGGACAACTAGTCGTAGAGATAGTTATGAATATCATTGTAAGATTCAATTTACCCAGGGACGAGGTCTAGCCATTAGTTTTGTGACAAGGTTTCTATTTATCCGCTAATAAGAATTGGACTGAGCACATGTTAATTTTCATAATCTAATTCCAAGGTTTCCACCTGTCCTGCAATGGGAATTGGACCGGGCACAAGTTTCTCTCCTTTAGTTATAAACCTGTTTGGCAATGGGAATTGGACCGGGCATAGGTTTCTGTCCTTTAGTTATAAGGTTTCCACCTATCCGGCAATGGGAATTGGATCGGGCACAGGTTTCTGACCCTTAGTTTTTGACTTTTCGTTGGTCGCGATGTATAAATAAACAATAACAAGCCTAAATACACTTATGAATAAACATCGTACTTAGTTAACCAAATACATGTACAAGGCTACTTTTTGCCGTCACCCTTTCAAGCTGTTAACAGTAAAATTTCTTTAAGTTATGGATGTTCTATGGCTAAAGAAGTGGTCTCTCGTCAAGGTCTTCCAAGTAGTAAGCCCCGGCGCTCGCGATGGAAGTAACCGTGTAGGGTCCTTCCCAAGTTGGGGCTAATTTCACGACGTCAGTGTCTCGCATATTCCCAACAGCTTTTCAAAGTACCAAATCTCCGGCACCGAACTCTCTTGCCTTAACATCTCGGTTATAACGTCGAGCAAGTTTTTGCTTATACTCGGCTAATCGAATGACCGTTGCTTCCCGGTATTCCTCCAGCAAGTCTAGATGCTCTACCATCATTAGTTCATTTTGGACAGGGTTGAACCCGTCAATTCGTGCGTTGCACACATTCACCTCGATGAGTATGACGACTTTTGCTCTGTACGTCAAGGAAAATGGGGTTTCTCCCGTGTACCTGCGGGGTGTCGTTCGGTATGCCCACAAAACGTTAGGCAACTCCTCGGCCCAATTACCCTTGGCACCGTCCAATCTTCTCTTCAACCCATTCAGGATTGTCTTGTTAACGGCTTCGGCCTGCCCATTGCTTTGAGGATATGCCGGGGTAAAGTACCTGTTCATGATGCCTAGATTGCGGCCAAAATCGCGGAAGGCCCTGCTATCAAATTGCAACCAATTATCGGAGATGAGGGTGTTTGGTACTCCAAATCTGGTAACTATATTCTTCCATACGAACTTTTTGACATCAACGTCCCGAATGTTGGCTAAAGCTTCGGCCTCTGCCCACTTAATGAAGTAATCAACAGCTACTAGTACGAATCATCAGTTTTCGGTTGCTCGGGGGAAAGGGCCGAGGATGTCTAACCCCCATTGTGCAAAAGGCCAAGGGCTGCTAATTGGATTTAGCTGCCCTGCCGACTGGTGAATCAGATGGGCATGTTTTTGATACCGTTCACATTTTTGCACATATTCAGCAGCATTATTTCGCATCCTTGGCCACCAAAATCCCTGTGTCATAGCCCGGTGTGCCAATGAACACCCTCCTGCGTGGCCGCCACACACTCCTTCATATAACTCGGACAACAGTTCCTCTACTTTTCCGGGGTGGAGGCACAAAAGGTATGGTCCTCCAAAGGACCTTCAATAAAGTTTCCTATCAGCTGACAACCAGTATCATGAGGCTATCAGACGTATCTTGTTAGCCTCGCTTTCATCATTTGGTGTTCTATCCTCAGCAAGAAATTTGATAATCGGGTCCATCCAACATGACCCGGTTGTTGTAATTGCCGCCACGTCAACCTTCGTGGCCCAATCTACTGTGGCGCTTATGATTGGTTCAGCAATGAGCTCTACCTTGATCTACAGAGGAATGTCCTCCGTCATTGCTGATGCTAGCATAGCTAGCGAGTCAGCATGCCTATTTCTTCCTCGGGCTACCTGGGTCACACTCGTTGTATTGAACTTCGCCATGATCTGCTTCGCTACCTTTAAGTACTCTTTCATTCGAGAGTCTCGTGCTTCGAAGTTGCCCTACACCTGGTTAACAACCAATCGCGAATCTGAATAAACCTCCACATCTCGGGAGCCCAAATCAAGAGCAGTCATCAGTCTGGCAATGAAGGCTTCGTATTCGGCTTCATTATTAGAGGCTTTGAACCCCAACCTAAACGAGTGTTCCAACCTTATTCCTTCCGGGGTGATAATGACGATCCCGGCACCAGCCCCATGGCTCTTGAAGCACCGTCTACAAACACTCTCCATGAACGGTTCTCCACGTGGCAAACCATCTCTGTATTGTTTTTAGGAGAGAATTCAGCAACGAAATCGGCAAGGACTTAGCCTTTCACTGCATTTCGCGGTCTGTACCGTATGTCAAAAGAGCCCAGCTGTGTCTCCCATTTGGCTATCCTGCCCATGAAATTGGATCTCTTCAATAACAACTGCAATGGATACTCGGTCAAGACAAATACGGTATGAGCCTAAAAGTACTGCGGCAACTTCCTGGTGGCGTGCACTAAGGCTAACACTAGTTTCTCCAAGGGCAGGTATCTCATCTCGGCATCAACCAAAGTCTTGCTGATGTAATACACAGGTTGTTGCACTCCCTGGTCCCTTAGTAGCATAGCGCTCATGGCATGTTCGAACACCGAAAGATACATGAACAAATCCTCCCCCGACTCGGGGGTCGTCAATACGGGTGCTTGCATCAAATAATCTTTCAAGTCTCAGAAGGCTGCATCACATTCTTCATCCCACTGAAACCCCTTCCACTTCTTCAAAAGCTAGTAGAATGGCCGGCAACAATCGACTAACCTGGAGATAAATCGATTATGTGAGGCCAACATCCCGGTCAATTTCTGAACTTCTTTCGGATTGCTCGGTGGATTAAGGCGCCTCACGGCATCGATCTGATTAGGGTTGATCTCTATCTCCTGGTTAGTGATCATGTAACCCAAGAATTTTCCAACCCCCACACCAAAGACACACTTCTCAGCGTTAAGGTGCAACTTATGTTGCTGAAGTACTTCAAATGCTCCATGTAGATCCTCAATATGCCGGCCTTCTTATTTACTTTTCACCACCATGTCGTCAATATACACTTCCACTGTGCGCCCCATTTTATCCTGAAACATCCTTGTCATCATCCGTTGATACGTGGCCCCAGCATTTTTAAGCCCAAAAGGCATCACAGTGTCGTGGTAGTTGGCATCCGGGGAGATGAATGCCATCTTTTTTTGGTCTTCAGGTGCCAAGGCGATCCGATGATACCCCTGAAAGGCGTCCAAGAAGCTCATTCTCGGGTGTCCATAGGTAGTATCTACCAGTTGATCAATCTTCGGCATTGGAAACGGGTCTTTTGGTCATACCCGGTTTAAGTCCATGAAATCTACGCAAACCTTCCACTTGCCATTCTTCTTCTTTACCACCACGGTATTTGCCACTCATTTCGAAAAAAAGGCTTCCCTTATTGCTCCGGCCTCCCTTAGCCTCTAAACTTCTGATCTCACGGCTTCCACATGCTCCTTAGCCGATCTCCTCAGTTTCTGTTTCCTTTAAGGGACTGAAGGATCCACATTTAGTTTATGAACAATGAACTCAAGATCCACCCCGAGAACCTCATACGGATTCCACGCGAACACGTCCACATTATGTATTAGAAACAGCAACATCTCTATTTTATCACCCTCCTTCATGCTTGACCCTACTTGAAAATACTTGTCTGCATCAGGTAGTATCTTAACCTTTTCCAGTCCCTCGGCACCAATAGCCCCTTTCTCTCCTCGGTATTTCTGTAATTGCTATAAAGGTGTTTCTTCAGTGATTTCCTTATGTTCGGTTTGTTCGTCTTTCCAATGGGCGGCGGCAACAAGAAATTGCCGAGCAACTCTCTGGTTCCCCCTCACAGTAGCAACGCCTCGTTCGGTGCAGAATTTGACCTTCATATGCAGAGTCGATAGGATGGCCCCCATCGTATGGATCCATGGCCTCCCCAAAATTACCATGTACGGGGAGAACGAGTTAACCACTATGAATGTCATTATCACCTCCTTGCCTTCCATGCTAACGGGGAGGGAAATTTGACCTTGAGGAATCACTACCCTCCCGTCAAGAGAAACTAACCGGGAGTCATATTTGGCAAGGTCTTGACTCTTTAACCCAAGTCCTTTGAATAGGTCCAGATACATTATATCTACTCCACTTCCTTGGTCTATCATCACCCTCTTCACCAAGAATCCACTTATTCGGGCCGCTATCACCAACGCATCATTTTGTGGCTAGATCGTCCCCTTTAAATCCTCATCATCGAAGGCAATGGGCTTTGATTGGCCTTTCGTTCTCTTCGTAGGTGGCTGGTCTTCTGAAAAGTCTCCTGTGGATGCCACAGTAGAAACACTCACCCTGGCTGTACTCGTGCTTCCCGACACAGCATGGATAACCTCGATCACCCCCAAGGGTGGCGGGATAGGGTTCCCTTTTTGTTGAGCCCCCAGCCCAGGCCCTCGATTCCCTGGTTCCACCACGAACTCCTTCAAATGTCTTGCTTTCACAAGCTACCCCAAATGGTTTTTCAACACTCGACTTTGCTCAGTTGTATGCCCTTTGTCCCGATAGTAAGTACAATATAGGTTTTGATTTCTCCGAGAGGGATCCCCTCTTATCTTGTTCGGCCAACTGAAAAACGGCTTATTTTTAATTCGATCCATGATCTTGTGTACTAGCTCCTTGAATGCTACATTTACCTCCCCCAATTGCACCTCCTGCTCTTGTACCCTCAGGTCCCTTCGGGGTCTCGGAGGGAAAATTCCAGGCCGAGATCGATTTACCAACGGCGCTTTGCCCTTACTCTGCAGCCGATCATCTTCAAGCTGTTTATATTCTTCAATACGTCTCATGAGTTGCCTCATCTCCTCGGGAGGCCTTTTTATCAATGATTCCCGAAGTTATGAATTCTCGGGTAGCCCCAATCTAAAAGTACTCACTGCTATTTTCTCATTACCACCACCAATTTCGTTGTAAAACTCCCAATACTGACTGGCATAGCTGCGAAGGGTCTCACCAACCCCCATCTTTATAGAAAGTAGTGCATCCACCGGTTGCGGCACCCGGTTACACGTTACAAACCGTGCACCAAACTCCTGAATCAGCTCGGCAAAACTGTGAATTGAACCCTTCCGTAACCCATTGAACCATCTTAATGCTGTGTTTCCGAGACTCGAGGGAAAAACTTTACACATCAGCGCGTCGTTGTGTGTATGTAGGGACATCATATGGATATAATGGCTGACGTGCTCCACCGGGTTTGTCTTCCCGTCGTAAGAGTTAAATGGTGGTCGCATGAATCTACTTGGCATCGGCACTCGCTTAATCTCTTCTGAGAATGGCGACCGAGCAACCCTGCGTAGGGCTCGGCTCATGGCATCTATAACCGCATTGTAAGGCCTTTGATCCTCGGGAGAGTCTGAACCTTGGCCAGCATATCCGTATGAATGTGACCGGTGCCTTTGCCGTCATGACTCCTGGGAATGAGAATGACTTCGTCGGCGTGATCCCCTTGAATGGGAACGGTTTCTGCGTTGATGTGGTCCTTTGGAGTTGGATCGAGTCCTTTATCGGCGTGATTCCAGGGAATGATCCCGCCTTTGATGAGAGCCGGTTCGGCCGGATTCCCCATCATCATGATCCCCGACATTATCATCTCTTCTTTCTCGGTTGTCCTGATTCCATCACTAGCGCCTATTTCTTTCCTCTAGTTCGAAATCTTTTACCAACCTACGTAACCGCTCAATCTCTTGTTCCCTTTCCTCATGTTGGTCATACCCCGTGGTGCTCGATACCGTTCAGAGTGTTTGATACAACCCTTCTCCAAGGCCAGATTGTTCTTCCGCCCGTTTACGCTCCCTGTCCTCACGTCTTTTTTGTCTTTGCTCCCACCAAGTGGACCATTGAAAAGACCTCGCAGATCCACTCTCAGCATGGCCTCCGAAATGTCCTTCAGACATTTTTCCCTCCACTCGGGTCCCCACCAAACCACAGCTTTGTAGGAGATTCCCACAGACGGTGCCAATTATGCGCCCCCTCAATTAGATTCTTAGGCTCACACTAACTTTTACTCGATCTATCTTGGGCTCACAACTTACTTGTATGGTGGGCTTGAGTTTCCTACTCCGGGTGATTCTTGGCAGAGACTCGATGAGATCACTTTTCTCTCACTCTTCTCTCGACTCTTTTCCCTCTTTTTTCTGAACCCAATTTCTTCCTCAATTTCTCCTATTTATAGCTCTAAGTTAGTGGGGGGATCATGATTGTTGCCATTGTTAGTGCAATTAAAGGTCCAATATTATCTGTTCTAAGTGGATGTTTAGGTGAGAGTGGTCTTGGAAATGATTCCCACTTCCGCAATATATTCGGCATCAATACTCCTAAGGATTCACCAAGCTACCGAGAAACAACTTTGCCGAGCATATTTTCCACTTCTCGAGGAACGGCTGATTGTGCATGGATTAGATCAAGGAGGCATGCGGGACATTTAAGATTAACCTCTTCGAATGGGCCAACGTGAGATATGAGGCTTTGTCCTTGGGGTGGGGCTATCATGCTTGGGCCTTGGGTTCGATAGGGTTAGGGTTTCTCCTGCCCGTACAATATATATATATATATATATATATATATATATATATATATATATATATATATATATATGCATTTTATAATACCTTAGTTTCACAACATGCATTCATTATGTAACTTAAAAGTAAAATATTCATTTAGTTTTATTATTTATTTTAAGTAAATTAATAAAAAAATTATTTACATATAAATTTTGATTAAGCCGTGCATCGCACGGGCATAATACTAATACTATACAATAAAAGTTGAGTTTAGAAGTCATGATTGCGCCAAGTGGTTACTCTTATCAATTAGTAAATTAATTTTATATTATTTTTTAGGATATATTTCCTCAAATTAAGGGATAATATTTAAAAAAATTTAAATTTAGGTAAAACTTTATCATTTAAACTTCAAAAAATTTAAATTCTATTCAAACTAAAAGTCTATTATAAAAAATTCTAAACTTTAATCCCAAACAACAACCCAAGTTTTCTTTCTAAAAAAATCTGTGTTTTGACTTAAACTTCAACTAAAAGTATATTATCAATATTTTAAGAACAAATAATTAATATATTAATTTTATATTATTTTTTATGATATAATTCCTCAAATTAAGGGATAATATTTAGCAATTGTTTAATTTAGATCAAACAATTATTTTCTTAAGATATATAAGATATATAAAATAGAATTTCAACTTATGTCTCTTCATGATGATTACTCTTTATTATCTCTGTAATAATTACTTTTTATCATGCAAAGACTTTATCAGTTGAAATTGTTCTCTTCACACATTTCCACAATAGACTTTATCTATTGACCTAACTATATATACCCTCATTATTTCTCAAATATTAAGATCAATAACTCAATTGTTCTCTTCACACACATATATATATATATCCTAACAGGTATTTTTTTTTTTTAAATTTTTTTTATAGTATTATGAATATTTTGATTTTTTTTTTTTGAAAGATATTTGATGTGTAGATGACTATAAAGCACAAAAATTAAATTTTCATTAAATTTTTTGTGTTTCTTAAGTAGCATTATTTATTTTCAAAGATTATATATATGGTAGAGTCGTATATATAAAAAGATGGTAATTTTATTATTATTATTAATATAATAAAATGCGGTTCTAACTTTTAATTCAATTATTCCACTTTTTTTCCCCCTAAAAAAAAATTATTCCACTTTTTACACCTAAAACAACCCATTCGCCATAACCCCATGCCAATAATTAATGATATTTTTTAATAAGTAATGCTACATGCATAAACTATTTTATAACATTTTTATAAAATGTTGATGTGGCTAACCTCTTATTAGTTTTATCTAGGTCCATCATTAATATTCATTTTTCAGTTACCAATAATCACTTATTACATCAGTAGTTTGTAAAACTTTTTGTAAAATAATGGTATTTTTAGCATTATTCCTTTTTAACAGAGAAGATGGAAAACAATAATTATGAAAATGATGTTTTATTTATGATTCAACAGCATCGAAGCCAAAACAACAACTTTTCAATATATATAACAACATAGCATTAATCACATCAACAACATTACAACGTTATTCTTTGTGCAAGACTTTTGACGTGTGGACTATTCTATTAAAATATATGCACAAGATAACATTGCAAACCAACACAGTGACATACACACACCACCAATTAATCACTTATTACATCAGTAGTTTGTAAAACTTTTTGTAAAATAGTGGTATTTTTAGCATTATTCCTTTTTAACAGAGAAGATGGAAAACAATAATTATGAAAATGATGTTTTATTTATGATTCAATAGCATTGAAGCCAAAACAAGAACTTTTCAATACATATAACAACATAGCATTAATCACATCAACAACATTACAACGTTATTCTTTGTGCAATACTTTTGACATGTGGACTATGGAAAATTATTAGGTACTCCCGGAGTATCATAAATGCGTGCTCCCTTCTCTCACATGAACGGTAGGTCCCACCATGAATTTAATTAGTGGGACCTATCGTTCCTGTGAGAGGAGGGAGCATGCATTTATGGTACTCCGGGAGTACACAATAATTTCCCGTAGACTATTCTATTAAAATATATGCACAAGATAACATCGCAAACCAACACAGTGACACACACACACCACCAATTCTTCCTAGGCAACCAATGAAGATGATATGAAATTTTTAAGGACCACAAGGAGTGCCTTACTTTTGGCAGGCTCAAGTTTATCGATTTCTGTGGCTGCTCGTAATCCTACATGGTAGGCTATGTTACCACCAGCACTACTACCCATAATAAACGTGTTAGATAAATCAGCATAATCTCTTAGCCAATCATCTGGGGTGGTTTTGATCTAGTGTAACGCTTCCATAGCATCATCATAAGCCGCCGGCAGACGGTGCTCTGGGGTGAGGCGATACTCGATGGATATGATGATGACGTGGAGGTCAATTGCCATGTTGGCACAATGATCATGGGAAATTGATGAGGCTGCACTGTAAAGGATGAACCTTCCTCCATGGAAGTAAACTATGAAAGGCAATTTAGTGGAGGAGTTATGATCAAGTGCTTCTCTGGGTAGGAATATTCTGACCCAGGTGTTGTTTGATTGGTTTAGAGGGGTGTCTTTGGAGAGAACTGGAGTGGGGTGGCTAGGATCAGGTGTGGGTGGAGTGTTCGGGACTTCTCGGAGGCGTGTGATTGTGCCGTCGGGATTGAGGGCGATTTGGAGGTGTTGGTAGGGATCAACGGTGGGATTTGAGGGAGCTGTTTGACTTGACATGGCGAACTGTCCAGCTTTGTGATGAGCTTTCTGCTCAAATTGTTGAGTGTTAACAATATAAAGTGAGAGAGAAAGACTGAATAGTCTGTATATTGATGTGTGTATAATAATGTACAATAGAGAGCCTTATATAGGCTAGGTATGTGTGCAGTACAAGCAAAAGGAGTAAACTACAAGAATAGTATATTGGGCTAAGCCCAATGGGCTAAACTAGTCTAAGCTATACACTAACATCCCCCCTCAAACTCGCGGTGGCAAGGAGGAAGCCAACGGGAGTTTGGATATAAGATCTCGAAGACGACCAGGCGGGTGAGTCTTGGTAAAGATATCAGCAGGCTGGTCAGCAGAGGAGATGGAGAACAACTTGAGATTTCCTTTCTTGAGATGCTGGCGAGTGATGTGGCAGTCGATCTCAATATGCTTGGTGCGTTCGTGGAAGACATCATTATGAGCAATGTAGATAGCACTACGATTGTCACAATAAAGAGGAGTGGCAGTGGGCTGCGGAGCATCCATGTCAGCCAAGAGCCAGCAAAGCCAAACAAGCTCACAAGTGGTGTCGGCAAGGGCACGATACTCTGCCTCAGTACTGGAACGAGAAACCACATCCTGCTTCTTGCTGCGCCACGAGACAAGAGAAGTACCTAACAGAAAACAGAAACCTGTGATAGAGCATCGATCAGTCGGATCACCTGCCCAGTCAGCATCTGAATAAGCATGAAGCTCGAGGGAAGATCGAGAGGAGTAATGCAGACCGTGATAAAGTGTGCCTTTGACATATCGGAGAATGCGAAGAACAGCAGCATAATGGACAGAACGAGGTGCATCCATGAACTTACTAACCATACCCACGGCATGTGAAATATCCGGACGAGTAACAATGAGATAGATCAAACTGCCAACCAACTGACGATAGCGAGTAGCATCGGATATAGGTTCACCATCCAAAGGTGTGAGCTTTGCATTGTATTCTAAAGGAGTGGAAACAGTCTTGTTGTCGGTGATACCGGCTTTGGAGAGAAGATCAGAAGCATATTTAGCCTGGGAAAGATAGTATCCATCAGAGGATGAGGTAACCTCAAGCCCAAGAAAATAGCTGAGAGAGCCTAGATCTTTCATCTCAAAATGTTGACTAAGGAACTGCTAAAGAGAGCGGATACCTGCAAAATCATCTCCAGTAATAATCATATCATCAACATAAAGAAGAATAAGAGTGATACCAGCAAAGGATCTTCAGACAAAGAGGGCGGTGTCATGAGGACTCGAAGTGAAACCCTGCTGAGCAACAACCGAGCTAAACTTTTCAAACCAAGCTCGAGGAGCCTGCTTAAGGCCATAAAGAGCACGGCGAATGCGACAAACTTGGCTGCCTGAATGTGGATAGCCAGGGGGTGGTTGCATGTACACTTCTTCATGGAGGTCTCCATTAAGGAAAGCATTCTTCACATCCATTTGATAAAGAGGCCAACGGCGAACAGCAGCCACAGCAATGAGACATCTGACAGATGTAAGGTGAGCAACAGGAGCAAATGTTTCCTTATAGTCAATACCATACTCCTGAGTAAAGCCCTTGGCAACTAGGCGAGCCTTGTATCGTTCAACAGATCCATCAGCCTTGGTCTTGATCTTGTAAACCCACCTACAACCTACTACAGACTGACTAGGAGGCAAATCAACCATATCCCAAGTGTTATTCTTATGAAGGGCATCTAGTTCTTCGTTCATAGCTTGCTGCCAAAGAGGGTCAGTATGGGCCTCACGATAGGTGTGAGGTTCATAGAGGGTGGCAAGAGCAAAAGAGCAGTGATAATCAGTAAGATAAGGGGGAGGAATGCTTACCCGAGTGGAACGATGAAGTTCAGGACCAACAGGTGACTCAGGAGAGGGTGGTGCCACAGGATCCAAGACAGGCGGGTCATATGTCGGAGACAGAATCGGAGATGAGTCGTCTGGAGAGGTAGCTGATGTTGAAGAATCCTCCACAAGTTCAGGATAGAGAGGGAGGAAAAGATCAGTAAAAATGGGAGACTCTGAGGAAGGAGATGCAGGAAACTGCTGAAGACTCGTAAAAGAACGATGTTCCCAAAACTCAACATGACGGGAGACACGAAGGCGATGAGAAATGGGATCATAGCAGCGAAACCCCTTTTGAGACACACCATAACCAAGGAAACAACAGAGACGAGTACGAGGCTGGAGCTTTGTTCGTTCATGAGGAGGAAGAGAGACAAAGCAAGCACAACCAAAAACCCGAAGGGAGGAGTAGTCAGGAGGTTGACCATAAAGAAGCTCAAATGGTGATTTGTTGTGTGTAGTTGGTGAAGGAATACGATTAATGGTGTACACAGCAGTGAGTGCAGCCTCACCCCAAAAGTGCTCAGGAAGAGAGGCAGAAATGAGAAGGGTGCGGACAACATCAAGAATGTGACGATGTTTTCGTTCTGCACAACCATTTTGTTGAGAGGTGTAAGGACAAGACCGCTGAGGAAGAGTACCATGACTGTCTAAAAAGGATAAGAAAAATTTATCATTATATTCTTGAGCATTATCTGATCGAAAGACTTTGACGGTGCGATTGAACTGTGTTTCAATCATTTTATGAAATGTTTGGTAAATAGACACAAGTTCAGACCTATGGTGAAGCAGATAAATCCAAGTATATCGAGAAAAATCATCCACAAATATGACAAAATATTTAGATCCCCCCTCAGTAGGAACAGGTGCAGGACCCCAAATATCAAAATGTATAAGATCAAAAGGGGCAGAAGAAAATGAGTCACTTTTATTAAAGGGCAATTTTGTTTGTTTGCCAAAATGACAGGAAGTACAATCAAATTTTTGAAACTGAACTGAACCTAAATGACCTTGAGAAGCTAACAACTGAAGACGAGATAAGGATGGATGACCAAGACGAGCATGCCATAGATCAGGTGAGGAGGTGGTAGTGGTAACAGCTGCAGAAACAACTTGTGAAGGAATCTTCAAGTCATGAACCTCAAACATGCGACCAACCTTACGGCCTATCCCAAGCACTTGACCCGTCCGGGGATCCTGCACATCCACACCATGATTAGTAAATAGAAGATCTACGCCTAATTCACAAAGTTGACCAACAGAAAGCAAATTAAGGGATAACTTTGGAATATGAAAAGTGTCATTAAGGGATAGTCTAGGAGAAGAGATTGTTCCTTTATGACTAACAGGCATAGGAGTTCCATCAGCAGTGTAAATGGTGATTGGATGTTCTAAGGGTGCCTTATCAGAAAATTGGGATTTATCAGGAGTCATATGGTTACAACATGCAGTATCAAAGAACCAAGGTTGTTTACCTGAGGTGACAGAAAGGGCAGTGGAAGTGCGGGATAAAACCTGTTGAACAACTGCCTCAATATCAGCCGTAGTGAGGAAGTCAAAGATGGACCTGTAGGAACCGATGGATCTGAAGGACATACAGCAGCTGCCCGAGGAAGAGAAGCCTTATTATGCTCTTGCACAAATTTCTGCAGTTTGCGACAAACAGAGATGTCATGACCTTTGCTACGACAAAACTCGCAGCGAGTACCTTTGGAAGGCTGAGAGTTGGGACGCCCAGGGTTTATTCGTGGAGGAGCAGTGAATGCAGCAATGGGAGGCTGTGGAGAGGGTGTAGCCAATACATGATCAGATGATGACATGTGATAAGTAGGCCGACGGTTCTCCTCAGAAATGAGCTCCTTGACTGCAGCACCAAGAGAAGGAGTAGGAGACCGGCTAAGCAGAGAAGCCTTAGTAGGCTCAAAATCCTCACGTAAACCCATCATGAAGTGCATAAATTTACGACGATCCCGATATTTGACAAAGAGCTCAATGTCCTTAGAACACACCAGTGGAGGATCTGCAGCAGAGAGTTGTTCCCACATAGTAGAAGTTTGAGAATAGAAATCAGAAATAGACTGACCTGTCTCTTGACGCATTTGATAGAGCTTTGATTCAATGTGGAACTCCAAGCTTGAATCATTAGTGCAATTATAGCGATCAGCGAAAAATTTCCAAGCAGCCTCAGCAGTTTCAAGACGAGGAAGAAGATTATGAATGGAGGGAATAGAGGTATTGATAAACCAAGACAAGATCTTACTTTGAATACTCTCCCATTCCTCTAGGCGTTCTTCATAATCATCTGTTGTAACAGCAGTCTTCAAAGACTCTTCAGCAGTTGTGGCTTTGGACTTAGGATTTGGTACTGGCTTAGGAATTGAACCAGTCACATATCTCCACAGTTTACGACCCTTGAGAAAGACAGTCATATTCTGAGACCACGCATGATAACTAGTAGGACCATCCAACATAATAGTGATAGGACGGATGATATCTCGTTCATTTTGTTGAGCCATAATGAAGAAAATGACCAAAAAATGGGATTTAGAGATCTCAAATGCAGAAACGGAGCTCAAAATCGGAATTTACGTGAAAAACTGAGCAAAACAGGTCCGGTTGAAAATGTTTGACTATGGTCAAAGTCAACGGTCAACGGTCAGAGTCAACGATCAACGGCTGACGTGTGTTGACGTGGCAGTGTGACGTCACCTAGGGCTGATGTGGCAGGAAGAGAAGCAGCAGCAGGCGCGTGTGGCGCGTGAGTGCGAGTGGACTGGCGCGTGCGGGGCTAGTGAGGCGCGTGGCAGGTACCAGCGGCGCGTGGAGGCGCGTGCTCGTGAGGCAGAAACTTCATCCGGCGCGTGGAGGCGCGTGTGATGCAGTTTCTGGCCGTTCTTGGTTAGGTTTTGCTCGGGATTGGCCGTTCTGTCTTTCTATGCCTGTTGTTTGGCAGTTGAATGCACAGAACGTTGATATCCGAGTGTTGCAGGTACTGTGGGCGCGACGGCGGTGGCTCGCTTCTGACAGTGACGACTGGATGAAGGCGAGGGCAGCGGAAGAACGCCGGAGATGTCCACAGGAACCAGAAAGTCAGAGGAATGGCTCTAATACCATGTTAACAATATAAAGTGAGAGAGAAAGACTGAATAGTCTGTATATTGATGTGTGTATAATAATGTACAATAGAGAGCCTTATATAGGCTAGGTATGTGTGTAGTACAAGCAAAAGGAGTAAACTACAAGAATAGTATATTGGGCTAAGCTCAATGGGCTAAACTAGTCTAAGCTATACACTAACATTGAGTAACTGTAATATAGTTGTGTAAGGAACCAAGGATGGAATTTGCTATGTTTTTGACTTTCACTTGGGAAGATATATATATATATATATATATATATATAAGTTAAAGTTGTTGCATTGGTGAGTGTGAATTGGTTTACGTTAATAGTTTAATTCAGGCAAGTTTGGAACACATAAAGGCAATTGGCCGGCTGCTAGTGTTATAAATATTGCCCATGTAAGATGATTCTAGTTCTAGATACCATTTGACTGTTGGTTGAGGGTCGGCAAATGATTATAAAATTTGCCGTGAATCAATTATATCATGGCTTTAAAAATTGGATCGGATCTATTGGTATAGTTGAGAATCAGATACTAATCCAGTTCGATTGTCTTAGGAACCCAAATATTAAGGAAAATAAAAACTGAAAATTGGAGCGGTTAAACAGGTTCTTGTAATTGAAAAAATTAAATAAATAAAATCTTAGATTTGTAGGGAAATGAAGTGAGATTTGAGGAAAATCTCATATATTTGGGTGAAATGAGATTGGAAAAATCTCAGATATGTGGGTGAGAAAATGAAATGAAGCGGAATTACTTTGTTGGATTAAATGAGGAGAAATCCATGTGCTTCTGCTTCAAGCCTTGACTGCTATTTAGAATTTGCTAAAGAAATCTGGTACTGCGTGAGAGAAAGGGAGAGGTTTATGACTCTTTGTGAATAGAAGTTAAAAAAAAAAAAAAAAAAGGATGTTGTAAATGCTTGAAAAGTACGCTAATGTAGCGTTTGGTACGGGAAATCTACATTACTCCTGGTATCTAGATTACTAGGAATGTGATTCCTTGCAATCTGGATGCCTAGGAATGTAGTTATTCCTATGTTTGGTTTCATTGAGAATCTCTTAAGATTTCTAGGAATGTAAGATTATAATGTTTGGTTTATTCCTAGAAATCTTAAATGAATTATTTATTTTTTCCATTCTATCTCTAGATTTGAATGTGATCTATCAAGTCCTTTAAAAACAAAATCTTCCTCTAATAAATAATGAAAAAAAATATAAACTATTAATAATTTGTTGAGCAACATACACACAACAGCAAAAGTGAATACTTGGCAACAATAGAGGGTCCCCTTCAAACTTTTTTTTCCTCACATGAAATCTAAATAGAACTTTGTTAAAGAATATATCAATAGAATTATCTATCCTATTTATGTTATTTTGGTGGGAAAAGATAAAAACAAGAGAAAAGATATTGATGATTTTGTTTTATATTTTATCTTAATTGCTTAAATGATAAGGAAAAAGGGTTAAAATTGTCAATTTATAAAAAATACAATTTCCTTTAAACTTGGGAATCTGGATACTCACACGTTTTAAAAGGAATCCACATTCTTACTAAGAGGAGTTTAAAGGGGGAATCTAGATTTCCCTGGCATTTGATTCCCTGAAGTAATTTGCAACCAAATATGAGAATTTTTAAACATTCTTAGGAATCTTAAAACATTACCCCATACCAAATGCCACATAATGGTAATCTATACAACTATTTAAATGGTTTTCCCGGTTTGAGATCCTCATTTTTTTTTTTGGTTCAAAAATGTCCATATTCCTCTATATTTAAGTATAAACAAAATTAAAGGATAATCCAGTAAAAATACAACTCTAACTCTCACTAAAATATTGCCTAAACAATAGGGTCACTTTCCTGATTTTCAAATTGCTTTATCCACTTATAAATTAGATTTTTAAAATAAAAATTTTATATATAAAATAAAAACACAGATTTTTTTTTGTTACAAAATAGAACCACTAAGCTCAACGTTTTCATTTTTTTCCCTTATTAAGAATTCAACATTTCTCTCTCTCTCTCTCTCTCTCTCTCTCTCTCTCTCTCTCTTTTAAGAATAATTTTTGTCCAAAACTGGCGTAAAACAGCTCTTTTACACCACCAATAATAAAGCGCCATGTCAGCCAATTAATAACTTTAAACTTAATACACCTTATGACACACGATTATAACCCACATAATATCCCAAAAGTTTTCCCAAAATCAAGCATGTTAGGCCTTGTTTGGTTGTTGGGTGATAATTAACTCATCACTCATCACCCATCATCCAAATCCCATCACCCATCACTCATCACTCTATCACTCATTTCTCATAACTTAAAAATCCCCAAAACACTCCTATACGTGCCTAAAATAAGGTTATTGGGCCAAAACTCTACTCGAGCTCACAATCTATTTGTATTGTGGGTTTTGAGTTTCCTATTATGGGTGGTCCTACACTCGGAGACCTAAGCACACTCATGTTTCTACAAACTCTTCTCTTTATCTCACAGAGTCACTACCTCTCTTTCTTAGAATGGTTGTTCTTTTCTCTCACTGTTCTCTCTAGAATTGCCCACCCTCTCTTCCTCACTCTCTTCTCCTATTTATAGGCTGGGATAAGTGGAGGTGCTATGATTACTCCCCCTTACTAGTGCGAATGGGGGTCCAATTCCATCATCTCAAAGTGGATGCTTCGTCGAGAAAGGTGGAAGTGGCATTAGAACTGATTCCCACCTTTAGAAGCCCGTTCAGCAGCGATTTTCTTAAAGGCACTACTGGGCAGCTGAGTGTAGGGTGTATCCGAGCAATAACGCTCCTGACTAGGTTAGAAGTGATTAGGGTAGGGGGGGTTTGCTTGAGGAATTCAAGTTAGCGCGGTCTTATTTCAACTTTTAGGCCCGAATTGGGTCCTGAGGTGTCCAGGTCGAGGCTAAAGGTCCAAGAATGGGGACAGGGTCATATAATGTGCAGCGAGGCTTAGGCCTTAGGCCTAAGGCCCAGCCCAGTACAACTCCCACCCTTGTTTGGCAACTAAATCCAGTTTTGATTGTTGCCTTAAAACTCACAAAAACTCACCTTTTGGTGGGACCCACAGGCTGACCACTGTGCAATGCACACAATTAGGTTACCCATGAATTGAACAAAATTGTTTTGGCCAAGCACTTTCCTCTTTCACTATGCAGTGCAAACTCATTTCCCCTTTCACTTTCCCCTCTCAAACACCTTAAACCCATTCACACCGCTACTCTCAAACCTCGTCCCCACCGACCACCGTTGACTTGAGTGATAGCATCATCTTCCAACTGTGCCATTGCCATGGGACCCACGTCCATCAGCTCCCCTGTTCGTTGTCTAGGAAAGAAATGTTATAAAGGAAAATGTTCAAGTTTCAAGATTTGGGGTTCATCAAGATTTGTTTTTTCTTGACCCTACAAGCTTAACCCACATGCATCAAGGTATGCTTCAATTCAAACCTTCCTAGTTTTTGTTTATAAAATGTTGGGTGTTTTTTTTTTTTTTTTTCCATAAATTTGTGAATGGTTTTTGAAATATTTTAATGGGTTAGAGATAAAATGAGCTAGGGTTTTCATTTTTTATATTGGGTTTAAGCTTTGGAGTTCTTCCTGGTCTTTGTGTGAAATACTGAAATTTTAGGGGGTGTGATTAGAGAAAGTGGGTATGATAATATTGAAACTTGGAGAAATGTTTTTTTTTTTTAGGTTGGTTTTCATTTACAATGTTGTTTTAACTGTTTGGAGCAATAATTTTTTTGGTTTAGCAAATTTACATATCCTTTCGGGTATGTAAATAGATGGAGGGGTTGAATTTGGGTCTCACCGGAAAGCAGAATTGGTGAACGGAGCTGACCTGGAGCTCGGCCTTATGCTAATCAGCGTTTTGTGGAGCTTATTTAAGTTGTTGAAGTGTGCTATGGGTTTGGGAGAAGGAAAAGGGAAAGTGAGATGAAGTGCAAGCTAGAATGGGTAGTTGGGAAAGTTATGAGAAAATATCTGTTGGAGCATCCCAACCTGTAGTGATGGAACTACACACTGCTATGGGACCCAATTGTGCTGAAAAATTATGGAAATTGCCACTGAGTTAACAAACCTATAACTTGAAAATAAGCTTGGGCTGTTTTCGAAATTAGTAAACTATATCTCAAAAAACTCAGTTTTGTTAACTGAGTTAACTGAACCAAAATCATCCAAACAATGTTTATATATGTGGGCCACACAGATTTTGGGTTATGAGTTAACAAATCTCAGTTTTGTTAACTTAGTTTTGCAAAATCCATACAAGGCCTTATTCTCTCTGATCCAAAATCCAAACAAGGCCTTATTCTCTCTGATCCCTCTCATCTCTGTTTCTCTCTCCCTCTCATCAAAGCCCAGCGCTGATTTGCCATCACCCACACCACCTCTGATTTCCCATCACCCAACGATGATGCTCCAAAAACCAAGTCCAGAAAAGTGGGAGGCACGGAGGCGGAGTGCAAGTGCATGAGGTGAGCATGTTTTTCCAGAAAAGCTCTCATCTTTACTCTGAAGGGCTACTCATCCTCAATGTTGGTGGTCGTAGTGGTGGGGAAGGTATGGAAATCGTAGAGATCGGCAAAGATCCTCCTCTTCATCCTCTTCATTGGCCTCTCATTCATTACCATCGTCACCAACTTACCAGTTCTGTCACCAACAACAAGAATAAGAAGAAGAGGAGAGATTTGAGACTTCATTTCTTCTTCTTCTTTTTTGCTAAAATTTGGGGCTTCATTTCGCATCGCATTGAGGTGGGCGCTCTATTTTTATTTTTTGCCAAAACCCTTTAGGTCTTGGTTTGTTTCAATTTTGATCCTTTTGATAACTGGGTTTTACTATGGACTGTAAAGCTTGATAATTTTTCTTGGGTTTGAAAATTGGGGTTGGGTATGGCCAAATGTGCTGTTACTTTGTTGGATTTGCTGGGTTTTTTGTTGGTTGGGTTTGAAAATTGGGGTTGGGTATAGCCGAATGGTCCGAAGATGGAAAACAATAATTATGAAAACGATGTGTTTTTTATTTATGATTTAACAGTATCAAAGCCAAAACAACGACTTTTCAATACATATAACAAAATAGCATTAATCACATCAACAACATTACAACGTTATTCTTTGTGCAAGACTTTTGACATGGGGACTATTCTTCCTAGGCAACCAATGAAGATAGTATGAAATTTTTAAGGACCACATGGAGTGCCTTAGCTTCGGCAGGCTCAAACATATCTACCCTATGATAACCCCCCTCACCAAATTGGCTCACCACTGACACACCCTTTTCTCTCATCAGTTTTACCAACTCAATTTGATGTTCAAACAATATGTCCCCATCATAGCCCACCACCAAGACCTTCCATCCTAGCAGCTTGATCTTTTCCAGAAGCTGAGGCCCATCTCCAACCTTCGGATTGCAATACTCATGGTCGCGGTCAGCAATTGGCAATGACAATTCCCACACTAGATCAAGAACACTTAGTGGCAAAATTGGATCATTGTCCCTCAATTCTGATTGAGTCCTTTGGGACCCACCAAAGCCTGGTTGATGCAATATCAAACCTCCGATCACCAAAGGCTCAAGTTTATCGATTTCCATGGCTGCTCGTAATCCTGCATGGTAGGCTATGTTACCACCAACACTACTACCCATAATAAACATGTTAGATAAATCAGCATAATCTCTTAGCCAATCATCTGGGGTAGTTTTGATCCAGTGTAACGCTTCCATAGCATCATCATAAGCCGCCGGCAGACGGTGCTCTGGGGCGAGGCGGTACTCGACGGATACGATGATGACGTGGAGGTCAATTGCCATGTTGGCACAAAAATCATGGAAATTTGATGAGGCTGCACTGAAAAGTATGAACCCTCCTCCATGGAAGTAAACTATGAGAGGCAGTTTTGTGGAGGAGTTATGATCAAGTGCTTCTTTGGGTAGGAATATTCTGACCAAGGTGTTGTTTGATTGGTTTAGAGGGATGTCTTTGGAGAGAACTGGAGTGGGGTGGCTAGGATCAGGTGTGGGTGGAGTGTTCGGGATTTCTCGGAGGCATGTGATCGTGCCGTCGGCATTGAGGGCGATTTGGAGGAGGGAATGTGCAGAACAGACATATTCAGCTATTCAAAATCGTAAGTTAGATCCGGTTTGAAAGAATTTTGAAAAGTAGCATCTCGAGTTTTAAAAACTCGAGATTCAAGTTAAAAAGCAAGTCTTAAAAACTCGCTTTGCTGTTTTTCTGAGCTGCTGTGGTGGCAAAATGTGCCACGCAGATCTCGAGTCTTTAAGACTCGAGATCTGTTTAATTGAATCTCGAGTCTCAAAGACTCGAGATTCAATTAAAATATGATTTCATGTAATTGAATCTCGAGTCTTTGAGACTCGAGATTCAATTAAACAGACACAACCTTATATTTCAGGTAACACTCTCACCGTAGCAGTTCATTATTTTAAGTCTATCTCGGCTCAGTAACCCTCTCACCCAAAAACAGAGCATCCTCAACTCTCACCCATACACTATCCTCACTAACTCTCACACCTCTCACTCTCACTCATCACATTGCCTCTCTCACTGCTTTTCCCTCTCAACAATTTCATATTTTAGGTAAGGGTTTTTTGAATTGATTGTTATTGTAGTTGGGTATTAGTTGTGTATGGGTTTTGCCACTAAGAGAACTTTCCAATGGTTGTTAGTGTCTTTAAATCTTTTTATTGACTTCTTATCACAATTCATGTTCCCATTCTCTGCTGCCAAATGCTGTATTAATTTATTTGTTTTGAGTTTTGTTATCTGATTTATTCTGAGCTGTAACAAAATTTATTTATTTGTAAGGATTTTGGGCTTTTGAGTTACCAACATATGTAAGATATATAAGCTCATATTACACCTGAATTGTGTAACTTTTTTCAATGTTGCACTATTAAATTAATAACTTTCATTGGATTTCCATGCTTGCAAAATTCGCAGATGAGTAGATATATATGTAAATTTCAAGGGTGTTTTTTATTTATTTATTTTGCAGCAAGTGCTTTAAAAATGTTTGGAAAAATATGAGTTTATGGATTGGAATTAAATAATGGTTGAGTAAAAGTGTTTGATTAAATTGAGAAAACTTTCCAATGGTTCTCAGTGTGTTTCGGTCCATGGGTATTAGTTGTAGTTTTCTATGAGATGGTTCTTTGTATTTGATTAATGGGTTAAACATGCTGCTAGCCTTAGCGTATTGGAAATTCCTCTTAAGATCAACTTTTAACCTGCTTTCAAGCATGTAAGAAGTAAATATTTGTCCAATAGGAAGGTTAGAAATTTAAGGTAATCAAGGTTTTGGTATCTTCCGCTTTGTTCAATAATAAGCTCTCTCTACTTCTTTTGGATAAAAGGTTAGAAAATATGCTATCTACTTCTAGTACAGGTTAATATAAATGTGTATGTGTGAAAAAAATATTATGGACTTTAGTCTTGTAACGACTTTTCATGGAATCAGTACCAAAGTGGTCTGTACAGAATAGCAGAGGTTCTCTTATTCATTTTTGAAGGGGCTTTTGTTGAGAACAGTCACAATCTTGATGCAGATTTAATTTGTAATGAGTGTGTATCGTGTGTTCATTAGGCTAAAAGGTCCACTCTAATGTGGTTATTAAAGGTAGTCTTGGAATCTAAAAAAATGGTTGACTGGTGCAATCATTTGATACTAATGTCTTAAGTATGAAATATGTTGGAAATACTGAAAAGGTCTCGATTCTTTTTTGTTGGGGAGGGGGGGGGGGGGTTTGTATGTGTTACCCAAAAATGTGGCTGTGTTTGTGTTACAAAATTATATGATATATCTTGTGCAATTATTTAGTCCCCCATTATCTTTTGCAATTTTGTATGTGGTACAAAAAATCACCTTTCCAATTATCTTTTGCTTTACATGTGTTTGCCTCTCATACCATCCTGCTTTAATTAGCCTCTTGTATATAGGAAGGACAGATGGATTTGTATATGTCCAATTGTTAAATATAGTCGTACTACAGCCTCTTTTTATTAGAAAGTTAAAGACCTGCTTCAAGTTTCTTTTAGACAACATCTTTCTTGAAAATGTTTGTTAACTAACATAGTAACTTGACTTTAACAGGTTCACAATGCCTGAAATTGATATTATCATATACCACGGTGGTCCGTTGAAGAATGCCAATGCGAACAAGGGATTGCCATTTGAAGGGCCGGGTATAAAGACCTATTATACCCAAATTGATCGTAGGTTGAAGACCCTTGACGAATTGAAGATGATGGTTATGGAAGAGTTGTGTGAGAACCCTGCTGTGCACAACATACACATTACGTATCGTATGCCAAATGAAATCCTGAAGCACCAGATTAATTACAAGTATATGGCGATAGAAACAGACAAACATGTGAAGATCATGTTTGACAAGTTGGAGAGAATACCGGAAGTAATTAACATTGAGTTGTACATACAGTTGGAGGCACGTGGAGAAGTTGGTATCGAGGAAATCCAACAAACACAAACAAGTTTGCAAGTTACAGTTCCAGATGCTCAATATGAGTATTTTACACATGTAGAGCATGCTGATGTTCATGCCGATGATGATGAGGATGAGGATGAGGATGAGGATGATTATGAGGATGAGGATGAGGATGCGGATGATGATGATGATGACGACGATGTTGATGACAATATTGCCATTAACGGTGAAGATTTTGGCGATAGAGATGAGATTGAAGACAAGATTGAACAAGGGGACTTTAGGGACTTTGAGAGGGATATTGATGACGATGAGACATTGGACGGTTGTCAACCTGATGCAGACAATGTTCTTAGTGTCCAAAACATTACAGACACAATCCCTGCGTACTCAGCACCTGCCTTGTCATTTTCCGAAAATACTTGGGAAAATATGATTGATCCTTCACATATTGAGACACCATTTGTGTCTACTTAGAGAGAGGGGATGAATTTGTACAAAGGCCTGACTTTTGCCAATAAAGTGGAGGTGCAACGCGTATTAACAAAGTGTGCCCTCAAGGAAACCAAACATTTTATGATTAGTAGGTCAAGCACGACAAAACTTTGTGCGAAATGCGTGGATGAATCATGCACGTGGTATGTCTGTGCAGTCATGAAACCCAAGTTGCACAATCTATGGATGATCACCGTGTACAAGGGTCCTCACACGTGTATACGGACTGGGGTGCGAAATGATGGTAGAATGATGAGTTGTAAATTTATTGCAGATGACATCCTTCAGAAGTTATGTAAGGATCACACTACCCCAATTAAGCATCTTCGATCTATGATAGAGTCGAAATATAAGGGACAAAAGCCATCTTACTACAAGGTATGGGATGCGAAACAAAAGGCGATTGGGAAGATGTTTGGGAATTGGGAAGAGTCTTACCAGAGGTTGCAAAAGTTGCTAATGGCATATATTGATCAGGATCCGACTACCCAGGTGTTCTATCGTACCACATCCACCGATGAAGATGACACAGTATTTTTGAATTATGTGTTTTGGTCTTTCGGTCCAAGCATTGATGGATTCAAATATTGCAAGCCGGTTATCAGTATTGATGGGACCCATCTGTATGGTAAATATCAGGGGAAGTTGTTGGTTGCAATGGCAACTGACGCTAACAATAAGGTATTCCCTCTTGCCTTTGCTATTGTGGATTCTAAGTCAGGGTCTAGTTGGAGATGGTTTTTACAATGCCTCCGTGATGCGATTGGCCACGTGATACCTAACGAAGGCATTTGCATAATTTCTGACCGACATCTCGGTATCAAAAACGCCATTGCAAACTGGCCTAGAAGGGATGATGGAAGACCACTGGTATTTCATAGATATTGCCTTCGACATGTTGCTAGCAACTTCAACACACATTTTCAGAACTCGACTCTAAAGTCAGCGACATTGAGGGCGGGATATGCTAGTCAGGTAGTGAAATTTTATACCATAATGGAGACCGTTAAGGAGGTGGAAATTGAGGCCATTAGAAATAAGAAGAAGTTGATGGGGAAGGATGGCAAGGAAAAGAATCAAGATTATCTTCCATACACATACCTAATGGGCGAGTCTGTGGATATGTGGATCCAGTCACATGATGGTGGGAGACGTTTTGGGGCAATGACAACCAATATATTAGAGTGCTTCAATGGTGTACTGAAAGGTGCACGGGGCCTTCCTATTGCCGCGTTGGTTGAGTTCACCTGGAACAAACTTGTTCAATATTTCCACGACTGTAACAAAGAATACCATTATCAGTTGTCAGAGGGTAAGAAATGGAGTCAATATGCCTTATCCACGTGGGATGGAAATAAGTGTAAATCTGAGAAACATTATCTCAAGCCATTTAGCAATGAAGAGCTGGTATTTCAAGTAGTTACCCAACTCAACACGTGTAGCGCAGGAGGGGGAAACCACAGTTATGAAGTTTGGTTACAAGAAAGAATATGCAGTTGCGGGAAATGGCAAAACATAGGGATCCCGTGTTCACATGCAATTAGAGTATGTGACTATTTACATATTGATTCGACCACATATATTCACCCATGTTATGGTTTGAACAATTCCCTTAAAACTTATGAGCATGCATTTGTGGTTCCTAAGTCGCAGTCATTGTGGAGGGATCCCATAGGGCCAAAGTGGTTGCCTAATCCAGCATTGTTGCGGGCCAAAGGTCAACCAGTGAAGTCGAGAATAAGGAATGAGATGGATGGAGTGAGGAATAAGGATCGAGAACCAGGATGGCGGAGGGAGGATGCAGATTTGATAGAGAGTCAACCCAAGCAGACATGTGGACTGTGTCATGCTTCCGAGCATAACCGCAGAAAATGTCCGCAGTCCCGTGGCGCTTCCACAAGCGGTCATGTTCCACAGTAGGTAGGTAGATAGCAAAAAGTTTTGCATCAGTTATATCATTGTTGTTTATTCCATGTTTACCTAATTTTTACTATCTTGTCGCCTAATGTGATTACTCTATGTTTTTTAGGCATGCTTCCATGGATGACGTTTTCCTTGTGCGGACCGCCGATCTTAGGAAAAGTGACTACGCTGTATTGGGTCAATGTGAACTTTTGGTTTTTGTTCAATGTACTTGTAATTCTCTATCCAATGTACCTCTATGAAGATTGTGATTTGAGTAGTATGGTTAGAACTGCAAATTAAGCGTGGTTGGGCATTTTTAGAATGTTGATATTAAAAATGTCTTTTTTTCAAATGTAAGTGCATTTGCATTGGAAAACCATGTCTTTGTAGAAAGCGCAAAAATTTGTATAGTTTGGTGCCTATTGAGAGCGCCTTTTGATGTAATTTAAGTGCATTTACATTCTTCGCTTCTGAGCATCTCAATGAGTGTTTATGGATTACATTTCCAGCAATTTCCCAGTTTCTGGTTTACCTATTCAGCAGTTTTGTATGTCCAGGATTTCCCAGTTTTTGGTTCACATATTCAGCAGTTTTGCATGTCCAGGGGTGAAAAAAAAAAAATTCTCAGTAGAACTCGAGTCTTAAAGACTCGAGATCCACTGGGAAATTTTTTTTCCCCAGATGCTCTGTTTAGGCCGAGAGCTTACAAAAACAGAGCATCTGGGCACAAAAAAATTTCCCCAATGGATCTCGAGTCCTAGAGTCTCGAGATCCACTAGGGAAAATTTTTTTTCCCCAGATGCTCTGTTTAGGCTGAGAGCTTACAAAAACAGAGCATCTGGGCAAAAAAAAATTTCCCCAGTGGATCTCGAGTCCTAGAGTCTCGAGATCCACTGGGGAAAATTTTTTTTCCCCAGATGCTCTGTTTAGGCCGAGAGCTTACAAAAACAGAGCATCTGGGCACAAAAAATTTTCCCCAGTGGATCTCGAGACTCTAAGACTCGAGATCCACTGGGGAAATTTTTTTTTGCCCAGATGCTCTGTTTTTATAAGCTCTCGGCCTAAACAGAGCATCTGGGGAAAAAAATTTTTCCCCAGTGGATCTCGAGACTCTAGGACTCGAGATCCATTGGGGAAATTTTTTTGTGCCCAGATGCTCTGTTTTTTAAGGCTCTCGGCCTAAACAGAGCATCTGGGGAAAAAAAAAATTCCCCAGTGGACCAAATTGGACTGAATCACAAAACAGTGGACTAAAGTAAACCAAAGTGGACCGAAGTAGACCTAATTCGACCAAATAATAATTCTTTAATTTTGAAGGAGTACAAATTATACATTATATTACAAGTACAAATAATTAAGATTTGAAACTAATAATAATAATAATAATAGTAATAATAACCACTTACCTCGTAGAATTTGTTATAATAAAGTTGTGCATGTAGCACTTCTCAACTTTTTCTTTTACTCTTTTGTGATTTATTAGAGCTGGATAATAAAATTAAGAATTATGTACTATTTAAAATCAACCATATACCACTCTATTCAGAATCTATATTTTTTAATTAAATGAACCATCCAATTCTATGCACTAAAAAATCACTATAATCAATCCTAAGTGTAAAAATTCTGTCACAAAGTGAACGCATTGAATACATCCATTGGTCTTAATTTAAACTTTGTAACCAGCAGTAGAGTCAGAATGCATACCATGATATTAAAACCATTTATGTTTTCTATATTGCTTGTTAAATAAAATCAAGTTACAATTTTCAGATTCTGCGTACATTGTTTGAACATTGTTTGTAAATTAGCAAGCCATCTTGACATCAATGCCAAATAAGTGTGTTTATTAGTATTAGACTTCAATCAAGCAAGAAAAGCTATTAAATAAATGAATAAATGAATAAATGCAAAATACATGACCCATAAGCAACACGGTGTACAAGTTTTTGAATATGGACTCATTTTAATCTACAAGCAGGCCCTGAAGAGTACAATGTAAATATGGTCTAAACTTCACGATGCTCTCGTCAGAATTCTTGACAACTTTCATCTCATGAACATTATAAATTTATAGTAACAGATGGGGAACTTGTGGCAGTCCAATATGGAATTTGCTATGAAACTTTAGAGTGTATAACTGCTACAAACAATCAGGATTCACGTTCTGATCAGAAGCAACAGTGCAACAATCGTTCACTATTCTTAGTATACTATGCATTTTTTATCAGCAGCAGAACATTAAACAGCTTTTACATTAATGGGCCGAGTTGATAAAACTCTATATTGTGTATGAGCTCAGAGCAAAATTGATTTCATGTACAGTTTATATGACTGCTACAAGATTGCAAAATCAATGAATGTTACATGACAGACCTAGCAGACAAGATGGGTTGGGTAATATTAATCCTACACATATCCATTTGGTTTATCTCCGCCCTTTGCTGATCTCTTCTGCAAATCCGCCTCATAATGTTGAAAAGCAGCATCTAGAGCCTGCACCATTATAGTCTTGCCCATGAGTTTCAGCCATCAAAAAGATGGCACTACAAACATCAATCCAAAGCCAAAACAAATCATATGGTTCAATTATACCAAGTATTGATTTGTTTAATTAATTCTCATGATAATATGGAAAGGAGAAGGGGTGAGAACATTAACAGTACACACAGGACAAGTGACAGGCTATCGCCAATCCATTGGCTTTCATGTTGCAGCCAAATTGAGTACTATACTCAACCCCAAAGAGAGAGCGAGTTTGTAAGACAAATGCTGACCTGATGCATTGGACGAACAAGGAGGAAAACCTGCTGGCGAAGGTCCGAAGGAACTGATTCCTTTATTTCCTGGGATTTGACAAAAGAATAAAAAACCGACGTTAACTAAAACAATATCCAAATCAGTAGTTACCAAAGCCTTGTGTGTGAGTCCAATGGAACAGAAGATGTGACTATCAAAACTTGAGCCCCGGTAGGAGCAATGTATACACAACAAAATACAAAAGAGGTAGAGAAGGAAAACATCCAGTGTTTCCAGATATAAAGAAAATACATGTTTAATGGGAAGTTGCTCATCTTCACATGTTTACTTTATCCTACTAACATCATGCTGCAAACTGTTACCTAGTCACCTTCACATGTTAATGTTCTTCCTGAGCAGCACATTTGTTACCTTGGACAAGGAAATCAAGAAACTCTCCGTTTTTATGATGGAAAATTTTGAGACACTAATATTACAAACAAAATAAGATAAAAGGGGAAAAGTTTGAGATAAAAGGAAATCAAGAAACTCTCCATTCTTATCTTGCTTAACCTTATTTTCATATCTACCAATAATATCAACCAATTTTGTTTAATATTCAGATGCAGTCAACAAATGGACAAAATTAAAGCAATTTAAATATCCAAGAGGATTCAAGGGCTCTAGAAAATCAAAACTATTGAAAATGACTATACAATAATGGCGAACTGAAGACAATAATCAAGAAGATATGTTGATGGAGTTGGAAGAATCAAAAGCTCATGAGTGGAAAAAATAAAAGAAAAGGGATTTTTTTTTTATAAGTACCTCCAGCTGTGGATAAATTTTTGACATGGCATCCTTCACTCTGCTCACCTGCACATTAATCACCAAATGAATAAGGCAATAGGCATGCTGAACCAATCCAATCAAAAGACAACAATATCAAATAAAAGGAAACTCATGCAGTAAAATTTTAGAAAATCCATATTCAAATGCTGTGCATTACATATCCTCATTTTAATCAAAGTCATATACTCACATTTGAGGGCAACAGTTCTTGACTGTATTCTTCATTCTTAAACCAATATATTATATTTTGGTAAGTGTTCTTAAAACAATATACTACTGAAAAGACATACAGAGTTCATTCTTCTATTCCAATATCAGTTTTGTATTATCCTTGCCACAATGAAATTGACATTTCTAATACTTATAGAACTTGAAGTTCTAAGAAAATATTTAATAGTTAATTATCATAAGATTTGGCGTTATAATATTTCAAAGCAAGAACAAGATTTCAGATACTAGATTTAGAAAGTTTGCAAAAATCTGAAACCATGATAAATAATCCAGTAAATCCTCACAACCTTTAATTTGATAACATCAAGCCCATAAACTGCATGAGACTTCACCTTAATCTATTTTACATTGGAAAAATTAGAGCGTTATGCACTTTACCAAGAAGCTTATACTGGTTTGCTGACAGTTTACTATCTATAACTATTTTGCACACAAACAAATGCTCAAACATAAATAAATAAATGTGTTTAACGTGACTCTTGTCCATGTTAACAAATACAAAACTTACCTTAGCATAAAGATATGATGTAGTAATTGGATATGAAGACCAAAAGTGCCTCAGTAATTCTTGAATGGATATCCAATGCTGGAAACAAAAAACACTCTTCTTATTAATATTAAAATCACTGAAAAACCAAAATTCATAGAATATACAATTAATAAGTTCAACATAACACAAAAAGAATTGATTCTAGCAGACAGCCTGCTTAATCAATTCTTCAATAGATAAGATATCCATGGAGTTTAGCCACATTTTTCTAGAAGCAGCTATATATTATTTTAAGAAACACACATCTACTCACATGTAGTAGTTCCTCTTTAGTTGTGTTGGGCAAGCTGTTCAGTATACCCTCTTGAGCATTCTTCCCAAGTTGAAATTTGGTACTTGAGATGTTCTGGGTCAATCCATTGAGGACCTGAATCATACAAATTACACAGTTAAATTATGCAACATATATATGATAGCATGTCACTTTTTCGGGGTTTTTGGTGATAAGTAATATTATATCTAATATCTTAAGGCTGGCACAAAATAAAGATGCTATTACCATACAGCAACCTCAGGTCTGACTACAGGATCACTTAATCCCATAGCTTTTATCTCTGATATTGAACCCCTCAAAGAACCATATGCTTCCTCAGAGCTCAGGCTACATCTTAATTGTTCTGATCCAGCTCGTGTATCATCAGAAGTTTTAAGTTGTTGGGAATCAAAGTAATCACGAGGATCCTGATTTTGGAAAAGCACGTATAAAAAATCTGTATGACAATAATTTAGAAGCATTGTACCATGTATACAAAGTTCGACCTTGATACAAAGTGGAGCAAGAGGGTGATCATGAGGTGCCTGAAGGTCCTCCATCTCAGTCATCCGTGAAATTCTATCAAGCCTCTCCTGCTTTGCATTCTCGTCAGATTCTTCACCACAATAGTACAAGAATAAGTGCAAATTCTATAGAAGACTTGAAAAAAGGAAGTGGGATTTTTTTAACAAACAAAAATAAACCATGCTAACCCTGTCTTGACTGCGCAAGTGCTTCTGCTACAGTTCTTGGATCTTCCAACTCTACATCTACATTAAGGTTACAAACCAAAGTTATCTACCTAAATTTAATGAATAAAAAGGAAACTCAGCTAGTATAAAATCAAATAACTGTGAAGAAAATGAAATTTGGTGAGAAACAGAATAAATAAATTCAAGAGAGATCCTTACCAATAGTTCTTCCTTCGAGAACAACTTCGCCTTGTCGGTTAAGATCTTGCAAGAAAGTTCTCTTGAATTGCTCATGCTATGAATCAGTTATTTCCTTGCTACCATCACGAAAAATTCCATGATCCTGCAATATACAACCAGATAAGATACATAGGGATGTACATGTACACCTAGAAATTTTCCACTATAGAAGCAGATGATTTTATCTGATAACAAGGAAAATTAACCAGATACTAAAAACTATCCCATTTACTATTTTCTACTCTTAGAAGAAGTAATGGTTCATATATCAAGTACAGAAGTAAAAACTGCGGACATGTTCCAACTTTTAGCACGAATCACCAATTAGCTCCCTCAAAAATTTGTCAAAGCAAGTTCTCGTGACAGAAGCCAATGGACAAGCAGGAATCTAATCACACAGTGAATTTGAAGTGACAAACAAAAAAACCACCTTTTAAATGGATGCCCCCATTGAGTAATTCCATGAATGCAGAAATGATAAAGTAAACAACTGTGAATCTTGTCATTTAAAAGAAATCATTTACCACCTTTTTTTTCTTTTTTCTTTTTTCTTCTTCTGTGGGTGGGGGGGAGAGGGATTTAAAGAAGTATGGTTTCTCCCACAATATTTTTTGTGTTCAAAAGCCACCAGCATAAAAGAGTAACTTTGTATTATCAATTAGAATTGCTTAGACCTCTTCAAAATCAAGTCTTAAATCTATAAAATCCTTCCCAACACTGATTAGTAACTTCAAAGTTTTGTAATTACTTCTTTGCAAATCTCTATGTCAACTTTTCTTGACTCAAAAATAAATAAATAAATAAAACACTTGCCTAAATTTGAATCCCCCTTCCCAAGGATAAAAGAAAGAAAAAGAAAACAAGAGGGAGAGACGGAGAGATTAATTTAATATATCAACCAAAAGAAACTACAAGAGTGGTCTAATCCCACATACTGGGAGGTGCATGTAATCATCTCCTTGGTCAGCTTCCATGTCAAGAGTTGGATCAACCCGTCGAATCTGCAAACAGAAAACACAACATAGTAAAAGTACTCAAGTAATCATACAAAATAATGCGGGAGTATCCCGTGAAAAAAAGGGAAGCCCCAACTCTCAGAAAGAGTACCTTCTGCCGAGCTGCATTTGCCAATATGTCATCATCCTTCAGAAAAATGGCTAGCTCCTCGTCTTCAGCAGCCTCTGCTGCAGCTGCAACAGCATTTTTCGTACTATGGAGATATTCTGCTCTAAAATATTTTGTCCAGAAATCCTTTTCTGTCATCTGGAATACAAAAGTCAAGGGAAAAAAACACCAATACACACTTTGAGTAAAGTATATGAGAAATTAAAATTATTAAGTATTTTTTTTTTATAGGTAATAAAAATTTTCTTCACAATTAAAGTGAAAGAAGAATTTGTTTCAATGCCCTCACTACCTTATTGGGAACATGATTAAGGAATGCCCGGTGAATAGCTGGTTTTAGAGCAAAAATCTGAAACAAAAGTAAACCATTAACACTAAATATAATGCGATCAATCACAACACCTATGCATCAGGAACTACACATCATAGAATACATCCTTCAGGGTTGTTCTTTTTGTAGATGTGTAAGCAGCCATACAAATAGGTATATTTTCAGTTACTAGTTTCGCCAAATCAATCTCGAGTCAGCAAAGTGTTCATAACCAAATACTAAATAATGAACACATCTATCCAGCCATATATAATTTGTTAATGCAGCTAAGTACATGTCACAGAGCCACAATATGAGAAGGGAAAAATGCAATTGCTTACTCACCCTTCTTCATCGTCATCACAACTTTATCAAGCCCATCAATAACTTGCTCTACCAATAAATGCAGTCCTGAAGGCAGTCAATACACAGCGCAAAAGTGAACAAAATCAGTAACGATTATATATATTTAAAGATTCATTTTACAAAAAAATGTAAAACAAAAATACAAAAAACATATTGTGTTAGAAGCATAAAGATTCATTAATCTCTAATCTTAGAAAGGGCAGCTCCATCCATCAATTAAAATAATTCACTAATGCATATTCAGAAGTAGATATTATGGTCCGATTCGATGACTTTAGCACTTACTCAAGGTTCACCAATTTTGCGTTTTTTAGCCCTCGTGTAATGTTTGGGTGAGGGAGGAGGAGGCTGCGGGGCATCATCCTTAGGCACATCATCGTGCTGCAAATTCCATTAGATGCATGCAATCAATATTCGGTATAATGATAAGAATAAAGATCACTACAAAATATATCATTACATTCTAATTAATGTTATCATACCATAGCGTTGCCTCGGTGTCCTATTTTGTGTCCACCTGTGCCACAAGTGGGTGCTCTTCTAGTGCGCTGCGGTCTACCTTGTGGGGGTGAGGGCTGATGAGGGGAATGCTCGTCCGGTACATCAGTATGTGGTTGTGGAGTGTCAATCCCAACCGGAGGTCCTAGAGGGTCAGATGAGGATGCGGTAGGTGGGTAATGATGCTCTATGTAGAGGCCAGGAGTGGGTGCAGTAGAGCTGGTGGGTGGGTAAGAGGGTGTCTCGAGGAATATAGGTGGGGTCAAATTTTGATCAATACTGAGATCAAAATTGTGCTGCGAAGGTGGGCTAGGTGAAGGGACCTCGGGTTGAGGAGATGTATCTGGGATGGGTGGAGGGACCTCAAGTTGAGGAGATGAGTGCGGGATGGGTGCAGGCATCTCAGGACTAGTTGCAACCCGAGGGGTTGTTGCACGCCGACCAGAGCCCCTGCCTGCACTTGTGCTTGGGCTTGCTGTAGTAGGCCTACCACGGCCCCTGGCTACACTTCTGCTTGGGCTTGCTGTAGCAGGCATACCACGGCCCCTGGCTGCACTTGTGCTTGGGCTTGCTGTAGCAGGCCGACCACGGCCCCTAGCTGCGCTTGTGCTTGGGCTTGCAATAGCACGCTGACCTCGGGTCTGTGTACTTATAGGTGCTGCGCTTGTGCTTGGGCTTGCAGTAGCTGTTGGTTTAGTCTCATGCCCATTGTTTGCCTGATCATTTGCTGCAGGACCACCACCAAGGCCAACCACACCATTTAGGACACGCCGGATATGGTTGTGAGCTTGGCTGCCTTCGGGAAGCATCTCCAACAGCGCTAAATGGCTTTGAATCTGAAACGGAGAAAGTTCAGCAATTACAATCATATTTGAGACAGTTATGTATCAATTAATGAATGGATAATATAGTACTTATTAATCTACTGAAACTCTTTAATTGGATATCAATTAATGAACAGTTTTATTACAATACTATATGTAACGGAAAGTCTTTAATTGGATGTTAGTCAACTCAAACCACATCTGGGGAAAAAAAGTCATACAATTTTATTCTACGTTCATACATGTACTAAAGTAATGAGGATGTAGGCAATAAACTCTAATTAGAACACATTACCAGTTGATGTAATTTAGCGCTGTTGCGGTCGACATACTTTCGAGTGACCGGACGGTACCAGAGGTAATAGGGATGATCGCGGGGCATCTCACCAATCTGAGGAGGTGCATGACAAACTTGTTGTCGTCTCATTTCCCATGAAATGATATACGGTCCATGCTCCTCCCTCCAATTCTTTTCAACCTTCCCACGTAAGTCAATTTTATGCAATCTATCATCGTAGACAACATCGTCAGGCCGCTGCTGCGCCAACCCAAACTGTCGAAGGACACGGTCCGGGTGGTGTCTCTCTACTATGCAAAAACACATAAGCGGCACCCTTGCTGTCCACGAATCCCTCCCCGCAATGCAGAACTCAGGAAGGTGGCCGAAGTCTGCCTCGTATGGTTGCCACACAATCTACAATAGAAACAAAAAAACAATAAACATAGCATCTTAAAATGTGAAACAAGGGAGAATACATAGATAAAGGGAAAAACAAAAATTTTAACAAAAGATATGTTAAAGGATGAAGCAAACCGAATTTTTGAATATTATTACCTGGTCTGGCTCCATTGTCACTAATTGCTCACGATAATGGACCAAGGTCGTGCTGGATGGCCTACTCTTCGGGCTTGGCACCCGCACCCACCTACAATGACGAGCGAATAACATAAGAATGATAATACAATTTAGTGATTAAGAAGACTTACTTAAATATTAGGAAAAGACTTACTTAAATGCAAGTGGAGCATATGGCCATGGACCATAATCACATCCAGGTGGGGGCTCTATCCTCGGGCACAAAAATGGCAACCTTGCCCATGCCTAATACTGGACCAAGGTGCACGCCCCACCAATTTGCGATGCCCCTTTCTCGCTTGCCCGACACAACTCCCTGTACAGCCAGGCAAGGCAACCACTACCCCAACTATACTGTGGCGGATCATGAAGGTTGCGCATGAAGTGCAGGAACATCAATTGCACCCTATCTCCTGACTTGTCCACGAAAAGTGTATCCCCTAGTAGCGCTAAAATAAAGCATCGGGCATACTGGTGTATCTGAATCTCTGTTGCGTCATGAGGCAATGGCGCTGCAATGGCCTCAACAAGTCGGCTGATCATAATTCTTTGCCCCACCAAACTTTTATTGTCATTTGGCGGAGTAAAACCAAGCAACTCCCCACACACTTGACTCCAATCCCCATCCTCCACAGCAGTCGGCCCAACCAAGACCTCACCGTCTATAGGAAGTCCGAAAATCACCTCCACATCTTGTAGGGTGATTGACATCTCACCATGTGGAAGGTGGAATGTATGAGTCTCTGGCCGCCATCGTTCAACTAGGGCCGATAGTAGGCAATGATCTATCTCTTTCGAAGGGACTCTAAACAATCCTTCCAACCTTAGCAATTTGATAATGTCTAGGACCCGATTATCTTGCATCTGAACGTTTGCCATCTCCTTAGTGCGACCACGACACATAAGTGGGCCCGGGTCCTACGAAATCAAAAGCAAATTATAGCGATTGTTAGAACTAGAAATACAACTTTCAAAGAACTTGCTAACTAAAAGGAAATTACAACGTAAAAATTAAAGCGGTTGTTAGGTAGTGAAATTTCACCTCGCCATTCCAAATGGCCTCTGATCGATGATATGGTTGTCGCGTCAACAATGAGCTCTGAAGCGGACCGGGGTGCAAGATATCTACCTCCTCATCAATCCGAGGCTCCATACTGCAAAGAGTATAGACAATTATAAAGGTTATGAAAACGCCAATTTTTCTGTGCCAATGTCTGATAACAGTACATATATTTTCATGACAGTGTTGACATTACAAGTGCATACAAACTAGATAAGACCAAAATAACAATTAGCATAATTTAGAAAGTATAAAATGAACTTTTAGCTTTTTTTATTAACAAAACAAGTACACTATGCAAAAATAATGGCCTTCATCACAGATCTTGCATTTAGCATTGAAAAATAATGGTCCCCTTCAAAAATAAAAAAGGCTTAATAGTCTTTTTCGTTACAATAGCTTTTATAATAAACATCTTACAGTTCAAATAAATACTTGATAGCACCTGTAGAAACACTGAGGCTGTTTTTTTGGAAAAATATCCATGTAATAGAATGAATGAATGTAGTTCTCCTAACAACATTGAACATGAAGATGGCACTTGGTATATGCAATTCAAAACTTAACCTCTGACTAACTAATGGATTAAAGAGTGGAAACAATATTCAGTAGAGAAAATCATGCTTATCATTGAAGCATGGACTAAAATGATTAAAGCAATACCAATTCCTTTAAGCAAGTATTTAAAAATCAATTGATGCCAGTATGGTGAAGAAGGAAGTGACTCCAATGGGCTAATGGCAGAAGATGTGGCGATGGCCATAGCAATAGTAATGATGGTGTAGTAACAGTTGCAATAGTCTTAGCTGTAGAGGATATACAAAATCAATGGTGGTAGTGGTGGGGGGTGTGATTCATAACATTTGGAATTCGGTTGGCTTCAACCTTCACCCAAGACTTTCTCATCAATGGACTATTCACATATGAGAAGGAGTGGGATTTTTTCTGTATTCTTTATCTCTATGAAGTTTATGGACATGCAAAGAGAAACCGTATTCTTCATTTGGTTCTAAAAATTTAAGGAACTTCACTTAAGAAGACAAGAATCGATTCAATCAGTCATCCCAAATGAAGTCCAAGTGAAACGAGAGAGAAAGAGAGTCATAGAAAATGCATTTTATGTACAATATTCATAATGCAAAACAACACCCTTATTTGTTTCTTTAGAGCAGAGCTTAATATACAGTTTGATTTAAGTATTCATCAATTCGCCTATGGTCTACTTCAAATTAGATCATGTTAGAGCAAGGATAAAATCCAGGCACAGACAACCTGAGTTCTTCAATTCTGAAACTAGCCTGGCATGCCTATATACTCTAAACAAAAACACATATTTAACATATTAGGACTACGAATATTAAGGTGGTTGGACATTTTATTTCTGAAATATTTTACCGTGACAAGTGGGGATCAGTTAGGTGAAATCTTAACTAAAAGAAACTTCCTGTTTTTCTATTCAGCATAGACTAAGCAAAAGCTGAACAGGTGAGATATGCATGCACCAACTAAAAGTTGTAAGATTTTACTCATCTGTTGGAAACTATATAAACGTTTACGGTCATATGTATATATGTTTAAGACTAAAATAGAATTTTGGATATTGCTATTTCCTTTTCCTCATCTCCTCTCAATTCTTGATGCAGGGCAGAAAGGTTAGATGTAGGTTCTTCAGAAATTTAGCACTAAATTAGGATCATTGATGAGATCTTGAATAGTGTTTAATGTTAAGTGTTTAGGTAGGGTTAAGTACCAAAAGATTGAATTGTTTTTCTTCTCAATAATCAAGAATTTTTTATTCAAACAAGCTTGAAGGAACCAGAAAACAAAATACAACCAAGTTGGAAACAAGCAATACAAATCACAGAACTAGAAACTAAAACTGTGATAAACCAGCAACACAGACCAGCAAATATGAACCAAGCAGCTAGTAAAACCAGCATCAAGCCACACAGCCTAGTACAAAGCAGCCAACAAACACTATGATACAATTGGTCTACAAGATTTGAGGCAAGTCACTGAGACTCCCCATCCATTGCAAATCTGCAGATTTCTAGAATTAGGGAAGGGCCATTGAATTGAATTCTGGCTTTCACATTCTTTCTAACGACAGCAACGAGCTACTCCTCTGAGCTGACTTTATTCCCAAGCAGGATCGCATTTCTTTGCCTCTAGAGCTGAAAAATCACAGCACTAAGCCCCAGCCTACAAGACATAGCAAGCAAGCTCTTGCCTTTCCAATACATAACTACCCCATTTTGCTAGTATATCCCTGGTAATTAATCTGTCCTACATAGCTAACCAACAAATGTAAGCCTGAAAAGGGATTCTTTGAGGGAATCAGGCCAATTTCTGCCAAATAACCACTGGTGCTTTGATGGACTAGCCAGGGATAGACTACCCAAACAGGGGCTTTGTAGCGATACCCCCATTTGATGGCTACTTGGTGTCAAAATAGGGAATAGAAAAAGACACAAGGTAAGATAAATACTAGGCAAACCAATCATGCTTAGGAAAAAGAATGCAAACACACCCTTTAAGATTAAAATGAAGGGCTAAAATTTTATTCAATTCCATGTTTATATTGAATACTTTGGCTATTGCAATAATATTCATAGAAGGACTAAACCTCCTAAATTACCATTTCCTAGAAAGACTAGGACATTCTTTAATTTTAATAATGGTTTTTCTTGGAACTCTTTGTTGGCTGCGTCAACTAGTACTAATGTCAATTTGAAGGCGGAGTAGGATGCTGAAGGAGGGGGGAAGTTATGTGGTACTAGTAGTACTGAAGCACGATACAAATCATGTTATTTTGCCAGTATATCTGTCCAGGGGAGCTTGTTGTTGAAACCATTCCTTTATAAGCATTCTTTCTAGCCTGTGGGTTATCATTTCTCTTCACATGCACATAAAAAGACTACAAGCTGTGTTAAAACCCTACTATAGAACATCTGATCCCCAAATAGAAGCTGAAATTTAGGTAGAAGATCTGGTCCCCATTAGATGTATTGATGTAGTAAGAAACCACAGTTATGTTACATGTATATTTAGGAAATCAACTTCAATTATATTACATTACATATCATATCATTAGAAAGAGGAAACACAAATTATTAACATTGAAATAAAGCAAATTTTGAACCTGTTGCTTGAGCAATTACACAAATAATTATTTATTCTCCTCTAGTTTATGCATACAGTTATTTTTATTTTTTATATGTGTTATTAAATTTGCTTTTTTTTCGTAAAGAAATTGCTTTTATCTTTTTCTAGAATTTTTTTTCAATTATTTCCAGTGCAACTAAATTTGAGTGAGAATATCATATATCATGTTGACAAAACCATATTCTCAGAACACCAACAAAAAAACCACAAAAAATAAAACCAAAAAAAAAAAAAAAAAACCCAAAAAGATCCGAAAAACCCTAGGTTAAATCATGAAATTACAAAATCTAAAATTGGACAAAGAGATACAGAAGAATCTAAGAAGCAAAAACGATAAAGCATTCAGAAGAAAGAGACACTACCTTCGGCACGGTGGCTACGAACGGCGTTGAGAATGGTGGCTACGAACGGCGTTGACAGTGGCTAAGAATTTCAGAACGGTGGCTACGAACGGCGGCTACGAACGGCGTTGACAGAACCAATTTGACTTAGGAATGAATGAGTGAGGAGTGAGAGTGACTGAGTTTGAGAGGGCGGAGATAAAGGGTTGTGTTTGAAATTTTCTGGTCTGTGTGTTTGTAGACCGTTGTGTGTTTTGTGTGTTTCACTGTGTGTGCATTATATGAGCCGTGGATATCGAGTCTTAGAAACTCGATATCCACGTGGCTCCACCTGGCATTTTTGTCCAGATATGATTTGTAAAAAACCCTTAACTCGAGTTTCTAAAACTCGAGTTCTACTTGAATCTCGAGTTTTAGAAACTCGAGATGCTATTATTATATATTGTTTTAGAATCGGTCAACTAACAATATTGTTACATACCCTTTGTCATTTGGCAAGGGGGTTCCGATTTGGAGGTGTTGGTAGGGATCAACGGTGGGATTTGAGGGAGCAGTTTGACTTGACATGGCGGACTCTCTACTCTTTAGCTTTGTGATGAGCTAGCTATCTGCTAAAACTGTTGAGTAATTTAGTTGTGTGAAGATGGAATTTACTATGAGTTTTGAGTTTCACACGGAAAGACAGGTTATAGTTGTGAGATTAGTGGATGTGAATTGGTTTACTTAATTCAGGCAAGTTTGGAACACATAAAAGGCAATTGGCCGGCTGTCAGTGTTAGAAATATAAATATCGTCCATGTAAGATGATTCTAGATACCCTTTGACTGTTCGTTGAGGGTCGGCAAATGGCTACAAACTTTGCCTTGAATGTCAATGCATGTGACAATCATTTATATTGGGGTTTTAAAAACCGGACCGGATCTGTCGGTTCAGTTGAGAGTCAGACGCTAATCCGGTTCGATTGTCTTAGAAACCTAAAAATTAAAAAAACTGAAAATCGGAGTGGTTAAACAGGTTCTTGTAATTGACGAAGAAGAAACTTCAGCCAAAATAATAATAATAATAATAAAGAAGAAGAAACAAAAAATCTTAGATTTGTAGGGAAATGAACGAGGAAAATCTCATATATTTGGGTGAAATGAGATTGGAAAAATCTCAGATATGTGGGTGAGAAAATGAAATGAAGGAGAATTACTTTGTTGGATAAAATGAGGAGAAATCCATGTGCTTCAAGCCTTGACTGCTATTTAGAATCTGCTGAAGAACTCCGGTACTGTGCGAGAGAAAAAAGAGAGGTTTATGACTCTCTGTGAATAGAAGTTGAAAAAAATAAAAATAAAAAGATGTTGTAAATGCTTAAAAATTACACTAATGGTAATGTGTGGTAACTGGTAAGCGGTTTTTGTTTTTTTTGTTTTTGTTTAGAGGTAAATAACATGTGGCCGTGTGTGGGTGCAGTGAGAAGTGGGAATAGGAGAGTGTGGTCTTAGTTTGACTAGTTTGGGTTTTAGTGTTTTGTTTGGTTTTTTTGTTTTTTAATTACTATTTAAAAACAAAAAGGTGAAGTAATGCCTAATTGCCTATTATATTAATAGTAATGTTATAAACACAAACTATTTTATAATATTTTTACAAATTATTGATGTAGCTTTAGCATTTTTCAAATAGTTATTGTAAATAAAAAAGTGATATTAGTGATTAGCCCATATTAGAACTAGTATGAATTTCCCACATCAACAGTTTGTAAAAATATTATAAAATAGTTTATATTTATAGCATTATTCTTATATTATTTGTTTTTTATAGAAGTAGGTAACAAACTATTATGATATATGTAGGGATAAGGGCCCAGAATCATGTATTAGGCCTTGGGCTTTGTCCGAGGACGTTTAGATGATCTGAGGTAGAACAAATGGCTATAAGAAATTCCAATTTGAAGTCTCACAAGGAATGGACGAATGGAGGGCGATCCGAGGGGGAATTCCTCCTCGGACCTAATCAACGCAGTTCAAGTATGTATTCTAGTTGTTAAAACGGCCCTCTAGGAAGCTCCATTGATGGAAACATGTTGCACAAGCATACCAGAAGAAAGGAAACCCAAAATATCTAAGAAAAGGCTTCTACCACCGCATTAAATGCATTACAGCTGTTTTTCTGGCCGCATTTATGTGAAGAAGACCTCTGAACAGTACTGTCTTGGCTATCGCAATTCACAGAAAGCTAAAGAAGGTGTCTGATGGGACAAGTACTTAAGTAATAGCTCAGATGATCAACAACTGTAGAATCAAGGTGTTCCAAGAAGAGCTATATAATGTGAAAGACCTTCCATGAAGAATGGGATCAGAAAAACTCTAGAAGGGATACTGTAGCACTATAATATGTACTGATACTCAATTTCAATTAATTTTTATCCAATGAGAACCTCCTCGAACTGGGAATCTATACATATTTGGGTCTATTATTATATTCAAATTACCTTTTAAAATCATACTAGCTGTTATCTAATTCATTAGGGCATATTTCTTTATCTCACTTTCTACAAATTTATTATTTTGGGCTCACCTGGTCAACATATCCCATATTTTTGGATTTGGACCATAAACTGAGACCCTACAATATATATTGTCAATGATTACTAATAAGATTTTTTTAAAATTTTTTTTTAAAGGAGTGTATAAAAGTTCTTTCTATTTTATAATTATTTTAAAATATTAATTATTTTATTTATATTAATTTTATGATGTCATCAGTTTGACCATCAGTCAAACTTCGATTAAACTATAAAACTGAGAATGACTCTCCTTTTTGGTTATTTGATCGATCTAATTTTTAAAACCATTTATATTTTTCTATATATGATGTCTTTGTCGGAATACAATGTATTGAGATCTTGTGCAATATTGCAATTCCCTCATAAATTTTCTCTTTTCTACAAGTCTATGATGTCACCTCATTTCACACTCATTCTCTCACACCAGTCCACATATCATGCCATTGTTACCTTTGGCCCCACTAACGCAAATTCCACATCCACACTCACGTGGCTCTCTCTCTCTCTCTCTCTCTCTCTCTCTCTCTCTCTCTCTCTTCATTTTAGGGACCGTTTGGATTGAGGTAGGAGAGAGGGGGAGTGGAGGAGAGTAGAGTAGAGTTGACTAAAAATAGACTAATTTTGGGCCAATTTTACTCTACTTTCCCTCCCTCCCCCTCAATCTAAATGGACCATTAGTTTTTTTTTTCCTCTAATCTCACCTTGTTCTCTTTCTCATTTTTTTTTCCTCATGCTTAGCTGAATCTTACCCTTGATGGATCTTCTTTCTCTCTTATCTCTTCCTCTCTTATCTTTCTTTCTTTTTTTTCTTTTTTCTTTTTTTTTTTTGCATTCTACTTTTTTGCTATTTTTTATTTTCTTTTTCATTCAAGGGTTTAGATTAAAAATTACAAAAATAACTTTCAATTTGCAATTTTCAAAAGTATTACACCATGCAATACCTATGTGATATTACACGAGATCTAGATTTGAATATAATTAAGGAGATGGTAAGTACCTAGACACATACACAATGGTAAGTACCTAGACACATATTTATTTTAATCCTCATTTATGTGAATTGAGGAAATAATTACTCCTTAATGTCAGATACGTTGATTGCTAAATTTTGAAATTCAAATATAATTCAAAATTTGAATAGCTTTTGTCAATGGTTTTAGTTAGGAAAATTTCTGAAAATTAATGTGATTTTTAATACCATATATTGATAGCTTTTAGTATACTTTCATTTATAAACTTTTGCTTTAAAACGTTTCTTTTAATATTTAATAGTAACGTTATAGATGGAAAGTATCAGAAAATTATACAACTATATATTTATATAATTTACCGTTGATAATTTATAGGCGAAACTACATTATTAGTCCCTGAAGTTTATCCTATGTGTGCAATTGGTTCATCAAGTTTCAAGTGAGCGCAATTGGTCCCTCAAGTTTTCAAAATGAGCAATATAAGTCATTTAGTTAACTTCCGTTGGTGGTGTTACTTACATAGCTAACGGAATAATGACCTAACATTTTTTAAATGACGTGACATTCCTTTTTATTAAAAAATTACAAAATTAAATTCACACATAAGAAAGAAACACCATTCTAATTCAAATCTTTATCCTAGGCCAAGCCTAGTACAAAAGTGATCGACGGTGCCATGGCAATTTCAAAGTAATGGAAGAAAAACGTTATTGTTCGACGATGCAATTGTTTTAGAAAAAACTTTATCCAGCACTATCGATTATGTGCCTTGGTTTTAATCGGATTAAGACAATTGCAATTGTCTTAAAGAAAAACTTTATTGTTCGGCGGTGCAATCTTTATGCAATTGTTTTAGAATGATTGGCGGTGCCACATTGGACGAAGATAAGGTGACTCTAGTGTACGAGCTCGAAGAGATCTACTAGATTTGCAGAAAAACTAGAGGAAGCCAGAGAGTAGTTTGACTAAATTTCCACCAAAGCAGTAGCGGACCCATGTTTGGATGAAGTGGGGTAGTGGGTCCCACAATTTCATTGACAAGAGACTCCCAAGAACAATGCGGTTGTAAAAGGTGGTCCCATTCATGAAAAGTTGCAGATATGAACCACCATGGTCATCCATGTTTGGTGGTGGACAGTCCAATGATTTCTCAGGTCGGATTCCGGTGATGGGCCGATGGAAATGTGGCCAGCAATTTGGAACTCAGAGAGAGTGAGAGAGTAAAGTGGGAGGTCTGAGTTGGAATATAGTATTTATGAGTTGAAGATTCCGAATATAATCGATGTGTAAATAATATACGGAGAGTGATAACAAATGAATAGTGCGGTGGGCAATTGTATTTGGGATGGTCTAAATCTAATTCAATAGCCATTGATGGTATTTAATAAAAATAAATGCCACGTCATTTAAAAAATGCCAAGTCATTATTCTGTTAGCTATGCAAGTAACACCGTTAATAGAAGTTAATCAAAGGATTTATATTACTCATTTTGAAAATTTGAGGGACCAATTATGCTCATTTGAAACTTGAGGGATCAATTGTGAAACAGGGTAAATTTCAGGGACTAATAGTGTAGTTTCGCCTAATTTATAACATTAGAACTTGCTTTCCGTTCTTGGTTGTAACTATTGTGTATAGTCAAAGTTTCAAAGGAAAATATTAATTGATATATAAAGATCAGACACATTATGGGCTGTTGTTTTGTTTTTAATAGCATTATGACACTAAAAGACAACATAATTTGGCTATAAACTTGTTACAAGGTATATACATTGGCAAAGACTTTTGATGACTGGTTTATATATAATACATGTATATAAAGAAACTTTTTGATCATATATTGATTTCAACAATTTTATGACCATTTTATTGAAATCAAACCCTTTTGATTCTTTGGCTAAGGACAAGTTACACGTCCGGCTCTATATCTATGGAAAGAAATAAAAGTTTCAAGATACACATTATTTTTGAATTACAAAAGCTACAGACTTTCAAAAAAAAAATTTATTATTGTTCTAAACACTTACCATCTATTGCTTCTTACTATTCACAAAAATATATTATCTTTTACTAAATTTTCTAGGAAAAGAAAGTACCATAGAGAACTTATATCCTACGAGTAGTGTAGGCTCACAAGGATAATCAGCAAAGGTGGTTGGGCTGTTGTATCCTTGGGACAACGTGCAGAAATATATTGTCTAACTACGTCGGATATATTGTAGACAGCACAATTTGTCTCAAGATAGTGATTTGGTCCACGCCTCATCTCCGCCACATCTTTTGGTAAAATTAAATTGTGTAATTTCCAAAGAAAAGTCAAGTATTATCTCTCATTTATTTCCAACAGTAATTACAAAACATTGTGCTATTAATGGTTTTAAAGTTATCACACTATATTGTTTCAAATTGTTTCCTCATAAGCAAGTGTCCAATAGGTCTCATCCTTTGTCTAAAGGTTATGTACCTGTTCTTGGTGAGTTACTAAAAGTTTTGAGCTTTTTAACTCAATTTCAGGGGAATTCTAATTCCTCTATGTCCTTTAGTAGTCATACTAGGACACGTGCCTTTTCATCTTCACGGCCAAAGACTCGTGCTGTGTGGGTGATAAAGGATTCTAAGACTTAATTGTCTTTTCTGTTTGTCTTCTATTTTAATTCTTTCTATCTAAAGTAGGACTCTTCTTGCTTCATTTCTTATCTGCTTTTGGAATCATGCTTTCATGCATCTGCATCTTTCTTTCATGCTTTCATGTTGTTTCACATGTTTTTGTTTGGTTGTTTTTCAGTTTTGTTTATTTTTTTTTTCAAAAAAAAAAATCAAAAATAAAGAAAATACAAAAACAGTGTGTGTTTTGTGTGCATTGGTACTTGTGTACCTTGGATGGCCATTGAAACAAAGTTTTCTAAATTTCGTATCTTTTGTAGCTTAGATGAGCATCTCTATGCACAACTAAGCAAGTGAGCTTTGTGGCTCTTGTTTGTGATGAGTAAGATTGAGCTGTCTCTTATACTTAACACTCGTATCACTCTTTTTGACGGGAATGACTAAAAAATCCTGAGAGAAAGGCATTAATAACCATCTCACCACTGTTGCCCGCCAATCATGTATGACATCTGTATGTTTCGGCATAGCAAAAGTGTGATGTCAATGATATTCGTGTGCTTAGGCATAGCAAAATTGGAATGTCAAATATCATTGGGTATTTCTTTTCTCTCTCTAATAAGCCCATGTATGATATACTTAAAAGAAAAATATGCAAAGAAAAATCAAAAGCAAAAAGATAAAAAATGCTTTTAAATATGATTGCAAGCGTTTATTCTAGGAGATGTGAGAGTTATAGGATGTACCTTGAAGGTGATAGTCCCCATCAAGCAGTTATGATTGTGTGTGAGTTAAAGCGATTTTTTCATATCTCAAATCGTCATAACATGTATACACTTATGCAATCTTGTAATGTTTTTCACACACAACACGCAATATTCTTTGCTATTCTTGATACATGTGCAGATACAATGTGATTTGGTCATCACAAGTTTTATATGTGTTAATGTATGCGCACCAAATTGTCTCAACTTGATTTTTGAAATATAAAATTGGTTAGATTTGTTTAGTGTGTGTGTGTGTGTGTTTTGGAGATCCTTGTGCTCAAATTAAATTGAGAGACTATTTTGAGAGATTATTGTGTTGATTGGATCATTAGTTGAGTTGTATGTTGGATTGCATTCATGTCTGTGTTTTCTCTTCTCGAAAAACTGTTTTGAAAAGCTGGCTCGACACTTCCTCAATACCTTGCTATCTGTCAAGCTTTTCAAGCCTTTTTCTTATCGCAATCCCGACAGCTCATCGATACCTGGTGGATCGATCGAGCTTCTGTTTTTGGATATGATACCTTATTGCTCGATACTTGCTCGATACCTCAGCTGTTGACGACTATTTTCTCGATACCTACCTCGATAGATTCCTCGACACCTCTCGACACCTGCATCTGTTGAGATTTATTGAGGGTCTATATATACTTTCTTCGCGATCCATTTCTCATTTCTTCGATCTCTCTTGATCTGTTCGCACCTGTTCATCTCCCAAACACTCTTTCTTTCACTCCAAACCTCTCCCTTTGAGATTTTTCAAGCCTTTTTCAAGATTTTTCTTCTCTTGGTAAGTTTCTAATCTCTTATTCTTCATGCATTTCATGATTTGAAACTTAGGTTTTAGGTATTTTAAAAATTTTGGGGTTTTTCAAAATTGATGAGTTATTTTTGAAATTTTGGGATGGGTTTTCACTTAAATGAGTTCAAAACCTCATACATTGCATCACATTAGCATTTTAACAGTATTGACATGCATTTAGATGTGTGCTATATGTTTGTGTGCTGATAGGTTTGGATTGGGCTGAGCCTATGATGCCTTTTATTTTGCATGTCACATGTTCATGCATTTCCCATGCATACGTACTCTCATTTCCATATATTTGATATATTTGAATTGCTTGGGACTTTTATGATTGTTCTTCTCTTTTTCTCCCTCTATTTATGTTTACGTTAGTCGTGTCTATGACACCAAAACGTAAATCCACTTCTGCCTGGAACCCTCTTTGTTTCAGTGCTTCTTCTTCTACTGATCCTTCACCTTCTAATGTTCGGTTCCGTGATGATGATGCCTTTAAGGCATTTTCGGAGAACTTCTTTAGACAAGGCATTCATTCGGAACGCCAAGTCGTTTTGTCAGACTTTGCCAACACTGACCTTCCCTCTATCATTCACAGTAGGGGATGGGAGTCACTATGTGACGTCCGGGTCACATGTCCTCTCGTGCTTATCCAGGAGTTCTACTCCAACATGCACGAGATTGATTGTTCGATACCTCTCTTTTTCACACGCGTTCGATGTACGCGCATTCCTGTCACATTGCAGCTGGTTGCAGATGTGCTTTGGGTCCCTAGGATAGAGTTTCCTGACTATCCTAGTTGTGAGCGTTTAAGGATAGTGTCCAGGGATGAGCTCATGTCTTCTTTTTGTGAGCGCCCTATTGCTTGGGGTGAGCATCTGTTTACACCATGTCGACCTTTTGCTAAAGATCCTAGATTCATAAACATGGTGATGACTTTTGTTTTGCATCCACTCTCTCACTATAACTCTATCACAGAGCTTCGTGCTCGATTTTTGTTGTCTCTTCTTGAGCATCTTACTATAGATTTTCCTTCTCACTTCATTCTTTCTATCATAGATGTTCATTTAGATTCGGCGTCCCGTGATAAGCTCATCTTTCCTTCCGCTATCACGAGGATTTTACGCCATTTTCCGTTCCTTTTCCCTCTTTCGACCACTTTACCGTCATGTGTGCCATAGATTACGCTACCGTTAAACGTAGCGAGGCCCAGTTTCGGTCGCGGCAATCGGATTCAGTAGCACCTTCCTCTCGTTCTGCACTATCCCGGTCTACTCCATCTGCATCCGCTCCTTCTTCTTCAAGTGATGTGTCTTTAAGTGACGTCATGGCGCAGCTACAGTACATGGATGCTCGCCTGGATACACTCTCTACGTAGTTGTATCAGGTGAACGTTCGTTTTGGTCGTATTGCATGACGGCAGGCGACTATGGGCGGTTTTGCTCCTAAGCCTACTCCTTCACCACCTCATCCAGTGGCTTTTGATTCTGATGCTGAGGATGATGATGATGATGATAGTGATGACGATGGCGCTTCAGATGATGATGAAGATACTAGCTCTATCGATGAGATATCTACTTAACACTCTACCCTTTGTCACTCGTGACAAAAAGAGGGAGTAGTTTTGGATATAATAGTAGTCACTCTTAGGGGGAGAGTTAGTGTTTGGATCATTATATTATGGGGAGTGTTGTTTCTTTTTGAGGGATGTAGTGAGGATATTATGTATCTTTTCTTTTCTTTTCTTTCTTAGATACATTGTTCTTGTACATGAGGTCTTGTGACCATTTATAGACATACATTGTACTTATTTTCTCTTCTATATTGTTGATGTATGTTTCTCTTTCACCTACCCTTTCATGTGTTGTTTCTTTTCTCTCTTTATACACATGCTTCTTATTATTTGTATGCAATCTATTATTTCTGTTTCACACAAAGATGCCTTGATGAGTTTTGTTTAAAGTGTTTCAGAAATACAGGTTGTCAAAATCTACTTGCCATAAACTCTCTTCTTGCAAATTTTTTTCAAGAGTTTATGTTAGGATAGATTTTATTGTATTCAACAAGTGAATGTGAGTTGAGTGATTTATGACTTCTCTCATATGTTCATTTGTTTGTTGTGGTTTTGTCACGGATTGCCAAATGGGGAGATTATTAGGACATATGTGTTTCTCATGTTATAGAACATATGTCATAATTTTATGTAATTGGCTTATCCTTTGATAAAACACACTTTACTTGTTTTTGGGTAGACTTAGGATGTGTTTAAATACTTCAAGAAACCACGTTTCAAGATTAAGTGTTGAAGCCTTCAAGTCTGTTTAAGAAATCAAGCAAAGAGTGCAAATTCATTAAAACTCGACAGCTAATCGATAGCTTCTCGACACCTCCTATCTGTCGAGGTTTAAGAATTTCAGAATTCAACTTTGATTTTCTTGGAATCCATGAATCTGTCTTTAGGCCTTCTTTTCTCCTAACCCTAGACATATAAAAGGATTGTTTTAAAAGCCGTAAAATGGTACACAAGTTGCACAAGCATTGAGCAAACTTTGTTCAAGCAAATTGTGACCGGAGACAAGGTTCTTGACCTAGTTCATCTCTTTCTCTTGAAGAAGTTGCTGTGTATTTGCACCGTAGGGTTTTGTGACCAAGTATCTTCATGATCTTTATCGTGTGGATGAACTGAAGAACTTTGCAGCCAACAATATTTTTAGATTGGTGTTTTGAAGTCGCGTACTGGGATCTGCGCAACTGTTAGTCACGTACTTGGGAGCCGTGCATCAAAAAGGGGAACTGTCACTACAGAATAAGTCCAATTGGGTATTGGGATAAGAGTTCAACTGTAGGTTGGTAAGGTACTTGAGATTCCTTACTTGTAACCGCTTATTGTGATAATAGTGGAGTTTCGGGAGTGGTGACCTGAAAATCACCCGATGGGGTTTTTGCCGTTAGGTTTTCCCCATTCGTAAACAAATCACCGTGTTATTTATTTTCCGCTGCATAATTAGTTTATTGGAGATTTGTTTGTGCTACTACGCGTTTGCATGATAAATTGATTAATTAATAACTTGGCTAATTAATTAATTAATTTCTATCACAAGGGGTTATTTAGTTTGTGGCCTATCAAAATTGAAAAAAATAAAATAAAAAAATAAAAAAACCAGGTTGAATTGACTTGACCAAACACCTTCTAGAATTCACTCGCCAGTTCATATAATTTTAGTTACACTAGCCGCATAGATAGATGTAATAATTCTTAAATATATAACAAAAAAAGTAATTAGAATATTAAATTATTTAGTTATTATGCTGGCTTCTAAGTTTTTATAGCGAGTACGTGTGTATATATATTCAATGTATGACATGCAATAGCATACATATGAACAATCAAGATAAACGACATGTCTGTGGTTAAGACAATGAACTATAAGCGTTTGGCACTATATAGCCCTGTGTCCATGGAGATTGGAAAGGGTTTTATTCTTTGTTAATTAGAATGCGTGCTCCTAGCTATGTACGTACTATAGTTTAAAATTTTAGGAAAATATCTACAAGCAGAGAATGGATGCTTATCCTTCTACAAAATGAACTCCTTCAAGGAAAGGATAACAGTTAACAGATATCCTTCGAAAACACTTTTCAGCTAGGAATAACACAGCTTCTCTCTCTGCCTTTATAAGCAGAAAAAATCCAATCTTATTGTTGTGAACGGCATCTACACAGCTCTCTGGTCAATTTCCTTATCATGGCCAATCTTATCTTCGAAAACCCAGATGGTATACTATATATATCTTTATGTTCTTAGTGTATATGTGTCTTTTTAGTTTTTACATATGAAAGCATTATTTGCATGAATGAAATCCTTTGACTAGTTATATCACTCCTTTATGCAACTTAGCCCCTTTATACAATTGCCACCATATCAATTTAGAACTCAAATCCAAAGGTATTTATTTAGCTAAATATTTGGTTTTTGAAAATTATTTTGTTATAAAATCTCTATAGCAACTTATTCAGTTATTAAGTGTTTGGCTTTCTCAAAATCACGTTTAAAGTAGACCTTGATTTCTCCGAAGTCAAGTTCTATGCAATTTAGTGATATGTGCCAAACTTGAAACTCAATTTTCTCAAATTCTAGTTCTGCGTTCCATTGAATTGTATAGAATTCGACTTTAGCAAAATTGAGTTTCACTTTGAACTCAACTTTTAAAAAATTGAGTTTAAAAAAGATGTTACATAATTAAATAAGTTGCGAAAGAAGTTTTGTAACAAAATAATTTTCAAAAACCGGATATATATTTAGCAAAAAAGGGACCAAAAGAAAATAATGCAAATAGTTAAAATGATTGGCTCCTTTATGAGATTGCAAATAAAATATATGTTTCTTATTTTTTTGTAGTTCATTTCTGAGGCATTTTGATTTCCTTCGACTGAATCGGAGTACTGTGATTTTCTTTGGATTTGAAAAGAGATTGAGGAGTTCAATTTTTTATATACTCATCTTAAAGAAACATTAACGAGGATTTTTTATAACCTGATGTCTTCTTATTTCACAACAAAATTTGGAGCACATGCACAAACACAAGAGGCTTTTTCATATTCCTTAAGATGTCCAAACAACCCTATCATATGATCATCTCATTTTACATGATTGGCAATATTTTATTATTATTATTATTATTAGCTCTTACCTCCTATGTTTGTGAATACAATTTGCAGACATTTCAAGATCTACTTCAGATTCACCAACAATGCACTTCACAGTCAAAATAAAATCATTTTCATTACTTGCAAAGAATTCAATGGAAAGATATGAAACGGGGGAATTTGAATCTGGAGGTTAAAAGTGGTACATTTTCTTTTTCTCTGTTAATTTTATCTATAGCAAGCCATAGCTACCTTTTGATAGGGGCACGGCCTTTCATTATCACTATTTTCATGTAATCGTTAAAATGCATCAACCAATTAGGGACTTTCTTACAGGAAATTGGTTATCTACCCCAGTGGAAACAAGGACAAGAATGTAACCGAGCACATCTCTCTCTACTTCGCAATTGAAGCAGCAGATTTACGCCCTCCTGGTTGGGAGGTGCATGCAATTTTCCGGTTTTTCTTGCATGATCAGATCAGGGATAACTACCTGACTATTGAAGGTATTCCACTCTTTGCATACTCAAAAAAGTCTGAGGAGGTAACCTTTTTTTTTTAATAACTTTTTTCATAATTATTGACATGACTTTATAACAACAACAATAAAGGCTTGATTCAAAATATTTTGGCCGGGGTCGGCTATAAATACTCAATAAACCACTTGTATCCTTTTTCTTCATTTTATTTTATTCAAAGTTATACTCTTTGTCACTTCTTTAATTAACATGTCATTTTTTACCAGTACTTTTTTTTAAGAGATTGAATTCTATAAGGAGAGTTTACACCATCCAATAAGGATATAACACATCATCATATTACTAAAATATAAATACATTTGATCACACATAATAACCCTTTGGTTTACACATCATCATACAACCTTTTTTTTTTCATGGTTGTACGTGGTTAACTCTCTTAATTAAACCTCAACTTTAACTGTTTTCCTGGGAATTAATGAGGCATTGTTAAATGTATTCTTGTCTAGCAAACTTTTTTTTTTTTTTTTGGGTCCAAGTATTCTTCAATGTCTCAGTTTAATGATATTATCGAAGTGTATCAATTTTCTCAGTTTTTTTGTCCAACATTAAATGACAAAATATTTATTCTTTTTGTAAATTTGTTTTCCTTGATCACAACAAAATCTCAACGTCTATCTCATGCAAATACAAAGCATTTGCTCTTTGCTAATTATTTTTGTCACATTATATTGCCTATAGATACCAAAAAAGAGGAAAGGCGCTTTCGTGGAATAAAGCTTGAGTGGGGCTATGATAAAGTCATTCCTCTCAAAACTTTTAAAGATGCCAGCAATGGATATCTTGTTGATGACATGTGTGTGTTTGGAGCTGAGGTCTTTGTTAGTAAGCAAAGAAGCATGGACAAAGGAGAGTGTCTAGAACTAATAAAGGAGTCCATTACAAACAAGTTTGTCTTTAGAATCGAGAACTACTCTAAATTGACCGCAGATTTTTATGACTCAAATTCATTCAATGTTGGAATTTATAAATGGTACTTATTTTTGAATTATGATCAGCTTTCTTGGCTTTCCGCTACCCCTAGTGTTTGTCTGTGTGTGAGAGATATATATGCTGATTGTCAAATATATATGCATGAGATACCAGAGGTTAATACACCATTCATGCTGATTGTTGCAGGAAGATATGGCTCGGTCCCAATGGAGAAGGCATTGGACGGGGCAGCTATAATTCTCTGACTTTGGCTCTGGCTAATAAATCAAGCCTTTCTGCTGGTACGAAAATTTTTGCGGAATTTACGATGCGCATTCTGGACCAAGTAAATGGCAGGCATCCTTCCGCTAAACGTAATTGTCAGCTTCAGCTGGTTTGTTTGTTTGTTTGTATGTGTTTTTTCTTTGAGGATGTGATGCCATAAAATCAAGCTTTGATAAGACATCAGGGGTTATTAAAGGACAAGTTTTGAAACAAGATATATAGGTGCATGTTAACTTAAGATGTGGTATAGAACCACACGCATAACCATAAATGGGAATGGAATTCTGAAAATTAGCTAAGATCCTTCTTTTACTATTTGCAGTTAGCAGGTGGTTTAGTGCCTCAAGCTATGTGCATGGTTGGGACCGATTCATCTCAATCGGTTCTTCCAATCTGACTAACATGGGTTTACTGGTGAAGGACACGTTCGTGGTGGAAGCAGAGGTCACTATACTTGCAGTGGTTAATACAACATCCTGAGTTTGTAGTGCAAAATTATCAGATGTAAATTTGAAATCATATGATTTATGAATGATAGGGTTGTAGGCATGCACTCTGTGCATCAACCCAATTGTTGGTTGTTTTATCAGTTCTTGGTGTCAGGTGTGTACTATATATATTTTCATCTTTTCTTTCCTAAATTTCCTTCACATACATTCTACGTGGAAAATTACAATGAATTGTTTTTATACATTAATTTTGTGACTATATGACACGACAGAGTTGCCGATAAGCTCTAATTCAAATATCATCTCTTCGTCTTGTAACTTATCAAAACTCAACAGGTAATAAAAAGAGAAAAAGACTTTGATACCAAATAATCCCCATTATTAGTAACGAGTAAGAGGGAAACATCATCATCATCAGTCCGATTTAAGTAATTTGGAATAATGCAATATGCAAACATGCATAAATAATCTAATTTCTTACTATTTAGAACTTTTCAATGTTTATGGAAAAATTATTCATACAATAAGACAACAATTCTTGAACGGGATAAGAAAATTGAGAGAATCAACAAAACCTAAGAGTGGGATCAAGATTTTTTATTTAGAATAAAAAAGGGGGTTGCAATGCATCATGAGGATCTCTTAGGAGGTCACCCATCCTAATACTACTTTCAAACATTTAGAAGGGTGATATGATGGGAATATGTACGAAATTCCCAGACCTGTGAGATGCAAAAATAGAGAAAAATATACGCTAAAGAAAAATAATCACACACAAGACAGTATTTACGTGATTCGGCAATTTGCCTACGTCCACGGAGTTGTAGGGATTTCATTATTCTCAGAAAACCTCCTATTAAAAACTGTAACAACATTATTTTGGGTCAGGTTATAATTTGAATCAAACACAATTAGGCTCCACAAAGCCCAACATGATAATATTAGATAAAATACATAAGCACATACTTTCTACTTTGTGATGCAGCATATAAACAAATGTGTGGTTTTTTTTTTTTTTTTTTTTTTTTTTGGTAAAATAGCATATAGGCCTAAGTGGAGGAACAACGATCTTGGGCCTGATGCTTTATGATTTAAGGGACTGGACTTGGTTCACTGCAGCTAAATCGAGTTGATTTTGAACAAAGTGGTGCACAAAGCACGGATCCTATAACACATACATACTAACATACAACAAGCATATACATATTGAACAGTAAAGAATGAAATAAAGAGGAAAAGAAAAGAAAGTAAAGTAAAAAAACGTTAGGAATCCTTAGGATAATATGAAATGTTTCATTATTTTCTTGATTTTATAATACATTATGCTCACTAGGATGTGTTACAAGGTCCAAATAAGTTCAAAAATCACAGACTTAAATGGCTCCTTAGGCCTCTAAGACTTGCGAAGTTTGAATTCAGGTGTGTTCTCTAGTGGCAGTTTTGAGGATCTCGAACGGTATTTTCCCTCTCTTTTCTCATTTTCTCAATTCTAACAGAGTTTTCTCAAGGGTTTTTACTCTAATTCCACCGTTGTTGAATGCCTTTCATTGTTGGCTACTTCCCCTTTTATAGTGCCATCCTAGGGTTTCTAGGGTACCATTGATTCCCTTTCTTTACTCTCTTGGGTACGAGAACCAATGCTATGTCAGCAACATTGGTGGCTAGTCCCTTCCTCATTCTTCATTATTTCCTTCTTTTGAGGTTCCCTCTTCAAAATACCCCCAGCTAACTTTCCCATTTTGGGGGGTCCTAGAGGGCTGACCTTTGGTCTTTCTTTTCCCAAGGCTTTTGGATCCCACTTTTTCAAAACCACCTTTTGGCTGCTTTTCCCTTTATCATTTTCCCAAGTGGGCTGATTCCTTCCTACCATGCTGAAAGATCCCCAGCCATCTTCCTTCATGGTTCCTCTTCTTGGGTACCCCAAGGTACTAGACCCTTACTCATGAGTTGTTGGTTCCTAAATCTTCTGATCCCTTTTTCTGCATCATTGGGTGGCTGATAGGGACATATTTTCCTCCTTCTTCGTGTTTCTAGGCATGCCCCCTTGAACCGTCTTAGTCTTAACCTGGCCTTACTGCATATCTCGAGGATCCCAGGCTCCTAGGAATCCCCAAGTATCTTGGTCTAGTTTTCTCCCCAAGCTCCCTAGCGATTTTTCCTGACCTTTGAGGGCTGGGCTGGACTTTTTCTTTCCTTTTTTTGTGAGATCCAAAGCTTGCCCATCCATGGATTTGGGCCTCCCCCCCCTTTTTTTTTTATTAAAAACCCAAATGCTTTTTTTTTTTTTCTAGATTTCAATCCTTTGTATTGTTTTGGGCCTTGGCACAACATTGTGATTTTTTGGACCTCAACATTTAGCCCCTCGAGTTCGTGGGTTGCCTGCAGCCCACGCATGAGTAGACGAGACTCTAGATTTCTGTAGGAATTTCTTATTTGTTGTCTCAGTCGGCTTCAAGATCCCCTTTTCCGCTTCTTGGGATCCTACTTCCCTATGTTATCCTCTGGCATCCTGATTTTCACGTGTTACACTTCTTTTGCAACTTCCCTTCTTTCCTCGGAATGTGGTAGTTAAGTGTCTAAGTAAAACTTCCCCATCCACTTTTTACGTTCCCCGTAACTCCCATTAATAATTGTTAATAACTCTCTCTTATAAAATTAAATATTGGCAACTGGCGCATCTTTCAATACATCGTCTTCTCTAATTGTCCCTATGCCATTATTGTAGTTACTTCAAACCATCTTTTCACTTCCAGAGATTTTTCTTTTCAAGCTTATTTTCTTCCTTCCTGTTTTTTCTTTATCCCTTCTTCTTTATCCCCTCAACTTCTCTGCTTCTTGTTGCACTGTTGTTCCATGGCTTCTTCTTTTCACGAAAAAGAAGGGAGCATTCTCCCACTCCTTTTGAAGGCAAAGGTTCTTCCGGGTTGGCACAGGGCGAGGTGCAGGAGGTTGTGGATTGCCCAGCCTTCCCTTTACGGGATCCCTGGTACACCCCCAACCTGTTCTTCCCTCAGGTGTCCCACGGCGAGGCTCCTCCTTCCCCTTACACCTGAGTGTTTTCTAGTCAATCTGGGTTTGCTAGTTCCACCCAGATTCTATATCCAAGGGAGATTTTGGATCTACAGATTAAACGAGGATCCCGCATGGCAATCCCTATCTTCTTCGACTTTGTCCCGGGGAAGATTACTAGTTGGTCCAGTTGGGTGGACAAGAGCTTTCTGATGGTAACTTTTTCAGTTGTTTGGAATGCGCTGGGATGTTGAAATCAGTAGCGATTTCTAGGAATCTTGAAGGTTTTAGGGATACCAAGGGCCTTAGACACTTGGTGCGTCGTTGGTACCCTTTTCTCCACACAGTCTTCTTTTTTGTGGGTGAGCTCACCATCACTTTGGAGGATGTGGTTAATAATTTCCTCCTCCCAGCGTTTGGTGACGAGAATTCCTTTGACATCAGGCTTTCCGACGAAGATCTCGAAATTGAAGACAAGCTTTTTAGCCACTTTGGTGGGCGTACTGCTTCTTCTTGGGGGAAACCGGCCAGAATGGGCAAATGGGTAATGACCCTTTCTCAAGAGAGAGACAAGGCGGTTAGGCAAGCCGGGTTCCTGACACTGTGGCTCAGTAAGTTTTTATTCAGCGAGTTCCCTGGGTACGAGATTAAGTCTATTTTCTTTCCTCTTGCAATTAGATTGGCCCGAGGTGTCCAGTATCCTTTAGCCCCTATGTTTTTAGGCCATGTTTATTCTCAGTTAGACTTGATTCATGGAGATGAGGTTGAAGGCAACTCCTGCTATACTATTACTTCGTCCCTCCACTATGCTATCCTTCAGGTGTTCATGTGGGACCATTCTTCTGTCACTTTGGCTAAGTGCAGGAATTTGAAGTATGTGAAGGATAAGTTCCAAGGGTCCCTAGACGTGATTAAGGGTCTATGTGGTAGTTCTACTGACAGTCACCTTATCATCTTCTGTTGGTCTAACTTGAAGGGTGGCTACCTCAGTCTGGTGGAATTGTTTGATTAGGCAGGGCACTTGAGTTGGCGTTCTCCCCGAGAGTTTAGTCCCGGGTTCGCATGCGATTTTATGTTGGCCTCTTTTCTTAGCTCCCCAGGAAACACCTTTGATCTTCGCTGGGGAGATGAAGGAAGCTCAGCATACTTGGCCTGCACCAGCCCCTCATAGCTTCCAGTGCCTTCATCAAGTGGTCCCAGGTACACTCACTACTCAGCACACTAGGTACTCAGGCAATTCGGTTTTGATTAGGACATCCCACCGGTGTTCAAAGAGGTAGTGCCTTCTCTCCCTTCCTTGGATCCATTTCTAAGGCTTCAAGCCTTTTCTTATTGGTCACGGAGGAGCCCCTACTTCATGGTGCCAAACTCCTAGCGGGGAGTCTTTACTTCCAGTGGCTTTGCTAGTTACTGGAAAAGAGTTCAGAAGTCCTTCTTAGACTTTGTTGGTTCTGGTAAGATTGAGAGGGTTACTGATCCTAGTCTTTTCTCTACTCCTACCTTCAACAAGCGTTTAGCCCTCCCTACTGCTGGCATTGCGTCTACTGCAATAAGCAGTAAAACAGGATTTGTGGAGTAGCATGCCTCTAGGGGAGGCTAGATATGCTATGCCAATGACTTCCCTGATGCTTGGTCAGGGTGTGATCTCATTGTGGGCTTTTCTTCGGGTATGCCTATTAAGAAAGCAATGGTAGAGGTAATTGGTGCTGTAACTCCTGTAGACAAAGGCAAGGAAAAAATGATCAAGCAAGAGGTTGTCAAGAAAGCTGAGTGTTAGGACATATGTGATTCACTTGTTAAGAACATATATCACTATTTTATGTAATTGGCTACACAATTGAGACTGACTACCCAAAGGCGCAGAACTAGGACAAAATCCCATCAACCAACAAACCGAAATAACAAGAAGAAGAATCTATCAATCTACAACAATTGGAGTGCGCTGTACCGCCACACAAATCAAACTTTAGGCTTAGATACAACATCTGAGATGCCCCATATGTTGAAGAAAAATATACTAGAGCTGGGATATACACCTTTACTTTCAATCCTGTTCTTCTCCCCTAAAATTTGTTCCTCTGTTCTCACAACTTTCAATCCAGTTTTTCACCTAATCCTTTATGACCCCAAAAATTTGTTCCTCAGTTCTCACAATTTTTTGGTGCTTAACATGGTATATACCAGCACTAAAGCCTAGCCTACATCAATCAGCCCTTACACTTTTTCCTTTCCAGTTCTGTATTGCCCAATTGATAAGAGTATCCCATTCATCATCAAGGCCTTCTTGACAACACCATCTTTAATTAAATTATCCTCTACATTCTTTGAGCAAGAACACCATCTTTAATTCAATTATTCTCTAAATTCTTTGAGCAAATGGGCATGTGAAGAAGAGATTAATTTAGCTTTTATTCTTACTATATATCTCTTTCATGGTAAATATTTTTGTATTCATATTTGTCCCAAAAATGAAATCTTGGTTTGGCCAAGTCCTCTTGGCCGTAGACATTGAACTTAACAATAGCCTATAAAACTCTATATTTATGACTAATTAAATTGAGTCAAATGTAAATTAAGGGTAGTTGTTATTCGAATAAAATATAGTGTTCTGCTTCTTTTATACTTTGTTGCTGATTAGCAATCTTCTGTGCTTTGCTACTTCTCAGCTTGGTGGTTAGTTGCTCCATCAATGGGTATATGAAAAGAAATATATATATATATATATATATATATATATATATATATATATGAGATATGAATTTAACAATAATAAATTAGGCCAGCACTCCATTTCAATATATTGAAAACCGATACCAAAAATCACGAAAAACAAGTAAATTTAGTAATTTATTTTTTGATTTTTCTAAGATAAAGCAGACCCATTATTTTTCCTAGATAGCCATTTAGGAAGTTAGCATGAAATTCTTTAAAACCACATTCAGTGCCTTAGCTTTGGACAGGTCTTGAAGATCTACACCATGGTGACCACCCTCGTCAAATTGACTCACCACAACTACACCCTTCTCTTCCATCAATTTAACCAACTCAATCTGACGGTCAATCAGCGGGTCCCCTTTGCAATCAATCACCAAGACCCTCCATCCCAGCAATCTAATCTTCTCCAACCTCTGAGATCCACCACCCACCGTTGGATTGCAATACTCATTATCACGGTCAACGTCAATTGGCAATGATAACTCCCACATAAGGTCATTCACAAACAATGGCAGTGGCAACACAAGGTCATTGGCCAATCTTAGCTCTGATTCAGTCCTCCGGGTCCCACCAAAATATGGTTGGTGCAATATCAGCCCTTTGATTATCAAAGGCTCAAGATTCTCAATTTGATCAGCTTCACGTAGTGCTGCATGGTAGGCCACGTTACCACCTGCACTAGAACCCATGATATAAGTGTTAGAAAAATCAGCATATTTTGTAAGCCTTTCATCTTGGTTGGTTTTGATAAAGTGCAGTGTTTCCACAGCATCATCGTAAGCTGCAGGTAAACGATGCTCAGGAGCAAGACGATAGTCAACTGATACGATGATAGCATTGACATCAATGGCAATGTTTGAGCAAAAGTCATGGAACACTGTTGAGGATGCACTGTAAAGAATGAACCCTCCTCCATGGAAGTACACTATGAGAGGCAGTTTGGAAGGAGAGGTATTATCAAGTGCTTGTCTGGGTAGGAATATTCGGAACCAGGTTTTGTTTGATTGGTTTAGAGGGATGTCTTTGGAGAGAACTGGAGTGGGGTGGTCAGGATCTGGTGTGGCTGGGGTGTTTGGGATTTTGCGGTGGCGTGTGATGGTGCCGTCGGAGTTGTTGACTATTTGGAGGTACTGGTAGGGATCAGTGGTGGGGGGGGTTTGATGGAGGTGTTTGACCTGACATTTTTGGACTCCTTTTGATGAGCTGAGACTGGATCTGAGAGGGAGTGCAGGAAATAAATTTGCTAATAATAGTTGTTGAGGAATCAGGGTGGTATTCCCAACTCACAGTCACATGTGGCTTCGTTAATTGGGTCAATGTTTTAATTTCTCAATTAGTTTAATAAAATTTCAGCAATAATATGCGTGAAGCATATCACTTGCAATAAAATTACAACTAGTTGGCACTGATATCATCCATGGGAAAGAAAATAGCCAGAAATTATTAAAGAGAAAAGGGAAAGAATAGAAAGTAAGAAGGTTAACAATAAATTGATAGACCAAAACAAAATTGGCAGCCTCAACTTACATGCACTCTTCAAATTTTTGTCTGTCTTCGAGACAAAGCTAGACCCATAAGAATAAAATAGTTTGAAAAAGAACTAAAAAGTCTACTTGAATGAGTTTCTGTATCTCTTTTTCTTTTCTTTTTTTTTTAAGGTAATTATACTCCACTCTTTTAAAATTTAGAGAAATGACCGTTCATCTTAAATCTTTTTTGAGATTTGAAGAAATTAATACTTCTTTCCCTTTTTGTTTATATTAGTAATGAAATATTCTAAATTTTTATAAGAATCTCTTTACAAAAATTTAACAATAATTAGTTTTTAAAAAATTGATAAATTTAGAATAAAAATGCAAAATTTATCAAGTACCAAAACACTTGCAATGGAAAATCTCTCTATAACCCATTGAAAAAAGAAAAAAAAAATACCAAGCAAAATTCACACACAATATCTTAAATATTAATTTAACTAAGTTTGGTCAATCCGATGTTAATTGGGGGAAAATATTTTTTCCTTTTAAGTTTGGAGTAGAATATCATTTTCTCAAATCTCAAAAGAGAAGAGTGTAATTACCCCTATAATTTATTACACATATATGAACTTGACAAAATATCCTCCATAGAAAAGAGAAATAGTTAGAAATTACTAAAGAGCAAGGGGAAAGAATAGCAAGTAATTAAGAAGGTTGGCAATAAATTGATAACCAAGACAAAATTGGCAACCTTAACTTTCGTCCACTCTTCTTATTGAACTAGATTATTTCATCAAATTTTAAACGGTATTCGAGATAAAGCTGGACCCATAACAACAAAATAGTTTGAAAAAGACCTAAAAGGCATCTACTTGAATGAATTTTTATTTTTTATGACATGTGATTTGCATACTCATGACAATAAATATTTGACAACCGATTTCTCAAATGAGGAATTTTAGGCTTCGCTCTTACTGCTCTAGGGCCATCTATCTGGTTTAGATACAACCAGAGGACGGCTCTTTCAGTTTGCTTAAAGTATAAATGTATAATACATGTCAGAGCAAAAAAAAAAAAAAAAATGTATAATACAAGTTGCAATTCTTTTTTTCTTTTTGAAGCGTTTTAGGACAAATCAACAGCAAAGGGCGGCTACAACCTACAACCTTGTTGCCTTCACTTTATTTTTTGAGAAGAAAATAAGCACTAATGCACTATGTCAGATTTGAAGATAAAATAGCAGCTGTTTACGGTCTAAAGATTAGGATAAGATAAACCTCTTGATAGCTTTTGTTTAAAAGTCAAAATTAAATGTCTCTATAAAGATTAGAGCTAGTAGGACTGTAGGAGTATTATAAAGTATAAACAAAGCCCAACCGATCGACTCATAATTGTTGTGGACTTGAGGAGGCCGAATTTTTCTATTCCAGCTTACTTGTAAACTTTTACAATACACAGAATTAGAGAACACTCATAAGAAACTTAATTTTAGTTTGCTTATTAAATAAAAAATTTATTCATAGAAAATAAAAGAAAACAAGATAGGTTCCAAGTGAAATCGCAGAAACGAGAAACCATCCTAGCATTTTTCTAGGAAATACATTAGGAACACAAACAGTGCATTAGCTTTCGTGGCATCCATTAGTTCCACCCCATGATAATCTCCTTCATAATTGTGCCTCTACCTTAACACCCTTCTTCTTCAACATTTCTACCAGCTCCATTCTTCTTCAACATTTCTAACAGCTCCATCTGACGGTCTATTAATGGGTCTCCATCACAACCTGTCACCACAACCCACCAACCCAGCTCTCTAATTTGATCAAATTGATCAAATCCATCACCCACCATTGGATTGCAATACTCATTGATGCAGCGTGGGCGTGTAGAAGTAGAATCTGTAACACACAACTACTACAACTCTTCCACGAAACCTAAGTTCTACAAGAACACTACGCTAGCAGGCAAAATAATAGAGAAAACATCTCTAACAAACTTTTATTAATCAACACATAATAACAATAATCAACCCCTCTATAAAGAGTATTTATAAGAATAGAATTTCTCCTACTCCTTTTAGAAAAAAAAATAATAAACCTACTTCTACTTGAGAAAGGAAAAACAATTTAACTAGAAAAAGAAAAACAATTAAAATCTTAATTCAACTAGAAAAAAGAAAACAACATAAAATATTAAAATATTTTATTCTTCCTTAATCAATCTGCATCATTCTCTCGAGGTTGGGGAAAACTCGTTCTCGAGTTTTGTGGCAATCTTCCACGATCAATTGGAACCCCAAATAATCCTCTCCATCATATTCTTCTGTGCAAGACAAGACGAATCAATATGCTATTTATCCATCTTTTCTCACTCATAATAAATCTTGATGTACGGATTTTTATTCTTGACCTCTTTTGCCATGGCAGGATATATGAAGCAAGTACTAAAAAAGAATCCATGCACACATCCATAAACTTCATATTTCCTCCTCGACAAAGATTACTTAAAATCTCTCGTTCACACCTCTTGTTGACCTCTATCAATTCTTGTTCAATAAAATCCTCCCAGAAGGGATCAATAACCTTTTGTTTCTGAATGTCGAAAGTCTCATCAACAATGTGAGTTATGGGCTCATCTCGTATGTATATGACTTTATTTTTATCAAGCTCAATATTTTCTCCTTGACTAAAATCTTCAGGATAGTCATCATAAATTGGTGGGGAATCCCAATCTACTAGACAAACTTTTTCAATATATTCATCATCCTCTTTGATATCGTAGCCCTCCTGCTCGATATCAAGATCCTCCTCGTCCTCCACAAAACATAGATTTGGATGCTAGTTTTGAGGTTGACTTCCAACGGTTAAGGTGGTGAGCTGTTTTGAAAGTGCATCAAACCACTCCTCTATTCGTTGAAAGAACGCCTCTAATTGTGCATTGCATGCAACCTCATCACATTCATACTCACCATCTACAGCAGCGTGCCTTCCCCCATGTGATCCTCATGCCGTGGTAGGAACCTAACCGTGCTCTGATACCAACTGATGCAGCGTGGGCGTGTAGAAGCAGAATCTGTAACACACAATTACTACAACTCTTCCACGAAAACTAAGTTCTACAAGAACACTAGGCTAGCAGGCAAAATAATAGAGAAAACATCTCTAACAAACTTTTATTAATCAACACATAACAACAATAATCAACCCCTCTATAAAGAGTATTAATAAGAATAGAATTTCTCCTACTCCTTTTAGGAAAAGAAATAATAAACATACTTCTACTTAAGAAAGGAAAAATAATTTAACTAGGAAAAGAAAAACAATTAAAATGCTAATTCAACTAGAAAAAAGAAAACAACATAAAATATTAAAATATTTTATTCTTCCTCAACCAATCTGCATTATTAGGTCTCCATCACAACCTATCACCACAACCCACCAACCCAGCTCTCTAATTTGATCAAATCCACCACCCACCGTTGGATTGCAATACTCATGATCACGGTCAACCCCAATTGGCAAAGCCAATTTCCACATCAAATCAGTACTGCATAGTGGCAAAACTGGAGTGTTGAGCAACCTTAGCTCGGATTCAGTCCTTTTTGACCCACCAAAGAACGGGTGGTGCAAAATCAGCCCTTTGATCTTCAATGGTTCCTACTTTATATGTGATTCAGTTCCTTGGTCTATTTTGTATTTAATACTTAGTGGGTTGCTAGATGGACTATTATTGCATGATCTATAGATTATTACATTGCTAACATAACAAGTCCAAATCTTCTGTCTCATTTTGTTTGCTCCACTCTATACTCCACTAATAAAAGTTTGCCACATGCCCCCCTAATTAATTAAATTCTAATTTTATACCTTTATTATTTGTTACATAAAATAAACAACAGTAAATTAATTAAAATAAACAAATCACCCAGGCCAAGACATCCCACAACTGTACCTTCGTCGGCAACAGGGGCGGCTTGATGTATTTGGGGGCCTAAGGCGAAAATTGATCATCTTGTTTGAGATGCAAAATTACTACTAATTAACATGAACTATGTAGAATTTTTTTTTTAAAAAAAAAATTTATAGACAGAAAAAATTTGACAAAATTTTTCATGCTTATTGATGTAATAAATTGATAGTAGTAAGTAAAACAATGGTATTAGTGGTAAACTTAGATGAAAACTAGTAAAAGTTTGCTAACTAAACTCTTATTATTATTCTTATTTTTTTAGAAGTGCAACATTCACAATATTTTTTACAACAAATCCTAAATTTTAAGCTACTTTTTGTTCTCTATTTGAAAATATCACTATAATTATTTTTTTCGCCATCAACAATAGGTTGTAACAACCTGGTACTTAGCATTAGTTGTAAAAGTATTGTGAACAATATTGTAAATGTTGCATTTTTCTTTATTTTTTATTTATTTTTTCATCTAGTAAAACAAAATTATTTTATTTATTGATTATAAATAATCCTATTGGTTAAAATTTGAGGGCCTTTTTTTTACTTGGGGCCTTAAGCGATTGCATTTTTTGCTCCATCATTCAGCCAGCCCTGGTCGGCAACGTCTGTACCGGCCAACCATCGCCACCAGTCACACCGCTACCACCACAAATCACCGACGTCGTCAACACCCGCCAGCCACTACCACCAATCCACACCCATACCACCACAACTTGAAGTTTATCAAAATAAACATAGAGAGAGACCTTGGATGAGTGGAATAAAAAGCTTCGAAGAAACCACCCTTCTTAAGTTTCAGGCACTGATCCTCATTGCCTATGAAAAACCGTATCAAATTCAAACCATTCCCAGTGGCATTTTCACCAAAAATACACAACAAACAGAGAGAGAGAGAGAGAGAGAGAGAGAGATGCATTTTCTTGTCTCCAAGTCATCCGGGCAATTGAATAGGAGAATGAGATGGATCAGGAAGATAGAAAAGGAAAAGGAAATAGAGAGAAAGTGCAAGAAAATTTTGAAAATCCATGAGAGACATACAACAATATGAGAGAGAAAAAGCTTTCCTTTGGTTTGAGGTTTTATATCTCTATAACTTTTGATACTCTTGCTACTGTCGCCGGCAAGGTACTGATGGTGGTTGGCCGGAGTTGTCGATGTCGGCAGTATGTTGCTCCTACTGTCGGCGAAGGTGGTGGTTGTGGACCGATTGTGGGGATGTCGGCGAAGGTTTTTTTTTTTATAAATATATTTTGATAAACTTCAAGTTGTGGTGGTATGGGTGTGGATTGGTGGTAGTGGTTGGCTGGTGTTGATGACGTCGGTGATTTGTGGTGGTAGCGGTGTGACTGGTGGCGATGGTTGGCCAGTACAGACATTGCCGACGAAGGTACATTTGTGGGATGTCTTAGCCTGGGTGATTTGTTTATTTTAATTAATTTACTGTTGTTTATTTTAGGTAACAAATAATAAAGGCACAAAATTAGAATTTAATTAATTAGGGGACATGTGGCAAACTTTTATTGGTGGAGTAAAGAGTGGAGCAAACAAAATGAGACAGAAGATTTGGATTCGCTCATATATAGTATTCGTTCAGTAATTTAAGTAGTCTTTGCTATAAAATAAAGGAAATAGTTGAATAATAAGGAAAATATATAAACTTGTCTTCCAAAAAAAAAAAGGAAAATATATAAACTCTTGTATTGTTCAAAGTGGTAATCATGATCGTCACTCCACAAGTATAAGTGTTTGTGAGGTGTGGGAACCGAAGGCCGGAGTTCAAATCTCCAGGAGAGAGTTTCACACATATATATACTTAAATTATCCTAGAATAGAATTTTTATCTTGTATTAAAAATAATAATAATAAAGTGGTCATCCATATATATATATATATATATATATATATATATATATATATATATATTTTTTTTTTTTTTTTTTTTTTTTTTTTAAGGTAGCATGTCAAACTTCATATATTTGATATATTTTAGCTATGCCTCTTTTACGGCAGTGCTATTCCATATATACGTAGAGATTAAGAGATATTCTTATGATTTATGCCTCTTTCACATGTTTTCAGTTTTTAAACAACATTACACGTATTTCCATATATTTTTCACCCACACGTATTTTCACACATGTTATCAAACACATGTCTTCAATTTTTAAGTGCATGTACCAAGTACCCCCTATATATTTGATATATTTTAGCCATGCCTCTTTTACAGCAATGCTATTCCATATATATGCAAAGAGAGGATATATATCCTTATGAGCATAATAAAATAAGTAGTGAATTTTAGATATACATCACTTATGTAAATTTTAAATTGCCAAGTAGACTTTATTTCTGAGAGGGGATTATTCAAATCCCCCATATATATGTATCAAACAAAAAACAAAAAAATTATACCACATCATGCTGTCTAATTATTCATCTAGACTAGCACACATGTTTTCAGTTTTTAAGTGCAAGTACCAAGCACCCCCTATATATTTGATATATTTTAGTTATGCTTCTTTTACAACAATGCTATTCCATATATATGCAAAGAGAGAATATCCTTATGAGCATAATAAAATAAGGAGTGAATTTTAGATATACATCACTTATGTAAATTTTAAATTGCCAAGTAGACTTTATTTCTGAGAGGGGATTATTCAAATCCCCCATATATATGTATCATACAAAAAAAAATTATACCACATCATGCGGTCTAATTATTCATCTAGACTAGCACATGTGGTCCACGTGTGCTAGTCTAGATGAATAATTGGCATTGGCATTGACCTAAATAATATTTTAGTTGGTCAAATTTTCACATATTTTCTACTTTTTTTTTTTTTTTTTGGTATTACTATTTTAAGAGCAATGCTATACCTACAACCAATTTTATAACAATCTTTACAAACTATTGATATAGTAAATTCTTACTAGTTTTCATTTGATCTTGCTACTAACATCATATTTTTATTTATTAATAACTACTCATTATATCAACATTTTGTAAAGTAATCTGTCTTTAGCATTTTCTCTATTTTAATAATATTTTTTCTCTCTCCAATTTTCTTTTGGGACTCTTTATTTTCTTCACCAACCACTTATAAAAAGAGATTAAATTCAATAAGGATTTGGTGTAAATATCCCTTTTTACACCCTTCAATAATAACATGACATATCAGATTTTTACGAATAAAAAGCTTAAGGACTACCACACTCAATCACACTCTCATTATTATTACCTAATAAAATAATTAGAAAACTAAAACACAACTAAATCTCAAACCAAACTTCTTCCAATACATAGAGACGATGCCATTACTGCCAATATTAGAGTCTGAAAAATGTACCAGATTGAGTATGTGTACATGAATTTATTTATTAATACTCACAATTTTGTGAGAGTAGAGAATAAAAATCTTGAAGTACCGAATAATTTCTTTGAAGTGAAAAAGTTGGCTCAACAAATCAAAACTGTGATTTTAGGGGTTTTCAAAAATATGGTTTTTTTTAAAACAATTTTTTTGGGCACATTTTTAAGAACTTACAACACAATAGCATAAGATATTACAAATTGTGCTAACTGAAACCTACGTGCGAAGGAAGTTATTTTCAATGTTCAAAAGTATATATTGTAAATTTGTAATATACATTACAATTTTGTCGAGGATAAAAAAATTTGGTAGACACTATTTATGATCGTTTATTAGATTATATATATAAAACATATGTACACAAGGTTTTACCAATCTACTGAATCGTCTAATGGGACTCCACACTTCCACAGATCTCTTCAGTACTATCCGCTATAGGTCACATTAAAGATGAATTAAAGTAATACGACTGCATATTCGGCAAGGCGGAAAAAAGTAGAAGTAATACAGTTGAAATTGTTCAATTATATGTTTTCAAAAAAAAAAAAATTTTGTTCAATTATGTTAATTTAGTTTTTTTTAATCAAAAGCTTTGTTCTTTTATATATCATGGTTTAGATACAAGTATACAACAAGAGAATGGCTCTGTTTTTTGACGTCTTTCTTAAAGTATAAATTATAGTACACAAAATTGAAACATTGATAAGAAACTTGCTAAGTTCACACAACTTTATTCAGAAACAGTACATTTAAAAAAAAAAAAACTATAGTAAGTCATAACTTTAATAATTTTTTATATATAAAAACTAATATTTTAAAATAAAATTATTTATATCATATCATCATATACTATATAATAAAAGTTGGGTTTCGAAACTGTGGTTGCGCTAAATGGCTACACTAAATTGCAGAAATTTTTTTAGAATTTTAAAAAAATTAATATAATTTTTTTGTATTTATCTTCTTCTCTTATAATTTTTAAATTGGTAAAAATCTTAATTTGATTACAATCCAAACTCTTCATTTGATCCTTTTATTATTATAATTTATAAGTTGATAAAATTTTTTAATTTGATTACAATTCAAACTCTTCATCTAATCCTTTTTTTTATTTAAATTATATTACTACATGTAAAAAATAAATAAAAAATAAAAAATAGCAACAATCTTCATCTATTCCTTTTTTAAAATTTAAATTATATTACTTCATGTAAAAAAAAAAAATAAATAATACCCGTAAAAAAAATTAACAACGTATTCAACAGCAAAATCTTCCTCTTCACACATGACTTTTTTTTTAAAAAATAATTATTGTTCATACCAATTTACCAAAAACAATTTTGGATAAAGTTAACAAAAAATTGTAAATAAGGTAATGTGGGGCCAAAAGTTTCTAGAGGCTTCGGCCCATTCCATTTCAAGCTCAAAGCCCACGTCGAGGAGGAAGAAGTGCCCGAGGACGAATGAAGGGAATCCAGACTGCGAGAATGTACTGCCAAGGACGACTCTGTCATCGGTAGGCCAAAATCACGGAAGAGGAAGGTGCCACATCGCCCGAGGCAACCCCCTTTGAGGATCCTAAAAGAGATTACAGGCCCTACGGGCTAGCCATAGGAGCATGGTAGAAAACAACCCCAGGAGAAACTGTCACCTCCGTATTAAATACTCACAGCTAACACCCTGATCCCATTGATATGGATGTGACCCCTAGACAGTGCGGTGGGGGTCACAACAGCTCACAGAGTGCCAGAAAGAGTGGCCGATGGGACGTACACTCGAGTATGGGCATGGATGACTGACAAGTGTAGGAGGATGATGAACGGAAGAGAGGGGTATATAACAACAGAGATCACCCAAAGTAGGAAGGAGGGACGAGAAGGCCCAGAAAAAGGAGAGAGGCTCCTAGGATGCGAGGGGAGTTGGGAGTTCCCGTCCTCGGGCGAGGCGCCCTTTCTCCTTGGGACGTTGGGCTGTCCGGTTTTGTGTATTTTTCACCCCCAAAACAAGTCGTCGCCTCATCAAAGCCTAACTTTTGCACCCATTCTTTACAAATTCATTGTAATGGGCCCGGTCCGAAAACCGAGACCCTACAATTGGCGCCGTCTGTGGGAAAGTGGCTCGTGCGATAATGAGTGCAATAGCTTGTTAAGATGGGGCTAACGAGAGGAGAACGGCAAGGCAGTCTACTGTGCCACGAGAGGAGAACGGCAAGGCAGTTCATAGCTCAACGGGCCTCTGGCACCGTATGCGTGGCCCTCGCCCCCACCAGGGGTCAGACCCCCGCGAATCTCGAGGCCGACCCCTTTTGGGTCCCGATTAAGGAAGGCGGCGGCCACGCGAAGCATTTCTAGGGGGCTCCGTGGCAGGACTAGTTTAGGAAGATTGGTATTTGTGCCTTCTGACCCACTGGATCAGTTGAATGGGGCTTTAGTAATAGCGAGTCCTCGGAAGGCAGAACCAAGGTCTTGCATGGTCCTCGGACTCAAACCTATGGGAAAACTAATAACTCTTGACAAGTGTCTCAGTGTTAGGCTGAACCAAGGTCTTGCATGATCCTCGGACTCGAACCTATGGGAAAACTAATAACTCTTGACAAGTATCTAAGTGTTAGGCTAAACCAAGGTCTTGCATGGTCCTCGGACTCAAACCTATGGGGAAACTAATAACTTGCGACAACTATCTGGGTGTTAGACAGAACCAAGGTCTTGCATGGTCTTCGGACTCAAACCTATGGGAAAACTAGTAACTTGTGACAACTATCTGGGTACTAGACAAAACCAAAATTTATTCCCGCTGAGCATTAAGTACAACCGTAGCTTCACTCGGGTCCTCGGACCAGACAACAAGGAGTGATAAACGCTTTGGCATCCCCATGAGTCTCAAACAAAACCATGACACACAATGACCTCCTCGGATCGTTTGTTCTAAAATTAGCACTTTCTAAATGGTTGCACGGTTCACAATGTGAAGCGCATCGTTATATGCTCGGCTGTCCTAGGAAAGGCGGAGGCAGTGCAAAAAATATATGCATAATGAAAATAAGTAAACAAAAAAAAAACATATATATGAAACAAAATAAAAAATAAAAAGTATTCCTTTTCACCAAGCAAAGAAGGTTCCACCAAGTAAAGGTCACAAGTCCGTTTCTATTAAAAAAAATAATGGCGACATCAATTACAAATTAGCCGAGGAAGGCTCGATTTACAACTAATTACAGAACAGCCGAGGAAGGCTCGTTTCACATCAACTACAGAACAGCCGAGGAAGGCTCGTTTCACATAAATTACAAAATAGCCGAGGAAGGCTCGATTTACAACTAACTACAAAACAGTCGAGGCGTGCTGGCGGAAAAGCTAGCTAATAAAAGAGAGAAGGCTGGTGGTGATGGTGGATTCACAGTCTTGCTTAGGCAACCTCCAAGCCCACGCGCTTGGCGCAGGTGGTGAGGAGGAGGAAGAGGCGGCAGCGCCTAAATTGGTTTCCACCTGCTGAGGCTGCCCTGAAGCGAACTCTAATCCCCAATATAATATCAGTACTCCTAGGAAGTCGCCCTCCATGGGTCTCGCCAACTGCCTACAATGGCGGAGACGGCTCCTTCTGATATCTCAATTGCTCCCCTCAATTTCGCTTCACTTTCTTCCCCTTCCTCTTTAGCCAACTCTTACACATTCTTGATTGGCGTTTGGAGGATAATCGGGATCCTGGCACGATCTGCACTAGCTATGGTTCCTGGTCGAAGGAGGAGAGTGCTCTTTCTTGTCCGGTTGAAGAATAAGAGGATCCTTAGCCTCCATTCTCTTTGCCTCAGCCGCAACGCCCATGATTCAGGTGGCATCTTTTTTGTTCAAGGAAAATGAAAAAACTTGGAACTTCTGCAGAGTTCCAAGGCTAGTGGATGTGGAAGATGTTCCTCTCAGGGTGCCTTATATAGAAGGCGAAATCTAGGGGAGCTCACCGCACACAAAGCTCAAGGAAGGAATGTCAAGCAAAATAAATTTCGCCTAATTCCCAAAGGAACCTTCAACTTCCAAATCTGCGCCGCTTCATAAAGGCGCCATTGAATACACATTCCGTATACCAAAGCAATCCGCGTTATCCCCAAAAAGAAAGCATTGATGACAATGCACCTCGTACGCCGTAGCGTCAGGAGCGTGCCATGGGTAGACGAAGGAACCCTGACACCCATAAGGAAACAAGACTCAACCAACCATGATGTAGGCCCGAGAACGTCAAAATCCTCCACCCTGTCCGAGGAGCCAGGCAGCATGATTTTGAGGGGCTATTGTGGGGCCAGAAGGTTCTAAAGGCTTTGGCTCATTCCATTTCAAGCCCAAAGCCCACGCCGAGGAGGAAGAAGTGCCCGAGGACAAATGAAGGGAATCCAAACTGCGAGAATGTACTGCCGAGGACGACCCTGTCCTCGGCAAACCAAAATCACAAGAGAGGAAGGCACCACGTCGCCTAAGGCAACCCCCTTTGAGGATCCCAAAAGAGATTCCAAGCCCTACGGGCTAGCCATAGGAGCATGGTAGAAAACAACCCTAGGAGAAGTTGTCACCTCCGTATTAAATACTCACAGCTAACACCCTGATCTCATTAATGTGGATGTGACCCCTGGACAGTGCGGTGGGGGTCATAGCAGCTCACAGAGCGCCAGAAAGAGTGGCCGATGGGACGTGCACTCGAGTATGGGCATGGATGACTGACAAGTGTAGGAGGAGGATGAACGGGAGAGATGGGTATATAACAACAGAGATAACCCAAAGTGGGAAGAAGGGACGAGAAGGCCCAGAAAAAGGAGAGAGGCTCCTGGGATGTGAGGGGAGTTGGGAGTTCCCGTCCTCGGGCGAGGCGCCCTTTCTCCTTAGGACATTGGGCCATCAGGTTCTGTGTATTTTTCACCCCCAAAACAAGTCGTCGCCTCATCATAGCCCAACTTTTGCACCCATTCTCTACAAATTCATTGTAATGGGCCCGGTCCGAAAACCGAGACCCTACAGGTAATAAATATTTGAGTTTAAAGTAAACACCTTCTCTTTCTTCTAAAAAAAAGTATCTATATATAATAATCGTTTGTTCTTCCAAAAAACGTTTTTTTTTTTTTTGTTAGAAAAGAAAATTTTCCTTTTTTCCATAAATAAAAAAAAAATGTTTTCTTTTTTCTTTCTATTCATATGACCTTTTTTTTTAATCCAATTTTTATGGGATTTATGAGATACCAACAAATAAATTGATTAGAAATCTTAATTCCAATAGGATTTAAATTCTATATCATATGAAACTCTACCTATATATATATATTCTTTTTGAAGTGAAGTTTATTCCAATATGTGAATGCCTAAATCCCATGACATGTATGCATTCTTTCTTGATTCTTCATTTTTATTTTTTTCATTTTGTTTAAGCTATTTTTCTTTAACTTCAAAAAATTTAATAAAACCTTCTCACATACGTTTTAACCCAATTCATAATATTAAACTTTTGTACTCATTTATTCTCTTCTACAATAATTAGTTCAAGTTTTAGTTACATACTCACACTTTCATCTTTCAAAGTGATAGAGAAAACAAACAAGTTTATTCTTTGTTCTTTTTCTAAATTTATATCTTAATTTATAATTTGTGTTAATTTCTTAATTTTAAATTATGAATAATTTTGATTATATTCTTTATATTGAATGTAAATTGTTGTTTATAGGTTTTTGGTTGTGTTATATTCTTCAGAAAAAAGAAATAAAAGAGTTTATATAACTTTGGCAACAAAGCTAAATAGATAAGCCTAAGAAATGTTTACTAATAATAGTTTTGTTAGTAACTTTTTATTAACATGATTTAAAAAAAAAATTTGAATAGAGAGATAATTTATTAACGTAATTTAAACTCCGCTAAAACTTTTTTAAGGGATTGGTTTAAAAAATTTTCAAAGTAATTTTCTAATTATTAACTACTATGCTGTGGGGTCACATCCCCAATTAATCGGATTTATCCGCTTTGGGGAGCCAGTCCCTCACGGTTTATCGGCTCGTCCCCGAGTGTGGGCAGGACCAACCAAGGGCTAGACCTTGTAGTTGTAATCGCAAGTCCCACATCGGTTAGAGTTCCCTCCCACATATGGTTTATATGCTTCTGGAGCTCCCATATGTGTACCACTCCCACACATGTGCGGGGGTGGTACACATATGGGAGCTCCAGAAGCATATAAACCATATGTGGGAGGGAACTCTAACCGATGTGGGACTTGCGATTACAACTACAAGGTCTAGCCCTTGGTTGGTCCTGCCCACACTCGGGGACGAGCCGATAAACCGTGAGGGACTGGCTCCCCAAAGCGGATAAATCCGATTAATTGGGGATGTGACCCCACATTAAAAGGGCCCTTTTAATGTGGGGTCACATCCCCAATTAATCGGATTTATCCGCTTTGGGGAGCCAGTCCCTCACGGTTTATCGGCTCGTCCCCGAGTGTGGGCAGGACCAACCAAGGGCTAGACCTTGTAGTTGTAATCGCAAGTCCCACATCGGTTAGAGTTCCCTCCCACATATGGTTTATATGCTTCTGGAGCTCCCATATGTGTACCACCCCCGCACATGTGTGGGAGTGGTACACATATGGGAGCTCCAGAAGCATATAAACCATATGTGGGAGGGAACTCTAACCGATGTGGGACTTGCGATTACAACTACAAGGTCTAGCCCTTGGTTGGTCCTGCCCACACTCGGGGACGAGCCGATAAACCGTGAGGGACTGGCTCCCCAAAGCGGATAAATCCGATTAATTGGGGATGTGACCCCACATATGCGTTAACTTCTAACTACCAAAACCCACAATTGGAATACTAATCTATATGAGATACCACTTCCGAAGATTAATATCTTAACTATTATATATTAACGTTGACTTTTATAAATAAAAAATTATAAAAGAAGGGTTTTCTCCCTCCTTGAAAAACAAAGAGATTATAACAAGAATTAGCTAGACAGGGGTAAGACTACACCACCTCTTTTCTACAATAAATGTTAAATTCAGATCATTTTTCATGCATATACACACGCTACATGAAGGAATTATAACAAGAATTAGCTAGACAGGGGTAAGACTATACCACTTCTTTTCTACAATAAATATTAAATTTGGATAATTTTTCATGCGTAAACACACACATGTAGTGTGCAATGCACATAACTTAAACTTGGTAGGGTGAAACTCACTCAAGTTTTAATGCCTTCTTTCATGCTTTCAAAGACAAAAATTATATTCTTATGTGAGTCTCTCTCTACTTTGAATTGAGGTTACACTTAAACATGATTTCAATTATTGCATTATTAAAAATCATTATATATATATATATATATATTTAGGTACCTCTACCATCTTCCATTCAATTTTATATATATATATATGTGTGTGTGTGTGTGTGTGTGCACGCACCTAAAAAGAGGCTATTGGGCCTAACCTCAATTGGGCTCACAACTTATTTGTAAAGTGGGTTTAGGATTTCCTACTTTGGGTTATTCTCGGCACAGAGACACAATGAAGCTACCTCTCCTTCTCTCTCCGATTCACTCTCTCTCTTTTTTCTCTATTTCCTTGGGGACCTTTCAACAACCCTTTTCTTCCTCCAACTTCTTATATTTATAGCTTGAAATTAGTGGAGAGACTATGATTACCTCCATGGCTAGTGCAATGGGAGGTCCAATATCATCAATCGTAAGTGGGTGGTTAGGTGGGAGTGGAACGTGGTGAGAGTGGCCTTGGAACTGGTTCCCACTCCAGTAGATATGCTCGGTAACGATACTCCCCAAGGCACTGCCGAGTATGCAAGGGATGGTGTGCTTGAATGTCATTCTTTCTTTATTGCTCAGGAATGGTTTGCCAAGCAAGGACCAGGTGGCAAAACTTGAGCCTGTAGTTTGTGTGGGTTTGGGCTGGGGTTTTAGGTAGAAAGAGACCGAGGCTATGGGCCACGTTGCTAAGTCAGGATTCAAGGCCCAAATGGATCTAAGTACCATATTGCCGTACAATATATATATATATATATATGCATTTTATGATACCTTAGTTTCACACAACATGCATTCATTATGCATCTTAAAAGTAAAATATACATTTATTTTTATTAGTTATTTTAAGTAAATTAATAAAAAAAATTATTTACATATAAATTTTGATTAAGCCATGCATCACATGGGCATAATACTAATACTATACAATAAAAGTTGAGTTTAGAAGTCATGATTGCGTCAAGTGGTTACTCTCACTAATTAGTAAATTAATTTTATATTATTTTTTAGGATATATTTCCTCAAATTAAGGGATAATATTTAACAATTGTTTAATTTAGGTAAAAATTTATCTTTTAAAATTCAACAAATTTAAATTCTATTCAAACTAAAAGTCTATTATAAAAAATGTTGGGAAATTTAGACCCCGGATAATAGAATTAACAAATTTTAAATCTAAGTTGTTAATTAGATTTATTATGACTAAAACTGGTAAAAACAAACAAACAAACATCAATATCATGTCAAAATCATGTAGTGAAAAAAATAAATAAGACAAGATATGATAACCCAGGAAAACCAATGAAACAAACTAATTTCATAGTAAAAACTTGGGGAGAAACCTTCCCGAAAAGCAATCCACCATAGTAAAGAGAATTTTCAGATCTAGTACAAAACTTTTGTCCCTAAACTCTACAATCCCTATAGATGAATTTATAGCAAAAACCTTCTATCGCTTCAGAGCCTCTGAACTCTTCAATATATAAACGCCACCCTTTTTGATGCACGAATCCCAATACATGACTAACCAATTGCACGGATCCCAGTACGCGACTTAATCACCAACTAGAAGAAGATGTTGGCTGTAAAGTTCTTCAGTTCATCCACACGATGAAGATCAAAAAGATGCTTGGTTACAAAACCCTAAGGCGCAAAGACGCAGTAGCTTCTTTTAGAGAGAATAAGGCATCGGTCACCTTTTGCATATGTTCTCCTTGTATTCTCATATGTGACGACCTCTAAAATAAGCCTTATATATGTCTAAGGTTTTGAGAAAAGAAACCTTACACAAATACATAAGCTTGGGCCGAAAATCAGATTTGGAAATTTGAATTCCTGTAACCTCGATAGATCAGGAGGTGTCGAGCTTTAAACCTCGACAAATACAGCTATTGAGAAGCTATTGAGGAGCTATCAAGGAGACAAGAGCTTTCTCGATCGATCCACCAGTTATCGAATGGTGTTGAGCTATCTGTCCGCAGCTGTCGAGAGGTGTCAAGCAGCTGTCGAGCTATCTGTCTATAGCTGTCGAGCTATCTGTCCAACTTTAATGAACGGCTTTTCTTCACTTGTTTCTTGGTCCAATCTTCATGGCTTTCATACTAGACTTAAACAACATGTTTCTTGAAGTATTAAACACATCCTAGATCTACCCAAATACAAGTAAAGTGCGTTTTGTCAAAGAATTAGCCAATTACATAAAAGAATGACCTATGTTCTTAACAAGTGAAACACATATTTGATTACAAATTTGATTCTTGATTGCTACAATGTTTCTCTCTTGATTTTTCGATCCCCTTGTCTCATTGCTTCCTTCTCCTTTTATACTCTCTTCCCTTTCATCTTTACCCTCCACGTGCAGACCAGGTGGTTAGTGTTTGATACTTGTCCCATCAGTACCTTCCTAAATTCTTTATGTAGTAGCTATAAGGCTGAAAACCACTATTCAGATATCATCTCCACATTAATGTGATCAGAGAGTTAGTTGCAGAGCATTTAATGCGGTGATAGTAGCTTTCTCCTTAGATATTTTAGGACTCCCTTTTGTCCTTTGTTTTTGCAATGCTCATCTGTGCCAACAGAACTTCCTAGAACATTCCCCCAGACGGCAGACCACCTCTACGAACCTCGGCTTTGGTTAGCCGAGGAGGCATTCATCCTCAGCCCAACCTCCTGTGCTATTATGATAAAAACTAACTTCTTCATTTACTAACACGGACTCCCTTGACAATGTTTACCTCTCTTCAGACAACTGCTTATCCTCGGCTTAGGCCTCAGGCCCAATATATACATAGATAATGAGCTCTTGGGCCCAATAGCCCTACAATAGCCCCTCGAGATTCTTCTTTCTGGCTCATCAGGAAGAAATGAGGATTTCGATGTCACCTTAGCTAGTTCGTGGCCATCACACATCTCCTCTGCCTGTGTAGATGCCTTTTTAACTGCTTAAAACACGCTCTTGACACTTCGACATACGAGACACGCCTTCATTAAATTTTTGCGGCTCCCTGTCCACCACGTTCTACGGCGCGATGCGGATCCAACGGTTGAGGATTCTAGTAGAACGTGGGCAGGAATTTTCCCTCTTGTAGCTTTCTCTTTGATATAAATACCACTCAAATCAATCTCTCATCTCACTCTAGCATTCACTTAGCTCTAGCGCACATACACTAAACCTGCCAACTTTCCTAACTTACTTGTGCCTTTACAAATACCAAAAGCCTGTCCGAGGATACTTTCCTTCTTTCTGCAAGTCTTCACAAATATTTATACTTTGTTTTTCCATATATATTTCTATTCTTTGTACGTTTCCTCTCCTCAGCTCTATTTTCTCCTCTCAATCTTTTTAGTTCCCCCAAACCCTTCTAGAAATAGGTAGATTTAAGAGTTTGGTAGACTCCGAGGAAGGAATAGAGAACTTTAGGGCTCAATATAGGATCCCTCCAAGAGTAGGCATTAGGTACTGTAAAGAGGGACAATGGAGCGAAGACAGACAAGAGGGAGAGGTAGTAATCCCGATGATTGCCTTCATAGAGGGCGGGATGAGAATCCTCATAGGCACCGTAACCAGGGATTATCTTAGGGCCCATAGGTTAGCTCCTACCCAGTGTGTCCCAAATATTTTTAAGATCTTAGGTTTTGTAAATTCCCTTAATGAGAGGATGGGCTTAAACCTTATACACCCCGATGTCAATTGGGTTTACAACCTCCATCATTTAACAGAGCAGGGGCATTATAGGTACACCGAGATCAGGCTTATTCAATGCCTCCCCGAATCCAACAATGGCCTCAAAAAGGACTTCTTGATCGTGTCAGGGGAATGACACGATGGCCTCCCCTGCCCGACGAGAAAGGGGAAACCAGGTGGGGTTTTAGACTTACGATGGTTATTTTAAAGTTACTCCTTTTGTGCTCTTCTTCTTCTTCTTTCTTTTTTTTTTTTTTTTTTTTTTTTTGGGTACTTGTACCTGAAATCTTCTTTAATTTGCATTGTTCTTTATTGATGATATTTTTTGTCTCTCCCAATGGTTTTGCAAACAAAAATGCTACCATCCCTAACTTTGGCCTTATGAACCAGGCAAGTTTAGATAAGAAGGCCGAGGTGTTCATCCACACAGACAGTCACCTCAGGGTAGCCCACCTAATTTTGGACTACATTCCAATATCCAAGAGTTTCTAGGCGCCTAAATGTGTCATTAAAGCCAGGGATCCTCGGCTGTAACTAATCAGTGTTGCTGCTCCAAGATTTCTGATCTCTGGCCCAATTCCTGAAGGTGTTCTCACTACCAACCACATACCAAAAGGTATACCCAGGTAGAGGAAAAGGAAAAAGAACAAGAAGAAGAAGGAGAAATAGTTGAAGTGTCCGATTTCGAGGATGACTTCGGGATTTTTAATCAACCTTTATCTCTAGACACTTCATCTGGTGATCTCGAACGGTCTTCCCCATCCCAGTCTAGCTACCACCGAGGATCTACTCCCATACCAGACGATAAGGGGATCCAACGAGAGCAGAGGTCAAGCCTACAAGAATTATTGGAATCCCAGTCGGGGAGGGACGCCTATGAGAAACTGGCCCAGACAAAGCTCCCCCCTCCTCCACCCGTCCTAACCCTCTAAGCCGACCCTGCCGACCATAAGAGGAAGAAGGAGGAGAAGGGAAATAAGGTGGTGGCGGCAAGGAAAAACCTCCCCCCCATGAAGTTGAGCCCTAGAAGGGGGCTAAGCAGCAAAGAGGCCTATAGACGAGGTCAGCCACCGAGGCAAAGCGGAGGGGTGACCACAGAGCTACAGCCCTAGCTTGGGCCCTACGTATGGAGATGGATGGGGCTCCTTTACTTAGTGGTGCCTCTAACCGAGACTTCCAGCAAGGCACAGCTAGGTATGTGGCAAATGCGGTGGAATAATCCCTGTCACTACCCATGGATATGGCTGACCTCAGGTTTCTGAGGTAGCATGAAGTCTTCCTCGGGTTTTTTTTTTTTTTTTTTAACTGTACTCCTCTTCCTTTCCAAGCCATCCAAGCCACCTTTAGGGCCGAGGAGATGGTGAATTACTCCCATCGAAAAATGAAGAAGGAAGAGAGGAGGATAGCAGCCGTGGATGCCTTCCACATGGCTAAAAAAAGCGTCCTAGAGCTTAAGGACAAGCTGACCGAGGAGGAATGAGAAAGAAAAAGCGTCACATTGGCCCTAGACAGCACTAAAAGACAGGCAAAAAGCCAAAGGGTGCTGCTCCACAATGCCGAGGACCAGTTGGCCTCCTCCAAGGAGCAAATCATTGCTTTGAAGAAGAAATTGGAGAATGTCCAAAAGGCCAAGGAGCAGGTAAAGAAAGCCAGGAAGGAGACAGAGCAGCAAGGGTACGATATTGGAGTGACTGAGATCGAGGAAGCCCTTAAGGCTGAGGTCTTGGGGGTATGTAGGACTTATTGCCTCCAAGTATGGAATGAAGCTCTTGACCAAACTGGGGTTGAGGCCTCTTCTGTACTTAGGAAGGCAAAAAGTGTCTACTACCCCTAAGCGATTCGTGCCTCTTCCTTCAGTAGTTCCAAGGCAGACACCCCTCCCAAGGTGGCCGATTTAGAGAAGAGCAGCCCCAAAAAGGTCCCTCCTTCCTCTGGCAACCCTCCAAAAGTGGCCAAGCAGCTTGGGGTGAATGAAAAAGAAACCGAGGTGATTAAAGGAATGGCCCCTGATGCCACCAAGCCCTCGGTTGCTCCCCAGGATCCTACAAAAGACAAAAAGGCACCCAAGATGAAGATTGTTCTAGCAAGTCTTCCAGTTCCTGCCAAAGGTGACCCTAAAGGAATAGACCAAGGATCCTCGGAGGCTGCAGTCTAGCAGTCTAAGGCCCCTCCCTAAGGAAAAATTATAATAAAAAAGAATTAGATTTTTGTATAGTTTTTTTTTTTTTTTTTTTTTTTTTTTGTTGGTAACTTATGTTTTGGTTTTCATAGCTTTAAGGCTTTAATTAATGAAAGTTATGCACATTTTCTTCCTTCCTATGATTCTCATACTGGTGTTAGTATAATTTCTATCTTATCTAATACTTAGTAAGCATAGTAATGAGGTGAAACTCTTCTTATTAATCTGCATAAGTAACTGAAAAATTATCCCATCTCATATGGTCAGAAACAAAACAAATTAAATCCACTAAGTTCATCACCTCGACATAGTATAATTTTAACTTTAAGGACATACACAGTAATGTAGCGTAGATACAGGCTTAAACTTACTTCGTTCCCTACTCATTAGCAGGTTTAAAGGATCAAAGGAATGACCAATTCTCAAACACATATAGATATGCCTGTAAACGCTTTAAGTGATGCTCATGAGCATCCATTTGAACCTTAAGTATGTTGTCCGAGGAGTCTGAAATAACTAAGACTTTGCCCTGACACTTGGTAATATGATAGGAAGTATTAATTTACCCTAAGTATGTGATCCGAGGAGCCAAGCCTAGCTGAGGTTTTGTTTAATACTTAGATGGATGTCAAGGAATATTAATTTACCTAAAGCATGTGGTCCAAGGAACCAGGCAAAGCTAAGGTTCTGTTTAATACTCAGAAAAGTAACTTAACATATTAATTTACTCAAGGTATGTGGTCCAAAGAGCCAGGCATAACCAAGGTTCTATTTGATACTTAGAAAGATGTCATTAAATATTAATTTACCCAAAATATGTGGTTTGAGGAACCAGGCATGACCAAGGTTCCGTTTGATACTTAGAAAGATGTCATTAAGTATTAAGTTATCCAAAGTATGTGGTCCAAGGAACTGGGCATAGCTAAAGTTCTATTTAATATTCAGGAGAGATGTCATTAAGTATTAATTTATCCAAAGTATGTGGTTCGAGAAACCAGGCATAGCTAAGGTTCTGTTTAATACTCAGGAAAATAATTAAACGTATCAATTTACCCAAGGTATATGGTATGAGGAGCCAAGCATGACCAAGATTCTGTTTGATACTTAGAAAGATGTCATTAAGTATTAATTTACCCAAAATATGTGGTCCGAGGAACCAGACATAGCTAAGGTTCTGTTTAATACTCAGAAAAGTAACTTAACATATCAATTTACCCAAGGTGTGTGATCTGAGGAGCCAGGTATGACCAAGGTTCTGTTTGATACTTGGAATAACAATAATATGAAGCTTAATAGATAATGTAATAAACAAGATTGTGACCAGAAATACTTTCATTAATAATAATACATTTTCAGGTTATTTACATTCCAATGGCGTAGTACAACATTCTCATATAGGTCTTCAAGATGATACGCACCTATTTTAGCCACCAAGGTGATGCGATATGGCCTTTCTCAGTTAAGTCATAACTTTCCCCATGATGGGTTCTTTGCAGTACCCAGAACCTTTCTTAACACCAAGTCTCCAGGTGCCAGTGGTCTTAGCTTCATGTTGGCATCGTACCCCTGTTTGAGCTTGTGCTAATAATAGGCTAACTGGATCGTGGCATTTTCTCTTCACTTTTCAATTAAGTCTAAGCTCTTTCCTAACAACTCATCATTGTTGCTTGGAGTGAAAGAACTCGTTCTCAGTGTTGGGAATCCAGTCTCAGAGGAATAACAGCCTTGGTTCCATAAGTCATTGACAAGTGGGGCTCCCTAGTGGACCTACAAAGTATAGTCCGATATGTCCAAAGGACGTGTGGCAATTCTTCTACCCATTTTTCCTTTGTGTCGTCCAGCCTCTTCTTAAGCCCACTCACTATGACCTTATTGACAGTTTCAGCCTGTCCATTCCCCTGAGGATATGCCGGGGTGGAATATCTATTCGTTATGCTTAAGTCATAGCAATATCTCCTAAAAGCTTTGCTATCAAACTGAAGTCCGTTGTCCAAGATGAGGGTGTGAGGGATTCCAAACCGAGTGACAATATTTTTCCAAACAAATCTCTTGACATCTATGTCCCTGATATTCGCTAATGGTTCAGTTTCAACCCATTTGGTGAAGTAGTCTGTGTTGACCATTAAATATCTCTTATTCCCTGCTGCCTTAAGGAAAGGACCTACGATGTCTATGCCCCATTGGGTAAATGGTCAGGGGCTGGATAGAGGATTAAGGACACCTTTTGATTGGTGAATGTTTGGTGCAAATATTTGGTATTGGTCACACTTCTTCACATAATCTTATGCTTCCCTTTGCATATTTGGCCACTAATAATCCTGAGTGAGGGCCCTGCGAGACAAAGATCTGCCCCCTGTGTGGCTTCCACAAATCCCTTCATGTAATTCTTCCAGGAGTAGCTCAACCACTTCAGGGTGTATGCACAGCAGATATGGGCTAGAAAAAGATCTCTTGTACATTTTTTAGTTCTCGGACAGCCAAAACTGAGGAGCCTTTCTTCACACTTTGTTAGCCTCTGACTTCTCCTCGGGTAGCACATCCTCCTTAAGGAACAATACTATGGAGTCCATCTAGCTAGGTCCCACCTTAATTTGATGAATGTGAACCACATTTTTCCCTACTTCAGTAGGCTTACACAAGTCTTCCACAAGAATCACCCGAGGTAAACTTTGTGCCAAGGAGGTTGCTAGTGTGGCAAGAGAGTCGGCATGTGTATTTCTATTTCTAAGGATTTGCAATAAATTAAAAGACGAAAATCCAGACTATAAGTGTTTAACCTGGTTCAAATATTCCTGCATTCTGAGATCTCTGACTTCCAACTCTCCTTGAACTTGGCCCACGGCCAATCTTAAATCAGAGAAGATTTCCACAACTTTTCTACCCATCTTCTAAACCATAGTCATCCCTACCAATAGAGTTTCATACTCAACTTCATTGTTTGTGGCTGAGAACCCCAATCTCAAAGATTTCTCAATTGTAATCCTCTCAGGAGATATCAGAACTAGCCCCACTCCAGATCTTCTGTGGTCCATTGCACCATTAACGTATACCTTCCAGGACAAAGGTTCTTGTAAAGAGATTGCAACAACCGATTTTTCATCCATGTTCTGCTTCTCCACTCTCTCTTCCAATGGGGTTTCAGCAAACTCAGCTACTAGATCGACAAGGACTTGACCCTTGATAGAAGTGCAAGACATGTACTTAATATCAAAGGCCCCTAGGACCGTACCCCACTTAGCAATCCTTCCTGTGTAATCAGCGCTTCGAAGTAGAGATCTAAGCAGAAGCTAGGTCAGAAGAAAACAACAGTGTGTGATTTGGGAGAGCTTGCGCATAGCATGCACAACTGCCAAAATGGTCTTTTCTAAGGGTAGGTAACAGACCTCCGCCTCATGTAGTGACTTGCTTACCTAATAGACCGGCTTCTGCACACCACTATCAACCCGTACAAGTACCAGGCTTACCGCATGGGAAGCCACAACAATATAGGAAAACAAAACCTCCTCCACCTTGGTTCTGGACATAATGGGTAGCCGAGAAAGATATTCCTTGAACTATTGGAAAGCCAGGACACATTCTTCAGTCTACTCAAATCCCTTCCACTTATTCAACAATTGGAAGAAAGGTCTACACTTATCTGCTAACTGAGAGATGAATCGATTTAAAGCAGCGATCATCCCTGTTAGCTTTTGGACCCCTATGGGATTCCAGGGTGGCAATACATTGTTAATTGCTTTAATCTGGTCAGGGTTAACTTCAATTCCGTGGTGTGTAACCATGTACCCCAAAAACTTCCCTAATCCGACCCTAAAAGAACACTTAGAAGCATTGAGTTGTAGCTTATGCCTTCTCAAGATCTCAAAGATATTCTTGAGGTCGTTAACGTGCTCAGATTCCAACTTACTCTTGACCACCATGTCATCTATATATACTTCAATATTCTTGCCCAATTGTGGTTCAAACATCCTAGTCATTATCCTCTAATAAGTAGATCCTGCATTTTTCAATCCAAAAGACATCACCTTGTAATGGTAGTTTCCAATAGGAGTGACAAAAACTGTTTTTTCCTGATCTTTCAAGGCTAAAGATATCTGGTGGTAGCCTTGAAAGGCATCCAAAAAGCTCATCTGATGATGACCTACAATGGCATCCACCAGTTGGTCTATTCGAGGCATGAGGAAAGGATCTTTTAGACAGGCCTTATTCAGATCTGTGAAGTCCACGCATACCCGCCATTTTTCATTTTTCTTCTTCACAACGACAGTATTGGCCAACCACTTAGGGTAGAACACCTCTTTAATAGCCCCAACCTGTTTAAGCTTCATCACCTCGTCTTTAATAGCGTCAGAATGATCCTTAGATGAGCACCGAGGTGGTTGCTTTCTAAGGGTGACAGATGGATTGATGTTCAAGTGATAGCAAATGAAGCTCGGATCCACCATCGGAGCTTTGTAAGCATTCCATGCGAACATATCAACATTCCTCTTAAGAAACTCTACCAGCTTTTCTTTCTCCTGAGGAAGTAGCTGAGCCCCAACCTGAAGAAACTTCTCTGGGTCATCACCTACAACAATTTTCTCTAGATCCTCACATTTCGCCTCCTCGACTGGCCTATCGATAGGGAACACCGGAGACTTTGACTGCTATAAGCCCCCTTCTTTGAGGACTCAGCTATGAGCTGATGCATAATTGTAGCCACGAGGCACTGTCTAGCCATGGACTGACTCCCTACAAGCTCCTCAATCTGATCCCCTGATTGATACTTCACCTTCAAATGCAGAGTAGATGAGACGACCCTTAGGGCATGAAGCCAGGGTCTGGCCATAATGGCGATGTAAGGAAAGTATGCATCCACTACAATGAAGTCCACTTCAACCACCTCTAACCCTGCATTATTTTGTGTTTCTTAAGTAGCATTATTTATTTTCAAAGATTATATATATGGTAGAGTTGTATATAGAAAAATATGGTAATTTTATTATTATTATTAATATAATAAAATGCCGTTCTAACTTTTAATTCAATTATTCCACTTTTCTTTCCCCCTAAAAAAAATTATTCCACTTTTTACACATAAAATACCTTGTACGGCACTGAGGTGCCCAGACCCAAATTGGGCATTGATTTCAGGCCCAGTGTGGAGCCAATGTGCGGCACCGAGGTGCCCAAATCCAAATTAGGCCTTAGGTTCAAGGCTGGTAGCGCGGCCCCGTTTTTCAAATCCCTGCTTTATACTGCCCTCATAAATTACAAGTCTGAATCTCGTCCCCTAACCAATGCTCGACAAGATTTTCCTGAATAACAAACAAAGGCAACCCAACATATCATAGGATGCTCGGCAGTTTCTTGGAAACGTCACTGCCGAGCATATGTGCTTGAGTTGGAACCAAGTTCCAAAGCCACAGTCTCAGTGCTCCACTCTCACCTAAACATCCACTTAGAACAGATAGTATTGGACCTCACTACTGAGCATATTTGTTTAAATTAGAACCAAGTTCCAAAGCCACAATCACAATATTCCACTCTCACCTGAACGACCACTTAGAATAGTTAATATTGGACCTTTAATTGCACTAACAATGGCAGTAATCATGATCACCCCTACTAACTTAGAGCTATAAATAGGAGAAATTGGGGAAGAAGAAGGGGTTCAGAAAAAAAGGAAAAAATTGAGAGAAGAGAGAGAGAAAAGTAATCTCATTGAGTCTCTGCCGAGAATCACCCGGAGCAAGAAACACAAGCCCACCATACAAGTAAGTTGTGAGCCCAAGTTAGATCGAGCCCAAGAATCCAATTGTGGAGGCGCACAATTGGCGCCATTTGTAGGAATCTCCTGCAAAGTTGTGGTTTAGTAGGGATCCAAGTGGAGGGAAAAATGTCTGAAGGATATTCTGGAGGCCATGCCGAGAGCGGATCTGCCGAGTCCTCTCGGGGGTCCACATGGCGGGAGCGAAGACAGAAAATACGTGAAGACAGGGAGCGTGAGCAAGCAGAAGAACAATCTGACCTTGGAGAAGGGTCGTATCAAACACTCCGAAAGGTATCGGGCACCACTGGGTATGACAAACACGAGAAAAGGGACCAAGAGATTGAGCGGTTACGTAGGTTGGTGAGAGATTTCGAACTGAAGGAAAGAAATAGGCGCCAGCGACGGAATCAAGACGACCAAGAAAGAAGAGATGATAATGTCGTGGATCGTGATAATGGGGAATCCAGCCAAATCGACCCTCACCAGAGGCGGGATCATTCCCGGGAATCACGACGACAAAGGACTCGGTCCAACTCCTGAGGACCACATCGGCGCAAAAACAGATCCCGCTCAAGGGGGTCGCGCCGACGAAGTCATTCTCATTCCCAGGAATCGAGCCGGTGAAGACGCCAGTCACATTCGTATAGATATGCTAGCCAAGGTTCAGACTCCCCCGAGGATCAAAGGCCATACAATGTGGCTATGGATGCCATGAGCCGAGCCCTACGCAGGGCTGCTCGGTCGCCGTTCTCAGAAGAGATTGAACGAGCGCCGATGCCAAGTAGATTCACGTGACCACCATTTATCTCTTACGACGGGAGGACAGAATCGGTGGAGCACGTCAGCCATTATATCCATATGATGTTCCTACATACACACAACGATGCGCTGATGTGTAAAGTTTTTCCCTCGAGCCTCGAGCCCACGGCATTAAGATGGTTCAATGGGTTACGAAAAGGTTCAATTCGCAGTTTTGCCGAGCTGATTCAGGAGTTTGGTGCATGGTTTGTAACATGCAGTCGGGTGCTGCAACGGGTGGATGCATTACTTTCTATAAAGATGGGGGTTGGTGAGACCTTTCATAGTTATGCTAGTCGATATTGGGAGCTCTACAACAAAATTGGTGGTGGTAATGAGAAAATTGCAGCGAGCACTTTCAAAATAGGGCAACCTGAGAATTCATAATTTCAGGAATCATTGACAAAAAGGCCTCCCGAGGATATGAGGCAACTCATGAGACATATCGAAGAATATAAACGGCTTGAAGATGATCAACTGCAAAGTAAGGGCGAAGCGTCGTTGGTAAATCGATCCCGGCCTGGAATTTTCCCTCCAAGACCCTGAAGGGACCTGAGGATACAAGAGTCAGAGGTGCAATTAGGGGAGGTAAATGTGGCGTTCAAGGAGCCAGTGCACAAGATCGTAGATCGAATTAAAAACGATCCCGCCACCCTTGGGGGTGATCGAGGTCATCCAACCACACGATGATGCGTTGGTGATAACGGCCCGGATAAGCAGATTCTTGGTGAAAAGGGTGATGAAAGACCAAGGAAATGGAGCCGATGTAATATAACTGGACCTATTCAAAGGACTCGGGTTAGAGAATCAAGACCTTACCAAATATGACTCCTTGTTAGTTTCTTTTGACGAGAGGGTAGTGATTCCTCAAGGTCAAATTTCCTTCCCCGTAAGCATGGAAGGCAAGGAGGTGATAGTAACATTCATAGTGGTCAACTCGTTCTCCTCGTACACGGCAATTCTGGGGAGGCCATGGATCCACGCGATGGGGGCCATCCTGTCGACTCTGCATATGAAGGTCAAATTCCACACTGAACGAGGCGTTGCTATTGTGAGGAGGAACCTGAGAGTTGCTTGGCAATGTCTTATTTTTGCCGCCCATTGGAAAGACGAACAAACCAAGCATAAGGAAATCACCGAAGAAACGCCTTTATAGCAATTACAGAAACACCGAGGAGAGAAAGGGGCTACCAGTGCCGAGGGACTGGAAAAGGTTAAGATATTGCCGGACGCAGACAAATATTTTCAAGTAGGGTCAAGCATGAAGGAGGGTGATAAAATAAAGATGTTGCTGTTTCTAATACAGAATGTGGACGTGTTCGCGTGGAGTCCATATGAGGTTCCCGGGGTGGACCTTGAGTTCATTGTTCATAAACTAAATGTGGATCCTTCATTCCCTCCAAAGAAACAAAAGCTGAGGAGATCGGCCAAAAAACATGTGGAAGCCGTGAGATCAGAAGTTCAGAGGCTAAATGGGTGGCTAGAGCAATAAGGGAAGCCCTTTTTCCGGAATGGCTGGCGAATATTGTGGTGGTAAAGAAAAAGAATGGCAAGTGGAGGGTTTGCGTAGATTTCACGGACTTAAACCAGGCATGCCCAAAAGATCTATTCTCGATGCTGAAGATCGATCAGTTGGTAAATGCTACATATGAACACCTAGGAATGAGATTCTTGGATGCCTTTCAGGGGTATCATCAGATCGCCTTGACACCCGAAGACCAGGGAAAGACGGCATTCATCTCCCCGGATGCCAACTACCACTATACCACGATGCCTTTTGGGCTTAAAAATGCTGGGGCCACATATCAACGGATGATGACGAGGATGTTTCGGGATAAAATAGGGCACACGGTGGAAGTGTATATTGACGACATGGTGGTGAAAAGTAAGCAAGAAGGTCAGCATATTGAGGATCTACAAGGAGTATTTGAAGTACTTCAACAACACAAGTTGTGCCTTAACGCTGAGAAGTGTGTCTTCGGTGTAAGGGCAAGTAAATTCTTGGGTTACCTAATCACTAACCAGGGGATAGAGATCAATCCTGATCAGATCGATGCCGTCAAGCGCCTTAATCCACCGAGCAATCCGAAAGAAGTTCAGAAATTGACTGGGATGTTAGCCGCACTTAATCAGTTCATCTTCAGGTTTGTCGATCGTTGCCGGCCATTCTACCAGCTTTTGAAGAAATGGAAGGGGTTTCGTTGGGATGAAGAATGTGATGCAGCCTTTCGAGATTTGAAAGATTATTTGACGAAAACACCCGTGTTGACAGCCCTCAAGCCGGGGGAGGATTTATTCTTGTATCTTTCGATGTCCGAACATGCCGTGAGTGTTGTGCTGCTTAGGGACCAGGGAGTGCAGCGACCTTTTTATTACATCAGCAAGACTTTGGTTGATGCCGAGATGAGATACCTGCCCTTGGAGAAAATAGTGTTAGCCTTGGTACACGCCACCAGGAAGTTGCCGCAGTACTTTCAAGCTCATACCGTATTTGTCTTGACCGAGTATCCATTGTAGTCGTTATTGAAGAGATCTAATTTCACGAGCAGGATAGCTAAATGGGGGACACGGCTGGGATCCTTTGACATACGGTACAGACCGCGAAATACAATGAAAGGCCAAGTCCTTGCTAATTTTGTTACTGAATTCTCTCCCAAAAACAACACGGAGATGGTTTGCCATGTGGAGAACCGTTCATGGGGAGTGTTTATGGATGGTGCTTCAAGCGCCATGGGGGCCGATGCCGGGATCGTCATCATCACCTCGAAAGGAATAAGATTGGAGCACTCGTTTAGGTTTGGGTTCAAAGCCTCCAATAATGAGGCTAAATACGAAGCCCTCATTGCCAGACTGAAGACGGCTCTTGATTTGGGTGCCCGAGACGTGGAGGTTTATTCAGATTCACGACTGGTCGTTAACCAGGTGCAGGGCAGCTTTGAAGCGCGAGACTCTCGAATGAAAGAGTACTTAAGGGTGGCAAAGCAAATCATGGTGAAGTTTGGTACAACGAGTGTGACCCAGGTATCCCAGGGAAGAAACAGGCACGCTGACTCCCTAGCCACGCTAGCATCAACAATGATGGAAGACATACCCCGACAGATTAAGGTAGAGCTCATTGCTGAACCAAGCATAAACACCACGGCAGATTGGGCCACAAAGGTTGACGTGGCGGCAATTACAACAGCCGGGTTATGTTGGATGGACCCAATTATCGAATTTCTCACCGAGGATAGAATACCGAATGATGAAAGCAAGGCTAACAAGATCCGTCGAATAGCCTCACGATACTGGTTGTCAGTTGATAGGAAGCTTTATCGAAGGTCCTTTGGAGGACCATACCTTTTGTGCCTCCACCCTGGAAAAGTAGATGAACTGTTGGCCAAATTACATGAAGGAGTGTGTGGCGGCCATGCATAAGGGCGTTCATTGGCACATCAGGCCATGACACAGGGATTTTGGTGGCCGAGGACGTGAAATGATGCTGCCGAATATGTGCGAAAATGTGAACGATGTCAAAAGCATGCCCATCTGATTCACCAGCCGGCAGGGCACCTAAATCCCATTAGCAGCCCTTGGCCTTTTGCACAATAGGAGTTGGACATCCTCAGCCCTTTTCCCTAAGCAACTGGCAACCGACGATTCATATTAGTAGCTGTTGATTACTTCACTAAGTGGGCCAGAGGCCGAAGCCCTAGCCAACATTCGGGTTGTTGATGTCAAAAAGTTCGTATGGAAGAATATAGTTACAAGATTTGGAGTACCGAACACCCTCATCTCCAATAATGGGTTGCAGTTTGATAGCAGGGCCTTCCGCGATTTTTGCCGTGATCTGGGCATCATGAACAAGTACTCTACCCCAGCATATCCTCAGAGCAATGGGCAGGCCGAAGCCGTTAACAAGGCAATCCTGAATGGGCTGAAGAGAAGATTGGACGGTGCCAAAGGTAACTGGGTCAAGGAGCTACTCAACTTTTTGTGGGCATACCGAACAACACCCCACAGGTCCACGAGAGAGACCTCATTTTCCTGACGTATGGAGCGGAAGCCATCATACCCGCCGAGGTGAACGTGTGCAGTGCACGAATAGGCGGGTTCAACCTTGTCCAAAATGAACTGATGATGGCGGAGCATCTAGACTTGCTAGAGGAATACCGGGAAGTAGCAGTCATTCGATTAGCCGAGTATCAGCAAAAACTCGCTCGACGTTATAACCGAGATGTTAAGGCAAGGGAATTCGATGCCAGAGATTTGGTACTTCGAAAAGCTGTTGGGAATATGCGAGACACTAATGCTGGGAAATTGGCCCCAACCTGGGAAGTACCTTATAGGGTTACTTCAATCACGGGCGCTGGGGCTTACTACCTGGAAGACCTTGACGAGAGGCCACTTCCTCGGCAGTGGAACGTCCATAACTTAAAGAAATTTTACTGTTAACAGCTTGAAAGGGTGACGGCAAAAAGTAGCCTTGTACATGTATTTTGTCAGCTAAGTACAATGTTTATTCATAAGTGTATTTAGGCCTATTATTGTTTGTTTATACACCGCGACCAGCAAAAAGTCAAAGACTAAGGGTCAGAAACCTGTGCCCGATCCAATTCTCATTGCCAAACAGGTGGAAACCTTACAACTAAAGGACAGAAACCTGTGCCTGGTCCAATTCTCATTGCCGGACAGGTGGAAACCTTAAGACCAAAGGACAGAAACCTGTGCCCGATCCAATTCTCATTGCCGGATAAATGGAAACCTTACAACTAAAGGACAGAAACCTGTGCCCGGTCCAATCCTCATTGCCGGACAGGTGGAAACCTTATAACTAAAGGACAGAAGCCTGTGCTCGGTCCAGTTGTCATTACTGGACAGGTGGAAACCTTGAAACTAGATTATGAAAAGCAACATGTGCTCGGTCCAATTCTTAATAGCAAACAAATAGGAACCTTGTCACGAAACTAAAGGCAAGACCTCGTCCCTGGGTTAATTGAACCTTACAATGATATTCATAACTATCTCTACGACTAGTTGTCAAATGCCGGGGTCAGTAATGTCAGTGTGGGGAACAATTATTGCCAGTAGCATCAATTCAAGAAACAATTATTGCAAAGAAATGATTCTTAGAAAGTACTACTCTTTTTATTAAATAAAGGAAAGTTACATCATATGCAGAATAATTTCATATACATAACAACTCTGAAACGACTTCATATACATAACAACTCGGGCAGACTTGTTTTAAAGCTAATTATAAAAAGAAAGCTCATGGGGATGGTAGATTCACAATCTTGTTCGGATGGGAACCGAATAGGATTGGATGGTACCGGCGATGAGAAAGAAGGGGAGCCGATGTCATTTGGAGTTCGGCGACCAGTTTGATCTTTAATACCGGACAGATGGAAGCCTTGTTTGATTAAGAGATAACAGCAACTCTAGCTTCTGGTTTTTCGCCTTCACCCATAGCCACCTCACCCCCCACGCTCTGATCATTATCTGCGCCTGAAACTTCAATGTTGTTCACTCTCCCTTAGCTCTCTAAAGAACTCAATGCTGCTCAATCTCCTTTAACTCTCTAAAAGACCTAAGAACCTGTGAATGAGGGAAAGTGATCCCCCTTTTGGTGCCTTTTATAGGAGGTGAAGTTTGATGGGGAAGGTGTATTAAACGCTGTTCAATTTCCAAGGAAATCCTCAGCTGTTAGATCTGCGTTGCCTCGTAAACCGAAGAAGCATCGGTAAAGTCACACCTTGTGAAGCAAAACATCAAGAGTAGAAAGGAAGGATATCAGAGAGCAAAGAGCTAAAAGGAGAACCTCGGCTATCCCGAGCATGATGAAACCACAACACAAATATTCCAAGGACAGACACCTCATTCTCGGTTTGATCAAGATCACCGAGCAGGTGGAAACTTTATCATTTCTTACAAAAAAACGTTAAGGACAAAAACCTCATTCTCGACTAGATCAAGAATCACCGAGCAGGTGGAAACCTTATCATTTCTTACAAAGAACGTTGAGGAAAGAAACCTCATTCTCAGTTCGATCAAAATCACCGAGCAGGTGGAAACCTTTTCATTCTTACAAAAAACGTTAAGGACAGAAACCTCATTCTCGGCTAGATCAAGAATCACCGAGCAAGTGGAAACCTTATCATTTCTTACAAAGAATGTTGAGGACAGAAACCTCATTCTCGGTTCGATCAAAATCACCGAGCAGGTGGAAACCTTTTCATTCTTACAAAAAATGTTAAGGACAGAAACCTCATTCTCGACTAGATCAAGAATCACCGAGCAGGTGGAAACATTATAATTTCTTACAAAGAACGTTGAGGACAGAAACCTCATTCTCGATTTGATCAAAATCACCAAGCAGGTGGAAACCTTTTCATTCTTACAAAAAATGTTAAGGACAGAAACCTCATTCTCGGCTAGATCAAGAATCACCGAGCAGGTGGAAACCTTATCATTTCTTACAAAGAACGTTAAGGACAGAAATCTCATTCTCGGTTCGATCAAAAACACCGAGCAGGTGGAAACCTTTTCATTCTTACAAAAAACCCTAAAGACGGAAACCACATTCTCGGTTCAATCAGGATCGCCAATCAAGTGGAAACCATACGCCAGAGTATGAGGCACTGTGCAGTTCATGTTCACAAAAAAGCAAAAGTGTCGAATAAACACAATATATGGGGGCAATTCCTGGCCATATGTGTGAAAAGAATGAATAGCAACAATGAAAACAAGAGGAAAAAAGGCAAAGATCACAACAAAAGCACTTGCAGGCATGATCAAAACAAAACACAACAAATAAAAAACCATCCAAATTAAATTGAAAAAAAAAACGGAATTAATTTCTCGTCACCAAAACCCGGTGACTGTGTACAGGTCATCCCCGTGAAATAAACCAGCTGTTCAGTCACCACATCCCGGTGACATAGGCAAATTTACCAAACAAATAGTAAAAAAAAAATGCAATAAAAAGAGGTAAAAACTATAGAAATACGATTCGGCAAGTAAATCATGTTGAGGGTCCGGTCTGGTCTGCTGCTTTGGTCTGCTACTGATCGGTCACAGGAAAGTGCAAGTCAATGCCGAGCTGGTCTTGGGCACTCGGGATTCTGGTGGCTTCCATGTCATTCGGCTCTGCATGGGCATCAATATGTTCCACCAACTCCCTCATACTCGCTGTTTCCTTCTCTTCAATGGGCATCGGGGGATTCTGCACGGTAGCTGCTGAGCTTGGGAAAGGAATCTGGCCGGGATCTCTCAGAGGGGAATCCTCGAGGACCCCTAAAACCTGCAGAGCAGCCAACCACCCAGCCTCAAAACCCACTTTACGTGGTCTTCCGAGTCACCATGTCTTCGCAGGGAAAAGAATCAGTGGCTGGCAAGCCGATTACAAATTGCTCGGCTTCCACTACAAGAGCCTCAGATTCAACAAGGTCCTCGGGGTGAGCGGGTTCTTGAACAAGAACTTTGTGGATGGCTTTGTGGGCCAACTCTCGGAGACGCCGAGACACGCGCTTCGCAGACTTGTCTCACAGTGGGGCTAGCTCGTCCGAGCAGGTGTAACGCTTGCCTAATTCTCTCGCCTCACCGATTGTAAGCCTCGGCGGTAGAAAATTTGCGTGCCGAACGTCTATATACGACAAAAGGGGGTTGTCAACTAATAGTGCCTGTCTGAAAGGCTGCCAGGTAGAATAAACTGGTTCAACCCCGAGGATCAAGTGCAATGCTCGGAGCTGTCCGTCCCAATGTACGAATATCTCGGACCAGAGGATGAAATTCAAGTCTCTGACGTGAACTGTCCTAACATCCGAGGTGAACAATTTACCCTCTACAAAAGAACAAGATGTGATATCAGCAACTTGTAAGAAAGAGCTACTCCAATTAGAAAAATTGTTAAGTCGGAGATCGATACGAACCCACTTCACAGCATGAGAGGGGGCAGGGATTTCTCTGGCACACCAATTGCCACGCACCCGGACAAACTCCCCAGCCGAGTTCCTGTTTGAATCGGGTAGGCAAGATATTAGCCGTACCCGATTATCCCTAGTTTTTAAGTAATAATTGGAGGATTTGTTCCCACAGAGACTGTACATGTGATTTATATCATGGTGATCCAACTGTAAATCAAAAGTGTGATTCAACCTACTGACACAACTGACTACCCGGTAAAATTTAGGTGGGAGTTGGTCGGGGCATAACCCATAGTACCTAAGAGTGCTAACCACAAGAGGGTCCACAAGGAACCTAACCCCGCCCTCTAGAACTGCCCTTAAGGGAAAAAAGGCTGTACCCTACCCTCTGTGGAGAGCAATTTCACTCTCGTGGCAGTAAGCCACTTCCACGTCACCGAGGATATCAAACTTTTGCCTAATGATGGCTAGAGACGTTGGGGTATCCATAAGAAAAGAATAACCCATTCCAAAATCTAATACTAAAAGAGGAAACTCTAGAAAGAAGTTGGAAGTAAAAGAAGAGGGTAGAGAACTTACTTTGGGCTTTAAGGAAGGAAGGGTCTTTGGGCTGATGAGTAGGCGCACAAATGAATGGTCGGCAGAGAGTATGCTCAAGAAGTAGGAAGTGAAAAAGAGAAAAAACAATCTGAGGAAAACTATTTATAGGAGCAAAAGAGGGCAGCGGGACGTTTAATCAGCAATAAATAAGCACGACTCACAAAAATAAAAACCCTACGAATGCCAATGATAACTGACGCGTGCGTTGCCCCGGTTCACGAACCGTCAGGTAATAATGACAGCTGAACCAGGCGCACCAGAATAGCGTGTCTTTTGAGAAGAGCATTAATGGGATGTTGTGACCACATGAGTTCCTAACTGTTAAGCTCTCAGAACAAAAATACTTGGTCGGTTCCTTGATTCTCCCCGGCAACCAAGCACGAATCAAGGGGGGGCTAATGTACGGCACCGAGGTGCCCAGACCCAAATTGGGCCTTGATTTCAGGCTCGGTGTGGAGCCAATGTGCGGCACCGAGGTGCCCAAATCCAAATTGGGCCTTGGGTTCAGGGCTGGTAACACGGTCCTATTTTTCAAATCCCTGCTTTATACTGCCCTCATAAATTACAAGTTTGAATCTTGTCCCCTAACCAATGCTTGGTGGGATTTTCCCAAACAACGAAGAAAGGCAAACCCAACATGTCATAGGATGCTCGGCAGTTTCTTAGAAACGTCACTACCGGGCATATGTGCTTGAGTTGGAACCAAGTTCCAAAGCCACAATCTCAGTGCTCCACTCTCACCTAAACATCCACTTAGAACAGATAGTATTGGACCTCACTACCGGGCACATTTGTTTAAATTAGAACCAAGTTCCAAAGCCACAATCATAATATTCCACTCTCACCTGAATGACCACTTAGGGCAGATAATATTGGACCTTTAATTGCACTAACAATGGCAGTAATCGTGATCCCCCCACTAACTTAGAGCTATAAATAGGAGAAATTGGGGAAGAAGAAGGGGTTTAGAAAAAAAAAAAAAAAAAAAAAATCGAGAGAAGAGAGAGAGAGAAAAGTAATCTCATTGAGTCTCTGCCGAGAATCACCCAAAGCAAGAAACACAAGCCCACCATACAAGTAAGTTGTGAGCCCAAGTTAGATCGAGCCCAAGTTAGGTTGAGCCCAAGAATCCAATTGTGGAGGCGCACACACCCCATACGCCATAACCCCATGCCAATAATTAATGGTCTTTTTAATAAATAATGTTACACGTACAAACTACTTTATAACATTTTTACAAAATGTTAATGTGCCCAACCTCTTATTGATTTTATCTAGGTCCACCATTAATATTACTTTTTCAGTTACTAATAATCACTCACTACATCAGTAATTTGTAAAACATTTTGTAAAATAGTGGTATTTTTAGCACTATTCCTTTTTAACGGAGAAGATGGAAAACAATAATTGTGAAAATGATGTTTTATTTATGATTTAACAGCATCAAAGCCAAAACAAAGACTTTTCAATACATATAACAACATGGCATTAATGACATCAACAACATTACAACGTTATTCTTTGTGCAAGACTTTTGACATGTGGACTATTCTATTAAAATATATGCACAAGATAACATAGCAAACCAACGCAGTGACACACACACACACACCACCAATTCTTCCTAGGCAACCAATGAAGATAATATGAAATTTTTAAGGACCACAAGGAGTGCCTTAGTTTTGGCAGGCTCAAACATATCTATACCATGATGACCCCCCTCACCAAATTGGCTCACCACTGACACACCCTTTTCTCTCATCAGTTTTACCAGCTCAATTTGATGTTCAAACAGTATGTCCCCATCACAGCCCACCACCAAGACCTTCCATCCTAGCAGCTTGATCTTTTCCAGAAGCTGAGGCCCATCTCCAACCTTTGGATTGCAATACTCATGGTCGCGGTCAGCAATTGGTAATGACAATTCCCACATTAGATCACAAACACTTTGTGGCAAAATTGGATCATTGTCCCTCAATTCTGATTGAGTCCTTTGGGACCCACCAAAGTATGGTTGATGCAATATCAACCCTCTGATCACCAAAGGCTCAAGTTTATCAGTTTCCACGGATGCACGTAACCCTGCATGGTAGGCTATGTTACCACCAGAACTAACACCCATAATAAACGTGTTAGATAAATCAGCATAATCTCTTAGCCAACCATCTGGGGTGGTTTTGATCCAGTGTAACGCTTCCATAGCATCATCATAAGCCGCCGGCAGACGGTGCTCTGGGGCGAGGCGGTACTCGACAGATACGATGATGACGTGGAGGTCAATTGCCATGTTGGCACAAAAATCATGGGAAATTGATGAGGCTGCACTGTAAAGGATGAACCCTCCTCCATGGAAGTAAACTATGAGAGGCAGTTTAGTGGAGGAGTTATGATCAAGCGCTTCTCTGGGTAGGAATATTCTGACCCAGGTGTTGTTTGATTGGTTTAGAGGGATGTCTTTGGAGAGAACTGGAGTGGGGTGGCTAGGATCAGGTGTGGGTGGAGTGTTCGGGACTTCTCGGAGGCGTGTGATCGTCCCGTCGGCATTGAGGGCGATTTGCAGGTGTTGGTAGGGATCAACGGTGGGATTTGAGGGAGCAGTTTGACTTGACATGGCGAACTCTCCAGCTTTGTGATGAGCTTTCTGCTCAAATTGTTGAGTAACTGTAATATAGTTGTGTAAGGAACCAAGGATGGAATTTGCTATGTGTTTGACTTTCACTTGGGAAGCGGAAGATTATATATAAGTTAAAGTTGTTGCAATGGTGAGTGTGAATTTGTTTACTTTAATAGAATAATTCAGGCAAGTTTGGAACACATAAAAGGCAATTGGCCGGCTGCTAGTGTTATAAATATTGCCCACGTAAGAGGATTCTAGTTCTAGATACCATTTGACTGTTGGTTGAGGGTCGGCAAATGATTATAAAATTTAATTTGCCGTGAATACGGATGCAAGTGACAATCAATTATATCATGGTTTTAAAAAATTGACCGGATCTATCGGTTTAGTTGAGAATCAGACACTAATCCAGTATGATTGTCTTAGGAACCCAAATATTAAGGAAAAAAAAAAACTGAAAACTGGAGCGGTTAAATAATTTTATATTATCTTTTAGGATATGTTTCCTCTAATTAAGGGATAATATTTAACAATTTTTTAATATAGGTAAAAATTCATCATTTAAACTTTAACAAATATTCTATTTAAACTAAAAGTCTATTAAAAAAAAATCTAAACTTTAATTCCAAAGAGCAACCCATTTTTTCTTTCTAAAAAAAAGCATTTTGACTTACACTTCAACTAAAAATCTATTATCAATATTTTAAGAACAAATAATTAATAAATTATTTTTTTATGATATAATTCCTCAAATTAAAGGATAATATTTAGAAATTGTTTGATTTAGATCAAACATATCATTTAAACTTCAGAAATTTTAAATTATATTCAAACTAAAAGTCTATTATATTATAAAAAAATTTAAACTTAAATCATAGATAAAAGCCCACGTTTTCTTTCTAAATATATAAACAACCTTTTGACTTCTAATATAAGTAAAAGTCTATTATCAACATTTTAAGAATAACTAATTAGTAAATTAATTTATATTATTTGTTATGATATATTCCCTCAAATTAAGGGATAATATTTAATTTATGTAAAACTAAAATTCTATCATCAAAATTTTCTAAATTTAAATACCACACAACTCATAGTTTTATTTTTGTTTTTTTCCCTCAAGTTGCATCTCATCAAATTAATATTTTATTAGGATATAAGCTAAAAGAATCTTGACTAAGGGATAAGATTTAACACTAATTTAATTTAGATAAAACTTTATCATCTAAGTTTTGGAAATTTAAATTCTACTCCAACAAATAGTCTATTATTAAAATTTTTATAATATATATATATTAGGTCGTGACTTTTTAGTATAATCACTTTTAACCAATGAAGTCATCCATATAATTAAATCCCACATAATATACCCCACGTGTATGTATTTTTTTCCTTTTTTTTCCCAAGATGCAACTTACGCTTATTGTTCATCACGCTTATTGTTTTAATTTAATAAATGAATCTTACTTATTGTTATTTACTTCAAAATTTGTGTGAAGAATATTAGACCAAAGGAAGTTTACTATAAAGAAGCAAAACAACAAGCACCATTTAAGTTCTTGATTCTCTTATGTAAGTTTTTAATTTATTTTATATTCTCAATTTTTGAACTCTTTTGTGTATGTTTTGATTTTGGGTTTTGATTATTATATTTAATTTGTGCGTGTGTTTATTTTTTTAATTATGCTATTACTAGGAAAAAATATCTATATTGAGGAACTATTTTGTTTATTATTATTTGTGTTTACTATGGCATAACCCAAATAGGAATAATCAAACTCATTACATATCTCATATTAAGAAATTAACACAAAGCACAAAGAGAATTTTAAAATAGAAAAATAGATAAACACTAATAATGTCCATACTCTAAACATTCGGACCTTAAAGTAATTTTTTTAATTAAAATTACTTACTTATTTTAGAATTTATTATTATTTTTTATTTAATAATTTTGTTTTAATTATTATTTTTTTAAAATTTAACTTCTTCTTTTTTTTAGAGAGTTTCAACCTATGGTGTCCGCTCCTGATGATAGCTCATTATCATCAGATCAAGACACCAATCAGTTTTTGGTGTAGGTGATGATTAAACCCCAGATCTCTTACACAACCATCAGAGACTTTACCAATTGAGCTAATTGAAACCCACTTTTTTTAAATTTAACTTACATATGAATTTTTATTAAGTCGTGCATCGCACAAGAATAACACTAGTCTATATATCTATAAAACCGAAGTTTTTGAAGCTTCCACAATTTTCCACGTCAGCATTTTTTTTTTTTTTTTTAAATTTGATTTAAAAATAAATCTAATTTTTCCCAACCAAATACACATTACAAAACCTTACAAAACCCGATACCTCTCTTCTCTTCTCACACACTAACTTCTCCTTCCCTTGAACCCAAAATTCACCCTTTCCTTCCTCCAAAATCAAAACCCAAAACTCAGATTCTCCCACCGTCGCCGCGCCACCACGGATCGCCGCCACCATAGAAAGATAGCCTACTGAATGATGCAAAATCTCACACATCCACCGTCACTCCAATCCTATTCAAATCCTCACACAACCATTGTCTCTCTCCAAGTCTCTCGCAACTTTCAATGTCAAATAAGTAACAATTTGAAGTTAGAGTTCCAAATTTCATCAAAGTAAAGATTCTAATTTATTTATAAATTGTGGTTTTGATTTTGGGTTTTGTTCTATTGGTTTTGGCTATTAAGTATGATTTAGGGTTGCGTTTGGGAGTATTTCTTTTGAATGATTAGCATAGATTGATGGGTTTGGAGCCGGTAGTGGAGTTTGCTATCTTCAATTATTGGCTGCATTGCTCTCTCTTTCATATTTTAGCAAATTCAATCAACTACACCCACTGAGCCTCAGAAGAAGAACCGAATTCAGGTTTCCAACACCAAGAAACCACTCTTCTTCTATGTCAATCTCTCTCTCTCCCTCTCTCTTTTTCTCTCTCTTCTTTGTTTCAATTTGTGATTCGATGTTCTTATGCTTTTGTTTAATTTTCTCTTTGAGGATAAAGAATGTGTTATTTTTGTTTGTTTCTTTTAGCGAAATTGAATTCATGGAATGGATATGTGGTTGTAGAATGTAGATATGTTATGTGATTCTTTCTTGATTTGTTTGGTTGTTGAGAAAACAAAGGAAGCGAAAATTAAAGAAGGAACATTAGTTTAGTTTTCTTTCTATTTTTTCCAAGTAATTAAGCAAATGGTGAGTTTTCATTTATTGAAGATGAGTTTTTTTTTTTTTTTGGTTTACTTTTAACCAATCTTGGAGACAATTTTGAGTAAATATTTAGAGGAAGATTGACTAATTGTAAGATTATTGAATTGGATCCCAAGATTATAGATTAGAATGCAATTGGTTTAGACTTATGAGATGACATAATGGAGGAAATGAAAAAGTCCGGATTTGGTCAATCTTTAACACTTTGTTTGGTCACATGGAAAGAAAATGTGGTGAAAGAAAAAGACCAACATGTTTTTATTTATTTTACAACAAGAAAGCTTTGTTTTTTCTTTGTTGCAGAGATACAGTCAGAAGCACGATGAGGTTGAGCTTTCTGCTTTGGGAATGGGTACATTTTCTTCAAACTTTCTTTGTATTACATTTTCCTCTGTTTTATACCCAAACAAGAAAAAGATATATATATATATATATATATATATATATATATATATATAGAGAGAGAGAGAGAGAGAGAGAGAAAGAGATGGGTTCAAGTTACACCTGGTGTAACTCTAAAGAGTTACAACTTTTTTAAACCATTAGATTTAAGTAGATCCAACAGTCCAAAAAAGACTATTATTAATGCTAATATTTTAATTGATCTCATTTATTATTCCTTATTTAATACTTTCTATACTTATTTCTAAACCCAAAAAGATTTGTACGGCTGACTCTTTCTCTCTCTCTCCTCCATGGCTCTTCCACCCCCACAACCATGCCAGGTCACCGGCAGCAAAAAAAAAAAAAAAAACCACAGCCTGCCGTACATGTTGTTCTCCACTGCATTTCTGTCTTTGGTCCTTTGACATGTAGATGATAATTATAGTTGGAAAGTATTACCGTCCTTGGTTCTCTTTGATTCTAAGGAGATTGAATTTAACCATACTTTTAAAATTATAATAGGTTGGAGACTGTAATTACTTTAATGTGATTATATAGTTTTTTTATAAGCTAATGTTAAGTTCTTTGAATTTGAACAATGAAAAGAAAAATAAATCTCAGTAATAATCATTACTTCAGTTTTTTCTACATTCACAATGGCACAAAAGATTTTGAGGATAAGACCTCAAAATATGCTAAAAAAGAGAGTAAAAAAATGCTAATAACTGAAGCTAAGAAACATTTTATACTATGTGTCCAATGACAAAATTCAATGCGCTACCATGCCAATGACAAAACATTAACAAGTATTGCTCCATCTGTTGAATTCGTATCCACTCCTCCTCTGTGATGTTGACGCTATTTCCATCCATGACCAATTGCTTTTAGGCAGACGGGTTCCTTTATTATTCTACACCACTCTTGTTTAGCCTCGTTACCATTAACGAGTACTACACCATTTATTGAATCCGCACCATATGTGGCTTGTTTTTTTTTTTTTTTGGTTGCTGGCGATTTGATCGTGGAGGTGGAAGAGCCTTGGAGGACATAGAGAAAAAAATGTGCAGAGAGAAAGAGAGAGAGACGTGCAATGGAGAAAGAAAGAGTCAGCCCTATAATTTTTTTTGAGTTTAGAAATAAGTATAGAATGTATTAAATAAGGGATAATAAATGAGATCAATTAAAATATTAGCATTAATGATAGTCTCTTTTTTATCGTTGGATCTACTTAAATCCAATGGTTTAAAAAATGTGTAACTCTTTAGAGTTACACCAGGTGTAACTTGAACCTATCTCATATATATATATATATATATATATATATATATATATATATATATATATATATATATATATATATATATATATATATATTTTTTTTTTTTTTTTTTTTTTTTCTTTTCCATTTGTTGAATAATTGAGGGAAAAGAAAGAAAACACAAAATTTAATTGAAATCTGATTTTCTTGTGCTATATATAATCAACTATGGGTTGAAGATTTCATCAATGATTAGCAATTGCAAATTTTTATAATGCCATACGTACTCATTTTCTTACTTCTTGAGTTTTCTTCTTTATCCAAGATTAGCAAATTTGATATGTTTGACTATGTGCTCCTAGGAATAGTTTTGACAAATTTGTTAATTATTGAGCTATGAGGAAGAATGGACTTCACAAGAATAGGCTTCCAATGATTGATGGGAATTTGGAATTCTCATGGGAGTTTAGTTTTCCAGAATAATAACACTACAGGTTCTCTTTTCTTTGCCTTTGCTTCACAGCAAAACCGAGGATAGGGTAATCGTGGAACTTTTATAATTCACATTGTGAAACTTTGTATACTTTCTAATTCAGTGCTTTTTCTCACCATCTATTTCAATTTTGTATGTTCTTTTTTGGGTTAAGAATTATCATACTTGCTAAAATTCTTCACATATTTTATTTCATTACAACAATCACTACAGTTGTCACAATCTCTGAGATTTTGAAGAACAATGGACTTGCTACTGAGAAGACTAAGAATCCCATTGTCCCAATGCTAATAATCATTCCATGTACATGATAATAGTGATGATTTTTGTTTACGGAATTGAACAAAAGTTTTGACATCTACTGTTGGCATGAAAGATGAGAACAAGGGTTGTGGTGTTCAAAAGGCCAAGGTGGTTTTTTCTTTTTTTTTGGGGGAAGGTGTGGTATGCATTTGGGTATCTTTGGGGGAAGGTGTGGTATGATTATTTCTGATCTCTTTCTTTTTGGTTTTTGACTTTCTATTCCCTTGAATTTAGATTGAAATTGTGCTGGGGAAATCAGAGAAATTTGACTCTCTAATGACTACTGTTGCTACGACTCCTGCTACGACTGAGCCTTCAACTGCCTTTCTTTTTTGGGTTTTTTTTGGGAGGGGGGGGTTGTTGGGGAGCTAGAATGACCGCTGTGTTAAGCTTTTGTTTTGAGAATCAACTGAAATATAATCTCTGCTCAGCCACATAGTCTTGTGTACATTTGATTTATTTTTGCAATTAATTTCTCTTGGTTTGTTACTTTTTTACTTAGTCTTTTAAACATATAATTGATCTTTATAGATTGATTTATATATGTATGGAGGGTTGTCCCTTTGCTGAACTCTAATGCTAACAAGTGCTGGCATGAAACTTGAGAAAGGGGCCAAGTCTTCTTGCCAAAAACTCTGTTTTGCTAATTTTGCTAATTTTGCTAATTTCATTTTCTCTGTTGCTATGAGGTAGGAACGCAAAGTGGAGGTCTCCACAAGCAACTGTAATACCTAATTTCCATCTTCCAATGCGCATTTTGGAAGTTAAAAATAGGTAAATTACCAAATGACATTTTCTCCATATAGATGCATTTTTCATACCAAATATGTGGGCTGTTGTGCCATCTGTAGTGCCTTGTATTTAATGTTTTAAATGTCTGGTGTGTGAATGTGTATTGCACTTATAGTTTGTCAGAGCTACAACTGCTAATACTACTCCTGCTACTACTACTGCTAGAATGCAACCAAGTGTGTTGTTCATAAATCACTGTTGTTTGGTACCCTTGCAACTTATTGAAGCATACAAATATATATGCATTATTTAATCACACATCCCTACATTGTGCAATGCTTGAATGAATTTTTTAGAAGTTTTCTACTTTTATTTGTTATTGGCCAGAATTTGTGACTTTTTAAAAATAAATGGCAAATATAGTAGACACCCCCAAGGTTTTTTCCCTTTTAACTCACACCCTTTTAATTTTCATTATTAAATACCCATCTTTTTACATATTATTGTATTTATTTAGGGTTGTTTCTTAGTTTGGAAGACCACACAGATTTTGACTTCTTTTTTTTTTTTTTTTTTCCCTTTTGGATTTTTTTTTTTTTTTTTTGTTTGGAAGACTGCACAAATTTTGACAACACTACCAAGCCACAAAGCCTTTGTGAACTGCACTCAGGCATGCCTTTAGTTTGGTTTGGCATAAACTTGAAATAAATGCCATAAATATCTAGATTTGTGGCTTTTATATTCTTAATGTTTGAATAAAACCATATAGTACAATTTTAAAATGTTTCACAAAAAGATAATACATTTTTGTGTGTGAATAATCTACTTTGTTATTTATTTATGAATTTCATGATGAAAACCAATGGAATACTTATTTTCATGAAGATTATAGACATATTGAACTTTTTTAATAATTCAATAGTTGGGGTAGGGTTATCATGAAATTTATTGACATTAAGAGTGTTTGGTTATACATTGTAAATCTTATATGAATTGGTATAATTTGGTGTTATACTTGATACTAATTTGGTGAAAAATAAAGTAGCTTGAAGAAGTTGAGAAAAGAGAAGAGCCTAAGAAAGGGAGGAAATAGATTCTTGAAAAATATTGAATAAACCTTGAAGATGTAAGCACAATTGTATGTTTATTCTATTTACTGGTTTTTTTGTAATACTTATTAAACCAAATGTAAGAGCACATTATGATTATTGTAATATATTACTTCATAATATTTGTATTTATCTCATTTTTAATGATTTTATGTGTAATATTTTGATACTTTCATCATAATTACATGTTTCATCTTATATTAGAGCCAATTTAGTTTTCAATAATTAAAATTAGAGAAATGTTTAAACCTGAACATGTTAACATTTGATTTAAAAGAATCTTGTACATCGCACGGGTTAGCGACTAGTATACTATAAAACTGAAACTTTTGACTTTTTGTTGGCTTTTTAAAATTTTGACACATCAGTTTTGCAAGTTTCACAAATATACACCTCATTATAATTTATTTTATTTTTTAATTTCTTTATTTAGACTGCAATATTATAGGGCCTCACATTAGGATTAGGATTTAAAACGCTACAACCTAAAACACCAACGTGGAACCAAAAACTCAAAAACCATACAACCCAACAAAAATTAACACACATAAATATTTTTTACAATATTATTTGAACTCTCAAACCTTTGTGACTCTCTTCTGCTATTTCAAGGGTCTCATGGCTGCCAACAATAACACTCCATTACGGCATTACCTATGGAAAAAGAGCAGGTTTGATTGGTTCGTACCTTTTGTTTGCAATAATTTCAAAGATTAGATTTTTTTTTTTTTTCTTTTCTTTTGGGGGTTGGGTGGTGTTTCAAATCCTAAAATTACAATTTTTCCTCTGAACTGAGTGCTTCAAATATTTATGTGTATGTATGTATTTTTTTTTTTTTTTTTTTTTTTAATTTGGACATGCCAATTAGCAATGGTCAACCTGTCGGACTTGATTTTATAAACTCTCAATTCTGTTTTGTACTAGGATTTAGGAATTAGAGTGTTTCATCTTTGTCTATGACATGCAAAACAATAACTAAGGAATAATTATGATATGTTGATGAATTGAAATTCAATTATTATTATGTTGGATGCTTTTTTTTAATGGGAATTATGTTGCATGACTTGGTTAAAAACTATGCATGAGTTGTATATAGTTAATTCCAACGAGTTGCCCAAAAAACAAGTTAATAAACCTAATTTAGGCTAAAGACTAAGGGGTTAAGACAATTACATCCTTACAATTCTAACTTGCTTCTGATAAAATTTGGACCATTACTTTCATGGATATGATTGATGGGCGTTGTGATTATTTTCTTGATGAACTTTGATATCAAATTCAACTTGCATGCTTTGAAACTTGAAAGAAGTGTTCTACTTCACCATGAGGTTCTAAGTGATCTTGACTATTTATGATTAAGGGCTAATTTTGATATGATTGCTCGATGTTGGATTATTTTCTTTAAATAATAGATGCAATTTATACAACTAGTTATTTCATAAGATTTTTCTTAGCTGTTTTGTTCTTTTTCAACAATGAAATAGCTTCAATTTAAATTTATTAAAATTGTACAAGTTCTATTCGTTTTATATTTGAAAAATTTTAGGGCTTATATTTTTTATTTTTTTATTTTCACAGTTTAAGATGATAGAAGCGACAAACGAAAAGAAACTTTTTATGCAAGTAACAGATGAAAAGGAAGAACTTAATCAAAAAACCAAAAACCTAGAAAACAAACATGTAAACCAAAAACTCAAAAACCCTACCCAAACCAAAAGTCTTTGATAAGCTTAAAAAAGATGTAAAAATAATTAACTTTTAGTAGTACATGAAAGAAACACAATTTTTTTTCTTTTGAAAGTTTTAACATCTATATTTTTGGGTTTATTTTTTTGCAATATTTGAAACTATTTGGAAAATTTGAACAAATATAGTTATGGATTATTTTTTTAAAAATAACACATCTTTCTCTTATGTTTCTCTATTGTGTAGTCACACACACACACACACATATTTGTTTCAATCATTTCCAATCTATGAGTAAATCTTTTGATTCTTTAATATTTTTTAGTCATTTAAAAGTTAAAATACCTAAATTTTTTAGGGTTGTTGTTGTTGTTTTTTTTTTTTTTTTTTTGTGCAGATTTTTTGCAGGCCCATTACACGTTCAAACAATGGTTTCTTTATCAAATAGTAACATAAAAGATTATAATAATTTATGGAATGGTATAGTTTCATAATCAATTTAAATTTTTATAAAATTTATTTTAGTTTACTACCAGTGGCGGCTCCAAGAATATTTTTGAGGAGGGGTCATTAAGAAACTTAAATTAAATATAATTTAATAAAAATATAATTTGAATATATCTAGTTATCGATAAAATTTTAAAAAAAATTGCAAAAACATGAAGTTTTACAATTTCCTTCTACGAGTTTTCATATTTTATAATCGTTACATGATAGTCTATTATCCGCTATCATTATTTATTGTCAATGTAGCTAAATGTGACCATTTTATTTTGTTAAGTTTATATGTCTTTTTTTTTTTTTTATGCAATTTCCATTATCTATTTCTCATTGTTTTTATAAAAATATTTTAATCTAAATGACAAAACTCAATTCACTTGCACTATATTAATTATTGATTAACACAATCACACTCATCCATACATAAATAATATACTAAGTGTCTATTTAACCAATCAAATTCTTGTACAATCACTAACTTTATAACAAAAAGTTATTATAACATGATAACAATATACACAAGTGTGACAAACCCTCTATATTTTCTAATTATTAAATTATATAAAGTTATATTATATTTATACTATACATGAACATATTCACATACATCACAATTCACACAAATAACATTATAGCAAAAATAAATAAATAAATAACACACATATTACACACACGCACATATAATATAAATAAATTTATAATAAAGGGAATTCATAATAAATAGAGAGACACTTAAAACTCACAATATTCACTCTTTAATCTTATAGTTGAAGATACCGAGATAGTCAAATAAAGAAAAGAGATGAGATGAGATTCATTAAAGAGAGATTTGTGATTTGTGTTATTATTTGATTTTGGACTAGGCTAATATGTGATTAGAGTGAGCAAGATTTAAGTCATGGTGTGCAATAATATTTTTAATGGTAAATTAAACTAATAAAAAATATATTATATACATTTTTTTTTCAAGTAAGGGGGTTCATTTAAACCCCCTGAAGTAGCTTTAGCACTGCCCTTGTTTACTACACAAACAAGTAGGTTCCTGTGCGTAGCATGAGTTTGTGACTGGTCTTCTTTATAAACTGCAATCCATATATACAAATACAAGTGGCATAGATTGCTGTCAAGTAACAAGTATTTTATTTTTATTTTTTAAAGTACTATCATTGTAACATAAATCTCTCATGTTTAGCTATTTCTATAACCACTATAATGAATTTAACATTCTCGGTCTCATTCAAGCATTTACAAACAATTGGAAACTTAACAACAAATACAATAAAGGGCTTAGTTCCTAATAAAAAACAATACACAATTCCATATATTATATGCCTATAAATCAAACTTATTATTCACAAGTCAAAACAAATACAAGAAGCCACCCAAGTCCTGAAGACACAAATGGTTTGAAGACTTGGGAGTTTAGCTTGGAACTCAACGTTGGCCCAAGAGAAAGAGAACAATGGCTACTACCTATTGGTGTATTTTCTTGCCGCAAAACAAAGAACTAGCCTTAGGCCTAATTTTAAAATGGTCAAAATAATCACCTGCAATAATGACTAATGAGTTAACAATTCCAACCACAAATTAATTATATGACTTATCCAGCGATTAATTAGTATAAAAAAAGGTCCAACGGTAAATAACTCAAAGAAGTCCTAATAGCCACTGCATTTCATTATCTAATAGTAAACCCATGCAATAGAGAAATTCAATTATGACAAATACGTCATTGAAGGGAGAGAAAAAGTGTATAGCCGTGTGCAAGCAATACTTCAAGTAAGCTTTCTTCTCATCAAGACATGCTTAAGAAATGGTTGTATGGTGAGTTATTCTAAGATTCTAAGAAAACTGGGTTTTTGGGGGTTTGGAGAGACAGAATTTTATGGAAGAGTTGAAGAGCGAAGTGTTTATATAGAGATGAATTCCACCTATTATTATAGCTATATGGCTTTCTCTCTTTTTCTATTTGTTGTATTTGTCCTAATACCCTCATTTTATAGTGTCTTAGAAGTGCAAGAATGAAATTGGTAGACATGGAAGGACTCTAAACCAATTAGCAATGAGGATTGACTATCCTTGCTAGTCCTTTGCGCAAAGATATAATAAGTTTGTTTTCTTCAAGCTATTTGGTCTCTATTCCTAACTAGTGAAGGTATGCAAACTGTCAAACAAAGTGCATTGTTTAGCATTTCGGTCTTTGTCCTATGGTGTCACTAGTCCAATTGTTAGCCAGTCTAATTTGATTTAAAGATAAACAAAACCAACATTAGCTAGTTCTTCAGGACTTCAAGTGGGCCTTCATAGTGGGCTGAGCTTCTTTGTTTCTTTGTGTAGACTGAAGTTTTGGAAATGGGCCAATCTTTTATGGCCGAAGGCATTTTTCCATGTGAGTCGTGTGCCTTACTTCTTTTTCTTTGGGCTTATATGCCTATTTTGTGATGTGATGTGAAGGAAACCGCGGAAATTTTTTAGTAGCTCATATCGTGTGGTTTAATGAGAAGGAAAGGATATTGGCTTGTGCTTTTGAACTCGGTTTAGCTTGGCTGAGAGATTTTGGGCTTTTAGCTTTGTAATGGGTTTTTAGCCCATTTTAATTGCTGAGGTTTATACGACTATGGACCCAAATTTATTTTTAGTGAGGGAGGTGTTGGGTAAAGTCCAACCCATGTAGTATGAAAATAATTTTCATGAGCCCATTTGAAAAAAAAAATATATATATATATATTAATATTATTTCACTATTGTGCAAGTGTATTACAATATGGTTCAGATGTGACATGTATCCAATTTGTTTTTGGGGTCAACTCTTGTTTTAGGACTATAATAATTCCTTTGAATAGTGATACGTAAATAATACAAAATATTTTACAAATAGAGTCAATAATAAAACTTTAAAATATCTTCGGTAGTATGGCCTCCACAAAGCAAACCTTGGTTTTATGAAGTGGCTTAGGAACTCAAACAATGGATTAGCTTCTGTGGCATCCATTAGTTCCACCCCATGATAATCTCCTTTATTAAACTGCGCCTCTACAAGAACACCCTTCTTATTTACTATCTCTACCAGTTCCCTCTGACGGTCTATCAATGGGTCTCCATCACAGCCTATCACCAAAACCCACCAACCCAACTTTCTAATTTGATCAATGTGATGATCAGGTCCACCACCTACCGTTGGATTGCAATACTCATGATCGCGGTCAACCCCAATTGGCAAAGCCAATTTCCACATAAGATCACTAACACTTTGTGGCAAAACCGGATTGTTGACCAACCTCAGCACTGACTTAGTTCTCTGTGACCCACCAAAGAATGGGTGGTGCAAAACCAACCCTTTGATCTTCAATGGTTTAAAATCATCAACGGCTGTAGATGCACGTAGCCAAACCAGATAGGCTATATTGCCACCCGTACTAGTACCCATTAGACAACACTTGGAATAATCAACAAAGTCACGTAACAATTTTCATCATGTGTACATTTTATCCAATGTAATGCTTCGATTGCATCATCGTACGCCGCAGGAAGGCGGTGCTCGGGAGCGAGGCGGTATTCGACGGAGACAACCACGACTCGGCGAGTTGAAGTGCCATGTTGGAGCAAAAGTCATTGTTCATAGTGGAAGCAGCACTTGAAGTAATAAAGCCTCCACCATGGTAGTACACAATGAGAGGAAACTTTGTGGTCTTGTTGGAGGTACTAGCTAGTGCTTGACTTGGTAGCTAGGAATATGCGGAGCCAGGTGTTATGATTTGGGTTGAGAGTGACATCTTTGGTGATGATAGGGGAGGTACCAGCAATATTGTGATGATCAGTACTGTCATGATTTGGGACAATTTGGAGGTACTCATAGCAGGGATCAATGGTGGAACTTGGTGGTGCAGTTTGGTTTCTGGACATGGTAGTACTGATTTTGTTGATGAAGGGATTGAAGAAAGATAGTTTGACAGTGTAGATTATAGATGGTTCATGAGTACTTCATGTGGTTTTTAATTTATTTGTGATACAGTTCTTCATGTCAATTTTGTATTTAATATTTTAATGGTCTCTAGTGGATTCTTAGATTAGACTATTATTACTTTATCCATAAGTTTATTTGATTGCTAACATCACAAGTTAGTCTAGAGTGATATTATAAAGTGGGAGGCCAAGGCCTGCAATATTATTTGTTCAGAAATTAGTTTTAAATTTAGGGCGGATATGCTTGTCTAGATGATTACTCGAAGGATTATCATTGACCTCCATAAAATTTTAGTTAAATTATAGATTAAAGAATTTTTTTTCCCTCGTTTTAGTTAGTCCATTTGTTACATAAACATGCATCCCACTCTTTATTATTTTTTTAAAAAATATTTTTTTCTCCACTCTCTCCGCTTCTTTTACAACCACCCAAAGCCATTGCCTCATCAACTATGTATTACTTATAGTTTTGAAATTCCATACTGTTCAACAAAAAAACCTAGAAAAAAAAGTGAATGGTTCAAAGTTTTTGCAATCAAACTGGAGTTCGATTGTGGTTAAACCATGATGATATTATAAACAATTTTAAATAAATCTAGTCTTAATTGTATATAATTAAATATATTAATTATCCACTTGACCGACGGAATTTTTTATTTTTTTGTGAATGATTTTACTGACAATAACTATCCAAACGTGCCCCTAAGTACTTTCACAATTCTCACAGAAGATTGACAATACAAACAATGCAAGTCAGGTTGATGCCAGACTTGTTTAGAGACCAATGGCAGTCTCGAAGGAGATATGTATAGAAGACACTGACGCTCATTTAAATTGTAGCGGCGCAAAGACGAAAGCTGTGGCTCTAAATTTGGAAATAAGAGGTCAGTGAAACATTGCTAGGACCACATGATTAGGATGAAGGTACAAAAGAAATTGGGTTATGGACAAGAATGACCATAATCTCTTGCACTACGTTGTGTAATCATCTCAATCCAATGGCAAACTCACTGGCGGCTCTACATGTCACTCAGGGTTGTCCTGACCACCCTGAATTTATTTATTTATTTTTTGTTAATACCTTAAAATTTTTTAATTTTAAATTAATATGGTTGTTGAACACCCTAGAAAATTAAAAATCTTGACCACCCTAAAAAAAACTTAAACACTCTAAATAAAAATTTGAGTCCATTAAAAATAAAATTCGATCTCTCTAAAATTTCAAATTAAAACTAGTAAAAAATGCTCATCTAGGATTTGTTGTAAAAATATTATGAAAATATTGCGAACATAAAACTTCTCAAAAATTGCCCAAACAAATACAATTCAGCCCAAAAGCCCAAATCAAATGTTTAATTGTGATTTTTAAATTGTGTTCTCAAAAAACACACATTTTCAAATGGCTAGTCTGTTAGTGTTTATTTTAGTCTTTAGCTGAATTTGTTGAGTTTAATTATGTGATATATTTTGTACATACGCACATGCACTAAATTAAGTAATGCCTAAATACTTTATTGAATATGATTAATATAACAGTTGAATGCCTAAATTAAATATATTGAATGAATTTATAGTTTACCCTTTATTATTTTGCACCATGAATAAATTTCTTATAAAGAAGTCACTTGTATTGCAAGATTAATACTCTAAGCAAAACTGTGTTAACTTCAATAATTTTCTTTGAGATCATAGGCTATGAGAAAATGTCTCAGTTTTTCATCCTAATGATCAGGTTGAAATAAGAAAAACATATTTACAAAGAGGTTTTTGTCAACTTCTTGGCCATGATTTCCCTAAAAAAGAAATTAATGAAGCATTGTGTTAATTTAATACTAATTAGTTTAAAGAATACAAAAATTGGTTTGAATAGATCATTAAAAAAGATGATGTATTTTGTTTATATTGTTACTTATTAGGCAACATGTTCATAATTGGATGGGATATCAATAGCTTAATGATTGTTTGGTTGTATACATTGAAAATGATGTAGTTGATAGAATTGATAACAAAATTATCATACATCAATTTCAAAATATGAAAAACTTGTAGAATAAAATTTTAAAAATTTATGTATTTGCGCTTTTTTGTGATATCGATATATTCAAATTTTATTTTATTAAATTTTGTTTAATTTAAGTTTTTTAATAACTACCTTGAGAAAAATTCTTGAAGCCGCTACTGTGCAAACTCATAAGTTCCAAAACAACCCAATGATGCATTGTTAGCTTTACTTTTCTTTTCTTTTTTTCTCTCTCTCTTCTTCTTCTTTTTATTTATTTTTTTTTTTTTTTTTTGCTGTATAAAAAAAGGGGTTTTTAGTATGGATTCATTGACCCCATGATAATGGGTAATATTATATATACAACTGAGACTTTGATACCACTATTATTATGGATACAACACATTCATTGAAGTTAGCTTTACTTTCTTTTTCTTTTCTTTTTTTAGTACTAAATATTTTGAGCACAAAAAAATAAAAAATAAGAGAAAGTCTTAAAGAAACTAACAGTATATAAAAGTTATTATTATCCAATAACTCTCGGATTTATTGGACTTGAACTTTTGAAGACCATAAAAAATATTTGTTTTTTTAGACTAGAGGACTCATAGCAGGTGGGACTAAGATTGGGTTGATTTTCCCTTTTGCACTTTTTTATAATTAGATTGTCCAAGCTAGGACACTAAGCACATTAAAAAAATAAAAGAGAAAGCTACAAAGTCAGCCCTAATGACCAATATAGACTTCGGCCCAACTACGTTGTGCCCGGTACAATATTTTTACAGCTCTCCTAGTACTTGCAGGCTTGCAGGAATTAATTGGGTGCACTTAGCTAACTATCCAACATTCTAGTGACTAGTGCACTGACAGAAGTTGTGTCCATTTTTTTGATAGTTAGATATGAGGAAAGGGAGGTGGACATAGGACACCATAAAGGACGCTCTTAGTATTATCATTGAGCTCTTATTTGAAACTCGTTAACTTTTTTAATTTATTTAAACATATACTAGTAATCCATGAGATTCACCAGAAAGTTAATGAAAAATATTAATTAATAAGTATCAATAAAAAAAATAGAATTTATATATATATATATAAAGATTTTAATTTAAATAGAATTTGTTTAAAAATAACAAACATAATTTATTCACAAATTATTTTAGTCTTATGTTATTTTTGTCTAATACAATGGTGAGTTCTAATCGGTATGCAAAAATTTAACACTCTTTATAAATAAAAAAAGAAAATTTAATGTAATGTTGATGTAGAATATGTCGGTTTTTAAAAGCTTAAGTGACAATATAGAGAAATTTTTTATAAAAAAATTATATTAAATGCTTTCATTCTACTAATGAAAGTTAATATGTGCAATGCAAAGTAAACTTCAGTGAAAAATGTTTATATATAATAGATGATACGTATTTAACTAATAATTATTGATAAGTACAAAATAAAATTATATAACGTGAACAAGAGATGAGACCTACTTTGATTTGAATTTGTCAAAAGAAGAGAAAATAAAAGGCAGTTTATTAGTTCCAGTTAGCTCAACTAATAAAGTTTTTGATGATTGAATAAGAGATCTTGGGTAAAATCTCCGCCTACACCAAAAACTGATTGATGTCTTGGTCTGATAATAAAGAACTATCATCAGAAACGGACGCCATAAGTTGAAACTCTATCTCCAAGAAAAAAAAAAAAAAAACAATTTATTAGTTCCATATATAAAACGGTGACTTATAATTGGGTTTAATCCTAGCAAAAAAAAGAAGAGGGGGGAGGGGGGCCGAGGGCTGGGGTTTAATTAACATATATATTATATAATAATAATAATATTTAAGATTTTTAAAAATTTATATAAAGATATAATTATCTATCCTGTAAATCTTGGAATCCTCAATAAGTACCATACTTCACAATAAGTACCATAAGGTTTGTGTTACCATAAGGTTTCGATTATCAACAACAACCAAAAAAAAAAAAGTACTATAAGGTTTCATTACACACACACACCAAAAAAAAAAAAGAGCAAGATTACAAGAAGCACCATAAGTTTATGGTTCAAACTTCAGAGTACCACAAAAAAATATTTATTTTATTTTGGCTCAGACGAAGTAACATAAATCTCATAAGCTCATCGACTTGATTTCTGAATATTCTAACATATTTAAATTGAAAATAGAGTGATGCTATTGATATTAAAAAAAAATTAAACCATGTTACTAATTTGTGATAGATTAATCTTTCATAAATCTAACTCAAAATAATGTTCTCTTTTTAAAAGAGACTATTTGAAGATTAATTTTTAAAAAATAATCTCCAAAAATGTATCTTAATTTTCTTGCTGTTTTGTGTTTTATATGCTCCAAGTAGGAAAAATTATTTTGGTAGGACAGAGGCCAACAACGAAGAAAGTTAAATTATGCATCCAAAAGGGAATCCTCAATGTCAGCTGTCATATGTTGAACTTTTAAGATGCTCTGACATAGCCAGCCATATTTTGGCCGCATACCAATTCAGAAGCTATGTATTATTGTATGGACTACGTGATTTATTAGCTGATAAAAGTTGCAAAGAAATCACAAACTTCACATAAAAATCCAAACCATGATGGCGAATTTTAAAGGCTTGAAAATGGTTGGGGATTTTTTGGGCAGTGAAACCATTATGGAAACACGCTGGCCCCAACATGCAGGGCTACGGGGTATTGGTTAGCATATACCACACGATCGACTAATGTACCACTAGTGAAACATTGAAATATTTGCACTCGATCATGATTTATCATTCATACTAGTTAAGACTCCAACAATACTTGATTCTCAAAAAAAAAAATAAAAGAAGACTTCAACAAATTTATTTAACAATTTGGTAGAAATAGATCTTTGGCAAGTCTATGAACTTTGAAGATTCAATCTTAGAAATTGGTGGGAAATTTTTACTCTTGGGATGTGTTTTTGAAGTTGGCAGGTAATCATTGTTGTACTAAACCTTTTTTTTTTTTTCCTGTTAAAAGAGGGTATCTAAACTTTTTGAGCACTCAACTATTCTTTTGAGTCTGTAGTCTCCTGTACTACACAAGGTCTTAGAGCACTTCTAAACAACTCCCTATGCAACCCTAGGATAATGCTTGGGGCATTTTTGAGACATGATTTCCATTAATGTCACTCTAATCATGATTGCTTGGTTTTGGACTTTGGTGTCATATTACCCATTGGTCTTCTAACTCTTACGCACCTTTTCTCTTATAACAATAAACAATTCTTAAAGTTCTGTTCGAGTGAGTTATTCACTTATCATAGTCTACATAATATCATATAGGGTTTTACTAACGTATACCTTTAAGACATATATTAGTAAATCATTCGTTTTAGTGAGTTCTTCACTTGTCCTTATAAAATATTTTTAAAAATGAATGATTAATATATATCCTAAGGGTATACATTAACCGAAACCTATTGTATATGATATATATTCACTCAACAGTGCAAGAGGAGAATAAATTTTAACCTTAGATTACCTAAAACAAACGGATCAGGGACCTATTATATTAACTGGGCACTTACAGGCTCGCGGGCTATATATCATTTTTGCCAAAATAAAACAGCAATGAAATAACCATAACAAAATATGTATCAGCTCTCAAGAAAGCAAACATCTATTTGACTATGACATTAGAGTGACATGACAAAGAAGCATTCTCGTTTTTGAGTTTTTCCATCTCAAACAACTTTTGTTGGTTTAATCAAGGCTTGTTTGGTAGAGTAATTAAACAACACATTTTCAGTTTTTAAACAATATTACACATTTTCACACGCTTTTTTATCCACATGTATTTCAAAAAAATACAAACAACATTACTCAAACTCCTCTACCAGAGGTCGCGACTTCAATAATTATATGGTTGACTCTGTTGTAGGGTTTATTGTTGCCGAAATTGAGAGGGTGTTTGGTACATGTATTTGAAAACTGAAAACACGTATTTGAAAAAATGTGTAGAAATACGTGAGTGAAAAAATGTGTGAAAATACATGTAATATTATTTAAAAACTGAAAACATGTATTTGAGTTGTGATACCAAACAGACCCTGATAGTTCGTACTACAGAAGAGAAGAAACAAAAACATTTTCAGCATTCGCAGCATTAATAAATTCTATATGAGATCTGGAGCCAAAAAAAAATTCTAAATTTGAGAATTTTAAAGGCAACAATAATTTCTTTTGATGCATATATGTGACCAAGTTTTTGTTAAAAAAACTGATAGATGATTAAAATAAATCATAAAATTTATTTTGAATTTCTGGAAAATTTTAATAATTTAAATTCAAGTAGTATTTTATATTTCATAAACCAGAAATTTACCTAGACTAAATTATCTTAATAATTTTTTTTATGTCAAATTATCTTAATAATTATAGAACCACATAGCGTTAATCTACTTGATGCAACTGTAGAAAGTAAATTTTATTGTATAGTACATGATCATGCTCTAGAAATGAAGTTGAGGGATTCACACAATACACACTTTATTTCTTCTTGTTTATAAATTCATGGCATTCATTCAAATGGCTTCCTAACAATTTGAAAAATGCATTTATGTCGTTATCCAAAAAGAAAATAACTTACAAATCTGATCATGCATATTAATTCAACTCACAATCCTCACAAAGCTTTGAATTGGTCTGTTATCTATGTCATGTTAAAGCAGAACTTTTAGACCAATTTTTGCATCATTGTGAGAATATGATATTGAGATACTGATTCATATTTTAGAATGTGATTTTACGAAGTAAACTGACTTTTATTATAGACATGATATTTTAGTTTAATAGGTTAAACACCAAAGTTACCAGTGTTGCAAGTAAAGTTCAATCACAATTATAACTAATTAGGTATTTAAATTAGGAAATTCTTGTGGTTGAAGTTCAATCACACAAGCACCAGTTGGTCATTGATAATTCATTAAAACTAGCAAGAAAGCCCTAGAAGTCATTAAGCCTTTAATAATAATTATGCAGCAGTTGATGAAGATCTAATTTGATGTAAGTTCTTCAAAATTCAATCTCTTCATATCATTCCTTATCTGCAATTATTCTAATTCAAGCAAATCCAAGATAGAAAAAACACAATCAATTAGAGTTTCAAGAGTGTGCCACAATTACAAAATCTCTGCTTAGCATCTCAACTTAAGATGTAAATGACTTTAGGGTTTTAGAATAGCATTGAGAAAGAAAATAAAATCAAAGAGAAAAACCCATACCAATTTCAAATGTGTACATGAGAGAGAGAGAGAGAGAGAGAGAGAGAGAGAGAGAGAGAGAGAGAGAGAGCCTCCATGGCCTTGTGTTATGAAGGCAATAAAGTGGTAAAAAAGGCTTAGAGCTTGTGAAACCAAGAATAGTTGTCTCAAAACTCTTGAAAAGATTTATTATTTTGTATAAGTACCTTAAATTAAGGGGTTATTTCTCTCACAAAACTTCATGAAATACATTAATGGAAAGGGCTTGTGTCCAGTGAAAACTTCTACAAACACAAGCCGCAGCCTACATTAATTAATATGTGTGGAGGGGGGACCTCTAAAAAGTTATCTATTAACATTTTACCTATAATATTAAATTACAAATAAACTATTTTCTAATTACCTTTCAATTTTATAATCCTAGCTTTGGCTCCATAGTTGTCTATGCAATCACTACAACGCATGCGAAAAACATTTAATATGCAACAATCTTGTAATAAAATGTGAATTTTATTAACTTCGGATATCTTAAGAATATTAGTTTAAGAAAATAATTTAATAACTTTTTATGTAAAAGAAAAAAGAAAAAAAAAACGACTTATTTTTTGACACTTTTTTATATTTTTCATAAAAAATTGGTATAAAAAATTTAGTAACTTTTTACGTATTAAGGGGAAAAAAAAAGAACTAATTTTTAGACAATTTTTTTTTATTTCATAAAAAATGGTATAATTTTTTTTAAATGATTAATTAACAAATGCCCTAAAAACACCTATTAATCAAACCAATAGAATATATGTTAGAATAAAAATTTCATCCCAATTTTTTGTTCCACTTTATGCAAAAAGTCTAATGTCTTAACAAACAACTTTTACTACAATTAGCACAAGTTGAGTGGTGAATTTATAGACTCATAATACTATTTTTTAATCACTCACAACTTGTCGTGTAGACTTATAAAATTTGTGCCACTAAACTTTTTACCCTTATGTCCCACTCCAACTAATCATAATTTACCATATTGTTTGACCAAACTTTGTTAAAATAACATTAAAAATATTTTATTTATACTACCTTATATTTGGATTTGTTGTTGCAAATATTTTGATGTTTGATAAACTTTGAATTTTAATTATAAATTTATAAGTTATGTTTTTACAAATCATGTATAAATTTTGTCAAAGAGAAATTTTATAAAAATTTAGAATATTCTATTATTTATATAAATAAAAATGGAGGTGAATGTTATTTTCTTCGTATTTCAAGATATATGAATGTTTTTTCCTTCAAATTTAAAATGAAAGTCATTTCCTCATATTTCAAGTGAGTATGTAATTACATTAAAAAAATAAACATAAAATAGAATATAAGTAAATATCAATCAACAATCAAAGATGCTGTTTTGTTGGAGAGTTTAAATAATAGTTTTAAATATTTAAATAATATTATATATATTTTTATACATATTTTTAAAAAATACAAATAATTTCAATTATTCATTCATTAATTAATGGAAACCCCAAAAAACACTATTACAGTTGCGCATCAGTGTATTAATTGCTGATTTGACTTGATGGAACAAACCCTACAAATCTAACAAATCTAGAACCAACTTTACCCGGCATCAGCCGCCTTTTCTCCCCCAAAATCCCAGACACCAACACACCCCTTTAAAAGCCAGAGCCTTTCCTCCATTTTTAAGGTATCTAAATTAAAAACAACAACCAAATATATATTAACGCCCTCCAAAGCCACAAAAACAACAACATCTACAACAATCAAAAAATAAAAATATATATTAAAAAACCTACCCCCCATTAATTAAATACCCCTTTTTTTTTTCTTTTTTATCTATCTACCTATCAATCATATCAGTAGTAGTAGCAGAATTCAGAGATTTATCAGTACCCTCCTCCAGAAGAAGCTGACAGAGAGGACTGCAGCTGAAGCAGGTGGTGGTAACAGTCGGCTGCAGTTGGCCTCTGCTCCGGGTTCTGATCCAAGCACCGGTTCTGAAGCTCTCTCAGCATCTTTGGGACCCCACCAACAACTCCATTACCACCCAACCCACTTGTTTTTACCAAATACCCTACACCCCACACGTCCACTTTCACTCCATGCAGCCCCCTTCCCATCTCTGGCGCGTGTCTCCCACGCGCCGCCGCGTCTCCTACTCCTCCGGCGGCAGCCGCCCCGTGCGGGTATATTTGTGGTGCGCCCACTGCTTCCTCGAACCCGCAAACGAACCACTCGTTCTCTCTGTCGCTTCGCCGCACCACTTTGTCCCAACCCAAGTCTCTGTGCATGAAAGATAGGTCGTGTAGGGCTACTAAGGCTTTTGTCACGTACTTGAGTGCCTCCACGAGTTGGTCACAGTTCGTCGGCTTGAATTTGCACCCTCTTGGCTTGAAAACCAGTGCCAAGTCTTTCTCTGATGATCGGAAAATGAATTCCGCATGTGGGATACGTTGGTCAAGAAAATCGTAGATTTCCTTCACTGCAGTCCATCTTCTTTTGCTTGAGAAAATTCTGGTCACGGTATTTGGAGTTATTTCGATGAAATTTCCATTACCCAAATCAAGTCTCTCAAAATCACTATAAGCAAAGAGCTGCTTGTAATTCCCACCACTGTTGTTGATGTTATTGAAGCACCGATCAGCTAGCAATGGCAAAAGCCCAGCAATTCTGTAACATGGGACTAGGGCTTTGAGTCTCTCCACCGGTGAAGATAGGTCTAGTGAGCATAAATCTGTTCGGATAATGCGTTCTTGTGCACGGGTTAGTGCACAAAATGTTACCAAATAACCAACAGCATAGTAGCCCAAAATGTATGGAAGATCCATGTACGTCCATAAAAGCTTTTCAGCAATTGAAGATGAGGGGTCCAAAGCTTCATCCCTTGATTTATCAGCTTCCTCACCTCTCCATAAGCAAAAATTTCTAACAAAACCCGTCACGTTAGGCCATTGATCCTGCAACATCTCGGTCGACGCTGAAGAGGGTTTTCTTATAACAACCATTTCAACAGAACAGAATTTAGCCACAATCCTATTGATGCAATCATCCCAAAGGCCAATAAAAGAGTCTCTACTTGTAAAAGTGGCACTGCTAATGCTAGGGTTAGTTCGGATAATTGGGCTCAGAATGTCGTATAGGAAGGTTCTACAGTCTAATAACTCGGTAGAGATTGTAAAGAAATGCTCTTTCCCTAGAGGTAAGTCCCGGTAAACATCTCTTCGCAGTGGAAAACGCAATTCTTCAGGTGGTGGTTCATGTAAGTGTGATGAGAGCTCAAACAAGCTTGGTAGTGTTGGTGGTGGAACTCGCAGACACCCTACGTAATACTCAGTTGGATCTTGATATTCCCATGGAGGAATAGCTGCACCAACACGGACCATAGAGCATATTGCATAGTGTCAAGAATAAAAATAAAGAGGAGATAAAAACATAATAAATTGCCGGCATGTGTGAATACATTCAGTATAATTTCTGTATATGTTTTCTACAGAGAATGAAAAATCTAATAATATATAGCCCAGTCTAGTTTTACTCAAGGGCACAGAATAATTCTTGATGCCAAGATACTTCCATACTACCACATAGTATTTGATAAATTGGACCCCCCAATGAATGCGACCTACTAGACTTATAAAAGAGTCTCACCAATTCCTCAAAGAAAGTGCTAATGTTTACAGTTTTGATGGGACAACAGATGGGATTGATATCCTTCAATATAACATATTGAATAAATGTTTCCTTTTTTTTTTTTTTTTTTGCTTGGTAAGTGCGGGGGATAGAATAATCCTTAGTATTGCTCTTTTTTTTTGCCATATCTAATAACATGATACTAACGCTTAAGACTAAAATATTGGGAAGTTGAACATATAGCAAGTTATGAAATTAAATTTTACTTACATCTGATAGAGGGTTCAGTGAAAGGAAGCTGGACTCTCTCAGTGAAGCCTGGTATGAGTGAGAGATTAGTTAGATTCCTAGATGATGTAAAACAGTAAAAGAGGAATAATATTTGACTAATAACAAATTTTATTTGTACCAGAAGAAGCTGTAGAGGAAGCTTTCCTCCTGCCAAAAACTTTGACTTGTTGTCCAGAAACGAATCTATCTACAGAGAAGCCTTTAAGAGGCCCATCTTCAAAGGTTTCCATGTTGCAAGGGACCGTGGAATCGTCAAAGAAAGTAAGCTCATCTGCATTTAAAAAGCTTGAACCTTGGAGCCTCACCCTTCCTCTATGGTGCTCACCTTCTTCAGCCCATAAGCTCACTGATTCTTCCCATGTCATTCGTATCTTCCCAATTCGACGGAACTCTTTAGATAACGAAGAAGATGAAGCGCCTACAATGTCTAGAGGAGACTCAAACCCTAGTAAGGTCCCTCTGGTACCATGGAATAAAGGTTCATTACCACTGATCATAACCAATTGTTTTGCTCGAGCTGCACAGATAACAAAACAGCTTTATTTTGAAGAATAGAACTGTATAGAACCTAAGTTTTCATTGACAAAACGCATATTAATCCTGGAAACACGCACACGCAAACGCACAATGGAAATTTATACTTGATTATTCTATCGTAAATGCAAACCTGAGAGAGGAAGTTCATCTTCTTTGAATGGAGCAGGTGGAGGCAAAGCTCTTGTCCCAGTGAGAACTGTTCGACTATCATCCCCAGCTACAATTCCTAAGCTTCCTCTACTTTGAGATGATCTCATTCTAGAACCCATGAACTGTGAAAGCTCTTCAAAAACTTCTTCATCAAACGAAGCTGGCAATCGATGGAGCTTCCTTTCATAAGGAGAGAGCCTAAAGTAACTCTTTCCAACTTGCTCTCTCTCACCCCCTCTTTCCCACTCGTACACCTTCCTGAACTCCCCCAACATATTGTCCCACTTAGTCCCAGCAGTTTTAGCATCCCTATTGACCCCATGTCTTTGAAGAAAATCAGCTACTTCTTTATCTTTATCTGCTCTAGTTTTACCTCTACTTTGACCACTCTCTAATTGCTCTGCTCTTGAAGATAAGCCAGACCCTATATCAGATCCACCTTGGTACTGAATCCTCCAAGCTCTAGCCAACCACAACATCTCGTTTGGTTTCCAAACTGGGCTCACATATTTTCCTTTTCTGATTTGATGATGAGCTTGCTCTCCCTCTAGCTTGTCTGTGTCTTGGCCAGAGGCAGCAGACATAGAAGGCATAGGAAAGTGAGATGGCGATGAGGCTGTGTCTGAAGAGGAAGCAGCTGTAATGTGGTGTTGCTGGGTTTGTGGGTTGGTTGCGTGTGTGGTCGGTGATGGGCTTGATTCGGAGCTTAGCATAGCCAACTGGGTCTGTTTTTGTTGTGAAGTTGGAGAAGGTAGAAGCTTCCATTGCCCCGTATACCTAGGTCTCTTTGGATTCACAGCCTCAAATTGTTGCTCAAATGGTGATGATGTAGCACCACTTGGAACATAAAGAGGGACAGAGATGAAGGGAGAAGCTCCTTTAGCAACAACGACAGGAGGGGACTGTTGGTGATGGTGTGGCCTTGACTCTGTCGATTCCTCAAGTGGGTCTTTGGGAGAAGTTGAAATTTGCTTTTGTTGTGGTTGTGGTTGCTTCTTGATTGTATCTCCCTTATCACCCATAATTAACAAATGGGCCCAAAAAGACTTTCTCGCTAGAGAGAAAACTTAGATAAGAACCAGATTGAACTAGTTTGGTTATTGGTATTTATGTTTGTTTTTCTTGCTAAAACTCACAAGGTTTATCAACGCTTCTGGACTTTAGATTGTTGCCATGTATCCAAAAGAGAGAGTCGCAAATGAAAGTATAGGGATCATAGCCAGTTTAAAGCAACTGCAAAACAAAGAAAAGAAGTAGCAGAAAAAGTCGTGAGTTGTGGAACTGCAATGATTAAGACCATTCAAGTTATTAACCAGTTAATTAATTGAACCTCACAGAAATCTTGATGTGTCATTTTTGACAAGAGAGAGAGAGAGAGAGAAAAATTGCATGATTAGGGAGCGTCATGATTGTACCTGGACTGAGAAACGCGGCTCTGAGAATTAACATTGTATTTGTTCAGGGGTATTCAATGTTGTTGATGGCTTTGTTGTTTTGGGAGGAGAGAAATAGTAAATAAAAAATATATATAGAAAAAGTGAGAGAAAATTCCACGAGTACTTCCCGCGCAGAGTGAGGAAGTAAGTCTGCAAGTGGAAACTGCGAGTGTGAAGGAGAGTGTATTTTGGTTTCAGAGGACGATGTGGACTGTTCGAATCGATGGCTCTGCTCCAATTACTCACTTCATGACCCATGAGTCATCACTTAATGCCGTGTTTATTTTGGTTTGATCCCACTCTCTCTATCCATCTTGTACAATTTTTTTTTTTTTTCACTTTATACTCTCTATAGAACACAATTTGTTTGAATTTACTTAATTATGTAACAATCATGTCGCTTTGTTTGAATTTACTTACTTATGTAATAATCATTGGTAGAGTATAAAGTAAAACATAAGATTTATAATTCTCTCTCTTTTTTCTTAAGTTTGGTATTAGTACAATATTAAGAAAGAGCATTAGCATTTGAAGTTTTAAAACTCTCAAATTGTTATTTTATACCATCAAACCATAAAAAGTGAGTATTATTTGGAGGGCTGTTCTTAAGATAATTTATAATTCAACTGTAGTGAACTCTAATTTATAAACTTTACTGCAGTATGGCTATAAACTTATTTTATTAGTTTTTTACTCTCTCTTTTGGTCACTTTTTCATTTCTCTCTCTCTTTCTCTCTCTCTCTCTCTTTGATTGTGTGGTGAAGGCATAGGTCAAGTGATTGTGGTGGCGTGGGTAGGTGGTTGCAATGGATGTGGGCTGTGGGTCACGTGGGTTGTCGGTTGCTACTAGGTTTTGGGGTGGTGCAACGATGGCATAGTTGTGGGTTGTGATGCCATGGGAGTTGTGGGTCACATGGGTTATGAGTTTAGTGGTATGGGTTGTTGCTTGGTTGCGGGGTGGTCTGGTGATGGTGGCGCGGTGGTGGCGTGGTTGTTGTGGGTTTAATGTCTAGTGTGGGTTATGGGTTTTGGTGGGTATGTGGTGTGGTGGTAGGTATGGTGGTGGTGGTGTAGAAGAGAGAAATATATGGTAGTTTGGGTTTGAGTTTTGGTTTGGGTATTGTGTTTTGTTTGGATTTGAATCCAAGGCTGTGGTGGTGGGCGATGATGCATTTGGGTTGCTCAACGATGGTGGTGGATGGTTGAGAGATAAAGATAGAGAGTAAGAGAAAGAGAGAGGAAGAGAGAGAAGTGATATATATTTTTATATTATTTTACTGTGTAGGTTATATTATTTTAACGTGTTATATGTAAAAAATAAAATCTGGATGTTGGGTGTATTGTAAAGTAAGATGGTATAATAGATAAAGTAGTATTTTAGATGGTAAAATAGAACATTTTTTGCGATCTTGGATGCTAATGCTCTAAAATAACAAATGTCTTCCACCAAAATCAATAGGTCAAGAATTTCTAGCAACTTCTAAATACAATTTTACGTTTTGTTTGCTTCATTGTAAAACGTTTTCAAATATAAAATGCTATCAACCTACTCAACAATTTTCAAGTGTTTTATGTTACCTACAATTTTTCAAACACAAACCACCAAATCCAACCACAAACTGCCATATCGGCCTAAAATTGACGCCAACAACTAGATTGATGCATCCCAATCACCATCAAAGAAGGAAGGGAAGGAGAGTGTGGCTGTATGCTTTGTAAAATGTTTTAACTGCTTTTTCTAGTAAAACATTTTACAAATTTTTACAAAGATTTTTCAGTCAATATAAAATATTTTGAAGTTTGATCAAATTTTACAAATAGAGCATTAGTTTTCATTTTGGATAAGTTATTTCATTGATTTATTTATTTTTATTGTTGTATTAATCTAGAGTTAAACCTTAAAAAAAGAAAATATATAGTTTTTTAAAGAATAGTGAAAAGTAAAAGATATTATTTAGAGAATTTTACACTCGAGGTGAAAATACCCTCATTCTAATATCTAACTTGTAGGTTTTTTATTTTTGTGGGGGGAGGGGTTGGTTTGTAATGCTACTTTTTTGTCTCTTTAATAATAGCTTATACCTAATATGCCAAAAGCCTTCCACCTTACCTGAAACTTTCTAATATTTTCAACAAAAAAGTTTAAGGTTGAAGCATAGGCCTAAAACATTTGGTCACATGTTAAAGAAGGCTTGCTTGTGGAATTCACTAAATCAATTGCTCTTGATAGGTTCGGCCACCTCATGTGCCACATCATCCTGAATGTTTAGCCACGTCAACACAATTTCATCAACGGCGTATCACCATGCTTGGATCGTGGTTTTAGCCAACTTATCATGGCAATGCAACACCCCCTTATATTTGCATTAGTACATTATTCGTAACCAAATAAAAAACATTGTATATGAATAACGGAAAACTTACCATAAATGTGTTTCATATAGCATATTAGATCCTCAAAATTTTAATGTAATTAAGTTTTCTTTTTTATTGTGAATTGTATTAGCTATATTGTATTAATTTGAATTCAACTAGTAGGTGACTGTTGAGACTTTACCACATCCCAGGTTCGAGTTCTCACGAGGACTGTAATTGTAATTTCTGGAAGTCCCAAAAACTAATAGAACCTGGAGTGTGTGTGAGTTCGAAGTTTCCGAGCTCCAATTCGAGCTAGTGGTATCCATGGGCTTACCCAACTGTACCATAGGGTGGGACAATGACTGCCACACGCGAGTCCTCTTTTTTCTTTCTCAAAAAAAAAAAAAAAAAATGGATTCAAATATGGGCAATCTAAATGGAGACATTTAGGGCACGTTTGGTAGACTGTAATAGGTACTGTAATATAATAGTTATTCCTATAGTTTACTTATTCTTTAGTTTGGTTATGTTTTTTATTACAAAGAATAGTCATTCCTTATGAATAGCCATTCTTCAAAATGAGGAATAATTATTCCTCTTTAAAAGGTTATATTAGCTATTCCTTAGTAAGTGTAATAATTTCAAAACTTAATATATTTCCAAATAAAAAAGCTTTTCATATATATCGAACAATTATAAAAATAAAAAATCATAAAAAATAACACATATTTCTCTTAAATTTAAAAATAGCAATTTTTAAAAAGATATAGTTGTATGAGTAAGATATTTCCTAAAATAAATGTTAAGTTTCATTCTAATGTTATAACTCACAACCAAACTAATGAATATGTTTAGTTATTACATTATAACACACTTTATTACTAGTAATAAATATTACAATTCATGTCGTAATCTCCATTCAATATACCAAACGTACCCTTAGAATGTAGACTAAAAACCTTGTAGTTTAATTGGTAGGCACATAAATGATGTTTCCAGTGAAAATATTCAAAGTTCAAATATCTTATCCGCCAAGTTTCCAATCATCGAATTAAAAAAAAAGTATATATATATAAATATATAAGATTTGCTTTACTTAATTACCAATTACCAAGTTGTTGAGATATTAACCGAATCTTTGGGATGTTATCAATTTCTACATTTTACGTAGCAATTGGCAAGTTTTTTTTATAGAGATAATTACATTATGCTGCTAACTCCACAACTCAAATCCTTTCTCTCCTAAACCCCTAAGCACTTTATGCATGGGGAAGTGGCAACTAGCAAGTTAGCTAGTAGATCATGATATTCACTCTCAAACTTAGGGCCCGAAAGTGTTAAATATATTTTATAAAATTTGAATTTGAATACGAGCAAGCTATAATTACAAGATCAAATCCAAATGTATATATGCATTATGTCTTAAGTTAGTAACATATTGTTTTTAAATTTCAAATTTGTATCCTCGTAATAGATTACCATTTTTGATAAGTAGATGACTAGCTAAGAGGAGGAAGTGAAGTTCGAACCATTAACACCCCAAAGTATGAAATTACAATTTAAGTCCAATCTCAAAGTAGTTTATCTCTATGACGTACATGAGTCCATCATATCATTATGAAAGAATAATTAAGGTTTCCCAAATTTATAATTTTAAGTTTGAAGATTTGAGATTTCCTTGCTCAATGTACTATACACAAGCTGGTGAAAGTAAACACAAGAATGCATCAACTGAAGATAACATCCTGGACCTCCACGTGGATGTCATTGAGTTACAAAAGAAAATACTTTAGTAAGGGAATCCATGCCTTTGGCTCGTGCCAACAATGTGGGTATCATTGGAGGATAAAGGGTACACAGTCTGGTATGGACACCGAATACTACCATGAGAGAGAACCTAGCTCCCTTTGGATAGGTGCTGCAGAATGCCCCTCATTGGCTCGTACAAGCTTGGACCACTACTCAAGACACGTGTAACCTTCTCCATCTTTGCAGCTTCTCTCTCTTCCTCACTGGTTGTCCTTTGACGAGGTACAGAGCCGCCCTTTAGCCCACTAGCTTGGCAAACATGGTTTTCTCTCTCGTCCAATTGAAGGGTAGTACAACAATAGTTGTCTTAGGGTTTGTGGTAAGCAATGAGGTCGGGACATCGGTCCTTGTACAACTAGCAACATTCCTCGTACTATAAGAGAAGAATGTTGCTAAGCATAGGAGAGATCCAAAAATCTGAGTAGGAAAAGGAGAGCAAAAAAATGTAGCAATAGAGAAGGAGAGACTATGTAGGAACACCGTGTAACACTTTGTTTTTCCTCAATAATATTACATAGTTTCTCAAGGATAAGGACACAGTCCTTCATTCCGCTGTGTTTTTTCATCTCTATTCATAGGGTTTTCCACGTAAATACCTTTGCTCTGAGGCGGAACTATTACTTGAAGTTAAGGGAAAATAGTTTTAAAATCTTAAGAGGTTCAAAATATTTCTTATCTTTCTTATTTATATTTCAATTCAATTTCTATTTATGTATCTTGTGGCTTATGATTTTCATTTTTTTTCTTTTTAATTTATAAAGGCAATTGGTTACTGTTGATGAATACATTTTCTTGTTATATTGGTATGTTTAGTCATTCGATTATTTAAAGAGGAGCTAAATTTGACGCCAAATGGTTTACTCTTGTAGCATAATGCCACATTGCCACTTTAAGGACAAGATGCTGAATCCTTTTTAAATTTTTTTTTTTTTTTTTATACATGTGTATTGCAAACTAGAAAATTTTTGTATACTTAAAACGATTTAGAAAGATATGATGCTCTCGTAGTACTTTGATTTTTACTTTGAATGGTGATTCAAAGTAATAGTTTAGTCCTTCCCCCCTAAACAAAAGTTTTTGGTTCTACCCCTGCCTTAGCCTCTCTTTGCTTACTTCATTTTTGCTATTTTTCCTTTCCTGTTTTACCATACAAATGTCATTTTTAGCTCATCACAAGAGTGACATCCAAATGAACTGTTAAGGATTAGAACATACAAACACTCACATTCTTCCTAGACCTAACTTGCACGTACACTAAGCTTTTATTTGAACCCTCCTTAGACCCATTTAATCACGTACTTTGTTTTTTGTACTCATAACACCATCACCAAACTCATGGATGATGTCACGCCCCAAACCCGATACCCGGATTTATGACCATGACCGGCATGCTAATATCAAGCTTAAACCTGATATTAACAAGAACCAACTAAACTTTTAACAACCTTTTACAAAAGCTTTCCTCTTTCTTTTCATTCTTGTTTCTTTACTTAAATGATATAACTTTCCACTTGATTTTCAGAGCATCTACACTGTACCTCAAAGAATAACACAATCCACCGATTATTCAAATTCTAAATTTTACATAATACATCTCTTAATACTTTAAGGTACACGCTTTCATTAGATCCTAAAATACACCATACCACAAAACTAAACATCAAATACTAATTTAGGATCTATACATATAAAACTAAAACCAGCTCCTTCCAGACTCGACTAAGGCTCCCTCTGCTCCAAAATAAAACCTGCTAACTGAAATAGTGGAAGGGGTGAGCTACACAGCTCAGTAAAGGTAAGATATATGAGAATTTAATAAGAATGCATGTAAATCAAATTATTTCATTCTATAAATATTCGAATAGGAGAACAACTTTTCATGCATAGTATTTTATACTATTCATAATAATAACTTATATGTTTTCCATAGGAAAATAATTGTTCTCCCTTTTCTTATCAGAATAATATTACCAAAACCTTTCGGACTGAATTTCTTTCATTTCTTACAAAGTCACCAATTAGAATATTGATTATATAGAATCGCATACATACATACATATATATATATTTACTATGAAATAATCGTTTTTATTTAAATCAGATAATTGGTAACATTGTCTTAGCTAGAAAAATCTTAAAGAATAACAAAACTTTTCTTCATAAACTTCTTCTTGTAAAATATTATAACTTTCATTGTCATAAAACTTAACGTTTCATAAGAATAAATATCTTATAACCTTTTAACATAAACTTGTACTTTCATCAGAAACTTTATCTTTAAAACGTAACAGAACTTCAGAAACTTTTATCTTTAATGAACAACTTCTATTTTCAACAGAAACTTCTTCTTTTCATGAGAGCTTTTAACTTTTCATAATGCATTTAAACAAAACAATTCTCTCATGATTAATAACATAATATATTTGTTCATAAATAACTTATTGGTTAGTTCATATCTGATAAGTCTGTACTTATTTGGGAGGCTTCTAGCACCACGGTGCTAGGCATCCAGCATTCCCCACAATGCCAGGTATTCCCGAGATCACATCATAATACATATCTTTCAACCATGGGGGTAGGTTGACTTCCCCCACAAGTTGGCCGTAACCAACAAGGGGCGGGTACAGCAGAGCCAGTCCCACTTAATGGCCAATCATATAACATTTTCCATGGAAGCCAGTAATTAACCCCTACTGACAGAGTTCAGATCACCAGAGGACATAACCCGAAAACATTTCATACTTTACATCATAGTGAAATTTCTTATTTTGCATAATATTTCACAATAATAGCATTTCCATTCTTTTCTTTAAACATCATGTTCGTGGAATTAGTAATGGCATCAATATGCTTAAATCATATACATAAGGTTTCGAAAGCTCACGAACATATCTTTGTCAGAATAATGATTATATGCCATATTTCTAATCAAAAACCTTTTAATGCATCATATACTTTAAAGTACTCTCATGACTTACCAAACGCTCATATAACTTATCCCTTACCTGAAAGCAGAGGAACCGAGAGCCTACAGTCGAAGGAGCTTAGACCTGAGGAACTGGTAACACCTAAACCAAATATCAAAACTTATCACTATCCATTACTCCTTATCATAAACTTACACATTCATCTCAAAACCTATATCTTAGAACCAAGAAAATCCTATGCCCATCACATAAAGTTCCCCAAAACACATAATACAATCATCAAATACATTCTGCACCCAAATCAAAGAGAAACCAATTCATAAAATTTATATATAATCCTAACATACCAACAGATGAGCATATTAAATTATAGCCCAAAACATTCACCCTAACTTGCGAATTAAATCCACAAAGTCAGGTGTAGCATATGTGGTTCACTGCACATTCCAGCAGCATACTCCCCATTTGTAAAATACAAACGGGCTGTCCATACACATCCAATTGTCATGAAATTTTACAGAACTATTCCCCTGTATGTCCAGTATCTACCATAAAAATTTCGGAGTCAAAGCATAAACCCATGATTTACTAAAAATCACGCAAGACGGCATACTCAAATCTGTCCTGACAGAATTTCATGCAATTTAGAAATTAAACCATTAATTTTCTACTCATCCAAATGTTGTGAGACCAAATCCATAACAACCATATGTGTCTTAGAATTCATAAAAACTACTCCTAGCCTATTAATTCACAGCATATAATTTAATATATAATTTTCTTGTTGTAAACACCAAATCTGTCACAGAGACAACTTCAGTACATATTCCTACAAAATCATCAACAAATGGCAATAGGCCTTAATTCCATTTGGGTATTTTTGTACCTTTAATAAACATACTAAAATATGTTATCAAACATTCAATAAACCATAATATCATCAAACCATCAAACCACTAAAACAGAATCATAATTCAGCCTATAAAATCAGGATAGAGGTTAAAGAAGTAGAAATGAACAAATAAAGCTTTGATTACTTACCCACAAACTTGGAAGCTGAAATTTTAGTGTTAACCTTTATATTTCTTCTCTAGAGAGGGATATTTTGCTTTGGTGAAAGTAGGGCTGTCCACAGAAAACCGATATCCGACCCACCCGAAAAAACCGTCCGATGCGGCCCGAGAACCGGCCGACCCGACGCCGGTGATGGTCGGTGGCGGTTCTCCGCCTCCAGAACCCGTAACCGGCGGGTCGGTTGGCGGGTTTTCCCTCTCAAAATCCGAAAAACCCGAACCGACCGGCGAAAACCCATAATCCGGTGAGAAACCCAGATTCCGGCAAGAAAAACCCAGATTCCGGCCTTATTTGATAATTCCGACGAGTTTTGAGATGTTTTTTTGGCTAGATCTTGACTAGATCCGGCGAGATTTCGCTAGATCTAGTTGAGTTCTTGGCTAGATCTGGCGAGATTTCGCCAGATCTAGTCGAGATCTTGGCTATTTCTGGCGAAAACTCAAAGGATTTGACCGATTTTCATCATTTTCTGCCGGATTTTCTTTATTTTCCAGATCTCGACTCCGACCGAACCCGACCGCCGCTCGTTGATGTTCTAACCCGTCCGAACCGACTTCTCCGACGGTCGGCGGCGGGTTGAAAGTTTGCCCACCCGATCTGGTCGGGTCGGTTCCGGGTTGGGCACAAACCCGACCCGGACCGACCCGTGGACAGGCCTAGGTGAAAGAGGGAAGGCTGCCGTGTAAGAGCAAAGAGAGAAGAAAGCAAAAACAAAGAAAAAGGAGTAGGAAAAGAGGGCTGGACTTTCTGGTCTGATGCAGCCAGGAAAATAGGATAAGGAGAAGACTTTTGGGGCAGCAAAATCAGATAAGGAGAGTGGACAATTGGGGTGGGATACGTGGAAGACTAGGGAAGAAAAATCACACTCCCTTTTTCCCCACTTTTTCAACTTTCTTGCATTCACACTCACTTTTCTACAAAAATAATATCACTTTGCATATGTGTATATATATATATATATATATATATATATATATATATATATATATATCCTTACCTTCACAAAGTTATATTCATAACATTAAAATAGCATATATGTTCCATAATATCACAATATCAAAACTTCATGCACTTAAAGTTAATTAAGATAATAACATGCATATAAACCCATACCTTTATACACTTAACTAAACACCAACAACTATATATCCAATAACTTAAATCACTTAATATAATTTTGTACATACCTAATATATATACATAATACAAATAGCCATTCAAATTATTTATAATCTTTACAATTCTTATTCAATAGCATTATAAAATAATATGCTTATTAAAAACTTTTATATTAATTTTAGAAAGTAAGTGGCTTAAAAATAATAATAGTACTTAGCCACTTAAACACATGGTTTAATTATAAGGTTGGGTCGGGGTGTTACAGATGAAATGGGGGATTGGAGAAAGTCTACTATAGGGGTGGCTGAAATTGCAGTTTCATATTTTGAGAAGCTTTATACGACATCCCAACCTGACAGAATACAGGAGGTAATTGATGCTATTGATCCAAAGGTTTCAAATGAAATGAATCAAAATCTGATCAAACAATTCACAAAGGAAGAAGTTGAAGCATCCCTAAAACAGATGCACCCGACCAAATCCCCTAACCTAGATGGTATGTCAGCTATCTTTTATAAAAAAATATTGAGATATTGTGGGTAATGATGTTGCGTGCATGGTCTTAAATGTTTTAAGTTCCAATATGTCTATGGTTGACATAAACAAAACATATACTACTCTTGTCCCAAAAACTAACAATCCAGCTAAAATGATAGAGTTTAGACCAATTAGTCTAAGCAATGTAAGCTAATTGCATCAAAATTGATCCTCCCCCAGATAATAATAGAAAATAAAAACGCTTTTCTATCTGGGAGGTTAATAACAGATAATGTCCTTGTGTCTTTTGAGCTTATGCACTACCTAGACCACAAGAGAGATGGTAAGGATTGTTATATGACAATTAAATTTGACATGAGTAAAGCTTATGATAGGGTGGAATGGGGCTTCATTGAACAAGTCATGAAAAACTTAGGCTTTTATTAAAAGTGGATTAGTCTGGTAATGAGATGCATAACAACTGTCTCATTTTCTATACTTATTAATGGGGTAGCTCATGGTAATATCATGCCTTCAAGGGGAATCTGTCAAAGAGATCCTTTATCATCTTACTTGTTTTTATTATGTGCAGATGGCTTTTCTTCACTTATAAATAAGGTTGTAAAAAATTAGACAATGAGTGAGTTATCGATCTATAGAGGCTGCGCCATGCTTACACATCTCTTCTTTGCAGATGATAGTTTGCTTTTTTGTAAAGCCAACAACTAGGAATGCCAACAATTAGTTGAAATTATCCATTTGTATGAAGCTGCTTCAGGACAGAAAATCAATATAGACAAATTTTTGTTCTTCTTTAGTGCCAATACCTCTGAGGAAAAGAAGAATGAGACCCTGAATATTTTAGGGCCTATGCAAGACTCTCGGCACAGTAAGTACCTTGGTCTCCCTTCAATCATTGGCAAATCAAGAAATGAAGTATTTGCTGAGATTAAAGAAAGAATGGGAAGGAAGTTGTCTGGATGGAAGGAGAAAATTCTTTCTATTGGAGGTAGGGAGATTCTCATAAAAGCGGTGCCCCAAGTTATCCCTACGTACACTATAAGCTGTTTTCAATTACCTAAAGGCTTGTGTGATGAGATAGAAGGCATGATGAGAAGGTTTTGATGGGGACAGCACGGTTAGGAATCAAGGATTGCTTGGGTGAGTCGGAGGAGGTTATGCAAATCCAAGCTTAAAGGCGAAATGGGCTTTAGAAACCTCCAAGCTTTCAACCTTGCCATGCTAGCAAAGCAAGGTTGGAGGCTCCTTATGAACCCAAACTCCTTAGTAGCTCGAATATATAAGGCTAAGTATTATCCCCATGGAGATCTTCTCAAAGCTAGCTTGGGGTCTAACCCATCCTATGCATGGAGAAGCATATAGCAGGGGCTTGAGGTTGACAGGAGAGGAACTCGATGAAGAGTTGGCAATGGAAAGCTTATCCATATTTGGGGTGATAAGTGGCTGCCTACCCCCACAACGTACAAAGTTGTCTCCCTTCCTTGAAATTTTGACAATTACCCCATGGTTTCGACATTAATTGATTGTGATACCAGAAGATGGAGAGCAGATCTTGTTAAGTCACTATTTTTTGCCGTTTGAAGCAAGAATGATTCTCAATATTCCAATCAATTATAATCTTTCAAAGGATAAATTTATTTGGGTTGACAACAATAAGGGGGTGTTTACTGTTAAAAGCGCCTACTATGTAGCCCTTAATATGGGGGATTCATATGAGGAGGGAGAAAGCTTCTTCAGGACCCTAGAGACCTTTTATGGAAGAAAGTATGGCATCTAAATATTCCATCAAAGGTTAGAATTTTTGCATGGAGAGCATGTGCCAATGCCCTTCCAACAATGGTGAACCTGTAAAAAAGAGGTATTGGGGAAAATGATTTATGTCCCTGTTATGGAAAAGATTTAGAGTCGATTTTTCATTCTATCATCAGCTATGAGGTAGCTAGAAGGGTCTGGGATATTTGGGAGGTCCAAATCGCTGAGAACTGGTAGGGGCTATATGACATCTCAGATGTTGCAATGAAAATTCTTGTAAAAGGAACAAAACGAGACCTTGAATTATTCTTTAGAGTAGCTTGGTCAATATGGTACAATAGGAATCTAGTTGCCTTCAAATCAACATGCCAATTACCGAGCCAAATATGGAGTTTTGCCAAGATGTTTCTTCAAGAATATAGAGGAACATGGGTGACACTGAACACAAGTCCAGCAGCAAAGAATAGTAGGTGGACTCCTCCGCCTCCTGGAGTTTTCAAGGTCAATGTAGATAGGGCAACTTCTGAGGATGGGAGAAATTCAAGTGTTGGAGCTACCATTAGAGATCCATGTGGAGCAATCATAGCAGCTTGCTGTAAATACCTCCAAGGTCAATTCTCAATAGCAGAGGTGGAAGCTATTGCTGTGGAATCTGGGATTTTGCTTGCCCGAGACATGAAGTTTCCTTAGGTTATTATTGAATCAGATGCTACATCTACTATTAACAGTATTAATGAGAAGTTCACTGATGGCAGCCTTGGCCATCTATACCAGGGCATCCTTGCCTTGCTAACTCCTTCACAAGTTGGAAAATCAAACATGTGAAAAGGGAATACAACAGAGCTGCCTGTGAGCTAGCTCAACTAGCAAGAAATGGTGGAGTTCCATAGGTGTGGGTAGGGGTCTCCCCTCTAGTGGTTCATCAAGAGGTGGTCCAAGCTGATTATAGTTAGTAGAACCTGTACTTTACCATGTTGATTTGTCTATTGTACTTCAATTTCTTTGTTTGATTGAATACAATTATAAGCTTTGCATAAAATAAAAAAAAAATCTTGGCCGAGTATTTAACTCAATACATTTCTAAAAATTAAAAAAAAAAAATAATAATTATCTAAGGGAAAGGGAAAAAGATTTAAAAAAATAAAAAATAAAACAAGAGAGAGGGCCTCACATGATTAATATGGATTGCATAACAATTATTAAGCATTTTTTAATTGATTTATTAACGTTAACTTCAAAATTCAAATTTGATACCTCTTGTTTGACAAATTGGTGGATTATGAAGCTGTTTGGATTCGGCGTTTAACGCGTTGCGTTTTCAACTGTGCGCTTTCCCTTTTTTTTTGGGCACGCATTTAAGGAGATAGTGTGACTACTGTTCATGCATTTTTCATGCACAGTAGCCACAAAGGTTGACTATTCCACGATAAACAGTGCATCCGTGCACTGTTTATGGACTCACAAATTTCACTTTTCAACAACTTTTTATTAAAAATAGATTATATGATACTATTTATACATTTAAAAATTATTTTACTATAGTATTTTTGACTCCATCTTTCAATTCCAGTAAAAATAAGCTCAAACGGATCTTATATCTTTCGCGAAACTTTTTGATTCGGGTGGCAATAAATGTTTACTTCTGCTTCATAAAAAATCCGTTTATCAACCGAACCACGTTTTCTTGGTAGACAATGACATGTTGCATACGTGGACTTTTGTGCCCACGAAACTGCTCTGGCAAAAAAATTAAGGCACCCAAATGCAATTAATGCTCCAATTTATAATTAGATTAATTTTTTTTTTTAATCTCTAGCAAATCTCATTAATATTTTATTATATTGGTTAAGAGTTTTAATAGAATGGATAGAAATATCATTTGTTTATTTGAAAGTTTAAGTAGAAAGGAATAACATAAAAAGAAACGATATATGAGAAAACGCTCATTTTTCAATTTTTCTTTAAAACCTCAAATTTTTATTCTTAATATAACACAACATTTGAAAAGTTGGAAAGAAGAAGGAAGAAAAGGTAAGTAATTTCTTATGTTTGGTTCATAGTAATATATATATATATATATATATATATATATATATATATATGTATGTATGGGCGAAAGTGATGGACAAAAATATAAATTTCAGGCTATAAAAAATCAAATACTTGTTCCACTTTTTTACTCCATTTTTTTCTCCATTTTCATCCAAATTGGTTGGATTGAAAAATGTGGGTTCAAGGAGAATTGTTATATAAATATATATATATATATATATATATATATATATATATATATATATATATCCATCTCTCAAATTCATGTGGACATAAAAGTAAAAAAAGTTTACATATTTCTTTTCATTTCCTTTTCCTTTGCAAGCCAAATAAATTAAGGAAATAGAAGTATATTATTCACTTTTCTTTCCCTCCCTCTCTGTTAGTAAACATATACGAGGGAAGTGTTTATTTTTCCTTTCCTTTTTCATTCCTTTTCCCTTACCCACATGTTTTCTTTTCTCATCCCTCAATTGCAACCAAGCACAAAGTAAATTATAGGCGAAATTCAATCCCCCATTAAAGAATAGAATCGAGTAATATTGTTCTTGATTGTCAAGCAAATCATCATTTTCCTAATTTTTGTTAAATTCAAAAATTTTAACGGAACTTTGTTAATGTTGAAAATTTGAATCATATATACGGAAATATAATGTAAAATATTTTTATAAAATTTTAGTTTAATTTGTTTGATAAGTTAATAAAAGAATTAAAATAGAATTATACACAAATACTAAAGTGATACTATGAAATATAGAATGATGTTACTATTGTAAGATCTTACACATGGACCAATAAGAAAAAAAGTTCAAATTAGCAACGGTTCCGACTTCCAACTAATTATTTGTTCTATTTGTATCTTCAAAAGTACGATTATTTCGCTCCTATAATATCTATCCATATCAAACATAATGTGAGTAGTCTTAACTATCTGAAAAAGTGCCTACCAAACCAATTCCTCCCCTTGAACAAAAGGTCAGCCACTCTACTACGTAAACATCCATTGGACCCCAAAAGTTCTAAATGCCAAGCTCCATAAGTCATAGGCAACCTCATAATAAATGAACAAGTGGTCAATTGTCTATCAATTCACTGACACATGCAACACCATCCAATTTAGGTAAATCCTTGCTTTATAAGATTATCACAAGTAAGAATCTTCTCCTAAGATGCTCTCCAAACAAAGAATGAGACCCCCTTATGGACCTTAACACACCACACTATTCAAGGGGAAAGGGCCAACCAACGCACCTCAAATAGCTTCATAATAGGCTTCAACATTAAAATCATCAATACCTTAAGCCCTTGTTTGGAATGAGAGAATGGAATGGAATGGAAATGAATGAAAAAAAAAATTTTAAATATTTTTCACTTCCTTTGTTTGGGAATTTTAATGGAGGAAATGGAAAGTCCATTCTCTTGTTTGAGAGTTTAAGTGAGAGGAAATGTAATAGGTATGAGAGAACAGAATAGGTAGGAAGGAACACTCATTCCTTTCTATTCTCTAAAAACCTCAAATTTTTATTCCTCCTGAAATTGGGAGGAATGGAAAGGAATGAAATTAGATTTAATGAATTTTTCACTAAAGCTCCCAAAATACCTCTATATATTCAACCATTTATTTCAAAATAGGGGTCTAATAGTAATATTGTCATAAAATGAATCTATTCCATTCCCACTATATTACTCATAAATAAGATTACTTACATTTCATTCATTTTCATTCATTTCCATTTCTTTATTTTAAAACATCCAATCAAGGTTACTAATTTCATTCCTTTCCCTTACTTAAATACATTCCATTCCATTCCATCCCCTTATAATCATTCTATTTCATTTCATTCCCTTATAAACTCCCAAATGAAGCCTTAAGGGTAAATTACAACTTACATTACTGTGATTTGGCCGAAATTTAAGTTGTCTACTTGTGGTTTGAAATTTGACAATTTACCCATCTGAGGTTAGCTCAGTTAGAGTTCCTAATCCACTTCTATTAAAAACATGGTTAAATATGTAATTTTGCTTAACTTTTATGTTTCTCTCTTCTAAAAAAAAAAAAAAATAATAATAATATAATATCAAATAAGATAAAAAAGAATCCAGTGAAACATTTGTATCATAAGATTTCAAACCACAGATATGTAATTTAAATTTCAGTAAAATCTCAGGTGGGTAAAGTGTCAAATTTCAAACTACAAGTAGACAACTTAAATTTTGGCCAAATTACAGACAGACAAATTGTAATTTGCCCATACCTTAATTTCACTTTCCATATCAGTTTGTTGCACTCTTCTCTCCTGTGATTATTAGAATAGAGAAGATAATTTAAATAATTGACCAACTTCAACTCCCAATCATAAAAACTTGAATAAAGTTTGGGTATAAAATTAGTTGTAGTCTTAGTCTACAAACTTATTTAATATCTTTTCATTTGAGGTGAATTTTGATAAATCCACCATTGGATTACATCTTCTTCTTATATCCATCATGCTTGCAAAATTTCAAGAAAATTAAAAATCAATTGTTATGTCATCAATAAATTTTTAAAATTGCAAGTTTTTGTAATTTAAAATTATGCAGAAAATATAAGCTTAAAAATCATATAGTAAATAATATTTTAATGACATGAAATTTAACATATGTATTAAGAGTGTAAAGAATATGCAATTCAACGGTTAAATTTTCAAAATATGTTGTAATATTTATTTTATTAAGTGAGTTTGTAATTTTAAGGTATAACCGATTTTGTAACTAAATTTTGTCCTAAAAACTTTAATGACAAATGTAATTAACGAAGCATAATGAAAGGGGGACATAGGTTTTGAAAGCCAATGAACTGATTTATAGGCAAACCCAAACTTAAAGATTCAAAAATGTATCTTAACAAATTTTTTAAAATATATAAATTTGAATAAATAATTTTGATGTTTTAGTTATTTTTCATTTTATAGTTTTATTAATATCATGCATGGACACACTATTATTAGATATTCAATAAGTCTATATGGCACAATAAATTTAATGATATTTTTCACAACTTTTTGAGGTGTTAAGTTGTTATTGATATACAATAAAAATGATGTTAACAACATGGTTTTAAAAACCAGACCGTTCAAAGAACCAAAAAAGAGGCCAGTTCCCAATTTAACCCGGTTTTTTACCGGGGTTTTCTTGTTTTTTGTTTGTTTTGACCGAACTAGTTCTAGTTCGGTCTCGAGTTCAATCTGTTGAATCAATTGGTCCGGTTCAATTTTTAAAGTAGTTAGCATAAGTCCTTTGTCAAAAAATAATGTTGCACTAATTATCACAATCTACTACCTCAACAAGTCATGAAAAATTTATAAAATTATGTTGAGTTATTATAATCCTATATATACGGTACAAAAATTACTAATAGCAATCCTAAACTCATGATTGTTTAATTATATAATTTTTGTGACTTTAGAACATTATCATTGCTGGTGGTAAAATAGTTTTTTGGCTATTTATTACCACCTCAAACTCCAATTTAGTGCCTAACATGGTGACATTGGTAGAGTCAAAAGGCAAATTTTTTTTGTCTTTTTGCTCTAGTGAACTGCCAAGACTAGCAATTTAATGTGGCAAGAAGGTATAAATATATATATATATATATATATATATATATATTTATATTCTTTGTTGGGTTCGTGGCCAAGAGGGAGGAAGAGGGAGGAAGTGAGAAAGAAATTAGTAAAAAAATAAATAATGTTTGACTGGTGGTAAAAATAAGGTCATTGTCTCATTGATGTGGGGTATATTATGAAATTGCATATTAAAATAGATAAAATAATTTGTTGAAACGTGGATGCATCATCTTTGTTTTATGTTGCATTGCATTGTCCGAAAAGAAAAACATAAAAAGAAGTTCCCCTCTGTTTCATTTTTAGAGAAGAGTGGCGCTGACTGAATGGAGGATCTTCATTTCATTTATACAATTATCCTTACGTTCTTAGAGCTTAGCATTGAAAAATGCTAATGTCAAATCTAAAAGAAATTTGAAATTTTAAGTTTCAAAATCATCTATATTGGAGAATGTTAAACAGTAGTATTGTAAATTTTTTTGCAATATTGTTACAGTGTAATTCTAAACATAGAATTGCACTGTAGCAAATATTGTAAAAAAATAATAATATTTTATTATATAGAGAGAGGAGAGAGATGAGAGAGAAAAGATATAATTTTGAGATATATTATTTTATTATATAGATATATTATTTTAATGAGTAAAAAAGAAAAGAAAAAATTTAGAATGTGAAAATATTATAAAATAGTATGGTATAATAATAAAGTGATCTTTTAAAATTGTAAAATAGAATAACATTGTAATTTTTCAATACTAATGCTCTAAAAAGTATGATATATACACACATAAAGCCTTTTGTGCTCTCTTACACGAATGAAAGGTAATAAAGAAAGCTGGCGATCGAAGCAGCATGCTGTACGCTCCCCAATAGCAGAGAGCTGGCATTCAGTCAGTAGAACTGTAGAAAATTTTTCCAAAATGCTTTTTCCATTTCTTTATAGCTCTCTGTTTCCATTTCCTTTATAGCTGTGTCTCTGTGTGTGTGTCAGTGCGGGTGTGAAATTGAATTTAAGTTACCCTTTATATAACTTTAAACAATATTATATTATTTAATTTTTTTTAATTAGATGTGAATATTGACAAATCCACCATTAGATTACATTATCTTCGTATATTCTCTATGCTTGCAAAATTTCAAAGTCATCAAAGATTAATAGTCATGTCATCAATCAATTGTTAATATTTAAGTTTTTGTAGTTTAAAATAATGCATAAAAGATGAGTTTATGAATCAAATAGTAAATAATATCCGATTGATATAAAAATTGGCATGTATGTTAAGAACATATAGAACATGTAATTTAACGATTGGATTTTCAAAAGATTAATTCAATAACAAGTTATTGGATGTGTAAAGTTACACCACTTTATTACCATTAAAGCCATGTAATGTTTCTATCTGGATCTGTTCCATCTTACAAACAAAAGTTCTGAATTTCATCTCTTTTACTATTAATTACTACCATAAAAAAAGGACTTTTGAAAGAAATATCTATGATTTGTTTTAAATGAAAGAATTTGGAAAATAAGGTATTAAATTTTTTGAAATATTCTATTTGAAACCCTATTACAAAAAGTTGTAACAAATACATGAAGTATTAGCTATTAATTCCTCATACATGAAGTATTAGCTATTATTATTATTATTATTATTATTATTATTATTATTTATAAATGTGATATAATTTCAATTTTTATCATTCGTTCTATGATGATTGTTTATTATGATCTGGCCAATAAATCAATTAGTTTTTGGTGTAGGTAGAGTTCGAATTCTAAAATTTTTTATTCGACGACAAAAGATTTTACTAGTTGAGCTAACTAAAACCCACAAAATATTAGTTAAATTAATATGAAAGCATATTTAGAATTTTTTTTAACACAATGTATTTGTTTTAAATTCATTTATATTAATTAGTCTATGCATTGCAATGGTATAATACTAGTGATATATATATATATATATATATATATATATATTAGTTGAGTTTAAGTTACACCTAGTCTTTAAATAGTGTTACACCACTTAATATTTTTTAATTTGATGCAAATTTTGACAAATCTACTGTTAAATTACATTATCTTTGAATATTCTCCATGCTTGCAAAATTTCAAAATGATCAAAGATTAATAGTAATGTCATAAATCAATTTTTTAAATTCAAGTTTTTGTAGTTTAAAATAATGCATAAAAGTTGAGTTTAAGGATCAAATGGTAAATAACATCTAGTTGACATGAAAATTGGCATGATTGTTTACAACATATAGAACATGTAATTCAATGGTGGGATCAAAATATGAATTCTATAACAAGTTATTGGGTTATGTAACATTACTTAGAGTTACACTAGGTGTAACTTGAATTGAACCTTATATATATATATATCTGTGATAGAGTAGCTAATTAAAAATTGAAACCTTGCAAAGCTTGTTTGTAAGAAACATTTTTCCTTTTATTTTTATTTATTTATTGAGTGAAAAGGAGGAAATTACATTTTACTATCTTAAACTATACTTCATATTACACTTTGCATTTTAAACTTTTCAAATGTATGTTTTGCACCCCAAACTATGACCAATGTTACTGTGGGCGCCTAAAGTGAGGCTATTGGGCCTAACTTCAATTTGGCTCACAACTTATTTGTGAAGTAGGTTTAGGATTTCCTACTTTGGGTTGTTTTCGGTACAAAAACTTAATGAGGCTGCCTTTCTTGTCTCTCTGGTTCACTCTCTCTCTCTACTCTCTATTTCTTTGGGAACCTCTCAACAACCGTTTCCCTTCCCAAACTCCCTATATTTATACCCCCAAATTAGTGGAGAGATCATGATTACTGCCATAGTTAGTGCAATTTGAGGTCCAATATCATTAGTTGTAAGTGGATGGTTAGGTGGGAATGGAATGTGGTAAAAGTGGCCTCGAAACTTGCCGCTGCCGAGCATGCGAAGGATGGTGTGTTTGAACGTTATCCTTTATTTATTGCTCAGGAATGGTTTACCAAGCAAAGACTAGGCGACAAAACTTAGGCCTGCAGTTTGTGTGGGTCCAGACTAGGGTTTTGGGCAGGAGAGATTGGGGTCATGGGCCACGCTGCTGGGTCAGAGTTCAATGCCCAAATGGATCTAGGTACCTTGGTGCAGTACAGTTACACTTTGCACCCGAATGTTAAGTTTGTTGTTAATTTGGACGAAAATTCAAAATTTGGTGCAAAATGTAATCAGGACTTAGGAGTATAATTTAGGGTGGTAAAGTATAATTTCTCCATTGTTTTTAAATGATGAAAAAATGTGCAATTAGGTATTTTCATACTTTTCCATCCAAATTAACTGCAAATTTAATGTCAAGATGCAAAGTGTAATCGGGAGCATAGTTTAAAGTGGCAACATGTAATTTTTCCAAAATAAAAGAGTAAGAGTAGCACCTTAAGCATCAGGCTGAATACCAAAAGAAAAAAAAAAGGTTTATGGGCAGGGCACAACTGGTTGAAAAAAAAAATGTTTTGAGATATTTGTGGAGGCGGTAGAACAACTTTAAAAAAGAAAAAAGAAGTCAGTGTTTTTGCAAAGTCGTCCTTCTTTGGCCAAAAATAAATGTCCATGCCCACTGCACAGTGCTCCTTTTTTTTTTTTTTTTTTTTTCCTTCTGCAAATGAATGCTCAACTTGAAAAGTCTCCCGACTCCTACAATCTCGCTTTTCCTCTAACAAAACCAGATACAACTAAAGGAGCCACCAATGCTATGATCATTGTCATTGACGTTTACGTTTAGAGGCATTGCCATGGCTTCGATTATGAGTTTTACAAGCTATGAACCTTTTGGAAATTGGTATAACTAAAATTTCTTGTTCTGCCCCACTCTATCCATGTGGATTATGAGTTTTTTTTGCCTTAATTAAAGGTCTATATTTATATTTTATTTAAGATATATTTAAATTATTTTTATATATAGTAAACTTAATATATATATCCTACTTATAATTCATTTTTTGCAACTTATTCTATTATCAATTTTTCTTTCTCTTTCATCTCTATTTTATTAATGTCAAAACCATCTTATTAGGAAGTAATTTTTAAGTATTCCTAGAACACAGAGAATAATACTTCCTCTTTTTACATTTATAGTGTGATCTACTCACTAAATTTATAGTGAGGTTCACTATGAATGTGAGAAGAGAGAGCATAATTTCTCTGTGCTCCGAGAGTACTTAAAAATTTTCTCTTATTAGGAATGATAAAATACCTTCAACCTGCATCGCTTTGAACTGCCTTGCAATGGTAAAATATAACCCACATATTCCAAAATTAATAGAGAAAGAACTATATAGTGCAATCACCCTAAGAACTCTAGGATCTTAATCCAGATACAACGCTAACAAACTATACCTAGATTTTGCAATTGAAACAAATGTATTAAGATTTTATAAAATTGGCCAAGAGTCTTATAGTTCAGCTTACATCTCTTGGTGTTTCCTATGGAAACATTTAAGTTTCAAATCTCTCGTCTCTCAACTATTGAATAATAAAAAAGAGAAGATTGTACATGATTAAAGTAGATACTGAATACTCTGTGGGTATATTTAGTACGTGTGAATAGATCCTATAATAAAATAATTATTCATGTGGAATATCATTAAAGATATTTTTGTTGCATTTTCATTACAAATGCTCATGATTTGAATAGTTATATCTTTCTAAAAAGGATATAATAATTAATAATTTTTTTGAAATAGTTTCAACTTATAATGTCCGCTCCTATTGATAACTTTTTATGATTAGATCAAGACATCAATCGATTTTTGATATTGGCAGGGATTGAACTCCAGAGACTTTACTCGGTTGAGCTAATTAGAACCCACTAATTAATACTTAAAGCACCTATTAACTTTAAAAATCAATATCAATAAACAAAAACTTTTTCTATACTCATAATATTTATAAAAATGAAAAATCTTCAAAAAACAATTTCTCTTACACTCAACAAAAAATCATAAAAAATTGATACCTAAATATTTATTTTAACCACTCTCACCAAAAGAGTTAATCAAATTCATCCTTTGTAAAGTCGAACTGTCCTCCTCCATAATTTCTTTTTACCTAATGACCTCTACTTTTCAATTTGTCATGTTGCCATATCTATACCTCCATGCCATCAACCCCAACCTAAAAAGCAATCTAAAACATCAATCTCTTCATTATCTTTATGAATCTCTAAGCTTAGTTTCCAAATATATATATATATATGTTTTTTTTTTTTTTTTTTGATGAGATATGTTTGTTATTATGTAATTGAAATGTGAAAAAGCTTTCTTCCTTCTTCTTTTTTATTTATAAATAATTCATATTGATTTGAAAAATGGGCAATGATATTAACTTTAAAAATGTCCATTCTTTTTTTAAGAACGAAAAAATGTCCAATTTTAGGATAATTGACTCCCATACAAATATAAATGTAATTGTATAAGATATTAAAAAATGCAATTTTATTTATTTATTTATTTGAAATAGAAATATTTGTGTAAAACTCAATTATGAAGACTTGAACTTTGGTCTTTGTTTCTCCACTTCACAAAAACTTATACGTGTAAAGTGATCATTAATGGGCAATATTTTATTTTTTGTTTTTTTATTTTTTATTTTATATAAGAGATCAGTGCTTTACCGGTCCTTAATTTTCTGAAACCGTTAGCAATGGCCTATGGAAAAAGTTGGAAACACAGAATGACAAGTAAATGGCATGTAGTGAGGGAAACCTCTGTGATGCACTACCTCAAAAACTTCAAAGTTCAAAGACCCTAGCTCTCTCTAGGCTGGCTAGTTCCTTCTCACGTACTCTCTCCAGCTCACTTATACGCTATTATCCGCTGTGTTTTATGTTCCTTCCAGCGGGTACAAACTGAAAATGCATTTCTTTCAAAGCTATTCCTATTCATAAATCCAGCGCTTTTTTGCTTCAATGTAGTCTGCATTGGAGATGGGTAGTGACTAGTCCTATACTTATGTCCCGTAAGTTTCTTACAACCAGAGAATAGGCACCATAGGATGAGTAGGTTTGGTCTCTTTTAACTATAAAACATGCATGTTGGGATTTGCAAAGATTAAAAGGCTGTCGCAAGAGCCTATTCTTTTGGCCACTTTCGAAACCATTTTCTACATTATTTGTCCCAACTTATGGTTCTACACTCTACTACAACCTTTAGCTCCGCACTAGCCATTCTTTATTGTTCTTAAACCCTTTTTTACTCAGTTTTTCTTTTCCTATTATTACTGATCTCATAAATCGAAAATATATTGTTCAGCCAAGGCTAATGGCTATTAGTGAGTTTATACTTTATGCTTTTTCACTGGTCTACCATCTACTATTTGATGTTAAAAGCTCATCCATCGCTAACATGTGAATCCTTTCTTTTTGGGCACGTATCAGAATTTGTACTGTTACTGTTATCTTTTTTTGGTTAAAAGGATAAGCTATATCTTAAATTGTACTCCTACTTAAAATTTACATGTGATATTAGTGCCTTTACAGTTAATTAAAGGGACCACACGGAGAGTGCTCCACATTTTACTTTATGCATTAGTGCACGAAGCTCCCCATATTGTCAAGGTAATGAAAATAATACTTTCAACACACATAAATAAAATCAAAATTGATATTTGCAAATTTGTTAAAAAACTACATTTGAATGTAATTGAGTAGTTTCATTATAAATAATATTTTTTTTTATCAAATCAGTTTATATATTGGATTAGAGCATTGAGGTGTCATTTCTTTTTTCACAGAATTATATTTCTGAGTCATTTTTCATTGAATGTAGTGTAGTCTATATAACTATTTTTACAAATACACTAAAAAAGACTGACTTATACCGTCAGTGGTGGCACCACGTTAAGGGTAGGGTGGTCCTAGGACCACCTTGACCTGAATATATATATATAATAAAAAAAATTATTTGAATACCCTTTAAAAAAAAATTGGGAACACTCTCAAATTTTTTTTATGCCAATAAAATTAAATTTTGCTCTATTATTTGTTCTACTTTCAAGCAAAAAGAAAAAGCCCAAAAAAAATATTTTAACTAAAATCTAAAAAAAAAAATTAACATAGCAAGCCCACCACAGGGAAAAAAAAGCCTAACATCAATCCTAAACAAAACTAACCCAAATGGATTCTCAAAAAAAATTTAGTTAAATTTTTATTCACTAAATACGGCCTACCCAAATGGATTCTCAAAAAAAAAAAAAAAAAACCAACCAAAACCCAAATTACCAATACGCATCCGTCGATTGATCAAAATCATTAAATGGTAAAGCAAATTAGCAAAACTGAAATGAGAATTGAACTCCTAACCTACACGAAAAAAACCTCATCAACGATCAAGCTTCGAGCACATCAGCGCGATGGTGCCTCCGCCTAAAACTTGAGCAACAGAGCACATCGGGCCTCAAACTTGAGCAACAATGACGGCAAGATCGAAGATCAGATTAGAGATTGCTTGGCTTGCCTCATCGCCTCGACCCTCATCCCTCGAGTCCTCGCCTTGACGTGCTACCGCGGTGCCGCCCCTCAGGCCTGAAGGTATTTCAATTCTTTACTTCTCTCTCTTTTTCTCTATCAGTCTATCTCATCTAAATCTTACATCTTTGACTTTGCTAATTGCCGTGCTCTGATCAGAGAGTGACTGAGTGAGAGCGGAGCTCTCTCTTTCTTTCTCTTTGAACTAAAATGAGATTCTCTTTATCTCTCTGTTTCTCTATTTCTCTATGTCTAAATGTTTAATTACCTTTACTTTATAACTTTATTTGACATTTTGACTTTATTTGTTTGTTAGTTTGTTGTTTTGTGTATTGTGAATTTTGTGTGTTGTGAATGTTTTATATGTTTAATATTTTGTGGAATTTTGATTGGCTCTTATGACTCTTGTCTGTTGAGTGGACAATAGATGGGGGCCATGGGGCTGTGGGGTGGGATATTTGAATTGGGGAAGTGGACAAGTAAAGGCAGTAAAGACTGAAGGCATGCAGAGGCAGTATAAAAGACAAAAAATTAAATTATGTTAGGCACTAGGCAGTGGGTTGAGCCGTGGATAGTGCACATGGGGTGTGTGCTAATGAGTGGGGTGGTGCTAGACTGCTAGTAATCAGTAAAGAAAAATAATAAAGCAACTAAACAATAATAATTAATAATTTAATTAACCAATATATTATAAAAGCCAAACAAATTAAATTATGTTAGGTAGAGCCGTGGATAATTTATAGTGAGTTGTGTAATTTATACTCCTTAAAGAACACCATGAGAAAAATTTCTAGAGTTACCACTGTATACCGGTGTTTTCTCCCTAACATTTTTTTTAAACTGCTATTATAGGTCACCTATTACGGCAGTTTTAGTAACTGCCGCTATAAACAAAGGCCTATAGCGGGGCTCAAACCCAGGGTTTGGGCATTACTATAATATACTCATTTCTATCTGTTGTTGATGTTGCCTGCGCTCAAACCCAGGGTTTGTGGAACATTAAGGGTTCGTTTGGGAGTTTATAAAGGAATAGAATAGAATGGAATGGAATGATCATTAAAGGAATGGAATGGAATGGATTTAGTAGGGAAAGGAATGGAATGGAATGGAATTTAAAAATCTTGTTTGGATGTTATAAAATAAAGGAATAGAATGGAATGGAATTGAATGGAAAGTAAGTAGCACCGTTTGGAAGTGACATTGGAAGGAATGGAATGAAATCATTTTATAATAACATTACTATTATACCCCTCATTTTAAAGAACATAAAAAATAATCAATGAGAACTTATAATGGCTTTGAAATGTTTAGTATTTAGTGGATGATGTGAAACTAGTTAGCCACAATTGGGTCTGTGTTAGATTATTGAATTACAATATAGTTTTGTCAAGGTGAATAGATTGCATCACGCTAATCAATAATTTAACAGATAAAGATAATGGCATGAAAAATTGACAATAGTACAATTTCTTAATTTCAATTTGCAAATTTTTTTTAGGGGCTGCTAGTTTTAGATTGGATCTTTTTTGGCTGGTGTGCTTTACAATGGATTTGATAATTTAATACATCTCCATCTCCCAATTTCTTTAAAGGAAAAAATAAAATTTTATTGTAGCTAAAAAACAAGTTATGCATATTTTTCTGTTGTAAAGCAATTCACGCATCACATATTTATTCTCAACAAAATAATATTGTCTAACAATGCAAACAAATATCTTAAAAAAAAAAAAAACTCCGATAATGAGTCTTGCCAAAACAAAACAAAATAACATAATCCATTTCAAAACTAAGGTTGGCCAAAAAATCCTACACTTTTTTAATTTTTAGGCCTTGACATTAGTGTCAATAAGACACATTTGCGCTCATGATCTGGGCAACCAAAGAACATTTCTTTATATGTTGGATTTTCCATCAAAAATATGTAGGCTTCAGTCTTTGATATTGGATCTAAGTCCAATACGCCCAAAGCTGCATGAAAAAGTGTAAAAAATATAACAACATATTTGAAAAGTTGTATAATGACTCGTTGGGCCAATGGCTACGGACCTACTGCTTTGAGCTGAAGTGGTGAGAAAATTTTAAACTTGGTTTGGTAGAAGATTGTTTTAATAATAAAAAAAGACTTAAGAAATGTAGTGGTATGAGAAAAATCAATTTCAATTATTGTGAAAGATCAAGTGTAGTGAGTCATTTTTTATGTATATGTTATCTTATATACAAAAAACTGTTTTAGTTTTTTAATAGATAACTTAAAAATAACAGTACAATAAGTATATGAATTAGTAAGAACCATTTCAACGTGGCCACATTCATCCCATTGCAATATTAATGACATGATTTATAAACACTACCAATGCTTATAAACAAACCTTACACGCTCAACTCAAACTAAATCCCAACACTCTCTTTCTCTCTTTTCTTTTTTGGTTTTGGTTTTGATATTTTTTTTTTTAATGAATCAATCTCAATCCACAATCCCAAGACATCAATGTATTTCAGCCCAAAATATATAAAACTAGTTCCTCACACAAATCCACACCACATTCTTTAATGTGTAGAACAACCTTGTCATAATTATGAAGTATGCAACTAGAGAACAAAATTAGATAACGTGTAGAACTCTCCTTGCCAAAGCAATATAACCCGTAGAAGCAATGATAATTGTTCAAGAAACAAAGATAGAAAATATATGACAAGGCATGAAATAGGAGTCAAACATAACAGAACCTGTAGAAACATAATAAAAAGAAAGACTTACTTGTGAGCAGTAAACAAAACTTGCAGCAGAGAATAACGTGTAACTATATTGATGAATAGCAATAGCAGTAGCTTCAATGGTGTCTCATGAAACAGCAACAGCTTCACTTTTGTAGCAAATAGGCAATAACGTGTAGCTATGTTTTTTTTCTTACGGCTGATTGAGAAAAGAATGGCTGATATTAAAGGGGTATTTAGGGGTTTTAACAAAAATTTCATTAAACCTAAATTCATTCCCTCTCATTCCTCCCAATTTTGAGGGGAAAAAAAATTTAAAGTTTGGAGGGAAAAGGAAGGAATGAGCATTCCCTCCTAACCATTCCATTCCCTCCTACTTAAACTCCCAAACAAGGGAGTGGACTTTCCATTCCCTCCGTTAAAACTCCCAAACAAGAGGAGGGAATAATATTTTAAAAATATTCCTTTTATTCCATTCCATTCCCTCCTCCCAAACGGACCCTAAAGATTAATCACTGACCAGCAAGAGAGGCTAATCCACTGGCCCAAAAAGGAAGAGAGGCTATTGTAAATTTGTAATAGCATTTGCTTTTGTGGAAAATCTATCACTCCAAATTAGTTATATCTAATAGCCCATTTCTGTCGTATGGTTAGTGGTCTGACACTTAAACCCAAGCTTAGATTTCACTAATTGATAAAGCCCAAGATTGCCACAATTTGGTTGGGCCTCGTCGTCCATACTTTCTCAACGCTCATCAACGTCAAAGTGACGTAACTGATTGACATTTGTTAAATTTATTAATACTTAATAGGCAGTTCTCTATTATTATTATTAGAATATTAAAATAACTTGAAATATTTTAAATTACTTGTAAGTGATGTAACGTAATACATGTGGTCAATCTTAACTAATTTGTTAAAGTTTTATAATTGATCCTATAATTTTGAGACTAAGGTTTTGTTGTTAATGTATAGTACCTTTTATTGAAATAAAAATTATAATAGAGTATTAAAATAATAAAATAATAAAATATAATTTTTTTTTGTAATTCAGTTTTAGACTTTTAGTTGAATTAATATTATGAATTTGTTTTTTTTTTTGTGTAAAATAATATGTATTTGTTAAAACTTTGGTTATATGGCTTTACTTGAAGCAAATTAATAATAATATCAACATTCTTATAATACACTAAATAGAAAAAGTACTTTACAGACAAACACCCTCAATGATTAAGAAGTAAAACATGCCCTATATGAATGGTACAACAAACTTTGATTTCATAATTCTTTTTGGATTGGTTTGGTTTGGTTTGAAATTTGTTCTATAGTGTGGGTTTCATATTGTTGGAACTTTACTGGAGAGGACCACCATCACTGTTGGCATTGGAGCTGGCTATGGTAAGGGTGATGCCAAATGTTGAATTCGGGATGGTGGTGGGGGAGCCATTGACGTTGAGTGCAGGTGAATATTTATTATTATTTTTTATGACTAGACTGTTGACTAAAATTTAACTCAATAAATTGTCACACATGATATAATTATATTATTGAGTAAGAGGATCATAGACATTGTTGATTTGATCCTCCCAGTGAATTGAACAATTTCTCCTAATTCTCATGAAATAGTGTTCAATTTGAAGAATAATTATCATTCATTTTATGGTGGAATGATATTTTAAATAACAAGTCACTATATACACTAATATTTCATAAGAACAAAATCTATGCCATAAAATAGACATTTTTCATTCCAAAGAAAATGGAGATTAGCAATTTTGATTTTTACCTTAATTACTATCTCAGCATGAATGTGTGAGGTGTATGGTGATCTCATGTTTTCAAAAGTGCCATATTAGAGACTTAGATTAGTTTCACAATCATAATATTTTTAATAGTTGCTTCTTAAATCTGAAATTTAAGCCAAATGCTTCTCATTGGATCTTAAGAATCAACTTCGAATATCTTTCAGGATGAAGTTTCCTACCAATTTCGCACAAGTGGACCAAGAAGTCATTGGTGATTAATATATAGTAATATACTAATAATTTTCCCTTTTTAATAACCAGAAATCCTATATATCATGCAGCCTAGTAGCAAATACATAAGCAATTTATAGAAATATACTTGTTCCTTCACAAAGGTAGTGGCAATGTCTTCTAATAGACAATGTTTCCACGCAAATCATAATATATAAATCAAATGGTGGAACATAAAAGGAACCAAAGTAGAAACGACGGTATGTACCGTACCTCTTGACCTCCAATCTGTCTTGGAAAACCAAGTCATTTTAGGCCAAGAAAACACATTCCAATTCGACAAACTAAAATCAACTTTATCATCTCATTTTCGATTTGGCCCATGTTGTTCTCACATCAGATTTTTCCACTGCAATTTTCAAACCCTTCAAATCCGTATCAATTTTGTTCCTCGTCTTCTTCTTCAGCAGTGTCTTCCATATAAGATACCTCTTCCTCTTTTTTCCTCCTCCCAACACCACCATCAAGCTACTCCGCCACTTCTATCATGCTCGGCCGGTTATCGGGGTTACCATAAGTGCATCTCATTGCAATCATGACCGCCGATTTCAGTTGATCTCGATCAAAGTTGCCCTTCAACATTGGGTCAGCAATGTGATTAAATGCACCCTTTTGTACATAGGGTGTGTGACCCATTGCACAATGTCACGCTTCACTCCACCAGGGAGTTTTTCTATTGGCTTTTTTGCACTTATTATCTCTAAAAGTAAAATACCAAAGCTATAGACATCACAGCTCTCAGAAACCTTGCTCCACATGGCATATTCAAATATCCTAGGGTTCCCTTTACTCTAGTAGTTAAATGAGTAACACCTTCCGGTATTAGCTTTGCAAAACCAAAGTCAGCAACTTTTGCTTCAAATTCAGTGTCTAAGAGGACATTACTTGCCTTTATATCTCGGTGAATTATATGAGGATTGGCCTCGTGGTGCAAGTACCTTAACAATAAGCCAACAGATATAAAAAAACAAGTGAGAATCATGCTAGGTACATAATAAAAATTCATAAAATTTCCAAATTAGTACATAAAAAAAATTGAAATTGCACATTGTGGTGGAGCTGTATGTAAGACAGTAGGCTAATTTATGAATGATGTGAAATTATTGTGAATTTTTATTGTGTTAATAGCTTTGTTGGATAAGAATTGCTAAAAATCAAGTACAATTTGGGAAACATCTAATTTTTAAGAACAGAATTCAAATTAATGTATTAATTTTCATGATATATACTGTGGGAAACAAGCATGCTGCATAAAATTTCCAAAAGAATCTCTGAACAGTTTCATTTTTGCCCGGTCTGTATAGTTCAAAATAGTGGGTTTTAGTAGAATTCTTCATAAGTAGCTTGATCATTTTTTTTTGTTCCTCCCAAAAAGAGAGGTATTAGTTACTTACGCTAAACCTTCTGCTGATCCAATGGCGATTCTCATTCTCCGAGGCCAATCTAGTAGACAATCTTCAGCAAGTTGGACATGTAAATGGGTGATCAAGCTATGATTAGGCATGTAATCATAGACAATTAGCCTCTCATCCCCACCAGCATAAAATCCCCTCAAACCCAAGAGATTCTTATGCCTCACCCTACCATGAATTTCAACTTCCACAGCAAACTCCATCTCTGCCTTTGCGCTCATTGCCTTTAGTCGTTTAACAGCGATCTGTATATAAGAACAACTTGGGCAATTCAATATTAAAATATATATATATATATATAAAGTACATACTTGTCTTGCATGGCCGAACATATAAAATCTTGCCGATAGATAAGGAAACCGAAACTCCAAAGATAATTAAATTAAAAAAAAAAAAAAGGAAAGGAAAAATGAAAAAATAGACATGCTTATTTAAAAATAATGTTTAAAATTTTTGAGACAAGTGATAATTTTACTAATTACCTAAGTGCCTTTACTTGTTCGACCCCAATAAACACTTCCGAAACCGCCTTCGCCAATTTTGTTATCCTGATGGAAGTTGTTTGTTGCAAGAAGTAGCTTCTTAAGAGAGTACATATCCCATGGATATTCCCTACTCTTGCTTTCACTTTAAATTAAAAAAAGAAAAAGAAAAAAAAAAAGAAAAAGAAAAAAATAACAATTATTGAAGTATTTTGGTTACAACTATAACATGGATTTATTAACATAGCAATTGCATAAGAATATGATCATGATCTCCTGATGTTCTTCTGGATAGATGCAACAAAAGCATCTCCAGAAAATCATCTTTCCTTATGGGAGGAAAGTGGAAACACAATAAAGACAAATTGAAATGGTGTATATGCAGTGGGAGAGAGTGAAGAATGAAGAAAAAAACTGGCTGTTCAAGCAAGAAGAAAGCAAAAATTTCGGAGATTTCAATGCAGAAATGAAGGAGTCTTATGGTGCAGACAAAAGGCAGCCTTGGAAGTCAAGGAATTAATAGGCTTAGGCTGTTCACAAGAGGCTCTCAAGTTTCTGTATTCTAGTGTTTTTTGCTTTTGAAGCTACATTTTTCCTTCGGAAATGTCACATTTTATATTTTCATATCAGACATTCTTAAGGATTATTAAATAGTATATAGTTTATTATGAATATAATTTACCTATCATCACTTCTCTTGGACCTATAAAATTGGGATGCACTAGGTAGGACCTTTTCTATATTCTATAGATAACTAGCTAGGAAAGTATGTTAATTATTATATGCACATTTGTAATTTAAAAATGAAAAAAGAAAATTGACACCATTGTCACCTTTGAATTGGGCTTACTAATATATCGATCCAACCTTCCAATTGGTAAGCGGCATCGATGGTGGAGTGCAGCTCCAAATTGTCTAGAGAAATAGCTGCACCCCAATTCATTAAAAAACCCACCCAATCTATTTGTATTCTCTAGGCTCTATAAGGTGTAGTTCCCATAAAGTAACTGTATTTTTTTTTTTCCTTCTCAGAAAAAAAAAAACTGTATTTTTTTTTTTCACCCTAAGAAATAAATTAAGCAATTATTTGATATGAATATATGATATGTAACCATTACTTGAGGGTAAAATAGTAAATGAAAAAGATAATGGTAAGGGTTTATTTATATATTTATTTTATCTTTAATATATATCAACACTACAGATTGATAGTTTTATTAATATGATAAGGAAAATTACTAATTTATACTAATGGTCTACACCTCCTTAGTCCTTACACACCGTATTCACATTTATGCATGCTGTGTATGGAGCGGAAATTTTTTTATGTGAAACAATTATGGTCCAATAAAGAAAACCTTACTCTCTCTCTCTCTCTCTCTCTCTCTCTCTCTCTTATTGTTATTATTGTCTTTTAACATACATAATATTTATTGGTGGCAATATCCACAATCAAAATACAATTAGTTAAAAATGTAATATTTTGTTAGGAAAGTAATAATTTGAGAGGGTATGAACTTATATGTGGTATTTATACAAACTTTAAAATGTAAAGTATCATTTATCTAAATGTCATTTCTTGAAACATTGAGAAGGGACAAGGGGGAAAGGAATGAGTGTTATTTCATTAAGCCTCAAATAAGGCCGGTGTAATTTAATTCATTAATTTCTCTTTAGTCCAAGTGCTTACCTAGCTTATTAGCAAAACTTCAAGCTTTAACTAGGTGAACTCAAATATGCAAATTATTTATTTCTCTAACTGGGCCTCCATTATAGGCCTTTTTTTTCCCGGTCTTATATAATCGGTTTGGTCTTACATTTGGGTTCAAATTTTTATTGGGTCAAAAGGCTTAGTTGACATTCTCTTGGGCCAACAAAAATCTCAGGCCCATTTCAGTGAAAGACCCATGGAATTCTTTGACAACACCATTGAAGTAGGCCCATTTTGCTACAAGAGTAAGACTCCGGGTTAATTGCGAGTTTTTGACATTTTGTTCCGCCCCTCCCAATTTAATCTATAAAAACCGAACCATTTGAATTACTTCAACAAGGAGAGGTTCAAAATTTTGAAGTACAAATACCCATATTAATTTTGTAAAATTAACAAAATCCACTAAAAATAATATCTCTAGAAAATTAAACCTACTTTTAGATGAATTTTCACAATTTTCTTAAGGAAAATTAAAAAAAAGCATAAATAAATAAATAATTATTTATTTAATCTCTCAATTACAAATCATTTTATCCTAATTGAAACAATAGCATTTTTTAAAAATAAATATATTAGTTGGAATGTAGACACGTATCATGAGAACCAAGATTATGTTAAATGCCCTATAAGATGGTGGCTCATTTGGCATAATGATTCATATCTTTGTTAGAGTAACTGTTAAATAATTCATTATATTTTTTTATAATTTAAACTTTTGGGACAATAATAGTTCATCATAGTTTTAAAATTGATGATCTTAAGTTCAAATTCAATCTCTACTTTATCTCTCATATAAAAAGTTCAAAATCCTACTGAGTTTTAATATTGTTTCCGCTCTAACTTCTTTTTTTTTTTTTTTTTTTTTTGTTGAGAAATAAACACACACACACAAGGGTGAGGGAAAGGGGTTCATGTTGAGTGTTGGATTTTACTTATTACTTGGGATTTTAAATCAACAAGTGATGGAGAGTATTATTATAACGGTTAAATAATTAAAATTAAAATTTTTAATTGTTTAAGCTTTTGCAACAGGTACCAACTAGTGGTTAGTAAATGTCTTTTTGTGTGTGTTTTTGGTAAAACTACAGCCCACAAAGGCCAAGAAGGGTTTCAACTTTCAAGTAAAAGCACAAGTACAAGTACAACTAATTAAAGAATAGAACATAATTACAAGTTGAGCATAAACCAACCCATGCAACTAAAATCCTTGTGAGGTTGCTTAAGTTTTTGGGTTAAAGAAGCGACCTTTTACATTTATAAAGCTATCTAGGTTTAAGAGCTCTTAAGGTTTTTCTCTTGTAACTGTGAAGGCTGAAGCAATATTATATAACTATTACAAACCCATAACTAAACCTTCAAAGAGTACACTACAAAAAAATAGGGCTATCCTAGCGTTTGCAAAACCGCTGGGATAACCCCAAAAAGTGCTAGAATAGGCCAAAAATGCCTATCCCAACGCTTTTTTTCCCGGCGCTTTAAAATGTCGTGCAGTGACAATCGGTATAGGGTTGCCAGACCTGTACTCGCGCTTCACAAAACCATCGGTATAGGTCCCAGCGCTTTTCAGACCCTGTTCCAACACTTTTTCCTTGTGTCGGGATAGTCCAGACCTGTACCAACAGTTTTAAGACTTGTACCGGTGGATTTCAAGACCTATACTGGCACTTTTTAATTAAAAAAAGAGCTGGTATAGGTGTATTTATACCAGCGGTTTTGAAACCGCCCCTATAGGGTACTTATGGAAATATGAATACGACCTATACTAGCGCTTTTAAATCACTGTAATATGTATTGCCTATGTTAGTGCTTTTGAAAAGCGCTGGTATAGATCTTCAATGGAAATAGTAATAAGGCCTATACCAGCGCTTTTAAACTGCTGTAATAGATTTTGCCTATGCCAGTGCTTTGAAAAGCATTAGTATAGGTCTTCAATGAACATAAAAATTAGCCCTATATCAGCGCTTTTAAAACGTCGTAATAGGGTAATTAGCGAAACTATTGAAATATCCTATTCCAGTGGTTTAGAAAGTGTTGCTATAGGTTTTTTTATTATAATTTTTTTAGGCATTTGTAGTAAACCTGTAATACATATTTTCCAAGCACCTGTAATGTAAATCACAATACAATATCAAATAACAAATACAATAATAGTGTAAACCAACAAACCAAATATATTTAATTACGCCATATTAATAACTATATATCAAATAATACATTCCAAATGTCTAGAAAATTCACAAAATAATACATCCCAAATGTTTAGAATGTTATGAACAAAATAATACATTCCAATGGTGAATGTATATCAACGTTTGAAACTTTATAATACATTGAGTGGGACAAAATAAAAACCACTAGCTACATATCTCCTAGTGCGGATCCCCAGATGATAAATTTACAAAAATTGGAGAATATTCATCTACATCATCACCACTCTAAAATATAATAAACCAATATAGCTTCATATCTCTGCATGCTCTATGGGCTTCCCTTTCTTTTTTCTTTTTTTCTTTTTTTTCCCTACAACATGGTCATTAAATTCATTAAAATAGTGATTATGGTGTTTCTACACATTTAAGTTTACTTTCCATAATCTTTGAATTATAGCTACCCATAGTTGTGTATGATATATAATTATTCATGTGAAGGAGAGCAATATATATGACATTATGTAACTACAAATTTAAGAAGTAGAGTTCTGACAACGCTTCTTCAAATCAGCCTTGTGGCTCTTCCACACCTTCCCAAGCTCAAGGTTTTCGGACCCGAACTGTTCATTGAACCGTAAAATGAAGAGGTTCAAGGTTTTTGAGGTCGAACTGGAGTTGAATCGTGATAACGTCATAATTAATTTAATAATTATTTTAAATATATATAAAACATTAAATTAATAAAAAATAGAAAAATTAACTAAAATAGTCCAAAACAAATATAGATAGTATTTTTTATAACATAACTTTCATAATAGAAATAAAAATTATTAAATTCTAAAAAAACATAAATAGCTATTAAGTTTCTAAATTATTTTTAAGTCATGACAAATCATACTTTAGTACCTAATAATTTTTATTTTATGAAACCCAATAAAATAGTTAAGAAACAAATTAGTTTATTCGCTCATGACCAAGCCCATTTGACTGCGGATTTTTTTTTTCCCAAGCCCATTTGAATGGTCATTGTTCACCATTTATCATGAATTAAAAAAAAAAAAAAATCAAAAGCTAGACCTAACTCCATGCATTTAAAAATGGTTAAAGTTAAATAAATAACAAAACCCAAGAAGAAGTGCTTGACAACAAGCAAGTATTATATGGTGACAGCAAGTAAGCACGCAGCACGGCAGTAGCAAAGAAGTCTCCAGAAGCAATGAAGAAGTTTACAACATTTTTAGCAATACTTTCACAATAAAATTTATGTAAAAAATTGTTACTAGTTTTAATTTAAACCCACCATTGAAATTATTTTTTTACTCACCAATATTAACTAATAACAATTTCTTACTTAAAATTTATTGTGAAATGTTGTGAAAATATTATAGTATCATTTAATTGTGATTTTTTATTCTTTTTACTTTCTTTCCGTCCATACGTTTCTTTCCCTTTTTTTTTTCTCTTGTTTTTTCTCCTCCACACATGTATCCCCATCCCCAATGACCCACTCCTCTCAAGTCTCATCATGTTTTTATTTTTCTAGACTCTTCCTCCACTGTCCACAACGTGTCCTCTTCCTCTCTGCTTTTATTTTTCTTTCTTCATCTCTAGCTTTCTCTTTCTCTTGTACTCTCACCCTGTCACACACACATTACCGGCGGAGAACAAAGCCGGAATTTAAAGCTTGATTCGCCCAAGAGAAGAGTTTTTGAAGAGAGGGAGCTGCGTGATGTACTCTGAAGAAAGAAGAAGAAGAAACATAAAGACATGCTGTGTTTCTCTGGAGATGGCAGTGGCAGTGTTTATGAAGACATGATGTACTCCCAGCAGTTGTGTTTCTTTTTCTTTTGTTTTTTTGTTTTGTTTTGTTTTGTCTTTTTTTTTTTTTTTTTTTAAGGTTCAAATTCAAAAGGAAGCAGGGAACCGTGAAAAGCGGTTTGATCACGGTTCTCAGACCCGTGAGGTCCGACACGGTTCGCACGGGTCCCTTTTTTTTCCATGGACCGGTTCTTGAGGCTAAAAGAACCACAAAAATGAGCGGTTCGAGGTTTTTCCGGTCAGACCGTACGGTCCGGTCTGGGTTTCAAAACCATGCCCAAGCTGAGACAAAGCCCACTTCCTTTGTCTCCTAGGTTTGATGCAATCTGTAGGTATGGTCCATCGTTTCTAAAATCAACAATTAAGCTGGCACATTTCACAAATTCAACATAGTAACATACTTATTTAAAACTTAGTACAATTAAGCATAGAACCCAAGTAGTTGTGTTGTCTCGTCTTATACCTGAATGGCCTCCCAACATTGGTTTTTATATTGTTGTGGAACTAAATGCCATTGAACATAATCCATTTGGCAAATATATGGCATTCGTGCCATAGATCCCAACCACCTTGACCAAATTCCTACAAATTTTCCAATCGGCTGGTCCGCTTTATTGAATTGCAAGACGAGTCTTTCTTCACTGGTAGAGCATTGTTGTCTTTCTTCCTCAATTGGAGAGGTTCCCAATCTTTCTTACTCTTCACTCGATCCTCCTTGTGAAGAGCATTCCCTAACATCGACCAAATCAAAACGCCACTTCCTCCCCATTCCCACGTGCAAGAATTTAACAGTACACAAATAAGAACTATTTTCTACTTTCCAAATCTTTAAGAATATGCACGAAAATAATCTAAGCAAGAGAAAGCACATACTAGTTATCTCCTAAGTAATCGAGGGTATTTTGGTCTTTTTCGATGTTTTGGGGAGTACTTTGGTCATTGCTCAAGTTTTAGGGGGGTATTGGTCATTTATTAGGAGAAATCCCCATTTCAACACTTTTAAAAGTGCCGGGATAGGTCTTCCCTAGAAAGGAATGGAGTAACCCTATTCCAGCGCTTTAATAAGCACTGGGATAGGACAATGATGGAGAGGAAGTAGAGGAAAGAGAGGGAGATAAGGAATACAACGAGAGTGAAGGAGAGAACGAGGGGGAGTTAGAGGGAGAAAATGATGAAGATGAGGATGAGAGTGACGGGGGAGCTTTTATTTTAGGAAGTCCAAGGGATGGCCATACTCGTCCCTTCATTCTTCCTAAGATGTGGGCCATTAATAACTTCAAGCCGACGATGATGACCAACATCTTTAAGAACTTAAGAGATCGTTATCAAATTCCTGATAGTATCCCAATCCGTCTACCTAGGAAGTTTGAAAAATGCTACTTGGGGAAGACTGCGGATGTTGGCATGTATGATGCCATGTTCGCGGTAGGGCTGAGGTTGCCACTGACGGCACTACATCGTCAGTTGGCCAACTATCTAGGGCTATCTGTCAGCCAAATTGCTCCTAACACCTAGAGGATATTCATTGGGGCTGAGATCCTTTGGGGTCATCTTAGTGGTGGGAATCGTCAGCTTACTCTTGACGAGTTCTTTTGGTGCTATAGAACCCAACATATCATCTCGTCTCAAGGATATATCACTTCGCAGCGAGGAAGAAGGCACTAAGGCTGATGTCAAACATGCCTGACTCCAATAGGAATTGGAAGGGCATATATTTTTTTGTTCAATGGACGGATTGGGTGTGTCGTCGAGAAGAGTGGGTGAAGATGCCCCATGGCTTTGAAAATACTTGGGGCATCATCAAAGATTCAGATTAAGTACCGTCTACATTTTCACATTTTCTTTATTTATTTGTTTCAAGTGTTTAACGTCGTCTACTTTTCCTCCTTTTTAGCTAGTGTTCGTCCACACATAACAAACGAGCAATAAGCTTTCATCTGTCAGGTCCTGGAGATCCCTTTTGATGAGTGGAGGTACAGGGACCTAATTACCTTTGACACTTTGCACGTATATTGTGGTGGTCCTGAGTCGATGCCTGTAGACCGTAGACTTAACGCTTATTCTTGTAGGCGTAAGTTCTTATATCTTAGCTCTTTCATTCCGTTTGCTTTATACTCATGTTTGTTTGCATAACGTTCATCTTTTATCCTTTGCAGAAATGGAGGCAGCTAAGCAAAGGGATTTAGGAAGGGCATTAGTTGTGGCACGCAAACAAAAGGAGAAAGAGGGTGCCTCCTCTTTAGCTCCCAAGGGCGTCACCAAAGGGTCGTCCAAGAGAAAGAGTGAGGGGAAGGACGATCGTCCTTTTAAGAAAGGACCGGTCCTCTTTGCAGGTGACAAGCCAAAGAAGTTGTCGCCTTCCAAACCTAGCCATAGAGCTGGCAAAGGTTTGATGACATCGATTGGTCCCATCACTCAGGGAACTGTTCGTCGTCTATTCACTCACAAGGAACATGCCGTTGAGGTGATTAAGTCAATCATTAAGGACACAGACTTGGATCCTTGTGCTGAGCAGACGACAGAGGAGTTGGGGGTGTCAGGTCTATTTGACCTTTTAAGGGTATGTCTTTTTATTTTTATTTTTTATTTTTTATTTTTTTTAGCTGACAGTTGTTTTGTTCAAGCGTTGGTTTGTATGAAGGTGCTTCAGGATAGGAGCGTCGCTCAGGAAGGGGTGATCATCCGTCTTTGCAAGTGTAACGAGACCTTGACCAATGAGCAAGAGCAGTATAAGGGGGCCTTCTATATGCTTAACAAGGAGGTGATGAATTTAAATGAGAAGTTAAAGGAGGAGGCTCGCCTCCGAGAGAAGGCGCAAGAGGAAAAGACAAATTTGGAGGCCAAGCTGATGGCCATTTGTGGGCAGGTAGAGACGGCTCGGGTTGATGCCATAACGGAGTTCAAGGCTTCCCAGCCTTTCATCGATACCTGTGCCATCTACTATGGTGACGGGTTTGAGGACTGCCTGAAGTAGGTCAAGTTCGTCTACCTAAACCTGGATCTATCCAAGGTCACCATGGACGATCCATTGCCGACGACCCCTGCATGTGGTGGCACCGTCAGTGAGGAGATCGACGACTCCACTGAATCAGAGTGGAATCCAAAAGATGACTGTGTGGTTCTTGCCTAGCCTGCTGTTGAAGGGCCTGTTATTCCTTTGGCTTCGTTTGCTGATGATCCTCCTGCACATGATGCCCTGAAATCCGCTGCCCAGGATGCCTCGGACTCCTTTGCTCAAGACGCCTAGGACCCAACTACTCAAGATGCCCCGAACACTTAGCTTCAATCCTTAGTTTTTATTTATTTATATTAATTTTATGTATCCACTCTTATTTCCAAATAGCAGGAAATGCCATTGTTTTTGGGCTTTGTTTGTAAACACTTTACCTTATTTATGGTATATTTTTATTATTTTATATCCGTCATTTTTAGTATATTTTCCTATGTGTTGATCTTTGTTTCGAGATATGCGTATGTCCGTCTGGTTCTGTGTATACATGTTAGGATGTACTTTTCTCCCAAACAACTTGGTGGATATCCTATGTGAACCCGTCTACTTTGGTGGACTCGTCCACCTTTAGTCATGACAATGAATTCGTCCTGTTCGAGGATCTAATGATAAACACGTCCACTTGTGGACTTTATGATTTCAAAGCATCTTTATGGGATGAACTTGTTCATTTTGTGGACTTAATAATTAACTCGTCCACTTGTGGACTAATTTCAAGGCATCCCTATGGGATGAACTCGTCAACTTGTGGACTTTATAATAAACTCGTCCACTTGTGGACTTAATAGTTTCAAGGCATCCTCATGGGATGAACTCGTCCACTTGTGGACTTTGCAATAAACTCGTCCACTTGTGGACTTAATAATTTCAAGGCATCCCTATGGGATGAACTCGTCCATTAGTAATAAACCCGTCCACTTGTGGACTTTATAATAAACTCGTCTACTTGTGGACTTGATAATAAACCCATCTACTTGTGGACTTAATAATTTCAAGGCATCCCTATGGGATGAACTTGTCCATTAGTAATAAACCCGTCCACTTGTGGAATTTATAATAAACCCGTCTACTTGTGGACTTTATAATAAACTCGTCTACTTGTGGACTTAATAATAAACTCGTCCATTTGTGGACTTGATAATAAACTCGTCCACTTGTAGACTTAATAATTTCAAGGCATTCCCATGGGATGAACTCGTCTACTTGTGGACTTAGTAATAAACTCGTCTACTTGTGGGCTTAATAATAAATTCGTCCACTTGTGGACTTGATAATACATTCATCCACTTGTGGACTTAATAATTTCAAGGCATCCCCATGGGATGAACTCATCCACTTGTGGACTTAGTAATAAACTCGTCCACTTGTGGACTTAATAATTTCAAGGCATTCCCATGGGATGAATTCATCCATTAGTAATAAACCCGTCAACTTGTGAACTTAATAATTTAAGGCATCCACATGGGATGAACTTGTCCACTTGTGGACTTTAGTCACAGTTGTAGTTTCATAGAAGCATATATACACACAGGTCATATTTGAATAACTCCTCTTATTAAGATAGATGCATGCATAAGTAAAAAATTGTTCTTAAAAAGAATAAAAACTTGCCATTTGGGCTTAGAAAGTACAGTAGATAAAAATTAACTAAAAAGAAATAAATTGGAAATGAGGAGTGGCGCTCTTCATGCTGTTATCTACTAGTAGTACTTTCTGAGATGCTCGGTGTTCCATGGATGGTGCAACTTCTGTCCATCTAGCGTCTCTAGGTGGTAGGTGACTTTCCTTTGCCATGAGGTGATTCTATAGGGTCCCTCCCAGTTAGGACTGAGCTTTCCCTGAGAAGGATCTCTAGTTTCGCTCATCACCTTCCTCAAGACGAGGTCTTCGATTTTGAAGTCTTTGTGTCTGACTCTGGAGTTGTAGTGCTTGGCCATGAGGTCCTGGTATTGTGCTAGTCTTTGTTTAGTTGTCACCCTGACTTTGTCCACTAGGTCAAGCTGTAGATGCACGACCTTGTCATTCCTTCTTTCATTATGATTGTCCACCCTGTAGCTTGTGAGTCCAACCTCAGTCGGGATGACTGCCTTGATTCCATATGCTAGTCGAAACGGCGTCTCTCCTGTAGGTGTTCTGGCTGTTGTCCTGTATGCCCATAATACACTTAACAATTCTTCTGGCCATATACCCTTTGCCCCCTCGAGCCGAGTCTTGATGATTCTAAGGATCGGTTCATGACCTCAACTTGGATGTTGACTTGAGGGTGGACAGGGGAGGAGTAGTGGTTCTTGATCCCCAATTGTGAGCAAAAGTCCCTGAAAGAGTCGTTGTTGAACTGCTTCCCGTTATCTGAGACCAAGACTCTAAGGATTGTGTATCTACAAATGATGTTCCTCTAGACGAAGCTTCACATGTTCTTCTTTGTAATGGTAGCCAGGGCTTTAGCTTCTACCCATTTGGTGAAGTAGTCTATGTCGACTATTAGGAACTTCAACTGTCTCATTGCTATTGGAAAGGGGCTCATGACGTCTAATCCCCATTGAGAGAAAGGCCATGGGGCCGTCATTGGGATGAGCTCTTTTGTTGGTTGTCTAACGACGTTGCTGAACCTTTGACATTTGTCGTAGGCTTTGACATAAGCCTAGGCATCCTTCTACATAGTAAGCCAGTAGTATCCAGCTGGATCAGTTTGTGCACTAAAGACCGTGACCCTGAGTGGTTTCCGCAGATCCCTTTATGGATTTCTCTATTGACATAGTCTGCTTCTTTGGGGTTTAAGCACCTTAGGAACGGATGAGAGAAGCCTCTCTTGTACAAGACATCCTTTATCAGAACGAATCGTGCTGCTTGGACCTTCAGCTTCCTTACGGCCTCCTTACTGTTGGGTAGTGTGTCGTTTTTCAAGTAAGAAACTATCGGCGTAGTCTAGCTGCTTTTCGAGTTTATTTCCTGCATGCAGACATTGTCTATTAAAGGCGAGAGCTGAACAAAAGAAAGTACCTTATCAGTGATGAACATATGTTTCGCAGAGGTGGCTTTGGCAAGGCGATTAGCTTTCTTGTTTTCTTCCTTGGGAACTTGGACAAACTTGGCCTCTAGCTCGTCTACTTGTTTTCTCACTTGCTCCAGATACTTCTTCATCTTTTCCCTTTTACATCCGAAGTCACCGTTTACCTAACTGGTGACGACCCACGAGTCGTAGTATATGACCACACTTGTTGCTCTTACAGCTTTCGCAAGGTCTAGCCTCGCTAGTAAGGCTTCGTACTCTGCTTTATTATTGGTCGTTGGGAAATCGAGCCGAACCATGCATTCAATCTCGTCCCCTTCTGGGGGACGGAGTACTATACCTGCTTCGCCGGCCTGCCTATTGGACGATCCATCTATGTGGACACTCCATTGAGATTGCTCTTTTGCCCCCTGGCTTTCCATATAGGTGAATTCTGTGATGAAGTCGATAACTACCTGCTCCTTTATGGCAGTACGTAGGCGGTATTACACGTCAAATTCACTTAATTCTATTGCCCACAACGCCATCCGTTCGACAGCTTCAAGACTATTCATTACCCGTCATAGAGGCTTGTTAGTCAGGATAACCATAGTATGGGCCTGGAAGTATGACTTGAGCTTATGGATTGTGGTAACTAAAGCAAAAGCGAGCTTCTCCATCAGTGGGTATCTTTCCTCCGCGCCTCGGAGTGCTCGGCTAGTGTAGTACACTGGCTTCTGCACCCTGTCTTCTTCCCTGATTAAGGCTGCACTGACGGCAGCCGGGGATATAGCCAAGTAGAGGAATAGTTCTTCCCCTGGTTTAGAGGGACTCAGCAACATTGGTAAAGAGTGGTAGGCTTTCAGATCCTCAAAGGCTTGTTGACACTTGGCCATCCACTCGAAAGACTTCTTCAGCGTGCGAAAGAAGGGTAGGCATTTGTTTATTGCCTTTGATACGAATCTATTCAGTGTGGCTATCTTGTTGTTGAGGCTTTGTACTTCTTTTACATTCCTTGTTAGTTCCATCTCTATTATGGCTTAGTTCTTGTCTGGGTTGACTTCGATACCTTTCTAAGACACCATGAACCCTAGGAACTTTTCAGCTGTCACCCCAAATGCACACTTGCTTGGATTGAGCTTCATGTTATAAGATTGGAGGGTGTCGAAGGTCTCCTTGAGATCATCCAAATGATCGTCCTCCTTTCGACTTTTTACCAACATGTCGTCAACATAGACTTGGACATTTCTTCCAATTTAATGTGTGAACATTTTGTTCATGAGCCTCTAATATGTTGTGCTCGAATTTTTGAGGCCGAATGGCATCACTTTGTAGCAAAAGAGGCCTTGGTTGGTGATGAACGAAGTCTTCTCCTGATCCGCTTCGTTTATTTTGATCTGGTTGTAGCCAGAAAACATCCATGAAACTCAGTAACTGGTGTTGAGCAGTAGAGTCGACTAGGACATCAACCCACGGGAAGGGGTAGCTATCCTTAGGGTATGCTTTGTTCAGGTCTGTAAAGTCTACGCACATCCTCCACTTCCAGTTGGTTTTCTTGACTATCACCACATTCGCTAGTCAGTCGGGATAGTAGACTTTTCTGATGAAGTCTGCCTCTTGCAACTTGCGGACTTCTTTTGCTATAGCCTAGTCTTGTTCTTGGGCGAACACTCGCTTCTTCAGATGGATAGGTGGAAAAGTGGGCGACACTTTCAACCTGTGCACTATGACTGAAGGGTTGACCCCGGGCATGTTGTCATGGCTCTTGGAAAAGACATCCTAGTTCTCATTGAGAAAGGTCATGAGTGCTTGACGGATTAATGGACTGGCGAGGGTACCGATCCTGGTCGTTCGATCTGGTCTGGAGTTGTCGAGAAGTATCTCTTCAAGTCCTTCAACGGGCTCCACCACCATCCGTTGTTCTTCTATGTTCATGGTCTGTAGATGATCGTCCATCTACAACATTTCTATGTAGCACTCGCGTGCAACTACTTGGTCTCCACGTATTTCTCCTACTCCGTACTCAGTGGGGAATTTGACTATCAGGTGGTAAGTCAAAGTTACAACCTTCCATGAGTTGAGGGTAGGTCATCCTAGGATGGCATTGTAGGCAAATAAGCAGTCAACAACAAGGAATGTAATATCCTTAGGTTTCTGTTGTGGATAATCACCAACCGTTACGAGTAATGTGACTGCGCTGAGGGGGTACACTTTTGTCCCTCCGAACCCAATGAGTAGGGCGTTGGTTGGGACTAGCCGTTCTCCATCAATCCTCATATGTTGGAACGCCAGGTAGTAGAGAATGTTCACGAAGCTTCCATTGTCAATTAGGACCCAATGTGTGTTGTAATCTTCTACCCATATGCTAATGACAAGTGCATCATCATGCGAGTGGTGGAGATGTCGAACATCTTCCTTTAAGAATCCAATGATGGGGTTGTTAACCTGTGCCATTTTTGGGATGAAGCTCGTCAGCTGGATATTCTGAACCATCCTGAGGTAAGTCTTATAGGCCTTTTTGGACGAGCCAAAAGCCGCAGTGACTCCCACTATCATTCTTATATCTCTTATGGGCGGCTTATGACGCTCGTTCTCCTGTCGGGCAACCTGTTCTTGTGGTGGGTCCATTCTTTCCTTGCTGATGAACCTCTGCAACTTTCCTTGTCTGATAAGAGCTTTTATTTGTTACTTCAAGTTGTAGCAGTCAGCTGTGTCATGACCGTGATCACGGTGAAAACAGCAGTACTTAGTCGATCAGGGCAGTCAGCGGAGTGAAGCTTAAGAATCTCCCAATGGGGGGTTTGGAGCGCTTGTCCTCCCATCAATCTCCAATCCTTGTTGTCTTTCATCCTCTGACCTACCGTGCCTCCTCCTGTCTTTCCCTCTTCTTAGGCTTCTCTTCTCAGGCCAGCAACACGTTTTCTGTGTTCATGTACTTAGTTGCCTTGTAGAGTACATCTGACATAGTCTTTTGGTAATTTTTGTATAAGGACAATAGAAACTTACCCTTTTGTAACCTATTTGTGAATGCAACCATGAGTATCTTGTTGTCAGCTACATCAATCGATAGGGTCTCTTTATTAAAGCGAGTTATATAAGACCTCATCGTCTCGTCTTCCCATTGCTTAATGTTCATCAGGCATGTGGTATACTTCTTATACCTATGTTCTCCAATAAAGTGCGAGGCAAATTGGACGCTTAACTCCTTGAAGGTACTAATGGAGTTGGACATTAACTTGCTGAACTAAACCCTTGCAGGTCCCTTCAGCGTAGTGGGGAAGGCCCTACACATGATCTCGTCTGCCACTCCTTGCAGGTGCATTAGGCTCTTGAAAGACTCTAGGTGATTTAGGGGGTCCTTAGATCCGTCGTAGGCCTCTACTTATGGCATGCCAAACTTCAGTGGAAGGGAGAACGAAGTGACGGATGCAATGAATGGTGAATCAATTCGATAGACCAACTCATTGAGGTCGCTAGACACCCATCCTCTGAGGGCGTTTATCATGAAATCCATCCATTCCTTCATCATCTGCATCTCTGTGACCATGTGTGGTGGAGCCGTGTCTGCAGCGGATGAACGACTTGTATCCTGTCACTCTTGTCTGCTTGGGGTGTTGCTACCCTCTGGCTCTTCCTAATCCCTTCTCTCAGCGCTTGTACCTTCTTGGTCTTCCTCCTAAGTGTTAGCCCCTACGTTCTTTTGGCACAGTTGCACCTCTAGGCCATGGTTTTGCTTGGTGAGGTGTTCTACGGCTGCGGTGAGAGTCTGAACCTGTCTTTCGAGGGTGGTGGTATGTGGTTCGTCTCCTTGATTATTGTTGGTGGTCGTTATCGAGCGAGTAAGTACCATGCAACTCTTTGTTTGGGAAGCGATAGTATGGCTTACAAACGAGTTTCCTATAGACGGCGCCAACTGATGATGCCAGAAATCATCAGTAAGTCACATAGTCCTTACGTGCTTTAAACAATACCTGCGAAATAGAAACAAAGAAGATCTTATAGAGAGTACCGGTGTGGTACCGGCCAAATACCCTCCAAAGGTCAAGTTAGAGAACTTGTTTCACAACTCTAAAGTGCTAGAGTTGGGGTAAGTTATACGTACCTTGGTTTGTGAGGGTTTCAGGGTTTTTATAGTAGCATAGGATTGACATCCGTTCCTTGGCATGGAGGTCTTTCCTTGTAGGAAAGATCCTCATTAATATGTGTATCTTGCAAGATCCTTTCCTTGTAGGAATCCCCTTGATTAGGGTTAACGGTGGGGCACAAGATATTTCTTTATATACTTATGCGTGGAGGCCAAGCAAGGCCATGTTAGACCTGTCAAAGGTTTACTTATCCCTTTCAGCTTCCTTCTGTCAGCTTCTTATCTCGTCTATGCATTTTGGTCTTCTCATTCAGGTGTTGTTGATCTTCAAGGCACAACCATCAGCCTTGAGGTGGAACCATCAGCTTTATGATATCGTCGCATATGTCTATGAATGTACAAGTAAGGCTGACGAGTTCATTAGGACCGTTGGCCTTATCTTATGTAAACCAGTTTATCATCTTTTTAGAATTACCCTTATCATTGAACAAATCCTAGAAGCTGAAGCTACTATATAATTCTTGCATTTTTATTGCCTATTCTCATTGTTCAAATTATCAAATTATTTTTTTAAAAAAGAAACAAAACAATATCCAACAAAAAATAAAACTTCTAGACATTTGACCATTGGAATTATGTACTTTATAATTAGCAGAAAAATGATCAATGGTAAGAAACTTTATTTTTTATTCTTAAAGAGAGAAGACCATTATGAAACTTGAATATAAGTCGTACCAGATTTAAACCAATGCTGTCCCCGCCCCTAACAAAAGGATAAAATTAATTACTTTGCATTAGATCATAAATTTCATATTTGATGCCTTTTAGGTTTAAGGTAATTATTTCATTGTTTTTAATGCTTTTTAGATCAAATTAAGCTCCTATTATGATTAGATATTAATTATGATTTATTTTATAATATATTACTTTTTTGTTTGTCAAGTTTTATAGAGTCTTTAAATAAATCTTCAAGTCTATAAACATTTTTGAAGAATTGAGATTCAGTTTGATAAAATTATGGAGTTTTCTTTATTGTTTCTCTAATGGATTCAAGATTCATTTTTCTTATGAATTTGAGGTTATCTTTAAGAAACAAATGTGTTTTGTTTTTTATATTTTAGAAATATAGGCATGTTCTATTTTTTTTTTCTTATTAATAAAATACCTTGAAATAGGAATATTAATGAAAATTGGTAATGTGTTAACTAATTCTTTTGTAAAGTAACATGGTGGAAAACTATCGAAATGTTAGCATCACAACTTTATCATTAGTCATGATAGTTGTTTTATTATCATTTTGATTCTTTTAATCTTTGCATTCAGTGTCTGTGTGTGTATATATATATATATGAGATTAAATTCTATATGGGGTTTTACACCATCCAATAAGTGATTGTCACATCAGCATTTTACTTAAAATTCAATATATCTTACCATACCTAATAACATCTCAATATATTTCCAATTTGGTTGGATTTATATATGGGTATTAGATAATTGATTGAGTGTGATTGTGTTTATTTTTAAATATGTGATAAGATGATGTGGTATGTTGAGATTGAAGAGGTAAAATATGGATTTTACACCACGTCCTTATAAAATTTAATCTTATATATATATATATATATATATATATATATATATATATATATATATATATATTCTCGTAATAGAAGAATTTTATAATCTTCCTAGATTGAAATCTACTATCTTGATTCTGACTTGTTATTGAATTTACCATTATCATTTGACCTCATACTTTTACTTATATCCCTATTCTTTGTGACAAAAACTTGTTCTTTGTGTCATCAATGCCCACATCTTTTCCCCTAATTTTGTATTGAATATGTTGTCTTTCACATCACTCGACAACAACACCATTAAAATCAGCGTTATAAATGATACCACCAAAGTTTCTTAACTGTTAGGAAGAGAGCTCAAATGGTTGCAAACTTGCAATACCTGTAACTCCTCATCTAATGTTATCTTCATTGAAGTCAACTGATTCATCAAAGTCTACAATTCACTCAAATACTCAACAACAACTATTCTCCCTTTAAATTCATAAATTCACAAGCTTCCTAATTAACAATTCTTAATTTTGAGAAGTCATTCGCTCGTACAAGCTCTCCTACTTTTTCAAAGTGTATAAACACTAGTATCACTTGCAATGTGATGAAACGCGCAATCATCTACTCATGACAGATAAACCTGATAGTTTTCCTATTCATCTTTTTCCATCCTTTTTTAGATTTCTCCTTTGGATTGGTCATATCACCTTCAATAGGCTCAGACAAATCCTAATAATAATAAAAAATCCTCCATCTTAGGCTTCCAAACAGGATAGTTTGGATGTTGGAACCCATTAATTTATCATGGTCTCAATTGTCTCTTCCATCTTAAGATTTCAAACTAGTCCTAAGTAAATAAATTTTCTATGTGAAGGGAAAAACCATAGGATTAAATCTGAATAGATCTACTATAACAAAATCAATTATATTAGACCCTAATGTTTATGTCTAAAACTTGAGTTTAGAACAAATTCATTAATATCACCTTTGTAGAAATTAATATAAAATCAATTAAAATCTTCACTTACTGTTAGTACTTTTTTTAAAGATAAAGTATCAGAATTTTTTGGTAAATAATAATTACAAGAAAAATCAAAAGAAAAATACAGTAGATAATGTGGGGAGAGACCATGCACCTAGAGAAAGTTTACAACCAAAAACAATCCAAAATTTGTGGAGAAAAACCAATACGATCTAGCAAACATATCTATATTTTCCAAGAAAATCAATACAATTTGGTAGATATTCTTATGCTCTCAAAAAAGAACATTACAATCTGATTTACCTCACAGACACCAAAACCAGATTTAGAAGAGAAATCTCACTTCATTGTGAAGATAACAGGGCTTGGTGCCAAGAGTATGAAACCACCAGCACTAGAGAATCCATGTAAAGATCCAACAATCTGGTGCTAAGGAACTCAAATCCAAGTAGGTGTGAGTCAAACTTGGTCCAGAGACTCCCTTTAAGGGTTTTTAGGGTGGCTCAGCGGCCACCAGTGGACAAGACACAGCGGATCTAGGCTGGCACGTATCCACAACAAAGATAGAGAAAAACACCATTAAGGGCGGCGAGAGAGACACAAGGGTTGAGGAGGGCTCATGTAGAAGCTAGCACTTGCAGTAGAGATATGGAGGACTCAAGCACATGTTAGCACCTTGTGCTCATCGTGAAACTTTCTCTCTCTTGTGAAAGAGAGAAGAGTTACAAAAATTCCTTTCTTGATTTTGCAATTACTTTAAATACTACAACTCTATGTAATTGTGGCTCTCAAAAATCTCTCCTTAGAGAAACCCTTAATTTTTTTTCCTTGGGTGTGTGACAAGTGACAACTAAAAAAACTCTTCTTATTTTCTTTGTCCTCTCAAATGCACACCACACTATATCTATTTTTTTTCTTCTCGCTAGCTCTGTCTGTCTCTCATTGTTTGCCTTTTTCTTTCTTTCCTGATGGCACTCTAAAACCACGAATAAATTCTGTTAATATAAGAAACCTCAGTGACCTTTTGTTTTCTCCTAAGCAAATAAGCAATCGTTTGTCAAACGCAAAAAGCATTAGGTCTACTTTTGCCGGTGATGTGGGCCACTGATTTATAAACTTGTCTTGTGTGGGCTGGACTTTGTGTCCGTACACCCAATAGAAAGATCGTTAACAATAGTATCAACTTACCATCAAATGAAATACCTATGCAAGTTATGATTTGAGTTTCCAATATGTCTATTCGCTATATGTTTGTATACCGATTACATAATAAAACACGGCCATTTTAGCGAACATAAACTGAGACAAAATAATTAACATGCATGCAATAGTGAGTGAGCTCTTGAAGTGATAGCCAATTAGCTAATTAATTATTATGCCAACTGCATATTTTCTAGATGAAGCTGAACTATTCCTCTAGAAACAGTTTCTAAAAAGTTTTACAAGATATCTCCAACTTAAAATAATTTATTGAATTTCTTCACAAAAGAAAAACCCTTAAAAAAATGTGAAAATTCAAATACTTTCAATGAGTTAACCGAGTTTAGGGCTCAGATCAAGGGAGTGGTTCTCAGCCAGTGGATATGATGTCACTTTCAAATGTATCTCGATGATAAGATGAGATCATTCAATTTCTGTTGCAACCCAGATAGATCAAGGCATCCCAAATCATTGCCCTGTAAATCAAATTGGACAAACTCAGGCAAAAGTTTCTAGCCGTTTGGTATTTCCTAATTTCATGGAAACCCTAAACCTAGAAATAAATGAATTATTATCAAACGTACGTACCTTGGATTGAATAGAGTAAATTAACCTTTCATTTTCTCTACTCGAAAAACAGTGAACTACATCAAGTCCTTCTCTGAGCAAGATTTCAAGCACTTCCGATAGAAGCAAACATTCATTGACATTGGTTGTTACTAAAATTTGCACCCCATCACAACAAGGTTGGACTACAACACTCAAGTTAGATAAATTTTTAAGCTCATTCCTCCTCACACTCAATTCTTGGATCTTATTCTTCAGGTATGTAATATAGTTCATGGCCTCGTTTGTGTGATCAGATATACCGAGCGCTTCCCCTAAAAACCCACCAAAACAACAATTATGCAAAGCAAGAAAATAAGGATACATAGCCATGTCTTGACATAACATCGAAATTCTATAAGTTATGTAACATATGAAGGAGGAAAATTAAATGAAGGTTCATGAATCCTAACCTTAATCATTTCCACAGGGAGCAGTGACCGAAGTGTTGCATTAAGAATGGCCATTTTCTTTCTTCTTTGTCTTTCAGTGTCCCTACGCATGATCTTCTTATTAATAATAGTATTTGCTTCATCATTGTCTAATATTTGATGCGTGAGGCATTGATCCGGTACTTGGTATTGTGGCATTCTATCTTCTTGGTGGGGAATGGATGAGAATTGCCACACCACCTCATCGCTTTGGTGGTAAGGAAACATAATTGGATGAAGACTACTGTTTCTTCAAGCTTTTCCTCTTTGTTGTTATTTATTATATGTGAAAGCTAAAAGAATTAGACACCCCTATAGCATGGGAATGGTGTTAAAGTTCGTTGTGGGGCTATCTTTTTTACTTTTGTATCGAACAAATTCCTGCCCATTTCCTTTCACATTTGGTTGACCAACAGTTGTCGTTAATCGACGCAGTGATGATCGGACATTATTGGGCTTGGCAAATTGACACGAAGCTGTAATATAAACCACATGGTTCAAGCAAATAGAACATTAGAATATTGCAAAGATATTTTAACGCACTAAGAACTATAGAATTAAACTAATAAAATGGTAACATGTCAATTTTTTATTTGCTTTTCCCAGCCTTAAAGACACTTTCAGGTAGCATTTCTCATTCGTCCCCTGGTTTGTATACTATTTTTTAACTGTGTTCCTCGTTTTTGGTCCATTGCTTTAAGTTGTGGATATGTGGATATATATCATTGGTGATTGGTTTCAAGAATGCAATGAACATGTAATAGACTGGAAAGCATGAGAAAGAATTAATTATTTGGAAAAGCCAAACTAAGTACCCAACCCCCAGCTTGGGGTTGAGTATCTTTGACGTGTTTGTGTAATTAAACACATTAAAGTACTAATTCTTTTTTATAATTGAAGTCATTAAATTACTAATTGAATCGTGTACAAACATGTGACACAAACTAGAAGAATATCTCAAAAAATTTCAGGCAAAAATTGTTAGGTTCTAAATATTTAGGATTAAATGTTTAGGTTTTAATTTTATGTATGTTGGCAAACCAAGTACAAAAACATGTCTACTATATATCTTAGAATAGTTTTAGACATCGCTTAAGTTGTTTCAAGTCAAAATTCAAGAACAGTCAAGCTGAAGAAAAAGAATTCAAAATCTGTCTTACTTAATCGATCGAGAGACTTCTTTGAGATGCATTTGCTGCAGATTTTAAATAAAGCCTAAAAGCCCGAGAAATGTTTAGGGTTTGAATCCAACACTGCTAGGTATAAAGGCAAGACCCTAATACACGTTCTTCAAGTCTTGTGAGTTACTCCTGTGAGAATTGAGAGGTTTTGTAACTTTCTAACTCAACTAGCATCCATCGTAGATTAGATTGATATTGCATGAACCGGTGGAGATAAGTTGCTGCATACAAGATCAACTACTACTAATGATCTAAAACCTTTGAGTGAGATCTCAAAGTCACAAACTGGAGTGTTTGTGTGTAACAAATTCAAATAGAAGAGTCCGTTGATTTAGAGCTGTGTGTGCTCACGTGAGAAAGTACTACAAGAGGTAGAATTAGATTTAGGGAAAAATCTATTGTAAACACTTCCATTCTATTTGGTGAATTTGTTGTCTTGAGGATTGTTTAGGTTAAATCCTTCCCAGATTTTTTACCTTGAAACTGGACGGTTTCATTGGTTTTTCTGGATCATCACATCGCTTGTCTTCTTTACTTTTCCATTTTATGTAATAAATCTAAGTAATTAGTTGGCTATTATATTAGATAGGTTAAACAATCTGAGTATATAGGAATCTAAATCATAAACAAAATCTTTACAACTATACACAGCATGGGCAATAATTCTATGCCGTTTCATAAGAATTATAATCAGAATCCCTCGCGAACTATGGAATTGCTTTATAAACTGTATGGTGGTGCTGAATAATGCATTGTCAAAGTAAAACTTGTATGCGTGTGATATTTATTCAAAAAATACAAGAAAGATCAGGGGACCTAACATGAACATTGTGGTATAGATATGTGTCATTAATAAATACAGATTTTTCTATGATAGTTGTCTAGATTCAATGTATCACTACAGTACTGTGCTACCATTGTAGTAGAGTATACATGTACCATTATACCATGTACTATTGAACTTCTATACTTTTATCGTACTTTAGTATGCCTATATAAAAAGGATTCGGCTTATGTCTAGTGGCCAGTGTCACTGGACATGTTGGATTACGGATATGTGTCCAAGACTAGACACGTGTTTGTATCTTGACGGGTCCAGTGGACTGGCCACTGGATAGAAGCTGAACCCATATAAAAGAAAGCAACTCATATACGATTCTCATAAAATATTTTTAAAAATGAATGATTAATGTGTGTTTTAAGAGCATATATTAATCAGACTCATTTAATTAAGTGAGAAACCACTCAAATCAAAAGATTGAGAAAAATATTAGGATTGCAAAAAAATTACATAAATTTTTCCACAATTCACCATATGGTAAATTGTGGATGATGGAAAAAAGTAGTGGGGTCCATATTGGTCAAATCAAAAAATTGAGAAAAATGTTAGGACCACAAAAAAATTACACAAATTTTACCACAACTTGTCACATAGTAAATTGTGAATGATAAAAAAAAAAATGGTAGATCCATGTGGGTTCACCACGCTCAAAACTTGCCATATGTGAAATGTGACCAAAGTTGTATAATTTTTTGTGGGGGTTAGAGCACTTACAACAATGGTGCTATATTGGTATATTGCTGTATTTTAGTTCCTTAAACACCAAAATCATGCTCCAGCAGTGGAGCTAAATCTATTTTTTTAGCTCCATTGCTACAGTGCACATCTATAGATAGATATCCACTGTTTATAAGAGCTAAACAAAAAAAAAAAAAAATATATATATATATATATATATATTTTATTATGCTCGGTGATTAAAATAATACCACTTTCTCTTTTTTTTTTTCATTCTTTTATCACACCGTGCCTCTCTCTCTCTCTCATTCATTCTCATCTCATCTCTGAAGCTCATCTTTCTTAAGCTCACTCTCTCAACTTCGGTCTCTCAAGCTCACTCTGTTTACCATCGCTAGCCCGACTCATCATCAACGTCGCCGCCACCGAAGCTCGACGTCACCAACCCACCAGTCGTCCCAAGCCGCCGATCAGACTCAGACTCACGCCGCCATCCGCCTCAAACCCACGCTGCCGATCGGAGTGCTTGCTTGTGGATATTGGGTACTTGACTGAGAAACCCATGGAGCTCGCCGACCCATCCCTTCTGTTGACTCAGCTCGTTGATGTTGTGCTTGTTTGTGATTGGTGATTTTTTTATTTTTTTTCTGATTAGTGATTTTGTTTGGTCTGGGTTGAGAAAAAAGATTAGAGATTTGAGATTTTTTTTTTCCCTTGTTGTGGACTGCTGGTGCTGGTGTTGGTTGTGATTGTAGGTGTGGCTGATGGTAGAGGTGGTTATGGTTGGTGCTGTGGATGTCTTTTGAGTAGTGAGATATATTATTTTATTATAGTGGTTATATTATTTTATTGTGATGTTTATATTATTTTACTTTGTTGAAAGCTAAAATAGATTTTCTGTTGCAACATGTGTGTAGGTAAAATAAATAAAGTAATTTTTGATAAAGTTAAATAATTAAATTTTTAATTTTACTGTTTTTATAGGCTCACACGTCTGACACACACCAGCAGCATCAGGATGCGTGTTCTGTGTGCCATGTGTCATAAATTGATGTTGTCACATTTCACAATCTGTTGCTGCCACACAGCTCTACAATGTCAGCTTGCCACGTCAACTACTATGTTAGCACCATGTCATTAGAGGTGCACATCACTCCACGTCATCTACTATATTAGTGGTGGCCGTTGTCCATTGACTTTAATAATTGAGTGTTGGCTTTGACGTGGTGTGCACTTTATCCAGTTTTTTGGGCTAATATCAAAATTTTAGTTGTGTTAAACCTCGGTTGGGAGAGCTTTGCCACCCGCAAGGGTCCTACCCGGCTCGAATCCGGATTAGTCGATGAACCCCGTCAGGGGCATCGGATTACCGGGTGGTTTATACCAAAAAAAAAAAAAAAATTTTAGTTGGTTTTTGCGTTTAAAATTTTAAAATCACACGAAATAATGTTCTCTCTCTATCAACGTTTTTAAAACTTTAAAATATGATTAAATGATTAAATTTACGATCTTTTAATAATTTAAGTTTTTAAAACAATTAAAAGTTTAAGTTTTATTTATGTCATTCAATCTCTCATCTTACTATTTACAATTAGTAATTTAACACATAGTTCTTGATTAGGAGAACTATAATCTTTAGGCTCAAGCTATGCACTTTTCCTTAAAAGCCGTAAGCTTTAATTTATGTTACTCAAAAACGTAAAGCTAGCATTTATAAAAAATTTCACTCCATCTCTCATCCTATCATTTACAATTGATAATTTAACATGCATAGTTCTTGATGGTGTGAACTTCAATCTTTAAGCTCAAGTTACGTGCAGCTTCCGCAAAGGTTGCAAGTTTTGGCTCTATGTTGTTGGAAAACATACACTGTGTTTGGTTGCAAATGGAGGAAGAGAAAAGAAAATAAGAGATTAAGGGAAAAAGAAATGATAAAGAACATGTTCCCTTTGTATATGATTGGAAGTAGGAAAGGGAAGGGAAAAGAAGATATTTATATATTTTTTATTTCTTTGGTTTGCAAAAGAAGAAATATGTGTTTTTTTTCCTTTATACCTCTATTAAGTGGGCTAGTGAGTAAAATGCTAATAGGCAAAATTGTAATTTTCAAAACCTTTCTCTTCATTTTTGTTTAGTTTGGGCGGATTGAAATTGGTGGGCACGGTGGATTTAATTTCTTTTCCTTTCCCTCCAATTTTTTCCAACCAAACAGCAGAAAAATAATCCCTTCCCTCCAATTCTTTCCCCTTCTCTCCTCTTCCTTCCATGCCAAACACAGTGGTAAATTAGCCTCTTCATCAAGACTGAGAAAGAGAGGAAGTTAGCATGAAGTTGAAGGTTATGACATTGTCAGCTTTTTCCTTGCCATCCCCAACCTTAAAGACGCTTTCGGTGAGCATTTCTCATTCGTCCTTAGTTTGTATACTATATATTGTTGCTTTTAACTTTTAAGCTCTGGATATGTGGATATGTCATTGGTGATTGGTGCGAAGAATGCAATGAACATGAAATAGACTCGAAACGCATGCGAAAGAATTAATTATTCCTTCTTGAGTTGGAAAGCCAACTTAAGTACCTAACCCCTGGCTTGGGGTTGATGAGTATCTTTGATGAGTTTGTGTAAACAATAAAGTACAAATTGATCAATTAAATACAAACACGTGACACAAACTAGAAAATTATCAGAAAGGAATATGTGGCAGGCCAAAAACCTCACAAGTATACACAGCATGGACAATAATTCTATGCCACTCGCCACATAACAATTGTTACTCAGAAAATAAGACACTCCATATATTTGGAACACAACTTTATTTTAATGGCATGGCGTGCTCTTTATATGAGAGAAAGTATGTTTGTTTTAGTTCTGTTTTGTTTAGATTTGTAAATGATAATTGTGGCTTGGTGTTTTCTGGAGGAATATCAAGTTACGAGAAAAAGAGTAAAGAATTGTAGTCTTCTCTCTTTTACGAGAAGAATCAAAGTTTGAATTCTCCATCTTCTATTATTGTTATTATTGAATTATGAAAAAATTATCTAAAAAAAAAAAGATATAAATAATAAATCCAACATTATAACCAAAACCCCTCCAATATATGCATTTTATGGCCCATTGACTGTCCGCCACATGTATTTATGAATATATAGCACACTAAACTAACTAGTGAAGTAAGATGGGTTGGGTTACTTACAAAAATAGAACCGGGGATTGGCACCCTCTGGAGCATGATTTTCTCTGTTTCACTGAAATGACACACTAAAAGTTGCTTTGTAAAGCATATGGTGGTACTATATAATGAATTGCTATGGTAATATGTGCTTGATAATGTTCTAAAACACAAGGGAGATATATCCCTTCAAACAGTACAAATTATGCATAACGAATATTGTAATATATTTGTGAATAGTATATCTCACATTGAGGAAAAAAAAAAAAACAAAAAAACTAAAGAAATTGATATACAAGATTGGATCTAAGTTTTTTAGAATTAGACTTTTAATTTAATGATGTCTTGATATGTATATGAGCACTACAATAAAGATTCTCTTAGGTGTTGATCCCCCTAACAAAGGAAAGATATAGATGCCATTGGCCGTTGCAAATAACACTTTTAAATTTATTTGTTTCTTTTTTGGGTTGAGAATGGAGAATAATATATGCTTTGAGAAAGAAGAGCAGCATCACGGACAGTACCAATGCATATAGGGTTGGAATACTAGAACCCAATATAATACAGGCAATCTGTTGCTGAACCAGGAACTGTTGTTATAAAGTAACATAAAGGCTAAAGATTAGCTTAGCTGTTTCATGACTTCACTCTATTTAATATACTTCCTAATTATGTGTTTGGGGATATAAAGGGGTCAATATATTATGAACATATACTAGCTAGCAGACTAGGATTATAAAACAAAAGTGGATGCTGTGTATAGTGTAGGTCCATATTTCCGCTTTCTAATTTTTACTCATGTTTTTAAAAGCAATGTTGGACATGGCCCTGATTAGGTTTTGTTTGGTAAAAACTTTTTTTTTTTTTTGAGATCATTCAAACAAAAAACAGTTTTTTTTTTTTTGGTTGAAAGTACATAAACCTATCCAGAAATTCTTCTAAAAAAAAAAAAAAACCTATCCAGAAATTGACATACATCTTCTAGTACATGCATGGACCCTTTCAACAAACTAAGGCTCCTGAAATCTCTCCAAAAACAGGCATATAACAGATAGATACCCCGAGTGCTTAATTTAAATCCTTGAGTCCGTACACAATCTTGTGGATGCTTGGTACTTTGTTCCATGAAATTCTTATGCAAACAAAGATAGCTGAATATACCATCAAAAAATGAAATTTTGGGTAGCTGTCTAGCTGAATATTAGATATTCGATGACAGTCAATAATAACGTCTTTAAGTTTAGTTTCACTCGTCTTGGTTAATAAGATGAGCTAAGCCCAAGCTCGAGCTTTTGTTTATTAATGTAGTATCTATTTTATATTGTATGTCATGGTCCTCATGGATAGGGTAGAAGAATATATATGTTTATTTTATTAGCAAAGAAGTTGACTTGATTTCTTGGTGTGAAAGAAAAACGTTCTCATTGTTAAGAAATAATTTGATTTTTTTTAAAAAAAATTTATCGATTATAAATAAGCATTTTTTTTTAAGGATTTCTGTGGTTTTGGCCCAAGATGTTCTTTCTATGTGCATATATGGTGGAGTTATGTGATAAAAAGAACACTGTGAATTATATGTGAGTTGAGAGTTTCTGAATGTCTCTCCCCCTCCCCCCTTCACATACAAATAGAAGATTTTCTCTACCATTTCGTAAGTCTTGCCAACTCTAAAGAGTTTGAATCTTCTTTAAATTAAAGTGAGATTTTCGGGTTTTAATCTGATTGATTTCGTTATAATTTTAAATATCTTGTAAGTATAATTATCTTTTTAGTGTGTTATCATCAACAAGTTGTATATTAGCATGTATTCCTGCTAGATCAAAAGACTTGGTCAGAGTCAATGTACAGTTGGTAGAGTTAGTATTTTATTTCAGATTAAGGTTATAACCTTATTCAATATTATTAAAATTACTATATATTTTGAAAATCTAACTGTTGGATTGTATGTTCTTTATACTTTTATGTCAAATTTTGTGACAATTGGATATTATTTACTATATAATCTATAAGATTATATTTTATGCATAATTTTGAACTATAAAAACTTGCAATTTAAACAATTTATTGATGACATAGTTATTAATCTTTAATTTTCTAAAAATTTTGCAAGCATGGAAGATATAAGAAGAAAATGTAATCTAATGGTGGTTTTATCAAAATTCACATTCAATAAAAAGTATTGAGTAGGATTGTAGTCTTAAGCAAGATCTTAGGTGACAAATTTGTAGAGCAGTTAGTGCTAGTGCGTTGACTTTAAAATTCTATCAATATTTATAAGTTTGTTATTTTACTTGATTTTATTATATCTTAGATTTTAGAAGAGATTTTGAAGATTAGTATCTATTACACACATTAATGCACACATTACACACTCAAGAAAAAAAAAAAAAAACAATTGAAATCATGACTTAATTATGATTTATTATATATGAATGAACCAATTATAAGTTTTTAGATCCAAAAAAGGAATTTGAGTAAATCTCCAACATCTCATTGCAATTTCTTAGGAAAATAATATGGTCTTATGACTCTTATTGCTAGGCAAAGCATTCAATAACCTAATCTTTCACTCGTTCTAATGCCCCTTTCAACAGTTCACGAATATATATAGCTTCATTCTATTATGGATCAATAACGTCAAATTTTTTTTTTTTTTTAAATGGCTCGTACTTCTTTTCACTTAAATCTAAATGCACAATATATACACAGGTTCAACTTCTGGGAAGTAACTTTCAATTATTAATAACATATAAACCAGCAAAAGTACTGGAAATATCCTGTTCTGTATACGAAGAACATTTTGTTATATGAGACTCAAGTATGGTTTACTCCTTTGGAATGTAGTATAGATTGGAACTATAAAACAATGTGGGTAACAAGTTTATATGTTGGACTGTAATTCCACCATCTTTTGCGAAAAGAGGGGGGGGAGGGGGGGGGGGGGGTGTTCTAGAGTCCAAAAACTTCTGAATAAATAGTGTTAGAAATCTTTAAAAGTGATATATAATAGAGCCAGTGATATATGTCAGTTATGGTGGAGTTTTGTAAGACTTCTACAATATGGCTTACTCATTGATGATGTAATTAAGTGTACGACATTAATAGTCTTTCCCAGGAGTTCTGTACATCACTGACTTATAAATATTTACACATGCATAAAAAATTCTTTCAACTCATACCTGGATGCCTAATCAATCCACACAGTTATAATTTAAATAATTCTCAAATTTAAGAAAAATTTATATGAACACTAACATCAATCAATGGCAATCATAGATCAATATTTGAATCTTTACAACAAAGACACACATGCTGTGCATACACGCACACACACATAGACACGGACATACGAGAACCTAAGTGTACATACACACATGCAAACACACACGCTCACGAATACATGTATAGAAGCGCATGCATGCAGGCGCACAACACACACTAAGATCAATTTATGAATTAATTCCAAAATAGATCAATAATTAAATCTCTATAAATATGAACACACAGGCGTATGTGTGCAAGCGCGCACACACAAACTCTAATATTAATGCATGAACTAATTATAAATTATATCAATAATGATATTTTTATAATATGGATACACAAAATATTGATGTATGAACTTGTGGGGCCGAAGGATTTGACAACCCCGGCCCATTTCATATCAAACCCAAGGCCCATGCCGAGGAGGAAGAAATGTCCGAGGATGAACAAAGAAAGTCCAGACTGTCAGGATATACTGTCGAGGACGACCTTGTCCTCGGCAGACCGAGATCACGGAAGGGGAAAGCGCCATGCCACCAATGGCGGTCTCTTAGAGCGTCCCAAAAGGAAGCACAAACGCAGTGGGCCAGCCATAGGAGCATGGTGGAGAAGAAACTCCAGGAGAGGCTGTCGCCTCCGCATTAAATACCCACAGCTAACATCCTGGCCCCATTTATGTGGACGTGACCCCCGAACAGTGCTATTTGGGTCACCACAGCTCACAGAACGTTAGAGGGAGTGGCTGATGGAACGTGCACTCAAGTATGGACATGGATGACTAACAAGTGCAGGACCGGGATGGTAAAAAAAGAACTATATAATGTAAGAGAACACCCGCAAGAGAGGGGGGAGGGAGATCCCCCTTCGCGCTCTATTCAATGAAGCCGGGCAGAAACCCATATCCTCGGACGGTGAATTTGTCTCCTCGGATCATGAGTCCATCCAGCTCTGTGTTCCAGGCTCCTATTCAATCATTTCTAACATTTGCGTTAACCGTTATCAGACTCATCGAAACCTAGCTCTTAGACCCACTCTCTACAAATTCATTGTATTGGATCCGCTGGGCCCATATCCCATTCGTTTAGGGGCCCAGTCCGAAAATCGCGACCCTACAGAACTAATTCTAAAGTAGATCAATAATGACAATCATATAACAATAATCAGATCTCTACAGCATAGACACACGTGCTTTAATCTTATATCTTTCAGAAAGTATAAACTAATTCTAGAGTAGAAATGAGTGAAATTTACAAGGGTCACACACACAAGTAAGCCACTTACCATAAGTAAACACACACCCTAACATTAATGTATGAATTAATTCTAAAGTAGAAATTAGAAAGTAGAAATTAGTAAAATTTACAGGGGTCACAAACACAAGCAAACCAGTTACCAAAAGATTAGGGTGATACAAACCTATGAGTAGAATTCCTCATTGAAAATTAGTTTATAAGGGAAATTAAAGTGTCCAAGAATTTATATACACATGGTTAAGCTTGCACTTAAAACTCATGTGGGAAACTTGGATCATAACACATCACCATGCTTTGCAGTCTAACCACAAATCCACAACTCATTCAATCCCATACTTAAAGAGTTATGTTTGATACCAAATGCTACAAACTTATGGGTAGAACTCACCTTTAAAAGTTGACTTATACGGGAAAGATGTTCAAGAGTTTATATATACATGATTAAATTTGCACTTAAATCATGTGAGACATCTAAATCATAACATAATGCAATTAAGTAGATATTAGTGAAATTTACAAGAGTCATGTTAGCCTGACATGTGTGGTCCGTCAAAGAAAACAAACAGATATCAGGAGAGACTTATAAAAGTTGACTTCAAAGTTTATTAAGCATTTAAGTCTAGGGATATATATTTGACTTACCCTCAACTTAAAAATCAAAGCTAAATATACCATTTGATTTCCTGATGCCTAAGTGTATCTGGTCAATATCAATTTACTGCACTCTACATTATGAAGTTGACAACATGTGCTTCAAAATGAATGTTTCCTGATGCAAAATCCCTCTGCATGGGCCATGGAAGGAAGAGGCCCTGAGATTTGGATTTTTGGGCTTAGATATTTTAGCATTATAACTAGTTTCCAATAATACAAACCCAGATTAAAAAAAAAAACTTGTGCCTCATGACCATAATTTCTTCTAATGATTTCTAAATGAAGCTAAAAAAAAAATCTAAATTTGTTATCTAAAAAGAGTTTTAAAGATCAAGAGTTTCACATCCCATTGTAATTAAAAATAAATAAACAAAGAAACAAAGAAACAAAAGAAAAGGCAAAGGCCGAACTCATCAAATAGTGCTACTAGTTATATACAAACACACAGCCAAGTCTAGGGTGTTCTAATCAGGAAGATCAAGAGAGTGCAAGCAAATACTTTCACGACAAGAGTACAAAGTCACCCGTAATTGCACATAGCATTTAACTTCTGTTGAAGCTCAGATAGATTGAAGCAAGTCGGATCGCAAACCTGTGAAACACATATATAATGAAATATATTCGCAATTTGATGAAAGTACAAAAATTTTAAACCCTAAAGACAGAAATGAAAAAATAATTGGAAAACTATATATATACCTCGGACTGAATTGTAAGAAATAACCTTTCGTTTGTTTTGTTGGAGGCACACCTAATCACACTAAGTCCTTCTTCAAGCAATAATTCCAGCACTTTTGATAGAAGAAAACCTTCCTCTCTCAACCAGCTACTCATCAAAATCTCAACTCCAGCGTCGGATACACGAACTGTAGCATAGTTCAGTGAACAATTATTCGAACTTTCGATCCCAGGAATAAAAGCAGTCGAATTGGATAGATTCTTCAGCTGATCTCGCTCGACTTGGAGTCCTTGGATCTTCTCTGTCATGCGTTTAATATAATTGGCTGCTTCGTTTATGAGATCCGACGCTGAACGCTTTCCCTGAAACTCATCAACAAAACCTTAAAAAAGCATAGTAATTATACAAACCTTATGAGCTTCAAGCATATATATTAAGGAAGAGAAAGATATAGAGGTTATTGACCTTGATGAATTCAAGAGGGAGAAGCAATCGAAGTGATGAGTGCAGAGAGGCCATTTGTTCCCTTCTTTGTCTTTCGATGTCCCTACGCATGATCTTCCTCTCATTATTATTACTTAAATTTTCTTCATTATTGTCCGGAGTTGCTAATATTTTATGTGACCGACCTTTACTCATATCAACACCTATACTGCTACGAGATCTTGTTGGATTTTATTTTTGATGGGGAGTGGAGGAGATTTGGTCACCAACTCATGGCTTTGAAAGGAGAAGAAACATTGAACAAGGAATATGATTTCGAGGTTCGAGCTTCAAACCCTTTTTTTTTCTTTTTCTTTGTGATATTGGATTTAAAGAAATAGACACGTTAGGTACAGTGTGATCAGGTTTCCGATGGGCCTTACTAATTAAGATGTTAAAGTTCTGTGTGTGGACACTTTTTTTTGTTTTCAACGACTTAGTGGGCTTGTACATACACATATTGTGGACCAGCATTTGTCGGAGTCGCCGGCCACACCCGGTTGAGGCATTGACGAACCGAGTCCTAACATGGGACAACCTCACTTGAACCGGGGTAATTTATAATTGCATATCATGGTGACATGGTCTAAACAGATATCCCAAATTAAACTATGAATAGTACTGATTTACAAGAAATTGTGGTCCATGATCTTATTATATATATATATATATATATATGTTATTAAACTTTATTTTTTTTCCCTTCTAAAACATAATAGTAGTTTAAAATGAATAATTAATGTCCTATCTTTTTCTCTTCTTTTCCCAATCCCAAAAGAATGTCTCAAATGGTGTTTTGTACTAGTTTTTTAAATTGTGAACTATATTTTAAGGTCTTTTTTTTTTTTTTTCCCCATTGCTTTAGGGTGTCTAGGAATGTGGTAAAAATGCATTGAAGATGAAAAAGAAACATGCAAATTATTTGGAGGGACAATTATTCCAACTTTAAGTTAAAAGAAGGCGACCTAATCCATTGCACGTTATTCTCAAATTTTAATGAAAACAAAAAATGGGTCATTGCATAGAGAATCTTTGTGCCTTTTCATTTTTTAGGAATGTGAGATTTAAATAACTCAAAATTTCAGGAAGACAAACAGCAATGGCAACAGTATCAAGGGAAAGATCTTAAAACATCTTATATTTTATAGGCCGTTCATTACTTGGGCAGGAAGCTGGTGTGTATATTTTAAAGTAGCATAAAAGCTCAAGATAGGCCTAGCTGTTTCGTATCTTTGCTCCCCAAAATACGTTGTCTAATTATATGTAGTGGTTATGATTGTGATGGAAATTATTTTCTATAGAATACTCTAATGAACGAAGCTAATTAAGCATTTAAGCTGATCGTCCAAATATTTGCTTTTAAATTTCCAAATGGATGTGGGGCTCAATTTCCTGACAAGGATCTGATATGTTATCTAATAATTAAGTTGATTATTAACGTACTTAAAACTGAGGGTTACAGCGATGTTTCAGCTCTGGTGCATGCATTGAAACTTTCCCAAAACTGACATTGATACCTGTAGTACTAGCGAAATTCCACAGATTCCAGAAAAAGGAATGATCATCCACACCCCACATTAGGGTAATGGTCCTAGCTAGTGGATAGTTTCATACAGTACTTTAAGAGGTGCAAAAGAGCCTAACTAAATTCTGGGGTGTTTGAGCAATCTTTGTTTTTTTTTTTTTTTACAAAAGATATGTGTCATGTGTGCTTGGGTTATTGTAGTTGCCGCCCTAAGCTCGAGCATTCATACACTAACCAATAAAACGAACCTTAAGGACTTTGGGACCTCTAAACTCTAAGTGAGATTTAAATTTGTAATTGCCAATTACAGAATCACTAGACTATGTGATCAGCATTATGATGAAAATGGTATCCTTCAGTATACTGCGCCATTGCAGAAATTGTGGAAATATTTAACCTTTCACATCCTTGATGGGAATGAACATATTGTGAGCCTTCATAGATAAGAAATAACCTTTAGGCATCATTTCTAATTAAATGATTTATGTTGCCAAGTCCATAATTGCAACAATGAAAGGGGGATTTGAACCCTAGTTCTTCATGTAAAAAAAAAAAATTATGTTGCCTATACCCATAAAAAATATGTCTAGATACACAATAAATTTCATAATTTTTTTCACAAATGCCAAGCTGGAGATTGTGATTGGTGTACAATAAAATGGATTTTAGTGGTAGTTCTATATAAAATGATATTGCACTAAAAGCAATGCATATAGAATATTTTTTACAAGTGTTAAGTTATTATTGATTCTTATCTGAGTCTACCATTGACATCATTTTATTGTCTACCATTTACAATATATTATCTTAGCATTTGTGAAAAAATTGTGAAAAGATTGTGGTTCTAGACTTTTATTAATCCATTGTCTAGAATCACAATCTTTTCACAAATGCCAAGATAGCAGATTATAAATGATAAATAATAAAGTGGTGTCAGTGATATACTCATATAAAAATCAATAGTAACTTGGCAACTTAATAATTGTGAAAAATATTGTTTACTTAACATTACTTAATTTTATTATATAAGTCTTACAAATCAAAGCGGGAATTATAATGCATAACAAAAAAGTAATTAATTAAGAAATTTAATTAATATGTATATATATATATATATATATATATATTTGAAATTAATCATATTTAATACATTAAAACCGAAACACTATCAAAATAAAAATTATATTTTAATTGTGGTTTAACTTGCGCCAAGTGTCCATTTTAATTTTCTTAATTTTGGTGTCAAGTAACTCATTTATAATACTAGTGTAAAAACAGAAATCACCGCCTCATTCACTTAGTTAAGATCACCTCATCCACACAACCGTTGAATATTCACAAGTCATGATCTAGCTTATATTCATTTTTAAGATTTTGAATAATAAGATTTATAATAGTTATAACATTCTCCATATATTTCCCACCACAGCCATGATTTTAGGCAGATGTCAAATTAAGCTTCCTTGCGCGCTTTCACTGTCACAAGTTGTCGATTTGATAAACTCATTCATACTACTTTAATATTAACTAATGTAAGTGAAAAGCACATGTAAAAAAAAAAGAGTACTGTCTCATTCTCATCAATGGCAGTGGGTCTTTTGATGCTTTTCTATTACATTGCCTTTTCCCTTTTCTTATTACTGTTAATGTCATTTTCCCTTCCAGTCTGAAAACATTTGTTTAGAATGGTGGTCAAGTCACTCAAGAGAAAGGGGACACGCGTTTCCTGATTGTTGGCTGAAGCTCGAAAAAGTAGATATTACAAACCTAGCTAGTGAATCTAATTAAGTTTCTACCAAAAAAAAGGAATCTAATCAAGTTTTTCTCTTTCAACAGACTGCTTTTCCCGTAGCTATTTTCACCTTGTGACTGCTCAGCTGGTCCCCATTGCCTGCTTTTGCATTACCTCTTCCCTGAGAAAAAACATAAGACGTCTGGTTTACATTGTCTACATCACCATATTGATTATGTGAACTTAACAATAGGTTGCTTTCACTACTGACTCAACTTAGGGTATTTAAATACAAGACATAGCAACAACAAAGCAGCTAGGAAACAAAGTTCGATATTGTTCTCTGTCTCTTGTTATTTTAATTTAGATTTTCCACAAATTGACAACAAATATACAAACAACCAACAAGTAAATATGTGTAGGGTGATATATACTACCTGAGAAAAGTAGCCCACTGGAAGATTATCAATTCATCTAGATGGTTGGTAAAGCCTTCTGTTTATAAATATACCTATGATAGTTGAACATTGTTTTTGATTGAAATGGATTTATTGCCTTCCTGGGAAAAATAAATAAACTTTCTGCCTGCAGTAAGGTTTGAGAAAAAGGCAACAAAGATAATGAAATTGCCACAAGTAAGCCCACGTTGCCTATATATATATATATATATATATGTTATTTTTATTGGAACCATAGACTTTCACCTAACTACTGTATTCTTATGAGCCTCACTCACAAACGGTTATGATACTATCGAATTAAGAACACAATGTTCAGTGGAAGTCAAAATATTATATAGATCACTTAAAATTTTGGCATATGATCCAGACTTCAGTTGATAATTGAAAGATGTGGTGAGCCTCAAAATACAAATTCAATGTCTTCAATACAGTTTCTGAAGTGACATATCATAAGAGCAGCAGTAAATGCAATTATTTTGTAGGTTTGTGTTTCTGTTTCAGGATTTTTCTTAGCTTCCTAGTGACACTCACTAACTATATGAATTCCATTTTTTACACTCTTCAGAAAATCTCTTCTATTGACCTGAATACTCTAGCAAATACAATACACTTCTAAATATTAGGTCATATATGTTTTTTTGAAGTTTCAACAAAAGCTCATTACAATTTGATCTTCATACAGGATATATATATGTGTCTGTGTAATTTATCAAGTGATATAAAACTTCTATTATTGGTTGGGCTTACAGAAGTTTAATATTAGAAATTAAATAAAATTTACAATTCCTTGCTATATCAACTCAATAAAATTAAAAACCTATAACCTGTTCTAATACACAAACCCTACAAATCAATTCTAAAGGAGACATCTTAGCATTAAGTTCATCAGCAGCTAACCTGGATTGAAACAGCTACATCTCAATCAATTCATGTATGTAATGGATCAAAATAACCATAAAATTCATTACAATAGGGCAATTTGCCAGTTTATTATGTTAAAGACATTGCTACTTGTAGCATTAGGAATTAAAATGATTTACCTTAACAATTTTTTTTCATTAGGTATTGGCATATTTCTTTTTGATGAAAAATAAAACTATGGGCACAAATAATTTCACAACTAGTTGAGATAGGACGTTGTGAGTGGTGTATTATCACTTTTACATAAGCCCACCACTAATACTATGTTCATTTTCCGCCACTCACAACCTATAGCCTCAGTAAATTGTAGAAACAGTTAAGGAATAAGTTGTGTCATTATACATATTCAAAATAAAATGAGAAGTTTATCAGCAATTCGTCAAAACAAATATCTTGCCAAAAAAATGTGCATTACAATCAAATATTTTGGCTCAAGTTTTGATCCCAAAACCTCCCCTATAAGTAGCCTTTAACCACTAGAGACTGTAATTGAGCCAAGCTCATTTACTAAACAAGTCAATATTAGGCTCAAACTTAACTTATTTATAAACAAATGAACTTTAACAAGTAATTTTACCAAATTGAGCCTTGTTCATAAAACAACTTGATTTGTTTACTGTGTTGTCAAGAACATTTGCAAACATGAAACCAATACTTTGTAATTTTCACGTATTCTTACCTTCGGTTTTACTAGGAGATTGAAAAAGTTCTGATGTAGTTATCAAATGTTCATTATCTGCTAAAAGTTCCAACTAAATCCAATCCAAAGCAAAGTTATACATGCATGAACCAAATCCTAGTCAAGTACTTTTTTTTTTTTTTAAAAAAAAATTATGATGATGGGAGACAACAGTTAATTTAATGACACCATTCACTTTATCACAAAGTTTCCAAGTATATCAAAGATGATGCATGTATAGATCAAATGAAACTCTAACAATTGATTGCTGATAAGTGCTATGCTACCCAATGCCCTTGTTTTTGTCGTAGGGTGATGCACTCGCAATAAATACAAGTCTCCTCACTTTTTGCTCAGTTCAGTTGCGAAATAAGTCCAACAAAAGATTGTAGACGGTGAAGAATATGTAAACAAAGTCAATCAAGCAAAGCATTTGATGTAAACACACACATATAATCTTATGGATAGAATTTTTCTCAAAGTTAGTTTGCAGGAAAGTTTATTTATTCTACAACATATAATTTTAATCATACCATTTATTTATATAATATTATAAGTCATGTAATTAAAACATATGTCGATTAGATGAAATTCATCTTAGTTTTGGAGAAAACCTTTGTTCTAATCTTATTGTTATTTCTATGCAAAGAGGAATGTTGATCAACTTACTCATGGACTTATATAAGAAGCTTACCCAACTGCATGTGTGCATCATGTTAATTAGATCACTAATTATACCACAAAAGAGGAGGTTTAGAACATGGAAACCACCCTAAATTCCATCCACAAAATATGTGTACACAGGCAACAATATTTTCCAAATATGTTACAAAGAAATCAGCTAGTTACACATTCCGGCAAAGTTTCTCATCCAAGAGAGGAATATCAGAAAATTTTAATGCACAAGACACCGTTACTTGGGAAATTTCTCTGATAATGGAATTGCTTCAGTAAGTCTTTGTTGCAGCCCAGATAGATCTACATGTGTCATGTCACTGACCTGTGAGTCAAATTTAGAGGTAAATGAACACTATATTCTTCTCACAAAAATAACATAAGAACGCAAATAAAAACCTAATAAAGGGTTAAACCTAGTACCTGAGATTGGATAGTGTATATTAATCTTTGATTTACTTTCGTGGAAACGCAGCTAACAACAGGAAGCCCTTCTTCAAGCAGTATTTGGAGCACTCTTGAAAGAGGCAATCCTTGTTCCATGAAGCTACTGTTTACAGTAATCTCAACACCGTCCAAACATGGACGGACCATAACAAAGGTTGGTAGACACAAAGCTGAGGTTCCACTCTCAGGTTCAAGAGCTATCAAATCGGACAACTTCTTTAGCTCATCTCTCTTGGCACCCAGTTGCTTAATATTTTCCTGTAGGTGGTTGATGTAATTCACAGCCTCGTTCATGTGATCAGATATCGAACGCTTTCCCTAAATCACAATAGTTGTAACCCCAAAGTCATTATTTTCCTAACCCAATTACCCTAAATCCACATAAATAATAACAAGTACTAAGAAACTACAAGTTGAAGAGGGAAAAGAAAGTGTACATAGTTTATTCACCTTAATGTATTCAAGAGGGAGAAGAGATCTCAGTGACCCATGCAGTTTGTTCATCTCTTTCCTTCTATTCCGTTCCATGTCCCGATGCATCACCTTCCTATCACTGTCCTCATGAGTGATCTCACAGCTATCCAAAGTTGCTAATGATTTTTGCTGACGGCCTTTTCCTTTCTCATTGTTAAGAGTACTGTCATCCATTAAAGCATCAGGCAAGATCAGATCTTGTGGGACTGTGTGATGTTGGTATGTTGTAGTGGAAATCTGGAACACCTTCTCACCATTTTGGTCTGAAGAAAACATTGTTATTTTGTAAAGAAAATTGCTTTAAGTTCCCCAACCTTTAATGGCAGGGTGACAGTACTAGAGGCAAAAGAAAGAGATATGTTAGTTAGGGTATGAGATCTTCCATGGGCCTAATATTCTGAGATTCTCACTTCTCACATAGAGGCAAGATTGGCCTCATTGGCTACATAGGAAAATAATTTCACCATATAAAAAGTCACTTGTAAACACTGTTCCTTTGTACAAACAAGGCCGGCCACCTACTTTTTTTCTTTTTTTTTTGGGTCAATGAAATGGACCAAATATTTAATGTTTCTGAATTGGCAAACAATAAATAGTTAAATACAGTTTGAAATTATGAAAGCTTCTATTACTACTAAGACTAGAAAACTTTCAATTACCTACATTATATTTACACGTGCGGACACTGTAGTTATGGTGGCTAGCTTTCAGTGGGTCCTTTCAAAGACCATCTGGCATTATGGCCTCAAACGATCCTATGATCATACTGTTCGCCTAATTTCGATTATATATAATGCTTACCTAGTTTGCCAAGAATATAACGGTGGTGACTAGACGTGTCAAGACGGGACTCATCCCCATGTGTATATTACGCAAAAAAATAATGGATTCTGGATGCTCTTACTTTTATTTGAAAAAACTGGATGCTTTTACTTAGTATAAACAGTTTATCAGTTCAATCATAGCCATGTAACTCTTAAAACATGAGTTTTAATAGCCATTTTAGCAATCTAAACACTAAAAACATCTATACAGCAAGGATGTTAAAATAACTTATTGATATAATATTTTGATTCTTTCTCTAGCAGCCCACTGTAGCGGAGAGTTATATGCAAAAAAGAGACTATTTTAATCACACAAATCATACTCACGGTGTTAGCCTCTCCCACATACTCAGTACTTCCTCACCTTTATGTAATAAAATATATATATTTAAATGAAAAGTTAAAAATTTTAGATACTTTAATTAAATGTATTGTAAAATAGGTTGTTAAAATAGATAAAGTAGTTTTTTGAGTTATTAAAAACTATAATTTTTAGCAATTTTATTGTAAGTGCTCTAAGATTGTTAAATTACCATATTTAATAAAGTAAATAACCAAATATAACACTTCGGTTAAGGGTAGGAAAAACTCAAATTATCATTAGCAGTTAGTGAATTTTTTTTTTTGGATAGCTAAATAGTAAGGGAGGAAAATAGAGTTCAAACTTCAGACAGCGAGCATTACACCCTGCAGCTCGTAAATTGTCCTTTAGTGAGAACCCTTAAATTTGTTGGTCAGATATGCCATTTGTAAAGTAAAGTCTTATAATTGACCATAGAAACAATTTTTTTAGTGGTTGTTACTACTTAAAAAGTTTCAAGTTGCTTAGATATTACATGTAAGACCCAACTCTCACCCAATATTATAACATCTCTCTCTCTCTCTCTCTCTCTCTCTCTCTCTCTCTCTCTCTCTCTCTCTATATATATATATATATATATATATATATATATAACAACATATATGTCTATATGTCAAACAAATCAAAATTAAGAACTTGCACACAAAATATTATCACAATGAATCCTACATTTGTTAAAAAAGATGGAAATTATATAAATTACAGCTTACAAGTTGACTACAAACGTTTAGATTAATTAGGCCATTGAGGCTAAGGGTGATGGTTTAGTGTCATTGACTCATTGGCCGTACTCCCAAGTAGTTTGGGTTGTGGAGGTTCTAGTTTTGATTCCTACAATAGGAAGCGCTTGAAGAATGCTTACGGAGTTCAAATTCAGATACAAATACACACAGGACATCACACAAACATGGTTTGAAGTTTACTCCTATAACCTTTTATGGAGAACAGTGCAAGCATCCCTAACTCTCCGAATCATCACCAATGAAACTTATTCATTCAATTTGAGCACAAAAGTGGCAACATTTCTATGTTATTTTTAGTTTAGTAACCATCAATAATATGCCTAAATCCAATCCTACTTGATATAAGTAAAGAATTCGATTTGGTGTGCAAGCATATAAATAAAAAACTACTTAAATTTTAAGTATTATTAACATGGTTTGCCTAAGTATTATAGCCATAGTATACAAACACTTCTGTTTTTTTTTTTTTTTTTACAGTAAAAAAGTTTAGCTCAAAATTGACCTTAGTCAATCAACAGCAAACAACATTGGACTGATGCAAATTAGGCACCATTGTATAGAAAAACCTTTGATTTAATGAGTTTCAAGCATGAAACTTCAAACAAGTCACTTGAACTCATGAAAGCACGAAATTGGAAACTTTGAATAAAACTATAGTTTGGGTTGCTATGTTAAAATGTTCATAATGAAGAAGCTGAAGCACAGCAAGTCTAGTCCTATTAAAAAATTGGTAATGTAAGCTTTCCGAAGGCACCACACTCGATCAAATTGATATTGGGAAGATCATAAACTAAGAGTACGAAAGTGGAAAGGTTCACTGGTAATCTTGGATTTGTGACACAAAATCAGCTTATGGTACAACTTTTGCCCGCAATTTTTAAAAATATTCCCTCTAGTGTTTGATAAATTCCAAAGTTATGTATTGGAAGGGTACTGAAAATTAATTTCATTGTGAATTTAACCATTAGTATGATAATTAGGAGAGTGCAGGCACCATTATGGTAGTTGGTCAGAGATAGAAGAAAAATCAGTAGCACCAACAATATCAAGGATATCTTCATAAACATATATTTTATTCCTAGTACAATATCATTTGAACAAGAATGGATTAGTTGCTTCATATGTTTGCCTGCCAAAATCAAGTATCAGAAGACACCGTACTGTTTATAATAATACATTAAGTGGTTGAAAGAAATGTTGGAGATAAAGCACTCGGATCATGAATCCCGGAATGGTCTATAAATCTGGATGCATACCCCCCGAACCCTACCACAGGGGTTACCCTCTAGTTTTGGACATAATGGATTATACCCAACCTTGTAAGAGTTTGGCCATATGTGTGTCCACAATTTGCTAAACCTAAAATAAGTTGCATTATTTAGGCCACGTGAGCCATTCATTTCTTTTTTTGTTTTGTTAATTCTATATGATTTTATTCCTTGGTTTTCACGATAATTAGGCAATTGTTTATATGTATTATAATCATCAGATAATCCTGATTTTAGAATTTATGATTTTTTAATAATGATAACAAACGGAAGAAGAGGTGCAAAAGAGGAATGGGTCAGAGGAGCATCTTTGTGATTAATAAATATTTGATATGCTAAGCAACTATGGTCCCTATGGAGCTACAAGAACCCAGTTGATCTGACTGGATTATAAAAATCATTATTTAATATAGAAAGAGATTATACTATGATATGTTCTCGATAGATAAATATTTTATTCATGGGCTTAAAAGTTTGTTGATTTTGATAACAAACCAGAAGGAGTGCAATGTATTTACGGAAAAGTTGATAACATGTGTATAATACATGGAAAGGTTTCATAATTTCTTCTTTCTTTTGTTTATTTATTTTTGTGTAAATATGAAATACGACTACGCTAGACACCGTATGCACTTAAGCTAGCCCAATGAGCATAATTTAAAAAGTTTAGCTCCACCATCTCATAACTAAAATATTCAGCTAGCTCCTACGACTCAAACTTCTTAATTCGATGCATAGACCACATTGTCATCCTTCTTTTACAATATGATGATGACATGATTATTATAGGTAATGATGAGTGGTATTCGAGAACTCAAGTGATTCCTTATTTAGCACTTTAATTAAGATGAAGGATATGTTGGCCTATTTAGCTATTTCCTTGGTCTCGAGGTTCCCTCATCATTTGATGATGCATGACCATCTCAATCAAGCCAAGTATACTTCTAAGTTCTAACTTTATCTCTTGAGTTGGCATCTTAAATAGCAAGATAGTTGATATATCGACCGATCGAGTACACTTGCTTTCAAGCTTATGACTACATTTTACAAGCAACTAGTTAGGAGTCTCGTCTACCTCATAGTCATTCGATTAGACATCTCATATGCTATACTTATTATCATTTAGGGGCTGCTTGGTAACGTTGTTCTAGTAACGTTATTTGTATTTTTTTGAAATACTTATGAGTGAAAAAGTGTATGAAAATGCATGTAATGTTATTTAAAAATTGAAAAGATGTTGTTAAATCACTTTACCAAATGAGGCCTAGCAACACCGCTTGTTCTTCAAAATCCTAAGTATCTGAAAGGAATCTTATTCCATGGTCTTCATTTCTTTTTCTAGTCACCATTGACACTCTAGGCTTACACCGATGTTAACTAAGTAAATCGTTCCTCAAATACAATATTGTTTTACAATTTAATTAGGAATTCTCTTATATCATGGTGCTATAAGAAGAAAATTGTAGTTGTTCACTCTAATATAGAAGCTAAGGGGCTGTTTGGATTTGCTGTTTCCATAACTCATAACTTTATTCTATCACCTATAACTCAAAAATGGTGGGATCCATGGCTAAGAAGTCCGTTTGATTTTTGTTTCTATCACTCAATTCTCTAATTTTTGAGTGATGAATTATAGAAACTGAAAACACATTTTAGGTGTTTTTAGTTTCCATAACTAAGTTTTTAATGGCATTTCCATAATTAAACCTACATTGAGGGCCCCACGGTCAGAGTCTAGCTGCAACTTTTGACCTTTTTTTTTTTTTTTTTTTTTTTTTCACTGGGTTCGATGAGTTTGGTTTCTTCACTGGGTTTGGTATGGTCTAGTCTTCTTCATTAAGGTTTTTTTTTTTTTTTTTTTCACTAGGTTCGATGAGTTTGGGTTTCTGGTTTTGTTTTTTTGTTTTTTTTTTTTCCTTTCACACTAGGTGATCTTTTTCTTCTTCTTTTTTTCTTTTTCCTTTCACGCTGGGTCTAGTCTAGTCTTCTTCATCTTCTTCTTCTTCCTTTTTTTTTTTTCCTTCCACTGGGTTCGGTGAGTTTGGGTATTGGGGGTTGAAGGAAAAAAAGAAAAAGAAAAAAGAAAGAAAGTAAAACATGCCCCAAGTTATAGGTATAAGGCCCACAAATAGTTGAAAATTTTAAGTGATCACAAGTTGAGTGATGGTGCCAAACGGGTGAGGTGTAGGGAGTTGGGGTATTTTAAGTGATGAGTGATAAGTAACGAAAATTGAGTGAAAAATGATGAGTGATGAAAAAAAAAAAAAAAAAAAACCAAACAGGCCCTAAGTATCAAGCACTAACTAATACCACATTTGAGCACTAACTAATACCACATTTGAGTTTTTTGCCTTCATTGGCTCCTACAAGACATAGGTGTTGAATGTTCCATTGCAGTGCCTATTTATTGTGATAATGAGTGCTATTCAAATGGCTAACAATGAACTTTTTTATGAATATTTCAAATATATTGAGATTAGTTGATACTTCGTTTGTCATTACTTTCTTCAAGGTACTTACAATTATACTTTTTCTACCCTAAGATAGTTGATATATCGACCGATCAAGTACACTTGCTTATGAGCTCATGACTACACTTTACAAGCAGCTAGTTAGGAGTCTCGTCTACCTCATAGTCATTCGATTAGACATCTCATATGCTATACATATTATCATTTAGGGGTTGTTTGGTAACGTTGTTCTGGTAACGTTATTTGTATTTTTTTTTTGAAATACTTGTGAGTGAAAAAGTGTATGAAAATGCATGTAATGTTATTTAAAAACTGAAAACATGTTGTTAAACCATTTTACCAAATGGGGCCTAGCGACACCACTTGTTCTTCAAAATCCTAAGTATCTGAAAGGAATCTTATTCCATGGTCTTCATTTCTTTTTCTAGTCGCCATTGACACTCTAGGCTTACACCGATGTTAACTAAGTAAATCGTTCCTCAAATACAATATTGTTTTACAATTTAATTAGGAATTCTCTTATATCATGGTGCTATGAGAAGAAAATTGTAGTTGTTCACTCTAATATAAAAGCTAAGGGGCTGTTTGGATTTGCTATTTCCATAACTCATAACTCTGTTTCCATCACCTATAACTCAAAAATGGTGGGACCCATGACTGAGAAGTCCGTTTGGTTTTTGTTTCCATCACTCAATTCTCTGATTTTTGAGTGATGAGTTATAGAAACTGAAAACACATTTTAGGTGTTTTTAGTTTCCATAACTCAGTTTTTAATGGCATTTCCATAATTAAACCTACACTAAGGGTCCCACGGTCAGAGTCCAGCAGTAACTTTTGACACTTTTTTTTTTTTTCCACACTAGGTGATCTTCTTCTTCTCCTTTTTTTCTTTTCCCTTTCACGCTAGGTCTAGTCTGGTCTGGTCTTCTTCATTAAGTTTTTTTTTTTTTTTTCTTCTTTCACTAGGTTTGATGAGTTTGGGGTTTTTTTTTTTTTTTTTTCCCTTTCACACTAGGTGATCTTCTTCTTCTTCTTCTTTTTTTCTTTTTCCTTTCACACTGGGTCTAGTCTGGTCTTCTTCATCTTCTTCATGTTTTTCTTCTTCTTCTTCTTCTTTTTTCACTGGGTTTGGTGAGTTTGGGTATTGGAGGTTGAAAGAAGAAAAAACTAAAATAAAATAAAAGCTGCACCAAGTTATAGGTATGGGGCCCACAAATAGTTGAAAAATTTGAGTGATCACAAGTTGAGTGATGATGCCAAATGGGTGGGGTGTAGAGAGTTGGGATATTTAAGTGATGAGTGATAAGTAACGAAAATTGAGTGAGGAGTGATGAGTGATTAAAAAAAAAAAAAAACCAAACAGGCCCTAAGTATCAAGCACTAACTAATACCACATTTGAGTTTTCTGCCATCAGCTCCTACAAGACATAGGTGTTGAATGTTCCATTGCAGTGCCTATTTATTGTGATAATGAGTGCTATTCAAATGGCTAACAATGATGTTTTTTTATGAATATTTCAAATATATTGAGATTAGTTGATACTTCATTTGTCATTACTTGCTTCAGGGTACTTACAATTATACTTTTTCTACCCTAAGATTCGTTAGCTTAAATTTTCACCATATTGTTTATGTGATCTTGGCCTCAAAACTCAACTTGATCTCTCGAAATCCAAGATTAAGGGACTATTAGAAAATAATAAGTCTAGTTAGGCCCAAGAACCCAAGCCAAGACGTAAATGCTGTGGTTTTGTGTATCAGTACATTGTACTACAAGGTATTGCTATTATATATTTTAAGTAATGTTTATTATACACAAACTGTTTGACATAGTTTAATTTACACACTCCTAAAAGTCAAAATTTTAATTACGTATTTGTATACACATGTACTTATGTGCTTTTCTATTATTTAATTTTTTTTATGAGAAAAAAGGAGGACGGGGACGACTATTGTGACTTACCTTCTTGGACGTGACCATAGTGGCACTCCCGTTAGTTAATGTTGGATTGAACTATAACTACTGTGGTCTGGAATAACCACAGACCTCATCTTAACACCTCGAGAGAGCTGATAATTAAAACTCCTCAATAGGGATACCCAAATTCCTCTCCAAGTACTCATCCAGGTTCGAATTAGGGGTCACAAATCTAATTCATAGATCTCAACCACCAGACCACCCCTCTCGGGGAGCTTTTCTATTATTTAATGCACTTACTTAAAACAGCCGTTGTATAGTTGCACAGTCCAATATACATACTTTAATCCTTGAGTTTTTTCATACGTAAATTTGTCAACCAGGCAACAGTAATCTGATGTCCCTTCTGGGTCGACTTTCATTACAAGACAACATGATAGTATTTTTTTTTTATCGGAAAACTGTCATATTAAGATTAAACTTGAAAAGCATCAAATACATCCTGGCATCAGTTACTCCAAATTCCAATTTCTCTATAAGGAACTTTAATCATGATAGTTACTAAATGTGACTTGCTAGTAAAAGTATAAGACCTATCTTTTTCACGAGGTAACTTCATTTTTGAATTAGTTTATTGTCTACTACTGGCATTTTTTTTTTTTTTATGGGTCTTATTAGGTACAGAAGCACTGGAAATTCCAACTGAAGAACCATGGAACACCTTTGGTCTCCGGGAAGCATGATGCCAAGCAAGTAAAAGGACCAGCTATTTGTACGAATTCCCAAATTTGAAAACCTGTTAGGTAGATAAGGGGGTGTTTGGTACATGTTTTGTTTGAAAACAAGTGTTTTGTTGTTTGAAAACATGCGTGGAAATACATATAGGTGAAAAAATATGTGAAAATGCACGTAATGTTATTTAAAAACTGAAAACATGTGTTAAAGTTTATCTACTAAACAGCCCCTAAACATCTAACAAGGACGTAGCTACTCATGGCCCCCCCCCCCGGATTTTGGGGAAAAAAATTTTCTATAAGTATAGGTATATTTAATGTTAATATTCAATTAGCCCAAAAAAATTAATCTCAAAGCTATGTTATGACCAGGGCTTTCACAACATCCCATATATATGTTGTTTTCTATTTCATATGAGAAGATAAACTCAGAGATGAAGATGAGAGAAAATAATTTTTCATTGAATGAATAAGGAAAGTGTAACTCTGCTTATACATACAAAAAACAGAGCACTTGAATGAAACAAAATAAAAGCAATTAAAAACAAGCTTTTTAATTTTAACACAAATCAAGTTCTAGTACTACACTTTTTGGGTTCTTAATATCAAAATTAGCCTAAATTCTCTCTCTTAATGACTAAAATAATGCAATTTATTATTATTGTTATTATATATTTTAAAGCCCAAACTTTGCCCCCCAAACCTTCGGCTCTGGCTCCGTCCCTGGCATCTAAATTTTCAAATGGTTCTAAATTCCATTTTAGAAATCAGATTGGAAAGAGGAGAGGTTAGACAAACCAAACAATTTTATATTTTTGGGTACTTATTAGAGGTGGAAAGTGAAAGTGTAAAGAAAACTAGGATAGAAAACTTCCTAACGGGTCCACATTCTCTTTCTCATCGAAGTAGAGGTAAGAATGAGTTGTCATTTGTTTTAGTTTTTATGTTTTATTTTTTAAAAGTATCATAAATAATTCCTTCAATTGTATATGTAATACTCTCTCTCTCTCTCTCTCTCTCTCTCTTATATATATATATATATATATATATATATTGGCACACAAACCAATACAACCTACCAAACATAAATTTGGAGGTATTTTAGTTTGTTTCAATTCTTTAAATAAATGTGAGGAGTTTTGTACCGTGGCAGGGTACTATTTTACCACTAGACCACTAGTGCTTGATGTTTTTGGTAGAATTGATATATCTAAATGTTGACTTTTTTTTTCATTTTTCTTTTCATAAATGTCCTAATGTTTTTTATTTTTTATTTGATGGGAATATATTTCTTTATATAATGGCACGTTAGATAAAGTTATGAATATATTTCTTTATATAATTATACGTTAGATAAAGTTATTTTGAGTTTTTATGCCCCAGGACGTCATGCACCATTCAATCTAAAACCCGATTGTTTAATAGATTCTAAGGACTTACTTTAAATATTTAATAAATACTAGCCTAAGATACTCTTCTATTTTTTTGAAAAAAAATTAATAATTTACCCATATTATAATTTGGGATTACTATATTTTTCAATCACAAAAATATCTGGACATGTGATAAAAAATTATTTCACCCACAAATGTATAACACTCATCTCACGCTTAGGTATTTTTATAATTAGAAAATAATCACATTCACTCAAAAGTAAGTACTCCTCAAACTATGAATACTTGGCAGTTATGACAGCTATGAACTCAAAGAAAGTCAATGATAAACAAAAGAAAAGAAAAAAAGAGAAGAACTTGCAAAAGATAGAACCTGAAAAGTTGTTGGAGCTCCTGACATTGTTTATAAACCAAATCTAAAAGTAGAAGAAGAAGAAAGAAAGAAAGAGAATGTAGAATGTCTTTAGTTTGAAGAAGAATGAGATAAACTGAAGAAAAATGAGAGAAACTGACAAAACGTACATGAGTTTGTAGATCTCAAAGGGTAGGAGTTTTAATTTACATATTTATCCTCGTTAATTGAAAACTTGTAAATGGGTATAATGAGGGTATTTTATGCATCAAAATTGAGGAATCCAAATAAGGAAAGCCCCTTAAATAGTAGTATAGAAGATAGTTCTTAATATTCGTATGTGTTTTGTTGGTTTTAATTTCGTGCCAAATTTGATTGTAATTTTATTCAATCTTTTGTATCTTGTATTTAATTGTGGGTTTTAATTGTAAGGGTTGTGTGATAGAGAGAGTGTGTGTGAAGACTTAAGCAATTGAAAACAGAAGAGTTCTCACGAGTATCTCGCGACTAAGCATCCCACGAAATGATGTATGTGCCCTGCATATAACTGGAATGCGAAGAGTCAGGAAAGATAGAGACAGCTATGTTTCGCAGTAGCTCGTGGGTAAGGCCTTCCCGCAAGACACTCGGGAAACATTCTGTTTTGCCAGACTATCATTTCTCATACACACTTTCTGTGCCTATATTATTTATACACACATTATCCACAGATGTTGAGGAGTGCTTCAGGGAGAAAACTCTAGCCACAAACCTTAAGAGTTAGAGATTGTTATACCCACATATCTTTACACATTTGTTTGTGGATTTTCCTCAACTCCTACCTCTCCATTTCTATACCATGGAGAGGTTGATAACCCAAACACTTACCACACCCTTTTAGAGTGTTCAGTGAGGTATTGGTACTATTGGGAAGTATTGGAAGAAGCCAAGAATGGCATATGCAACATGGAGCTTGTTGCGGGATTCGAAGAGCTAGACAAGACATGGTTCCAAGAAACCTTATTGGAGTAGGAGCTTGGAGGGCTTAAGTACAGCGAGTAGATTAGGCTTGGAGGGTCTCTTGCTGATCCATGTATTCCAATTGATTGTTTAGTGGATTGATTACCGCTTAGAGGGCGTCGGAGAGGTTTTATGCCGAGAACTTCAGTTTCCTCTTTGATAACATATCGTTGTGTTGTCTTTGTGTTTGCATCATTCTTCCCTACTCTTTTTTCTTTCATTTTACAGTTGTGTTATTTTAAATATGGATTAGAGTAGCTTGTTTGTTTATTCGCTCGCATTTACTCTATTCCGCACTTAGTATAAGTTAGAGTAAAATCAATCGAGCCGTAAGTTTAATTTGGGGGTCTAAATTACTCTTTTGTTTTCACACATTTTAGAGCATTCAATATTTGACAAGCATTGTGGATAAATAAAAATAATCTAATCTAATGGGGACTAAAAGAAATGTTTGATTTATCGAAAGCTATTAAAGTTCCGCAGTAATATTATATAAATTTGTACCATGTATATCTTGAATTTTTACCATGTACACACTAGAGAAAAGTGAGGATTCAAAACAAGGCTTTTTTTTTTTTTTTAATGCTATTATTTAGGAGAAGTAGGATCGACGCACCTAGAGAATCGGGCAATGCCAGAAATTTACCAGACTCTTCTCAAATCCACAACACCCCTAGATTTGAAACATAGTTGATATATAGTTTATTCAGCGGAGAATTCCACTTTTGGAACCAATTCACACCCTATCTCTTCTCTTTGCACCACTTGTATTCCCATCATTTCCATGAAACTCAAAAGCCAAACCTAGTGTTAAGGGTTTAATTGATGCTCTCTACAAGGTTTGGCATAACGGAAATTATACATTCAAATGTGAGTCTTAGATTCTCTGAAAATTAACATGTCAAGCACTATTAACTTCATTTTGTTTATCCAAAAAAAAAATCTTCATTTTTCTTCAGGTAAGGTAGAATGGGAATATAATCGGCTAAATTAACTTCTGAGATGAAGTAAGGCACCTGATTTCATTAACGTGCCACGCCAAGCAGTCTCCTCTAGACAGAGAAATTTTTTGATGCCCATCAAGTCTGCTAATGCATATTATATATCTTGTAACCGACAGAAACCCCTTGGCTAAAACTTAAAAGGCAGTTTTGTACTATTTTTTGAAGAAAGAAAATCTCTTATTTTCATACAGAAGCGATGGGAATCAAAATGTGCTAAGCAAGTTGTTGTCTGCATAGTTGGAAAGCCTAGCTTCAATCTATTTTAATGACAAACAACTATGTTAAATATAAATTAATGGATAGAACTTACAAATGAATTCCAACAGAAACAGCTAGCAAGCTTTAATATGGTGGGACAAGAAAAGGAGAATAAGGAATGAAATTTTATATATCTACGTACCTAGCTAGCTAATAAGTCCTGATCAGTAAGTACTTTAATTGAAAGGGTAATGGACCAAAGCCTCACATTCAGGAAGTTCATAGGGCTTTATGCAGAAGACATGTTTAATACTGATGATTTTACGAGTATTGTCTTCAATGCCACGTTGCAGAGAGCAAAGTCCAAAAATCTTGTATAAACTCTCTCCCAAACACACCATTAAGTGGCAAACAAGAGAACTTTTGGTGCCTTTAACGGCCGGGAAACTAGGAGCTGTTTGGTAGTGTAACTAGAACAACAGTTTTCAGTATTTAAACAATATTACACGTATTTTCATACACTTTTTCACCTGCACGTATTTTTAAAAAATACAAACAACGTTACCAAACACCCCCTAAATACCTTGAGCAGCCAACTTTCAAAAGATCTTTATGCTTATAGAATATGCAGGCTTCAGCAATTTCAATGGAAAATGGAATCTTGAAGTTGGAAACCATTGATACTAAAAAGTATGTTTATGGTCATATACGAACTGCATTATGAATATGATAGCATAATATGTATGAAATATTATAAATTTTAAAGTGAACAACTAGCTTATTTTGAGAAAGCATATCATCCCTTATAGAACTTAATGTGACATATATTCTCAATTGATCATGTTATGCCTTGGGGTTAAAGGTAAGCTTCTTCCATTTACTTTGAAGGTACAAAATTCAATGAAAATGATTAAGAAAATGATTTTGTGCTTTTTTTTTTTTTTTTGGACACATTACTTGTTGGGTTACACGTATGAGTGAAGTCTCATATTGAATAAAAATGAGCAAAATGAGTAGTGAATATAACATAATTCAACACATACTCATTGGGCTTTGGTCTTTTGGATTAAAGTGTGTTTCTATATATTATATTAATTACTCAAAGACTTGGTTGATTTAGTGGATGACTCTTTGTGTGAATTAAGATGGAAGAAAAGAGATTGCTATGATTAAGGTGGAGCTATCCCAAGAGGAAATAAGATAGTTAAGGACAATTGATAAAATTTGAGTCAAGGTGGAGATTGTCGGGAAATTGCCTCAAATTCCAATTGTGATTTAAAAAGTCAATTAGATTTCCTAGTTGAAATATGAAAAATTAATTTGGGTTTCCTTATTATAGAAGAAAAGACTATTCCTTGGTATGGAATGAAAGTTTATTCCTTGTTAAAGAGATAATGTATTCCTAGTCTAAGAAAGAATAGGAAAAAAGTCTTATAAATAGACAATGCTACAAAAAATTTGATGGCTTTGGCCTAAGAATCCTCCCTATGAGGAGAGGGAAAATAGAGCGTGAAACCAAGAGAGAAAAAATAGATTTTCACTTGGGAGGAACACAAGGAGGAGAGAGAAAATTAGTATTGCCGCCTTCAGAAGGACACAAAGAGAGTGTGTGAGAGAAAAGAAAAATAAGAGAGATTTTTCTTTAGCCGTGAGACATACACAAGAGATATTGTAATTGATTTGAGAATAATGAAATTGATTTAGAGTTTGTCTTGTGGTTTTCCCCTTCAAAGAAAATGGGTTTTCCATGTAAATATTTGTGTTTTGTGTGTGATTGCAATTTGGGATTGATAATATTGGTGGTAATACTATTTAAGACCCAACAAGTAGTATCAAAGCACATGGTAATGTGCGGAAAAGAAGGCAAGGTTAACGGGGTTCTTTTCGCAGTTAGAGTGGGAAAGAGGTGTATGTACTTAAGCCTTTTCGCAAATAGAGCGGGGTGGGTTCCTTTCGCAGTTGGAGCGGGGACAGTATATTGCACCAAGCAAGCCCATAAAGGCCACACAAAAGATCTTGAAAAAGGCCCAATAAATGAGTATTATTGCCAATGGTTCTAGACAACGATGAGGTGCGAGGTTCCCATGGAGGATAAAAAATGTGTGGGGTTGACACGTGGAGGTCCATGGATAATGCACTAGTGAAGTGAAAAACTCATAAGGTAAGGGAAAGTGAGTAGAACTTGTTCATAGCCCATGCAGAGATTTTGAAGCCCACAAAGAGGCAGAGACTCACACGTGAGAGGGAGATTGTTGAGTTACATGTGTAAGTGAAGTCCCACATTGAATAAAGATGAGAAGAATGAGTAGTTAATATAATATAATTAAGCACATAGGCCTTTTAGATTAAAATGTGTTTCTATCTGTTATATTAATTACTCAAGGAAATTCCCCAAGATTTTTATCTCCCCTCAACATTTCTAACTATAAGAGAAGTGACATTTTTTTTAAAACTAACTTGTTCACCATTTTTAAGATTAAAACTTCCAGATAATCATCATGGCTGAATAGCAGAGATTAGAAAGGAATCATGAACTTAAAGGAATCATGAACTTTGAACTGGAGGGAGGGAAAAAAAGGAATGGTGATTAAGACCCTGTTTCGATTTCATGTTTTCACTCACCTAATACTCAATTTTCATCACCCATTACTTAAATATGGTGGGTCCCACACCTAGTGTGCTTGTTTAGATTTATTTTTGGTTTCAGTTTTCATCACTCATAACTTATCAAAATGAGTGATGAGTTACTGAAAATGAAAACACATTTTAGGTGTTTCCGAGTTATGAAAAATAAGTTGTCATGGCAATATGATAATTTCATTCAACTTATGAGACCCACAGCTTTGTCTTGACATGTCAAGTCAGCCTTGCACCCAACAGCTCTATCTCTCAGACTCTCTTTTCTTTCTTTTTAGTTTTCTTTCTTTCTTTCTATTCTCCTCAACTATTCCATCCCAATGACTCCCTCTCTGGATCTCTTCCTTCTTCATTTTTTTCTTCTACCACTTGAAATCTCTGACAATGACAAAGAAGAGAAAGAGGAATTCATTGATGTCTCCGATAATTTCACTCCTCCCGATCCGAATCCCAACCACTCCTCACAATGAACTTCAGCGACTCCAATGACTCCGGCTTCGAATTCCACCAGTGAAGGCTTAGATTTGAGTTGGGTTTGCTATGTTTGTGGGTTTGGGCTTGGTTTTGGGTTTTCTGTGCATTTGTGTGTTGGTGGGTTTGGCTTTTTCGTTGTGAATGTGTTTGATGGTTGGATTTTGTGTGGCTATTGGTGGTGTTTATGGTGGTCAATTATGGGTTTGCCGTTGGTGGTGGTGATGGAGCTAGGTTTGAGTGTGGGTTTTATCTTCTCCAAGTAGGGTCACGTGGGTAAGGAAAAAAAAAACATTTGAAAAAAATCTAACCATGTGGTTTGTGGGCTCCACATGTTGGAGTTAGAGTTTAGTTTTTGTGATGAAAAAATTGTATCTAAACAAATTGTAAACTAGGTTACAATGAAAATAGAATTAAGATATGAGATATTAGTTTTAAATTTTGAGTTATAAAAATAGAATGATAGAAATTGAGTTAGAGTAATCGGTCAAACCAAACAAGCCCTAATATTTTCAAGTCCATAATTCTAATAAATCATATAGATCTACTATGCCTCTATTGACTTGTCATGGAGGTACTTCTTGGGAAGAGCAGAATACCTAACCTAAAGAAAGAATAAATTCATTATCAGACTGGAAAAAAAAAAAAAAAAAGTGATCTTGATGCTGATAATGACAACGACAGTTTTTTTTTTTTGGGTAAGTAGCAACGACAGTTAAACATTACTAATCGACAAAACTGTGATAGTGATGATTATGCTCATCAATTATGATAGGTTTCGTATAAGCAACCAGGAAAAAATTTTAGAATAAATTAACAAAATAAAAAGTAACCTTTCTCAGAATTTATGTCAAAAAGTAAGTTCAAGTGTTGAACAAAGTAAAAGATATTGCTTATCCAGTCAAACATATATAAACAATTAAAGTTTAGCAAAAAAAAAAATATATAAACAATTAAATTAAACTTTAATAAAAATTTGTGACCAAAAATATGAAACGGAATCACCCTAGTTAGCTGTTTGCAAATGCACGTACGTAGCTTCTACAATTTGGTGGAAACACAGCTAACAACATCAAGTCCTTCAAGGAGTACCTCCAAAACTCTTGAATTGGACAATCCTTGATTTCTCCCCCGTCAGATCACAATCCGTAGATTCTGTACTGCACCACAACGTTGATGGATTTTCGAAGTAAAGACAGCTTGGCTGCCGGCTATTTGAGTTTTCACTTCCTTCCCATGGTTAGTAGTACTTGAATTGAACTTCTTTAGCTCATCTCTTTTGGCACCCAATTCTTCAACCCTCTTCTGAAGGTGTTATATACTTATATATAATTCACAGCCTCATACTACATGTGATACAGATATTGAACTTTTTCCTTAAAACCCCGTCAACATAACCTTAAAGTCACACCCTCGTTTGTCAAAAAAAAACCTTGAAGTCAAAATTATTAATTAATTAAGCACATTGAACTTTTACTTTACGGGCCTATTTGGATTGAAGGGAGAGGGAGAGGAGCAAAGTAAAGCTAACTGAAAATAGGTTAATTTTAATTTTGGGCAAATTTTACTCTACATCCCTTCCCCTCCCTCTCAATCCAAATGAACCGTAAGTGTTAGAGAAAGATAATTATCAGTACAACTTGTACCATTGCCATACAAGTAGAACTTATACTACATCTTAAGATTAGTTTATAGTTAACCTAGAATTAGTCTCGCTATGTATACCTCAATTAGTTCATTGTACTTTCATATATCAAAGAAATAGCCTCTTAAAGTTTTTGACTATGAACATAGGTCATAAGTACAAACCTTGTTGGTTCTTACTTTTGCTCTCTATTTACTTCTCTCTCAATTTCTCGCTCCTATAAACAATTCTAATATGGTATCATCACAACATATCCTCATAGGGGAAGATGCGCCCCTCTAACTAGTTGTTGACCAAGCCAATTCTCATATGAGTAGAAGAAAACATATCATGCATCCAATACATGTATCTTCCTTCTCATACGAGGATGGACTCTACACCACCTCTGAGTAAGAGGGGACTACATGCACCAAACGTACCCCACAAACTAATTGTTAGCCAACCACTATTGACATTGCTCATATATAGCCGATATCATCATTCAAAATGTCGTTACCAACATCATCTGGCTACCCATGCCTCAATGCTTTCAATTGCATAACAATGTCATCATTACAATCATGACAGCTGTCCTTTGACCATCGTCCATCACAAGCCAACACATTATGATATCATGGACATTTGCCTAGTGCGTTCTATTTCACATCTTATGCATTCCAAGTCAAACGTGTTTTCAAGCTTTCACCTTAAGTTTGAAGGGACTTTAGAGATATCAGTTTTGATTTTTAGATTCAATATATTGGTACTATCATATAGTACTTGTATTACACATCATAACGTAACTAGTAGAGTCTTTCTATATGATGTGGTGGGAATTAACTGCGCAAATTATGAAGGAAATGGATTGCGAGTTGCTTAGAGAAAGAATAAAAGGAAACAACTCTTCAAGATTGCTCTTGGAAACTCAGTGCAAACTAGAAGGTTGTAAATTTTCAATCAAAGACGCTTTACAAATGAGTACGTAGGCGCATTTATTTTTAATGCTAAGCTCGGATTTAACTTTATTGACAGGTAGTGACTGACTAATCAGCCTAGAGAGTCTATCTTGCTTGTGCATTACTAAAAGTATAGACATTTAAAGTGTTACAAATTACCGACAGTTTCAAACTAACATGAAGGCAAGACTTTAACAAGTTACACAAATGATACACAGCATCACTAGGTATACCCCTAATAGATTTCTGGTAATCCACCAATTTCATATGATAAAATGTGGCATCTTAAAGCTTTTTGTTGTGGAGATAGGCCATTAAACCAACCATGTTAACATTTATCTTTGTTCTCTATTTTTCTTTATTCTCTCTCTCCTCAATCCCATAAACAATTCTAATAGAAAGAAAGAAATTTCCTTGGAAATTATCTCATGAAGAAGAACTTAAGACCGTGACATAAAAAGTTGTCTATTTTTTGAAATAATTGTAAAAGTTTTTCAAATATAAACAAGTATCATGAATAAGTGCATTTAATTGGTTTTCGCTTGTTTTATTGTAAAATATTTATAAAAAAAAATATTTTCAACAATTTTCAATTTTGGTTTTTTGTAAATCTTGGTTAACCTTGAAAATATTTTCTATTGACCGCAAAACATGTGTGTAAAAAAAGTAGCAATGTTTTACCAAAAAAAAATTGGTTAAACATTTTTCAATCTGAATTACAAGTTATTATTTTATTTAATGGAAAAATTACAAGCTATTGACCTAGATAAATTCAAGAGGGAATAGAGAAATAAGAGACAAGTAAAGGGTAGCCATTTCTTGCCTTCATTTTTCTACAGCCCCATGCATCTTTTTTAAGTATAATTATCATACGAATTCTTTCTCATAGTTATCATCCAAAGTATGACAAAGCTTTTGTCGCCAGCTATTTTCTTTATTTTTTTAAGAGCACTGCAATCAATGACCGAGGATAAGATCTTCTGGGATTCTGGCCTGTTGGTGAGAATTCAATGGAATCTGATAGCCCCAGCTCATTGCTTTGGTGTAAAGGAAATATATATTGTACAAAGATTATTCTTATTCAAGCCCTTGAAGCTTTTTTTCTAGGGTTTGCTCGACGCAGGGAAAAGAGCGAGCAGATACGTTTGTTAGGGAAAATCTTTGATGGGCCTAGGATACGAAGCATTCCTAACCCCTAACCGGCCACTTCATATACATGCACAAAGGCAAGATATCTCATTCAATGGCAACATTAATATTTTGGTTAAGAAGCGAATCAAACCCCACCCACCTATTACCTATACATGTATTCCTTTTCTTTGTTTGTTTGGGTTAATAACCTATATTACAATTTATTGGACCTTGATCCTTTCTAGTTAGAAGATTCCAAAAACAAAGAATTTTGCTTAGTCATATACGGTCACTGTCCTCCCCCCTAATGTGATCGCGATAAATATATCTATCCATCGATTACAAGTTCAATTTTGACATGATTATTTTTAGAGAGAGAGAGAGAGAGAGGGAGAGTATTGGTTTTTGAATTGAGATTTTTTTGTGTGTGTGTGTATATTAGTGTATACAATTCAATTATATGAGGGATTTCAAGTAATATGAGTGTAGTACAAATATAATAAAATGGGCTTTGTTGGGAATTTTCTTTGGTTGGATGAGAAAGTTATTAATTTCTAATTATCTTTATATTTTTATAAACAAAAAGTATGTAAGAAGATAATGTAATTTAACAATGAGTTTATAAAAAACACATCAATTAGAAACTACTAGTATATCACCCGTGCATATACACGGTACAATTAAAAAAAAATTATAATTACATACATATGGATTCAAATTATACTCTTTCTCTCTTTTATTTTTTTATTTTAATTTCTTTTAGATATACACATGAGTTTACTTAAGAAAAAATAGAAAAGGAAAAATTAATTTATTGAAATATTAAAATTATATAGACATGATAGAATAACAGTTTACATGACATCCTATAAAAAGATTGTGATACTTAAAATTGAAACATTAAAATTTGACTTTTTTGGCAAACATGATTAAGGTTGTAAACAAGTTGAACTAAATATTAAAAGTTTAGGTTTGTTCATTTAATTTTATTTTAAACAAGAGATGAGTTTTTTTTTTTTTTTGAGAAAGTTTTAACTTATGGCGTCCGCTCTTGATGATAACTCTTTATCATCAGACGAAGACATCAATATATAAAATAATATTATATATTTAAGTTTGGTTCTTTTTCTTATTGAATAAGCATGAACTTGTTCATGAGCTACTTAATTAATTTATTATTTTCCTATTTTTTTATTAAAATCAAGACTAAAATTTTTTATCTCTTCAAAAATTTATGAACCTTTACTATGAATAGGTTTATTATATTACCAATAAACTATAAATAATATATAATTTGATATCACATGAACTCATTTACAAATTTATATTGTTCAAGTATAAGTATTTTTTTTCATATAAGTATATATATAAAAATAAAATATTACATATGGTTATATATAAAAATAAAATATTACATATGGTTCAATTAACCTCAAGTTCACGAGATTATTTAGAAACACATTATATGTTTAAGCTTAGTTCGTTTAAGAATTGAATAGTCTGAATCTAAATTTGGACTTGAACTAACCTTTTTCTTTTCTTTTTTTTTTTTCTTTTTTTTTTTTTTTTCTGAGAAAGTGGACTCGAACTAACTTATTTGTTAAACAAATAATTATATAAAAAAAAATGTTTTCTCGAGCAAACTTGAACTATTTATAAATATTGATTCATTTATAATTTTAACCCATATAATCTCTTTAAGCACTAAAAATTGAAAGGATTCCGAAAATGAATATTTTATTATTAAATCAAATTTTACGACAAAACAAAAATAAATGAATAAATAATTTCTACGACATTTTCCGTCGGTGGAGACAAAAGAGCATCATCATAACGAAGAAAAGAAATATAATCATAATATATTGGTAGAATGGCTCACGTGGCCTCAATTATGTCATATTTTTAATTCTCTCTATCAACAAAGCAAACGCTGAAAAGTGAAAACTTAGTGATACACGTGGCCGTTCCTAAACTCCTTACTATTATTTGGGGTAGGCGTAAATACACTTTTAATCCATATATTTTGACTTTTTTTCATTTTAGTCCTTACATTTTAATTTTATCACTTTTAATCCCTAAACCAATTAACGAGTGTTATTTTTGTCATTTCTATCAGTCAACCGACGGAAATAGTTGAGATAGCAATCGGAGGAATTAAAATATTATAAAAATGCCACGTCACCTATGACACATCAGCATATAAATTTAAAAAATTAATTAATTAATTTTAACAAATTTAAAAAACATAAAAACAAAATTTAAAACATAAAAATACAATGTTATAATCGAGATTTGAGAACATAAGAACTTTTTCTTCAATGTTCTTCCTAAATCAAGAAATAAACCCAGCAACAACATCAATCTCAGAATCAAAGAGCAAACCTAGAATAAAAGAACATGAACATGAACATCAAACCTACAGGAAAAAAAAAAAAAAAAATGAACATCACCAAAACCAAATCAAAGAGCAAAGAAATTTTGAAGAACAAGAACATCAACCCAACAACTCATCCATTCCTAAACCAAACCATAATCAAAGAAATTTCAAATACCACAACAAGTTAATAACTTAGAAAACAAAAAGAAATTTCAAAATGCGAAATTCCTAGCAAACGCCAAAACCAAATCTCCAACAAACCCCAAACCCCAAAAGTCTAGAAACGATCACCAATCAAACCAACAACAACAACAAACCCTGCAATCCCAACCAACGAACCTAGTCGAACCCAACACCCACCAACATCTCTTTCTCTAAACCCAAATCCGATCAAACCCAGTCAAACCCACCAACGATCAACGATCACCGATCAAAGCCAAAGAGAAATCCCAGATCCCAACAAACCTAGTCGAACCCAGCACCCACCATCCCTTTCTCTAAACCCAAATCCAAAGAGAAAGTTGAAGAAGTAAACGAAAACCGAGCCGGCGAGCCAGAGCTTCAAATCATGAAGCAAGGTCTCGCCTTTCACAATCTTCTTGATCGCGAAGGGGATCCAAACTAGGGTCGCGACCACGATGAAGCCCAATTGCCTGGTGGAGAGGAACAGAGGCCGGTGAATCGGACCAACGTTGAGCTTGGTCTTGGCCTGGACGAAATCGGCCATCGACTCGGCGAATCGCCCTGGTTCATCTACTCCGATTGATTCGAGGACTGGTGCGGAGCGACGAGGCAGATGTGAGGGAGGGCATTGATGCCGAAGAGAGCGAAGCTCTGCTGAGACTCTTTGAACTCGATGTCGCAGAAGAAGAGGTTTAGGTTGCTAGGGCTAGGGTTAGGGTTGTTGGCGATGAAGGATTGGGCGAGGAGAGAGAATTCGAAGTGGAGGGTTTTGAGCTGGGATCTCCGACTTGTCGTGGAGCTGGGTGGCGTCAAAGAAGATGAGGAGGTAGTAGGGTCTTGGGGTTTTTGTGGAGGTGAGGTAGAGATTCTGAGTTTTTTTGTGTGTTTGTTTGTAAAGAAAAAGTCTGGGTTATTTTGTGTGTTTGATTTAAATCTGAAGTGTTTTTATGTTTTAAAATTTGTTAAAATTAATAAATTAATTTTTAAATTTATATGCTGATGTGTCATAGGTGACATGGTATTTTTATAATATTTTAATTCCCTGACTGCCACCTCAGCTATTTCCGTCGGTTGATTGACGGAAAGGACGAAAATAGCACACGTTAATTGGTTTAGGGACTAAAAGTGATAAAATTAAAATGTAGGGACTAAAATGAAAAAAAGCCAAAATGTAAGGACTAAAAGTGCATTTACGCCTTTGGGATATGGCTAGTATGGGACAATAAATTTGACAGCATTTTTGACACCCGTTTATGTGAGAAGCTTGTACAATTTTGTTTTGTTTTGTTTTTGTTGTGTTTTAAGATTTTAGGTTTAAATGTTTTAGAACTTCAATTTGTAATGTTGGCAAACCATGATCAAAACGTTTTAGTCTTGTTTAGACTTGCTCAAAGTATGTGGTTGTATGTAAAGTTGGAATCGAGTAGCTGTAAGATTTATTATGTAAATCTGTCTGGTTCGATCAATCGAGAATTAGATTCGATCGATCGAAAGTCATGCAAATTGTTTTTTTGCAGAATTTCCAACTTAGCCCAAACCCGTTTGACTTGTAGGGTTTTATGTTTTGTCTTAAGTATAAAAGGGAAAACCCTAGCCACGTTTTTTGGTTGCTTCTTATGCTGTGTGTGTGTGAATCTTTTGTGAGATCAAGATGTGGTTGCCTTCACATATACTTAGGGTTTCCAAGATTCAAGATTATGTCAAGAACTTGGTGATCAATTCAGTTGTTGCATTAAGAGCTTAAAGATACACAAGTGGGTGTGCTTGTACTTGCTGTGAATCCAAAAAATAAGTATTCTATAAACTCGGAGCTGTCACGTGGTCGTAGTAGTAAGTTTTCTACTCTAGGTAACAATAGGATGTTAGTGGTCTAAGTTGCTATTGTGTAAACTTCAATTCTTTCATAGTGGATTCGGTTTTATCTTGAGAATAACTAGGTCAAATCCTCCCCAGTTTTTTTTACTGGTTTGGTTTTCCTGAATAATCATATTATTGTGTTCTTTATTTTCCGCACTTTACAATGATATGATATATTTGTGTTAACTTGGATCTGATTAATTTGACTAAATAATCACTCAGTTAATTAACTAGGTTAATCTAGTAGTATTTTAAGGGGTCTAAAAATGAACAATTTTTAATCAAAATCTACTATTTACATCATTAGCGACTTACCATATTAGCAGATGTTAAATTTAACGTAATTAATTATGGTAACTATGGATTCATTTAAGCATTTATTAAAAAAAATGTTCATTTAAGATATACATTTATAAAATAATTAGGATTGTATAAAATTTGCAATGACAAAAAAATATGTAAGCTCCAAAATTCAAATTAAACCTCATGCACATTTCTTTAAAAAATTATTTAAAAAAAAAAAAAAAAAAAAACTAGGCTATTTCTTCAACGGATCATGTGAGAATTACCGATTTAGACCCTGTTTTAATAGCTTATGTTAAGCTAGATATTATCTGTAGGGTCACGATTTGTAACCCAAGCCTAAAAGAGTTGGGATATGAGCCCAATACAATAAATTTGTAAATAGTGGGTGAAAGAGCTGGGCTCTTAGTGAATTGGACAACGATTAGCAAGGATTTCAAATGTGATCAAACATAGAACCACACGTAAAACTTGATGAAATGTTTGTCCGAGGAGATGAATTTCTATTTAAATCACTATTTCTGAAAGCCAATACACACTTGATGTTACAGTGACTCTTTTTCTCTTTTCTTTCACTATGTTTTTCGATCCCCATCTTATGAGGGGTCTTTTACATTATATAGTTTCCTTTTAGACCATCTCAATCGTACACTTGTTAATCATCTAAACCTTCACTTGAGTACATGTCGCATCAGGCATCTTCTCTGGCTCTCTGTGAACGGTGGTGGTTGAGACTGCACTGTTTAGGGGTTTTCTCCACATAAATGCGGTCAGAAAAGTTGCTGCAGTGCATTTAATGTGGTGGTAATCGCTTTTCTCTTAGATATTTCTGCATTCTTATCCTCTTCGTATGTGCCTGAAGTTCATCCTTATCGTTGGAAATTCCTAGAAGGTCACCTAAGTCGTCCAAGTACTTGCTTGACCGACATTCATCCTATCCGAGAAGGATAACCTCCTCGGATTGTACTCTTCCACCCTTTCCGTACGTGATCTCCCATTCTGGGGTCTATCTAATCGTTTACTCCTCCTCGGATGTATCCACATTATCAAATAGGGCTCAAGGCCCAGAATACAAATTTGGGCCCTTATCCCCACAATAGCCCCTTAAAACTTTAATTTTTCCTTCGCATCCGAGGATAAAAAATAGAGTTTTGATTTGCCAAAATAACGAGGGTTAAAAAAGTAAAAATACCCAAATTCGAACATGCAAGAACGTAATTTTAGGCACTTCATCATTGCTTCTGACGCTTCCGAATCCGCGAAGCGTCATTAATTATTTTAGGCGGCGCTGTATCTTTGGCATCCAATGGTGAAATCTTGATCCAACGGACAACATTTTCCTTCAAGGTTTGGGCGGGATAAATTCCACCCCTTTCCTGCCCCCTATATAAAGTGAACAGAGACATCATTTCTTCATTTTCACAAGTCTTCAGATTTTAGAGATATCACACACACAAACTCCTCCCACCTTCTCTAAGATACAGATTATTCCAACTCCTCTTCTTTCTTGAGATATTTTCGAAAATCTCCTCTAAGGTATCATAGACTGTCATATACATTAGTTTCTGTAGACTTACATTTTTTTTAAACATATTCTTTTCTTCTCGGCTGCCCTCCTCGGCCGCTTATTTTCACCATTCTTTATCTATAGGATTTGGTCAATTTATTTTAGGTTAGCTCAAATTGGTAGATTCGAGAGTCTAGTAGATTCCCCTTTAAAAATAGAGCTTTTCAAACAGAAATACCATATACCCCAGGAAGTGGGTCTGCGATATTGTTCCACAGAACAAATCGTTACAAATAGGGAAACGAGGGAGGTCATCATTCCTATGATAGCCTTTATACAAGGCGGAATGACCCTCTCCATGAGTAGGATAACAAGGGATTATCTTATCGCTCATAGGTTGTGTCCCCACCAATGCGTACCAAACATGTTTAGAATTCTAGGCTGTGTTGATGCTCTTAATGAGCATCTCCGATTAGGACTCACATGGCATGACGTGGTGCACATGTACGAGTTCCATTCCCAAGCCGACGGAGGATTCTACCTCAAATCTCGGTCAGTCGTGGTCAGGCTCATTTCGTGTCTTCCTAAATCCAACAAAAGAATGAAAGATAACTACCTCATCGCCTCAGGGCTATGGCACGATGGTCTTCACTGTCCAACCCAAGAGAGAGAGACAGGTGGGATGCCTTAGAGTTAGGTCCCTTAAAGAAACACTTCAGATCATTTAATCTTCATCACGTAGTTACTATCCTTTATTTTGCATTATTTCGATAATCAGTTTTCGTGAGTTAACCACCGCTCTTTTCTCGGCTGTTTATTGCAGATAGGAGACTAGTTAATCCTTGGCTCAGCCACACCAACGGAGTGGCCCTAAATTACTTACTTCGATTAGAAATTTTCATGAGCAAGGGTCGCCAATTGCGAGCCATCCACCTGATTTTGGATTTTGAATCCATTTCAAAAGTCTTTCAGGAGATAGGCCACGCCATCAGGGCAGGAGATCCTCGGATACACCGTATTGATGTATCTAAGCCAAACTTCTTGGCTCGAGAAAATCTTCCTCCCGTTAGGCTACCCGTTCAACAAATCCCTCCTCCACTCATAATTCTCTTGGAACAAGTCCCTCTTGAAGCGTCGATTGTAGTAGAAGAAGAAATTGCATCTTCTCAGCTATCCTTGGAGGAGGAGATAGATCAATTTTGCTTCGTGGAAGTCGTGGGACCGTCTGAAAAGCCAGTAGATATTTCAAATTTCGAGACTGAATCTGTCAATCTATCGTCCATTCATCCCCAATAGCCGATCATCACTCGGGTAAACTCGGAGTTCGAAGAGGAGGAAGGACAAATGGACCAAAAGAGGTGACTGGTCTAAAAGGCCTACTAGCAAGCAGGAACAAAGGGGGGAGTTCAAAAGAGGCCCCTAAAAAACAACCTCCAGTAATTCCCCCTCCTCCTCTTCCGACTGATCTCGGCCTATTGGCCATGCCAAATCTGAAGAAGAGGAGGCTAGATCCTGAATTGGAGGAAGGCGAATTAGTTCCTCGGAAGGAGAACAAGCAACAAAAAATGGCTAAGGACCCTAGGGATAAGAGGGGTCTCTCTGTAGACAGCAGGGATGAGGCTGAAGTCCGTCGGCCTCAGCAACCCTAGGCCCCCCGACTAGAAATGGATGGTGCTACCATCCCATATGATGCTTCAATATGGGACGCGCTAAGAGGCCATGCCAACTACTTAGCGCAAGTCGTACAATAGCCTCTCTTTCTTCCTTGGGACATGGATTCTATCCGGCACACAAAACAGCTTGATCTATTCATGTCATTAAAGAGGGATTTAGCGATGGTTAGCTGTTTTTCTACTATTCAAGTATTTAAGATAAGTTTTTTTTTTTTATCTGTTATGTCGATCATATTTTTAATTATACTTGTCATTTCCATGCAGGTCACTCAACAAGTTTATGTGGCCGAGGACTGGGTGCGAAGTGCCAATAACAAACTTAACGTTGAAACCTAGAATTAGCACGATGTTGAGAAAGCACTTGGCGTGGCGAACCATGAAAAAACGCAGTTGGCCGAGAAGCTTAAGGCTGTAGAAAGTGCAAGCACTGAGGCTGGGTTAAAGACTGTCGAAGCTCAAGCTGAGGACCATCGCAAAGAGCTTTACACCACTCAACTTAACCTCGTTACTGAGAAGGCGGCGGTTCTAGACCTCAAAGCTAAACTGCAGAAAGCTAAAGAGGCATTAAAGGTGGCCCAGGAAGCTACTAAGGCCACCAAGACCTCAGCTTACGAACGTGGGGTGCTGGAGACGGAGGCAAGGCTAACTGCTGAGGTGACCGTGGTCTGCAGGGAGTACTGTGTTGAAACATACAATCAAGCCCTTGATCGGGCAGGAATTCCTGCGGACTCCGATCTAAGGAGAGTGGACCAAGTGTACTACCCAGAGGACTTTAGAGAAAACACAACTATTCTTCCTCCTCCCGCAGCCCTTCCTCCTCCTCCTCCTGAACAGTCTCTCACCACCCAAGAACCTTCTCAGGGTGCTGAATTACCAGCAGGGGATGAAAAAGAGAAAAAAGGGGAAGTGGTGGCCTCTCTGACAGAAGAGAAAGCGAAGGAGAAGGGGAAGGAGAAAGCAAAGAATAAAGCTAATGCCAACCCCTCCAAGGACGCCCTCACGATCGGAGATATGATTTCCAAGGCTAAAACTACTAAATCCAAGTCCAAGATTGACTCCAAGAAAGAGTCTCATCAATCACAGACTTAGATACATGGTTTTAGCTTTGTTTTTGTGACTTTTGTAATGGCCTTGTATTCTTGATGTAATACTTATATCTACCATCTAATGAAAGCATTTTCTTTTTTATCTGACTTAGCTCTTGAATGACATATTGAATTACTCCAAGTTATTATTATCTATTTGTTTCAATTAAATGCCATCTATCCACACCGCAAATTGTCATCATGGTATTAATATTCAGGTTCAAAACATATAAATAATACACTTAGCATATCACTATGAAGGCAAGAATACCTGGAGTTAATCTCATACAAATACATGGTCCAATAAACCTGACATATTCTCACATCTGTTTAATAATATGGATACTAAGAAACATTAATTCCACTAAAGTATGTGGCCTGAGAGACCTGACATGACTTGGGATTTATGTAACACTTATATAGGTGCCAAGGAGTGTTAATTTCGCCCAAGTATGTGGTCCGAGAGACCTGACATGACCTGAGATCTGTTTAACATTCATATAGATGCCAATGAATGTTAATTTCGCTCAAGTATGTGATTCGAGAGACCTGACATGACTTAAGACCTGTTTAACATTCATATAGATGCCAAGGAGTGTTAATTTCGCCCAAGTATGTGGTCCGAGAGACCTGACATGACTTGGGACTTGTTTAACATTCATATAGATGCCAAATGTGGTCCGAGAGACCTGACATGACTTGGGATCTATTTAACATTCATATAGATGCCAAGGAGTATTAATTTCGTCCAAGTATGTGGTCCGAGAGACCTGACATGACTTGGGACCTGTTTAACATTCATATAGATGCCAAGGAGTGTTAATTTCGCCCAAGTATGTGGTCCGAGAGATTTGACATGACTTGAGACCTGTTTAACATTCATATAGATGCCAAGGAGTGTTAATTTCGCCCAAGTATGTGGTCCAAGAGACCTGACATGATTTGGGACTTGTTTAACATTCATATAGATGCCAATGAGTGTTAATTTCACCCAAGTATGTGGTCCGAGAGACCTGACATGACTTGGGATCTGTTTAACATTCATATAGATAATAAATAGCCCGTAATTTGACAGATTTACACAACAAAACACATATTTGAAGAAATGAAACTTTCATTAATAATAGTACCTTCTCAAGTTGTTTACATTCTAAGGACGAGGTATTACATGCTCATCTAAATCTTCTAGAAAATATGCTCTTATGCCAGCCGACGAGGTGATACGATAGGGTCTTTCCCAATTGGGCCCTAATTTTCCCCATGCTGGGTTTTTTGCCTTGTCCAAAACTTTTCTTAGCACCAAATCCCCAGGCTCCAATGGTCTTAGCTTTACTTTGGCATCGTAGCCTTGTTTGAGTTTATGTTGATAATAAGCCAGTTGAACCATTGCACTTTCCCTTCTTTCTTCAATAAGGTCTAAGCTTTTTTCCAACAATTCATCATTATCGCTGGGATTGAATGATTGGGTTCTTAATGTCAGAAAGCCTGTTTCTAGGGGGATGACAGCTTTAGCCCCATAAGACATCGAAAAAGGGGTCTCTCCAGTTGACCTCCGAGGAGTGGTTCGATATGTCCATAGAACATGCGATAGTTCTTCCACCCATCTTCCCTTTACATCGTCCAAACTTTTCTTAAGTCCACTCACTATGACCTTGTTAACAGCTTCAGCTTGTTTGTTCCTTCGGGGATAAGCTGGAGTGAAATATCTATTTGTAATTCCCAACTCACAGTAGTATCTCTTAAAGGATTTACTGTCGAACTGAAGTTCATTGTCTTAGATGAGGGTATAAGGTATTCTAAAGCGAGTGACGATGTTCTTCTAGAGAAATTTCTTTACGTCCACATCTTGGATATTCGCCAAAGGCTTCGCTTCAACCCATTTGGTGAAATAGTTTGTGCCGACCAGCAAATACTTCTTGTTTCCTGCTGCTTTAGGAAATTGGCCAACAATATCCAAGCCCCATTGTGCAAAAGGCCAAGGACTGGAGAGGGGATTTAGAAATCCTCCTGGTTGGTGTGTGTTCGGTGCAAATCTTTGACATTGATCGCACTTCTTCGTATATTCTAATGCTTCCTTTTGCATGTTTGGCCACCAATAGCCTTGGGTGATGGTTCTATGAGCTATGGATCTCCTTCCTGTATGGCTTCACAGATTCCTTCATGTAATTCCTCAAGAAGTAACTCTGATACTTCAAGATGTATGCATAGTAGGTATGGCCCTGAGAAAGATCGTTTGTACAATTTCTGGTCCTCGGATAGCCAGAACCAATGAGCCTTCCTACGTATCTTTTCAGCTTCTGATTTGTCCTCTAATAAAACGTCTTTGCTAAGGAACTGAATGATGGGGTCCATCCAGCTGGGCCCTACTCTGACATGGGGAACGTAGATCATATTCCCTTTTTCTCCTAAGGGTTTACTAAGATCTTCTACTATAATAACACGAGATAAATTTTGAGCCGAGGAGGTTGCTAACGTGGCTAGGGAATCTGCATGGGTATTTCCACCTCTAAGGATGTGTTGTAGATCGAATGATTCAAATTTCCCTTGCAAACGCCTGATTCGATTCAAATACCCTTGCATTCTCTCATCCCTTGCCTCTAATTCGCCCTTCACTTGACCGACGACTAGCCTTGAATCCGAGAACATTGTGGCCGATTTTCCCCCCATCCTTTGAACCATAGACATTCCTTCCAATAAGGCTTCGTACTCGGCCTCGTTGTTCGTGACTGAAAAACCTAACCTTAACGACTTTTCCACGACAAGTCTTTCAGGTGAGATTAAGACTAGCCCCACGCCAAACCCTTTTTTGATTCGCTGCCCCATCCACGTATACCTTCCACTACAATGGTTCTTGTGTCACAACTAGGCCAACTGATTTTTCATCCATGCGGCGCTCCTTTGATTCATTTTCTGTAGGGCCCTCAGCGAACTCGGTGACCAAATCTGCCAGGACCTGGCCTTTAACTGAGGTACGTGGTATGTATTTGATATCAAAAGTGCCCAAGATCGTGCCCCACTTTGCTATCCTCCCAACGTAATCAATACTTCGAAGTATGGCTTTAAGTGAAAGCTGGGTTAGGACAATCACCGTGACACCGTGTGTGCTTGGAAGTAATGGGATATCTTTCGAGTACCATGCACCACCGCCAGGATTGCCTTTTCTAAATGTAAGTAGCGAATTTCAGCCTCGTGCAAAGACTTACTCACGTAATATACTAGTCGTTGTTTACCACTATCAACTCGTATCAACACCAAACTCACAGCATGAGGAGCTACAGTGATGTAAGCAAATAGAACTTCATCTGCTTTAGGACTTGACATGATAGGTGGGTGAGAGAGATAATATTTAAGTTGTTGAAACGCTTGAGCACACTCCTCAGTCTATTCAAAACCTTTCCATTTGTTCATCAATAGGAAGAAAGGCCTACATCTATCCGCCGACCGAGAGATAAACCGATTTAAAGCTGCCGTCATTCCGGTTAACTTTTGAACCTCTTTGGGATTCCGAGAAGGTTGCAAATTATTTATGGCTTTGACCTGGTCAGGATTCACCTCGATGAGTTACCATATAGCTGAGGAACTTGCCCGAGCCCACCCCAAAAGAGCATTTGGAGGCATTAAGACAGAGCTTGTGTCCCCTCAAAATTTTGAAGATGTTTGCAAGGTCCCCTATATGCTCGGACACTATCTTACTCTTCACCACCATGTCATCTATATACACCTCAATATTTTTACCCATTTGTGACTTAAACATTTTAGTCATCATCCTTTGGTACGTAGACCCAACATTTTTCAAGCCGAAAGGCATTACCTTGTAATGGTAATTCGCAATGGGGGTGACAAAAGACGTTTTCTCCTGACCATCAAGGGCTAGTGGTTTTTGATGGTATCCTTGGAAAGCATCAAGGAAACTCATTCGAGGATGTCCTACCGTTGCGTCCACCAATTGATCTATCTGAGGAAGGGGGAAAGGATCTTTCGGACAGGCTTTGTTCAAGTCTGTAAAATCTACGCATACTCTCCACTTTCCGTTCTTCTTTTTTACCACCACAGTGTTGGCTAACCATTTCGGATAAAAAAACTTCCTTAATAGCTCCTACTCGTTTAAGTTTAGTCACCTCATCCTTAACAGCTTCATAATGGTTTTTGGATGAACGCCTGGGTGGTTGCTTTCTAGGAGCGATTGATGGGTTGACATTTAGGTGATGGCAGATAAAGTCAGGATCAATTCCTAGGGCTTCGCAAGCGTCCCAGGAAAATACATCAACATTCTCTCGAAGGAATTCAACTAGTGCCTGTTTTTCATGAGGAGGCAACTGTACCCCAACTTGAAAAAAAAAATTCGGATCAGTATCAATGATCACTCTTTTCAAATCTTCGCAACTTGCCTTCTTGGCCGACCTTCCCCTTGATGAAGCCGAAGCCCTTGATTGCTATAGGGTCTTTTCAACGAAGTCTGAGGGTACAGCCTCGGGTTTGTGCAAGATGGCCGCCACCATGCATTGTTTAGCCAGGGATTGATTGCCCAAAATTTCTTTAACTAGACCTTCAGAGGGGTATTTCACCTTTTGATGCAGGGTAGAAGAGACAGCCCCTAGGGCATTGAGCCAAGGCCTGGCCACAATGGCGGTATAAGGGGAATATGAATCTACCACAATGAAATCCACCTCCACTATTTCTGAATCAATTTGTATGGGTAGCCTGATCTGGCCTTTTGGAATGACAGTCTTTCCCTTGAAGCTTACTAGGGGAGATTCATAGGTCGTTAAATCCTCGGATTTCAGATTCAGCCCCTTGTACAGATCAGGGTACATAATCTCGACGGCACTACCCTGATCCACCAGCACTCGCCTCACGTCATATCCTCCTATTCTGAGCGTAACTACCAAAGCATCGTCATGGGGTTGGATGGTTTTGGCTTTATCCTCGTCCGAGAAGCCTAAAGTTGGTTGAATTAGTACTTTAGCCCTCTTTGGCTCTGAACTACCCTCATCGGATGACAATCGAGCCATTGACATCACTCTGGAGGGATAGGATCCAGTCCTCCCAGGAGCAGCAAAGATGACATTGATTGTTACTAAAGGACGCCTAGAAGGAGCGTTCTTCTTGAAGTTTGAATTTGTATAGTTCCCCTCGCCACTTGAATGATGCAAGAGGGATTTTAGTTTGCCTTCTTGGACAAGTTGGTCTAAATGATCCCATAGATTTCTGTAGTCCTCCGTAATATGTCCCTGTTCCTGATGGTAGTGGCAGTAGAGATTTTGATTGCGCTTCGCAGGGTCTCCAGCCATTTTATTTGGCCACTTGAAGAATGGTTTGTTCTTAACCTTCTCCAGAACTTGCTAGACCGGCTCTCGGAACATTGTATTAACTGCCTGAATATTGGTAGATCCTGACTGTCCTGCATAATCCCTTCTCGGACGATTGTTTATAGTATCGGTTCGACCTGAAATCCCTCCTCTCTTGAGGGATAACCTTAGCCTTCCCCTTTCCTTGTTGCTAGTCATCCTCGATCATTTTATACTTATCAACCTTGTCCATAAACTGGCGTAAACTGGTGACAGGTTTACCAAACCATGCTCGACTGGTAGGCCGACCTTAAAAGTTTTAATGGCAACTTCATCAAAATCGCCGTCAATCTTGTTGAACATTTCCCAGTACCTTTCAGAATACGCCTTTACGGACTCTCCCTCCCTCATTGACATGGACAATAAGGAGTCCAAAGGTTGAGGAACCCTACTGCATGTGATGAATCGGGAGCAGAATGATTGGGTGAGTTTCTTAAAGGAACCGATAGAGCTTGTCTTTAGCCCGTCGAACCATCTCATCAACATCGGTCCCAAGTTAGATGGAAATACTCTACACATCAAGGCCTCGTCTTGAGAATGAACTGCCATCTTCTATTTGAATTGACTTACGTGTTCTACAGGGTTTGTTCGGCCATTATACATAGCGAAGGTTGGCTGGTGGAACTGTCTAGGAAGTTTTGCCTTTTCTATACCCCGTGTAAAGGGTGACTTGGAAATTTGGTTCAACACCTTTTTCATAATATCAGTTCGTACTCCTTTACAAGAAAGGCTCCTACGTTTCCTTCGGTGAAGATGCTCTTCCTCACAAGAGAAGGATTCGCTTGGTGGAGTTCTAGATCGCTGTCTGTATATAGTATCTTCTTCATCATTGGAAGAGATGTCAGAGTTGGAAGAGGATTGCTTCTGTTGTGCTTGACGGAGTTGCTTCTTCAAGTCATCAATCTCTTGTTGCATGGCTTTATCATCACCTTGCTCATGGGCCACGCGACCTGTCCTTCGAAAATCGCTTCCACCCGTGTAGACGGTATGCACACTGCCTTCTTGATAGTTTTCCCAATCTCTTTCATGTTCAAGATTGAGGAACTCATCCTGTTGACGAATGTTGGCAGATTCTGCTTGATGCGGACTTGTCTGATGTGGACTTGATCCTACCATAACTAACCATTATACTATACTAAAGCATAAGTTCTTCCCACAGACGGCACCAATTATAGGGTCACAATTTGTAGCCCAAGCTCAGAAGAGTTGGGATATGAGCCCAATACAATAAATTTGTAGAGAGTGGGTGAAAGAGCTGAGCTCTTAGTGAATTGGACAACGGTTAGCAAGGATTTCAAATGTGATCAAACATAGAACCACATGTAAAACTTGATGAAATGTTTGTCCGAGGAGATGAATTGCTATTTAAATCACTATTTCTGAAAGCCAATACACACTTAATGTTATAGTAACTCTTTTTCTCTTTTCTTTCACAATGTTTTTCGATCCCCATCTTATGGGGGGTCTTTTACATTATATAGTTTCCTTTTAGACCATCTCAATCGTACACTTGTTAATCATCTAAACCTTCACTCGAGTACATGTCCCATCAAGCATCTTCCCTGGCTCTCTGTGAACGGTGGTGGTTGAGATTGCACTGTTCAGGGGTCTTCTCCACATAAATGTGGCCAGAAAAGTTGCTGCAGTGCATTTAATGAGGTGGTAATAGCTTTTCTTTTAGATATTTCTGCATTCTTATCCTCTTCGTACGTGCCTGAAGTTCATCCTTATCGTTGGAAATTCCTGTAAGGTCACCTAAGTCGCCCAAGTACTTGCTTGACTGATATTCATACTATCCGAGAAGGATAACCTCCTCGGACTATACTCTTCCACCCTTTCCGTACGTGATCCCCCATTCTGGGACCTATCTAATCATTTACTCCTCCTCGGACGTATCCACATTATCAAATAGGGCTCAAGGCCCAGTATACAAATTTGGGCCCTCGTCCCCACATTATCAATTAAGCCAAAATTTTAATGCAATTAACCAATTAACATATTCGTGGATACATAATCAAAATAACAAATTCCAAACAATCAATCACACCCACAAAAACAGTGGAAGTGTGTTCATGGAAAGAAAACCCTAAAAATCGGGCAAAAAACTCTCTAAGACCAATAGCACCAAATGATCCACTAAACAAGAATAGTTGCAATACGAATCACTTATAAAACCCTCGAAGCTAAGTAGTGACTATATACTTAAGCCTACAACTTCAGCTAGTAACTGATTCCTTGAAACTTTTTCTTTTGTTATTCATTGGATCTGCAAATTAAGCCGCCAATCGCAAGGCCTTTTAGAGATTTTAGGACTACTCCAATGTATGATTCCCAAGCACCAAACATCAACAAGATCTTTGAAGGATTCTTTGTGTATTGGTTTTAATCTTCTCTCATAGAATTTTGGCAATTGAAGGAGGAGAAGGTAGAGAGAAGAAATGAGATTTAGCTCCAGAGTTAGGTTGCTCTCTACCTTTTCAATATGAGAAATTTGTCCAATGAATATCATGGGTATTAAAGGTATATAAGAGGGCTCAAAGGATGGGTACAGCAAAGGATGCAAATAATTGTTTTCTCTCAAGTTCAAGAAACTCGCTCAACTGAGTTACTATCGAACGTTTGTCAAGATTGTCGTTCTAACTGCTTTTCCAAAATTGAACTAACAACTTGCCTAACATGGTGATATTGGTTGACCGAGATACTCAGTTCAATAACTCAATGTTTCAACCCTTTAACCTAGCTCTCGACTAATTACAATAAAGCCACAAATGTAATCCATTACAATGAAAATAAAATGGGAAAAATTAGGGCTGTAAACGAGCCAAGTTTTGTCGAGTGGTTCATGTTCAAGCTTGGCTTGTCAGGAAAAATTAAAAGCTTGAGCATGACTTGAGCTTGTGACAAGCCTAAAAATAGTGTTTGAGCTTGAGCTCGTAGGAAAGCCAAAAATCTTAAACTTGGCTTGACTCGGCTTGGCTTGATTAATTAGTCAAGCCAAAATCAAGTTTAATATCAAGGTCAAACTCTAGCTCAAGTCAAGATCTGATCTTGAGATCTAAAAAAATTACATTATTAAATGCTTAAATCTCTAAAATTAAGAAAAAAGAAAATAGTATACTCATTTTATCATGCATCTAGTCTTACTTATGATTAACTATTATTCAAATTAATAATTTACATAATTTAATTCATTCATTCGTCATTCATTGTCTATAGCTTCAACAATTGTTCAAAATGCAACTTTTACATTCATGTTATATGGTGAAGGACTAGAAAAATACTTGTTTGTAACTATTATGAATGAGAAAATACTAATATGTTGCATAACTTTATTTTAGATGATTGATAGGAAAGTATCATATGTGGTCTACTTAATTATTTATTTATTTTTAAATGTAACTGTAGGGGTGTTAGGCTTAGCAATATCTATATCTATGTATATATTGGGCCGGAGGCCCAATCCGAGGATATGAAGTAGTCCGACGAGGGGCGAACATAGTCTGAGGAGTTCGTGTTAGTAAGTGAAAAGGTTAGTTTTGATCATAAGGGTTCATAAGGGTGGTTTGAGGATGAATCCCTCCTTGGTTGAGCAAAGTCGAGGTCTGAAGGGGTGGCTTGCCATCTAGGGCAACGTTCTAGGAGATTCTATTAATACGGATAAGCATCATAGAAGTATAGGATAGAGGGAAGTCCTAAAATATCTAAAGAGAAAGCTGCTACCACCGCATTGAATGCTCTGTAGCTAATTCTCTGGCCGCATTAATGAGGAAGTGATACCTGAACAACAATTTTCAGCATTACAGCTACTACTAGAGACTTTAGGAAAGTGTTGATGGGATAAGAATCAACACTAGCAATCTACTCTACACGTGGAGGGTAGAGATGAAAGAAAAAAGAAAGTATAAAACAAAAAGAAGACCCTGAGAGAAGGAGATCGAGAAATTAAGAGAAAAACATTGTAGCAATCAAGAATTGAACTTGTAATCAAATTTGAGAAGAAATATATAAGAACTAATCTCTTCAGATTGTGCCAAGAACGATTTTCTTTAGATTAAACTAGTCTATCTTCATTTTTTTGTCATCTGGATCCATTTAATTTGTTGTCTGACTCATTAAAGCTCAATTTTTTAACACACTCTCTACAAATTCATTGTATTGGGCTCTTGGAGCCTAAGTTCATCCATCCTTTGGGCTTGGGAGCCAAATTGTGTCCTTACAGTAACTATAGTCTAAAGTGGTTCTTGACCAGTTTAAAGGGAAGGAAAAAAATTAAAGTAATATAGGTAGTGGTCTCATGTTGGCCATGTCATTCTTAAGATATGTGTAACGAGTATATTTAGCTAACACATATAAACTTATAAATGAGTCTATGCTTGAATTGTTGTGTATCAAGTCTAATAGCTCACGAGCTTGTTCATGAACAATTTTTTTTGCTTGGACTTAGCTTGTTTATTAAACGAGCCTAAAACTAAGGTTCAAGTTTGGCTTATTTATAAACAAACAAACATGAACAAACTTTTTATCAAACCGAGCCCGAGTTGTTCATGATTGGCTTGGTTCATTTACAGCCCTAGGAAAAATACATAGAAAATTGGTACAGAATATGCCAGCACTCAAAATCCTAACATCAAGGGTTATTACTTCATATAACTCATATATATATATATATATATATATATATATATATATTAAGGAGTAGCTAGTTTCATGTGTGGGTACTACAATTCTTGCAATGTCCAAATATAAAAAAAAAGGGTGCTCTATATTGAACTACTGTTAGTTTTTCTTTTTTTTCTTTTTTCTTTTTTGATACATGAATAATTGAGAGTGAGATAATATGAACCCTAAATAACTCTATTAAAAATACTAGAAAGTGTCAACCAATTGAGTTATAATCATAGTTGTCAGTATTGTACGATATGCGATATGTATCGTACGATACATATCGTATCGTGTACAAAAAGTTTCGTATCGTAAGTGTTCATGAATCGTCCGATACATAGGTGCGTATCGTATGAATCGTATCGTATCGGTGAATCGTACGTATCGTACGATATATAGACATGTGGGTTTAAAATGGATTTTTTTGATAAAATTTGTGGTTTTATTTGATTTAAACAAGTTGTTAGACTATTTTAACACAAAATTATTGGGAAACTTAATTGAGTCTAATTCCCAAGAGTTTTTTTTTTCCCCCTCCCTTCTCTTTCTCCTACAAAATTTAGACTATACTCATAACACTCACTTTCATTTGTGCAAATTTATTTTCTATACTATTAATAATAAAAATGAAAATATAATTATTTTTTATTTTTTTATTATTATTATGAGTCAAAAAGACTAGAATGCCAAGAAAAAATATAAAGAAAAAATTATTAGAATAAAAAAAATAAAAATAAAAATAGTAAATGTTGATAATAATGAAGAAAATGTCTATGAAAAAATAATTTTGCAAAATGCTGAACATGATGATAACATTGACTTAGATGGAGTTGATTAAATAAGATGATAAAAAGATATTATATTTTGGTTCATCTATCATGTATTATCACTTCTGAGTTTGATCAATTTGAATGTGCATATTATAAACCTAAGTTAATTTGATTTATTTAGTTAGCTTTGTTAAATTTTATTGCATAAGTAATGATTAAATTGTTATTTAATTGAATATATTTCGAATTTATTATGAGCATACCTTTTATATATATATATATATATATATATATATAATTATTTTATAATTTTATTAGATGTTTGTGTATCTTATGATACACGATTCGATACGATATACGATGCATAAAAATTAAAAATCGATTTACGATACGATTCGTGATTTGATTCACGATTTGACAACTATGGTTATAATACTCTTGTATACCCGTAGTTAGTATAAACTATAAAGGCAAAGTCATGTGGTTACTATCACCAAATAATAATATTTGAGCCATCCTTATCAAAATAATAATTAAAAACATTGAGAGCATCCCGTATAGCTTGCCTCGGTGTAAAACCTTGTGACTCAGGTTTATTGACCTTACCAAAAATTGATGGACTTTTGTGTACAAAGTAGGAGGAGTTCATTATTTCATTAAGCCAGATCATTATTCCATTTAGCTAGACTCAACTAGACACATGGGCCCACATGAATTCAATTTTTCTTAACTAAGATTGAATGACAGTTACTTGCTAGAAGTTCATTGAGAAAAATGCAATTAAAAATTTCATTTAGGAGTCCTGTTTAGTTTTACATTATAGTATGTGCTAATTAAAATATCTCATCGTTGTTGACCATTAATGGTCTTCTATTTATATTGCTTGTTACATATTTTTTATATGGAATTTGGCGAGAAATGATACCTCAAATACTGGCTTACTTAAGTGCTTAAGATCACACCTTTAAAGAAAAAACAAAAGCAAAAACATTCTTCATGGATCAACCACAAGATAAAATAGTACTATTGCACCAGTGGATCATCAAATTTCGGGTAATGGATTGACATGATAGGAGCACAGAAACTTCTTGATGTAAATTCTTTAAATATACCCAATGCTCTCCTGTTTACAATCATTACCACTACGAGTTTTAAAATAAGTTTTTCTGAACTTAGGGCCAGGAAGTCGAGCAGAGACTAGGAATCAGCTGAGACATTTCCATGGACATTAAAATATTTGGTTGTGTACACTTAAACAACTCTTCGTCCAACTCATGAACTAGTCATTAAGATACAAGTTGATTCCATGCTATCTTCATGGAGATCTTCCCTTTGATACTGTAGGTGGTGTGGCTACTACTTTATTTCCACCTTTTGCACCGACCACTGGTCCCGTTCATGCATTGTGAAGAAGCACATAATTGAAGCAATTAGGTAGGTGAGGAATAAGGGTAAGTTAAACTAAATTGCTTTTACATGTAACACCATTATCATTGACGTGTGGAAAATTGAATTAAGATAGTACTTGCCAAGTCACTTTGTGAAGCAAAAATTAATGGTCACGTGTGTTTCATGGTTTATTAGCTTTTGTCTTTTACTGCAAGTGTAAACACACTTGTTTGTTGTGCCTGAAAGTCAATTTTAGATAGAGGGAGAAAGAGAGGATACTCTTTTTAAACGTGGAAATCTCTCTTCTTCTTTTTACTGATAATGTAATCATGACTGAGTTATTTTCTTACTTGATCATAAGGGTATAGAACTATTTTCATCATTGCATGTCATATTAATTTTAGCTTTATGCGGCCCCTAGCTACCATGAATTTAGAAATTCTATACAAAGTTGCATAAAACATGATGTGCAGGAACTCAAAAAGTACTAAATGTGCAACACGCATGGGTTTACCCTAATGGATTGGTATCAATTGCATAACGTTGATATGTGTGTGTGTGATGTAGAAATATGAGTTGTCTTGGTTTCTTTATATTTTTCCACCCATCGTACAAAATGAATGGTTTGCGTTCAAATTCATTTTTTTTCTTTTTCTTTTTTTAGTACAAAACGTGGGTGTGGACAAGGAAAAAGAAAAAAATAGTAGATCTTGTCAAGTTTGATGTAATGCTGGCTGTCGATTGTGTCCAAATCAAACGGATACCGACTTCTAAAAGTTTGACAATCATGATGAATTAGGCTTTTATGATCATTGAAATGAGAGATGGAGATAGGATAATTGATATTATCCTAGAAGCTGTTCTAGATAGGATAAGTTTTTTCTTTGATAGGTACCTACATAGGATAAGTTGGTCCTCCATTAATTAATATGGATGCAAAATATATAGCGAGGTGATGTTACATTTGTACATAGTACATAAGAACAGTGCCCACAAAGCTTTAATGTGGCTAGTGAGGTCACTTATTATCTCACCATTTATGCCAATAGCTGGATTTTGGCATCTTTTAGGCCTATCAAAGAGCATCGGCTTCTTTAACCTTAATAGACAAGGTTAAAAGGAAAAAACTTGGAGAGAGATTTAAATAATTCTGGGTACAATGTTTCCTTTACACCAAAGCAATGAGCTGGTCTTCAAAGTCTTCTCTGATCCCCACCACCAGCACAAAATCTCTCAAGATCTGATCATGGGTCAAGCTTCACTGGATGGCAGTAATTTTAACACCTCCAAGTCCTTGGGGAAAGGCCTGCGCCGAAAATTATGTGATAACTTGGATAAGAACTTTGTCAATTGTAATGATAACAAGAAACAGAAGATGATGCATAGGGAAATTGAGAGGCAAAGAAGGCAAGAAATGGCTACGCTTTACGTGGCCCTTAGATCCTTTCTCCCACTTGAATTTATCAAGGTGAAGGACTTGTGTTTACTTGTTCTTTTTCTTGTACAATTTTCTTCTTCTTTTCCTTGTAATAATTGCTTATATCCCCTATTCCCTCTTGTATGAAATCTTCCTTTTTCTTTATACTTGTTTATAATTTTGTAGAACTCCCATAGGTTTGTATAATCAATTCAAGAAATGAAAGCCTAAATTCTAGAGGAATCTCTCTCTCTCTCATAATTGTATATGACTTTAGGGTTATATATGTTGATGGGGTTTCAGGGAAAGCGTTCGATATCTGACCACATAAATGAGGCTGCGAATTACATCAAACACCTAGAGAAGAAGATCAAAGAGCTGAGTTCTGCAAGAGATGTGCTAAAAGAGTTTTCCAATTTGCCTACTACTGATCAAGGGAGTACTTCCCAACCAAGTTGTTTCACGATCCACCCATGTTGTGGTGGAGTTGAAATTGTGATCTCCAGTGGCTTCAGAGAGGAAAGTTTTCCTCTTTCAAAGGTTTTAGAGCTTCTTCTAGAGGAAGGACTTACTGTTCTAAACTGTACATCCTCCAAAGTCAATGAAAGGTTTCTCCACAATGTCCAGTGTGAGGTACTGTGAATTAATTATTCTTTGGTTTTTTAAATTTAGGTTTTTTTTAATGTTTTTTTTTTTTTTTTTGGGTATGATTTAAAAGATTTTCATTAGTGCTAGAGATTTTTCATCACTTCTTATTTTTACTTCACAGGTGAGCGATTCAACATACCTTGATCTATCTGGGTTGCAAAAGAAACTAACCGAAGTGATTCCATCAATGAAGTGTCTATCCCCATAGAATTGAATTGGATAGAGAGTCCCAACTCTACTGCCAATTTGGTATCTGAGCACTCAACTTGGTTATGTCTCTTTGTATATATAAGCATATTAACCCCTCCAAGTTCATTGATTTTGCTCTTGCATAACTCTGGTTTGGGAAATGACAGTGATAAAATCATTTAAGCCATTTCAGTTTTCAAAATGGAATGCGCACCCTTATTTGCTGAACTTCTTAAACTCTCCTGCTTCATATTGTTCTTGTTATGACTGGCATGCAACACAGTTTGTGAGTTTACATTGATGTCCATATTCTCTTCATCGTTGTGTTGTTTGAGTCACATGCATGTCTTTGAAACTTGGATGGTATAGATGATTGTGTGATTATCTTCATGGTTAAATTGTTTATCTCTATTTTAAAATTTTAGTATAGAAACTATACGCAAAGAAAATGTTCTTTCGAGTAATTATTGATTCGAGTAAATATTCAATATTTTTGAAGTATAGTAATTCATATTTTTTTAGGATAATGGATCCTACTAATTAAATTTATAGTGGAATTCATTATTTATGTGAAATAAGAGAAAACATAATAATTTTTATGTTCTTTGTCGCTGACTTTGTTTTCTCATTCTTCATCACCTTAGTTTTTGGTCGAAAATTGAATGAAATGTGATTTTAAGGATGATAAAAGTTGGCTTAAAGTAACTATTGCAGTCATATCACCTTGGAGAAATGAGTGTGACTTTTCTTGGTTTTACACAACTTTGAATTTTTTCTCACTTATGGTTGTATAAATACTAACAGGATCTTGGGCAAGGAGCAAGATTTTGAAAATTTATGACTTTTTAATTCAATGTATTAGATAAATTGATAGGGATCAGAAGGATAAATAATGGTGCAACCCTTGTTTGTATGAATACATAAATAGGGATAGAAAGATTTGTTTGGAACCTTAAATCTAGTACATGTTATCTTGAGAAAGAAAACAATATATGGGATACTAAGGATGGGAGTGGTAATTCTCCTTTAGTAGATTTAGATGGTGGTACTCCTCAGTGGCGGATGATCAAAGGGACTAGAGGGGGCCTAGGCCCCCCAAATATTTTGAAAAATATCTATTTTAATATATGATGTAATTATATTTACAAGTAGCTAATTGGGAAAATACAACTTGGCCCCTTTTATTTATTATTAAATTTCTAAATACCTTTTAGTGTAAGCATAGTCAACAAATAATTAAGTAATAATCCTCTCATAATATATGTCAAGAGTGATGATATATATATATATGTGTGTGTGTGTATTAGGTTGTGAATAGCATTAGTGTTTTTTTTTTTTTGGTGCGTAAAATGTAATAATATTTTTCCAAATGTAATGTTGTTGTTGTTGTTGTTGTTGCTGTGTGTGTGTGTGTGTGTGTGTGTGTGTGTGTGTGTGTGTGTGTGTGTGTGTGTGTGTGTGTGTGTGTGTGTGTGTGTGTGTGTGTGTGTGTGTGTGTTTTTAATTTCCATGTAATTTTCAATTGTTTTAACCACATATCTGTAATTTAGAATTGATTTAATTACAATACTTGGCTGCCAGCAAATTATTAAAAAAAACTGTGTTTTATTTAATATTCAGATAATTCATAGATTATAGGGTAAACAATATAAAATGTCATAGTATTCTCTTACATCTAAATAAATAAATAAATCGAAACATAAAATATAAAATGAATTCTTCAAAGCATTTTAAATATAATGATAATGATATGAATTTTTTTCTTCTTCTTGAGTTTTTTGTTGTTTAGATATATGGTTTATATTAATTGTGGCCCCCAGATAAAACTTCTTGGCTCCCTGAATGTGAGAGGAGGGAGTACTATTTTCCGTACTCCGGGACTATCGAATAATTACTCCCGCCACTGGTACTCCTTACAGAATTGCAGTTAGCATACTTATATGTTTTGTGACTATTTTAGTCTCCTTGTAGAATGAGTTATAATTTAAAACATTGTGGTCAAGGTGAGAGAGATACAAAACCTATAATACTGTGGCTGACCACAATTAGCTAAAGAAAATGCTGGACATTAATTCGATTCTGGTGTATCTTTTGATTTGGATCTGGTTTATATAAAATAATATATATGTTAGAAAACTATCACTTGCTTCTTCTACCAAACCCATATTCGACTCTATCATAAGTTTCTTTAAAATAATGGTACTATATCTGACAACACTATGATAATTTCGTTTTAAATAATTGGTACTATGTCTCATAACAAAAAAAAAAAAAAAAAGACTAGGATTTGGTTGATATGTTTAATTAAATCTTGATTTGTTTGATATTATTTATTAGGGTTAAAATGTTACTCCCTTTGTAAAACCTTGAGAAAGGTCAATAATAACTAGAAATTGCCTGCAAAGTTGATTGTTTCATAAACTATTCTTCCAAAACCAAAATTGCTATTTTCTTTATTAAAACTCTAACAGACGAATGAATTATTAGTGGAGGGCTATTTTTGTTGTTGTTTTTCTCTTTTTTTTCTTTTTTTTTACAAGTATTGTTGTTGTTAATAATAATTAGTTACATGCAGTTGACTTTCATTCATATTACATCTTTTTGTTTCTTTTTTGTTATGTTATGTAATGTGTCCAAGCTTTTTTAAAAGAAGGAAGCCGTAGGCTGGTTTTGACCTTGATATCTAGTTTGTTTAGTTGATATATATATATATATATATATATATATATATATATAATATCTGTTTAGTTGACTTGGTATAGCTTTTTTGTATTTTTGTATAACTTCTTAAATTTTCATTTTTTTTAAATACAATTAATTTTTATCCAACTTAATATCATTTTTTAAATACTACTATCTCAAATGAACCAAATTGTTTGGTAGATACTTAATTAAGTAATAGAAATTTAAAACTTCCGAGCAGAAATTTCTAATTTTCTACCTATTCAAGTCTGATATTTCTTTTGCTTCTTTTCAAGACTAACTCACCTATTCAAGTCTGATATTTCTTTTGCTTTTTTTCAAGACCAACTCTTAGGGTGGAGCAGGATTATTATGTAATGGAGATAATAGTTTGGGAAAACTCCAATTGAAAATTTAATATAACATATAAGAACACAACTTGATTTAAAAGTTTAAGCCTATGAATTTGGACATAACTATGTTAAATCAACCCCTTACTCTTCTTATTATTATTTGATGTTAGACTTTTCACTAACTTTTGTATACTCAACAATTTCTCCCTTATGTATGAGTCTTTGTTCCTCTGTGAGTCATGAATAAGTTCTACTAACTCTCATTTGTCTATGGATTTTTCCTTCATCAATGCATCATCCATGGAAGTTACGTGTCAACCTTACACATTCATCCATGGAAACCACTCACACGTCCATTTCCATTAGAACCCCACACCACATTGTGATCTAACATCATTGACAATACTTCTTAATTTGTTGAGCATTTTCCAAGATTGTTTATGTGGGCTTTTTATTATCTTACATTATGTGATGCACACTTATGTGGGTTCCAAGTATGCACACCTCGCTTCAATAGCAAAAGGGACTCATCCATGTTCCATCTACAAAAGGGACTTTGATAACCTTCCACCATGCAGCACATCATCATGAGTTTTGATACCACTTGTTGGGGAGAAAAGACCTTGGAGAGACTCTAATTGAGTTGTTAATATAACATATAGGGATACATTTGACCCAAAAGTTTAAGTCTATCAATTTAAAATCAACTATGTTATATTAATTATTCACTTTTTTTTTATTTAATGTAAAATTTCATTCACATGTATATACTCATCACATCAACATTTCACTAAAAATGAAGAGAGCCAATTTCACAATTAAGATTTTATTTCTTGAAAGTGTTGAATATCTATTGGAATAACACATTCACAATGAAATATATATTCTCATTCAACTATAACGTTACTATTGAGCTTTGTGGATTAAAATGAACCATTAAAAAGTATATAAATAATAGACTAATGCTAAGGAAGTATAGTAACAGTTGACTGGCTATCCAACCATTCAATCGGCTATGGAGGGAGGTTTCAGCAAGCGGGTAAACCAAGGATTACTAGTAAAAACTGAGTCATTGGCGCAGGGAGGGGGTTAGCCCCTTGGCTTTTAAAAAATCCCCCTTCCCTTTTGTAAGTTTTTTTAAAATGTATATATATTATTAGGTTAGTACAAATGTGGCCTTTTTGGTATGAAGGACCAGTTTTTTATTTGACAAATTGGAGAAAATTGGCATTTGCCCCTAATTTTAAAATTATGCAATAAAATATCCCTGTTTTGTTTTGAAATTATTTAGCAAAATGTCTCTATTTTTGAAACTCGATTTTAACAAAATTGAGTTTTGTGTAAAACTCAATATTTTCAAAATCAAGTTTTATGTATATTTTTAAGTGTAACTCAACTTAAATTTTAAGTATAAATCAAGGTCCACTTAAATTTTTTTTTAAATAATTAAGTGACTTCAAAACAGATACACGGTACTTAATAGTTTCAAAATATAAACATTGTGTTAGATAACCACATTCACAAGTGAGCTCATGGGTAAGCAATAATGCACCCAATTCTAGCCCATTAACACTTCAACTAGGTTGCTAGCTCATCAACTTCTTCGTCCTTGCAGAGACAAGAAAAATTTGCAGCTAGCTTTTGTTCAAGCAAGGAAGTCCATGGCCGAGACACACAATGCGAGTTAATCTTCCACCAAAAAAAAAAAAAAAAGATCATCACCCATGACAAAGGAACAGGAATTGGCTATTCCAACTTCAAATTCATGAACTAAGTTCAAGTTTTTTCATGGAGGTGTGCTGGGTTTCGTGATTGGAGGAGGGACGTCTGGGTGTACTTCAGCACGAGTTTATTGAATTGTCACAAAGTATGAGCTTGGCACACTACTATTATTGACCATATAAATTTCTTAAAAGATTGGTACAAGTCAGCAGTTCTTATGGTTTGGTCCTCAGCCAACAGCAAGTTTCAAGGGATTTTGGTCAAACAATTTTTCTCTTGTTTAATCAACATTCAAATCTCAATTCAGTGGCAAAACAGTTTACTTGCATTGTTTTGGAACCAAGACCAAATAGTAATAATTAATCTGACCAAGTTGCTATTCTTTCAAATAGAATGTTCAATACCTAAAAAAAAAAAAAAAAAAAGGTATGTTTAGACTATGGGTCAATGATAGGCTCACTGTCCAAAAAACCAGCCTTTTTTACGCCGCAACTTTTTCTCCGACTTTTCTTCCACTTTTTCTCCTCTTTCAAATGGGTTTTCTTCCCGGACACTAATAAATTAATAAAAAATATTTTAACCTTTTTATTTTTAAACCTTTATATCTCATACCAAGACCAAATTCAAAATTTTCTGTCACGCTCTCAATCTCGAAAAATTATTAGAACTTATGGAAGAACTATTGATGCGGTCTTCTCAACTACTCTCAACCAATAAAAAAAATGCCTACTATTTTAAAATGATGACTTATCTTTTTCTCACTGCAATTACACATAAATTTAACTATGATTAAAAAAGCAAGCCAATTAATTGGAGCAAAATCAAAATAGAGACACATTGTTTGACTCAGTCTTCGTGGATTGTGTCATCATCGAAAAGGCTCATCTTATTATAGTGGAGATGAGTGAAAAATAGACCTTCCAAGGCGTACACTTCTTTAGATTTCAATTTGAGAGAGAGAGAGAGAGAGAGAGAGAGAGAGAGAGAGAGAGAGAGAGAGAGAGAGAGAGAGAGAGAGAGAGAGAGAGAGAGAGAGAGAGAGAGAGAGAGAGAGAGAGAGAGAGAGAGAGAGAGAGAGAGTTAATTTAGTTAGTACAGTGAGAGGAAACTAAGTCATAATTTTAAAACAGTTGACATTTCCTTATTGATCGGGAGAAGTTAGGAAGACTACATCAATGGTCTCTCATAGATTTTGTTAATTTATCATCAATCTATGTAAAATCTCAATCTCAATCCCCATTCAGTCACTCTCTCACTCAATCTCAATGTCTCCCTAACTCCTCACTCAATCCTTTTTCTTGCTCACAACAGTGTCAGTTGAACTTAAAATTCAGTCGAGAAGTTTTAAAGGTTTTCTAATTAACAACACAAGAACAACTCATTACTCAATGGATCATTAAGAAATAATTACACACGATCTATCATTTACTTCATCTCTCCAAAACCTTTGAGACAATGAGAATGCTTGAATAACAAGGTTCACATTCTTTGTCCGGTGATTTTATAAGTGGAGCAGACCAAAATTCTCTCATGCACCACAGAGTTGCAGTCTCTCTCCCTTCCACACTCAAAACTTACCACCCACCACCCCCCCACCCCCCTCACCCCCAAAAAAAAAAAAGACTGAAAATTTAACGCTGAACATGTGTCGCTTTCTTCTACTGTTGTTTTTTTTTTTTTTTTTTTTTAGCTTTTAGGCATTTTCTCCTAGGTATAAAGTTCAATAAGGTTTCCTTTTAATGATTAACACGTGGCCACCTGGCCCACCCCCACAAAAAGGATCCCACACATTCAAAACTACAAAGACGTACAATATTTATTGTGAAATGCGTAGGTACAAAATTAGTTTGAAAGACATCTTTGATTGATCTTTTTTTTAACAAATATTTGCCTTCTTTTTATATAAAAGTCAATATTTGTTAGCATAAAGGTATTCATCTTTTATAACTTTTCCGGAAGAAAATTTAAGGAAAGTTCATAATAATATGGGTGAGCTTGGCCCCCTCTATTTTTCACTAAAGTAATTGCTGAAAGCAGATAAATAGTGACTCTTTTTTTTTTTGAGAAACAAAAAAAGATAGCGACTTTAAGTAAATAAATTAACTTATTTTAAAATATTATAGTTTATTTACTTATTTCTGTGAACCCCTATTTTTTACTACCTTATTTTTTAGTATACAATGGTCAAAATTACTATTGACAAGAGTTTCAAACATTTAATGGACAACAACCCTTTTATCACCATGAGAGACCAAATGTAGATTTTGGTAGCGAATCCTCCTAGGAATAACCAGAACCACCACGGGTTCCAAATTGGCATCGAAATCAATTAATTGATCTTGTTGAACAACTATATGGGCCAAGACCAAGATTACAGAGGACTAAAACACTACCTCGTAGAAAACTATTAAGTGTTTTACTCAGCCCATTGACCCAAACTATGATGGGTGTGGGCTTACAAATATCAGCCCATTGGGTCATTGACCCAAACATGGGCCATTCTATTCAAGTCTAAATTTCACAAATGAGATTTTCCTAAAGGAAAACCTTTTTCCAAAAACAAAGTTCAGATGAGAGGAGAGAAATATCTTCCAAATATCTTCGTGTCTCATTCCAACTCAAGAAAACGAAACCCCATTTCCATGAGATGGGTTCAATCCTTATATCTATATATAGACAAAGACGGGGCTCTGAACAATAATTTCAAGAACAGAGATATTTACGGCCCCAAGAACAATCTGAAATTACCATGGCAGTTTGTGTATTGAAATCACTACACGTTATTAACATATGTGGGCTTCGTCTATGATTGTTTTGTTGTCACCATTTTCAGTACCAATACCAAATACGAGTAATGACATGAATACCATTTCCTTTCTAGCTAGCTTAGGTAGAAATTTTCATAGAAACAAAGCTCGGTCAACTCTCAAAAAGTAGCAGACGAGGGGACAAACAACCAACCCTGGCCAAAATTTCTCAATTTGTAAAAAGCAAGCTGGTTGTTCAACTGCAAAAGATGTAATGAGTACTACTTAAGATAGCCCCCATTTACTAGACTATGTACCATGTTATTCACAAAAGCAAATCCAACTACTCATGGCATTCCTGGAAGTCAATGTGATGTAGGACAACCTAGGCTTCCCACCTAGATTAGTCCCACCGTAAAACCTTAGGCTTCCCACCTAAGGTGTTTGGATTCACCACCAAACAAATCAATGAAAATAACCTCAATAATAATAATAGTCTGTAAAGAAACAAAAGGAACCGTCTGGAGCTTTATATACAGCTTCCAGGAGTCATAATGATAAAGATAAACTCTCCTAAACAAATCCTAAACAATCTCAAATACTAATACGATAATCCTAACAATCTCAAATACTAATCCAATACTTAAGATAAATCCAAATAAAGATAATATAAATGATAAAGATAATCTCCACAGATGTGCCATCATGTGGTGTCCGCACCAACTCCCCTGGGGTGGGAGAAACTCGACCCTGTCGAGTAAGGCTCATAAGAATCAAGTGACCTCAGAATAAACTCCATCAAGCCACAAGCTCACTGGATCAGCATGGCGCCTCCGTCGACGCTCGTATGTGCGGGTGATAGGAGGTAGAGATGAGGTAGTAGCAAGTGTATCCAAGTAAGCCTCCAAAAGAGCGGGATCAAGCTGCTGCAACTCCTCTCTGGTGATCCATGTACAGTCAGAATCAGGCCGTCCTTGCCAGCGAACCAAGAAGCGCTGAACTGTTCCATCCCTAGTGAAAAGAGATTGCTCATCCAAAATAACATCAATAATATCTTTATGTGCCTTTTGGAAACAAGATGGTGTAGGGCTAGGGACAGGGTTAGCCAAAGAAGAAGAGAGAGGATCATCAAAAGGGTCATAGGGAATAACTGCTGGACCTTTAAAAGCAAGTAAATCAGCAATATTAAAAGTAGAACTAATGCCATAATCTGAAGGTATATCAATCACATAAGCATTAGGTCCAAGTTTTTTTAATACCTTGAATGGGCCAGCACTGCGAGCCTGCAGTTTCTTAACGGTTCCCGAAGGATACCGTTCAGGCCTGATACGAATCATAACATAATCTCCTACATCAAAGTCTAAATGACGTCGATGTAAATCAGCCTGAGTCTTATACTTAAGATTACTAGCATGAATTCGTTTGTTGATCTCTTTATGCAGCTCATGCATGTGACTAGCAAACTCTACTGCAGACACAGAAACCCTATCATGTGAGGACATTGGGAGAAGGTCTAAAGGTCTCCTAGGTGTATAACCATGGACAACTTCAAATGGGCTCATACCTATGGACCTATTGACTGAGTTATTATAAGCAAATTGGGCTACAGGGAGTATAGATTCCCAAGTCTTACCATTCTCACCTATTAGACACCTTAAAAGATTTCCTAGACTCCTATTGACAACCTCAGTTTGACCATCAGTTTGAGGATGGTATGCTGTGGAGAATTTCAATTTTGTTCCCATCATGTGCCAAAGGGTCTTCCAAAAATAGCTCATGAATTTAACATCCCTATCTGACACAATTGATTTAGGTAACCCATACAACTTAACAATCTCATCAAAGAAAATCTTGGCTACCTTGGATGCATCAGAAGTCTTAGAGCATGGAAGAAAGTGAGCCATCTTAGAGAATCGGTCTACCACTACAAGGATGGAATCAAATTTCCTAAGGGTACGGGGAAGACCTAGTATAAAGTCCATGCTAATATCCTCCCAAGGACGGTATGGAACTGGTAAAGGGTGTAAAGGCCAGTATTTTGCTTGCAATGCTTAGCCAGTTGACACTGACGACATTGACCAATTATCTTGGCAACATCCCTCTTAAGACTTGGCCAATAGAACTGCCTCTCTACCTCTTCAATTGTCTTATCACGTCCAAAATGCCCTGAAAGTCCTCCCGCGTGCACTTCCCAAACCAAAAAGTCTCTAACTGATGTGCGGGGGATACAAAGCTTATTGGCTTTAAACAAGTAGCCATCTCGGAGGGTAAAATCATCAACAACCTGAAGATGCTCAGTCCTAAGTGTAGTGTACACTTCTCCAAAATCTGGGCAAGATTCATACTCTTCTTGCAACTTCTCAAACCCTATGACTTTTGTGCTCATCACAGAAAGTAAGGTAACTCGACGACTCAAAGCATCAGCTACCTTATTCTCAACACCAGATTTACGTCTCAAAACAAAAGAGAATCTTTGCAAAAACTCGACCCAAGGGACATGTCGAGCATTTAATTTCTTTTGGGAATTGATGTGGCGGAGAGCATCATGATCAGAATAAATGACAAACTCATGGGGTGTCAAATAATGGCTCCAATATCTTAAAGCTTGTACCACAGCATAGAGTTCTTTGTCATATGTTGAATACTTCTTCTTAGCCTCATTTAATTTCTCACTAAAGTAAGCTATAGGGTGACAATCTTGACTAAGAACTCCTCCTATGCCTACACCAGACGCATCACATTCCACTTCAAAGACCTTATCAAAGTCTGGTAGGCGCATCACTGGTGCTTCTGTCATCTTCTTCTTGATTTCTTGAAATGCTTTACCAGCATAATTTGACCATTGAAATTCGCCTTGCTTCATACAATCAGTGATTGGTGCCATGATTGTACTAAATCCACGTATGAAGCGGCGATAGAAAGTAGCAAGCCCATGAAAACTGCGAACCTCATGAATGTTCTTGGGTTCGGGCCAATCCACTATGGCCTTGACCTTTTGTGGGTCAGCAGAAACTCCTTTAGATGAAACCACAAAGCCTAAAAAAATGACACTATCAGTGAAGAAAGAGCATTTCTTTAGGTTGGCATATAAGTTTTCTCTCCTCAAAGTGGAACAAACTTGTTTAAGATGGTCCAAATGTTGCTCTTTTGAGTTACTATAAATGAGGATGTCATCAAAGTACACTACCACAAATTTGCCCATGAAAGGCCGTAGTACTTGTGTCATCATTCTCATAAAAGTACTAGGAGCATTTGATAAACCAAAGGGCATCACAAGCCACTCATATAGACCATCCTTTGTCTTAAAAGCAGTTTTCCATTCATCACCTGGGCGGATCCTAATCTGGTGGTATCCACTTTTCAAATCAATCTTCGAAAAGACTGTGGCTCCTGACATCATATCAAACATATCATCTAACCTAGGGATAGGAAAACGATACTTCACAGTAATCTTATTGATTGCGCGACTATCCACGCACATTCTCCAGGATCCATCTTTCTTTGGGGTCAAGAGTGCGGGGACTGCACATGGGCTTAAACTTTCACGCACAAATCCTTTGTGCAAGAGCTCATCCACTTGTCTAACCATCTCATCATGTTGAGGAGGGCTCATTCTATAGTGGGGCAAATTTGGGAGTGCTGCTCCCGGGACAAGATCTATGGCGTGTTGAATATCACGCATAGGAGGCAATTGATTTGGAAGCTCCTTAGGGAAAACATCTTGGAACTCTTGAAGCACTGATCGTATTTCTTTTTTAGGTTCTTCCAAGTTATCTAGTGCAGTTTCCTTAACAACTAAAGCAAAGATGATGGAGTCTTGATTGACAGCTCTTTCAAGCTCTTTTGGACTAATGAGGTTCATACTTTGCTTTTTGGGCTCTTTTCTAGCCTTACTTGCACTAACAAACTTTGTTTTGACTGGGTTAAGCTTAATCCTTTGTCCATTGTGCATGAAGGAACAAGAGTTCGAGCGACCATAAAGAGTGACATCTAAATCATAGAGCCATGGTCGTCCCAAAATTATGTGTCCCACATCCATTGGAATCACATCACATGAGATCTGAGCCTTGTATGAGAGGATGTGAATAGGAACAAGACACCTATCCTTGATGGTGATAGATGAATCATCTACCCAAGAAACCTTATAGGGCTTAGGATGGGCAACTAACTTCAAACCTAGAAGGGAGACAAGTTTAGAAGAAACTGCATTAATGCAACTTCCACTGTCAATGATAACCTTGCAATTTGTGGTTCCACATTTGACAAAGGTTTGGAAGATAGTATTTCTTTTCCAATCATCACTTTCTTCGGATTGGGCTAGAGCACACCTAACAACACTTATTACAGGAGTATCAAGACTACCTTCGTTGAGGTTATCAAAAGATGGTAGGGCTCTAATGCAAGCTAATTGGGTGGAATCATCCTCTCCTATTTCTACAATGTCTTCAATGTTAGGCTCATAGACTACTTCTTCTACCTCTTCCTCTCCGTCCAATTCTTCAATCAACAAAGTCTTATTAGGACATTGGGCAGCCATATGACCAAAGCCTTGACACTTAAAACACTGGATTCTAGAATTTGGCCTAAATATCTCTCTAACCACACCCTTCCCTTTGTCTTCTGGGCGCAAAGGCCTATTGTTGGGATTGGGTCTAGTTTGAGGACCTTGTTGGTATCTGCCCTGAGGATTTTCTTCTATGTGTAAGGGTCTATTGTTGGGATAAGGCCTATTTTGGGTACCTTGAAGGTATCTACCTTGGGGACCATCAAAATTGTTGCGAGGCAACATGCGATTGTCAACTCTCCTTCCACCTTGGGGCCTAGGGATCAGCTCTAAATCTTGCACTAAGGAATAAGCATAATCAAGAGTTGAGATCTGTCGAGCCACCAATTCTCTTTGAAGATCATAATTGAGACCTTTCCTAAATCTACTCAAGGTAATTGGCTCATCCTCAGTTGCATTGCTACGTATCCTGTACTCTTCAAATTGTTCTACGTACTCAGTAGCAGACCTATTGTCTTGTCTCAAATCATGCCATTGATCCAACAAGTTGCCTTGATGAGAGACTGGAAAGTACTTTTCATTGAGCTTGGCCTTCATTTCTTCCCAAAGAGTTATGGGTGGTTGGCGGGTCTTACGGAGGTGGTTGACAACACTATCCCAATGGAGTTTTGCTCTTCCTACAAGTTTCATTTTGGCAAACCTAACCTTTCTATCCTCAGACAGTTCATACCACTCAAAGAAATGATCCATCTCTCGCACCCAATCATTGTAGACCTGAGGGTTCCTAACACCATCGAAGGTAGGGGCCTCTACTTTGATATGCTTAGCTGAGTTGTCTTCATTGTCTCTATGGTCTTGCCTAGGGTGAGGGCCATTCCTATTGTTATTTCTTCCATTATGTGCATTATCCTCGGCATACCTAGCCTCTAAGTGGCCTAGACGGGTAGTAAGCTCAACAATGGCTTGTCTTAATTCATCTTGGAGAGGAGGATCCATGTTTAGGTGAGATTGGGGACTAGACTGGGATTCAGAATTAGACTCAGATTTGGAATTAGACTGTTCTTCAGAACTAGTTACTAGACGACCACTACGCAAATGCATGCAAAGATATCAACAAACTAATTCTAGCAAGTGAATAGTAAGGATAATACTCAAGTTAAATTATATGTGAAGAGAAGTCATGAATTCCACAGGTTGTTGCATTCAAGCAATACTAGATTCAACAAGAATTAAATTAAAAAGGACCTAATTATGACAATGTGATTAGGCTAGTTCAACCACTAATACTGAGAAGTAATTACTTTAAAGGATTTTTTTTTTTTTGTTTTTTGGATTTTTGTTTTTTGGATTTTTTTTTTTTTTTTTTTTTTTTTTTTTGGCTAAAATAAAATGCTGAAAGAAAATAAACCAGCAGCTAAAATAACAAAGTCATGTGAAAGTTTAAGCAAAACAAAGGACAAAGGCAGTAGCATGTGACAGATAAAATTGAGGCACATAGTTGACATATTGATATTAAATTTAAAATTGCATTTCAATTCATTAAGATAGGAAAGTTCACACCTTGGATAGGCTGACTTAACAACCTGGGCCTCACTGGACAGTGGGTCACACCACTAACAATGGTGAAAGTGGGCTTATGGTTCCTCACATGTAGTGAACGTGGAGCCTTGAGAATTCTGCCTGCTTTATGGACCTGACTTGACCCTTTTTGTTTTTTTTTTTTTTTTTTTTTTTTTTTTTTTTTTAATAATGCAATACAGAAAGACCAAAATATAAAACTAAAATGTTATCTGCCAATTTCAAAACTAACACCGAAACTTAGAGAAACAAAAGGGAAACTAAAAAAAGAGGTGAAGCGGCAGAGCAAAGCACGAAGTGTCTTTGGGGTCGACGGCGAAGAGATGGCTGGGCTCGTCGGCGATGGCTGTCAGCGGCACTCGAAGGTGGAGATCGGAGCTGGTGAGTCAGATCTCGGAACCCGTGAAGCGGCATGGTGGGAGTGAAGGTGACGGTGTGTCGGCGGCGGGTTGTGCAACGGCGGCATTCTGTTGATGAGATCGGCGGCTTTGATGGTGGGCTTTCAACTCTCTTTTGTCTCTGCTTCTGATCTGGTGGAGTGAAATTGTGAATCTGAAAAATTTTTTTTTTTTTTTTTTTTTTTCCGATCTGGTGGTAGTCCTCAGAGTCGGGCACGGATTAGGGTCACCGGTTTTGGGGGAGTAGTGGGCTTTACTGTTGGCTTTGGGATGAAGAATTCATGTGGGGCTGCGGGGTATACACGAATTGCTGGGGTTGGCTTGCAGATCTCGTGAGGCAGGGACTTGGGTTGCTTTGGTTTGCAAATCTCGTGGGGTAAGTATTTGAGTAATGGCATGATTGGAGGTTGGTTTGTTTGTTAATGGTGAGTGTGGGTGTGGGATGTCAGTCGTGATTTTGGTTGCTGAAAGGGGAGATCGGGTTTGGGCTCTGATACCAAGTTGATGTAGGACAACCTAGGCTTCCCACCTAGATTAGTCCCACCGTAAAACCTTAGGCTTCCCACCTAAGGTGTTTGGATTCACCACCAAACAAATCAATGAAAATAACCTCAATAATAATAATAGTCCGTAAAGAAACAAAAGGAACCGTCTGGAGCTTTATATACAGCTTCCAGGAGTCATAATAATAAAGATAAACTCTCCTAAACAAATCCTAAACAATCTCAAATACTAATACGATAATCCTAACAATTTCAAATACTAATCCAATACTTAAGATAAATCCAAATAAAGATAATATAAATGATAAAGATAATCTCCACAGATGTGCCATTATGTGGTGTCCGCACCACAATGTAAGAGAAAAATGAAGTGGGGTCAGTGGTTTGATTTTCTCCTCAACTACGGCTATGTACAGAAAGATCATACAGATTTTCAATCTGGTAGGACCATTGTCCTTCCAACATTGTAAACAAAGAGGAAAATGGCAGAAGTTAAACCCATCCAATTGTGAATAATATTCTTCTTTTTACTTTACACCTTTCATCCAAAATGATGAATAACCAAATAATCTATAACGCTGCACTAAACTTCATGGAAAAAAATTGATGGTTGCTACTCCTTAAAAACTCACCGAACATTCTTATGTGACTTGTAAGGAAAACAAGATGGAGTTGAAGGGGAAAGTTCAATTGGCAGTTGGGGTGGTTCCAACTCACCAGTAAGCATCCCCACAACCTGTTTCATTGAAGGCCTACGAGCAGGCCTCTTCTGTAAACAAAGCAAAGCAACCGTGATGGAAAGCAGTGCTTGTTCTCGATCCAAACTCTCTACAGATTTATCAACCAAATCAAGAAGCTTCCCCGTGCGTGCTAGTTGGCGCGCCCACGATAAAAGATTAGCTCTTTGGTATTCTGAAATGGGCGTATTCGTCACCTGAAGTGGGCGTCGCCCAGCAATGACAACTAACAATAAGACCCCATAACTATATACATCACACTTTTCTGAAATATCCGCACCTCCACCATACTCAGGGGCAATATAACAAACAGTTCCCCTCATACTCGGTGTGCTACTAACACCACCACTACCCGAATCATGGCTATTGCGACGAGCACGCCATAGCTCACCGCTTAGCCCGTCTAACCACCAATCAATACTACTACCCCTACTGTTCTGACTCCGGCTCCTCTTCTTCTTTCTCTCTGGATACAAATCCTCGTCCCTTGGCCACCAATTATCGCCATTTCCATTGCCATTGTCGTCCATATGCTTGCTTATCTTGCCCTTCTTTTTATTCTTCCTAGCTAGCTCTTCGCAATACTCCTCCTTCCACCACTCCCTAGCCTGCCTCCGCTTCGAAGTCTTCGAATTCTTTGCATTCTTTTCCTCATCCATTGACACCCACCACTCCAAACTCTTCTTGTTCTTCTTCTTGTTCTTCTCCAACTTCACAACTGCTCCACTGCTCGAAGAAGAAGCGCCAATCCAATCACTCTTCGGCCTCTCTTTCTTTATCTCAGTCCCAATCCACTCCATCACGTAGTCCTTCTTAATCTCCGCCTCTCCATTCTCTTGCTTCCACCACCAATCCCTCCTCCCCGAAACACTCTTTATCCCTTTCCCATTCCTCTTTCCTTTACCATCCAAATTCCCCTCCGGCGACACCACCGTGTTCACCGCCTCTACTGTCTCCGGAGAAGTCACCGAATTTTCAACCCGAAGAACACTCTCCGGCGACGGTGATTGACCCACAACAGGACCACCGAAATCCTCAAAAGTAGTCACGCTCTCAGTCTCCTCCACCACTGAACCACAATCCTCGACTCCATTACCATCCTTCTTCACCTCCAATCCTCCACCATCATCAACCACCGTAATCTCACACTGATTCTGACTCTCCGATTTCACTCTAGCAAGCCCAAAATCCCCAATCTTGGCCTTGAAAAACTGATCCAACAAAATATTACTAGGCTTAATATCCCCATGAATCACAGGGGGATCCAAACTGTGCAAATACTCAAGCCCCTTCGCTATATCAATAACTACATCGTATCGCCTCCTCCACTCCAAAAGCTCAGCCCTTTTAGTTTTCAGAAGCGCGTCCTGAAGATTCCCATTCGGCATCAACTCGTAAACGAGCAGCATACGGCGCCGTTTGCGGTGGGAAGAAAAACCCAGTACGGAAACTAGATAAGGAGATTGGAGCTTGGAAGCGAAGAAGAGCTCGTTGTGAAACTCACGCTCGCCTTGGAGAGAGCCGGAGTCCATGACCTTGACGGCGATGGGGAGAGACTTGAGAGAGCCGGAGAAGACGGGTCCGAACCCTCCCTGGCCGAGGCGGTCGGCGAAGGAGTTGGTGGCGCGACGGAGGACGGAGTAGGAGAAGCGGTGCGGGGGCTGAGCCGAGTCTGAGTCTGCCGGGGTGGTGCGTTTCCGGCGGGTGAGTTTGCGGTAGAGGACGACGAGAAATAAGAAGATGGAGAAAGCGGCAGTGGAGGCTATGAGAGGTGGGAAGAGTTTAGATGAGACTGATTTTGTGGCGGTGGTGGTGATCGGTGTGGGTGCAGTTTGGGTTTGGGATTCAGAAGGAGAGATTTGGCGAGTTGGCATGGTTGGAAGAGTCGTGTTTGGGAGGTGGGAAAATTGTATGGTGAAAGTTTACATGCTTTGTTTGTTTATTTGGTTGCTAGTCTAGTTTTGGTCTGGGTTTGGTTTTTCAGATATATCAGTTTTTGCTACTGCTGCTTCTTTCTATGGAATAGTGTATTGGTGCTTGGTGTAGTGGTGGTGTAATCTCTTTTTCATTTTTTTCTTTTTTTCCTGATTTTTAGGCGTTGTTGGATATTGACAAGGGCAACCTCACCTCACTGGTTCTTTTATTGACATTTACATGGCACGTGACTTTTTTTTCTTTTTCTTTTTTTTCTATTTTTGTTTTAGAAATAGGAATATTCTTTAACTTTCCTATGTATTACCATAATTCCAATAATACCATACATGATTTTCTTGGGTTTCTTTTATTTGTGTGCATGTAATTTGAATATTAAAAAATACAAAATCATATTATTTTGAGATAAAATATTTAAAAGTTAGACCTTTTTTAAATATACATTACTATCATTTTTTTTTAGACTTTCTATCATCTCTCCCCATATATGTTAAAATATTTAGTGTTCTCGAAAAAAAAACCTTCAATCATTAATGGGAATGAGAGGAAGGACAACACCGCAAATGGTCTAAAACATTAGAGATAAAAATCAAAATTTTTAAATTTTATGAACTAAAATCAAAATTACTTTTATTTTAGAGTGTGTAATTTATACTTTAGTCAATAATTTAATACTCAAAATTCTCTCTCCGTCTCTACATCTCTCTCTCACACCCCAATTTAGTTCTTAATCTTATCTCAAAAAAAAAGTTCTTAAATCTTTCTCACAAATTCACATGAGTTCCCATATTCTTTTCCTTTCTTATAAATTCATCTCATTTTGTTTGTCCATCTTATAAAAACTCCAACCTTTTAATAAGACATTATTCAATCTAATGCCTCTGAAACTGAAATAAAAGGTAATCAATTTCTAAAATCAATTTTTTTTTTTAATTTAAACTCAAATAAAACAAATAAAAAAGAAATATTAAAATTTCCTTTAAGAGAAAGATATATTAGGAAACTAATGAAAATTATATATGTAGGGTCTCGGTTTTCGGACCGGGCCCATTACAATGAATTTGGTAAAGAAATGGGTCCAAAAGTTGGGCTCTGATTAGGCGACGACTTGTTTTGGGGGAGAAAAATACACAGAATCTGGCGGGAACTCATCCGAGGACGGGAACTCCCAACTCCTCTCGCATCCCAAGAGCCGCTCTCCTTTCTATGTGCCTTCTCGCCTCCTCCTGCTTTGGGTGATCTCTGTTGTTATATACCCCTCTCTTCCGTTTATCCTCCTCCTCATTTGTCAGTCATCTATGCCCATACTTGAGTGCACGTCCCATCGGCCACTCTTTTTGGCGCTCTGTGAGCTGCTGTGGCCCCCACCGCACTGTCCAGGGGTCATATCCATATCAATGGGGTTAGGGTGTTGGGTGTGAGTATTTAATACGGAGGTGACAGCTTCTCCTGGGGTTGCTTTTCTATCATGCTCCTATGGCTAACCCGTAGGGCTTGGAATCTCTTTTGGGAATCCTCAAGGGAATTGCCTCGGGCATCGTGATGCCTTCTTTTCCTGTGATTTTGGCTTGCCAAGGACAGGGTCGTCCTCGGCAGTACATTCTCACAGTCTGAATTCCCTTCATTCGTCCTCGGGCACTTCTTCCTCATCGACGTGGGCTTTGGGCTTGAAATGGAATAGGCTGAAACCTCTAGAACCTTCTGGCCCCACAATATATATATATTAGATTTTTTTAAATGGATAATATTTTAAGACTTACAAGTTACAATAAATAAACAAAAAAGAATAGAAACATGGATAATCTTCTTTTACCCTTGCCAAGAGCTTTGTAGCTAACTCACCTCCAAGGAGATTCCTTCCTGCAAAAATATAATATGTGTGAGATTGGAGAATTGCACACACTTGAAGTTCAGGGCATGGCCGAGTACTTGAAGAGACCATAATACCCTTGTTTCAAATTATTTTTTTTAAAACCCTTATAATCCAACTGACAGCTCTTAGTATTTCCAATAGAGATATTCAAGGTTTAAATCCCTCCCTCCCCAAACTATAAAAAATTATTAAAAAAAAAAATGTTTGGTCTCTCAACTCTCTACCTTTAGTATCATTGACTCCCATTTAAAACAATTAATTTCTACAAAATAAAAAACAAATTCCAAAAAAAAGGAGAGAGAGAGAGAGAGAGAGAGAGAGAGAGAGAGGATGTCCTCACAATCAAAAAAATAATAGATTTGGAAATTCTATTATTATTGAATTAACAATTGAATTGTGTTTCTTTTTCTTTTCAATTGTTTTCATCTAATGATTTTTATTTATTTATTGTAGACCATCTAATGATTTGTAACTCACTTAATATTTAATCATTTTGAAATTTTGCAAACATGAAGAATGCAAGATGATAATGTAATCTAAAAGTTGACTTGTTAAAATTTGTATTCAATTAAAAAATTATGAATCAAATTTTGCATCATATTTGTTACACTACTCAAAAACTTGTTATTAAATCATATTTTGAAAATCTAACCATTGAATTACATGTTCTATATGTTCTTAACATGCATAACAATTTTCATGCCACTTAGATGTAATTTACCATTTGATCCATAAACTCATCTTTTATGCATTATTTTATACTATAAAAACTTGAATTTAAATAATTGATTGATGACATGGCTATTGATCTTTGACCATCTTTAAATTTTGTAAGTATGAAGAATATACGAAGATTATATAATCTAGTGGTGGATTTATCAAAATTCAAATCTAATTAAAAAATATTGGGTGGCGACCGTAGTTTAACATTACTTAAAATTACACTAGGAGTAATTTAAATCCAATCCTATATAAAAAAAATATTTTTATTTTTATTTTTTATTTACAACAAACAAGGCCTTGGTCCTTGGACACATAGAAGTAGATCAAGCCAGATGTTTTTAGTTTTTTCAATGGAATTCAAACGCTTTTAGTTTATAATATAATAGTTTTGCATGTGCTTTAATTGCAGAGGGGCCTTTTTTTTTTAATAATAAACAATTATTTATCATTTATCTAATACTTTATAGAGAATGTAGTAATCAAATAACAATTGGGTGGGCATAGATTGGTGCAGAAAAAAAGAAAAGAAAAAAAAGAAGAAGGAATCAGGATTCAAATCATTGTTTTCTTACTTAACAATTGAATTTAAAAAATAAAAATAAGCAATGAAGTTCATTTACAAGTGACTCATGAGGAAGAGAGGGGGGAATAAATGTTTTATTTTTATGCCAAAAAAAAAAAAAGCAGGAATATATTGTTGTGGTATGTGTGGCTGAAAAATGAAAAAGATGGTAAAGTCTCTGATAAGATGTTGAATAAGAGATCTGGAGTTCAATCACCGCCTACATCAAAAATCGATAGGTGTCTTGGTTTGATGATAAAGAGTTATCATTAGAAGTAAACATCATAGGTTGAAACTCTAAAAAAAAAAATTAAAAGCATCAAAATATAAGAAGGGAAATTGAAATCCAGCCAATTAAATGGAAATTATGTGCATAGTCTCTGTTGATAAAAGTGGAAAGAAAGTGGAGTAGGTCATATTTCATTTGTTTTTTTCTTCCATGTTCAACACCTTGTTCTTCCTTCCTTCTGTGACGCACTCATATAATAGATGACAAGAACATAAACTCTTTGTTTTATTTTGTTTGGTTTGACTTATTATCCTTTTTATTAACTAATGATTAGATCTCCTAGTTGAATGCTTAGCATCTTTATAAAAAAAAACCTAGTATGATTTGATTCATTTTATTTTAAAGAAATAGAAAACAAACGGTTCAATGCTGTCAAATAATTGCACTACAATCATGAAATTTTCAATTCAAAAATTTTGTTGTTTTTCAAATGCAAAGATTGAAGTCATTTTCTTGTCAATTTGTTTATATATAGTATATAGACATACTGTTCCTGATTATACACTGAGATATCTCTTTCTGAACTCTAAATCTCATTGTTGTGAAGGGACATATTGGGTTATTATTGTGAAATGCAAGACTTGTTAATGGTTTTCCTTTATGACAGAAATTTCTTTTTCACCTTATCGATGAATTTAGTAAATAATTGCACAATGTGCAACGGTCTAATGTTGTCAAGAATTAATTATTTTATAGTCATAAACTTTTCAGATCAAAAATTTAGTGTTTGGGCCAATACTTTTTTTTTTTTTTTTTTACTAAAAGAAAAAATACACAATATTCCTATTATATATATATATATATTTTGACAGCCTATTCTTATATAATGAGACATGTCTTTCTTATATCTCTAAATTTCATTGACATTGTGAAGAACCAGATTCTCTTTATCATTGTGAAATTCAAGACTTGTTTTGGTTTTTGGATTTCCTTTATTAAAGAAATATGTTGGTATTTATGAATATAATGAAGTATATTTGATTTGAGTTTAATAATGGTTTCAAAAAAAAAAGTTTAATAATGAAGAAAGAAAAGTAAATACTCTTTTTAGCATAACTATAATGCAAAACAGAGTTATGATAATTTTTTAATATTTTATACAATATTGAAATTCTACTATAATCTAATTTAAGTATATATATACATAAAATTCATTCATGGAAACTTGAACTCCAACCATTGCCTCTCACACCTTACAATCACTTATACTTGTGAAGTGACTATCATACCAAAAATGTGCAATGGTATAATAATAATAACAATAGAGAATAACTCCAAAAATAATAATAATAACACAAGAAAATAATGAAGTAGATATATATATTGGTATAGTTTTTTTTTTAACAGGAAAAAAAAAAAATTTAAGATAATGCTTAGTGATCATGACCAAGGTTTTCAGACCCGGACCGTTCATTAAACCGTAAAAGGGAGAGGTTCAAGGTTTTTGAGGTCGAACCGAGGTCGAACCGGGGTCGAACCGTGATGACGTCATAATTAATTTAATAATTAATTAAAGCCTAAATATAGATATTAAATTTATAAAACTAGCAAAATTGACAATATATCTATATATGTGAGGGAAATTTAATGATTTTCAAGCATATATTTAATAATTAAATAAGAAAGTTAATAAAATAAAACAATAACCATGAAAACATTAAAATTTATGATTAATTTTTGAAGTAAAGTTGAATATCTTTGAAAAATTTTAATTATAATTTTTTTTATTCCTTGTAAGAGATGGATAACTTAATTAAGTAAAATAAAATTGTGTTAAGTTGTTTTTTTTTTTTTTAAAACAAAAATTGCTAAGGGGTTGGACCGCACGGTTCTCACCGGTTCGAGCGGTCCAACCCCGGTTTTAACGGTTCACGGAATTAACAAAAAATCCGGTTCTTTAGGCTTAAAAAACCGGTTTTCATCCCGGTTCCCGGTTTTCACGGTCCGACCTCTCGGTCCGGTCCGGTTCTGAAAACAGTGATCATGACGCGTTTTCTTTTATTTTCTTCTCGTGGAAAAAAATGAAGAAGAGTCCGTAGATTGCACGAATGGAAAATAAAAATATTTGTCAACTAGCTTAGCCATTGGATCACGCAAGATGTCTCAGTGTTAATAATGACAGGCGACTGTTCTTGTTGCGTAGTGCATGCTGCATAACCCTTATGAATTAATAAGGTAGTTTAGGGTGAAAAAAAATAGGTGATGGTGGGGGAAGAAAAGCCATTATGTATGGTAACCACCCTCTTGATTGTGGGGTTTATTAGAGGCTGACTTTTTTTTCTTTTTTTTTTCCCCAAATAAAATTCTCTAATATGAACCTGTAGACTTCATGCTACGTGATTAATGGCACTGGTGGCTCCACGTTAGAGCCATGGTCGTCATAGGGTCAGATCACCTTAGCCTGGAAAAAAAATTATTATTATTATATATAAATTTTAAAAATTTTATGATTTTTTTACCTTTAAAAAAATGTGTGGCCACCCTAAAATTTTTTAGGCCCAATATAATTAAACTTTGGATAAAGTTTAGTAACAAACTTGGTTGTAAACTAAGACTATAACTCCACTCAATATTTTTTTATTAGATATTATTTTTGACAATTCCACAATTAGATTACATTTTTTTTTCTTATATCTTCTATACTTACAAGACTTTAAGAAGATTAAAGATTAATAGCTTATGTCATCGATCAAATGTTTAATTTTTGAGCTTTTGTAGTTTAAAATTATACGCAAAAAATAAGTTTAGGGATCAAATAGTAAATAACATCCGATTGACATGAAATTTGACATATGTTTTAAGAATATAAAAAACATACAATTCAACAATTAGATTTTTAAAATATGTAGTCATGTTAATTTGTTTACTGGAAGTTGTTGTCTTGGACTATAACTAAGTTTGTAATCAAACTTTGGTCATTTTAACAATATATTCGGCCTTTACAAACAAAAAGAAAAATCCAAGAAAATTTTTATTTTACTAAAATTTTAAAAGAGATATAGTTTATAGTATTGATAATGAGATATAACTATCTTTTTATTATATTTTGTATAATATAAGTTTCTTAATGACCACCCTGGAAAAAATTCTAGAAGTAGCCACTAATTAACAACATTAAATTTTAGTTAAAGAAAAAAAAAAGATTAATTGTAGTAAATAATACCATGTGTACTGTTAAGGTCTTGATTGGACTATCATAATGGACAAAATATTTCTTTAAAGCATCACCATTTGAACTGTTCAATTACTACTGAGTATCATATGAAGAAATATGAAAATTTCTACCACCTAACCACACCTGCAATGGTCTATAAGAGGCTGATTACTTTTACATATGCTCTGCCTTTATATGTTCATGTAACTATTTTACTTGTCTGAAATTGAGAAAGAAGAAAAGTAGTGAACATTAGGAGTTAGGACCTTACACGAGATCATACGAGGCTTACACGGTTACACCTCTATTTCTCTCCTACGTGTGGACATAACATTTTTTTTTTTTTTTTTATGAGGACATAACACTTTTTTTAGTTGTGCTAATAGCCTAAGACACAATTCAAAAAAAAAATCCTTACTAATTTCTCTTCGTAAGATACTGTTAACTACCATGTAAATTCAGGATTTTTAATACTTGACTATGTATATTCGTCGTGCCAATGCTTTTTTTAAAATTATTGTGTCTCTAATCTATACATACCATAAGACAAGCCTTGTGTTTCAATATATCTTCTATGTGCTGATTTGGTATAGTTTATTTTTATTATATAGATTTATTTTGTTTAAAATTAAATTAAATAAAAATACATTTGTACTTTTTTTTTGAGAATGAAATACATTTGTACTTAAAATAACTAAATAAGTACGATTTTAAAAAATTATACATAAACAAATAAACTAAATTAAATAAATCAAACCAAACAAAACAAGCACTTCTTTTCATGTTGGCTCTGTATTTTCATGTTGTCAATTATGAGTGATTGAAGTCGTCCAAATTTTGATCATGTCCTGTGGCCCATATCATATAAGTGAGCCGGTATTATTTTAATCGGATAAATTACGTATTTTATCATTATTTTTTATTATATATTTTAATTTGGTCTCTAACATTTCAATTGTGTTAATTTGATATATAACTTTTCAATATTGTATTAATTTAATCATTGCCATTATCCTTTGGATAGAAATTATTGATGTGACTAATAACCAAAATAAAAAATAAACTTTCGTTAATGTGACAATAAAATAATTTTTTATTTTGACTATTTCCCATGTTAGCGATTTTCATCTAAAAGATAATGGTAAGGACTAAAGTGACACGGTATTGAATAGTTAAGGATTAAATTAATACAAATAAAATGTTAAGGGTTAAATTAAAATACGGTATAAAGGATAGAGACCAAATACATAATTTACCCTTTATAATTGATGAATTATGTATCCTTTCCAACTTCTTGACATATCCAACATTCAAATTGTTTTAAATGCATATACTTTAATTATTTTAGTGCATATATTTTAATCTCTCTCTCTCCTTACAATAAGTGGGATGGAAAAAATTGAATACAAATTTTTTTTTTTTTTTAAATGGGGGTAATTGTTAGGATTTTTAATGTTGGCTAGTTGCACGACAAATTTCTTTCTAACTTTGAGTTTTATATTTTAAGATATTGTAATGAGGGCTAAAGACTAAAGCTTTTTTTGTTTATTGTGCAAGAATGAACACCTCGATTGAGCGAGATTCAGAAGCTTGATCGTGCGAGAATGGTAATCCAAGAAGAAACTCTGATCTTTGCTTCTAGGGAAGTGTTTGCAGTCACTTCAAGCCCAAACACTACTTTATTTAAACGCTATTTTAATCTTAATCTTATGAGAAGGAAGACAACTACACGAAATAAAGAAAAACCTTTTAAGAGCTTTATTTTGTCTTCCTACCTCTCTCATCGATTATCCTTGAGAGGTTCCTTATTTGAAAACACAAAGATCGTCACCCATGTTGTTAGAGTGCTAGCTGAAACCACAAAGATCAGGACAAATCTTCAATAAGTCTTGGAATGATCAAGAGATCGGTTTTGCAGTCGGCAAATTGACTAGTGGCATCAAATGGGAGGGAAGAAACAAGGTAGGAATCTGTAGTTGTTAGCAGGAGCAATGAGCTCAGGTAAAATATCTATCTACTTGTACCGGAAGTGTAGTGAGATAGTTTGTATCACAACAACCTTCATACATCATAATGGATTTGATGAGTTAGGCTAGACCCCATGGTGTTTTTACAATTTGGATTTTCACGTGAATATATGCTTATCTACGTGCCATTGTGTTTATGGTTTATGTGTTTTATTATTTATCTATTAACAAAGTTTAGTTACAAAATTAGTTGCAATTTAAGACTATATAACCTTACTTAATATCTTTTTATTAGAGGTGAATTTTGAGAATTTCACCATTAGATTACATCTTCTTCTTATATCCTACATGCTTGTAAAATTTCTAAAAAATTAAAAATCAATAGCTATGCTATCAATAAATTGTTTAAATTACTAGTTTTTGTAGTTTAAAATTATGAGTAAAATATAAGTTTATAGATCACATAATATATAATATCCGATTGACGTAAAATTTGATAAGTGTATTAAGAGCATAAAGTACATGCAATTCAACGGTTAAATTTTCAAAATATGTAATAATGTTTATTTTATTGAGTTATGTTGTAGCCTTAGGTTACAACTAATTTTGTAACTAAATTTGGTCCGATTAACATTGTGGTTTGAATATCTATTAATTAACAACATGGTAATATTCAAATTACTTGGTTAAAATTAATAGTTAAGCCATTGTGGGGGCCTAAACACGTTTTTTAATAGAATCCGAATTTGGTAAGAATGGAGTGTAAAACCTATGATTTACACCATTCAATAAGTGATTGCTGCATTAGTATTTTACTTAAAATTCAATACATCCTACTACACCAAATAATATTTCAATAAATTCTCAATTTGGTTGGATTTATATATAGGTATTAGAATTGATTGGGTGTGGTTGTACTTATTCTTAAATATATGATAAGATGATGGGGCATGTTAGGATTGGAGGGGTAAAACATAAGTTTTACACAACATCCTTACATAATTTAATAGCTTTTTAATAACCACACAATACCATTAAACTTCAAAACTCTTTTTTTTTTTTTTTGGGTCTAAAATAAGTTTTCATACCTCATTGAGTATTTAACTTTTCCCTTGAATGTGGGTAGTCCACTCTTCCCACACACACTAGATACTTACATAAAGGAATTTCTTAGGAGTGAACCTAAGATAATGATTAGAAGTTTAAATTCAAAATCTCATTGAGAACCACTAAACCAACCTCTAGGGTTTTAAACTACAAAACTCTTTATTAGTGTTTTTGAATCTTTATTCTTTATAACATGTTTTAAATTTTTTATTTTTTACAACCACTCACTCTTGACACGGTGGTCATAGTAAATTAGGTACACCACTCCTATGACTTTAAGTATCGATCTTTTCATATGAAGTTATCATAATGTCCTTACCTCATTTATTACCTACTCACAATAACCGAAATAATGAGATATCTCCCATATCATAAAAGAAAAGTTGAAATTGAAAACAAAAGTACCAAAATAAGGTGACGAAAATTTATTTGTCACTTCCAAGTTGTTGCACCATTAAAACCAACAAAGAAATTTAATCATTTTTGTCAACTCTTTTCTAGGAGAAATTATAAGATCCATATGACGGATAAGTGACGTGGTTTACCATTCCACTAAAAAACTTTTACGTGTTTAAAATTATTAGTTAGAAAATTTTTTTAAACATAAATTAATTACTAACTTAACAATTTTAAACAAGTTGAATTTTTTTAATGGAATGGTGGACAAATGATGTGATCCACCATAAAACTCTAAAATTTCTCCTTTTCTAGTTCCATTTTCCCGGCGCAATGGGCGCATAAGATCAAAGTCAAAGATAAATCTTTGAATTTAGTAATTAGAGTTGAGATGCCACGTGTGAATGCTTTCATGCAGTAGTTTGGGTTTACATTTTTGCTTTGACAAGTCTTCTTAACCTTGCAAATAATTACTTCCCAAAACATAAACAAAAACAAAAAAAAAGTCTCAAAAGCCACGAACGTAGTGTCTGCTAGGGGTTTCTCTTCTTTTTGACTTTTTTTTTTTTTTCAACAACTGTTGTCCATACATATTTGTAGCTTTCAGCATAATTGTGTGTGTTTATATATATATATATATATATATATATATATATATATATATATATATATATATTTTTTTTTTTTTTAATTTAATATAATTGATCTGGGATTACAAAAATCTGTACTTATTTGTGCTTAAATTTCAAAATGCTGGCCTAATTAATTGGACCGACCTTTATACCCACCACGTGCGCTTACCTCAAAATTCCCAAGATGTGATAGTTGGTGTTTTTAACTTTGCAAATGAGTGGAAAAGCATCAAAATCACGAGCTTGTTATAAATCTTATTCTTAAAAAAGTGTGGTTGGGTAAGTAGAAAATGAATAAGAACAGAAAATGATAGAGAGAATAGATTATGAATTAATTAATTTTTAGACTAAAAAAGTGGAAGCAGGAAGGAAATAAAATTGAATAGATGATTATTTTCCATTTGAGCCGACTAATAAAAGATAAGTCTAAATGCTAGGTGCCAAACCACCTATGGCGCAAACTAAACCAAGGTGGCAAAGACAGGGTAGGCGGATAAGGGATTAGGATATGTCATGTTATGATGGCCCATGAGCCTCACCACCTTGTGTTCATATCTGGATGCAACTTTTGGCTAAAAATTTATTTGTCGAAAGTTGGTAAAAAGTATGCAGATGTACCTAAAAAATGAGGCTCCAAAGTATGTAAGCTAAAAAAACTAAAAGAAAAAAGCTGCGTCCAAACTAACTCCTCGTCATTCTCCCTTAGTTAAGAAGGTGATAACCACAGTTCAGAAACCCCAACCAAATAGTCATCACTTTCAATAGGATAAAAATAAAACATGAAATATCTTAAGCAAGTGATTTGAGAATCTTAACCTTCTACTTTATTTAAACAAGTCATTACAAGGAGATCTCCCAACACCCCTATTCCTGTAAAAAAACTTCCTCACTTTTGCTCCACCCTACCCCCTAAGAATGATATCTCATTTGGGCAAAAAGGCTGTGAAAAAGGATTCTAAATCTGGCTTTCCTCACTTGATTAGAAGGCTTTTTAGAAAAGAGGATATTCTAAACCAAGCACAAGCAGTTAATAGTCTCAAAGAGTAATGAAGTTGGACTAAGAATACCACATGGTAACATCTTCCCCCTCCCCCACTTTGTGGAAAGCTGTTAGGTATGAATATGTTATAGCTTCCTTTTTTGTAAACAAGTCCACCCTACAGAACATAGCTATTAAAAATATTTCTTTTTAAGTAAGACACATACAACCTCTTTTTACAGAGTAGTTTCTTTTATTGAAAACTTTTTTGTTTAATTGCTAAAAAGTATTAAAGTATATTTGTACCTAAAAATAGAAAGCTTGAAAAAGCGGTTCCTAACAAATAAACCAAAAAAAAAAAAATTAAAAGAAAAAAACAATATTAAACAGGTAGTTGACAAAAAAGAGGCAATTGTTATGTAGATTTCTTTGGTCAGCGCTTTGTGTAGATATCCATAAGCAATGGGTGACACAAAATGGGCGGTGGTTGTGCAGATATCCAAGAGGAATTACTAATATCAGGAAGTATTGCTTCAGCAAAGCAATCCCAATTGAAATGCCATATCCGAAATATACAATTCAGAATGAGGAAGATTAATGAATTCTTTTTATATAAAAAATAATGAATACAGCCACACAGTTCAAGCATGTTCGTGATATAGCTTATAAGTATGGTCACTGTGTTCCAAAAGAATATACAGAATATATATTACTGAAATTGTTATCAGCAGGCAGGGAATGATTTTTACAGCTAATAAATTACCAGAATCATTCTTGCCTCGCATCCACAGCTTTAACATTGGTTGATACAAGAGGGATGGTACCATAGAGGGTAGCGAAATCACTGAGGCATTTGTTTCTCTTTTCACTGTGCTCTTTTAAACTGCTTATGCCAGATGATCCAATCTCATAGATCTTCCCTGCAAAATTCAAAGATGGCATTTTCTTGTCAGAGGTAAAGAACTTTATGTAACTGAAAGAATCATCATGAGCTTTTGCGGTCCAATTTGAGATTTTCCTTGGGTGGGTATTGGGAAATTAGAATGTAATAAATTAACAAATTCAGTTTGCAAAATCTTAAGAGGAGCCAATCTTTAGAGCCCGTCTAATAATGAAGACACAAACAAAATTTCATGATTTTTTGAGTTTGGATAGTCCTTGGTGGGTGAGAGGTTTGAGATTTTGGTTTCTCTGACATTTTGGTTAAAAGAATTCTTATATGGTTATGTTCCTTTGAATGAAGTTGGCTTGGTTTCCAATACAACCAACTAACCAATATTCATGTGAAACAAAGCTACCTTAAAAGACTTGTATCAAACACAATATGACCCTTTAATGGAACAGGTGATTGAAGAATACACAAAGCCAAGTAGCCAACCATAAGGGGGGTGCTTGTCTATTTCAAAAACATAAAGGAAAGGTAATGTATTTACAGTCCTTTGGATATTAAAAGCACTTCAAGGCTTATCCAGTGCATCTTCCAGACAAAGTGACAAACTTACATCAAGAAAGGTATAGACAACTACCTTTCACCCATATTGGAAGAGCACCAGTGGCATTGGCAACAAGCAGTGACATTCCAATTTCCTCACAATTTCTGTATGAGATTGAGATTCAATTAGGGACATTAAAAAAATAATTAAATAAAAGTGCGTTTATTTTGTCACAGAAATAAAAATCTCTAAAAGATAGCAAAATAATAACTGCTAACCTCTCCCTGGATACATAATCATGAATGGGTGAGGGCATCTCGTGGGTATATAGATCCAAGTATTTCGCGTTTGCATAGCAGCAAGGGTGCGCGTTTTGCATTTTTTTTGGGGGTTCCATGCACTGTTTACGAACCTGTAAGTACGAAAAAATGCAGTAATAACTTTAAAATTGGGTCCCATGGATACAATTCATAGTTTAAAAATTATTTTGCTACAGTGTTTTTAATAATAAGGTTTCAGTTTTCAGCAATAAGCGGTATCCAAACAAACCATTCTTGTGAAATAATGCAGCTTTTGAGAGAACCATACTATAAGTGCCCATCGACCACCAAACTGACCACCATCCTCCATATTTGTAATATGTATCACCATGTTCCTGTTAAATAGGAACAAGAAAATTGTCAGATACTATTACACAATAAGGATACTGAAATCAACATTTTCAAAGAAACTTGTGATGTGCAGGTCCTTCCATTCTAGGTTTACTGTCACAGAAAGAGGTAGTGAATTTAATGAACATCTGAAAATTGTTGCATAAAAATATTTTTTTTTAATATGTTTTTTGATAAAAATTTCTAGAAACCAATAGGATCAGATTAAAACTTTAAGTGATTAGATTGGATTACATTAAATGGGGATCTGCTCTATGGTAGTTGTTCAAAGTGCTTCAGAAGGTACATTACAACTCCAAACAGGTTCTTAAAAGAGAATGTGAACTCTCTCTCTCTCTCTCTCTCTCTCTCTTTCAACACATGAAATATGTTGGTCCTTTTTTTATTTGGGGTTTTTATTTTGGGGGGGGGGGGGGAGCAAAGGTGTGTATCTATCCTTAGAGCATCAGCAATGGAGATTGTAAATGGGAAATGTAGGAGAAATTTACCATCATGGCACAAAAACAGCCAGCAACCCAACTTGTATCCTAAAAAAAATTTACAATAGTGCTACAGTACCGTCACAAATTTGTGACGGTACTGTAGCACAATTTTAAAAATAAAATATTATTTTTTTATTTCGTTTCTGACTCACTTGTCTCCCTCTCTCTTTCCTCATCCTCTCTCTTCTTTATTTTTTTTTTCTCTCCGTCTCTCTCTTCTCTATCTATTGGCGTGGGGGGTTGGTTGTCGTGGGTGATGGATTTCTAGATCAGCGTGGTGGAGTCCAGCGTGGAGATCGGCATGGTGGAGACCGGTGTGGAGGTCAGCATTAGAGCCTGGCGTTTGGCTCCTTTTGGTTTTTTTGGCCCCAATCTCTGTTCCAATAGTCACGTTCCAATCAGTTTCTTTGAATCGGCATGGTGGCGAGGCTAGTGGCATGGCTGAGATGGGCATGGTGGCTGGAGGTCAGCATGGTGGAGATCGGCGTGGAGACCAATGTGGAGACCAGCGTGGAGATTGGCATAGAAACTAGCGTTTAGTGGGTTTGGTGGTGTTGACATAGTGGCCGGTTTTTGGGTTTGGTGGCCGACGTTTGGTTGGTTGGGTTGCTATGGGTTTGCTAGGTTTTTAGTGGGTACTTGGTGGGTTTTATTTTTTATTTTTTATTTTTTTTTTAATTTTGGGTTTTTGGTTCTGGTGGGATTTTGTTGGGCAAAGGGTAGTGGTGGGGTGGTGGTGATTGTTTGTTTAGTTGTGGCCGATGCTAGAGGTTGAGATTGTTTAGTTCTGGTGCTTGTTTGATTTGGGTGATTTTGCTGGGTATGGGTTTGCTAGAGGTTGAGGCCGGTGCTAGAGGTTGAGGGAGAAAGAGAGAAAAAGGACGAGAAAAAGAGAAATGGTAAAAAAGGATTAAAAAAGAATATTTAAATAAAATGGGGAAAAAGTAGAGTTTTGTGATGTTGGGTGTATTGTAAAATGGTATGGTATAATTAATAAAGTAGTTTGTTGGAATGGTAAAATAGGATAGAATTGAAAAAACCATTGTGGATGCTCTTATTAATTGGATTGGAAAGAGTTAAAGAAGTAGAAAGATGATATTATATGGGTTGTACTCGTGTTGTATGGGTAGTACTCTTCTAGAAGAGTCTAGAAGATTTAGGTAGAGAGGCTTCCTACTCCCTACCAGCTGTTAGCATCATGATTATTCCCTATCCCATTGTAGTCACAGAAATAAATCAAGGCATTTAGGGTGCGTTTGGTTCAATGTAAATCGAATTCCGAGTGTAAAATGAATGCAAGGGAAAGTGATTTCCCGTATGAAAAATGAAATCTGGGTGTTTGGTTCTACAATGGAAAATAGTCCAGAAAACGATTTTCGATGTTTGGTAACATTCTGAAAATGCTATTTTCCTACAAATTTTCACATTTTCTCAGCCATTTTCTCAGCATCCAAACAAATTTTATAATAGAAAATTTCAATATATAAACTTAAAAAAAAAAAAAACAAAAATCAAAACAAAACCATTCATTAAACTCAAACAATTCGGTTAAACTAAGAGAGGGAAGAAGATAGAGTGATCAAAAATTGAGGGAAAGGGACAGGTAGATTGAGAAAGAGAGAGATCAGTCATGGGCGACGATCTCGACGTGATCTCGGACTAGCGTTTGCATGAGACAAGAGAAGAAAAGGGAGATGGGTTTGAAGGGATGTGGATCGGGTATTGTAGAGGTGAGATGGGCTTCGTCGGCGTGAAGGGGGACCTCAGACTGACATCTGCGTGTGGGGTGCCGAGATTGAGACGACGTGAGTTCGATCTAGAGGGCAGTGGTGGCAGCGCGATCTTGGCAATGCGATTTGGGGTGCGATCTCAATGGTGTGATCTCAGCGATGCTGGAGTGCAACAAGACCGGTGCGATTTAGGGTTGGGGTGGTGGTGCGATCTGGTACAATCTAGCTCACTCTCTCTTCTTGCTCTTTCTCTCTCTCTCTTCGGGTGTCTGAGTCCGGAAATCATTTGAAGGCAAAATACAAGTGTAAATTATTTTACACTTAAAGGCTTGATATTTTACGGTCAACGGAAATCATTTTCTGTTTGACTGAATTTTCCAACCAACCCAAACACGCCCCATGGTGTAAAATATTTTTCAGATTCTGTTTACTGCCCAAACAAACGCACCCTTATTTGAAGCAGTAAACGGAATATATTCTATTTTTTTGGGGACAGGATACAAAATAATAGGTCCAAGTTGTCCAACTAGTAATTGTTGGTATATGGGTTGGCCAATAGCGTGAGAAATAATAAAAGATAAGCAAACAATATGGGAGGTACAGGTTCACATATTTGTATTAGCTCTTTGTGTACATAAAAATACCCTCCTTTAAAATTTCATATGCAAATGCATACTTCATTTTGGTACTTCACTGTGCACATCATGAATTCTTCATGGTTTTATATTTAATTGTCCTCCTTAAATGGCATTACATTTGGTGGTAAGATTTAAAGCAGTTTAATGGTTTAATAACCTATAATGTCTTATATTATTACTACCTATGTTGGAGTGAATCCTATTGCTAAAAAGATGGGAGAGAATCGCTTGAGATGGTTTGGTCATATGTAGATAAGAGCCATGCTCCAACGAAAAAGAATGAGTTGATTCAAGTTGTGGAAAAAAAAAAAAAAAAAAGGTAAAGGAAGATCTAAAATAACAGTAGTAGAAGTAGTAAAAAAAAAAAAAAAATGCCATGTCAATTAAGAAGATAACAGAGTATGACCTTGGATAGGATAGGGAATGGTGGAAAATAATACATATGGCCAACCTTTATTAGTTTGTTGAGGATTTATAGCCAACCCCAAAGTTTTGGGACTAAAGCTTTAGTTTTTATTATTTTATAGCAAATATCTAAATTATAGAGGTCATGCTATTGACATGTGAGGATAGGTTCCAAAATAAAGAATTTCACTCTCCTACAATGAAAATCCCTCTATTTCTTCAACAACAAAAAAATCTTTCATGAACTTGCATTTGGTTGCTGATTAACATCTTTAATTAATAACTTACAGCCTTCTAACTTTTTGTTTTAGAAATAGGAATAGTTGTTGTGAATCTTTTATGACTTCTTTAACTTTCATATGTATTACCATAATTCCAATAATACCATACATGATTTTCTTGGGTTTCTTTTATTTGTGTAAGTATAATTTGAATATATAAAATAAAAAAAAATCATATTATTTTGAGATAAGATTTTTAAGAGTTAGGCTTTTTGGATATACCAATGTCAATTTTTTTAAGACTTTCTCTCCTTTCCCCATGTGTGTTAAAATATTTAGTATTCTAAAAAAAAAAAAAAAAAAAAAAAAGATAGCCTTCAATCATTAATGGGAATGAGAGGAAGGACGACATTGCAAATGGTCTAAAACATTAGAGACAAAAATCAAAATTTTTACATTTTATGAACTAAAATCATGATTTTAGTTCATAAAATTAAAAAATTTAGAGTGTGTAATTTATACTTTAGTCAATAATTTAATACTCAAAATTCTCTCTCCGTCTCTACATCTCTCTCTCTTTCTCTCTCTCCAATTTTGTTCTTAAATCTTATCTCAAAAAAAATAGTTCTTAAATCTTTCTCACAAATTCTCATGAGTTCCCATATTATTTTCCTTTCTTACAAATTCATCTCATTTTGTTTGCCCATCTTATAAAAACTCCAACCTTTTAATAAGACATTATTAAGTGCAATGCCTCTAAAACTGAAATAAAAGGTAATCAATTTCTAAAATGAATTTTTTTTTTTTTTTTTTTTAAATTTAAACTCAAATAGAACAAATAAAAGAGAAATATTAAAATTTCCTTTAAGAGAAAGATATATTAGGAAACTAATGAAAATTATATATATTAGTGTAAGGACCGATTTTGGCTTGGACCCAAAATAGGATTGGGTTTTAGCCCAATAAGCCCAAACACTAAATTTGTAGAGCGTGGGAGAAAGAACTAGCCTGATTGTAGAAAAGAGATAATGATCATAGGTGATTTAGAAGAATTAATGTGGATATAAGATAAAAAGATTATCCTCGGCATAGTCTAAGTAGCTCCATCGTAATAATTTGTTAATGAGTAAAGTTATAAGTGTTCAGTAATTTCCTCTCGAGGCTTTTTCTGGTGTTTTTTCTCATCCTCCTTCACTAGGCCACCTTTTCACGTTATATACTACGATTTGGGTATCATTTTTACCATACACGTGTAAGTTGGATTCTGGGAACTTCTTCTTGTCCCATCCAACACCTCCCAGAACTTTCAACTAGTAATTGTAAGGCTGTTTGATCACTGTTCAGGTATCACCTCCACATTAATGCGGCTAGAGAGTTAATTGGGAAGCATTTAATGTGGAGGTAGTAGCTTTTGAAGATATTTGTTATCTTCCTCCCTCATCCCTTACCCTAGGCCCATTTCCTAGTTGTGATGCAACCTTGAGGAAAGGCCAGGTTGGTAAGACAGTTTTCACTAACCTCGGACCTACGTTTCCAAGATGGATCCTCCTCAGACGTATTTTGGGATTACCATTTATAACCTTTGTTTTTTCTTCCCACGTCATTCCCATTATAACCTTGGTGGACCATCCTCGGATTGGTTAATGTCCTCGGATTGAGCCATTGGGCCATAGACCCTATTCATACAGTTTCAACAGTACCTTCTAAATACCTAGCCCCCACAATTAGATTTTTTTTAAATGGATAATATTTTAAGACTTACAAGTTACAATAAATAAACAAAAAGAAATAGAAACACAGAGTATCTTTTTTTCCCTTTGCCAAGAGCTTTGTAGCTAACTCACCTCCAAGGAGATTCCTTCCTACAAAAACCTAATATGTGTGAGATGGGAGAATTGCACACACCTGAAGTTGAGGGCATGGCTGAGTACTTGAAGAGACCATAATACCCTTGTTTCAAATTATTTTTTTAAAACCCTTATAATCCAACTGACAACTCTTAGTATTTCCAACAGAGATATTCAAGGTTTAAATCCCTCCCTCTCCCTAAACTATAAAAAATTATTAAAAAAATAAAATGTTTGGTCTCTCAACTCTCTACCTTTAGTATCATTGATTCACATTTAAAACAATTATTTTCTACAAAATAAAAAACACATTCCAGAGAGAGAGAGAGAGAGAGAGAGAGAGAGGATTTCCCCACAATCAAACAAATAATAGATTTGGAAATTCTATTATGATTGAATTAACAATTGAATTGTGTTTCTTTTTCTTTTAATTTGTTTTCATCTAATGATTTTTTTTTATTTTTTTATTATAGACCATCCGATGATTTGTAAATTACTTAATATTTAATCATCTTGAAATTTTGCAAGCATGGAGAATGCAAGATGATAATATAATCTAACGGTTGACTTGTTAAAATTTGCATTCAATTAAAAAATTTTGAATCATATTTGTTACACCACTCAAAAACTTGTTATTGAATCATATTTTGAAAATCTAATCGTTGAATTATATGTTCTATATGTTCTTAACATGCATAACAATTTTCATGCCACTCGGATATAATTTACCATTTGATCAATAAGCTCATCTTTTATGCATTATTTTAAACTATAAAAACTTGAATTTAAATAATTGATTGATGATATGGCTACGGATCTTTGACCATCTTTAAATTTTGTAAGTATGAAGAATATACTAAGATTACATAATCCAGTGGTAGATTTACCAAAATTCACATCTAATTAAAAAATATTAGGTGGTGAATGTAGTGTAACATTACTTAAAATTACACTATGTGTAATTTGAACCCAATCCTATATAAAAAACGGATTTTTATTTTTATTTTTTATTTACAATAAACAAGGCCTTGGTCCTTGGACATATAGAAATAGATCGAGCCAAATGTTTTTAGTTTTTTTAATGGAATTCGAACGCATTTAGGTTATAATATTATAGTTTTGCATGTGCTTTAATTGCAGAGGGGTCTTTTTTAATAATAAACAATGATTTATTATTTATCTAATACTTTATAGAGAATGTAGTAATCAAATAACAATTGGGTGGGCATAGATTGGTACAGGAAAAAAAAAGAAAGAAAAGGAATTAGGATTCAAATCATTGTTTTCTTACTTAACAATTGAATTTAAAAAATAAAAATAAGCAATGAAGTTCATTTACAAGTGACCCATGAGGAAGAGAGTGGGGAATAAATGCTTTATTTTTATGCCAAAAAAAAAGTAGGAATATATTGCTGTGGTATGTGTGGCTGAAAAATGAAAAAGATGGTAAAGTCTTTTATGGATGTTGAATAAAAGATTTGGAATTCAATTCTCGCCTACACCAAAAATTGATAAGTGTCTTAGTTTGATGATAAAGAGTTATCATCAGGAGTGGACATCATAGGTTAAAACTCTCTAAAAAAATTAAAAGCATCAAAATATAAGAAGGGAAATTGAAATCCAACCAATTAAATGGAAGTTATGTGCATAGTCTCTGTTGATAAAAGTGGAAAGAAAGTGGAGTGGTCATATTTCATTTGTTTTTTTCTTCCATGTTCAACACCTTGTTCTTCCTTCCATTTGTGACGCACTCCATATAATAGATGACAAGAACATAAACTCTTTGTTTTATTTTGGTTGATTTGACTTATTATCCTTTTTATTTATTAATGATTAGATCTCCTAGTTGAATGCTTAGCGTGTTTATCAAAAAAACCTAGTATGATATGATTCATTTTATTTTAAAGAAATGGAAAACATGAAACGGTCCAATGCTGTCAAATAATTACACGACAGCCACGAAATTTTCCATTCAAAAGTTTTGTTGTTTGTCAAATGCAAAGATAGAAGTCATTTTCTTGTCAAGTTGCTTATATATAGTATATACACAAACTATTCCTGATTATACTGTGAGATATCTCTTTCTAATCTCTAAATCTCATTGTTGTGAAGGGACAGATTGGGTATTGTGAAATACAAGACTTGTTGATTTTTTTTTTTTTTTTTTTTGAGAAACCGATAGAAGCAATTTTATTAAAAAACTATTCGGCTAAAATCAGCCTGAACTACACTTGAAATGTCTGGTGGTACATCTTCCATCCAGACAGTTAGAGAGGGCGAATTAATAACCCATCTAGCTAAAGCATGAGCGACCCTGTTGCCTTGTCGGCGAACATGAACAAAACTACAACAATTGAAAGGAGTTAAAGCTTTAACATCTTCAATCAAGTGTCCATGGAGTGCTAGTGATCTCTCTGAGTTATTAAGGTCTTTTGAGATTGTGTCTGAGTCCCCTTCAAAAACAACTGAGGTAATACCAATCTCCAAGGCAAATTCTACTGCTCGTCTTGCTGCAAGGGCTTCCACCTGTGCCACAATAGTTGGTTGAGGGATTTGTTGCGACAAAGAGGCCATAACCGCACCTTCTGAATTGCGAATAACCACTCCGAGTCCAGCTCTCCCTGTCTCTGTGAACAACGCACCATCATAGTTAACTTTGAAAACTCCCAAGTCTGGTGGTTCCCATTTTGTGTGCATCTCATGTTTCTGCTTCGGGCTGACTGAATTAAGATTCTGGAATTCAGCTCGTCACTCCTTTGACAACTGATCGATGCGTTGCAGCGGACAAGCCTCCTCAATGAATCGGACTTGGTTGCGTCTATTCCAGATGGACCAAGCCATATACGCTAGTAGGGAAGGATCCTTATTTTCCTTGAATGCACGTTCAAAGATGTCCATTGGTGTTTTCCCAGTCATAGTCACCAGCCAGCTCCATTGAGGGTCCTGAATCCAAACTACCTGCAAATTAGAACACAAAAACAGAGCATGTGAGCAGTCTTTAGCCATCACCTTGCAATTATCACAAGTTGCCTCGGTGATGACTTTCCTCTTGCATAGGTTGGCCTTTGTTGGAAGAGCATCCTTACAAGCCCACCACACAAAGTTTTTCATCTTACAAGGGACATTCAAGCTCCATATATCTCTCAAGAAACCAGAATTTGTAGCTGACCCCTGATCTGGTAATTCATTTTCATGAAGAAAACGGTAGCCCGACTTGACAGAATAGTGCCCCGATGGAGTAAAAGGCCAAATAAGTGTGTCTTGTTGCTGAGAGGAGCTAAGAGGGATACTCTTAATTGCCTCTGCTTCTATATTACTGAAAACATGGTCAATCACATCCATTCTCCATTGCTTGGTTGGCTGATTTATCAAAACTGCTACACATGAATTCTCTTGCCCAAACAGTACTGGTGAAGTGATTTTGGCTCTGGTTTTAAGTGGCAGCCAATTGTCCCCCCAAATCCTAATTTGTTTACCATCCCCAACTCTCCATACTGCTCCTTTAGAAATCACATCTCTCCCCTTTAAGATACTTTTCCACGCATATGAGGCTGAGGGAGACTCTCTTGCATCAAGGATGGATCCATTTGGAAAAAACCGAGCTTTGAACACTCTATAAAACAGAGAGTTATAATCTTTAAGGAGTCTCCAAGCTAACTTGGCAAGCATCGCTTCATTGAACATAGTTAAATCCTTGAAACCCATCCCACCTACATCTTTATGATTACACAACTCTCCCCACTTCACCCAATGGATTTTTCTCCTTTCACCCCTTTGGCCCCACCAAAATTTTCTAATGAGTTTTTCAATCTCATGACACAAAGTAACCGGGAGTTTAAAAAAGCTCATGGCATAAGTTGGGATTGATTGGATGACCGGCTTTATAAGGACTTCTCTACTGGCTTGTGATAACAACTTCCCTTCCCACCCTTGGAGCCTCTTCCAAACTCGTTGTTTCAATTTGTCAAAACTTGCCCTTTTATTTCTACCCACCAATGCCGGCAAACCAAGGTATTCCTCATAGTTCTTCACCTTGGCTACTCCAAATTCATTCATAATGTGATTTTGCATATCAAAAGCCATTGATTTGCTGAAGAAGAGAGATGTCTTGGCTCTATTTAATTTTTGCCCCGAAACCCTCTCATAAGAAGAGAGAATCTCCAAGACTTTCTGGCAATCTTCCTTTGTAGCTCTACAAAACAAAAGGCTGTCGTCTGCAAAAAGCAAGTGAGTAAGCTTGGGACCATTCCGACATATAGAGACTCCTTTAATCTCACCCAAATTTGCTGCTCTTTGAATAAGTCTATGCAGCCCCTCTGAACATAACAGGAAGAGATATGGTGAGAGTGGGTTCCCTTGGCGAATACCTCTACTAGGTTTGATATTGCCTTGGGGTTCACCATTTACCAATGGTGAATATGAGACAGTTGTAACACATTCCATAACTAGAGCCACCCATCTATCATTAAAACCCATTTGATTCATAATATCTCTCAGAAAAGACCACTCAACCCTGTTGTAGGCTTTGCTCATGTCAAGCTTGAGCGCCATAAAACCTAATTTTCTAGAGTTGTGATTTTTCATGTAATGAAAAGTCTCAAAAGCCACTAAAATATTGTCAGTTATCAATCGACCTTTCAGAAAAGCACTTTGATGATCAGAAATAATAAGTCGCATAACTCTTTTCAATCTATTTCCTAGTACTTTTGAAAAAATCTTATAAAGCACGTTGCAAAGACTAATGGGCCTAAATTTAGTCACATATTCCGGGTTTTTTGTTTTTGGGATTAGGGTGATGAAAGTATGATTTAAAGAATTAGGCAAAGAAACTTTATTCAGAAAATGCAATACTGTATTAGTAACATTAGAGCTTACCAAATCCCAAAAATTTTGGTAGAAAAGCGGAGGCATTCCATCCGGTCCAGGAGCTTTCAATGGAGCCATTTGTTTTAGAGCCACCTCAACTTCCCAAGCTTTAAAGTCTCCTATCAAGATGTCATTCATTTCCTCAGTCACCACCTGAGGAATAGATGCCAATTCTGCCATTAAAGGTTCGGGTTCTGAAGAAGAGAAAAGCTCAGAGTAGTACTTCAAGAAAACATCAGAATTCTGGTCTCTTTCAGTACACCACACAACGGAATGGTTTCTAATACTAGTAATAAATTTTTTCCGCTTCCTTTGAGTTGCACGACAGTGGAAAAACTTTGTATTACGGTCCCCATCCTTTAAATATAGTGTTCGAGATCTCTGTCTCTAAAGCCGTTCCTTCTTGTCCATTAGAGCATTGACTTCTTTTTTGAGTACCCATAACCTGCCTGAACCGCTCCCCTGGACAGCCACCCGTTCTGCCTGTGCAAGCTCTTTCCTCTTCCTTTCTAACTCTCTTCTTATATTTTTGAAGTTATTACGGCTCCAGCTTGTTAACTCAGCCCCACAGGCTTCTATTTTCCTAATCACCCTTGTATCTTCAGCCCCTTCAAATGTTGCTAACCAAACATTCTCAACTGTTTCCCCACATCCCTTATCTGACAGCCAAACCTCTTCGAATCTGAAGAGTTTTTTCTTTTGCTGGAAATCCAGATCAGCTAATTCAATCCACAATAGCTTATGATCGGAAGTGGTACTGTTTACATGGGTGACTCGAGTACCCGGAAAATCAACAAACCAATCATGTGAAGCTACCGCCCTATCTAGCCTCTCCCATACCGAAAAACCATCTCTAAAATGCTTGCTTCGTGTGAAAGGAAAACCTTTAAAGCCCAAATCCATTAATTCACATTCATCCAATACATCTCTAAACATCTACATATGATTTTAGGGCCTTAAGCGCCCCCTAAACTTCTCCAACTTTTTTACAATCTCATTAAAATCTCCCGCACACAGCCATGGAAGGGAGTTTCTGCCATGTAGTTGACGAAGTAAATCCCAAGATTCACTCCGTCTGTGAGTTTCGGGGTTGCCATAAAAATCGGTGAATCTCCAAGCTTTACCCGAATTTTTATTAATGACGGCGTTGATGTGACTTAGTGAAGAGGATTCAACTTCAACCTCAATGTCATTCTTCCAATACAACACCAAACCTCCTCCTCTATTCTCTCTTTGAACGAAGAATTTTTTATCAAAACGAATTCTGTCTTTCACGTAATCTAGCCTAGCTTCATCTGCCAATGTCTCAGCTAAAAACACGACAGCGGGACCTTTTGCTTGCACCAAATCCACAAGCTCCTGAACAGCGAGTTGGTTCCCAAGCCCCCTACAGTTCCACACTATGCAACTCATTGTGATTGGCGGGGCTGTACAACAACCACTGCCAAAACAAGTGAATTTTCTTTATCATTGCTCGAAACCACTAACTTCTTACTTGGTAACTCACAATGATCATTAACCTTGTCAATTGGCCGCTTCAAACCTGTGTAATCAGATGAGGGTGGCTGAGTTACGTGGGCTGGACGGGGTGCACGTTTCCACGTAGCCTGATGGGGAATAACAGCATTAACCTGTGGGGTCTGAGAGTTGGTAATATCTGAGAGGGGTGATGTTGAATTTTTATCCAAAGGGGGTACTAGTGTAGGAGCACGTGACATACTAATATTTTCATCCAGATCATTTCTTAGCGTGCCCAAGTCAAAAAGTGGAGAGTTTTCCTGATCAGTTTGAGTATCCTCGGGTTGGCCAATAATTACGGGATTCTCATAAATCCCAACATCATTATCTATTTCCTTCAATTTTTGAGTAAAGGAAATTCCTTGATTGCCGTGATCCTGAAAATTCGACCTTAAACTTTCCTTTGGGATCGTGGACTCTGCAGCATTTGATTTTGGAAACTCCTCGATATTTGCTTCCATATCCTCAGTTTCCTTTTCTGTTGAACTCGCCGTCACTGGGGTGGTCATCGGATTTGGGCGCTGTTTCTCAGTCCTCCGCCAACATGAGGATAAGTTTTCCTTCCTGTCTTCATAATAACCTGAAACACGAATTACATTGCCCTTTGATGCCCCTGACGATGTTGCTCGAAGCCATGAGCCATATTGTTGAGATGATTTTTGGAGAGTGCCTTTACTCTGGATCCACAAATCACATTCCTTATCTCCATGATCAAGGCATCCACACCAGTAGCAGATATTTGGCAGCCACTCGTACCTAAATGTAACCCAGACCTTTTCATTATCCTCCAATCTGATTACTCGACCTCGACAGAGAGGTTGAAAGACATCAATAGTGACCCTTACTCTGATGTAGTTCCCACACTCACACTCCAAAGTATCTGTTGTGCGGTCCACCCTCCCAATGCCGTCACATATATCTTCCGCCACTGATCTGGTTCTGTAACTGATGGGAATATTTTGCACTTGCACCCAAAAAACAACCTTATCGAAACTCAAGTCTTCAAGTGCAAAGTGTCTTTCATACCTCTATAACACCACTAGGGATTTGTCGAAACTCCACGGACCCGTGGACATAATCCTATCCACTTCCTCCTCCTTATCGAAAACAAAAAGAACCTTATGCCCCCCTTCATTACTGATCTTAAAGCCATTCTAAGATCTCCAAAGAGGTTTAAAGGTTCTGCCGATTGCATCCATATTGAGTGCATGCCTGGTTAGGAATAGTGCTACAATGATAAACTCTTGCCGGCGTCCATGGCGTCGATCTTGTTTAAAACAAATATCGTCCCCTTCCTTTTCAGAAAGGGAAAGACAACTCCATTGTCTGGATAAATCCTCCATACTAACACACCGCTTAGAACAAAAAAACTGTGAACACAAAAAAGAAAGAAGAACAAGGAGAAAATGGTTCTAAAATGTGTTTCCCCACTCTCGAAAAAAGAGAAGAAACCACTAGCCCTACTTGTAATGTTGTTACAGGAGGGGAGAGCAAGCCTTACTAGAAGGGACAACGGTTCTACTGCCTAAGAAGAGAAGGGAGAGCCAACTCTCTTAGCGACAGAGAAAAAAAATATAATTGAGTTTTTACAAGACTTGTTGATGGTTTTCCTTTATGACAGACATTTTTTGTTTTTAACCTTATCGATGAATTTAGTTAATAATTGCACAATGTGCAACGGTCCAATGTTGTCAAAAAATATATTATTATAGTCATAAACTTTTCAGAACTCAAATTTAGTGTTTGGGCCAATACATTTTTTTTTTTAACTAAAAGAAAAATATACACAATATTCCTATTTTTAATGAGAGGTATCTTTCTCATATCTCTAAATTTCATTGTCATTGTGAAGAACCTGATTCTCTTTTATCATCGTGAAATTCAAGACTTGTTTTGGTTTTGGGATTTCCTTTATTAAAGAAATATCATGGTATCTATGAATATAATGAAGTATATTTAATTTGAGTTTTATAATGGTTTCAATTTTTTTTTTTTTTTTTTGAGTTTAATAATGAAGAAAGAAAAATAAACATTCTTTTTAGCATAACTATAATGCAAAACAGAGTTATGAGATATATATATATATATATATATATATATATATATATTTATACAAAATAGAAATTCCACTTTAACGTAATCTAAGTTTATATATGTGAGAAACTCACTCCTAGAGACTTGAACCTCAGCTCTTACTTCTTACACCCCTTAAGCACTTATACTTGTGGAGTTACTATTACCAGGGGCGGAGCCAGGAATTTTTGTTTGAGGGGGCCAAGTTGCGGCACTATATATTTATCAAGACAACCCCTACATACATATATATACACACTTTTTTATTTGATAAGTTATATATATACACACACCCAGCAAAAAAAAAAAAAAATAAAGCTTAGTATTTTCAATCAAAATTATGTTTGATGGTGATCTTTCATAAAATAAAATTCTTAGAAAATTTCCATTTTAAATACAAATTATCAAATTTTATACTAAAGTAAGTTAAAAATCTTTCAATTAAATTAATGAAATTTTCAAAAATATGAATGATCCAAAACTTGGAGAAATAAATTAGTCTCCAAACATATTTGAAATTATCTTGCTCTAACCTATTATGTGGCAACTAAAGACACATTTTATGTATTGTTTTAATGACAAGATTTTTTTTAATGAGTCAATGATTTATTAATCGCCACATAATAGGTTAAAAAAGATAGATTCAAACATGTTTTGATGCCAAACTTTACCAAATATTTAACAAATATAAGAGCACATTTTACAATAAAAAATAAAATTGCGAAAAATAAAGTTATATCTTTATTACTATTAGATCAATTATTATTTTTTAAGAGCATTATTGGATTAATTCAAATATTTGGGAGGGTCAACTCTTATTTTTATAGACTAAATTTTGAAAACATTAAAATAATTATATATATATATATATATATATTTAAAAAAAATTCAAAATTTTGCCCCCCCCCCACCCATCAACATAGCTTTGCCCCTAACCATCATGCCAAAAACAGTGGCGACTCCAGAAATTTTTCTCAGGGTGTTCCTCGGTGGACTTGCCCTGTTACTATTTTTTTTTTCTTCAGATTCTCTGTTACAATTTTTTTCTTTTTAGATTTTAGTTCAATTTTTTTTTTAGCTTTTTCTTTTTGCTTGAAAGCAATGTTATGAATATCATTTTGGACCCTATTTCGGTTTGTTTAGTGGAACAGAATATTTTGGTACCGATCTATTTCGACGTAGGGTGTTTCAGGGTTTTAAAATAAAAATAAAAATAATATATATTTATAATTTCTTATACAACATAAAATTATTGATCCAAATTAGTAAACCTCAAATAAAACAAATCATTTAGTTTTTTATTTTTGACACTCAAACCATTTAATTATGACATAACAATTACTGTTTTAGAATATTAAAACATAAATATGTAATTAAATAATATTACACTGCAAAACTGGTTAACATATATATATATATATATATATATATATATATTTTTATGTGTATTCACTTATTTTTAAGGACCACATACCACTATCCCAATTCAATGCCACGGCCCCATCCACCCCACACTAAGAGACAACTCAAACAAGAGTTGATCAGCAATTTCAACAAAATTACATATTTTTATATTTACACACACTTACACAAAAAGACAAAAGCTAAGCAATTATACTATCAAAAGATAAGTCTAACTCATAAGATTCACAAGTTACAACACAAGTCAGACTATGAATACTGGAGAGAGAGAGAGAGAGAGAGAGAGAGAGAGAGAGAGAGAGAGAGAGAGAGAGAGAGAGAGAACTGAAATACTTGACTGAGGTTAGGGGCGGCGCCGCCGCGGCATGTTGAAGGCTGAGGTCCTTATTTCCTGATCTCGCTTTTGTCGTCGCCGATCTCGCTTTTGCTGTTGCCGATCTCGCAATCTCCAATCTGAGCCAAGTCAATCTCTGATTTCGCCATCACAGAGCTACTCTGGGCGTTCAGTGTTGCTGTTGCTACCTTGTTGAGTTTTTTTTTTTTTTTTTGAGAATTGCTACTTCAATGCCTTGCTGAGTCACTACTGCTGCTGCTGAGAAGTGATTCAAGTGAGGACATGAGGTTCTTATTAGGTTAGGAATTGTTTTAGTTTAAAATATGATTGGGTATTATTATTATTATATTTGTTGAGAATCTGTGACCTAGGTGTGCTCTTTGTTGGGCTTGCACCAATCAGACTTGAACTGATCAGTTTTTTTATTTTTTTTGTTGAGAATCCGTGGGTTTCTATTTTCAATATATTGGGCTTTTTCTTTTCCTGGTGGGCTTGCCTGTTTTATATATATTTTTTTTTTTTCAAATTTTAGTTAAAAAAAATTTTGGGCTTTTTTTTTTTTTTTTTTTTTTTTCTCGTGGGCTTGCTTGAAATTATTTTGAGGGTGTTCCTAATTTTTTTTAGGGGTAAACAAATATAAAAAAATTTTAATTATTATATATAAAAAAAAAATTTCATTTTAGGGTGTTCCTAGGAACACCCTGACATGAACGTGACATCGCCACTGGCCAAAAATGCAAAGTAATATGATAATAATAACACAAGAAAATAACTCCAAAAATAATAATAATAACAAGGAAATAATGAAGTAGAATATATATTGGTATAGTTTTTTTCTAGCAGGAAAAAAAAAAAAGAAGATAATATTTAGTGATCATGACGCGTATTCTTTTATTTTCTTCTCGTGGAAAAAAGTGAAGAAGAGTTCGTAGATTGCACGAATGGAAAATAAAAAATATTTGTCAACTAGTTTAGCTATTGGATCACGCAAGATGTCTCACTGTTTAAACAATGACAGGCGACTGTTCTTGTTGCGTAGTGCATAACCCTTATGAATTAATAAGGTAGTTTAGGGGGGAAGAAAAAGGGAAATTTTGGTATTTAGACTGTTTTTAGAAATTTTTTTTGTGAATAGTATGCGTATCAAACTATCTAGATAGGTGGACTGATTTTGGAATTCGAGCTTGCCAAATTCGAGTTCCGGCCCAAAATTTAAACTATAGTGGCGTTTTTTTTAGTGGCGTTTGTCAAAAACGCAACTATATGTACCCTATAGTGGCGTTTTCTATAAACGCTGCTATAGGCACTAAAAAATGCCATTATAGTTTGAATTTTGGGCCGGAACTCGAGTTTGGCAAACTCAAGTTCCAAAATCAGTCCAACTAACTAAATAGTTTGACACACATACTATTCACAAAAAAAATTTCTTAAAACAGTCTAAATACCAAATTTTGTCGGAAAAAAAGGGTTCTGGTGGGGGAAGTAAAGCCATTATGCATGCTAACCACCCTCTTGATTGTGGGCTTATTAGAGCCTTAGAGGCTGATATTTTTTTTTCCTAAATAAAACTCTCTAATATGAACTTGTAGACTTCATGCCACATGATTAACGGCACTAATGGCTCCACATTAGAGTCATGGTGTTCACAGGGTCAGATCACCCTGACCTGAAAAAGAAAATCATTATTATATATAAAATTTAAAAATTTTATGATTTTTTTACCTTTAAAAAATTGTGTGACTACCCTAATTTTTTTTTAGGACCAATATAATTAAACTTTGAATAAAGTTTAGCAACAAACTTGGTTATAGGCTAAAACTACAACTTTACTCAATATTTTTGTTGGATATAAATTTTAACAATTTATAATTAGATTGTATTTTTTTTCTCATATCCTCTAGAATTGCAAGATTTCAAGAAGATTAAAGATCAGTAGCTTATGTCATCAATCAAATGTTTAATTTTCGAGTATATAGAGTTTAAAATTATACTGAAAAAATAAGTTTAGGGATCAAATAGTAATTAACATCCGATTGACATGAAATTTAATATGTATTTTAAGAACATAAAGAATATACAATTCATCAGTTAGATTTGAGAAAGATGAAAAGTAGCGAACATTAGGACTTTACTCGAGATCACATGAGGCTTACACCTCTATTTCTCTCCTACATGTGGACATAACTCTTTTTTTAGTTGTGCAGCTTGTGCTAATAGCCTAAGACACAATTCAAAAAAAATTTCCTTACTAATTTCTCTTCGTAAGATATTGTTAACTACTATATAAATTCAGGATTTTTAATACTTGACTGTATATATTCGTCATGCTAATGCTTTTTTGAAATTATAGTGTCTCTAATCTATACATACCATAGGACAAGCCTTGTTTTTCAACATATCTTCTATGTGTTGATTTGGTATAGTTTATTTTTATTATATAGACTTATAAAAATTAAATTGAATAGAAATACATTTGTACTTAAAAATAAATAAAGTTTTAAAAATTATACATAAACAAATAAACTAAATTAAATAAATCAAACCAAACAAAACAAGCCCTTCTATTCATGTTGGCTCTATAGTTTCATGTTGTCAATTATGAGTCATTGAAGTCGTCCAAATCATAGATCATGTCCTATGGCCCATATCATATAAGTGAGACATTATTATTTTTAATTGGGTAAACTATGTATTTGGTCCATATTTTTTACACTATATTTCAATTTGATTCCTAACCTTTTAATTGTATCAATTTGATTCCTAACTTTTTAGTATTATGTTAATCTAGTCATTGTCATTATCTTTTGGATAGAAATTACTGACATGACTAACGGCCAAAATAAAAAATTAGCTTCCGTTAATGTGATAATAAAATAAAATTTTTTTTTTTTTATTTTGGCCGTTTGCCATGTCAACAATTTTCACCTAGAAGATAATGACTGGAACTAAATTGACATCGTATTGAAAGGTTATGGATTAAATCAACACAATTGAAATGTTAGGGACCAAATTGAAATATGGTGTAAAGGACAGGGATCAAATACATAATTAACCTTTTATAACTTATAATTGTTAAATTATGCATCCTTATTTCATTATCATTGGACGTATCCAACATTCAAATTTTTTTTAGTGCATATATTTTAATCTCTCTCTCTCTCTCTCTCTCTCTCTCCTTACAATAAGTGGGATGGAAAAAATTGAATACATTTTTTTTTTTTTTCAAATGGGGGTAATTGTTAGGATTTTTTTTAGTAGGCTAATTGCATAACAAATTTCTTCCTAACTTTGAGTTTTATATTTTGAGATATTGTAACGAGGGCTAAAGACTAAAGTTTTTGTTTATTGTGCAAGAATGAACACCTCGATTGAGCGAGATTCAAAGCTTGATCATGCGAGAATGGTAATCCAAGAAGAAACTCTGATGTTTGCTTCTAGGGATGTGTTTGTAGCCACTTCAAGCCCAAACAATACTACTGTATTTAGGCTGCGTTTGGTTCATGTAAAATATTTTCCGGAAAATATTTATTTTCCGGAAATACTATTTTTCAAAAATGAAAATATTTTCAAGTGTTTGGTTGTATTATGAAAATTTTTCTAGAAAATAATTTCATGTGTTTGGTAACATTCTGAAAATGCTATTTTCCACCACCACCCCCACAAAACCCACCACCACACAACAGGAAAACCACCAAAACACCACCACCCACGCCACCACAACAACAACAACAAAATCAGAGATCAAAGAGAGAAAGTAAAAAATCAAAATCACAAACGAATTTTATTACAAAAATTTCAAACGAGAACGAGAATGAATCGGTGCGAGTGGGTTCGTCGGGGTTCGTCGGTGTGAGTGGGTTCGCGGTGCGACGATCTCTCTACTCTCTCTGTCTCTCTCTTTGTGCATGGTCCGGAAATGGCGAGATGATCTCGATGATCGATGACTGGGTTCGACGAGGGTGGGTTTGAATGATCGGAGCGGTGCGATTGTCTTGCTCCGATGCGATCTTCTTGCTCCGACGTCGGCGATCTTCTTGCTCTTTCTCTCTCTCTCTCTTCTATTTTCCAAGGCCGGAAATCATTTGAAGTGAAAATGAAAACGGAAATGATTTTCTGTTGTTTTGGCTCTAAGTTTCGGTCAACTGGAATTTGAAGTAACAACCAAACACCCAATTTTCCGGAAAATTATTTTCGGAATCAGTTTGAAGTCAAAACAAACATAGCCTTAAACGCTATTTCAATCTTAATCTTATGAGAAGGAAGATAACTACACTAAATAGAGAAAAACCTTTTGAGAGCTTTATTTTGTCTTCCTACCTCTCTCATTGATTATCCTTGAGAGGTACCTTATTCGAAAACTCAAAAATCGTCACCCGAGAGTGCTAGTTGAAATCACAAAGATCAAGACAAATCTTCAAGAAGTCTTGGAATGATCAAGAGATCGGTTTTGCAGTCGGCAAATTGACTAATGGCATCAAGTGGTAGTGAAGAAACAAGATAGGAGTCTGTAGTTGCTAGCAGGAGCAATGAGTTTAGGTAAAATATCTATCTATTTGTATGGAAAATGTAGTGAGATAGCTTGTACCAACAACCTTCATACATCATAATGGAGTTGATGAGTTACGCTAGACCCCATGGTGTTTTTACTGTTTGGATTTTCGCGTGAATATATGCTTATCTATGTGCCATTGTGTTTATGGTTAATGTGTTTTATTGTTTATCCATATTAACATTGTGGTTAGAATATCTATTAATTAACAACATGGTAATATTCAAATTTCAAATTGCTTGGTTAAAATTAATAGTTAAGCCATTGTAGGGGCCTAAACATGTTTTTAATAACCATACAATACCATTAAACTTCAAAACTCTTTTTTTTTTTTTTTTTTGGGTAGTCTAAAATAAGTTTTCATACCTCATCAAGTATTTAACTTTTCCCTTAAACTTGGGTAGTCCGCTCTTCACACACACACACACATACCAGATATTTACATGGAGAAATTTCTTAGGAGTGAACCTAAAATAATGGTTAGAAGTTTTAAATCCAAGATCTCATTGAGAACCACTAAACCAACCTTTAGGGTTTTAAACTACAAAACTCCTTATTAGTGTTTTTGAATCTTTATTCTTTATAAGTGTTTTAAATTTTTTTTTTTAATTTTAAAAATCTATAAAGTAGTGTGCGTTTGACATCGCTTAAAAAAGCCAGATTTTTTTATTATTCAGCTTATTTTTGCTACTATTTATGGGCCTTATTGCACTTTTTGATACTATTCATGAGTCTCACTGTATTATTTCAGCTACTTTTTAGTTTTATCTACGGTATTTTCAACAAAAAGTTTTCAATTTCAAGTTTTTCAGCTAAATAAGCTGTTTCCAAATGAACACTTCCGTTTGAATACCGCTTATTTTGCTGAAAATTGAAAACTGAAAACACTATAGTAAAATAATTTTTAAATGTGTGAATAGTGCCGTAGGACCTATTTTTAATAAAAATTTTGTTAAAAAAAGAGGTTTGTGGGTTCCATAAATAATACACAGAATCCATTAAAAAGCACTGAAACGTGCCTCTCAATGTCAAAAAAAAAAAAAAAAAAACCACTAAAACGCAGACGCACTGCATTTCTGCTGTACCCAAACGGGCAACAATTGCATGAAACAATCTAAAGCCCTATGGTTTGAAAAATGCCAATGCTTTTATTGGCATGCACGAAACTACAGATACTCCCATCTTTTTTTAGGAGATATAGGTGCTCCATCATTTTCAATTCTTTTTTTTTAATTTTTTATTTTATTTTATTAAATTATCATTTTCAATCCAGATGTTTCCCTCACAATCTAATGTCGTTTTCAAGCATTGGTTACATTAATAATAATAATAATAACAATAACTTCATGAGCTAGCTAGCACTGGGAAATTCATAATAACCGTAAGCGGTAAAATACGAACTTTAGTTAATTTGTAAAGTGTGGGGATAGGAAATTAGAAGCTCTAGATGAGGTATAGTATCACTTGTTCATCCATAAACAGAGCACAGTATCATGACGGGCAATAGTAAGCGGTATCATGATAGCCGGGTAGTAAGCACTCCAAAGCTTAAATTAGTGACGAAATAGAGAGAATTTATGAAAATGAACTTCAAAGGTGTTTCTGCACTCCAAAATACCCCTAATGACACGTGCTGAATCGCCCTTTATTACTTTTGGCTAGATGCAACAGGTTCATGCCCATTTTGTTAACCTGGGCGCTATTCTCAACTAGTTAGGAATTCCATCAAAGGATATGCCACATCACATTAAATGCTAAATTGGTAGTGTAATTAATACAATCCTAACCGATGTAGTCCTCAATACAACTTTTGGAGGCAATGGGATCTGGCCACAATAAATTAGGTACACCGCTCCTATAACTCCAAGTATCGGTCTTTCTATATGAAGTTACCATAATGCCCTTGTCTCATTTATTTTCCGCTTACAATAACCGAAATAATTTGATATCTCCCCTATCAATAAAGAGAAGTAGAAAATGAAAACAAAAGTAACAAAATAAGGTGACGAAAATTTATTTGTTACTTCTAAGTTGTTGCACCATTAAAACTAACAAAAAAAATTAATCATTTTCGTCAAGTTTTAGCTTTAAACAAACAAAACAGCCAGCGCAGATACTCAACCCTTTTCTAGTTCCACTTTCCCGGCGCGTAAGATCAAAGTCAAAGATTAATCTTTGAATTTAGAAATTAGAGTTCAGATGCCACGTGTGAAAGCTTTCATGCAGTAGTTTGGGTTTACATTTTTTGCTTTGACAAGTCTTCTTAACCCAGTAAATAATTACTTCCCGAAACATAAACAAAATAAAAACCAAAAAAGTCTCAAAAGCCACGAACGTAGTGTCTGCTAGGGGTTTCCCTTCTTTTTGACTTTTTATTTTTTCAACAACTGTTGTCCATATATATTTGTAGCTTTCAGCATAATTGTATATTTATATTTTTAATATCATTGATCTGGGATTACAAAAATCCGTACTTATTTGTGCTTAAATTTCATAATGCTGGCCTAATTAATTGGACCGACCTTGTACCCACCACGTGCGCTTACCTCAAAAACTCCCAAGATGTGATAGCTGTGTGTTTTTAACTTTGAAACGAATGTAAGCTTGGAAATCGTGAGCTTATTATAAGATTTTATTCTTAAAGAGTGTGATTGGTTAGGTGGTAAAGGTACAGGACAGAAAATGATAGTGACAATAAATTATGAATTAATTAATTAATTTATCTATTTTTAGACTAAAAAAGTGGAAGCAGGAAGGAAATAAAATTGAATAGTTGATTATTTTCCATTTGAGCCAACTATTTTAAAGGCTAATAAGTCTAATAAATGATAAGTGCCAAACTACCCATGGCGCAAACTAAGCCTAGGTGGCAAAGACAAAGCTAGGCCGATAAGGGATTAGGATATGTCATGTTATGATGGCCCATGAGCCTCAACACCTTGTGTTCATTTGGATGCAGCTTCGGGCTAAAAATATGCAAAGTACCTAAAAAATGAGGCTCCAAAGTACTAAGCTAAAAAAAACCATAAGAAAAAACTGCATCCAAACTAACTCCATGTCATGCCTAGGTCCACTTCCTGATCTGATCCCTCAATTAATTATGAGACTAGTTGGATACTCACTTAAGTTATCAAGGCGAAAGCTAATGCCTCTATGGCGTATAAGCATCATTCTCCCTTAGTTAATAAGTTGATAACCACAGTTCAGAAACCTCCACCAAATTCCTGTAAAAAATTTCCTCGCTTTCGCTCCACCCTACTGAACACTGCTGATGAAAATATTCTTTAAATTCCCCTAAGAATGATATCTCATTTGGGCAAGAAGGCTGTGAAAAAAGGATTCTAAATCTGGCTTTCCTCACTTGATTAAAAGGCTTTTTAGAAAGGAGGATATCCTAAACCAAGCACAAGCAGTTAATAGTCTCAAAGAGTAATGAAGTTTGGACTAGGTCATTACAAGAAGGATCTCACTTTCTCTCCACCCTACAGAACATGGCTATTGAAAATATTTCTTTTTTAAGTAAAACACATACAACCTCTTGTTCCACAAAGTAGTTTCTTTTATTGAAAACTCATTTGTTTATTTGCTAAAAAATATTAAAGTACATTTGTACATAAAATAAGAAGGCTTGAAAAAGAGGTTCCTAAACAAATAAACCAAAAAAAAATTGAAAGAAAAAAACAATATTAAACAGGTAGTTGACAAAAAAGAGGGCAATGGTCATGTAGATTTCTTTGTTCAGCGCTTTGTGTAGATATCCAGAAGCAATGGGTGACACAAAATGGGCGGTGGTTGTGCAGATATCCAAAATGAATTAATAATATCAGGAAGTATTGCTTCAGCAAAGCAATCCCAATTGAAATGCCATATCCGAAATATACAGTTCAGAATGAGGAAGATTAATGAATTCTTTTTATATAAAAAATAATGACTACAACCACACAGCTTATTTACATAACGAGCAGACTGAAAACACAAGCATGTTCGTGTTATAGCTTATAAGTATGGTCACTGTGTTCCAAAAGAATATACAGAATATATATATTACTGAAATTGTTATCGGCAGGCAGGAAATGATTTTTACAGCTAAAAAATTACCAGAACCATTCTTGCCTCGCATCCACAGCTTTAACATTGGTTGATACAAGAGGGATGGTACCATAGAGGGTAGCGAAATCACTGAGGCATTTGTTTCTCTTTTCACTGTGCTCTTTTAAACTGCTTATGCCTGATGATCCAATCTCATAGATCTTCCCTGCAAAATTCAAAGATGGCATTTTCTTGTCAAAAGTAAAGATCTTTATGTTACTGAAAGAATCATCATGAGCTTTTGGGATCCAATTTGAGATTTTCCTTGGGTGGGTATTGGGAAAGAATTAGAATGTAATAAATTAACAAATTCAGTTTGCAAAATCTTAAGAGGAGCCAATCTTTAGAGCCCGTCTAATAGTGAAGACACAAACAAAATTTCATGATTTTATGAGTTTGGATAGTCTTTGGTGGGTGAGAGGTTTGAGATTTTATTTTCTCTGACATTTTGGTTAAAATACTTCTTATATGGTTATGTTCCTTTGAATGAAGTTGGCTTGGTTTCCAATACAACCAACCAACCAATATTCATGTAAAACAAGGCTACCTTAAAAGACTTGTATCAAACATAATATGACCCTTTAATGGAACAGGTGATTGAAGAATACACAAAGCCAAGTAGCCAACCATAAGGGGGGTGCTTGTCTATTTCAAAAACATAAAGGAAAGGTAATGTATTTACAGTCCTTTGGACATTAAAAGCACTTCAAGCTTATCCAGTGCACCTTCCAGACAAAGTGACAAACTTACATCAAGAAAGGTATAGACAACTACCTTTCACCCATATTGGAGGAGCACCAGTGGCATTGGCAACAAGTAGTGACATTGCAATATCTTCACAATTTCTGTGTGAGATTGAGATTCAATTAAGGACATTATAAAAATAATTAAATAAAATTGCGTTTATTTTGTCACAGAAATAAAAATCTCTAAAAGATAGTAAAATAATAACTGCTAACCTCTCCCTGGATACATAATCATGAATGGGTGAGGGCATCTTGTGGGTATATAGATCCAAGTATTTCCTGTGAAAAAATGCGGCTTTTGAGAGAACCATACTATAAGTGCCCATCGACCAAACTGACCACCATCCTCCATATTTGTAATATGTATCACCATGCTCCTGTTAAATAGGAACAAGAAAATTGTCAGATACTATTACACAATAAGGATACTGAAATCAACATTTTCAAAGAAACCTGTGATGTGCAGGTCCTTCCATCCCAGGTTTACTGTCACAGAAGGAGGCAGTAAATTTAATAACATCTGAAAATTGTTGCATAAATACACTTTTTTTTTTTTTTTAAAAACCTGTTTTCTGATAAAAATTTCTAGAAACCAATAGGATTGGATTAAAACTTTAAGCGATTAGATTGGATTAGTTTTCCTTCTTTTATTTGGGGTTGGGGGGGGAGCAAAGGTGTGTATCTATCCTTATTAATTGGATTGGAAAGTGTTAAAGAAGTAGAAAGATGAAATTATATGGGTTGTACTCGTGTTGTATGGGTAGTACTCTTCTAGAAGAGTCTAGAAGATTCAGGTAGAGAGGTTTCCTACTCCCTACCAGCTGTTAGCATCATGATTATTCCCTATCCCATTGTAGTCATCTTTCCTACATGAGAAACGATTAGTAAGAGGGCTGGCATCCAAAAATTTTCCAGCTCCTCCTTCCTTAAATATTATAGTTCCATACTTCCATGATTTCGTTAACATAGTTTCGAAGCTTTATAATCCTTGCCTCTGATTACTTTTCCTTCTCTGCTCTTTGTTCTTTTGTTTTTCTGTAGCCTTAAGGCCTCTCTCTCTCTCTCTCTCTCGTGATAAAGCAACTTTTGCCCAGGTTTTTTAAAGGCCTAAAGGGAGGGAGGGAGGGAGGGATGGGGGACAGCAACAAGGCAGGTTTAGGCTGTTGCACCCTGGACCTTATACCCTAACTAAATGGTAATTACCCTGCCAAATCCAGCCCAAAACCCATGGATTATGTTTTACATCTTTAATGTTCCCAATATAGGGGAGCACCTAGCACTCTCATTTAAATCAAGTCATTTATTTGATGCAGTAAACGGAATATATTCTATCTTTTTGGGACAGGGTACAAAATGATAGGTCCAAGTTGTCCAACTAGTAATTGTTGGTGTACGGGCCACGTAATAGAATAGTGTGAGAAATCTGTAAAAGATGAGCAGACAATATGGAACGTACAGGTTCACATATTTGTATTAGCCCTTTGTGAACATAAAAATACCCTCCTTTAAAATTTCATATGCAAATGCGTACTTCATTTTGGTAGTTCACTGTGCACATCATGAATTCTTCATGGTTTCATATTTAATTGTCCTCCTTAAATAGCATTACATTTGGTGGTAAGATTTAAAGGAGTTTAATGGTTTGATGACCTATAATGTCTTATATTATTACTACCTATGTTAGAGTGAATCCTATTGCTAAAATGATAAGGGAGAATCACTTGAGATGGTTTGGTCATATGCAGATAAGAGCCATGCACCAATGAAAAAGAGTGAGTCGATTCAAGCTGTGGGAACAAAAAAAGGTAAAGGAAGATCTAAAATAACATTAGTAGAAGTAGTAAAAAAAAAAAGCCATTTCAATTAAGAAGATAACAGAGTATGACCTTGGATAGGATAGGGAATGGTGGAAAAGAATACATATGGCCAACCTTTATTAGTTTGTTGAGGATTTATAGCCAACCCCAAAGTTTTGGGACTAAGGCTTTAGTTTTTATTATTTTATAGCAAATATCTAAATTATAGAGGTCATGCTATTGAAATGTGGGGATAGGTTCCAAACTAAAGAATTCCTCTCTCCTACAACAAAAACCCCTCTATTTCTTCAACAACAACAAAAATTCTATCATGAACTTGCATTTTGTTGCTGATTAATATATTTAATTAATAACTTACAGCCTTCTAAAAAACATTTCTTTTCTTCCATAAAAAAATAGAAAAGTAATCAGATCCAGAAAATGGCAAGGCAAGTATACCAGAAGGGTTAAGATTACTAACCGCCTTCTCTAGCCAGTGCATGCGAGGAACAAATCCCACCATTGCAAATGGAGCACTTTGCCATACAGTGAAAGCAAAATTCAATGTAGGACATGGAACAATTACATCATCATCAACTGAGAAAATTGCATCTGTTTTGAGGTCCTCAATTGGTTTAAATCTGTTGTTTAAATTATCCTCTTCATTTATGTCAAACTTAAAATTGGGTTTCTGAGCAGTTTGTGACTTGTGAAACACAATTTTCTTAAGATAGGCTTTCAGACTCTCTGAAGGTGGATCACTTTCACTCCATACCACATGGATTGCTTCAGTCCCACTACAGGATGCATAATGAGCAACAGATTGCTTGAGAAGAGAATTCCGTTTCCAAGTGTTGATAAGTACCGTGTATCCACCCCTGAAAGATAAATAAAAACCAAGGTTATTTAATAACAACACAAGGATCCTATTTAAAGATAGGTAAGAGGTAATACGGAAAATGATAACAGCAAGCTAACTGATGTAAACCCAAGCTACGCTGCATGAATGTTTGGGGCATGTGGAATGATGGATAGAAGGAATAGGAAGAAATAAAGTGAGTTTGGATCTTCTAAAGTTCTCAAGGTAACTCCACCATAGAGATTCTAAAATCTTATCCATCCATTTTGATATGAGTGGACTGGATTTTACCACATCATCAATAATTTAAATAGATACAAAAATGTCAAAAGTGAACATTTGTTTAAATATTGAAGGTGAAAGTGAGCCAGTAGCAAAGGAGTACAGAGTCACAAATGAAGGTCAGGGTACAGCCGCAAGAGCAATGGACAAGGGTAAGGGTAAAGCCAAAGCTATCCAAGTGATGAATTTGGCTAGTTTCTGTTTTGTTTTTTTTTTTTGTTTGTTTCTTTATTTCTTGTATTAAGTGCACAAGTTATTTGATTCAAATGTAATCATCACAAGGGAAGGGAGCAAGATGACAAGAGTCTTATAGCTTCATGGGGTTCAAAAAATACCTAATGAGAGCAAGACAAGTGTACTCTATTTTCTTTGAATGTAGATGTGCTTAACTGCCAACTAAGCTTGCTTTCTATTGTTACTTAGAGCAGAACGAAGGTCAGTCCTACCTGTGGGACATCTAGAGGTAGATTAGCTACTATTAGAATAGATGAACATGAAAGCAAATGGATTCTGCACTAAATGTCCACCTAGCTTTTATGCTCTTTGCAAAAAATCCCCTAAAGACTAATTATTTCAACTCTTTGCAGGTTTCCACTCAAACAAGTGTAACAGTTGCCAATGGACCTTCAAGTCAAGCAACAAATAGTTTGGATTAGTTTTGAGTGGAGTTTGTGGATGTTGGTAATGGTTTGGGACTTTATTCGGTGTATTGTTTGGAATAGAATGTTTAGAAACATTTTGTACTCTGTAGTAATCTTTAGTAAGGTTTGATGCTGGAGGGCTGAAATAAAAGCCAAATAAACAAAAGTCCAAACAGAGGAGGCAAATGGACTCACCATGGGTCTGGTTGATGATCAACCCAAGCCCATTCCTGGACTTACATGGTAATCAGTCATCACTACCCTAACTACCGGTAAAGATGGTCAGCATAGCCGGAGAGATGTTCTACAGTCATCCTCCAGATCGAACTTACACACACACCATGAAAAGTAGAGCCCATTTGAGCTCTTGACACATTGGGCCTCACATCAGGATTAAATACACCCCATTACTCATAATCACATTAGTAATGATTTTACTTTTCCCCAACACTTGATGGGTGCTGCCTAGATAACGATCCCATCAGCCCAACATCAACCCCTCCCAAGACAGTATTGAAAAAATTGATTTTCGAGGACTAGGACATGAGGAGAGAGCAGATAGGGCTGAATGTAAACAAACCCCCTTCAAAGAGGAAAGAAGCTAAACAATTTCTAATACAAATGCAATATACACTCTGATTTTCCTCAAATTCTCCACTGACTTAACAATATACAACCCTTGACATCTAGGAAGTACGGACACGACATGGCGACACGAGCAATTTGTGAAAAATTATAACATGACATGGCAGGTATGACACCGGTATGGCACTCCAAATGAAGTGTTTGTGCTTCCTAGCTTGACATTTCCTTAGCTTTACCTTTTGATTGGCAGGACTGAACCAGTACGACACTGAGGCAGCCCGGTAGCCCACCATCCACATCTTGGAGTGATTTCCACCCTTCCAAGAATCCACCCCCCACATATGCCATGTTGAGACATTTTTTCACAAAAGTATTTTTTTTTTTTTTTTGATAAGTAAGAAGAAAATATTATTAAAAAAAACAAGAGAAACACAAAAAGTTCACGGTAGTGAACAAAGGAAAAAAGAAACAACAAGACAAAAACAGCCCCTAATCTATTCTAATAGAAGAAATAAAATCTATAAGGGAAGAACAATCCGAGAAACCCCAACAACGAGACCAATCAAAGAGGGTCTTCTGGCAAAACTCTAATAACTGAACCACAGTTTTCCCCTCATCCTCAAAAGCCCGCCGATTCCGTTCAGACCAAATAGTCCACAATAAACAACTTGGGACCAAATCCCAAATATCAGAACTATGCTTCCCAAGCCAATGAAACCAACAGAATAATAAGTCCTCGACTGAACCTGGCATGACTCAATCAATCCCAAACAACCGAAGCATATACATCCACAAAGAATAAGCTATCGGACAAAAAAGTAAAAAGTGATCCACAGATTCCGCATTACAACAGCACAAATAACATCGATTCGCCAATGGGCGACCAGGAAGCATAAGATTTCACAAAAGTATAATTTGGTAAACTCTGATGCTATGTCTATGTGAACATGTAAGCCTTTATTTGGTAATACAATCAATTGCAGGGATCACAGAGTAACGAAACATCATTCTATGATTCTAGTTATTATTGTTAATGATTGGCTCCTGATTTCAATTTCAATCACAAATTTGTCAATTCAAAGGAGGTATCCCATACCAAAATCTTGAAAAGAAGTTAGCTTAAAAAGCAACAAAATCAGAATTCAATTACTCACCCCATTTGGCAAATTCCCAACGAACCCAAAACAATATAAATAAAATAAATCACACCCACAAAAACATATACTATACACGAAGTATAAAAGGAAAAAAGGTACCTAGAAGGAGAAGAAACTGAAGAAGGGTAGTGAGGATTCCAACCCATGAAGGAACTAAGCCTTGAGGTGACAAAAACGACGACGCAGATAGCAAAAAACCCCAGAAAAACTTTCAACTTGGCCTCGCCGAAAAGCTGACGAGCTCGGCGAAGTATAAGCGGCGAGCGGCTGCTGTAGGCGCCTCTGTTCGCCGCTTTTTCCTTCGCCGGCGAGTACAGGGCGTCGATGGAATTGGCGTCCTCGCCTCTGATCCCAACGAGGGTAGACATGGGGACTCAAAAGTCCATTCAATTGACGATCGCCATCGGAGTTGTGTTCTTTGTTTTTGTTATCTAATAATTAATGCGGTTGTTCAAAGTGGAACCGTGTACGCATAAAAATTGGAACTGTTTTTCAGACATGATTGATTGTTGTTGTTGACATTTAACTGTTTTTTTTTTTTTTTATATAAGGACATTTAACTGTTAAACAAATAACAAATAAAAACAAGGATAAGTTATGTTTTTCACCCTATTAAAGTGTAAATTTTAGAACAATCTCCTTAAGTTCAAATCTTTTCATTTTAGTCCTCATATATGAGTCTGTTTTCAAATAGTCCTTCCCTCCAATTCTGCGTGTGATCTATACAACAACAATAATGTCTGAAAGTAACATTGTGTTAATAACAGTTTAATATCAAACATACTTTTAGGTCGATTAGGGATTCTATTTTTGTGATAGGTAAAATCCAGAATTCCATAAAAAAGCGGCTTGGTTTATTACCAATAAGTATCAAAAGCCAAGAAAAAGGAATATTCGAAATAGGTATAACGGTATGAGTGATGTGTTTTAGTTGTGTTTGATATAGATAATTTTGGTTGATGTTGGGTATTTGAATTTTGATCCAAATGGAAAACCTCATAAACCCTAGAAATTTATTTAGGTTGAGGTTCATAATGTCAAGTGAGATTATTTTTGTTAACCAAGTGTTTTTTAAAATGTTAGCTAAACTCTTTGTGTTTATTATGTAGGTTCAATGTCTTTGAGCAACTCACGTCGAAGTTTGCAGTATATCCACACGAAAGCTTATATAGATGCCTAGCTATAGGACAAACTGTTTCAAAATGATATAAAAACTTACAAAAGATGCTAATAGAACACAAAATGTTTCCATACCCACAAACAGTACTAAACATTTTATCCCAAAACAATATATCTAATAAAAATTCCAAGTTGTTCCTAACATCCACAGACGCCACTGAAAGCTTATCCCAACTCTCCATTGCTTAACTTGAAGGTCCACTGGTCAGTGTCACTGTTGCACTTGTTTGAGCAAAAACCTACAAAGAGCGTTTAAATAATTATCTTTGCAATCGTTTGCTAAAAGCAGGAAAGCTAGGTGGACAATAAACGTACGTAGAATTTGTTTGCATACATGTTCATCTCTTCTAACAATGGCTGATCTACCCCTATGTGTCCCACGAGTAGAACTGGACTTAAGCCGGTAAAGTACATGGAGTATACTATTTTCTCTTTTAGTAAGTTTTCTATTCTTGAATCTATATAATATGATCACAGCTCTGAGGATGTCACTTATAAAGTTATAATTGCCTATTTTGAAAGTAAAGAACCTAAAAACCATGCACCCATCTCATACAAAACCTGCACCAACCTTTCTAAAGTTCCAATAAGAATGCCCGTTAGTATTAAGTTTAACAAAGTGTGATTAAGGAATAGCATTAGTAAAATTAGGGAATTGAGTATAAATAGTGTGAAAACCCACTTTTTATTTCTCCAATTCCACACACAGCTAATCATCTGAATGAAACCACATACCAAACTAGTTCTCCTCTTCAACATGTCAATGCAACTAGGCAATATTGTAGTCATTGTAGTTTTGAATGTTGTAAGAAAATAGCTCGAGTTTAATGCACTCCTTTAACAGATGTACATTTTCTACATACACAGTACAACCACAAATAAAGCAAGTATTATCTTTTGTCAAATGAAAACTACTCTCCTACATACATTTTGGTATTTGAAAATCCAAAAACTTTCCAACTATCTACGTTTGAAAAGCCATTAGTAATTTGTATTCATAACCCAAACTTTTTTGAGTTTATATTAGGATACTTCATTTAATTAAAGTAGCAAATCGCTGAATTTTTTGTATTTTAACTATCCAAATTGAATAAGCACAATATTTTAAAAACATTTTATTCAACTTATTCCACTCCACACGTAGTTAAAATGTCAAAACAAGTTATTATACTTTTCAAAATTAACATTCATGAACATAGCCTATATTGTCTAAACAGTGCAATTATTTTTTCCATACTTCCTGAAAATGCAAGAGTCGCGTAACATAAAAATGTAGCAAAGTTCTACATAGAAATAGCTTACCCCATTCATTAGTATTTTCCCTCAATGCCCCATCAAATCAACAACTATTACACTGATATTTTGAGTACTTCCTCGTCCTAGCGCAAGGCGACAAAGTATTGTTGCTGCAAAAGCACTCTTAGATGGAAACAAGACCTTGGTGTCATCACCACTCATGGCATGACTAGAAGAGGGGCTTCTTAGAGCTGTAGCTGGACTTTCTTCTTTTAGACATGTTCTTGCTACTTGGCATGCTAAGTCATTGGATATAGCGTCCCAAATGCCATTAGTTGCAATAATCAAGCACTCATCTTCTGGATCTCTTTTTGTGATGGAAGTACTAGGTTTTGATGTTATGATTGTTTTTAGAAACAAGTCCCCTGTTTTAGAAGTAAAATTGATGTTTTAGACACTAAGATCACAAAATTATTAAGATTGACCCCATTACATGTCCAATGCATGTCATTATCATGCCTAACCATGTTGAAGAGAGAAATAAAAAATAAAACTTTTCTTGTGTGTGTGTGTGTGACGTATAGAAAACATGCCTAAGGTAAGTTAGATTAGGTGTGTATTGGACACTAAGTAAGGAATTAGTCAACAGTTTCCAACTTAAAATAGAGAAATACTACATTATTATGCTTTGACAAAATTTGTTCTGAATGAGTCATGAATGATGAAAGCAATACAAATTAAATGGAGTGAAGTACCACAAAATATAAAGGATATCATATTGGAATACGTTATCAGATGAATTATTGGAAATAGCCAAAAATATCTTAATTATGAGTTGATAATTGAGTAATTTATCTGACACTAGATAAACATCAAGCACAAAAACTTAATACTCAATGATATGTACAATATTCTTATTTAAATAATATAGAAAATAAGGAAGACTATAAATGGAGTTAATTTCCCAAAAGCGTATATATGATACTTTTATATCAGTGAAAAATATCATGAAACTACTGAGAGGGATTAAAATGCTGTTGGCACTCCCTATGAACATGCAATTCAAATAGTTTTTGTCAAGGGTTAGTTTATCTAATAAGTCTTGAAGGAAATTACACAAGTTTAATTAAAACAATTTCATGAAGTAATAAAGTTACAAAAAAACCACCATCTTACGTGACCGCCTATAGTTGAAATCTTAGATTTTTTTTATTTAAGAAAAAAGACGAAGATAGTATTTAGAAAGGAAGATATTAAGGATTAAAGAGTGTACTTGTTCAAGAATGAGAAGATTATTCATTTAATGAGCTAAAGTGCTAAACTCATATTTGAAGAGAACATACAAACCTTAATTAAACACTTTAGATACAAGGATCGATGTAAGAGATTTTGATACTTGTACAGGTAAGTGATTCTTGTAGTGCCAATGTGTAATAACTTTTATCTACTAATTAAGCAAGAGATTATGATATCAAACCTGATATTTCAAAGGTATAAAGGCTATGCTTTTCCATCATGGTGAAGTTACTACCAAGTAATATTTAAAATCTTTGATCTTTGAATTAAGGTTAAACTTGCCTATGCTTTCTTACTTAAAAGATAATGGGAAAAATAAATGGACTATTCTTAATTAGGACGTTTATTTCATGAAAAGAATTTTAAAAGGGATTGTTAATTAAGTTGAATTTGTAAATTTGTTTTTTTTATGAAGTTAAAATTTTAAATTATTCATATATCTATTCTCAAATTGCATTAACCATTTCATGAAAGATTATATAGGATGAATGTAATTAAGTTCATTTATTGTAAATTATTCATATAGTTAATGTGAATTGCCTTAATAGGTTAGTAGTCTCATTCTAGGGAGACTACTAAAATGGTTAAGATAATTATTTCTTCCCTTTTACTAAAGCTCATGACTCATGAAAAAATTACTATTAATATTGTCTTTTTAGTGATAATTAGTGTTGATGAAAGAATTATGTAGGGTGACGACATGTGGCATATATACCATATTTATTTTGGCCGTATATTAGCAATGAAGTAGAAGGTCATTGGAAATTGAAGGAATTTCGACGTGAGTGATGCTAGGAATAATGTGGTACTTTTTGATTTTCAGCTTGAAGTAGATGCAGAAAAAGTACTTCTTGGGAAACTATGGTCCTTCGATAGGCACTTGGTTGTTATGGAGAGATATGATGGTTCTTCCCTAGTGAATACTTTAAAGTTTGGAACAACCAACTTTTGGGTCCAACTGCATAACTTACCATACTCCTTTATGACCACGGAGGCAGCAACTAGTATTGGGGAAACCCTAAGAGCAGTGTCGATACCGAGGGATAAGACAAAGATGAGAAGGGGTAGTTTTATGCGGGTTAGGGTCGTGGTGGACATAACCAAGCCACTTTGCAGACGTAGAATTGTCACATGGGATCAGAACTCAGAAGGTTAGGTAGCATTCAAATATGAATGCCTACCTAATATTTGTTACTGGTGTGGCCAAATTGCTTACGATGATAAGGATTATGCATTGTGACTTCAAAGCAGAGGAACATTAGCGGCGACAGACTAGCAGTTCGGAAGTTGGATAAGGGCATCTCAATACAATCCATCGAAGAAAAAAATAGTGGAATTCAAGGGTTTTGAGGAGTTTGATGCCAGGACTGATGCAAGGGTGACGAGCACAACTGTGTCTATCAATCACGCTGCTAAGGATAGGTCATGAACAGATGCCGCGATGGGAAGCAGGAGATTCTCTGCAAGTCCAAGGGTTGAGCAGGTCAGTGATGAGGCAGCATTCACCACCAGAAACTTGGTCACCAATCCAATTGCCCCAGATTTTGAGGAGATTATTCGGGACATAGATGAGTCCATCAACGCAGTTTCGAGGTTTTCAAATTTAAAATTGGATCTGCCTAATCGGGTTGAGATATTTAATGAAAGCACATCACTTTTAAATACTCCAGAGATGTTGGGGAATGATTTGGAGCAGATGATTCAAATGCCGAAGGAGGGAGTTTCAAATTTAAAAGGTTCAGAGATATCCAAGGAGGAATATTCGGTTGGTAACTTTCAGATAGGTTGGACAGATAATCATCACGAGAAGAAAGGAGGGAAAGGGGGCACTAATAAAGGAAGTGACAGGTTGCGTGCAAACAAGAAGCGGTCTCCCACAAAAAGTGGACTTTCTCAAGAGTTAGGGGATGAAACAAAAAAACAAAAGGCGCCAAACAAAGGTACATGGACTAGAGCTTTGCCAAGGATCAGTTTTTCGCCCAGTTTGGATATTTCTATGGTGGACATTGGCCCAAAAAGGAAGCATGATAAGGAGCAAAACAATGAGGTACAGGATGAAGGGCTTGAGAAAAAGGTTAAGTTGGATGAGGAGTCAAAGAAACTTAGCATTCTCATGACAAAACATTTAGGATCGGCGGAGGTTGCAGAGTAACCCCGCCTGGCACAGTGAGTCTTCTAAGTTGGAACTGTCGAGGGTTTGGGAACCTTCGGATAGTTAATGCCTTGAAAAATGTAGTCAAACAAGAAGAGCCCACAATTGTTTTCCTTGTGGAAATGAAGTCAGATTTGGAATGGATGATCAAAGTTCGGGACTAGTGTAAATTCAAGAATGGATTAATTGTTCCGAGTAAAGGGAAAAGTGGGGGTTTAGCTATGTTTTGGAAGGAAGGAATAAAGCTGGATATCCAAACGTATTCCAACTCACACATAGATGCTCTGGTAGATGGAAGAGACTGAGTGGGGTGGTGGCACTTAACTGGATTTTATGGGGGGCTAGATACAACAAAAAGACCAGAATCATGGGCAAAACTTAAACACTTAAGGGGTACTGCGAACATTCCTTAGGTAACTATTGGGAACTTTAATGAGATCACATGCCCATCAGAGAAGGAAGGTGGGAGCAGTAGACCAAGGCAGCAAATGAAGGGTTTTGTGGACACGATAAATTGGTGTGGGTTGAGGGAGGTCAGCTTTTCAGGGCCCGAGTTCACATGGCTGTATCAGAAGGCGGATGACGTTCAAATTAGACAAAGATTAGATAGAGCATTAGCAACCATGGACTGGCTGAATTTATTCCCAATGGAGAAACTTTTTCACCTCACATCTTCGGCGTTGGATCATTCACCATTACCTCTTTCACTTGTGAGAAATTCAAGGCAAAGGAAAATGAGCAAGGTGTTTCGTTTTGAATCAATGTGGTTAAAGGATGCTTGGTGCAAGGAGATAGTCCAGGAAGCTTAGGTTGAGGGCTTTTCCTCAAGTTCGGAGTTTGTACTTAATAGCTACATGGAAAGATGTTGTGCCCGTCTAGATGCATGGAACAAATTGGAGTTTGGCCAGGTGGGAGCAGTAGACCAAGGCAACAAATGAAGAGTTTTGTGGACACGATAAATTGGTGTGGGTTGAAGGAGGTCAGCATTTCAGGGCCCGAGTTCACATGGCTGTATCAGAGGGTGGATGACGTCTAAATTAGAAAAAGATTAGATAGAGCATTAGCAACCACAGATTGGCTAAATTTATTCCCAACGGTGAAACTTTTTCACCTAACATCTTCAGCGTCAAATCATTCACCATTATCTCTTCGACTTGTGAGAAATTCAAGGCGAAGGAAAATGAGCAAGGTGTTTCGTTTTGAATCAATGTGGTTAAGGGACGCTTGGTGCGAGGAGATAGTCTAGGAAGCTTAGGGTGAGGGCCTTTCCTCGAGTTCGAAGTTTGTACTCAATAGCTGCATGGAAAGATGTTGTGCCCGTCTAGATGCATGGAACTAATTGGAGTTTGGCCATGTGGGCGGAACTAATTAGAGTTTGGCCATATGGGTAGAACAATTAATGAGTTGCAGAAAAACCTGGAATGGCTTGAGTGGCAACCTACTTCCTAGGAAAATATTTGTGCCATGAAGAATACAAGGATTGAGCTAAACTGCTGGTTAGAGAAAGAGGATGCGATGTGGCTACAGCGGTCTTGTATAAACTGGCTCTAGATTGGTGATATAAACACAAGATTTTTTCCATGAGACAGTTTCAACACAATACCAGAAAAACTTCATTAAAGGTTTAATGGACACGGACAGTGTTTGGCAAGAAGAGGAAAGTTGAGTGGAAGACATTACAGTGGAGTATTATAAGAACTTGTTCACGTCTAGCAACCCCACAAACTTCTCAAAAATAGTACAAGCAGTCCAACAAAAGGTAACTCCAGACATGAACCAGAATCTCACAAAGGTCTTTAATGAAAATGAAGTGAAGTTGGCACTTAAGCAAATGTATCCGTTGAAAGCCCCTGGTTCGAATGGGATGCTGCCTCTCTTTTTCAGCATTTTTGGCCAACGGTGGGGAATAAGGTAACAAAGACATTCCTTGATTTTTTAAACTCAAGTATTTCTCCTCCAAATTTTAACCAAACCAACATAGTACTTATTCCTAAGCGTAGAGAGCCTAAAAGAATTATTGATTATAGACCTATTAGTCTTTGCAATGTGGTGTACAAAATAGCATCTAAAGCTATTGCAAACAGGTTAAAAAATGATTTTACCCTCAATTATCAGTGATACCCAAAGTGCTTTTGTGCATGGAAGGTTGATTACTGACAATGTCCTTGTAGCTTTTAAGGCAATGCATCACATAAGCCAGAAGGTGAAATGGCTTTGAAATTGGATATGAGCAAGGCATATGATAGGGTGGAATGCGTGTGTTTGGAGAAAATAATGGTAAAGCTAGGCTTTGATGAAAAATGGAGGACTTTGGTGATGAATTATGTTACCTCAGTTTCCTATTCGATAAAGATAAATGGCAAACCACGTGGCCATATTGTTCCTACCAGGGGTATCCAGTAGGGAGATCCCCTATCCCCATATCTTTTTCTTCTATGTGCAAAAGGATTATCTGCTCTGGTTAGAAATGCAACAGATGAAGGTCGATTAGGAGGTATAGCTATCTGCCATGGAGGTCCTAAATTGTCGCACCTGTTTTTTTGCAAATAATAGTTTGATTTTCTGCAAGGCATCTTTAGAAGAGTGTGATTCTCTCCAAAGGGTGTTACACATTTATGAGAATGCCTCAGGCCAACAATTAAACCAAGCAAAAACTTATTTTTCAGCAGCAACACGCAGAAGGAGATACAAGAGGAAATAAAGAACAAGTTTGGTGCTCAGGTGATTAAGCAGCATGAGAAGTATCTTGGCTTACTATCTCTAGCACTAGCAGGGTGGAATAAAATGAGTACTTTCAACGGTATAAAAGAAAAATTGGGGAAGAAGTTGGCGGGATGGAAGGAGAAGCTATTATCCAAAGTTGGGAAGGAGGTTTTAATTAAAGTAGTTGCCCAGGCTATCCCAACATACACAATGAGTTGTTTCATGATGCCTGATTCTCTGTGTGATGATCTAACAAGCATGATTCGCAATTTCTAGTGGGGTCAGAAGCAAGAGGAGGAAAAGATAGCGTGGCTAAATTGGGAGAAAATGTGCACCCCTTAAGCATGTGGTGGAATGGGTTTCAAACAGTTGAAACAGTTCAACATGACATTACTGGCAAAATAGGGGTGGTGGCTTCAGGAGGGGAAGGATTCTTTGGTTTATCGTGTGCTCAAATCCAAATACTTTCCAAATTCAAAATTTGCATAGGCCTCACTAGGAAACAACCCATCATACACATGGCGCAATATCATGTCAGCACAGGCTTTAGTGAAACACGAGTTACAATGGCGTATTGGGAAAGGTGATAAGATTCAGATTTAAGGCAACAAATGGCTTCCAACATCATCAACGTACAAAGTTGTTTCACCCAGAATGTTTATGCACACTGATACAAGGGTGAAGGAATTGATAAATTTGGAGAATGCTAGTTGGAAGGAAGAGGTACTTAACACTCTGTTTTTACCTCACGAAGCAGAGGTGATAAAGAGTATTCCTCTCAGTGTTTGTCCTCCCGCTAACAAGCAAATTTGGGCCTACAGCTACAATGGAAAGTTTAGTGTTCGGAGTGCATATGCAGTGGCGATGGAGTTATCGTCGTCCCAGGAAAAATGCTCGAGCTTAGATGAAAGTAGAAATAGAAGATTCTAGAAACTCATTTGGGAGCTCCCTGCCCCACATAAAGTCAAGCACTTCGTCTGGAGAGCATGTCGAGATATTCTCCCCACGAAGGTAAACTTGAAGAGAAGGAAAGTAATGCAGGATGATCTTTGTGAGTAATGTAGAACAGAAGTAGAAACTTTTGTTCATTTATTCTGGATGTGTCCGTGTGCTCGAGAGGTATAGGTAAGCTCGAAGCTGGCTTTTCCATTGGATCCTAACCAATGTTGTACCTTGAAGGATTTATTGTGGTGTTTAGCAATGGAAGGCATGTATTGTCTTGAAAAGTCAGCAAAGGTGGCGATGTGTGCATGGTCTCTCTGGGGAAATCGTAACGAGGTGCGAACGGGTGGTAGGAGAAAATTTGGATAGGACATAATGCAGTGGGTAACGCAATACTTGGAAGAGTATTACGCAGCAATGGATCAGGTGACAAGTCCAACCTCTTCAACTAGCACTGGAATGTCATGGTCTCCTCCACCAACACCATTGTATAAAGTTAACATAAACAAGGCCATTTTATCGGATCAGAAGGCAGTGAGCATCAGCATTATTATCAGGGATGACAGAGGTTAGGTTGTAATGGCTTTGAGTAAGAAAATAGTCACGCCACTTGAGGTAGTGTAAGTAGAAGCTAAAGCTTTTGAAATGGGTGTGCATTTTGCTAAGGACGTGGGCATCCATGACCTCATTTTGGAAGGAGATTCCCTCATTGTGTTTCGAGCTTTAAGTGGCCTATCCTCGACTCCCCCATCAGTGGATCCAATGGTTATGGGTCTACAAACTTCATTTAGAGAGTTCCAACAAATAATATTCTCTCATGTATGGCGTCAAGGAAATAAATCAGCACATTTGTTAGCCAAATATGCCAAGGGCATTGAAGACTTTTGTATTTGGGTTGAAGAGAATCCTTGTTTCCTAGAACAAGCTCTTACCTATGATGTAATTTCCTCTAATGTTTCCTGAATAAAAGTTTTTTCAGTCTTCTCATAAATAAATAAATAAATAAATAAAAAAAAAGGTCATTGCAAAAAGGTCACTATTAGTGTTGACATTATTTGTTGTCGCTAAAAGAGGTTTATCAGTGACTACTAATGTCGTCACATATATAGAAACCATACATATTATGTTTATTTTGTCCACATATTAGTAGTGATGACACACAAAGTTACCGTAAAAAGGTCACTATTAGTGACGACTTTATTTGTCATTGCTAAAAGGCGTCTATTATCAGCAACAACCAATGTTGTCATTGCTAAAAGGTCACTATTAGCGGCGATAATGGTTGTCGCTAATATACAACTCATTTCAATGACACTGCCAATGTCGTTGCAAACAAATTTATTATCCTCACAAATAGCTTAATGCCATTTACTGAAGATAAAAAAGTTTGTCTCCATCAAACTAGCAACCATGTATTAAGCTTGCTAATAACATTTTTTTAAACCTTCAGAGTTGACCATGAATAGTCATTGTTGATGTGTATTTATTAGTGGTGACTTTCTTGTAGTGATATATGCTTTCTCCTTAGAGCATTCGCACTGGGACGGCCAAATGCCATATGTTGGCAAATTTTACCATCAAAACACAAAAACCAAGCTCCATCCAGACTGCTAATTGTAAATTTTTTTAGAATACTGCTACAGTACCATCTTATATGTAAGATGGTACTTTAGCAGCTTGTATTTATTTTTTACTAATTTCTTCTCTCTCCTCTAGCTATCTCCCACTTCTCCATCTCCCACATCTCTCTCTCATTTCTCTGCCTCTTTATCACTCTCTCTTCAATCTTCAGCCTTCATCACTTCACCACTTCTCAATCTTCGTCGACCCATCTTTAGTCTTTGCCGACCTGTTGCCACATGCAAGCCTTTCTCTCATCCTCTCTCTCCATAGCTCATCTCAAACCAAGTGGGTTTGTTCATGGGTTTCCGACGTGGTTGTTGTGGCATGGTGGGTTTGGGGTTAAGTTTGGTGGGTTTGCTTGGTGGGTCAGGTGGATCGGCGTGTGTTGTTAATGGTGGAACAGTGGGTTTGCTTGGTTGGTCAGGTGGATCGGCGTGTGTTGTTGATGGTGGATCAATGAGGTTTTTTTTGGTTTTGAGTTGGCTTCTTTCTTTTTTATAAACTGTGCTGGGGTTTTGGGTCTTCACAGTGGTGATGGAGGTGATGAGAGAGAGAGAGAGAGAGAGAGAGAGAGAGAGAGAGAGAGAGAGAGAGAGAGACATAAATATATTTTATTGTGTAAATATATATTTTAATGTATTGTATAAGAAAATAAAAGTTGGAATGTTAGGTGTGTTAGAAAATGGTATGGTATAAATGATAAAGTAGGTTTTGAGATGATAAAATAGAATTTTTTGTAAATTCTGGATGCAAATGCTCTTACATAACTAAGCAATTTAAAGTATTTGAAATACAATGTCGTCATTTTATATTAGAAGGGCACAATATTGAATATAGATGTTCTTTGAGTTAAGGATGTTATAATTGTTATTTAATAATATTGAAAAATTATAGAATACTTTAGGAGTATGATAAATGTGTGCACTTCATTCTCTCATAGGAATAGTAGATCTTAGTAATAAGACCTAACTTAAAAATTTTATAAAAAAAATCTTAATTGAGCTGGCTCTTTTAATCACCATCTAATGTGATTTCCAAACTTAACCCATCCATGTCTATGCCATTTTATCCTCCACCATCATAACTACATGAAAATTGCGACTGTTATTGCCTTGAAGAACAAATAGCATTGGAACACCAATGGCACTAATATTGGCATCTCTCTATCTTGGAGATATTCGATTTTTCAAAGACTATATAAACATGTTAATAAAAAATGTTAGTTACAATTTGGAGAAAAAAAAAAAAAAAACTCCATTTTTTTTAATAAATACAAAAGAATTTCAACATTTGACATCTGCTCCATTTGCTTTTAAATAGAGAGGGTTTATTTCTTAATACGTATTTGATAAATAACAAATCTAAAATTGAATGTAGTGCCACGTCATTCAGAATCAGTTTCATTCCTCATTTGATAGTATTTAATTTTAAATGACGGAGTTAGGAACAAAAGTCTCCGTTGCCAAAGCTTGGAACCTTGTCACCCTCCATGTCTTATCACATTTCATTCTATTGTTGTTGTCATCTATCCACCTATCTTCCTCAAGGAAGAACAGTTTCTGTGTTGCCTAGTTTTCATGCTTGGGTGGACCTTGTAACCCGTTTGATAGAGCTCTCCTTTTCTATATCATTGGTCTGTTTGAGCTTAAGTGTTTCTTAGGCCCATTTATAACAAGTGGTTTGTTTGTGCTATTTGTGTATCTGAAAAAACTCTTATTACACATTTCATATACATTCTCTTTTGAAATTGTGTTTTTAAAATACAATTTTAGTCCATGTATGTATACTATGAGTGTGTAATCAAGAATATGTTACTGCCATTTTTCTTGCTTATTTGCCTATAGTTTCTACCATCATGTCCCTGCCTTCCATTCACAAATCTCTCTTAACCTCTTTGTCCCATATTTCTATATTAATATTTGTTGAGATCTTCTTCATTCTACCCTCCGTCCCTTCTTTCATATTTCTACTTGCCTCTAATACTTCTTGATGCTCAAAATCTTCCCTTTTCTTCTTATCGATTCCTCCCTCCCTCAATATTATTGTGCCCTCTCCCCATATTAGGGTTTCCTTTTTTGTTGAGATTTTCCTCCATTAGTTGTATATTCCTTTTATGTTTTCCTAGGCCTGCGACTCTCCAACACCATCCACCATCGTGTTCTCCTTCCCCATCCCTAAATCTTCAAAATACAATTCTTCTTGGCCTATGTTTGCTCTCCCACTTGAGATCTCCCTTGTTTTTGTATGTCTTCCATTGCATGAAGCCAATTCCATTATTGGAACTCCCCTTCCTGTTTCTTCAACCTAAACCCATCATACGATGACATTCCCTTTCGTTGTGACACAAGCATCCACAAAAGTATCAGAACTACGACATCTCTTTTGATGGAAATCTTTTTTCCCTTCCATACAAAGTTTTCAGACCCGGACCGGACTGGGAGGTCGGACCGTGAAAACCGGTTTTTTAAGCATAAAGAACTGGATTTTTTGTTAATTCTGTGAACCCCTAAAACCAGGGTTGGACCGCACGAACCGATGGCAAGAACCGTGTGGTCCAACCCCTTAGCTTTTTTTTATTTTTTATTTTTATTTTTTTATTTATAAAAACAATTTAACACAATTTTATTCTACTTAATTAAATTATCCATCTCTTACAATGAATAAAAAAAATTATAATTAAAATTCTTCAAAGATATTCAACTTTACTTCAAAAATTAATCATAAATTTTAATGTTTTCATGGTTATTATTTTATTTTATTAACCTTCTTATTTAATTATTAAATATATGCTTGAAAATCATTAAATTTTCCTCACATATATAGATATATTAGTGAATTTTGCTAGTTTTATAAATGTAATATCCATATTTAGGCTTTAATTGATTATTAAATTAATTATAACGTCATCATGGTTCCACCTCAAAAACCTTGAATCTCTCATTTTTACGGTTCAATAAACGGTTCAGATTTGAAAACCTTGCTTCCATAATGATTTTCAAGTGTCAATGTTGACTCGAACGAGTAGATTACTGCCCCAAAACCATGCCATATTTCAGAATTTTTAAATCCACTAGTGTTCCCAGATCTTTGCCTATTAGTTGCCCCAATATTTGTTTCTCAATTCCATCAATCTATTTTCTCGATATAGACTAAATATTAAAAAATCCAAAAATAAATGCAGTGTCACGTCATTCTTTATCGTTATGATTAAATTTTAAATGATAGTTTGTCAAAATATTCACTTTAGTTTTTAAGAAAATTAAACTTTGATCATAAAATGGACCATCGCCACTTCAAGGAAAATGGAAAGGAGAAGATCTTGATCCCTAAACTAAGTCATAGTTTTTACTTGTTCAAATGCTACTGAAACAACCACTTTCTTCGCATACCCATTTTTACCTGTACATAGCGCATTTGGATATAATTTTTTTACTAAAATCTTCTTTATTTATCTATTGAAAGTTAGTTAAAGTATAGTTGTACCTAATTTTTTTTTTTTTTAAATGTTTAGTTATGAAATCTAATTGCTTTCATCGCTATCACATCATACCACCAATCCACATCCAATATAATCTCTACCAAATTATGAAATGTGATATTGAAGTGGAAAAAAAGAATTAAAAAAAAAAAAGGATAAAAACCACTAAACAGGTTAAACTTTATAAAATATCACTTTAGGATTTTTATTTTTTATTTGTTGGTTTTATTTTCTTCACTAGGTACTCTTTGGAGACTTGGACTAAAGCTAGAAGCCCTAGAAATTTCCTAACTGTTGGGATTTGAATTTAGAACAAAAAGGCCCTGGACCAAAAAATTAATAATATTTATGCACTAATGCAAAATGGGAATCAGTTTGGGTTAAGTGCATAGAGCACTGGACCCAATCCTTGCCATGCAGATCGTGAGCGTTAGACATTAATGTGTAAGTGAAGCCGGATAACAAAACAATTTACTGGGGCAATTTTACTTAGTAATTGCTCACCCGATCCAAGCCTCTCCAAACAACTAGTAGCATTCTAGCACCAATTGCTATGAAGCTGTTAGAAAACTTAATACGAGTTAGGATGCTAGTCTTTTTCCCAGCCACCTTACAAATAAGACACTTATTTTTATAGCCAAAGTCAGGCAAGAGATCAATGTAATATAGTAATTAAGAAGAGATATAATACAATATTGTAAACATAGTAGACATTTATCATATAAGAAGATAACAAGTTCATAACATGCATTTGAGAGAATTTGCATTTAAAAGAGATTACCTAGCGAGCGAGACATATCCAGGATTCCATTAACTCGAAAACCATCTCTGTAAACAATATGGCCTCCTGCTTTTTTAATCCTCACCGACTCCTCCGGTCTATCGGGCTGCAAGAAGAGTACAATTTAATTCAAACAACAAATTAAAGTAGCCTTGGCTGCTTCAACCAGCAAAAGTCATGCTGTGTGATACAGTGTTTATTAGAAAGTCCTGAGACCTAACAATTTTTAACTGTGCGGTTTCTTAACTAAGAAAATATTTTGGAAATTATACTAATTCCTCTAGTTATAACTAGTAACACGATAATTACTAGAATACGTTGTGGACGACTAAATTCCTCGGTTCGAAATAAGTCAAACAAGTAAAATAGTTTCACAAATGCGAATTTGTATTGATGATTGTGTGGTACAATTCTCTGTGATTACAAAAGAGTTATCCTCTGATTCGATCTCCTTAAAAGACTTGTTGATTGGATTTGTAGTAATGTGATTTTGATATGAACACAAGATATCCTTCAATTTGGCTGAAGAATGAATCAAAGATCTTTGATATGGAATTACAATGAATCTCTGGCTATAAGCTTGTTAGAAATTCTTTGTTCTTCGTGTTCTTTGTGTTCTTCGTGTTCTTGGTGCGTTCTTCGTCTTTGAAGATTTGTGGTGGAAGTTCTTCGGTGCTTTAGAGGCTTGAATCCGTAGAGTTTCACTGATTTGTGATTTGTGATATTTCTTGAGGCTTTTGAGCTTGATTCCAGTGAACTTTGAGATCTAGGCAGGTAGTTTAGATGATTCTGCTTCGAATGTTCTTCGTATTTGAAGGTTTGTGGTGGAAGTTCTTCGGGGCTTTGGAGGCTTGAATCCGTAGAGCTTTCACCAATTTGTGGTTTGTTGAGGTTTCTGGAGGCTTTTGAGCTTGATTCCAGTGATCTTTGAGATCTAGGAAGATGATTTGGATGATTTGTCTTCGAATGTTCTTCGTATTCGAAGTTGAAGTTCTTGGAGTTCTTGGAGGCTTCAAAGCTTGGTTCCAACAGAGCTTCTGGACTTCTTAATCTTGATCTTCTCCAGCTCTTCAGCCTCAGCCCTTCCCTAGCCTTTCTGAAAAGTCTTAGGAAGGCTTCTATTTATAGGAGTTTGGGGGTGGGTGAGCGACACGTGGCGAAGTCCGATTGGTGACACATGTCACCACCTGATTGGTCCGCCTGTGTCATCGCTTACACGTGCGAGGATTGCTTGTGTCATTGCTTACACGTGCGAGGCTGCCTGTGTCATCGCTTACACGTGTGAGGCTGCCTGTGTCATCGCTTACACGTGCTGAGGTGTGATTGGTTCTTGCATGACACTTGGCAAATTTCTGTTGGTTTCTGAGTAGTGATAGCAAAACCTAGCAGCAATACGTGGTGCTTTGTAATTGGCTATATTTTGTGGACTTGATAGTATGATGTGTCAGCTTGTGATAGGTTGGGAATTTTTCCCTCTCTACATACGTAAATCACCCCAAAAATATAAGTTCCATAACACTCGTATTCGAATTTCGAACTCATTATCTACCCAGAGTTAACGCATTTTCTTGGATTTAAAAATTCTTGCCAGTATCTTGGGATTCTTTAAGAGAATGAAGATGAATTTGGGGGTTTTCTCTAGGAAGAGGTTTTGGTACCACAACCATGGAGAATTATTGTCTCCAAAATTCATGAAGAATTCAGTGGATGAGTTGGTATATATTAATTCCTAAAGATAATATATATATATATATATATATATATATATTATTGTAGTGTGAATTTTTTAGTTTTGTATAAATTTGTTTCTAAAAAAAAAAATTGTATAAACTTGGGGGGATATTGCAACCAATTTTATAATAGTGAATCTATCCGAATTTTTCCCCAATGTTTTTCCTTTCAAGGAGAAATGATTTTCCACTTGTATGATTTTATATTATTGAGTTAAGTGTGATTGATATTTTGGATTGGTAATTTTGGTGATTGATCAACATTCTTAGTTAATTTTCTTAATTCATGTAAGACTGGATCGTGGCCCAATAGAGACTACACACATAGTATGTTGAGTCATATATATCTCGTAACCATACATAGAAAAATAGTAGTATAGTAACACCAACCTTATGATCAACGGAGAGAGGGATGGATTTCCCAGCACGGCAGAGGACGGCTCGTGAGTCGCCGCAATTAGCAACAATTATACGGTTAGGAGTCAAGATGGCCACCGCAGCTGTGGAGCCCACCATGGCATACTCTTGAGGCTTGCAGCAGTACCTACAATAGGATCCTTTCTTTCCACAAATGCACAGATTGAGGGCCACGTAATCCATCCTCAAGAAACTCTTCTCTATGGCTGCCCCCAAAAGATCTGCCCAATCATCTTTACCTTCTCTTGTGCTCCACATGTGCTTCAACTCCTCTGCTATGATTTGGTGCATCAAGTTCTTACAAAGGGTGGAAACCTAGAGAGAAGTTCAACTTTTAAGTTATGTTTAGGATTTTATAAAAGAATGCAATGGATATAATGGAATGAAAAATAAAGATTATGGTATATCTTCTTCTTCTTTTTTTCCTTGAAATTTAATTTTATAAAAATAACAAATGGAATGAAAAGAGATATATCATTTTATGCATTTACTTTCTAATTGTCTTTTTCTCACAATAAATATAGAATTGAGATAACCTTCATTTAATTAAAAAAGAAATAGCATTTCTCCAATTAAGAAGAATGATTATGGCCAGAAGCCTTTTTAGCTTGACTAAGTTCAAAAAAACTATTATTATTCTACCAAAAATACTATATATTCACACATCCAACATCCACCAAAAGGAGAAAAGAAATGAAAACGAAAAATAAAAAGCCAAAAAGCAAAGAAAATTTATTATATATGATCATGTTTATTTACAATTGAATTATAAGTCAGCTTATTACTTTTTTTTCTACTATTTGTGAGTCCTACATGAATAATCTACTTATTTTATTTAACTTTTAATTACTTTTTCTTACTATTTGCAAGTTCCACATAGGTTATCTACTTACTTTATTTAACTTTTACATTTTGTCTACAATACTTTCAATAAAAAATTAGATAATTTGTTTCTAAACAGACATAAGATATCCACGAGTAAAAATCATATGTCACACAGTGTTCCTCTTTATATTTCACTAATCATAATTTGTTATACATATTTTTTTCTTTTCTTATAATATGGCTAAAGTTTAAAATTAAAAAATTAAATACATGATGAATTGTAATGGACGAAACATAAAGTAAAACAATAAAACTAAAACTAAAAATTTGTATTCATATTCACACCCTGGGAAAGAAAAAGATACAAAAACAAAAACAAAAAAGCGAAGAAATCTTAGAGGTTACGTATTTATATTAGCTCTTATAATTGGGTGTACACTTGAGATTCGAAACGTAAGGAAACTACCTTATTGATAAGTGTGCATGTATTCATGGAGTCGAAGTAGTACGTAAATTTATTGATGACGCCAACGCCAACGCCACCGACCAAGACTGGTCTATTGGCTTTTGCGTATAAATGTAAAAACTAAAAACCATGCACGTACACGTCCATCTATGGCTCATAGTCAAGGGTCGGTGTGCAGGGAGGAGAACACTCCACCCGTAAGGTAGGAAATATTTTATATATGGTGATGCTAACTACTGCAGAAGCTCTTGCAACTTGTAAATACTAATGTGTATTGAATTAAATTACATTATTTCATGTAAGATTGTGTAAAACTCAATATATATAAAAAAATGTCTGTACAATTTAAAATTATTTTTAAATTTAAATTTAATTTTTATGTTAAAAAATTATTGTCCCAATGTCCCAACTTTACCATCTATTTTTGGTGACTTGTGATGAGTTCGAGCATTTTGTAACAAGAATTTTGGGTTTATGTACTAATTCTTTTAGGGTATGTTTGTTTCTGAGAATTTCAAATCTCAAGAGTTATATATTCTTGAGAGTTTAAATTCTAGAGTACGAGAATTCCTTGAGGATAATTCAAGAGTATTTGCAAATTCTTGATCATTAAGAATAATTTTTAAAATATTATAAATATACCCTTGAATATTGATAGACATCTTATTTGGATGAAGAATAATTACCTTATTTCCTAAAATTAACTCTATATAATTACTTTTACAAAAAGAGAAAAAATAAATAAATATTGGTAATTCTTACAAGTACATAAATACGAGAACACTTCTTATTTATCAAATACAAGTTATTATAAATGTGTTTCATGAGAATTGAGATGTGTGTAAAAATTACTATAATTTATGAGAATTTCAAACGAATAACTAGATTTTCACAAACTTTATTTCATGAATTAAAAATTCTCACCTTGAATTCCTATATAAATAATGATCTTAAGGGTCAATTCAGTTGAGATTTTTCATTTTTGAGAATTTAAGATTTTTGTGAATTTAAACTTTTGACTATTTAAATTATTAAGAAATTATATCTCAATTTTTAGTAGGTCCTACAAAACTTGTTTTAAAAATCCTTAAAGCTTTCTAAGTTAGGGTAATTACACTCTCCTTCCTTAAGGTTTGAAAGAATGACACTCCACCCCAAATTTTAAGGGAAAAAACATTTTTCCTCTTTAATATTTGTTTGACCAAACTCTGTTAAATTAATATGAATAATGTTGTGTACTAACCTGTCATTTAGTTAATGGCAGGTTTCCAAAAATACCCTCCCATAAAGGAAGAAGAATTAACTTTTCTTTATTTCTTGTTTCCTAATTCTAAAATCAATTTTTTTTTTTTATTGAAGATTATTTTAAAATATTTATTATTATTTTTCTATTTTTCTTTTCTTTTTTCAACAAGTTGTGAAGAGATTTGTCATTGCAAGTCTTTTGGTACTTAATAAACTTTGTATTTTTATTCTAAATTTATTAGTTGTGTTGTTACTAACCATGGTTAAACTTTGGTAAAGAGGATCTTTTAAAATATTTTGTTACTAATATTAATGGAAGGGAGATGAGAGTACTATTTTCTTCAAATCTAAAGGGATGATAGTGTTTTCCTCCTTCAGGTTTTAGGTGGAGTGTCATTCCCCAAATTTCAAGGGAGGAGAGTGTAATTGTCCCTAGTAAGTTTAATGGAGTAAAAGTAGACCACATAACCATTATGATAGGTGAGACCTAACAAGGAATCTTAAGTATTAACTAGTTTTAAGTGTAATTTGTTACAATTCCAAACTTTTAGGTGAGATTTTAAATTTTCATCAATGGTGTAAATTGAAATATCTCGAAATTTTCAAACTCACATGATATTAATGAATCCAACACTCATAATTTTAACTAGAATCCTTGCTCATAGGGGTTTTTTTTTTTTTTTTTTTTTTTTGAAAAACAAAATCCATAACTATTTGGATGTGGAAGAGTTTCGAAACTTTAAATAATCATAATTTTATAAATAAAATAAAACATTAACAGTTACAACTATGGACAACCATGAGATTGAGTTAAATATTTTTTTTTTTAAATTCAACTTGGTTATTTTATCTTTTATCATTTTATTTTATTTCAATGGTCTTTTAACAAATTAAGATACTTTAGAGTTCTTAGGGTAACTCTACTATAAAGTTTTATTTTATTTTATTTTTTATTTAACTTTGAAGAGAAAAAGAGAAGAATTCTTTAAATATTCATCCATTTTGAAAAAATAATGGATTGGTTTTTTTTTTTAATCAATAATTTAAATAAATACTAAAATTGTGATGCTCATGTTTTATTAAATCTTAATGATGTAACAAAATTAAATTTTAAAATGAATTTATTAAATTTTAGGAACTTTATGGTACAATTACTCTACAGATCTCAATTTGTTTTAGAAATAATAAAAAGTGGACATTAAAGAATCTTAATCCAATTAGGTATGGAAATAACTTTGAAAATTTTAAAATCTCACCTTAAATTACTTGAGCGAGGAAAAAAAAAATAGATTCATATTTAACTTAATAATAATAAAGGGTGGAAGAAAAAAAAAAGATTTAGAGGAATAAAGAATTAGAAGAGAATTACGTGAGATCCTCCATGACCATCATAGACAGCAAAGAAATGCAAAGGTTTTCCACCAGCTATATCCGGCTGATCGCAAAAGTTTTCTTGTACCACCACCGTATCTTCCATTCTGTCTGCTAATCCCTGGATCGAAATTGAACCAAAAATTGGCATCGGGTTCTCACCCAATTCCTCTTCAAGTACTAAATGTCGTTTCCGAAAAGGAGTTTCTGAACTACTGATCGCTGACCAGGATGAGCCAGCAGAGCCACCAGTTCTCAATGACAGTCTTGTCTCAACTCTCTGGTCGGGATGCACTTCGGATTCATCACTTTCGGATTTCGGAATTGGCTGCCCAGCTGGTTGTTCCATTTTGCAGAGAGATCAGAGAGAGAGAGATGTGTGTATTGTCTATTGTATTGTGTGTGTTTGAGAGAGAAAGAAGAGCAAAGCAATGTGTTATGGTATAGTGAGTAGTGAGAGAAACAAAGTTAAAGATGGTTGGGGTAGTTTCATTTCATGGTGACTCGTGGAAGGAGAATGGTTTTTGGGAGCGCCACGGGAAAGTATTTGCATGAGCCATGAACTTCTACGCCAGATTTCGTCGATTAATTGTCTATAAGTGAAACTGTAACTGCTAACAAATTTTTTTTTTTTTAATATTTTATTTCTACAACTACAACTCTATCGTGCTTATGGAGTCATGGTGTGCTCATGGAGTAACTGGGGAAACACAAAATTTCACATAACATTAATCGTTATGGAGTGTTGTGAGTGAAATGACAGTAATTACTAGTGTGACAATAATTAGACGAATTTTTAGATAGTAATTAGCGAGTAAAATAATATATCGGGAGCACTTCATTTAATGTGATAAAAGTGTTGCCGAAACATGTTATTTAATAAAAGTATCATATTACGTAAAATAACTTACACTCAAACTTTCTACTCAGCATTGAATGTGATGTGGTCTATCTCCTAACGGAATTCTCAACTAATTAGAAAAAGCGCTCAAGTCAATAAAACAGACATAAGCCTATCAAATCTAGTCAAAAGTAACAAAGGACAATTCAACATGTGCCAGGGAAATTTGGAATGCAAAAACACGCTTCAAGTTTATTGGTAATCTAGTCAAAAGTAACTTGCAAGTTTATTTTCATAAATTCTTTCTACTACTTAAGCATGATATCATTTACTACCGCTCATTATGATACTGTGCCCTGTTTATGTAGGAACCAGTGATTCTAGACTTCATATAGAGCCTCTAATTTCCAACCCTACACTTAATAAATTAACCAAAGTTCTTTTTTTACCGCTTACAGTTATTATAAATTTCCTAGTGCTAGCTTATGAAGTTGAGATTTGCCTCTTCGTGAGAATAAAAAACAGGTAAGTTGCATATAATAATAATAATAACTTTTAAGGTAACAAATGCTTGAAATTAATAAACATTGGTAAGAGTTTCTGATATGCTTAAGAAAGAAGACACTCGTGGATCTACTATGGTATGGAAACCTTCCTTAGTAAAAAGTCATGCATAAAGGAATATATATATATATATATATATACTTCGAGTAAAACTAACTAGGAAGCAGGTTCCATAACCTCGCTCAAGCGAGTCTCACAACTTTGTGATTGCTTGAGTAAGTTGTGTTCGCTTGAGCTCGTATACGTACGCTTTAATGCACCAATCAGCATCTCTTCGCTCTTGCTCATCTCGATCCCAATTCAAGTGACCAAACTCTCTAAAGACATGCAGCTCCATTATCATGTAAGATCTTAGGACTCATTTCAACATTGGTCCAACTGTAAACGTGCTTTTTAAAGTATTTATAACGAGACTACTATAAGAAAAATATAATGGACAATATTTTTCTTCAAATGGGTAATAAAGTATATTGCGTGCCTTGACGATGACTTTTATATGAATTTTTATAATATTCTTAACATCATGATGATAACTTTTATATGAATTTATAATATTCTTAACATCACTAACCTTGGTTCACTCTCATGGCCTATCAACTATTTCTTAACCTTGATTCTTAACATCACTAACCTTGGTTCATATCAAGTACATTCTTAACATCATGATGATAACTTTTATATGAATTTATAGGCCAAAATGGACAAATTCCCTTTTCGTGCAAAAAAATCAACGTTTTGCCCAATTTTTCAAATTAATTGGGGAAATGCCCTTGTTTTGAAACTCAATTTTCTCAAAATCAAATTTCAATTTAAAACTCGATTTTTGGACAATCGAGTTATAGCAAACTGAAAAAAAATAAAAAAATAAAAAAATTTGGAACTCGAGTTCTATGCAATTTTTTAAAGCCCTATAGTGGCATTTTAAAACATGCAAGTTTTTTTCTTAAATCTGATTGCTCCGTAGGGAGCCCTATAGTGGCATTTTAACATGCAAGTTTTTTCCTTAAGTCTAATCGCTCTATAGGGAGCCCTATAATGCCGTTTTAAATACCTATAATGGAGTTTTTTATGGAACTCGGGTTTCATGCATTTTTTTTAAAAAAAATTTAACCTATAGCTGCGTTTAATTGAGGCCTATAGTGGCATTTTTAATGGAACTCGAGTTGTTTCTTTTTTTTCTTTTTTTCTTTTTTTAAGTTTGATCACTCCATACTCGATTTTCTACAAATCGAGTTTCAATGATCGAGTTTTACATTGAAACTCAATTTTGAGAAAATCAAATTACAAAAGATGGACATTTACCTAATTAGTTTGGAAAATTGGACAAAACACTGATTTTTTAATTTGCACGAAAATGCATTTGCCCATTTTAGCCTGAATTTATAATATTCTTAAAAAGGGGAAAGAGAGGGTTGATGGGATTCAAACCCCAACATGCATCACAAGAAGTGTTGGAACCACTAGGATATCTCTCTAATCCGAAAAGATTAGGAATACCAAATAGCTATTTCTACGTTTACTCTCTCTCCCAAATCTTTCTAATTTTCCCATGTTGAAATGACGTGGGATAAGCGCCTCACCAATGCCGAAATATTTGCTTCTTGGCCACAAGTTTTGGCCTAACCTCCATCCATGTCTAACGAATTGACAATTTAGTCAATGTTGGAACCTCTAATTTCCAAGAGACATGACCAGCCGAAAATAACATTTAACTCCCAAACATGGCCAGAGCTCTCGGAGATGATACTGTAATAGGCATAGACGTGTACACTAGTTAGATCATCCTCATCCATGTATATTGAATTGATCAATAATAGTCAGTGTTAGAACCTTTTATTCCAGAGACATCATCTAACAACATTAAGTCTACTGGTAGTGTGCCAACATGGCCAGAGGCCCAGAGCTCCGGAATGTGAAACCGTTGTAACTTGTAAGCATATATACCTGTAAACTTGTTCCATCAAGACCCTAGGGTTCGTGAGTTACTACAATGAAATAATGGATCTTGAAGACTCAACGGTATTATGACCTTCATTGATTGCAAGATCAATGATCAGATTTAGTTCTACGAGGATGTCATGTAAAGGAGGTTGGAGGAGCCAGTAAGGATTCCAATGTTATCACCAAATGAATGAATAGAAATAATTATTTTCTCATGTTCTTGGTAATACTAATTCCTACTCTCTCCATAATCATCTAGTAATCCTAATTCCTATTTTCTATGCTATCATTGGAATTCATCATTCCAATGTACCAAATGTGCTCTTACTATTGCTAATACGCTACTGCCAATTGTCACTAACCTCATTCCACAGTCAATTTTGTGGAGAACTATGATCGATCAGAACAGCAAAAGAATGCAATATACATTTCTCTACCACATTCCACAGTCAATTTTGTGGAGAACCGTGATTGATCAGAACAGAAAAAGAATGCAATATACATAGCAAATGATGCCAGCAGAGGCAATGAAATTCTTTTCATCTATCTCATGGCAAATATTCTTCAATGCAACATATTTATGCATGTTTTTTTACCCCACCTTTTTCCCATCAAGAAACCTGTACAAAACTTCATATCAACATTAAGTTTACCTTTTCTATTCTATTTTCCCCTCAGCTCTTCTTCAGATCAACAACTATGACACTGATGTTATCAGAGCTCTTTCGTCCCAAAGCAAGGCGAGTCAGCAGTGCAGCAGCAAGTACACTTCGAGATGGATACAATGCACCGGCCCCTTCATCTTCTATCCGAGGCCCAGAATTGAGGTCTATTGCAGCATCAGGAGCAGGAGTTACTTCTCGAAGACATTCCCGTGCCACGTCACAAGCTAATTCACTTGAAAGAACATCCCACAAGCCATCACTTGCGAGGATTAAGCACTCATCTTCTGGTTCTCTTTTTGTAAATGTTATCTCAGGCTCTGATGTTACAAATGGTTTGAGATACTTATCCCCTGTTGAAAGAAAAAGTGAGAATTTAAAACACCATAACTAAAAAAAACTTTTTAAGCCACCTAATTTTTCATTTGCATCTTCACAAAAAAAGAAAATGGAAAAATAAATAAATAAATCACTCACTACAAGGACCAATTACGAGTTAACCAAAAAAAGTTGCTGGATTGGTATTATTACCACCAGCACTTCCACAATAATGTTCAAATGATAATATGAATGTCCTCAAGGGGACCTTGAAAGTCAAAAGTTTAAAAGCATATGCTAAAGACATCCAGACCCATTTTCCACCAATATTTAAAAGAAAAGGTTTCTCCTATTTCGCAAAAAAAAAAAAAAAAAAAAAAAATCCATACAGGGTCACTTTCAGTTAAGCATCAAAAAGAATAGAAACAAATCCTGAGAAATCTGAAAGAAACTCATTTCAAATGTTCTGCAAAACAAATGCTATGAAATCATTTTTCATATGGTTCCCACATAGCCTTTATAAATTTTTTTTTTTTTTTCAATCCACAAATACCATAATTTTTTTTATTGGTAAAATAAGAAATTTTATTATGAAAAAAAACAAAGCAGAATCCCTTGTACACAGGTTGTGTACCAGAAAATCTGTAATGCTAGCAAAAGTTACATAAATCTGTAATGCTACTCACGAAAACTTAGCTTCAGCTCTGGCAAAGTGCGTTCAGTCCCCTCAAACATCCAAATTATCCACATAATACAAAGAGGAATGGACTCCCATACATCTATGGATTGATGTCCTCCAAACTCCCCCTTTCAGCAAAACAGTAAGTCCACCAACCTCCTAGGCATGACCCACCAATCCACAAATCTCATAATTACATTGATATGTTATAAATTCTTGTCTTTATAGGTGCTCAAGTAAATTTTATATTGAAAAAGAATCTCCCACTCAGATTCCAATGTAATGACAGACCTGCTAAGCTTCATGTCCATATTATAATTGCATAATAGTAAATTTCCTAACAACGTCAAGGAACCTTTTTTACTCTTAAGGACATACCAGAAGATGTTCATTATTGTTCAAACTTTTTCAACACGAGAGATGAAACATCTTCAAAAATCAAGACATGAATTAAGAATGTTTGCCATTGATGACCATGGCAGAGTTTGTTATACTGGTTTTTGGAAGACAACAGGAGGGAAAGATCAAGAGGCAAGCCGAGATCAGACTAACCACTTCATTGTACTGTAAGTTCTCCTCAGAAAACAGCACTGTACTTGGCCGCTTCAAGGATTGACCTGCTTGATGCACAAATAGCTGAATCCTAATGTAAACTGACACAAAATGACATAATCCATCTGGCTTCTCAATTCACCAGAGTGCCTCACAATTTTAAGGGTTTACCAGAGGAAAAAAAAAGGATTGCAGTCCCTATATGTTTGTTACTACAACCTTCAAGAGACGCATTCAATCATTAAGTCAAAAGAGAATACATTGTGAAAATGATAAGGACAATGCATGTTGTTAACTTATATGGTGTACAAACAACCATAGTTTCAGAAGCATTTTCATTTGCTAGAACCACTTAAAAAAATAAGAAATGAAAAACCGCATTCAATTGAACTTAAAATGTTACCTTATAAAACCACAAAAAGGGCAACATGTAGAAACAGAGAAAATTAATCAAATAAATGTGATGAAAAGCAATATGATCCATATGATATCTACATAATATATACGTAATCATTCCCCTCATAGCAATCAAGATGCCACAGTCACATTACATTTTAGATAACCTTTAAGCCCTTATTTAAGTACCGTTCTGTGGACGCAATGAAATATTATCTGGGATGGAAAGAGTGAGACTCTTTTATCCAGTGGAATCCCTGTAAAGCCAACGATGCCCCAAGACAAGGTAGAACCGTTGTGTAGGGGACATGATCAATAGAACCTGGCAGGGGAAGTGGCACCCATTCCCAACCAGTTCCGCAAAGGTATCAGGAGGACTACTCCCATACTCAGCTGTCAACTCATGATCACTCACATATGCAATGAAGCAAGGAGGTCTACTCCCATATAAAGACACCAAATAAAACAAATTGCTGAAAAACACTGATTTAATCTTCACAATCAGATGCCTTTTCCTCGTGAAATGTCAGCCTATTTCTTTCCTTCCATAAGGTCCACTGAGACAAAATGGAACAACATTCCAAACTCTAGCTTAATAAAAAATTATGGAAATACTTGTTACTAACTTACTCCTAATTACCTAAAACATTAATTTTTAGTTTTATTTTTTCATTCATGAAGATAAACCAACTGCTACTAGGGGAGTCATCTGACAGTTATCAGTAGTGCGAGAACATGCTTGCGGTCAACTCTAGCTAACAGATTTATTCCCAACCATTTTGTTGCTTCACCCGATAATGCTTGTTCCTTACCACTATTAGAATTTTAGGTGATATATTCAAATATGATTTATAGCCAATATAAAGCAACAAGCATTATCCATGTCAAACATACACTGATCAAATATTGTATATGAGGATAATGTATGTAATGTTTATGATTAGCCAACTAAAATGATCAGAAATGTCCGATATGACCGTTAAGTATTGCTCTTAAAGAAGACAATTTTTCCATAGTTGAAAGCAACAAAAAGATAAGCATGTCATATGTTAAGTTAAAAACCATTGTGAAAAGAATTGCATGGTGCCGGCGTACATAATCAAGATTGTTATGTGAGGATTTGCCCAAAAAGATCAGCCATCACACAAAGTTCTATTTTCAAGCCGAGGCTGAACTCGTACTCCGGCTGCAGCACACAGTATCATTGAAAAAGAGAAAAAGAAGGGTGGTAGAGGGGTGGGGGGGAAGTCATATGACACTGTGTGCCATCCAAGACGGACGTGTTCAGCATGGAATTTAATACCTCCCCGTTTCAATAGACTCCATCCAAAATTGGGATTTAAAAATTTTTTTAAAAAAAAGTTTAATTTGTCAATATTTTTCATTAGAGTTAGGTTCAAATTACACCTAGTGTAACTCTAAGCAATATTACACCACTCAATAACTTGTTATTGAATTAATCTTTTGAAAATCTAACCGTTAAATTACATGTTCTATATATTCTTAACATGCATGCCAATTTTCATATTAATCAGATATTATTTACCATTTGATCCATAAACACATCTTTTATGTATTATTTTAAACTACAAAAACTTGAATTTTAACAATTAATTGATGACATCGCTATTAATCTTTGATCACCTTGAAATTTTGTAAGCAAGAAGAATATATGAAGATAATGTAATCTAACGGTGGATTTGTCAATATTCGCATCAAATTAAAAAATATTGAGTGGTGTAACATCGCTTAAAGTTACACCAGGTGTAACTTTAACCCAACTCTTTTCATTATATGAAAATAATTTCTTACTCATTCTGAAGTGATTAAAACAAACAATCTATTCTGAAAGATAATTCTCAAAATGTCCACAAATGGTAATCATGCAATAAGAACATTTAGGAGCCATACCATGTGCTAGTAAATGTACTTTGACAACGAAATAGTTTGGTTAGATGTGTAAAATATTACCTATTGCACGGGACATTGCAAGAATGCCTGCAACTCGAGCTCCATTCACAAAGATGACTCGACCCCCAGCAGCTTCAATTCTGGCCAGTTCATCTGATCTATCAGGCTGCAAATAATGCTTACAGTCATCCACATAAAGATTCAAATAAAAACTCTACATAAGCATAACTCATTAAAAAAAAAACTTTAATACAGGGATTCGTTTAAACAATTACATTATTCAACAATCACTCAACAAGGATACCTCCCAACACAAGAAACTCTACAACATAAATGGGTATCAACCTGTCGTATTAGCTTCATTGTGAAGTAAATTATGGAAGAAAAATAGTTATATATGGACTTATAGCTACTTTTAATTTTATTATAAAAGACTTACAAATTGACGAATGATTAGTGTAATAGCATCATCATAATAAATAAATAAATAAATATTTAATTTACTTTTTTATTTTGTGTTTAATCTACATCATTACCAGAGAAAGTACCTCAATATAAGTAAATTAAGCAACTATTCCTCTTTCCTAGCACGAGCTTTTCCTAAACATAACTCTCATCAGCTCATGAGTCAAAAACTCAGGCATATTTTCAAAAAATACAAATAATGGTATTGGAACAACGTTACGAACTACATGCAAAACCATTTCCTATACTCAGATTATCTGAAAAAAAAAAAAAAAAACTTGGCAAAAATACCACGTGTCAACCATGTACAGCGAGTACCAAAAAAATTTGTTTCACACTTTCACGTCATCAAATTCAAAATTACAAGAGTGGAAGGAAAGAAAGAAAGAAGGAAGAAGAGATAGAAGCGAACCTTGTGATCTTGGGAAAGAGGAATAGCGACTCCTCCACGGCAAAGGACGGCGCGTGAGTCACCACAATTAGCGACGACAATGTGGTCGGGCGTTAGAAGTGCCACCACCGCGGTGGACCCACCTAGCGGCACCTCAACAAGGTGGCACCCACACTTGTATCCCACGCACCCACACGCGCACATGCTTAATGCTACAGCATCCATTCTCTCGAAACTCTTCCTCATCACTCTCCTCCACCTCTCTTCCAATCCCTCCTCCTCCTCTTCTTCATCGTGCTCCTCTTTCGAGCTACTGTTACCACTCCCACTCTCGCTCTCTCTTCTGAGTCCCACGCGCTTCAGCTCCTCTTCCACAAACACGTGCATCCGTTCTCTACACAATGCCGCCACCTGCAAATAACAAAAAAATTTAAATAAAAAAAAAAGTTGTTTTTATAATTTTTATGTAAAATATATATTAAGAATAAGAAGAAGAAGATGAGAGAGCTATATATACATGAGGTCCTCCATGGCCGTCAAACACAGCGAAAAAGTGCACTGATCGCCGGCCACTTATCTCCGGTCGGCAAAGTCTGGTCCTAACGGCTATGGCGTCCTCCATCTCACGTGACCTTCCGGCTACCGACATAGTCCCGAAAACCGGTTTCCTCTCCGGCTCCGACGAGGCCTCTCTGTAATCTCCTGAAGACGACGCCGAAGACGACGACGCAGCTGCAGCCTGTAAATCACTATTCTCCGCAGTCCGAATCCGCTTCGACTCTGCAGAGCAATCCGCCCAGTTAGGATTCTCCTTCCGAGTCTGGCTCGGCGTCAGCGGCGGCGAACTCGCCGCCGATATCGCCGCCAGCCTTCTCATCTCGATTCTCCGGCGCCGGCGCTCCCGGCATTTCTCCGGCGAATCTTCGTCCTCGTGCTTAAGCATTCTCTGACAAACAACCTCCGTCATTGACAAAATTCGCAAACCACATTTTCCGTCGAGCTCCACTCTCCTCCGATATCCATCTCTGCCTTTTTTTACGTTACAAAAAATCGAAAATAAATACAAAACACTGAAACAGAGAAAGTCTGTGTTTTTTTTAATTTAAAGAAAACGTATTGGTATTGAAGAGAGAGAGAAACAAAGTACGCAACGTGTTGCGTTGTTTTTCTCTATGTGTAAGGCATTCGGGCAAGCCAACTCTACGGGCAGCTGTCTCTGCTGCCCGTGCTGCCCTTCACCGACCATCGCTTCCTGCTCTGTTGACACGTGTCCTCGAAGACGATCCATTTTCCGTAAACGTCTCTTGCTTTTTTTCCAAATTTCTTCTTCTCCAGTCAATTTATCGTATCGCAGGATATTCACCCAGAAGTGACAGAACGGAGTACACGTGTCATGTTTTTCTGACAAAATAGTGGCCCACGTTGTATCAATTCAAACTCTACAAGTGGACCAATCAGGAAATTCCACGCAAGTGAAAAAAAATAAAAAATCATTATCGAGAACACAGAAATGTGTGTGTGTGGCCCACGTTGATTACGTTTCTAGTAGTTGTTGTTGTCGCCGAATGTGTTTCTGTTCCCTTTCTCTCTCTAACTCTCGTTTTCTTTTCTCTCTCCTAAAACTGCGAGGCAGTACATACGTGGCGTGATAATGGAGCTCCAGCGTTTATGAATTGACGTGTATGGTATAGCATTGACACGTTGGAGAGCTTTCAGAGAAATAAAGCTAGTGTCACAGGTATTTGTCAGTTGGTGTCACATATGACATAACCTGTGGTTAACTGGCTGCCTGGTTTTCAAAGCAGCACATGGAGCATGGATGGTTTATAGAGAAAGTCTAGAGATTCACGAATGATTTGACAAAATATTTTGATACATGACACTTGGCACATATGATAACTAGAGGAAACTTATTAACTCATAAAAAAGTTATCAAATTTTGTGTGTTTAAACCAAATTTCAAATTAATGTGTTTTCTACTTAGGCTACGTTTGAATTGGTTGAAAATGGTTTGCGAAAATACTTTTCTGTAAATACGGGTATTTGGTTGCACATGGAAAATATATTTTTCGAAAATGCTTTTCAGTTTAACCGTGTCATGGGTGTAAAATGATTTTCGTTTTTATTTTACCTTCAAATATCATTTTATGGAGAGAGAGAGAGAGAGAGAGAGAGAGAGAGAGAGAGAGAGAGAGAGAGAGAGAGAGAGAGAGAGAGAGAGAGAGAGAGAGAGAGACCCATCGCCGGCGACCCATGAGCTTTGACTTCGCCGGCAACCTAGAGACTTTGCGCCACGAACCCATGAACCAGTCTTCGACTTCGCCAGCACGCCTAGAGCCCAAATCACGCCACAAACCCAAAGCCTTCAACCCAGAGCCAGAGCCTTCGACCCAAAGCCTTCGACTTCGCCAAAAACCCATGAACCGATCTCTCTCTGTGTGCGATTTTGATTTTTGTGTGATTTTGATTTTTGTTGTTGTTTTGGTGGTTTTCCTGTTGTGTGGTGGTGGGTTTTGCTTGCTTGCCGTCAGGTGTGGCTTTTGATTGCCGGAGTTTGCTGCCATGGGTTGAATTGGAGTTTCGATGGTGTGTGGTGTTGTTTCGGTGGTGGGTATAAATTTCGATGGTTGTGGGTTGTTATTGGTGGTTGCAAGTGATGGGTATTTGGCTGTGGATTGGGATTTGGCTGTGATTTTGAAATTTTCTGTAATAAAATTTGTTTGGATGTTAAGAAAATAGCTGAGAAAATGTAAAAAATTTGTAGGAAAATAGCATTTTCAGAATAAAACCAAACACATGAAAATATTTTCCGCCAACAATTTTCATAATGCAATCAAATACTTGAAAATATTTTCCTTTCCCGAAAATAACATTTCCGGAAAATTTTTATTTTTCGGAAAATATTTTATGGGAACCAAACACAGCCTTATATTCAGTAAAGTGAAAAGAGCATACCTTAAGTATAGTACTTAAGTGCTCTTTCTTAATTTCAGACTTATTTCTTATGAATGGAAATGTATTTTTTAAGTTAAGTAATTACATGGCAAAATCTTAAGATGAGAACCTCCTAAAAAACAGTATTTAAAGTACTGTATATAAGTTTTGTTCAAGTAAAGATACAAAACTAAAATATTGCAATAAATAAAAACTTTAAGCCCATATGACATAAGAAATTGAGAAAGTATGACTTAGAGGATATAATTGACACTTTTTTTTTACCTTTGTTTGAGCCCAAACTATGTGTGTTGCAAAGTAGGTTGAGAACACTTGCAGCACCAAAAGCTCATGGAAAGTTTTTGGTACTCAAAATTTTCACCCAAATAATGGCTTCTAGCTCTTGTTATTTGTGGCTAATCATTTTAACCAACTCATTTTAGCCCCTAAAGCTTGGTTAGCACTATTGGCTACTGGACACCAAAGGCGAAGCCAAAGGGGGGCGAAGGGAGGCACCTGCCCCCCTAACTCCTCCCAAAAAAGTCCTTCATATTTTTCTACAAAGCAAACCATACCCCTAACATGAAATAAATAAATAAATAAAATACAAATTTTTATTTGATAAAGTTTAAAAATGCAACAAATTTTCACAATATTTTCGCAACACTCTTATTTTTAGTTGAGATACATCTCAAAATAGATATATTTTATTTTTATTTTGACCAATGATATACTAATATTTAATTTATTGTAAATATATTGTAAGATTTTGTGGTATTACTCAAACAACTCCTCCCACTTTAAACAATGAGCCTGACACAAAATAAATGTCACTGCCACTAAACCCGTTTAGACTTTTGACCAATTTCAATCCTTTTTCTTCTTACTTATCCAAATTTATTTCCTTTCATTTCAGTTTAACCATGTGGAACTCAAACTTTACACATAATAATAATAATAATAATAATATCTTGTGTGGCACTAAAGCTGTAAAGCATCCATTATTTATTTCTCCTTCATTTCTTGCATTTTCATAGTTTCAAATTTTGATTTTTATCATAAATAAATAATTAGAAGAATAGAGAAAGAAAATTTGAAATTTATTTTATCAATTTATTTTGAGGAATCAAATTAAATGTCTAAACTTGATGTATATAGATTAATCTCTTACTTTGATGATTACTCGTCAAGAATGTTTTACAATTGTTTATTTATTTTACAATTATTTAAATTTTAATTGATTTTGTATGACAATTATTGTTGTTTGTAATTTTATTATTAATATCGATTAATAATTTTAGGCTCTTTTTTTAATTATTTTTTAATCTCCTCCACCCCCCCCCCCCCTAAATTGAAATCTTGGCTCCGCCACTGCTGGACACCCCTAAGAACAACTTCCAAATTAGTTGAAATGGCTGGGGAAGAACACCCAATCAAAATTAGTCAAAATATTTCCCCAATTGTGCTTAAATAAAGTCATGGTTTTTCCCAAGCAAAGGCCAACTGAAAAATTGCCATTATTCATCATTTGGGGGTCCTTTACTCTATATTGGTGATATTGTTGTGCCTTTAATTAGGTATTCTTGTAATTGAATTAATTAATCAACTTAAGTAATTGATTTATTTTACTAGGATCAATTTATAACCCAACATAATAGTTTGATATTAACATTGTGCACCTCCTCTCTTAGCTCCAAATTATCCTCCAAATCAATTTTCTTTCATTTCTTCGTGCATGATTCTTGCTTCTTCTTCTTCTTTTTTTCTTTTTTTTTTTTTTTTTTTTTTGAGTTTTCTATTGAGCTTCTCTACAGGGATTAGGGCTGTCCAAGGGATTTGACAAACCGATCTACTAGAGTGACTCGACCGGGAACCAATTTGATATGGTAGTTGTGGTGATCAACAACAGGTTGGCGGATTTAGAATCCAATTTCGAGGGGGTCTAGTCTCTATTTCTCTCCTCCAAAACTTGAACAAATCGACCTAACCAAAAATTGAAGCAAACTTTGGCAAAATCTCAGCTAGAGCCGACAAGTTTTTGGCCGATTCGTTAAGAGATCTTGCCAAATTTGACAAGATTTCTATCGGATCTAGCAAGATCTCATTGGATCTTCACCATTTTCTATTGGAGTTGCGACTATCATTGCCTCTTTTGGATTCAACCGAAATCGATTCGACCTATGGAATAACTAACTTGATACAACTTGTTGAAGTTATTGATTGGCAGTGGGTCTTTCATTCTACCATCAGCCAGAATTGAGTCAAGTCTAGGTGAAGCTCAAACCTGATCTATGGAGAAGCCTAGTAGGGATGCTTATTGTTTATCCACGCATTCCTAATCAACCATTCCTATTAGGCCTAAATGTTTTATCATCTGCCTGTACATGAATGCCAAGATGCCCATTTGGGCAATTTTTATAGTGATTCCCATTTTCCAATTTGATTTTAGGTTTAACTATATTTTTACATTTTATTATAAATATATATATTTTTTAAAATATGTATCTTTACATAATTTATTTCTTAAATACATTGAACTATACTAAAAATAAGCTTTTCCAAACATACTATTTTCCCATGATTAAAGGATCTTTGATTCCTACGAATTCTTATCATTTTAGCACCGGAAAGTGAAAACTAATTGGTGGATCTGTCAAGCCATATATAGAGTAGTTATTTATTTATTATTATTATTATTATTTAAAGGTAACTATTCTTACAAACATACCTACAGAATATATTACATAGCATGCAGGACGTGATTCACGTGAATAAAAGAGTGATGTGAACTCAAGTGTACTGCTGTTAGCTTAGCTTCTTTCCCTTAGAATCCCAGCATTTTGAGCAATAAGCTGAGTCCAACACCTGGCGATAATGTCAAGTAGAATTATAGCATAGCATGCGAGATGTCAATATTGGGGGTTGCGGATGATGATGATGGTGACGGCCTACCACTTTCTCAAATGTCAAATTATACTATTATTAAGTTTTTAATAGCGGTCGCGGTCTTATAATCTTTCTGGTTCAAAATAAAAAGCATACACTCCACTCAAAAATAAAGGCATTGGAAATGACCAGGCGTAGACTTTTATGATATGATTAAGCCAAATCATCCTGTGGATGGAATTATTTTATCGATGATAAAATTTAAGCACAATATTTTAGATGTTGTTTATAATTTTTTTTAATTTAATTATATAATTTTATCTTTTTAAATGAAAGTGTATTTTTAGTTAAATACGATCACATGACTGAATTTAAAGAATAGTACTTAAATACTATATTTAAGTTTTGTCATTTGATAAAATATTATCTCTTTCTTTAAATTAATGTTGTGGGATTAAATTTTGAATAATTTGTGATTGGTATTTTAGGGGGATTACATCAGTTTAAGACATACTAATTTTTTCTTAATTTTTTACACAATTTTTGAGATGGTACAATATAATTAGTCTAAAAATATATAATATTAGTGGTGAATTTATATAAAAATAATATTGTTTCACTATAATTTATTATATAAATGATTATGAAAAGAAATTATAAAAGATTTGTGTCCCTAACATTATTCGGGAATTATGATCTCTTACATGGATATTGCAAAAAGAGATGGTCATAATTTAAACAATTATTGACATCATTTTTTTGTTCTTGTTTAGTTTCATTTTGAATGAATATTAACTATTTTTTTATATCTTCTATAAAAAATTAAAAAAAAAAAACTATTGCTTTATAGTTTATTTTTACTAACTTATTTTACTTAAAAAAACAAGTAGGATAAAAAATGCTTATACCTAAAATTTCGGGTTAAAAATGTTGCACTTTAACCAACTTAAAAGATAAATTTGTCAATAACATATTCTTTTTTTCTCCTTCTCAAAGGAACGGCAAATGACTGTTAACATTTTTGTTTCCCTCTAGTAGGAAGTCAATGAATCAAGGAACAATGGTCACTTGGCAACATAGTTTTAAAAATTGGAACGATCAAAGAACTGAAAATAGGTTCAGTTCTCAATTTTTACCAGTTCCCTTATATTTTTATTTAGAGAGAGAGAGAGAGAGAGATGTAACATTAAGGGAGAAGAATAATATAATGTTTCAGGCTTCAAGCAACTCCTCCTAGGATATCCTTTAAATTGGACCATTTAACTAAATGATGAATCTTTATTAGTTATTACCCACTTCGATATTTACAACAATATGAAACAAAATTTGGTTTAAATAAGATATAGGTCATAGTGAAAAGCTTAAGATTAGCGCGTGTAAAGGAAAGAGGGATTTCATTCTTAATTAGAGAATACATCGGAAATAATTTGCTTTCTACTATTTGGTTGAGACCCTAAATATAATTTTCTAGTGTTGTTTGGTTGCATTAAATTTTTTTACGTAGAATTCAACAAAATCACAACAATTGGCAGTGGTAGTTGTGATCACGGAGGAGTTTTTTAGTCAAATTATTTAGGCGTCAAAAAATTGTATGCTATTTTTTTTTTTTTTTAATCATTTGGATATAATGTTGACAATGAAAATGTGTTTTTCTTACCATCAAAATTTATATATTACTAAACCTATAGAAAATATGATTTTTATAGAAAATATTTTACATCTAAAGTCCGAGAAATTATTAGGTCTACCAAGAGAACTGCTAATGTGGTCATCCTTAACCTCCCAACCAATAAAATGCTCTTATTTATGCAATTGTGACATCACCTAGTAATTTTTATTTTTTATTCCTTGTGCTGATTAGGAAGTTCACTCACACATTTGTATAAATGACATTATCTCATTGGTTGGGAGGACCACATCAACAATCCTGCTAGTAGACCTAATAATTTCTCCCAAAGTCTAAACAAAAAAGTTCTAAAACAAATTAATGAATTGGAGAGCCGGCGCCTCCTTTAATAGTTAATACATTATTGGTACTAATGTTTTCATATTAGACAATTAGATACATGAATTGGCTAACTGGACCGACGCAAGTATTGAATATTACCTGCTTATTTAAAAATGTAAAATAGGAGGATCAATGATTTTATAGTTTTTCAGAACAATAAAAAAAGATTAAGAAATATTAAATTAGTACCTCTTTTTTATACTTCTAAATATGAGAACGAGAACTTGAGTGCTTTCTTTAATGTTTTGTGACTTTTGTTTGATTATTAGAAGCTTCTTTCGTACATAACTGTAACATGTTTAATCAGATTGAATATTTCGAGTTCGGTAAGAAACCTAATTAAAAAAATATATAGAATCGAATATGATATACGAGAAATGTTAGTTAATTAAACGTCATTAACAAAGGAAAACTTGTTAATGATCACAATCTATAACAACGTAATCAAGAGTAAAGATCACAAAGAAAAGGCAAGGTCGGTTCTATGTTTATTAAAATTGATGGAGTTCTCTAAGAGAAGTCATGCTTCGTTTCTTAACTTTCCTGAAGAATTGGTAAATCTTATTTTTAGCTGTGTTACACCACCGACAATTTTTGTTTACTAACTCTCTTGAGCCATAAGGAGGAGTAATTAGGCAAGGAGATCTATTACCTGTTGTTGATAGATTTGGCGTTGATCAGGGACGAAAATGGCTAAATAGCCTTAATTTTTAAACTAGGTAGCCAAACAACAATTTTTTAAAGTTATCTAGCAAAATATCACTTTTTTGCTATTTAGCCATTTTTGCCTCTAATCAAGGCTATCAGTATCACTTTCAATTGTATCACTTGAAAGTCTCTAGAGGGCGTTTGGTTCACGTAAGGGAAACTTCCTAACTCCTAGTAAAGGGAAAATGATCTTGCTTCTCTAGTTGAAAAGTAATAACTAATCTTAAGAAGGAAGATGGCTTGGGGATCTTTGAAAACAAAATCTAGAAATTTAGCTGTGCTAGCTGCCAAATATAATTAGAGACTTGGTCGTGACTTGTGGGACTAAAATTCACTATGGGCCCAAACAATATGGAACAAACATCTCACACCCAAGAAATTAGTTTCTATCAATAAAAATGGTCCTATTTGGTCTTGAGCTGCCTATAAGAGATACGTGGCCCATCTTTCTTTCTTTAGAAGAAACGTGGCCCGTCTTTCCTAAGGGCATCTGGTGGGTAGTGCATAATAGCGTGTCGGTTAAATTTTTTGAGGGATCACTTGACAGATTTTGGGACAACTGGAATGCCTAATAAGAGTTTTGGGTATAATTTTAGCCTACATACAAAATCGGTTGATGCTTTTATTTGACAATTAAGTATTATCATCCAAAACATATGTTATAAATTGAAACTTTCAAAAATAAAAATAAATTAACGTTTACTTCATAATGATTATTTTTATTATCAAGCTAAGATATCAATTGATTTTTTACTAGATAAGATTTTTTTTTTTTTTTTCTCTAGATCTATGCTTTCAAACTATTATAATTTAGGGTCTGTTTGTTATAGTTGTTTAAACAACAGTTTTCAATGTTTAAACAACATTATACATATTTTCACACATTTTTTCATCCACACGTATATCCAAAAAATACAAATAATGTTACTAGAAATTTTTTACCAAACGGACTCTTAATTTGTATTATCCTCCTATGGCTATATCTTTTATTTATTTATTTAAATGGTAAGAAATCCTATACTACTAGAACCTGTTTCCCCACCCTCCCTAGAAATCCCAAGTTGCTATATTTGCGGGTCTTGTGTGAATCACCTTGTTATTTTATTTAGTTTTTACCTTTTATCTAAATTATTTAAAAGAAAAAAAAACTAAATAATCGGTTACTAAATAGACAGTTTATGTTAATCTGGGCTCGTTGTACTCCTTTAATTGAGCTTATGGCTATCACATTGCCTTCACAAGTGATAGACCAAGAATGTATTGACCCATTGTGATGAATTAACAAATTAATTAACCAAGTTAATTAATTAATTTAATTAGCATGCAATATGCATGGTAACACAAACAAATCACCAATTAACTAAATGCAATGGAAATTAAATTGACACGATGATTTGTTTACGAATGAGGAAAACCTACACGGCAAAAACTCCACTGGGTGATTTTAAGGTCATCACTCCCGAGAATTCACTATTATCACAACAAGCAGTTATAAGTAAAGGAATCCTAGTACTTTATACCAACCTACAATTGAACCCTTACCCCAATACCCAATTGGACTTATTCTGTAATGACAATCTCTCATTTTCAATGCACGACTTCCAGTACATGACTAACCAATTTGATGCGTGGATCGAAATACGCGGCTTATTCACCAACTTGAGAACGATGTTGGCTGCAAAGTTCTTCAGTTCATCAACACGATGAAAATCACGAAGTTCTTTGGTTACAAGACCCTATAATGTACAAACACAGCAGCTTCTTCAAGAGAAAGATGAACTACAGCAAATTCTATCTCCGATCACAATTTGCATGAACACAACTTTGCTTCACACTCACGCAACCTTTGACGGCCCTTAAAACAATCCTTATATATATATATTTAGGATTATGAGAAAAGAAAGCCCAAACATATATACACAGATTGGATGAAAATCAGAGCTAAAAATCTATTTTTCATAAACCTCGATAGACAGCATATCTGTCGAGCTAACTGTCGAGCATCGGGCTTTAGTAGCTTTTTAAACCTTGATAGATACTAGTTGTCGGGTTTTAAAATCCAACACTTCTTCATTTGTTTCTTGGACAGACTTGCATGGTTTTAACACTTGATCTTGAAACCTTGTTCCTCAAAGCATTAAACACATCCTAAATCTATCCAATTACAAGTAAAGTGTGTTTTGTCAAAAAATTAGCCAATTCTAATTTGATATATGTTCATAACATTAAATCACATATGTTCTAACAATCTCCCCCATTGGCAATCTGTGACAAAACCACAATAAACAAATGAACATATGAGAGAAGTTATAAATCACTCAACTCATACTACTCACTTGTTGAATATAATAAAATTTATCCTAACATAAACTCTTGAAAAACTTTGCAAGAAGAGACTTTATGGTAAAAAGACTTTGACAACCTGTATTTCTAAAACACTTTAAATAAAACTCATCATGGCATCTTAGTGTGAAACAGAAATAATAGATTGCATACAATATATAAGAATCATATGCATAAAGAGAGAAAAGAAACAACACATGTAAAGATAGGTGAAAGAAAGAAATAACAACCTCAATATATATATATATATATATATATATATATCAATATAAGTATAAGGTTTGCTATCATTAAGTGGTCACAAGGCCGATTTACAAAAACAATGTATCTAAAAGAGAAAGAAAAGAAAAGATACAAAAAATCCTCACTACATCCATCATAGACACTCCCCCTATCATAAAAATCTCCTATGCTAACTCTCCCCCTATGTATATGACTACTCTCATATCAAAACTACTCCCCCTTTTTGTCACGAGTGACAAAGGGTAAGTATATCAAGTAGACATCTCATCATCACTGGGCAAGCTAGCACTATCGTCCTCATAGCATCATCACTGCCGGAGCCATCATCACTCTCATCCTCAGAAGCCGATGGAGATCGAGAAGAAGCAACAGTGAAACCACCCATGACAGCCTGTTGTCATGAGATATGACCAACACGGGTGTTCACTTGACATAACTCACCACTGAGTGTGTCAAGGTCAGCATCCATGCGCACAAGTTGTTCCATGATGGTCTTAAGAGTCACTCCACTTGCAGAAGACGAAGGAGTGAAGGTGGATGGAACGGTAAAAGCTGGAGAAGTCGCCGTCTCGGTCTGGGGCCGCCTCAATCTAAGTCGTGCCTCACTCCGTCGAACGGTAGCAGCATCTATGGAACTTAACCGTGAAGTGAGGAGATTTGGGAAAGGAAACAGAAAAATGGCAAAGGATCTGCATGATAGCCGAAGGAAAAATAAGCTGAAGGAAAAATAAGCTTATCACGGGTCGCTGTATCCCTATAGACATTTATAAGGGATAGAATATAGTGAGAAGATAAGTCGATAGAAATATCCTCTAAGAGGGATAACAAAAATCGAGCACGAGGCTTTATAATAGAGTTATAGTGAGACAAAAGATGAAGAATGAATGTCATCACCATGTTAAAGAATCTTGGACCTTTTGCAAAGCCCGAACAAGGAGTGTTTTCACGATCACCCCAAGATGAAAGTGTCTCATAAAAGATTGACAAGAGTTCATCTTTGAACACAGTCCTCAGACAATCACTACCAGGGTAGTTAGGATGCGCTACCCTAGGAACGTGTAGTACCTCGGATACAATATCCGGAGTAACTACAATACGGGTACCTCGAACGTGAGAGAAGAAATGAGGTATAAAAGTATCGAATCCATGCATATTAGAGCAAAACTCCTGTATGATCACGGAGGGACAAGTGACCGAGATGTCACATAATGATCCCTAACCTCGACTGTGGATGACAGTAGGAAGGTCAATATTGGAAAAATCCGATAGGATGACTTGGCACTCTAAATGAATGCCTCGTTGAGAAAAGTTCTTTGAAAAGTTCTTTCGGGTTTTATCATCACGGAACCATACATGAAAAGGAGTAGGGTCAGAAGAAGAAGTGGATGCCTTAGAACAAAGAGGGTTCTAGGACGGAGTGGATTTGCGTTTAGGTGCCATAGAGTAGACCAATGCAAGAAAGAGAGGGAGGGAGAGAGAGAGACACGCGGAAAAACACCAAACAAATCAATATAAAGGAATATAATGAATTGAAGGTACGTATGCATGAAAATGCATGAACATGTGACATGCAAACTTAAATACATCATGGGCTTAGCCCAATCTAAACCTACCAGCACACAACATTGCAACAAAGTAAACACACATCTAAAATGCATGAAACATTGTTATAATGCACATATGATGCAATGCATGAACATTTAGGATCATTTACACAAAACCCATCCCAAAAATTTCACAAAAACTTCATCAATTTTGAAAAACACCAAAAAAATTTCAAAAACCCAAAACCTAGATCTAAATGTGTGAAATGCATGAAGAATGAGTGAAAGAGAGATCATACCAAGTGATTTGAGACAAGAAAAGGCTAAAAATCATGTGGGTTTGAGAGAGAAGATAGTGTTCGGGAGGTGAAAAGACAGATTCTATCGAGAGAGATCGGGGAGAAATGAAGAGAAATCGTGCAGATCCTTTATATAGAAAAACCATAAAGCTCAACAAATTGAAAGGTGTCGAGAGGTGTCAAGATTTAAAACGCATGAAAAAGCTATCGAAGAGCTGTCCAGGATCTATCGAGAGGTGTCCACAGCAAAAGGATGTCGATGGATCGAGAAATTATTGAGAATCTATCGAGTATCAAGAAAGTTTCTCGATGGATTAAACAACTATTGAAAAATTATCGAGAATGTGATAAAAAGCAACCAAAAGGGCTTGATAGATAGCCTAGCTGTTGAGAGGTGTCCAGCAGCTGTTGAGATTACTTAAAAATAGTTTTTCAAGAAAGGAAAAACACATACATGAATGCAATCAAACATGCTATGCAACCAAAGATCCAAAAAACATTTTAAGTTCTCAAAATCATCTCTCAACAAGAAAATATCAAGCTCATAGATCTAAAACACACACACACACACACTAAACAAGTCTAACCAATTTTATATTTCAAAAATAAGTTAAGACAGTTTAGTAAGCATACATTAACACATGTATTCCTTGTGATGGCCAAATCATATTATACCTGCACATGTATCAAAAGTAGCAAGGAGTGTTGCGTGTTGTATGTGAAAAATATCACAAAATTGCATTAGTGTCTACATGTTATAACGATTTAAGATATGAGAAAATCACTTTAACTCACACATAATCATAACTATTTGATGGGGACTATTGCTTGCTCACTCCCAAGTGCAGGAGATCGTAGCAATATAATTCTCAGAGTACCGAGGTCGAACCACAAGGAGCAGGGTAAATTCGAAGACAATATACTTAAATAACAATTTGGGTGAAGAAAAAAAGTATTTTTGCTTGGTGATTGTTGACAAGAATAATAATAAAAACTGATTAAAATCAATAATGTAAATACTAAGGCATCGAGGTGTTTCCCTATATCGATATGAAATTCTTTGTGATCTAAGAATATATATATTTCATAGTTGATTGTTCTTGTACAATTAAACACTTATGATTCGGCTGAACTAAGATAATTCAAGAACGCATAATAACCTAGATTAATAATGTGGTTAGAAAAGTTTTCAGAAAAACCCATTCACTTTAAAACGTGATTTCTATTTTAAACTATTAGAAATTCATCTAAACAATAATAAAAACATGATTGAACTTATTGAAAGCATGGAAGAACTAATACATCAAAAGAAATTTAATTAAACAATCAAATATGTTATTGTCTAAAATCTTAGAGAGAATCACATTGAATATTCATACCGTATAGAAGAAACATAACCCTTAGCCCTAGCAAAGAGTTTAGGCTGCCATTAGAGAAAGAAAAATACCAGGTTTTCTCTACCAAAATTTGTTCTGCCCAGCCTCACTTCAAAACCCTAATGTCTAAGTGTCCAAAGAAAATAAAACCTTTACAATTTTAATTTCTGTCCAAGTTTACAGCAGTAAATTATGAGTTAATTTCGGCCTTCAAAAGTTGAGAATTTCGGAAAACTCAAAACTAGAAAGTTGTAGATATTTAAGTCATGGTTCCAACCCATCTAGTTTTGTGTCAATTGAATTTTTGAGGAGAGGGATACGCCCAAAATACTGATCAATGCTCAAATCGGATTTTTCCTTTTCAGATTCTGCCTCTTTGATTTCTTTCCTTATTTGAAGCTTCCAATCATGGTAGACGATCCAAGCACTCCAGCTACACCCCCTTAGACATTTTATCAAGGTCCTTTAGCTCCACTTTAATTCTAGTTTGGCCTCTATTTTCTCACAAATTCCTGTAAACTCATCTTTCTCACATGATTTCCTGAAAGTAGAAAATTACACACAATGAATGGCATCCTATTCAAGAAATTTTGTAAAGATAAATAATAGGGACTAATGCAAATCATTGCTTAATTATACAAATTAAGCATAGTAATAAGGAGATTACGCCCACATAAATATATAACAAGTACACATTTTAAGGCGTTATCACATCCCCCAACTTAAATCTTGCTAGTCCTTAGCAATCCACAAAACACCCATGTCTACTAAAAGTGAAAAATTAAAAATAAAATACAAGCCACTTTCATAGGCAACACGACTGCACTTCCCATGTGCAACAAGTCTTTGAACCCCTAGGTCACCTTAGTGGACGAGTTTACTCTCGTGAGGGTTTGCAGTGACTCTACCCATAAAAGTCAAAGATTTCCTGAAAATTCCTGTAGCAAATGTTAGTCTACTTTATTATTATATCATACAAATGAACTTTCAATTTTGAGTTGGAATACTATTCATCATATTAAAGAGTTTTCACTAGCTTCACTTTTGGAGTGTGTGTGTGCATAGCCCATCCAATCAAACCAGGTTTTCCAAACATGCATAGACCAAGAATAATCTAGATTAGAGCCTTTACTCCAAAACCTCTCCTAAGTCATCAACACTCTAAAAGAACACACATAGAAGTAATGGTTTCTCTCTTCAAATCACATGTGAACAAAAAGGAAAGAAGAAGTTTTAAGAATATCACATGTGTATACAAAAACAGTCGCTAAAACAACGGAAAAAGATCTCTTGGAAAGGATGTTGAATTCTTGGAAACATGAGGTTAATACCATTCTCATCCCTAGTTTTTATCCCAAACACATACCAGTCATGCACCTTTAGGATCAAGTAGGACTTTAAGCTCAATGGAAGTATAATCTTATGGCTAGGTAAAGGCAAATTGCTCTCTTTGAAATATGAGGTATATTAATCAAATGCAAAAAATTCAAGCCAAACCCAACTCATAGCAGTAACAACCAACTTGAATCAAAACAACTTTTACTCAATCATATAACTCTTCTGAAATACACGAAAGATATGTAAGACACCAATGATTTATTGATTTATTATGTATGTCTCCTCTTTCTTTTTCTTTTTCTCTTTTTTTTTTTTCTTTCTTTTCTCTTTTTGATTTTTTTTCTTCTTTTTGATTTTTTTTTTTTTTTTTTGAAGAAAAGAGAGACAATGGTGGTATCTAAACACATCAATCGCTCAAAACTTGAACCCCCATGAGAATACCCATAAACAAAAATGTTTTGTGGTATTGTAGAAGTATTTCTCATTGCTCAAATGATGGTGACAATGGTTAATGTAAAGGTAGGCTGAATATTTGTTTAGCTGGTGACAAAAAATTGGTGATCTTAGGCTCTCATCTCCTAGAATTCTGCATAAACCAGCATGCCTAAGGACAAAAATAAGTAGAATCATGGTATATCTCCCTATAATGTTTCCAGTAGTCAACCAAAAAATATAGAGATCTTTCACAAAAACTGAAGCATATGAGAGAAATTTAAGAGTTAAAACAAAGATATACTCTCACAAAGAAAAGTAAGGCTCAAGAACTCTCTATATGGGTTGAGTTTTAGCTTATATCTAGCTTGTTCATGATTCATGCATATCCAACATCCAACCGTCCGCTAACCTGGCTATTGTGCTTCTCATGAAAGAGTCTTAATATAAAAAATAGTATAACCAACTTAGCATTATTCATTCCATCACATGATATAAAAATAAAGCTTATAACTCTTCTGCATTCAAATTAAAGGTTTTTTTTTTTTTTTAGAATTGAAATGTTGCAACCAAAAAGAAAGAAAGAAAAATCATGCAAGATGCAACAAAATGTTTAGACCTCTCCCCCCAACTAAAATATTGCTTTGTCCTCAATGTATTAAAGCCAAAATAAATTCAAGTATAAAGGGAAGAAGTTACCTTAAGCATTTAATTTTTTTTTTTTTTTTTTTGAAATTTCTTTCACACCTGCAAATGTTAGCTCACCAAAAAAAAAAAATAATAACAAAACAAAAAACCAAAAACAAAAACAAAAACAAAAGGCAAAAAGAAAAAAAGAATAGAAAGAAAAGAAAATTAAAACAAATATGGTACAACTTCATAGGGCTCTTTCAAAGTTCACGTGGCATCCCAATAGGCAAGAATCTCTAGTGACATAGTCTCCTCCTTTGGTATAACTCCCCCTAAGAATGGTTTTAACCTTTGTCCATTTACTTTCAAAATCCTACCATCTCTAAGGTCCTCAACTACTACAGCTCCATGGTTAAACACTTCCCTAGGTTTTAACTTACCTGGGTCTAAATATTCATATTTAAGACCACCGGATAGCGGCTTAAGCTCCAACTGTTGTGCCTCTTCACTTGAATGTACGAGCTTTTTTTCATTTTCTAGTAGCTCCTCAAAGCAAAGATTCTATCCTTTATTAATTGCCACCATATGTTGTTCTTCCAAAACTTGTGAGGAATCCAAAAAAGAAAATTTTTTAGATGCATAAATATCACATTCTAAATCATAAGAACCAACAAAATTATTAAAAAGAGTTTCAAGAGGACCAGAAAAACAATTCTTATTAAACTCTTCCACTGCCCTAATGAGGTTCACATAAGCACAATCATCATCCCCATGTGGTTGTTTAGCCACATGAAATATGTTTAGCTCCAAAGTCATGGAACCAAAAGTGAGTTGCATTCTTCCATTCCTGCAATTAATTAGAGCATTAGTTGTGGCAAGAAAATGTCTACCCAAAATAATAGGGGTATGAACACTAGGATGTAAAACAGGTTGGTAATCTAGAACAATAAAATCAACTGGATAGTAAAATTGTTCAATTTTCACCAACACATCTTGAACAATCCCTCTTGGTTCCCTTACAAAGCGATCAGCCAATTGTAAAGTTATTGAAGTAGGTTTCAACTCACTAAGTCCAAGTTTTTGATATACACTGAAAAAGATCAAATTAACACTTGCCCCAAGATCTAGCAATTCATGCTCCATGATGTAATCTCCAATAGTACAAGAGATCGTAGGACAACCTGGATCCTTATACTTTGATGGGGTCTTATGTTGGATAACTACATTCACCTGTTCTGTTAGGAATGCGGTCTTCTTCACATGATGCTTTCTTTTGATGGTGTATAGGTCCTTAATTACCTTGGCATATGCAAGCACTTGCTCGATAACATGCAATAATGGAAAATTTATCTTGACTTGATGCAAATGCTCTAATATCTCAGATGCAGTGTCCAATTTCCTAGGTAATTTTAAGGCTTGTGGAAATGGTGGAGGGATTGGGCATCGTTCAATTTCACCAATTCCAAGTAACTTAGTTTCATCCTTCTCTTTTTCCAACTGGGGTCTCCTTAGATTTCTTAGTTACTAAAGGAGAACTTTTATCAATCTCTTTACCACTCCTCAAAATGGTCACAACTTTTACTTCCTTATGTTTATCCTTAGAGCCAATTTTTAGATTTTGATTGATGGGATTGGGTTGAGTTTCGGAAGGAAGCTTCCCTCTCTCTATCACACTCAATGAATTTGTAAGCCTAGCTATATGACTCTTGGTCTCTCTTACCTCTTCATCTAGCCTAGTGAGCATGGATTCAAACTTTTGATTTAGCTCACTTTGCCTTTGAATGAAAGTACTAAGTGCATCCTCCAAGGAAGGTCTAGATGATGATGATGCATATGGTGAATTAAAATTCCTTGGAGCAAGAGGATTCAACACATTGTCACTCTTATAACTCAAATACGAATGGTTTTGCATATTTGAGTTATAATTGTTAGAATATGAAGAATTATTTGGCTAGTATGAATTAAATGCATGTACTTGTTCTTCTGGTACATTCAAGAATGATGAAAGTGATGCACATTCATTTGTAGCATGGTTTATCTCATGACAGATTCTACACACCTCCATTGGATCCTTTCTAAAGGTAGCACTAACACTCTTACTCCCTTTCATTTTGAGTGTCTCAATTTCTTTAGTCAACATGCTGATTTTTGCACTCATGTTATCATCTTCCCTCAACTTGAAAACACTTCCACTAGAAGTGGTAGTGTTAGTTCTAGTCCTATCAGTGGAGTCTATAGGGCTAGGTCCAGTCCATGTGTTAGAGTTTTCAGCTATCTCATCAAGATAATCCATTGCATCTTCAGGTTCTTTTTGTAAAAAGTCCCCTCCGCATGAGAGTTGAACAAACTGTTGGTCCTTAGGTGTAAGTCCTTCATAAAAGTAACTAACCAACCTCTAATCTTCATAACCATGAGTTGGGCAGAAATTGAAGATATCTTTGTACCTTTCCCAAGCTTGGTATAAGGTCTCATTTTCTCCTTGGACAAAACTAGCTATCCTTCTTTTTACTTGCTGGACTTTGTGGGGAGGAAAATGTTTCTTAAAAAACTCTTTGGCTATCTCCCCCAAACTACCTATAGACCTAGGTTTCAAGGTGTAAAGTCAACTTCTTGCCTTATTCTTAAGTGAAAAAGGAAAGAAACATAACTTAGCAGTCTTAATAACATTTTGTGCATATAAACTACTAATTACCTCTTCAAAAGCTCTAACATGGACATAAGGATTTTCATTTTCTTATCCCCTAAAGTCAAGAAGTATTGCTAATAAACCTTGTTTCGGTTCTACATGTGGTGCATTAGGTGGAAACATAATGCACGAAGGAACATAATTTTGTGTGGAATGCAACAATTCATACATGGTTCTTCTATTCTCCTTATGATTATTACATGTTTCATTACCCATGATTGATGAAGAAGGTGAAGGTGAAGGTGTGTCAAAAAGATTACCAAAGTAAATTTCAAAATTTTCTAATCTACCTCTCTTGTTTCTAACCCAAATGCTCATGCAACAATGAATGCACAATAAAATAAAATAAAAACAAACAAAAAAATAAAGACAAAATAAGGGAAAAAATGGAACGAAATTACCAATAGAAAAATTTCCACCAATTATGCTTTGCTCCAAAAAATTGCCTCGAACATGCAGGAGCTCCTCGGTAACGGTGCCAAAATTGCTTGCTCACTCCCAAGTACAGGAGATCGTAACAATATAATTCTCGTAGTACCGAGGTAGAACCACAATGAGCAGGGTAAATTCAAAGACAATATACTTAAATAACAATTTGGGTGAAGAAGAAAAGTACTTTTGTTTGGTGATTGTTAACAAGAATAATAATAAAAACCGATTAAAATCAATAATGTAAATACTAGGGCATCGGGGTGTTTCCCTATATCGATATGAAATTCTTTGTGATCTAAGAAAATATATATTTCATAGTTGATTGCTCTTATACAATTAAACACTTATGATTCGATTGAACTGAGATAATTCAAAAACGCATGATAACCTAGATTAATAATGCGGTTAGAAAAGTTTTCAGAAAAACCCATTCACTTTAAAACGTTATTTCTATTTTAAACTATTAGAAATTCATCTAAACAATAATAAAAACATGATTGAACTTATTGAAAGCATAGAAGAACTAATACATCAAAAGAAATTTAATTAAACAATCAAATATGTTATTGTCTAAAATCTTATAGAGAATCACATTGAATATTCATACCGTATAGAAGAAACATAATCCTTAGCCTTAGCAAAGAGTTTAGGCTGCCATTAGAGAAAGAAAAATACAAGGTTTTCTCTACCAAAATTCGTTCTACCCAGCCTCACTTCAAAACCCTAATGTCTAAGTGTCCAAAGAAAATAAAACTTTTACTATTTTAATTTCCGTTCAGGTTTATAACAGTAACTTGTGAGTTAATTTCGGCCTTCAAAAGTTGAGAATTTCAGAAAACTCAAAACTAGAAAGTTGTAGATATTTAAATCACGGTTCTAACCCATCTGGCCCTGTGTCAATTGGATTTTTAAGGAGAGAGATACACCCAAAATACTAATCAGTACTCAAATTAGATTTTTCATTTTTCAGATTCTGCCTCTTTGATTTCTTTCCTTATTTGAAGCTTCCAATCATGGTAGACGATCCAAGCACTCCAGTTGCATCTCCTTAGACATTTAATCATGGTCCTTTAGCTCCACTTTAATTCTAGTTTGACCTCTATTCTCTCACAAATTCCTATAAACTCATATTTCTCACATGATTTCCTAAAAGTAGAAAATTACACACAATGAATGGCATCTTATTCAAGAAATTAAGTAAAGATAAATAATATGGACTAATGCAAATCATGACTTAATTATACAAATTAAGCATAGTAAAAAGGAGATAACACCCACATAAATATATAACAAGTATACATTTTAAGGCGTTATCAACTATCACCTTCAAGGTACATCCTATAACTCCCACATCTCTTAGAATACACGCTTGCAATCATATATAAAACATTTTTTTATTCTTTTTGATTTTTATTTTTCTTTGCATATTTTTCTTTTAAGCAAACTATGCATGGACATATAAGAGATAGAAAAGAAATACTCAATGATGTTAAGCATTTGACATTACTCTTTTACTATGCCGAAGCATACAGATGTCATTTCATGATTGACGGGCAACAGTGGTGAGATGGTTATTTATGTCTTTCTCTTAAGATTTTCTAGTTCTTCCCATCAAAAAGAGTGATACGAGTGATAAATATAAGAGATTACTTAATCTTACTCATCACAAACACGAGCCACAAAGCTCACTTGCTTAGTTATGCATAGAGATGCTCATCTAAGTTACAAAAGATACAAAGTTTATAAAACTTTGTTTCAATGGCCATCCAAGGTATACAAGTACCAATGTACACAAACACACACTGTTTTTGTATTTTTCTGATCTTTCAATTTTTTTTTAATTTTTATGAAAAACAAAGTAAAGCAAAACTGAAAAATAAACAAACAAAAACATGTTAAACAAAACAATGCATAAAACTAGATTGACTCAAAACACGAAAGCAAAACACATAAGTAATGCAAAACAAAAACAAGAAGGGGAAAGAGAGAGAGAAAAAAAATGACAGAATCACTTGGAGGATTTTCCCTTCCACACTTTGAAAGAACCTTTCCGTTTAACAAATCCTTGATTCCGTGGTGAGGAGGAAGAATTGAAACCGTTCAAGTTTGAAAGGAATATGAGGGCTTTGAAAAGATCTCCAAGAGGAGCAAAGGAGGATGGAAACTGATTCTGGTTTCTTGACGAGATCATGTTGTTGCTCTATTGAGTGGCTAACCATTTATAGCAATTAAGTCGAGTATGTCCAGCTGCTCCACAGTGATGACAGAAATGCTGCCTTTTCTATTTGGGCTTTGGAGTATTTCCCTTCTTAGCCCTAGGGTTCTTAATTTCCTTCTTATCAAGTTTAGGGAGTGCTCCTAAAATAGATTTACCCTTATTTATGTTCTCACTAGCTAATTCATTTTTAACATCATTGTTCATGTTTCAATATTATTAGCGGGAGGAACAAAACAGTGGTACTAGCAAAAGCAATACTAGGAGAAGAGAAATCATACCTTAAACCGGTTTGATCGGAAGCATATTTTTGAAGACTAAGCATCTCACCGAGCTTTGCACTTGAAGTCCTTTTCAACTGGGCTCTGACTTGGAACAATTCTGCCTCAAGCTTCTTGGTCTTTTCAGCCAAGAAATTATTCTTAACCCTCAATGCTTCAATGGTTTGATTGGCTTCATCAAACTTTATAGAAATTTCTTTTCATTCAAGCTCCACTTCACTAAGCTTCTTAGTGGTCAACCTATACAATTTCTCATGCTTTTACGAGACCTTGTATAACTTTGCATAGGCTGTGTAGATGTCATCTTGCTCATTCATCTTTTCAAACTTAGACTCCACCAATTCCTCTTCTTCATCCACATCTTCAACAATCCCTTCAGTAGGATTTACAGTGGCAGTGAAGGCATTTAGAATTCCATCATCCTTATTGTCGGAATTATCTTTAGGCTCGGTGTCTCTCAAGGTAACAGCAAGTGCCTTGCTTTTCTCAATGGTCTTGAGATATGTAGGGCACTCTTGTTTAATGTGTCCAAAGCCTTGACATCCAAAGCATTTTGGTCCTAAGAGAACAGTGTACTGACCGCCATCCCTAGCATCCTTCTTTTCTTTGTCCTGGTTCTTGAATTGAGATGAGCTGGACTTCTTGCGATCTTTGTCAAATCCTTTAGCATTGACATTGTTCATAAACTTTTTGAATTGCCGGGTGATATAGGATTTCATCTTAGAATTTTCATCATCTGAATTTTCATCAGTGTCATTGCTCTTGACCTTCAATGCCATGCTCTTGTTCTTGCTTGATTTTTCTATCCTTGTCAAACCCAACTTATAGGTCTGCAGATAGCCAACCAGCTCTGTTAAAGGAATTTTGTCTATATCCTTCGATTCCTCAATTGCGGTGATCTTGGCATGAAATCTCTCATGTAGAGATCTAAGCACTTTTCTAACAATCTTGGGTTTAGGAATGGTTTCCCTAAGATTAAAAGCTGAGTTCACTATGTCCTTGAATTTGGCATAGAACTCATCGAATGACTCATCCTCCTCCATCTTAATCTTTTCAAAGCTCGTAATAAGCCTCTAAAACTTTGAATCCTTAACAGCCTTGATTCCTTCATAGGTTGTCTGGAGAATGGTCTATGCTTCCTTTACAATTTCAGTAGAGGATATCTTCTTGAATTCCTCAATCGTGACTGCAATGAATAAAGCATTCAATATCCTGCTGTTGAAGTTTGCCGCCTTAATCTTAGCATCATCCTAATCAGTCGATGCTTCCGTAGGCTTGGTCCAGCCTATCTCAACAGCTTGCCACACCTTTTCATCTAATGACTGCAAGAAAACTCTCATGCGTAATTTCCAGTATGCATAGTTAGTGCCATCAAATAAATAAGGTATAATAAGAGACTATCCTCTATCCATGATAAACAGGGGTCAATGGATCACACAGTAAAGATTAAGACCTAATCAGAGTGTGCCTGCTCTGATACCACTTGATAGGCCAAGAATGTATTAGCCCCTTGTGATGAATTAACAAATTAATTAGCCAAGTTAATTAATTAATTCAATTAGCATACAATACGCGTGATAGCACAAACAAATCACCAATTAACTAAATGCAGCGGAAATTAAATTGACACGGTGATTTGTTTACGAATGGGGAAAACCTACACGGCAAAAACCTCATCGGGTGATTTTAAGGTTACCACTCCCGAGAATTCATTATTATCACAACAAGCAGCTACAAGTAAAGGAATCTCAGTACCTTATACAGTTGAATCCTTACTCCAATACCCAATTGAACTTGTTTTGTAGTGACAATCTTTTCTTTTCAATGCATGGCTCCCAGTACGTGACTAACCAATTCAATGTGCAGATCTCAGTACGTAGCTTACTCACCAACTTCAAAAAGATGTTGACTGCAAAGTTCTTCAGTTCATCAACACGATGAAGATCACGAAACTCCTTGGTTACAAAATCCTATGGTGTACAAACATAGTTGCTTATTCAAGAGAAAGATGAACTAGGACAAATTCTGTCTCCGGTCACAATTTGCATGAACACAACTTTGTTTCACACTCATGCAACATTTGACGGCCTTTAAAATAATCTTTATATATGTTTAGGGTTGTAAGAAAAGAAAACCCAAACATATACACGGATTGGATGAAAATTAGAGTTGAAAATCTGTTTTTCATAAACTTCGATAGATAGCATATTTGTCGAGCATCAGGCTTCAGCGGTGTTTTAAACCTCAATAGATACTAGCTATCAAGTTTTAAAATTCAGCACTTCTTCACTTGTTTTTTAGACAGACTCGCATGATTTTAACACTTGATTTTGAAACCGTGTTCCTTGAAGCATTAAACACATCTTAGATCTACCAAATTACAAGTAAAGTGTGTTTTGTCAAAAGATTAGTCAATTCTAATTTGACACATGTTCCTAACATTAAATCACATATGTCCTAACAACTAGGCCAATATCTTCCAAAATTCTAGCAATTTTGTGTTATCCACACATGCATGTCCCCTATTGGGATTTCAAGATAAAGTGCTAGTTTGGATAGCACTTAAGCTGCGTCTGCATTTTGGAGAAGCTGCATTTTCGTTCTTTTCGTTCTTTTTTTTTTTTTTTTTTTTTTTTTTTTTTCACGCGTTTTTGGAGGAATGCGGCTACTGTTCAATGAACAGTGCATAAACAGTCGCCGCAAATGTTGACTTTTCCCAGTGAACAGTGCATCTGTGCACTGTTCATGGACCCACAAATTTCACTTTTCAGCAACTTTTTCATTAAAAATGGGTCCCACGGTACTATTTACACATTTAAAAATTATTTTGTTACAGTGTTTTCAGTTTTCAGTTTTCAGTTTCAGCAAAATAAGTCCTATTCAAACAGACCCAAAGTCTAGACCGATAACAATTTTTTTTTTTTTTACAATTTTTTTTCACCAAATAAAATTGTGTCAATGATAAATACAAGTAAAAATCAATAATAATTTCACATTTATAGGTTGTAAAAAAAACTCTCTAAATTTTTCTGAATTCAAAAACTTTGTATTTGTATTCTGCAACCCCTTACTCGTTGCTCCTCAAATTATATCCTAATAATTCACTAGATTAAAATAAATGTTGTATTTTACCCCCCCAAAAAAAAATGTTGTTATTTGTGCTCTTGGGAAGAGAAAAGTGGTACTGGAACCAAACTCGCTTAGAAACATCTAATGGAAAACGTACGTGTATTTTCTCAAATCATGTCATATGGACCATATACTTGATCATCCTAGCTGACTATGTGAAAAACTAAGGAATATTCATAAAAATAAAATAAAATAAAATAAAATTAAAAAAAAAACCTAAGGAGTATTGAATACTTTGCATTGGCTTTTAATTTGGTTTGGGACATGTTGGAGTGCATAGTTGAAATAGGAGAAATTATACAGGTGGACCACGTTACTTGTCCACCACTCCACTAAAAGATTCTCACTTGTTTAAAATTGCTGAGTCAGTAATCAGTTTCTGTTTAAAAAAAATTTCTAACTTAGCTGTATGGCCCTGCGATATCCAAACCCATTTGGGTCTTAGGCTTCAACCCAATAATATGACTCATTTTGTACCTAAGCCCAGGCCCCAAGCCACCTTCATTAATTCATACTACGCTACGTCTTCTGGATCACATCTGGCGATTTGTTTCCCGAACAAGAAAGTGATTGCTCAGCCTTATTACCTCTCGGTTGTTCGGCAGTGTCGGGGAGCATCACTGCCGAGCATGTCTACTGAAGTGGGAACCATTTCCAAAGCCACTCTCACCACACTCCACTCCCACCTAAACATCCACTTACAATTAACAACATTGGACCTCCCATTGCATTAACCATGGAAGTAATCATAGCTTCACCACTAATTTTGGGCTATAAATATGAGAAGTTAGAGGAGGAAAGGGGGTTGAAAGGTTCAGAAAGCAGTGGGAAAAAGAGAGAAGAGAGTGATCCAGGGGAAGAGGAAATTCGATTGAGTGTCTGTGCTGAGAACGACCCAAAGTAGGAAACTCTAACCCACAATATAAATAGATTGTGAGCCCAAGTGAAGCCCAACTCAACAGCCTCATTTTTGGCACGTACATCAACAATTTTAAACAGATAGAAGTTTTTTAGTGAAATAGTAGACTACGTTACTTGTCCACCATGAAGACTTTATAATTTCTCTTGAAATAGAGAGGTGGAGGAAAAGATACAGAGAAGTTGAAATAATGAATGATTGTCCTTGTTTTTTTCTCAAGCAAAATGCTAACTAAATTTGTTATTAGTATTACTATAAAAGACTTACAAATCAAAATGATAATCAATATTATTAGTGTCCTGTCAATAATAAAATAAATAAATTACTTTAAATTTTTTTTTTTTTTAAAACTGATAAATTAATTTGTAAAGTTTATATAGGAAAATTTGCAGTTATCCCAACATCTATGAAAATTACAATTTTGTTTGTTACTTTGTGAGACAGATGGGTTTCTGTCAAACCAATTATCAGCAAAATTTTGTTAAGTTTGTTGGATTTTTCACTTGTATATATGGTGTCCAATGTATTGGTGCACTCTTAGCAGAGAGCAATGACTGATTAGTTTGTCTGACTGGTGAGTAGGCTGATAAAAGAAACATAAATATTTTTACAGACTTGATGCCTGAACTCTGAGTTGAATGTAGCTATCATCTGCTTGAAAAACACAAGACTTGATATACACTTTGACAGTGCATCAACTGCGTTTGGGGTCAGCCCCAGCTGTTGTTTCTATGGAATGATTAGCCCCAACTGTTTTGAGATCCTACTCTTTGTGATCCATGCAGATAAAAGATCAAATTGATACATTGGTTCGAAGTAATGGCATGTATTCCTCAACGTGTTTGCTTAATTTGTTTTAGCCTCCAGGCAACTCCGGATTCTAGAAGTGAGATTCTTTTAGGAGTTTTAAGTTGTTAACAAAGACATAGCCCTGTGCAATGGAACCACTCAATGGGAATTGAAAAACTTTGGTTTTGATTTTATCAAAGTGTGATCAATGTATTCCAATGTGATTTGAATTTCATAGTAATTGTAGATTTGATAAAGGTTGTTGTTAGTCGAATTTTAATATGGACATGAGAAGATCATTGTAAGAAACAGAGGAAGTCAAGCATTTCTTGTAATAAAAATGACACAGCCCCTTGGCTCATTACAAAACATTTGTTTATTGTTGCAGTAGAATCACATAGATTCATGTCAAAATTCTCATATTGGTGAGAGCCACGTGATAACAATGGGGCTCCTAACCCTGTGTACTCCATCCTTCCATATCAAACCTCCAAACTCAGGCTCTGGTTGCATAGATATTTTAGTGAAGGTAATCTTGTAAGACAGTTTTTGATATTTTCTGGTGAAGTTGAGGCTTTGTGGCTCGACATGAACAGAAGCACCTTTGAATGGTGAAACCATGGCATGGTAATTGGAAACAGGAGGGCCAACATTGGTGACAGTTCTGTGAAGGGTCAAAACAGCGGTGGATGCTTTCTCTGGGAACACAGCTGAGATAGCTGGGTAGTTCAAGTCCCCAGGACTGGCAAGAGAGTGTTTACAAGACCTGTTTGAATGCTTGGAAAAAACTTTAAGCTGCAATGGAGTTAGAGTCTGTGTGCATAAGAACTCAAAGTAATCCTGAGCCTCAATGTCATAAACCAAACCTGGGTCAAGAGCCCTTATTGGGTCAATGTGTCCAGCTCCGTGATCAAAAGGGTTTGAAGGTGCATCTGTTGAGGCATCTTTGATAGAATTGCGTGTATTATCATGAACATAAGCTGTTGTCATCAAAGCAGACTTTATTGTAGCTGGACTCCAATCTGGGTGCCTAGCCTTCAGCAAGGCAGCAATTCCACTAACATGAGGGCATGACATTGAAGTTCCAGACAGTACGTTAAACTTCACTCTCCGGTGATCTGTTGGTAAACTTGATGGACCCAAGTTTCCAGTCCAAGCAGCAAGAATGTTCACTCCAGGGGCTACCAAATCAGGCTTCAGAATTTCGAGGGTGAGAAAATTGGGTCCCCTAGATGAAAATGCAGCCACCACAGGAGAAGGCCTAATTCCCAACCGAGTACCAAGAAAAGTTAAACTTGCAGTGGCATTTGGACTTGTTGACACATATCGTTTGATTGCTTTCCCTTCTGTTTCTCCTATTGCAACTGCAGGAAGAAGATGACAATCTGCAACCAGCTCTTCTCCATTGTTAGCAGTGTTTGAAAGAATCATGCCAACCCCTCCAGCTTCTTTCACCACCTGACCCTTTTGCACACGAGGACTAATGCCTCTGTCACATATCACAATTTTTCCTTCAACAATATGCCTATCCAAAGTTCCCTCTAGACACAAAGAGCTGGGTTCGGGGCTGCTTGAGTTACCACCCATATATACTATTGGGTAATTTTCTTGCTTACTATTTTTTAACAGCATCCTCTCCTCTTTATAGAGTGAAACCCCATTCATAATTCTGCCATTTCCCAACTTAACGATGGCTGGAAAATCTCTATCCATGGTGCTAGCACCAACTGTTGTAATCCAAGGTGACACATTTGTGAGGCTGAGAGGGTCTGGCCCCCCATTTCCAGCTGAGCAAGAAACAAAAACACCCATCTCCATTGCTCCAAAAGCAGCAATTGACAAACTGTCACGGTAATAGGAAGAGACTCCACCACCCAAAGATATTGACAAAACATTTACCCCATCAGCCACAGCTCTATCAACCGCAGACAGAATATCTGAGCTGAAACACCCACCAGTCCAGCACACTTTGTAAGCAGCAATTCTAGCTCCTGGTGACATTCCTCTGGCTGTCCCATTAGCATAATTTTGAAGGTTTGCACCACGTACAGGAGAGCCAGCAACTGTGGCTGCAGTATGAGTTCCATGCCCATCTTGATCTCTAGCTGATTTGAACTCAGTTTGCCCATTGATTTTCCCAGTAGCAGCTTCATATCCCTGGTAAAACACTCTTGCACCAACAATCTTCTTATTGCAATGACGTTCCTCGAACCCTCTGCCTGTCTCACATTTACCTTTCCAACGAGAAGGGACTGGTGTCATGCCCATGTCGTTGAAGCTCTCACTCTCTGGCCAAATCCCAGTGTCTAGTACTCCAACTATAACATCATGGCCTAAGATTTTTTGACCCCAGACATTATTAGTACTATATCCTGCTTCCAGACCAAGGAACATGGGACTCCTTGTAGTGTGTAACTGGTACTTCGTCTCTGGGAATATAGCCACTACACCATCTTCTTCCTCTAGTCTCTCAGCTTCTTCTTGGCTCAACTGAACAGCAACTCCATGAAAAGCAGTCTGGTAATTGTAGATTATTCTATCTTCATCACCTTCATTTTCAGGTTCTAGCAGTACTGATTTTACTTTGGATGAGTACCAATCTAGGTGATTGGTAAATGAGTTTGGCATTGCTGACTTGTCCATTTGGACAATATAAGTCTTTTTTGATATCTGGCCGTCTGCAGAGAGGGCTAAATTCAAAAACAAATAGCTTATTAGAATAAAAAACACCCCTTTTACCGGGTTTTCTGCCATTTTCAGGCAAGAAAGAGGAAATATTTTTTGAAGAATGATTTAAAAAGAGAAGCTAAGAAGATGAAGAGGAAAGATGTAGATGGTTATGGAAATGGTGATGTGAGGGTTGAAATAACAGATTTTGGGGAGAGAGCTTTACAGTGTCTTCTTGTGCAGGCAATAAAGAGTGTTAGTTGTTTCATGAATGCATAAGTTGAAGAAGATTGAAGTGGCAGGTGGAAGAAATTAATTTAGCCATGCTAGCTACTCTGTGTGGACCCTCAGATTTTCAATGCATGGTAAAATAATGTCTTTCTCGTAGACAAGGCAAGCTGTTCAGTACTGCGTTGGTCACTGAGGCTGTAATTAATAACGTAGGAGGTTCATGACATAGCAGATGATCACCAGCTGGGTGTGCCATTGCAAGCGGTGACTATAGGAGTCATTAATTTTGGGAAATTTTATTGTTGCACACTGTGAAGTCCACACACCGTACACAGAATACTTTGGCAATTGCAGGTTGAAAATACGATTTCAAATTATAAATTTAAGATCACAATTTAACTGAAATCATGTTTTACACCCACAATTTTAGTTGATATGGCGCTTTTACATTAATTATACACACGGGTGTGTCATTATCGGCTCTCTAAATTTTGTTAAGTTGGTGGCAATTGACAATGAAATCTGAACATCAAGGTAAGAAGATGCGATTTGTGCACAAATTCTTTAATGCTGGTGGGGTTATTTCGTGCTAAGATCTGAACATCTTATTTTACCCAAAAAAAAAAAAAAAATCTAAACATCTTGTCCCCCACATGGCCACATCATAGAATGCTAGTGACACCTTTTTATTTATTTATTTTTTTAAGAAATGCAAAGCAGTTTAATATAAGAGTTCAAACATAAGTTTTTAAGTTTTAAATAATATTATATATATTTTTACATACTTTTTATGTATTTTTAAAAAAATTAAAAATTATTATTTAAACACAAATACCAAACAGACTTTAAATATTTTTTTTAGTAATTTTTGCAGAACTATTATTATGAACTATTTTCTTTTGAAGTTGAAGTTTTTTTTTTTTTTAGTCTATCTTCATGTTCAGGGAAAATACTTTTTATTTTAGTCTATCTTCAATTCTTCATAGGCAGTCATAGCAAGCCAATCATGATGAGTTTAGATTGCTATATTGGATTAATTTTGTTGAAAGTGATTTCTCGTAAATACAGTGAAATCAGTTTCCAGCAATTTTAAGATGCACAGTGTTGAGAAAATGATAGAGAGAGAAAACTTGAAACGCTCTGATGAAGAAGCAGACACTCTGGCCCGCAGTACCAAGAAATTCAAGGATAGCCACCAAATAGATGAAGACAATGAAGGAAACCAACATGCCAAGGCCGGTAGTTACCGTGATAAGTTGGTTGGAGCAATTCCTGGTGCCTTTGAGAAAGCTTTTGGCTTTGCTAGTGCCATGCAAGAAGATGTAGAGTCTGATAATGAAGAGGAACAAGTACAGGATGGTAGTCTCAGAGTGTGTTTTTCCAGGGAGGATAAAGCTCGTATGCGAGCTCCATGGTATCAAGCCCTTATCATCAAACCTTTTGGGAGAAAGGTGGGATACTCCTTTCTTGTTTCCAAGATTAGGAGTATGTGGAACCCTAAGGGTGCTATGGATTGCATTGACCTTGGATTTGATTTTTTCCTAATCAAGTTTGAGCTTAGGGATGATGTTGATAGCATACTCAAGGGAGGACCTTGGTTTATTGGGCAGCATTTCTTAGCCATTAGACAATGGGAGCCTGAATTTCAAGCATCTACTGCTACACTATCCTCTGTGGCAATGTGGATTAGACTACCTGAATTACCTATTGAATTCTATGAGCATAATGCACTGTTAAAAATTGGCAGAGCTATTGGTCCAGTCTTACGCATCGATGCTAATACTGCCAACGGAGCTAGAGGTCGTTTTGCTCGCTTGTGTGTCCAGGTCAACCTTGACAAGCCTCTTGTTAAAGCCATCTTTCTGGGCAGACTCAAGCAGAGCATCCAATACGAAGGTATTGGGTCTCTTTGTTTTGAATGCGGAAGAATAGGCCATAACAGGGACGTCTGCCCCTTCCTTGTCCGTGAGAATGATAAGGGTGTGCATGAGGAGGCCAACAATACATGTTCTGAGAACCAAGGTGGAGCTGCTACTTCTCCTGAAGTTGATAGAACCTCTTGCAGTCAAAAAGATGAATATGGGGATTGGATGATTGTGACACACCGCAAGACAAACCTCTTAGCACGTGACAGGCCCAAGGAACAAAGTGGAAGCCAATCTGATGAATCTTCCCAAGTGCCCTATGATAAGAACTTGCCTAGAGCAGGTGAGAGTGATAGGGCAGCTATGAAAAGAAAGGAGCCCCATTTTCAGGCTGACAAACCACCTACTGATGTGCCTAGACTGCCTGTGTCTAATCAGAAAAAGGCAAGTGAGAGGAGAAATTCAAATAGGCATGGTGCTTCTGCCAAGCCTAGGAGAAGCAACCAAAGTGCCGTTGGAAGCGCCTTTAAGGCTTTGGGGCAGAATAAAGGGAAAGGGCCTTTTGTCTTTAGCTCCAGCGCTGGCCCATCTGTTGCGATTGGGCCGAACCAAAGCCAAAAGCCTCTTTTACCCTCACATTCTAATTCTTTCACTTTACTGGGTTCAACGGGTACTGGAGGCCTTTCTCACTCACCCGGTCTGAGCAGAAATGGAGAGAGCAGAGAAGTGGGCGATGTTTTACCAAAACAAAATCGTACCGATCGGAGACGAGACGATCAAATGGATCCGGCAAGACCCATCGGAGATCTGGGGGTGGTTCGACTTGGAGCTGATGCTTGCTTGGAAGAATATGTTCCCGTTGACGCCGGAGAGCAAGGAAATGGGTTACCTCCCTTTGATGAACACGGCATGGGAGTTGACTCCGAATCCGTGGTGGAGATTTGTCACGGACAGGCCAGCGTCCCTTGCCCCACCACAATCAAGCTCAAGCTCGCCGGAGACAGGATCAAACATGCCGCTCTCGGAAAGATCACTGACCGAAGCAGAAAAGAATTGGTTGAGCCCAATGATCTTGGTGAAGAAGATCCTTCAAGACAAGCCTGTGGAATGCTTTATGAAGGGGAATCTACATAAGATGAAGATGATCCAGTTTGTGAAAGCCAAGAACGGGAGAACCCTACTCACCAAGACCTCAATCGGCGCGATGGGTATTGTTCACCACTCGATCAATCTGTTCCACGGGTGTCTGGTGAAGAAAGCAGAGGTAATGGGAGTATGGACATTGAGGGACACTGAAGATTCTCCCTCTGAGGTGCCGGTGGACTTAAACCCCTGTTTAACTATGAATATTCTGATTTGGAACTGTAGGGGTGCTATGAAACCCCAATTTAGGAAAACTGTATTAGACTTGGTGGAATGGCATTCTCCATTACTTATGGTAGTCACAGAGACTAGGATGAGTGGAGCTAGGGCTGTGGAGATGATTGAATCTCTGCCGTTTGATGGTTCCGTGGTTGCTGACACTATTGGTTTTGCTGGGGGCATCTGGCTGCTTTGGAGGACTGACTTAGTGCATGTGGATGTGCTGGCAGCTACGGAGCAGGAAATTCATGCCATTATCCGGGTAAGGTCTCAATCCCTTAGCTGGATTATCAGTGCAATTTATGCTAGTCCTAGGTTTGCTGAACGATGTCTGCTTTGGGAAAACCTTAAATTAATTGCTAGTTTACATGATCTTCCTTGGGCCCTTATGGGTGATTTTAATGAAGTTCTCTCTAAGGAAGAAAAAGCTGGGGGTAATCCTATCTGCCAAAGGCGTGTGAGGGCTATCCTAGATTGCATGAATGAGTGTCAGATGCTTGACCTAGGATTTTCTGGACCTAAATTTACTTGGACCAACAAGAGGGATTTGGGGGGTCTTATCCAATGTAGACTTGATAGAGTATGGGCTAACCCTGACTGGAAAACCTCCTTCCCTGAAGCGAATGTTACTCACCTTGCCAGAGTCAACTCTGATCATTGTCCTCTCTTGCTTAATCTGTGCCCAAACTTGGTCTCTTCTACAAATCGTCCCTTTAGATTCCAACCCATGTGGTTAAGCCACAATGACTTTCCTGCTATTGTTAGGGAATCCTGGTCTGGCATGGATGATAATCATGTAGGGGCTATCAATAGATTTACTCTTAAGGCTCAAATTTGGAATAAGGAAGTCTTTGGTAACATTTTTGTGAGGAAGAAGCAAATTATGGCAAGATTGCTGGGTGCCCAGAGAGCACTTGCCATTAATCCTAACACCTTTCTGATCAACCTCCAAGACCAATTATCTAATGAGTATAATGATATTTTGCAATTGGAAGAAGAGTTATGGGCAATGAAATCCAGAGTCAACTGGACCATTTTTGGAGAAAGAAACACCTCCTTCTTCCATATGACTACCTTGGCTAGAAGAAGTAGGAATAGGATCACCAGTATTATGAATGAGGAAGGGGTTTGGGTTCATGATGGGGAGCAAGTCCAGGAGGTTTTTATCAACAGCTTTGTCAAGCTCTATCAAACTGATCAATCTGCCTGCCCCTGGGTCCAAAGGTGGGATTCGGAGTGGTGTATGAGACTAGAGATGAATGAAGCTAATGTTGTAGGGTTGATGCCTAATGATAGTGAAATTTGGGATGCCCTTAGATCCATGAAGCCCTACAAAGCTCCTGGCAGTGATGGGATACATGCTGGTTTCTACCAGAGGTTCTGGCTCTTAGTTAGAGAGTCAGTAAGGAATGAAGTGAAGCAATTTTTTGCCAACCAAAAGGTCCCTGACTACCTTAACCAAACCCTTATTGCCTTAATCCCTAAGCAATTGGGTCCGGAAACTGTCAGCCATTATAGGCCTATTAGTTTATGTAACACCGTCTATAAAATTGTTTCCAAGATCCTTGTCAGCCGTATTAGGCCCCTTCTTCCTAAGCTCATTTCTCCAATGCAAGCTGCCTTTTTGCAAGGAAGAAGAGGTGCTGATAATGTAATTATCGCCCAAGAGCTCATCTACTCCCTTGGGAAAAGGAGAGGCTGAGAAGGGTTTATGGTGGTGAAGATTGACTTAGAAAAAGCCTTTGATCGCCTAGAGTGGAGTTTCATTAGAATGGTGCTCACGCACTTTGGGTTTCCGGAGAATATTATTAGACTCATCCTAAGCTGTGTTTCCTCAACCTCAGCGTCTCTCCTTTTTAATGGAAACAAACTCCAGCCCTTCTGCCCCTCAAGGGGACTTAGGCAAGGCGACCCTATTTCTCCCCTTCTTTTCCTTTTATGCATGGAGTTTCTTGGGGCTCACATTACCAAAAAGTGTGAAGAGAAAAAATGGGACATGGTTAAAGCCTCCAGGAGTGGTCCAAGCTTCTCTCACATTTTCTTCGCCGATGACATTATGCTCTTTGCCAAAGCTAATAACAAGAATTGTAATGCCATTTTAGATGTTCTTAGCAATTTCTGCAATCTGGCTGGTCAGAAGGTAAACTATGGCAAATCTAGAATTTTCTTTTCCCCTAATGTCTCCAATAGGCGTAAGAGGAATATCTCTAGGAATTTGGGGGTCCTTGCTACCAACAATCTTGGTAAATATTTAGGGTTCCCAATCATTCATAGAGGCAGAGTTGGAAATGCCTTTAATTTTGTCCTTGATAAGGTCCAAGGTAAATTAGCTGGTTGGAAGTCTAGGCTGCTCTCAAAAGCTGGAAGAGTGGTCCTTGCAAAATCTGCTGCTGCCCCCATAGCAGAATACTATATGCAATGCCACTCTCTTCCAGCTAAAATATGTGATTCCGTTGATAAAATGATAAGGGACTTCATTTGGGGTTCTAATGAGGAAAGAAGACGGATGCACTTGGTAAGGTGGAGCACTGTTACTATGCCCAAGGACTTAGGTGGCCTAGGACTTTTCTCTATGAAGCATAGAAATGAAGCTATTCTTGCCAAACTCTGTTGGAGAATCACCCATGAGGAAGGCAAACCTTGGTCTAACATGTTACTAGCAAAATACCTCTGCCCAAAAAGATTGACTGAAGATGGAAGCAAGCTGCCATGCTCCCGGATCTGGGCTGCTTGCAAGAAAGGGGGGCCTATCTATGTTAAAGGGTTGAGATGGACAATTAAAAATGGTGAGTCTGTGAATATGTGGCTGGACTTTTGGTTGCCATTTGGAAGATTAAGGGAGTTCATTTGTGGTCCCCTGAACAGGGGTGAAGATGGGTTGTCTGTCAGACAATGTTTCGATGAAAACTATACTTGGATTTCTTCAAGTGTTTCCTTTGACCTCCCTGATAACTTGCTCAACGCCATTAAGGCCACACCCTTCTCCTTTTCCCCCCAAACCAATGATAGTCTCATGTGGGCCTTTTCAAAAAATGGCTCCTTCTCCCTCCAAGCTGCCTACCTCATAGCTAAGGGTTTAAACCCACTGACCCTTGTTTCTAAGCCTTTCATTTGGGTTTGGAAGGCGGAAACTCTTCCTAAAATCCAATTTCTGCTCTGGCTCTGTCTCCATGACAGCATTCCTACGGCCCAAATGCTGTGTTCAAGAGGCTTAACCATTGATCCGGTGTGTAAGCTGTGCAATAAAATTTTTGAGACTAGTGAACATTTGTTCAGAAGCTGTGAGATTGCTCAGCAATTCTGGCTGCAGCTCCAAACCCCCCACAGCTACAGAAACTCCTTTACTCTTCCCGTTAAAGATTGGCTGGAACTTAACTGCAGTGACAAGTTGAATGTCATGGTGAGGGGTATCCCTTGGAGGGTGCTTTTTCCTATGGGTCTATGGTTCTTATGGACTCATAGAAATACCTTCTTGTTCAGATCCGGTTCGGTGGATACACATAATTGGAGGAAATGCTTACAGGGCAGTGCTGAATTCTTCTCAATTGGGCTACCATCGAAGGTCAGGCAGCTGAAAAATGTTGTCTCGGTGGGCTGGGAAAAGCCACCTAGGGGCTGGGTGAAACTCAACACAGATGGGTCTGCTATGAAGAACCCGGATAGAGCTGGGGGTGGGGGTTTACTTAGAGACCATGATGGGGTCTGGCTGAGAGGGTTCGCAAGAGGGCTGGGTTACACCAATAGCATATTGGCTGAGCTTTGGGCGCTGAGAGACGGGCTGCTGCTTGCCAAGGAGTTGGGACTACAACATCTAATCATTGAACTAGATGCTTTAAGTGTTGTTATGCTTATGAACAATGAAACTGAAAATTTATTAATGGAACCCCTCCTAACTGACTGCAGGAACCTTTTGAAGGATATTCCAAACAAGCGCGTGGTCCATGCCTTTCGTGAAGCTAATCAGTGCGCTGACGCCTTAGCCAAGCTTGGATCATAATCTTTGTATAGTTTTGTTGTTTTTTGTAACCCACCGCCTGTTGTGGAGTCTCTTTTGTCCTTTGATAAGGCCAATATGCGTTGTAACAGATTATTGAATCCTTAAATTTATTTTAGTTCATGGTTTACCAAAAAAAAAAAAAAAAAAAAAAGATGCACAGTGTTGTGGTCGAAATTGATAAGTGTAATAAACGAAGGATAAGGAAGGAAACAGAGATACCAAAATTCAAATTTTGCTATCGATAGCAAGAAACATTAATGGAGGCAATGTTGGGGTGGGTAGCCATTATTATAGGATGTGATAGGATTTCAATAAAATTATGAAAAGATGTGCTGAGGTGCTCTACCAGTACCATGCGTTGTTGTTGACTGGTTGGAAATTTGAATTACCTTGCAGTGCAGTCAGATTTATCACTTCTCTCTTGGAAACTGCAAGACATCTCAAGTTGATCCTGTGAAATAAATGGCATGGTTTTCTGCTGTTCAAGAACAACTTATTTTATTTTTTTATTAAAAAAATTTTGTATATTAAAATTTACTTGTCCTTTAAAAATGTGAAAAAAAAAAAAAAAATTTAAAAAGTTTGTATATAAGTGCATTCACAGCACTAAGAGAAATTATAAAATATTCTGATGGACTATGTTACTTATCTATTATTTCATTAAAATATTTTTATTTATTTAAAATTACTGAGTCAGTAATTAATTTATGTTTAAAAAAATTTTCTAACTAACAATTTTAAATATGTGGAAGTTTTTTAGTGAAATAGTGGACTACATCACTTGGACTACATCACTTGTTCACCATGTGTATCTTATAATTTCTCCAGTACTAGAGTTATTTTTTTTTAGTTATTTAGCGGTACAAAAAGTTATTTTATATATTTTACCTATTCATTTTATAAAATATCCAGCAACAGTAAATCTATTTTAGCTTTCAATACAATAAAATAATATAAACATCACAATAAAATAGTATATCTACTACAATAAAATAATACACCCACTACCAAAAAAAACCACCACAAACCGATCATTTGATCTGAAGATTCTGAAGAACAATTAGCAAACCCAAAACCCCAACCACCTCCACTGGCACCCACAACCCACAACCACCTCCACTATCCACAGGCCACCATTAACACAACCTAAATCCATCAAATTTGCAACAAAATCATCTCAAAAACAACCCATAAATCCAGCAACAAAAAAACCCAGGGACAACCAACAAAAAAAAACCACACCACCGCCATAGCCAACAACAACCGCCCACAGTAATGGCTTGGGACAACCCACCACCACCACAAACACAGATCACAAACACAACCCAATCAACAACCCACCACCACCACCACAAACTCACCTCAACAACCACCATCCACAATTCTAATTAAAAAAAAAAAAAAAAAAACCCACCACCACCTCGCCGATGGCTTGGGACTTGTGTTGACAACGGCTTAGAACTTGGGTCGTTGGCAGCTTGGCGGGCAATGGCTAAGGAGTGGCAAGGAGTTGGAGGAAGAAAGAAAAAAAAAAATTGAAGGTGGAGAAGAGAAGGGCTGGGTTCAGTGAAGAAGAAAGGTGAAGTAGTTTAACCAAAAAAAGAAAGAAAAAGAAATGTGAAGTAGAAAGAAAAAATAAAGAAAAAAATGGAGTCTTTTGGTTAAATATTGCAAAATTCAAAGTTAATTGGTGTTATAGGTACTGTTTTAAGTTATTTAGCAATCTGAGGAAAGAAAAGGAATTGCGGCAATACTATTGCCGAAATTCAACAAAAGTTGGAGAGAGAAAGATAAAAAGTAGGAGAGAGAAATTTTTGATTTTCGGCAATGGTATTGCCGCAATTCCTTCTGCCCATTCTGCTGCCCGGGTGGGTGCTCGAAATGTGAGTGCGCGCAAGGAAAACCAAATGAGTAAAAAAAATGTTACGAAATCTGTGAAAGAGTAAAAAAAAAAGTTGTCACGTCCACAATATTTTTACAACATTTTCACAATAAATCACACATGATTAGTTATTATTAGTTAAAAAAATTTGTGACAAACTAATTATGGTAATGACATTGCCGAAATTGGGAGGAAAAAAAATATTTGTGAGACCCTAATTGTGGCAATGCCACTGCCGAAATAGGGAGAAAAAAAAAATTGTTTTGGCAATTGTGGCAATGGCATTGCCGAAAATGGAAAAAAAAAAAAAAAAAGATGTTACGAAATCTGTGAAAGAGTAAAAAAAAATTGTCACGTCCACAATATTTTTACAACATTTTCACAATAAATCACAGGTAATTAGTTATTATTAGTTAAAATTTGAATTTAACACTGACATTACTTTTTTTAATCCAACAATAACAACCTGCCGCTTAAAATTTGTTGTAAAAATATTGTAAAAATGGGGTGCACATATAATTTCTGAAAAAAAAAAAAAGAAAAAAAGTTGTTGAAATGTGGCAATGGCATTGCCGAAATAGGCCCCTATTTCGGCAATGCCATTGCCACATTTCAACAACTTTTTTTAAAAAAAAAATGATATGTGCACCCTATTTTTACAACAAATTTTAAGTGACAGGTTGTTATTGTTGGATTAAAAAAGTAATGTCAGTGTTAAATTCAAATTTTAACTAATAATAACTAATTACCTGTGATTTATTGTGAAAATGTTGTAAAAATATTGTGGACGTGACAACTTTTTTTTACTCTTTCATAGATTTCGTAACTTTTTTTTTTTTTTTTTTCATTTTCGGCAATGTCATTGCCACAATTGCCAAATTTTTTTTCCCCACCGGGCAGCTGAATGGGTAGAAGGAATTGCGGCAATACCATTGCCGAAAATCAAAAATTTCTCTCTCCTACTTTTTATTTTTCTCTCTCCAACTTTTGTTGAATTTCGGCAATGGTATTGCCGCAATTCCTTCTCTTTCCTCAGATTGCTAAATAACTTGAAACAGTACCTATAACACTAATTAACTTTGAATTTTGCAATATTTAACCAAAAGAATCTAAAAAAATGGCTAGAGGAAGGAATCAAAAAAAAAAAAAAAAAATGAAAGTAGGTATTGGGTTTGGTTCAATGAAGAAGAAAGAGAAAAGAAAGAAGGAGAGAGAAAAGCTTAATTTAATAAAAGAAGAGAGAGAAACTAATTAAAATATAATTTTTTTTTGCCTTTGAGCTACAGTGCAATGTAGCTTGAGAAGCTAAAATTTTTAGTTTTACCACCGCTGCAACAGCTTTACTTTTGTGATTAATGGTGCTAAATAGTTATTTTTTTAGCAATATAACTATTTAGCACCACTACTGTGAGTGCTCTAATAATTAAAAGTTAAAAACTGAACCTATATCATAGCTTAATTCTAATAAAATCTCTTATAGTAGCATGTTTTATAATTTCTGTTGGTTTAAGCATATACAATATAGCAATAATGACTTTATGCTTTTTATATATATATATATATATATATATATATATGTATGTATGTATGTATGTATGTGTGTATTTTCACATGATTAAATGTTTTTCACAGCCTAAATCAAATTAATTAGAGAAAGTATGTATAATGTATGCAAAAAACATGGTGAATTTGTATTCGAAATTAGAACATAAGCACTTTATCTCCCCACCGACGTAGCAATTGCTTTCAGTGCTAGGGCGATCTGGTTGTCTTTTCCTGTGACACTTGACCTGTCTAAGAGGGGCTTGGTTTTTTGCGGTCCTGTTTTACTTCTTGTTGGAGAGTTCCTCTCAATGTTTTAGGAGTATATGTAGTGGAGTTTCTTAAGAACCTATTGTCTAGCAAATCGTTGGCTTTGCAAATTAAAATATGGCTAGATTTTATGTGAATTTTTTTCGATTCATTGATCTGAAAATTTTAACGTAGGATATGCAGGAAGGCTTATCTGTCTCCATGTTTTTAGGAGTAAAAAAAGAAGAAGAAAAAAAAAAACTAAAAAACTATCATTATTTAAATATAGACAAAGACCTATTTGTGCCTCAATTTTCTTCATTATGTCTTTACCTTATTTTCTAAAATCAACTTTACATTACATGAAACTGAATAATGCATCTGTGACTGTGATTGTTATTCAGTTTTTTTCCTACTAGAGTAAATCAAAGCTAATTATATTTTTAATGTGGGGATGAGGTTGGGTGACATATATAATGACTATTTGATGAGACAAGTCTGAATCAAACCAAAGGGTCTATTAATTCTTACTGAGAGTATTAAGCAAACATGTGGAACCAGTGGTACTTGGCTTTTCGCTTGTAGGGGACAATTTGGCAACCATCTATATCATATACATCAGCTGTCAACATTAAACCACACTCAATTACTCACCTATTATCTCCTAGTGAGTTAAGTGAAAGAAACTTAGTTGAGCTGCTGAGTAGTTCATGAGTTAAGACTTATATATATTAAGTAAAAGAAGGTGATGGTGGTTGTGAGAGTAATAATGGTGATGGTCGTGAACATAAAGGTTAGTGATGGTTAAAATTATGTTGTTTGAGTTGCCCATCAGTGGACAGGAAATTGAAAAGCATTAATTTGTTAACAAATCATTTTAGAAATTTTTTTACACCACTTTTATAGAAAATATAAAAGATTGTCAAAATTCAAAACAACTAATTTTTTTTTCCTCTTTTTCGTAAAAAATTTATAAAAATATCACTTAAATCAATGCTTTTAGGATATCCGTTAACTTTTTCTTTTATATTTTAGTCTTACCTGTAAACCACTTTTCTCTTTGGTTTTTTAATTAAAAAGAAAAGATTCAATTTGTATGAATTTGGATAATTTGATAGTTGGGGTGGGGTGGAAGAAATTGAATTTTAGATGTTTTTATTGGAAATACTAGAATGTATCAACAAATTGAGTTGCAACGGACTAGCAATTGCTTTTGGCATTACGGCAATTTGTATTGAGGCTAACAGGTCCATATATACAAAGAGCAGTGCAGAAAAGACGTCTAAATGCTCTTAGTAGAGCTTGAGTTGGGGTGGATTAATGTAGGGTGGCTTGATGTTAGTTGTTACTTGTCTTTTTCATTTGTTTTTTACCCTACAAAGTGAAGGGTACTTAATACTAATAATTGTTAGTGCATACATGATACACGCATAGACTCGAGGACACAGCTGCCCCACATATGTCCAGCTCTTGCATGTTTTTAGGTAGAGTCATGCTAACGAATCTCCTTAGAGTATTGGTTAAGAATCCATTTTAAGAAAGTTTTGATATCACTTTTATGGGAAATGAAAAAAACTGTCAAAATATTAATTGCTTTTTGTACGTTTTTAGACCCCTTAAAACACAAGTTGTTTAACCTAGTTATTTAGCCAAGTGATTACTTAGGTAAATTATTCAAATCTAGGTTAACACAAGTAAATCATATCAAGTAAACAATGCGGAAAATAAAGATCAAAACGATATGATAACTTAGGAAAACCAAATCGGTAAAAAACCTGGAGAGGATTTAACCTAGCAATCCTCAAAGTAAAACAGATCCATTATGAAAGAATTGAAGTTTTACAATAACGACTTAGACCACTAACATCCTAATGCTACCTCGAGTAGAAAACTTACTACCACGACCACGTGACAACTCCGAGTCCATGGATTACTTCTTTCCTTGATCCACAACAACCACAAGTACTCCCACTTGTGTTTTCTTTAAGCTCTTAAAATAGCAACTAAAGCGATCACCAAGCTCTCTTGATCTTGATAACCCTAAGTGTGTATGAAGGCAAACACCTCTAGATCTCACAAGAGATTCACACACACAGTATATCAACAACCTCTAAAATGTGAATAAGGTTTTTCATTTTATACTTAAGAAAAAATATAAAATCCTACACGTCATATGAGCTTGGGTTGAGTTGGAAAATTCTACAGAAAAACAATCTGCACGCGTTTCGATCAATTGAGTCTAATTTTTTATTGATCGAGCCTTGCAGAAATTGAATAGTAATTTCCTGCAGTTACTCGATTCCAACTTTACACACACACACACACACACACACACACTTTGAGTAGCCTAAATCTAAACTAAACATTTTGATCATGGTTTGCCAACATATACATATTGAAGTTCTAATACATTAATTCCTAATTTCTTAGAACCTGACACTTTTTTTTTCCCTTTTCCAATAAAAACTTTCTTTAAATTGATTATTAACCAATGCCCTAAGGCATTCGTTAGCATTTCCCTCTTAGGTATTAGGATATGAGTTGTTTGGTAAGGTGTTTTGAGCAACAATTTGTTTAAACAACATTACACGTATTTTTACACACTTTTTTATCCACACTTATTTATAAAAAAAAAAAATACAAACAACGTTATTAGAACAACATTACCAAACGGCCCCTAAATATCCTTAAATTGAGGTCAATAGCTTAGTCGTACCCTTCAACTAGTAATATACCCTCCCAATTCCCTTTTGGTAGGGAGAACGTAGAAAGTTAACATGCACCTTGAGGTGATTTAACTAGTTTAACTAGTAGCAGATTTATGCGATGCGTGAAAATAGATAATTACTCTCTCCATCCTATTTTTTTTGTTCTGTTTGAAAAGTCAAACTTTTTAAGGAAACATCATTTATTGTCTTGTCTACCTTTTAAAAATGTATAAGTTTCCAAACTACCCTTAAAAAAAGTTATCAAAAAATTGAATTAGTAAATTAATAGGGGTATAATAGGAACATTAGTAAATTAATGACTTTTATTTTTAAAAACAGGATAATATTTTGGGACATCTCAAAATAGAATAGAGGACAAAAAAAGTCGGATGGAGGGAGTATTTTGTAATTTGTTATCTAAAATTTATTGAAGATAATTTGTTCTCCCTAAAAATTAAACAATTTCTAAAATTATTTTTCATTTTTCTATCTCTACCAATTTACCATTCTATTTGTAGGGTCCCAGTTTGAGGGGTGTCTTTCACTGTAGATGTGAGCGACCCCAAACCCAACAGGCCCAATAGAATGAATTTGGTAGAGAAGCGGGCTTAAGAACTGGGCCTTTGTGAGGACTTTGTCAACGGTCGGGCAGGATCATTGGGGAACAGGATCGTCAACGGCGTAGTTGAGGAGAGGGTCAAGGTCGTCCTCGGGCCTCGTCCGAGGATGAATTCTTCTTCTCCTCTTTTGATACTCCACCAATAGAACTTCTTGGTGTCTTTCGAATTGCCGTCCTCCCCTTCGTGAGATCTCTCTGATTATATATATTCTTCTGCTCCCTTCATCTTGGTCGTCCATCTGTCGATTGCGCAGGTCACCACTTGAGTGTCTGTCCCATCCAACGTTTCCCTCCACTTGGTGTGAGTTGCAGTGGGCAGCATGGCACTGTTTAGGGGTCATTCCTTCATTAATGTGGCCAGACAGCCAGCTGCGGGCATTTAATGCGAAGGTGACAGGCTCTTCTACAATAGTCCTTTCACCATGCTCCCATAGCTGCCCCTCTACGCTAGTCCTTTCGTTTGGGGATGGCGGGGAAGGCTGCGCTGGATGGCGTATTGTCCTTTCTTCTCAGGACACCAATTGCCGAGGACATGACGTTCCTCGACGATTTCTCCTAGTAGCTGTGGTCCTTCCTTAGTCATCCTCAGACATTTTCCCCCTCGGTTGGGCCCTTGGGCTTATTATTCAAAATAGGCCAGGGCGCCAAGATCCTTTGGCCCCACAATAGCCCCTCAAAATCCTGCTATCCGGAACCTCGGACGGGGAGCAGGGTTTTGACATTCTTGGGCCTATAACATGGTCGATTGAGCTTTGCTTTCTTACGAGCGCCAGAGCTTCTTCGGTTATCCATGGCACGTTCCTGGCGTTTTGGCGTACGAGGCGCATCGCCATTAATGTTTCCTTTTCGATGGTAACGCGGATTGCTTTGGAATACGGGAAGCGTATTCAATGGTGCCTTTATGAGGCGGCGCGGATTTGGAGACTGAAAGTTCCTTTGGGAACCGGGTGGAATTCATTTCGTTTGACATTCTTTCCTTGAGCTCTGTGAATAGTAAGCTTCCCTAGATTTCGCCTTCTATATAAGGCGCCCTGGGAGGAACATTTTCCACACCCATTAGCCTTGGAACTCTTCTGAAGTTCCAAGTTTCCTCTCTTCTTGGATAAAAAGGATGCCGCCTAAACCATGGGTGCTGCAGCTGAGGTAAAGAGAATTGGGGCTAAGGTCCCTCCTATTCTTCAACCGGACAAGAAAGAGCACTCTCCTCCTTCGACCAAGAACCGTAGCCAGCGCGAACCGTACTAGGTTCCTGATATTCCTCCAAATGCCAATCGGGAATGCGCAGGAGTTGGCTAAAGAGGAAGGGGAAGAAAGTGAGGCGAAGCTGAGGGCGGCGATCATGACATCAGAGGGAGCCATCCCCGCCGTTGCAGGCAAACGGCGGGATACGTGGAGGGCGACTTCCTAGAAGTACCGACATCGTATGGTGGGCCAGGTTCTCTTTAGGGTAGCCTCCGCTGGTGAAAACCAATTTCGATGCTCCCGCCTCCTTTTCCTCATCACCACCTGCGCCAAGCGCACTGGCTTAGGGGCTGCTGAAGCGAAACTGTGAACCTACCATCACCACTAGCCTTCTTCCTTTTATTAGCTAGCTTCGCTGCAAGTACACCTAGGCCACTGTGCAGTTAGTTGTAAATCGGGCTATTTTGTAATTGATGTAAAACATGCCGTCCTCGGCTGTTTTGTAATTGGTTGTAAATCAGGCATTCCTCGGCTATTTTGTAATTGATGTGAAACATCTTATTTAATGGAAATGAATTTATGGTTTTTACTTGGCAAAATCTTTTTCTCTTTATTGTTATTACTTCCCATAGATGTTTTTGTTTACTTATTTTCCTTACGCGTGTATTCTTGCACTGCCTCCGACTTTCCAAAAATAGCCGAGCACGCGACGATGTGCTCCCTACTGCGAACTGCGCGACCCTTTTTTAACAAGAAATGCTAGTTTTGAAATCTGCAATCTGAGAAGGTCGTGGCACGTCATGACTCTGTCTGAGACCTGTAGGGGGCCAGGGCGTCTATCTCCCTTTGTCGTTCGATCCGAGGACCTAGGCGAAGCTATGACTGTACTTAATGCTTGGTGGAAATAAGTTTTGGTTCTGCATAGCACCCACAGGATTGCTACAAGTCACCAATTTTCCCACAGGTATGAGTCCGAGGACTATACAATACCTTGGTTCTGTCTAACACCCAGATAGTTGTTACAAGTTATTAGTTTTCTCATAGGTTTGGGTCCGAGGACCATGCAATACCCCGGTTCTGTCTAACACCCAGATAGTTGTCACAAGTTATTAGTTTTCCCATAGGTTTGAGTCTGAGAACCATGCAATACCTTGGTTCTGTCTAACAATTAGATACTTGTCACGAGTTATTAGTTTTCCAATAGGTTTGAGTCCGATGACCATGCAATACCTTGGTTCTGTCTAACACTTAGACACTTGTAACGAGTTATTAGCTTTCCCATAAGTTTGAGTCCAAGGACCATGCAATACCCTGGTTATGTCTCTTGAGGATTCGCCCTCGCTACAGCCCCATTCGACTACTCGAGTGAGTTAAAAGGCACCAACACCGATCTCCAAAAATTGTTCCCACTGCGGAGCCCCTTAAAAGCGTTTCGCGCGGCCGCCGTATTCCTCCATCGGAGTCCAACGGGGGCCGCCCATGAGGTTCGTGGGTTTTCCGGGCCCTGGTGGGGCGAGGGCCATGCACATGGCGCCAGACGCCCGTTGAGCTGGGAACCTCTCGGCAGTTCTCCATTTGCAGTCCAGTAGGTTGGCCATCATCATTCCCTCTTGGGGGTTTGGCCCTGCCTTGTTCGATTATTGTTCTCACTAGCACATAAGTTCTTCCCACAGACGGTGCTAATTGAAGGGTCCTAGTTTGGGGGGTGTCTTTCATTGTAGATGTGAGCGACCCCAAACCCAACAGGCCCAATACAATGAATTTGGTAGAGAAGCGGGCTTAAGAACTGGGCCTTTGTGAGGACTTTGTCAACGATCGGACAGGATCATTGGGGAATAGGATCGTCAATGGCGTAGTTGAGGAGAGGGTCAAGGTCCGTCCTCGGGCCTCGTCCGAGGACGAATTCTTCTTCTCCTCTTCTGATACTCCACCAATAGAACTTCTTGGTGTCTTCCGAATTACCATCCTCCCCTTCGTGAGATCTCTCTGGTTATATATATTCTTCTGCTCCCTTCATCTTGGCCGTCCATCTGTCGATTGCGCAGGTCACCACTTGAGTGTCTGTCCCATCCAGTGTTTCCCTCCACTTGCTGTGAGTTGCAATGGGCAGCATGGCACTGTTTAGGGGTCATTCCTTCATTAAGCCAGACAGCCAGCTGCAGGCATTTAATGCGGAGGTGACAGGCTCTTCTACAATAGTCCTTTCACCATGCTCCCATAGCTGCCCCTCTACGCTAGTCCCTTCGTTTGGGGATGACGGGGAAGGCTGCGATGGATGGCATATTGTCCTTTCTTCTCAGGACACCAGTTGCCGAGGACATGACGTTCCTCGGCGATTTCTCCTAGTAGTTGTGGGCCTTCCTTAGTCATCCTCGGACGTTTTCCCCCTCGGCTGGGCCCTTGGGCTTATTATTCGAAGTGGGCCGGGGCGCCCAGATCCTTTGGCCCCACACTATTATTTTAGGTGTGTTTAATTGATATTATTCCTTTATAAGGTTTTTCATATTCATCAAAATTATGTTATAGTATTCTATGTATTTTTTTTTGGGTACAAATAAACTTTTTAAGTTTCAAATAAATTATTCAAAATTTTCATTATCTTAAAAGATATTATTATAAAAAACAAAACTCGTAACAAACTTATACTTAATACGTATAATTTATTCTCTATATTTTATTGCATACAATTTGTTTTCCCTAAAAATTAAACAATTTTAAAAAGTAATTTTCATCTTTTTATTTTTACGAATATATAATTTTATAATTTTTTATTGATATTATTCTTTTTTTAAATGGTCCATAATTTTTAAAATATTGTTATTATATGCTCACCAGGAAAAAAAGACTGAAGCACATAGACAATCATAAGGCGGTCTTTCTTTTGAAGGCCCATAATTGTAAGAAAGTGGGTCTTGTCTTTTTTAGCCCTTGTTCTTTTATCCATTTGAATCTCTTAATTTTCATGTTCCAATCTAAGAAATTCTTCTGTGCACTCATAGCAAATCTTTTTATATGTTTCAACTCCCCTCTTTCTGTTGCTCTTCCGCTATTAATCACAAATGGATTTTCCTTCACTAGCTAGATGATGAAACTAGTGAACAATTACCGTAGCTTTTCTTTCCTCATTATATGATAAAAAAACAAGATTCATAAATTAGAGATTGAAGGCAAATACTTGAATTTGATACAACTAAAATTTTCAAATTTTAAAGTTATTATTCAAATTCTCATTCTCTTAAGGAAATTATTATGATAATCAAAACTTATCATATAATTACAATTCATATTACTCAAATAATTGATAGTACTCTTAACCCAAACTTGTCTTTTCCCATTCTTAAGTAAGTACACTGAATTGGACCAAAGTGAACCGAAATGGACCAAAGTAAACTAAATAGACCAAATTGGATTTGATGGACCGAATGGACCAAATTGAACAGAAGTGAACCCAATGGACCGAAGTGGACCAAATTGAACAAAGTAGATCAAATGGACCTAATTGGACCGAAATTGACTGGATGGGCGGATTTGGATTGAAGTAGACTAGAAATTCGTTAAGCTTGTTAAGGAAGCATCATAACCTTCATGAATTATTTTCACCTCGATTCACTGTAAAAGATCTAGTCGAATTTTGTCATGTTTGTTTGATATTAGAGGATAACCTCATTAAGTGGTGACATGACTTAAATTATGTTAATAGAATTTGGCTAACTTCTACATTGAGATTTATATATCCTACTTGGATTGAGTATTCTTTACAACTAAGAAATCTAGCCTACCTATTGCTTGTTCAGATAATTAAAGCATAGCTTTGGTAGTTTATGTTTCCGTTATAAAAATCAGAAGATGCTAGTTGAGTAATAAGACTTTTTTACCACAATTTTAGATTTTGAATGCTATAGTTTAAAGAATTGTGAATTTTTTTTTTTTTTTGGTGTATTAGTTGTAACGAGATTATGAGAGATTGGGATAATGAATTTGGATTTTGTGTGGGAGTTTTGTATCATCTTTATAATTTCTCTATTTATAAGTGAAACTTTTTTCTTTCATGTTCGTGCACATAAGCTTAAACCCAAACCCAATCACAAACCATGTAAATATATTAATGTTGTATCTCCTATAAGATTCTTTTAAATATATATACTCATTGTAATTTGACTACACTTAACAATAAATTATTACCAAATATTCCACTAACATAATTGCCTCCAATGGATCCTCTGATTGGTGAAGCCCAGGCCGCCCTTTTGGCCCTCAATTTGGTGGTGCACCATCAACACACTTTTGTTTTGTTTGAAGCAGATTCCTTCCAAGTCATAGAAGCTATTGAATTATTCGACCCACAACTTTACTTGTTGGGCAGCTTATTGTAAGTGTGATGAGCCTTTAAACGTCTCTTTTCTTTATGCATAGATCTTCTCCTCGGGTTCTAGAAATGGGTTCGGGCCCTCCCCCTCTTTTGCCTTAAAATATATTTTTATTTATTAGAAAAAAAAAAAAGAGGTTCCTTATGGTCCATGCTTTCTCATGGCCGTGGGTAGACCGTTGCTGCTCGTCAGAAAATTTCACGTCCTATAATTTGTAACCTGCAATCCAACTTTGCATGTAATTGTTTTTTATGGGACTTTTGGGCCCTAGAGTCAGGGACGGAGCCACCATTGGACTTCCCTCCAATTTTTATTTTTTTAATATATATATATATATACTAATTTTGGCAATTTTGTTTCTTTTAAATAATATTATTGATTCTTTTAAGAGTAATGCTATATTCACAAACTTTTTTACAAATTGTTTTGGTATTAAATTCTTATTGGTTTGCATATGGGCTCACCACTCACATTATTTTTTTACTTGTCAGTAACTACTTATCACATCAGTAATTTATAAAAAATTTATAACTCTAGCATTTTCCTCATTTTAGTGACCATAAAAAAATTTATAGATCTAAAATATAAAACAAAATATTCAAGCCCAAAAAAAAAAAGTTGAACAACAAAAATTACCAATAGTAAAACTAAAAAAAATAAAGCTCAATTAACCAATTTTATCCAAAATAAACAACCCTGCCCTCTAAAATATTATAAACGAAAATAATTTTGTTCTTACACACACACACACACACAAAATTCTCAACACCTAAGTAATAGCAAAGTTAGAGATTAAAACCGCCACACATAGCTAACAGTAAACTTACCCACCTAACTCAAAGTTCTAGGTCTGTCCCTACCTAGAGCCTTTGCCAAATTCCTGGATTCCTTGAAATTGGGCTTTGATTACTTTGTTTTCCCATATCCACATGGCCCATTATGATTGACAAATAAAAAGAAATTTTAGGGGTCTATTAGAATCCGTTTATTTTGCTGAAACTGAAATTTTTTTGTTAAAAGTACTGTAAATAAAAGTAAAAGTTAGCTGAAATAGTACAGTGGAACCCATGAATAGTGCCAAAAAGTGCAGTGGAACTCATGAATAGTAACAAAAATAAACTGAATAGTAAAATGAGGGTTTGTTTGGATACCGCCTATTGCTGAAAATTGAAAATGTTGTAACAAAATAATTTTTAAATGTGTGAATAGTGCCATTAGACCTAGTTTTGAAGTTGATTTTGCTGAATTTCATACTTGTAGGTCCCGTGAACAATGCACAGGACCCACAAAAATTAAATGCAAACGCGCAACGCCCATTAAAAAATGCTATCCAAACTAAGTCTAAGTTGGCAAAAATAATCTTTATCAAACGGACACTAAGGCTAAAATCAAAATTACTTCATTAAATTTGGAAGGGTCAATTATTATTGCCGCCCTTAATTTTTTTTTTCATCCTTAAAGTTCACACTTCTTGTCATCAAGTTGCTTATTCGGTCCATAAATTTTCGTTAACCATTAAAAAAAACTTTTGTGTTATTACAGATTATTAAAATTTGAGCAATGCTATTTCCACAAAATATTTTATAATATTTTTTACAAAAATTTTTTGAGACTAATTTTTATTGGTTTTAAATTGAACTCATTATTAACATTACTTTAATTTTTCACTTATTAACAAGGCAACAACCATTTCCCATATTAGTAGTCTGCAAAAAAAAATTGTAACTCTAGTATTTTCCTTAAAATTTCTTTATATAAAAAATGAAATCTATTTTTTAAAATAAAAAAGCACTAAATCAAGGTCCATCAATAGAGCGAATCAAAGAGCACTAGATTATCCATGGTCAAAACCCATTAGCCAATACAAATATAAAATTAAACTCATATAATTTGGCAACAGTGTTTTAACCTTAAAGGAAAAGAGGCATGAAAATCAAACCCAAAAGGAAAAAAATAAAAAACCCAATTCACCCTTGGCCAATATATGCCACTACAAATCTAAATCAAACTCATACAACATTTGATATGATAGGAAAAAACCAAAAAAGAAAAGGAAAAAAAAAAAGCATTAATATCAAACCCACTCAATTGGTCACCTAAAACCGAAAATTACAATCACGCACCTTCGCCAAAAATAAATAAATCAAACTCCAACCACCAGCAGGTGTGGTATAACTGTTAGGTAATTGCTAAGGCTTCATCACATCTCAGGTTCGAGTTCTCATGAGGACTGTAATTGCAATTTTAGTAAGTCCCAGAAACTAATAGAGTCTGGGGTGTGTGTGAGTTCGGGGTCTCTGAGCTCTGGTTTGAACTGGTGGTTCCCATGGGCTTACCCAAATGTACCATGGGATGTGGGATAATGACTGTTACATGCGAGTCCCTTTTTTTTCTCAAAAAAAAAAAAAAAAAAAAAAAATCAAACCCCCAGTTCCATAAGAGCACAAATATACAAAGGAGGATAAATATAAATAAATCAAACCCTAAAATTAATGTCATTTACTATTAAGGTTCATAAGAACACAAATATAAATAAGAACAAAGTTTAATAGCTACAAAATTGTTTGTAACCTTAAACTACAACCTTACTTAATATCTTCTTATTGAATGTGAATTTTGACAAATCTACCATTAGATGACATATTCTTCTTATATTCTCCATACTTTCAAAATTTCTAGAAAATTGAAGATCAATCTCATGTATGGTTTTGTAATAGTGACGATAACAGTGAAGGTATTGTCGACTATGATTATCTAATAATTTAAGTATAGTTGATATTATTGACGCTCAATCAAAATATGGTTTTTGGGGTTGGAATTTGTGGCGTCAACCTATAGGGTTTATCGTTTTTCTAATCTCTTCCCTACCAGAATGTGAGAGATTACCTTTTGATTTACCGGAAGCGGAAGAAGAATTAGTAGCAGGTTATCAAACCGAATATTCAGGTATCAAATTTGGTTTATTTTATGTTGCTTCCTATCCAAACCTATTAATTTCTTCATTATTTGTAACAGTTTTGTACTTGAGCGGTTGGAATATCTCTATTCCATACATTTTCATTGCCAAGCTTTTTGAAATAAATAAAGCATGTGAGGTCTTTCGAACGACAATTGGTATCTTTATTACATTAGCCAAAACTTATTTGTTCTTGTTCATTCCTATCACAACAAGATGGACTTTACCTAGGCTAAGAATGGACCAACTATTAAATCTGGGATGGAAATTTCTTTTACCTATTTCTCTCGGCAATCTGTTATTAACAACCTCTTTCCAACCTCATCAATAAATTTTTAAAATTGTAAGTTTTTGTAGTTTACAATTATGCATAAAATATAAACTTATAGATCATATAGTAAATAATATTTGATGGACACAAAATTCAATATGTGTATTAAGAGCGTAAATACCATGTAATTCAACAGTTAGATTTTCAAAATATGTAGTAATGTTTATGTGGGGGCCAAAACTTGGACTTTTGCGTTGGGCTTAAAGCCCCATTCACTAACAATAACGTGTCCGAGGAGGAGAAAGCATTGGGAAAGGCCCCATAGTAGGTGGTAGAGCGAATAAATGTTCAAAGGCATAGTCCGAGAGGGTCATCCTCCTTGGACCTGACGAATGTCAGTAAAATGAACTTCATCTCAATTTGGGTAACCTTTCAGGAAGTTCCAGTAATGAAGATAGACTTCAGATGTACAAGGAAGGGGATAAGAACACGGAAATATCTAAGGGAAAAGCTATTACCACCGCATTAAATGCACTACAGCAGCTTTCCTGGCCACATTAATGTGGAGAAGACCTCTGAACAGTATTCTCAACTACTACCACCCGCAGAAAACCAGAAAAACAGTTCAACATGACATATATTTGAGTATAAGGTTGGATGATGAACAAGTGGACAATGGAAATAGATCATAGGGGACTATATAATGGGGAAAGACCTCCATAAGAAAGGGATCGAAAAATATTAAAGAGGGGGATTTGAGAAGATTTACTGTAGTATTAAAAAGAACATATCATCTGAAATTGCCTATCCATTCAAAAACTTACTCCTCGGACGTGAATTCAACCTCAAATTATGTGTGTATTCCTCCTCGGACAGGCTTAGAACCCTGATTAACTGTTAGAAAACCCATTATCAGCCCAGTTCTTTCACCCACTCTCTTACAAATTTATTGTATTGGGCTTATTGGGCTCATTTCCTATTCCTTTTGGATTTGGGCTGCAATTTGTGATCTTACAGTTTATTTTATTGAGTAAAGTTGTAGTCTAATACTATAACCAATTTTGTAACTAAATTTTGTCCTATAAGTAATTTAATTAAAGTAGGTTGAAGGAGGATAAATTATTGTATACAATTGATACATAAAAAGGTTAATTTTGGTTATACACTCACATTGCACACACTCCATACATACTCATTTAAAATCGTTTTGATTCTTTTGAAAATACAATTCTAATTATAATTATGAAATGGTAAAATGACATTAAGTGTTTCGTACACATAATTAATGTGGTGATCACTGCTCATATACAAATATAACATTTATATTACATATTTCAAGTCTGTTTGGGAACAATTTATTTAGCTGAATCTAAAAACTTTTTACTAAAAGTACTGTAGATAAAGCTAAAAGGTAACTGAAATAGTATAGTGAGACTCATGAATAGTATCAAAAAGTGCAACAGGATCCATGAATAGTAGAAAAAATAAACTAAATAGTAAAAAAAAACTAGCTTTTAAAGCCAATGCCAAATGCACACTTCATATGAAGGTGACAAGGAAACATGACAAAGCGCCTTACAACTCAATGACATTAATTACATCGTATTTTCCTTTACAAAAAATAAATGTTTAAATCTCAAGTAATGCTTTGGACACAGAAATGTGCACAACTTTGTCCCACAACTCACCACGTGGTGAGTTGTGATTGGTGCAACAGGTGTTTCCCCACATGGCCCACCATTACATTTACACTAATCACAACTCACCACATGGCAAGTTGTGACACAAATTGTGCAATTTTCTGTATCATGAGACATTATACTTAAATCCCTATTGCTCTTCTTCTTAAATATATATATATATATATATATATATATATATATATATCGCTATTGTCCACAAGCTCAAATAAAGAGGATAATTGCAAATCTGGGACAGTTCGGTACAGCCACTTAATGCAGTAGATGCAATTAATACCATGGTCCAACAAAGCGTTTGGTAGAGGAGTTTGAGTAACGTTGTTTTACGTGTGGGAGAAAATGTGTGTAATGCTTAAAATGCTCAAAAGTGTGTTCAAACTAACCTACCAAACACCCCCTAAATTACGCATAATGACTGACTGAAACTATATCAATACCTTAAGGACAAAATAAAACCTTAATTAAAGACAAGGAACAATTTAAGGGTTCTACTTCTTCTACATGCACGTTTACAGTAGAATTAATCACCATATTAATTAATAATTATCAGCTAACTCCTTAATCAACGGCCATGATTGGATAACGACAAATACAATCAGCCCATGGGCCCCTCTTGGACTCTCCAATAATGGGCCTTATGCACTCCCAAACCACACTATTGCACTTGGGCCCACTGCCCATACCAAGTTGCCAAACCTTGTCACCTTTGTTCACTCTTTCTTTGGCTTCCAAGTAAGCCAATTCATACCACAATGAAGAGGAAGACTGGTTACCAAACCTGTGTAGTGTCATTAATGCAGTTTCCATGTCTCTATCACCAAGCTTTAGCCCTTTCGCTATTTCTCTGATCACTGGTCTCCCTGATGTTGGCAAGCAAAAATGCTGTATCACTGTCTTGAAATTTGGCACGTATATTTCACTAGATTTGTCAATAAATTTCTTCCATAAAATTGAAACACCATGCCAAAGTTTCTCTGATAAGGGCAAGACTGAGGAACCAAGAACTGTGATGTTTGATCTGAGAGTTTCTCCAGCGACTTGTAGTAAGTCTCTCTTCAGTGTAACCCCAAGATTTCCTTCAGAGTCCTCTTCGCGAAATGCTGAAAGATAAGCCTTGTCATCAAAGGCTCTTTGGGTTCTCAGTGTTCGAAACAGTTTGTATTTTGAGTACTTCTTTGCTTCTTTTCTATTTGAAAGCAAAATGGCTGCACTGCCTGTTCTGAAGAGGCAGTTAAGGGGCAACTTGGTTCGGTCATTTCCTGAGTACCAACCGGAAGACAAGATTTCAGTGCTAAGAACAAGAGCATAAGAGTTTCTGTGGATTTTTAGGAGACTTTGAGCCATATCAATGGCAAGAGCGCTCGCACTGCATCCCATACCAGAGAGAGTATAGCTCTTAATATCACTCCTCATGGAGTATTTGTTTATGATAATGGAAGAGAGTGAAGGACAGTGACAAAAACCACTACAGTTTACGATAAGAATATCAATGTCACGTGGAGAGAGGTTAGTTTTGGAGAGTAGGTCTTCCATGACAGGGAAGAGCACCATATGGACTTCTTTGATGGATTCTCGTAGATGGGTTTTTGGTGGAATGTAGTGGAAAGATGGGGGCACACAGGTCTCTTCACTTTGTCCGGAAGTAGTGAGGACTTTGGCCATGAAAGAGAGGCTTTCAGCGTCATGGAATTGAAACAAGGAAGCATTTTCAAGGAAGGAAGAGAAGGGGATTCTGCAAAAGCTTGGTGGTTTAAAACATGAGAAGTCAACTAAATAAACAGGAGGAGGTTTTGAGAGGAAGAGTTTGAGAATGAAAAAGAGGGTGAAAGAACAGAGAAAGAGGAAATGGAAAATGGGTTTCCATTGATGCAAGATGAAAAATGCTTCTATGGAAGCTATAAGTATGACAGCAGAAAAGCTTAGAAGTTCCAAGAAAATTGAATGAAGTTGCTGTGACAGAAGAGTGGAGGGTAGGGTAGTGGTATGTTGAAGAGGGTCATGGCTAAGCTTAGACAAAGACTCCATTAGAGAGAGGTGGTGGAGAAGATGGTGATGGTGGCTTTGATCAGGCTAGTAGTGATGGGTATAAATGAATGATTTAAATGAGGACCGTATGGTTATCAATGCAAGTTGGTACATATTTCTTGTGAGTCGAACGTGGCAGTTGAGCCTAAACATGTTGTAATAACTACATAATAATAACTAGCTGGGAGCATTTTCTCTGGTCAAAACTCTATGTTATCATTTCATAGATTTACCATGTTTCTAGAAAAACAATGCAAAAGATTTTGTAGTGTATAGAGAGATAAATTCCTTGTTTGATTTTAGTTGATGCCATAAATATGGATAGGTATTAGGGTGATCAAATGAATGATTCATAGTGACAGGCATTGATTCCCAAAAAAAGGAAATGAATGTTGGTTTTAAACTTTAAAGGGTAGGAAACAGTTGGTTGACTGTCGTGAGCTATAACACTTTCAGATTGGCAACTAGTCTACTTCTTTGATAACTTTTCTTTACCTAGAAAGTTGTTTGAATTTACTCTCATTTTAATCTTTATCAGAAAAACTGTATGCTATTCATGGAGGTGTGTTGGATGCAAGGACTTCTGTTCAGAGACCAGAAATATTTCCATGATGAACTATGTAAGGAAATGGCTCTTTAAGGTGTTCTAAGGATATGATCTTGTTCATGACAAACTCTCTTAAACTAGTGATTATTGGATCACAATTGTTATATTTGGGGCCGGTAAGACCCAATATTCTTGTGAGAGTAAAGGGCAATATTCTCAAAATATTGAATAATTTCAGCCTCCAACATAACATAGTATAAAGTAATTCCATGAGGCCAAAAAGTAGGAAAAATTAGTAGAGCAGAAAAATCATAAAAAATTCTTGGGGGGAGTTGTGGTTAACCTTATACTTTGTTTGGATGTAGAGGAAGTAAATGGGAGTAGAGTAGATGGAGAGAGTAAGTTAAATTACATTGTTTGGATTTTTTTAAAGAAGAAGGGGGAGAGATTTGGAGGGGTTTAGAGGGGTTCTGACTACTTATAACCCCTCATTTTTAATTCCCCAAAATTGGAGAGATTTGGAGGGAGTAGAGTATAGAAATACTTGACCAAATGAATTACTAAATTTACCCTTACCATATTAACAAAAGAAATAGGTTCAAGTTACACCTGGTGTAACTTCATAAGGGTTACATCTTTTTTGAACCATTGATTTGTATTAGATCTAAGGGTGAAAAAAAAGTCATGGTTATGTCATTATTGTTCTCTAGAAATTAGTAATTAAGTCATTAACTCTTCTTATTAAAAATAGAAAAATAAAAAACAGCATTAACTCTGTACTCTCCATCATCAACTTCATCTTCTCTCCTTCTCTCACGCAGTCTTTGTGTAATAATTCTCTATGATGAATTAACACAAAGACAATTGAAAGTTTCCCAACTGCTAGGAATCATTTCTCATTCTCCAGCAACATCTTCTTGATTAGCATACAATCTGAGTACACACCACCACATGGTTATACTCTCCCCATGCATATCTCCTCTCCCATCTTTCTATCTCTCTTACTACATAGCTAGCCAACATTGGTTCATTCACAGGGTGAGCAAATTCCATATCTCAAAGCATCCTTCATTATCTGTTTTCAAGTACTAACTGACCAAGTGTGCCTGCGAGGTTGGGTCTTGCCTTTTGTGTTCTATGTCAAGGGCAGACTTAAACACTATATATGTATCTTATAACGTCGAATTCAGTGCTTGGATAACTAGGGTGTGACTAGTGTGGTAAGGTCAATCTTGTTCTACACTTATCCATCCTCTGCTTATACTTATCAAAAATTGAAAAATATATATAACTTTTGACTCCACGCCAATTATTATTTGGATTATTCGTGTTTATATATATTTATTATTGTTTTCTCATTTCTTGTGAATTCTTTTATGTAGTTTTTTTTTATATATTAATTTTTTATCATACGTATAATAATTTAAGTACTTCTACCTGTTTTATAAGTCAGAATTCATTAAAAAAAAAAGGATATAAAATATTTCCAATTTTATTATTGTCTTTTAATGCGCAAAACCTATAAAAATAGAAAGAAGATCAAGAAAAATAACAAAGAAAGACTTTTAAAATAAGGAGACAAAATTATTGTTCTCTTTCTAAAGTGATAAAAAAAAAAAAAAAAGGCTAATAAGACTTTAAATTCTTTATGTAATAATATAGAAGACCATGTGAGAAAGGGAGAGAAGATGAAGATGATGATGTACAGAGAGTTAATCCTGTTTTTTATTTTTCTATTTTTAATAAGAAGAGTTAATGACTTAATTACTAATTTCTAGGGAATAATAATGACATGACCATGACTTTTTTTTTCACCTTTAGATCTAATACAAATAATGGTCCAAAAAAGGTGTAACTCTTATGAAGTTACACCAGGTGTAATTTGAACCTATCTCTTAACAAAATTACAAATTATTTCCTCCGTCCTACTTTGTTTGCCATCTATTCTATTTTGGGATGTCCCAAAATATTGTCTTGTTTCTAAAAATAAAAATCATTAATTTACTAATATTCCTATTATACCCCTATTAATTTACTAATTCTATTTTTTGATAAATTTATTTAAGGGTAGTTTTGAAAACTTATACATTTTTAAAAGATAGACAAAATAATAAATGATATTCCCTTAAAAATTTTGACTTTTCAAACAGGACAAACAAAGTGGGACGGAAGGAGTATGAAAATGCTAATTATTCCTCTCTCCCTTACTTAATTTTAAAAACATCTAAATAAGATGGAGGATAACTATTTCCCTCTACTTTCCTCTTCATTACTCTTCTCCCCTCTACTCCCGTTTACTCTCCTCTCCCTCCAAACTTTCAAACATAATATTAATTTTATAAGGGGTGGAACTATATATTATGTTAATTTGAAAATTTTTAGATCTTTACAAAAATAATTTAAAATTTTAACATTTTGGCTTTGGCCCCTCCTAAAAATTATGAGCTCGATCCTTCTCTCAAAAAATTTATATAGTTAAATCTTTTAAATACAAACACTCTAAATATTTGAACTTTTAAGAAAGCAGAAATTATTTTACAAATGAGAATAAAGCTGCAAGTATATTATAATATTATAAAAATACCTAATTTACATTCATCTTTATTTTTTAAAGTTAAGTCTTTAAAATTCTCAATATTGTATGGCTATTTATTATTGAACTTTTATATAATCTTATATGAAAATATTATAGGGTAAATTACAAAGTTGGTCCCTATCTTTTACACCATATGTCAATTTGGTCCTTAACCTTTTTATCGTATCAATTTAGTCCCTAACATTTTAAGTGCTAGGTCAATTTAGTCCTTGCCGTTATCCTCAAGATGAAAAAAGCTGATGTGTTAAATGGAATAATAAAAAATTATTTTCTATACCACATCAATGGCCAACTATACCACCACATCATATTAAATATTAAAAAAAAAAATCCCAAATTAACTTGTTCACAACAGGTAACACAAAAATCAAACTCAAACACAAAAACAAACTCACCCAAAAAAAAAAAAAAAATCACGTTTCAAAACGTAATGTTTTAATTTACCCAATTAACAAAAGAAAAGAAAAGAAATCAAGCTTAAAATTTTTCCCAGAAAACAAACATGGCCTTATCAAATTAAAAGGCCTAATTCTTTGTGATCCCTTTGGGTTTTTCCGCTAGTCTTATTCTTTTGCTCAATAGATAAACTGCCAAGTCCAAGTTCTTGCCTCTTTCCTTTGGCTGCTTTTTCATTTTCGAATTCTTTGGTACCCAAAGTTTGGGTTTTAATAGAATGAACTCATCATGAAGTCCTAAGAAGGTCTCGATGTCCTGTTTGTAAGTTTCGGTTAATTGTAATTTTATAATTCAAATCTGGGCTTTCGATTTAAAAAATCATGGATGTTTATTTGTTTCCGGCTTGAATATGGATTTTTCCATATTGCATCGTTGTTAAGCGGGGTGGAAGTTTTGGGTACCTGTTGAACTTTGTGGAGGATTGGGCAGGTAATTTCTAGAGGAGATGCTGGACTCATGGGTGGCAGGCAACCTCGTCAGCACTGAGCCCATGGCCCTGACCACCATCTTCACCATCTTGTCTTCGATAATCCTGATTGAAACTTAGATTGAATTTTCTAGGAATAAATCAAATTTTCAGCCGTGAGAAGATGTTCGGAATTTGATATGACTGGAGTGCCTTATTGTGAACATGTTAATTTTGGGGTTTTTTTTTAAATGTAATATGACATGGCTGTACAATTGGCAGCTGATGTGGTATGAATTTTTTTTTTATTTTATTCTGTTTGACACATCAGCTTTTTCCATCCAATAAATAATGGCAATGACTAAATTGACACGGCATTGAAAAGGTTAGGGACCAAATTGACACAATTGAAAAGTTAAGGATTAAATTGAAATATAGTGTAAAGGATAGGGATCAACTTTGTAATTTACCCAAGATTATATATAATTGAAACTAATCATGTTAAAAGTTCAAAGGAGAAATTAAATCAAGAATTTTAGAGAGGTGTTACTTCCTTTCTCATAAAGCATTAATTTTTTTTTTCAATAATTTTTGTTTAAGTAAATACAAAGGAACACATATATGCATATCTGTCTATATTTATGTATTAATATATGTATGTGTGCTTATATAAAAAAAAAAAATATATATATATATATATATATGTGTGTGTGTGTGTGTGCATGCGTGCATGCGTGTGTATATATTCACTTGACATATACTTTGGGAGGATTATGACTTAATTTGTTTAGATATTAACCATAAACACGCTTACACTAGCAAGAAATAATTATTTAAAAACTTTTGAGGTTTCCAAGTAGTATTGTTCCCAATGAAATTTTGATAAACATAAAGCAGTATCAATTTTAATTATAGTCGAGTTGGGTTGGCCAAGTAAGAGTTCCTTCCACTAACATTCGACCAAAAATTCACTTTTTTAAAGCTTGTAAACCTACAACTTCGATTGACCACACCACTTGAACTCACTTTCAACTCTTTATATAGGTTGGGTGTGTCAATTTATTTGGGTCCCTAAGACCTAAATCATATGTCTCTTATTTGACAAAAATAGGCTTTATTAATTGAGTAAGCCGTAATCCATACATGTCCTTATAATAGTGCATGAGATGATCTGTTAGATCACATGTTTGTCTTGCAATATCATAATATTCAAAGACATATAAATTTTTATTATTAAAAATATGAAAAAAAAAAAAAAAAAAAAAAACTAAAGTCATTATTCATTTTACTACAAATGATTAAGACGAGACAAATAATCTGACTTGATGCCAATTCAATAATTAATAAATAAAATTTGAATTCTATGTCTATAATTTGTGAAACATCAATTTGTAAAATTTGAAGTACTCTTAGCATTACTCTAAAAACAGAGCACATTAAGATTGCGTTTAGTATTAGCTTAAAAAATCAGTTTTTTTTTTACTATTTAGCTTATTTTTGCTACTATTCATGGGTCACATTGCACTTTTTGATACTATTCATGGGTCTCACTGTATTATGGCAGCAACTTTTTAACTTTATCTACTGTACTTTCAGTAAAAAAAATTCAATTTTAGCTAAATAAACTGTCCCCAAACAAACTTTAAATAGAAATAATTGTGTTCATGTCACATGTCTCTATCTATTTTGATTAATTTAGACTAGTATGTGGGTTAATTAATGTACCAAGTCCGCATTTTGCAATACTAGTATGTGGATCAAAGTACCGTGTCAACATTATAAGGACAAGAGTATTAAATAAAACATCAACAATTATGTTCGCATGGTGAAGTACAAGCATTAAGGCTCTGTTTGTTTCGATGGAAAACATTTTGTAAAAATAGTTTTTCGTATTTTCTAGCATTTAGTAGAATTAGAAAAAACAAGTCAATGGAAAACTATTTTTGGTCAACATAAAAGGTATAGCTTATTTTTAGAGATTATTATCCACTAATATATTTTGGAAAACAACTCTTATCTCACAGTAAGCTAAACAAAGGAAGTTAAAAGATTGTTTTTCAACTCATTTAAAGTTACTACAAAATATAAAAAAATGAGATAGTTTTATAGAAAATATTTTTTTGGAAAAACAATTTATTTTCAAGAAAACATTATTACCAAAAAAAACTGAGCATCAAAATAGTGAAATGAAATCTAATTATATACTTTTGGAAATAAAAACCACATTTAACCTAGTTATCAATTTGGCTTGAAAATAATCGATACATCAACTTCTTGCATTTATGAATCATTTATGGATCATGTGAGAGTCCATCATGACTCTTTCAAAGTTACACCCCAAAAAAGGAGAAATTATACCGTCTTCATGATGGATCACGTCATTTGTCTACCATTCCAGTAAAAGACTCCCACCTATTTAAAATTATTGAGTCACTATTTAGTTTTATTTAAAACTCTACAATTTTAAATAAGTGAGAGTCTTTTACTGGAATGGTGAACCACATTACTTGTTCACCATAAGGACCTTATAACTTCTCCCAAAAAAAGGTGGCTAAAAAGGACCAACCATACAAAATGTATTGCATGAGGAGATAATCAAGAGAGTCCTTATTTGGATTGCTTGTCCCTACTCCCTGTCCACGTATGAATGTGATATCAAGTGTTTTTCAGTGTTTGGTAGTATAAAAAAAGATGAGTAAAAAAAAAATTATCTTTAATCAACATAAAAAGTATGACTTTTTTTTAGAGATTATTTTCCATTAAATTTTTTTGGAAAACAACTCCATCCTCAGCAAGCTAAATAGAGGAAGTTGAGAGGTTTTTTTTTCAACTTATTTAAAGTTGCTACTAAACATTAATGAAAAATGAGATAGTTTTATAAAAAAATACTTTTTAAAAAATGACTTACTTTCTAGAAAATATCGTTATAAGAGCTGCGACAAGTTTTGATGATTTTAATTCCTGGTTTGCCCTGAATCATGAGAAAACTTAATAAAATGAAGTTCCCAGAATCTCGAAAATATGAAGTCATGAAAGGCTATATAGAGTATAGCTAGACTACAGAGCTCATATCGGATTTCATCAACTCCTGGGAAGTGGGAATGACAATGCATTGGTTTCGGTAATAGTTGTGAAGGGAAAAATCTATGGAAATTGCAGCTGCCTACTCTCTTTTAACTTCTTGTTTTCATTTGGAAATTACTCTATGTAAAGCAGCTGCGAGCCTGCGACAAGTTTTGATGATTTTAAAATGAAGGTCTCAATTTCAAAGCAATCACAAAGTCCAAGGTGCTAACTCATTGTGGACTTCTTGAACCATACCAAAAGACCAATTGGGAGTTGGGACACAGAGCCCAATGGGCTCTCAGATGTTTGTCGGCTCAGATTAAGTCCACGGACCCAAGATGCACAAACCTACATTGCTTGAGGTAGAAACATTGATAGGATACACCAATAAGAGCGATGACTCATCAAGCACTGCTGAGGCCTTTATTTTATATTGGTAATGTCTTTCGAATTTACACAATTATACAATGAATCTTGAATTAAATCCCACCTATATGCAAAAGAAATAAAAAGTGGACAATACCTCTTATACCCATAAGCCAAAAGGAATTTGAAGCTCAAACGAAAGCACTATTGCCTTTGCCCTAGCCCTTAAAGTCACCACTATTAAGTTAGGTTTAAGGTGAACTTGGTATTCCATATCAATAAAAACAAGTCAACTTTTATTTATATTTGTGTAACATTTATGTAGGCATATTCTATAATAAGACCCTAATTTAACTAGAAAAGCATTGAAAACACCTGAAATAAAGAAAATAATAACCCTAAACCTATAATTACAAAAATTACATAAAAATGTCAAAATTAATATATAACAAAAATTAAATTACATATTCAATCCTACATTAAATAAAATCACACTTATGTCAACAAACAATTTGTAACTCAAGTGACACCTCTTAGTATTTTCGATGGAAATATCGAAGGTTCGTATTTCACCGACCTTATTGTCATAACTATAAAAAATAAATAAAATCCCACTTAGTTCATATTTTTGTATTAAGTAATTTGTGTTTATGGGTGTGAAGTGCCAGGTCAATTATATTTTGAAAAAATACCTAAATATTACTCATTTAATCAAGGTAAACCTCATGGAATAATTATTCATATTTTGATAATACCTAATAATTACTCACTAAATTAGGGTAAACCTAATGGAGTAATTACTCATATTTTAAGAATATCCTAATGGAGTAATTATTCAAGACTCTTGGAGTGTGCTAATGTGATACTCTCTCCACTCACATGATTGGTATAATTATTAATTAAATTTAAGGTGAGATCTATCATTCATGTAAGAGGAGGGTTGCTGTGCTCTAGAAGTATTAAATACTTTTCCAAGCCTCATATGCCACATAAACCAAATTTTTTTTATTTCATTTATTTTGAAATTTATCTCCACTTTTTTCTAGAATCCTAGCATCCGAATAGAATGTCACAACTAATATACTATGACAATGTGCTTAATTAAAAAGGTTCAATAACAATTTCCTTTTTCTTTTTTGTTTGCTTGCAATAATGCAAGCCTTCTATTAATTATTAAGGGTAAATTACAAAATTAGTCCTTATTTTTTACATCAAATATTAATTTAGTCCTTAACCTTTTAATTGTGTCAATTTGGTCTCTAACCTTTTTAGTGTTGTGTCAATTTAATCACTGTTATTATCTCTTGAATGGAAAAAACTAACGTGTCAAACAAAATAATAAAAAACTATTTTCCATACCACATCAACCTACCATATCAAATTATTAAAAAATAAATAATAATAAAAAAACACCAAATTACGTGAGATCAAATCTGCAGGACTAAACCCAGTACACAAAACCACTAAGAGCAATTGCATAAATCATTGCAAAATACAAAAAGTGCAAAAATTTACACAACATAGCACAAAAAACACCAGCATCAGTCCATGTAAAACTTTGTAAATATCCAAACTTGCTACAATAATCGTGCATATATGCACAGTTACTGTAGCTTTGCATCTTATTATTTTATTAATTTCTCAATTTGGTTCCTTTTTTTCTCTCTCTTCTCCCTCTGAAATGAACTTAGGCTTCTTCTCTTCTCCCTAATGTTGTTGTTCCTCTGTTATAGAGCAACACACTCACAAGGAAAATCCAACATAGAGACACACAAACACACACACACACGGACAAACCAATAGATAGCTTATGGATCGGCGACGCTAGCGGAGATGCCGTTTGTGGGTCAACGAAAGTGGATCAGTGGATTGGTGGATCGGTGGTGGAGATCAATGTTTCTGGGTCAACTGGATTAGTGGATCAATGCTTGTGGAAGAGATCAGTGCTTGTGGAGGAGATCAATATCTTCTTCTCTCCGATAGCTTTTGCTTTTTTTTCTCTCTCCCCCTTCATCTTGCTCTTCCCCTTTGACTTCTTCTCACAACAAAAACACAAAATCAACCCTACCCCAACCTCAACCACTGAGTTTGAGAAATCTATAGAAGAAAAAGAAGAAAGAATAAAGAGAAGAAGGAAGAAGGAAAACGAGACCAAGAAAGAGGGAGATGGTTTAGAAAAAAAGAAAGAGAGTTGGCGTGAGAAAAGGAAAGAAAAAGGTGGGTGGGGCCATGTAGGGAGTTGTTTGTTTTATATAATAAAAAAAGGAAATGCTAACAGATACTCTTACGGCAATGGTTAATAATCCATTTAAAGAAAATTTTTATGAGAAAAAAAAAATTTAATGTATTTACATTTTTTTCCATTTCCTATAAAAATAGTGTCAAAATTTTCCTAAAATGGCTTGTTAACCATTGCCCTAAAGGCACCCATTAGCATGACCCAATATAAAATTAAAGAAATATTATTATTTGAATAAAATAGACACTACAAAAAACGCGGGCTTTAGCCATGTTTCAAAAACGCAGCTATAAACCCTAAAAACGCAGCTATAGGCAATAGTCGCGTTTTCTATAGCTGCGTTTACAAATGTGGCTTTTACTGCGCAACAATAGCCCCCTGTGGGGGCTATAGCCGCGTTTTTTTAAATGCAGCTACAGGTACCCCTATAGTTGTGTTTTTCCACCCCCTATAGGCTAAGACTTATAGCTGCATTTTGTAAAAAACGCAGCTATAAACCCATTTTGTGTTGCGTTTAAAATGCAGTTGTAGGTTTAGACCTGTAGCTGTGTTTTTTAAAACATGGCTATAGACCATCTTTGGGCTGCATTTAGAAACGCGGCTAAAGCCCCCTACATTGGGTTTTTCTATAGTTGCGTCTTTAAAAACGAAGCTATAGGTTTTTTGTTTTTCTTGCTAAAACTGTAATTCCTGTCCAAAACAATTACCAACACTCAATAGATGCCACCAATTGGAACCAACAAAACAAATTGCCAACACTTAATAGTTCCAACCAATTGCCAACAAACAAAACAAGTTCATTGCCAAAAGATTGTGTTGCCCAAATAATTTACATAAACAAAACAAGTTCCCAAAAAAAGATTTTTACATCACAAAATGCATATCCCTCAAGGATTTTTTACATCACAAAAAATTGTCAGCAAGCATCATGGTACTTGATCAGCCAGTTTCTAGAAAGCATCATGGTACTTGATTAGTCAATCCAATGCCCGTAGCTACAACCAATTACCTGTGACAATGAGAACACCAAAAATTGGGTTGAATTGGGCTTGCAAAAATCCCTAAGCTTGAAACATTTGAAAACAGTGCAAACACTTGAAAACACTCATGCATTGTGGAACTATCAGCTACATTTAGCATGTTTTAAAAGGCATGTATAAAAATGTTCACTTGAAAGGTTTTTGGAACAAGGATACTTTCTTGTCTACATTCATGGTTGAAATTTTCTAATTTGATTTTATGTCTTATAGTACATCTACTTCCTTGCTTCTTGCTTCATATATACTGATATGGGACCCTCAAATTGGAATAAAACCAACAAAGGTAGGAATATATCTTATTTTTATTTTTATTTTTTTCCCAATATAGTTGTATATGTTATAACGAATAGTTGTATTTGTTTTACCTGAGGATTCACAGTTTCATTCCCATGGAGAGTCCCTATCAAGCATTGCCACCCTTAATATATTAAAGGCATCGTATTAATATCACATAGCAATGCATTGCAAAAAGTTGTGTTTTGCTAAATAACATTTGTTTGGTACCTGAGATGTATCCAAATCACGCATACAAGGGCTAAGTTGGGTGAACATTGCATTTATGTGCGTCATCACTTCGGCCATTTGCTGTTGGTGCCTTGCTTCTACTTTGGAGAGTTGTTCTTGGTGCCTTACTTCTAATTGGGAGAGTTGTTCTTGTACTTGGACTAGTTGCTCCCTAAGGATAGAGGAGTTGTTCTCCAACTCCGAAATCCTTTAGGTTTTTCTGCTTGACAACGATGGAGTCGAGGTAAACAATGAAGCGTTTGTGGCACTTCTTCTAGATGGGGTGATTCCAAATCCCACCCCATGTACACATCCAGAGTGCTCTGGACCAAACACTCGAGCATACGTATCATCTTTGAACTAGAGGACTTCACTACCAAGCTCTCCATGTAGTCGCATGCCCTCTTAAGTCAAAAGTTCTTCCATCATATTTTTTACGTTTTCCCATAAGAACCAAATAACATATTACACACCATAAACAATACAAATACAAAATACACTAAAATTCGATTCAAATTGTGCTTACCATGTTCTCTTGCGCATGGGGAGTAATAGCAGCCCCATCTTTCCTAGAGTATACTTTTAGATACACATTTGCGCGCTCAACCGGAGCCCCGTTAGCTTTCGCCTACATGATGAACAAAATTTCATCATGAAAACAAAACATCCCTTGACTAAATTACTACTAAAATGAGATAGATGAATAAAGTAGCAGTACCATAGTTTTGTCCAAAAACCAATAGTTAACCATCTCCATCCACTGCACTTTGTCAACTGTCGATGGTTTGTTGGCCAATACTTGTTCCTTTGTCATCCCACTTTTATAGTGATCCTTTTTCAACTTTGTCCTCCGATTTCTCCTCAGGACCCCAAGTTGATGCATTGCCCATTCCATTTGATTAGGTAGTGCAATAATATCGGGGTCAATTAGATACTGTTTTTGAAATGCAAAAGTGGAGTTAGCAAAACACAAGCATGGACCCTACTAAATATGACATTTAATTAGGACATCGGCTGTAAATGACTGTTACTTATTCTTTATTGTCATATTACCTCAATCTCAATCCAACAATCCTGTTTAAATTTTTCAAGGACTCTTGGCCACCCAGCAGGCGTAAGCGTGAATAATAAGCCATTCTTGCAAAAAGTTCCCAACCACCGAATGAACGTGCCACCGTCCAGACCATTCGGTTGGCCTTGATCATTTAATGGCAACGGGATTTTGTACTCACCATCCAATGCCCATATGTCAGCTAGCCTAGTAGGACCACGTCTTTTAGGCTTATTTTCTGCTGCTAGGGTTTGTTGATAATCATCTGTATATACAAAACCACCAATATTAGGACTAAATTATCAAATCTCACAAGTAATGAAACATATCACACCACGAAAAAATTATTCATCTAGTAACTAAATGTGATATTAAGGGTTTATAATTTCATTTAAACAAAACATCAGTACATTTACGCATTTCTATCATGCATTCATATAACCTAAAGGATGAACATGTTAGGCTGCTCCTAGGCCCTCCCTTGACCCCTCATTCAATATAAATTAGATATCATTGAAATAGAAGAAACTACTAAAGTAGTGACATAATAGGAAATGTAATGTGAACTGTAAAGCCATTGAAGAAATTACATAAAATTACGGATAATAAGCTAGTAGGTATTTCATAAAGCACATTAATTTTTGTTGTTTGGGATAATAAATGTAAACCTTTACATTAATTAAGAGTATGAGGGATTTATATATTCATCCAAGCATAAAGACCAGATTACAAAGGTTGTCTCTTTGAAATTATTATTGGCATTTGCCAACCATTTCAGATTTTTTTTTTTTTTTTTTTGAGCTTGCCTGAGAGAAAACTATTGAAGGTGTGGTTTGCATTTGACCTAATCCATAAGTTGCTAATAACTTCATATGCAACTCGTTTTGTGTACAATGCGTAAATTTTTATATATAGCCTTAAACCAAAAATTCAACCCAAAATAGAAAACACCTCAAATTATTATTTCTTTTACACAGTACGTACTAGGTAGATTTTTTTAGCATAACTTATCACAAAATCCAGAAAAGAAGGCTTGCGAGAAGTTCATTGTCACAAAATCTATTAATTTTGGAGCTAGATTTTATCCAATTGTGAAAATGCTTATATGATTTCATTCATTCACCAAATATTGTATATATACACTCTGATATACATAACTCATAACTTCAACTCACGATTTTAGAGCAATTTTTGGGTGTACAAATATGTGTGCAACAGGGTGTGTATCAATCAGTTCCCGATGGCACATGATTAGCACATGAGTTGGGAAATGGATTAGGCTTTTATTATTGTTAGTTGAGAAATGATGGATACACACATAAAGAACGACTTGTAGTTTAAGAAGAAGAAAGACAAAAACGACTTGTAGCTTTAGCTTCTTCTAATTATAGCCTCATGAGTGAATCTTTCCTGCATAATTCAAACAATTGGAAATAAAAACTTCATCACATCTTAAGCAAAAAACTAAGTGAATGATCACTAATCCAAAATTTGTTTAATATCAGTACAAGTGTGTCCTATTACCTTTAAATAAAAATAAAAAATAAAATAAAAATTCAAACGGATCAAAATGTTGGAGTTGATTTATGGTAGACCAAATTCATCCCATGTCCCTGGAATAAAGACCAAAATTTCAAAATTTTGTAATAATTAAAGATATATATATATATATATATATAATTCATTTGAAAGGGATTGATCGATGAGCGCCATGACATGGGCAGTCCTAGCATCTCCAGGTGAAAAATGGATTTATATGCATTTCTTGGCTACCTTTCAAGCTAGTCCGTTTAGACACTTGTTCCTTTATACTTTATAGGATCGTTGAGGCTCTCTTCTCTTTACACACGTAGAACAATAATGTTATATAGAAAAATGCAAACCTCTACTTTATGGTATACCTCAAAATGTAAACCTCTACATTAATTAAGTTAAAATTTTATGGTACATAGAAAAATGTAAACCTCTACTTTTTTTGTTTTTTTTTTTTAATTTATTCTAAAAACTCCCTACAGGCTTCTATCTTAAAAAGATAAAAGTATTAATATTCTCTGTAAGGAATATCTCTAAGTTCTTTTGTTCTTTTTTCTTTGGGTTCATACTTCATACATCATTTTTCTTTGGTATCAAGACTCATTTTCCCAAGTAGTTTAAGATCTTATTTGAAAAAGCATAGTCTTGAGAAGGTATCTTTTACGGCCATTCAATTGAGCAAGCAACTCACAAGCATGTAAACCCCACACTTGGAGCTTACAAGCTTGTAAGAAGCCCCCTCCATTGAGTGGGCTCATGAGATAGTTTTTGGTTTTCCTACTCTAGTTTTGTTATAAATGAAATTTTGGAGGAAAAACAATTTTCCCCCTTTATATTTGGGTAGTTCACAATTTACCCCCTTATTTTTTAGACCAACCAATTTTTCCCTCTATATTTGGGAAATAAGCAAATATCTCCAATTTATTACTTTCTCAGTGAAATCCAATGAGTCTTTTGAATAAATTATTAATTGTACACCACAAGAAAAAGAAAAAGTTAAGGATTGTATTTTTTTTTTAATTACATTTGTAATTATTGTGATTTCATTAGATTTAATTGAAAAGTAATGAATTTGGGGTATTTGCTCATTTCCTAAACAGAAGGGGGGAAATTGATTGGTTTAAAAAATAAATGAAGGAATTGTGAACTACCCTAAACATAGAGGAAGGGCCCTTAAATTTTTTACTAATATTTTTTGTTAAAGACTAACACATTTAATGACATGATATACACATATTTTATTATTATTTACATTTTATATGTGATTAAGTTTGTTAATTTTAACTGAAAAAAAAATGTTTAATTTGTTACAAAACTAAACTGTAGGGTTTAATTATTCAAATCAAAAGTATAAGAAGTAAGAACCAAATTGGTATTCACGTTAATGTCAAAATCAAAGTAAGATATTTGTAAAAACTCCTAAAACTAAGGACTATACACTCACAATTATGGCAGGGCAATTAGAGTGTCATTTACAAAACAAGAATTTGAGGGTCTAGTGACTAGTGTTACTACCTTCTTCTTTTTTAAAAAGCAAATAACCCCCTTATCCTATACTTGTGGTAAATCGAATTCACACACCAAACATCCTCCTTTCTTACAAATCCCATAATTATGGTAAATTGATTGTTTAAAAAAAAATTGATTTCACACTTCAAAGTTCAAATATGCTCCCTGCATATTAATAGACAATGAAAGTGTTCGAAATGTTTTTTTAAGAGAGACTAAGCGTAATGTATGGATGAGATAAGACAAATGCATTAGTAGCTTACTTTGACAATTCTTAGTCTTAATGACAAGCTAGCAACAGCAAAGATGACAAGTTGATCTAATAATGTATTAGTGACCCTAGGGTGGTGGGAGTCTTATAGTCAACTACCTCGTCCACTTTGCCTTACCACAACACCACTTGAGTGTAAATTGTGCGGAATGTATTAGCATTGAATTGGCAGGCCCATCTTGTGCAGGGTTAGAGAATTCAAGGTTTAGATCAACCAATAGAATTTTTATTCGAAGACGTGTTAAGTACCTAGGGGTTGTGTCTCATCGTCACTCGCACCCGGTATTGCCTCCTCAGAAATATAGACTTCCTCATCTTGTGCCTCCACCCTTTGTCAAGAATATGACGATTCTTCGCCAACGTAAACAAGCAGCAATTGCCATTTCCTCCTCCCCATACCTGCATCCAACACCTTCACAACACAAACATAAAGATAATTATAGCCAACAGTCAATCACATGAACAAATAACAACATAAAGACATAACAGTTTTAACAACATGAAGATAATATTATACTAACAACATGAAGAAATAACAATTTTAAAGTGAATGATATATGTTAAAATTGTTATTTCTTAACAACATGAAGAAATAACAATTTTAACATATATATGCAACGACATGAAGAAATAACAATTTCACGTGATAATTACTTATGTTAAAACTGTTATTTCTAAACAATATGAAAAGGAATATAGTTTTCACATATACATATATGCAAGATTGTCCAACTTTGCATGCAATAAACCTTTACAAATTCTACTTACAATTTCAATAATAATTATAACATAATTACGCATACAACAACAATTCCCTATTACACTACTTATCATTGTTGTACTCGACTTTGTTGTCATCTTCATCGTTGGACTCATTATCAATAAACTCACAATCATCTAAGTTATCCATTTCATGAAGATCACTTTCACCGATGATAGAGGCATCAATTGTCATTCACTCCACATCATCTCGACCCTAACGAAGGTTTTCCCTACCAGCATCATTATTAGTTATACTGTACGGAATGTTCTCATAAAACTCATACGTGTCATCCTCGTCACAATGGGGGCCAATACCGACATCAAACACATCTCTAGCTTTAGTTTTAGCAACAACATACCAATCTTTGTGCCTTTTACCTTCAACATAAAAAACTTATATAGCTCAAGATGCCAAGACATATGATTCATCCACCATTTCCTCCCCACCATGTATGGAGTGTGTAAAATTCACCATAGGAAACCCAAACTCATTAGTCTTATATCCCCTCCTATTTTGATCATCAACCCATGTACACTTGAATAACACGTCTAATATTGCCAGAATAATTCAGCTCAATAATATCTATTAACACACCATAGTATGTAATGCCACCTTCAGTGGCGACACTAACTCCACTATTCTGCATTTTTCTATTTGCCTCGACATTCGAACTCCTAAATTTTAACCCATTTATGACATAATGCTTCAATCGATTTACTAAAGTATATGGCCCTTTAGGAAGTGTGATAATTGTATTAGTAAGTGAAGTACTTTCTCTATCAGCATTAGTCATTGACATCACCTATTATAACTAAACAAACTTTTTATAATTAGTACAGTAATTCTACTTATGGGAAAGTTACAAGCTTGAGAAGTTGAAGATGTCATATGTACGTGAGACCTAAACCAACCATAAAACTTTTCCATATGGTGCTTATGAATAATAGTCTCGGATATACGACGGTGGCCCCTTCGAAGTTCATTCTCCACCATACCTTTGTGCATCTTGCATGCGATGCCAATTGTATTAGTATTAATACACCTAGCATACATTGGATTGTTGTGCAATGATATTGATGTCCGTAGTACTTATTCACGAAACTGGTAAATGTTCTCGGAATTAAATAATATGTAGCGATGAGCTTGGGTTAACTCCCTATTGTCTAGTGTCATGCTTGAAATCGCCCCTGTTGACTCTTCCATTGTCCTCGTGGGTCGATTGAATATAGTTTCAACTCCTTTTATATGACAAAACGTTAAGCATTCCTCCATTATGTATCCTTCAACAATACACCCTTCTAGAGCAGTCATATTTCTTACGTAAGACTTAAGGCATGAAAGGTACCTATAATGTGCATGAGAAGATTAGTAATTAACACTAGCTATTAGAAAGCGCACATGAAACTCATACTATACATGTATTACATACGACTTACCTCTCAATGGGGTACATCCAACGATACTGAACTGGACCACCAATCTTGGCTTCAGTAGTTAAGTGCATGACCAAATGTACCATCACAATGAAGAAAGATGGAGGAAATATCTTTTCCAATTCACACAACGTGACTGCAATCTCTGCCTCAGCATTCACAATATCTGAAATCGTAAGGGTTTTGGAACAAATTTTTCTTAAGAAACAAGCTAACTTTATCAAAGGCCCAGTAACGTGCGATGGCAAAGATCCTTGTAAAGCTATTGGAAGGAGTTGTTGCATCAAGATGTGATTATCGTGACTCTTTAAACCAAAAATCTTGTGTTCTTTCAGATTGACACGACGTGAGATGTTGGAAGCATATCGATCAGGCACTCTTACGTCACGCAAAGCTTACAAGAAACCATCTTTCTCCAATGCAATCATATGAAAACATGCTGGCAGTATCGTATACTTATCATCACTTTTTCGCCGTAAGTGGAGTTCACTCCTTATTCCCATGTCTGCCAAGTCAAGGCATGCCTGTAATTATCCTTTGCCAAGTCCTTCAAGTTCAACACCGTGCCAAGTATATTGTCCATCACATTCTTCTCTATATGCATGACATCAAAATTGTGTCGCAACTTATGATCTTCCTAATAAGGCAAGCGGAAAAATATACTTCTCTTCTTCCAAGAACACTGGTTTGTCTTACCTCTCTTTCTTTTGTTGTAAAGAAGTTGACATTTCTTCCCAGACAACATCCAACTAAACTTTCAGTCTCCACAAGTATGTCTGACGCAATTGGTGGCACACAAGCCACTCACATATCAGTAGATCCATCAAATAATGTATCTTCTTCTTGAAATTCGCGGTCATTATCCAACCATCGCCTATGTCCCATGTAACAGAATTTGTGGCCATGTTTTAAATATCGAGAGTTGGTCTCCGAGGCACAACAAGGACACACAAACTTACCCTTCGTACTCCAACCCGACACATCTACATATTCATGTACAGTCCACATCAATGCTACACGCAATTGGAATACATTTTTTGAAGATGCATCATACGCTTCTATTCCAACATCCCAAAATTCCCTCAGTTCTTCTACTAAGAGTTGCAAGTACACATCTGTCGTAATCCCTGGCAATGTAGGACCAGGAATAACTAGTGATAGAATCAAAGATGACCGTTTCATGCACAACCAAGGTGGGGGATTGTAAGGGACCAACATGACAGGCCAAGTGTTGTGAGTAATACTCATAATTCCGAAGGGGTTGAATCCATCTGCAGCTAATCCAAGTCTAACATTACGAGGCTTAGATAAGAACTGTAAATGCATAGTGTCAAACATTTTCCATGCATCCGAGTTAGCAGGATGCCACATTACCCCGTCATTTGTACGACAATTAACATGCCATTTCATAGAACTAGCCATGTTTGGTGACAAAAACAATCACTGCAATCTTGGCTTTAAGGGAGAACCACCATAGGATCTTTGCAGCTTTCTTCTTTTCCTTATTGGATGAGGCATTATTACCTGTAATGGATGCCTTATTTGTTTTCCACCTTGAAACGACACAACAAGGACATGCCTCGAGGTTAAAATTCTCCTTCCAAAATAGCATACAATCATTGGGACAAGCATGGATCTTCTCATAACCCAAACCCAAATCTCAGATTATCTCCTTAGCCTCATAATGGTCCTTTGGCAACTTAGCGTTTGAAGGAAGTAAATCTTTCAAGACTTGAAGCAACATAGTAAATGACTTGTTCATCCAACCACAAAGAGTCTTCAACTGGAACAACACAACAATGGTTGAGAATATGCTAAATTTCGTACAACCAGCATATAAAGGTTTGTCCACATCATCTATCATTTTGTAAAACTTTTGTGCACCATCATTCAGACCTTCAGTCAGTTGTTGTGCAGTTTCACCTTGTTCCATTGCTTCGGCTGTCATTTCATGCGTGGGAACACAAATCATGAAATATCCCACGGAAGTCACTATATTGTTCATGGGAGTCTTGCACATGACTACTCCCACATTTGGCGGCCGTTGGTGCAGCCGCTGATTCCTCATGAAATTTCCAATGTGTGTAACTTCCAAGCTCCACAGATGTTCACATGCCACCCCGGGCAGTACTAAATTCAAGTTCACACATTTGGTACAAGGACATAAGATCTTCCCATCGCATGCATGTAAAGATGCAAATTCCACAAATCTAAGTACACCTTGAATATATTCCATGTCACCCCTCCTCTTTTTCATCCAACTTTTATCCATTGATATACAAGATTTACAAAATCTGACCTACAACAACATTTGGTAATGCAGAGCCAATAAACCTTAAAATTAGATTCATAGGTGATTTGTTAAGAATATGTGATTTGTTACAAACATATATAACACTACTTAGATTCATACCCAACTATGCTTAGATTTTCATAGAACATATATATAACACTACTTCAAGAGAAACCTATGCTTTGAATTTTCATAGATAATAACACTAAATCAAGCATAACTTAAATAAATAGAAATAAAAATCTTTAACTAATATAGCAGGGTTTTTAAAAACATAGCTATAAGTCCCCTCTGTTTGTAATAAGTACTTATTAGTACAGAGGGGACCTATAGTTGCATTTTTAAAAATGCTGCTATAGGTATATCGTTTTAGCTGCATTCATAAGAAATGCGGCTATAGGGTAGCTATAGCTACGTTTACAAAAAACGCAGCTATAGCTAGCTTAGGGAATACTTTTTTTAACAAATTTTAGCTACAAAACTAGTTGTAACTTAAGGCTACAAACTCATTCAATACAAAAAATATTAAAACATATTTTGAAAGTGTAAACATTGAATTGCATGATCTTTACGCTTTTAATACATATGTTAAATTTTGAGTCAATCAGATATTGTTTACTATATGATCTATAAGTTTATATTTTATGCATAATTTTAAATTAAAAAAAACTTGCAATTTTTCAAAATTTATTGATGTCATGGCTATTGATCTTTAATTTTCTTGAAATATTGCAAGCACGGAGGATATAAGAGGAAGATGTAATCCAATGGTGGGTTTGTCAAAATTCACATCCAATAAAAAGATATTAAGTAAGTTTGTAGCCTAAGCCTATAACTAATTTTGTAGCTAAAGTTTGTCCTACTTTTTTTATTTTCTTTTCTTTTTTTTTCTTTTTTTTGGTACTATATACTACACATAGGTGCATTTCCCACAAAGCCAGTAATGAAAAGAAAACTACCTTACCTTCAGCAAGCAATGGAAGATGAAGAAGAATCGCAGGTGGCTCAGTGTCTTCCTACTTGAAACCCCCTATAAGAAGTACAAATAAACAAGAAGTATGGTAAGATGTAGAACATTGGACCACATGTCCACAATGAAATTCAATCATGTGTACACATGTCCACAATGAAATTCAATTATGTGTACACATGTCCACAATGAAATTCAATCATGTACACATGTAAGACGTAGAAGAAAGCTTTATATTATAGCACTTCCCAAATATGAGTATTTTTATTTTACTTCGTAATAAAATTCTGAAACTACATATTTGAACTCACCGCTGATCTCATCAAGAATCATTAATTGTTATTGTGTGCCAATATTATACACTTGTAAAATTCAAAAATAAATTGACCAAACAAAAATCAACATGTAAGGTGACCGTGGTTGATCAGTCCCTAGTATCAACATAGTTAGGGGTGCTACATATATATGCCAAACCCACAAGCACAACTGACCAAATCAATCTACATACAATTATCTGAAATGGCTGCTTGCAAGTGGAAATTCAGTTTATGAAGCTTATTGCTTCAAAATCATAGGATCATGCAAAACTGGCTTCATGTTCCAGGTAAGTTACTAAGACAATAAAATTCTCCTGGAATTTAATTTCCATAGTAAGAGATGTATTTTTTTTATTAAATAAGTTTTCAATGTAAGCTATGTCTATGAGAAAGATCGATACTCTCCATTGGAAAGAGAATCCTATTTCTTTATATAAGTTGTGTTCTAGCATTTGGTCAGACTATTTTATTCCTTACGTTGATATTCTAACTCCAAGTTTGATGTTTTTATGCTGCTTCTCACATCAATCAAGCAGTTTCTAATTTTACATGCTTGCAGTCATATTTAATTAAATTGCAGATGCAACACAAAACATAATGAAATGAGTCATCTTGCAAATTACCAATGAAAGAAAGAGATCCATTTGTCTATATGTAGCACATGCCATAACAGGTTATCGGGTCCCCATCCCCCTCTTTAATTTCATATGGCATCAGTTTTGAGTCATACATACGCCATGCAGCTGGTTGTGCCAATATGGTCTATTTAAACTTTAAATTTTGTTTTTTGTCATATATGTGACATGCTGATTGAAAGAATTGCATGTAGTTTAGTTGAAGGAATTTTATTAAGCTTTATGTAAGATCAAATATGGGGTTAACTTATACATATGTTTATTAATCTTTTATATTTTTATGTAATTTTTGGATTTTGAAGGGTTAGGGTTTTATTTTCTTGATTTTATGTGTTTTACAACATTCATATAGTTGGTAAATAAGTATTATGACATGAGTGTAAGCTCTAAGGCAATAATTCAAGCTAATGGTGAGAATATAACTTGTGGACTCCATGAAATCTGTGACCTACTCATCAAGCTTATATCAATTTTATAATTTATATTGAAAAGGAAATTTTAAAAAATTTCACTCGAGAAATACATGAAAATAATTAAATTTTATTCTAAGAAATATCATTATCGAGCATAATTATCATAAGAGATAATATATATATATATATATATATATATATTGGTACCTATAGAATATTAAACTAGACAAATCTTGCATACTCATTAGAGTTTGAAAAATGATAAGTCCTATAAAAATAATAGTCTATATATATACAACAAAATTGATAATTAATTATGTATATATGTAATATATTTATGAATTATGTCTTATTCTAATATTTTTATATATAATGTATCAATAACATAACTAATCATCCCCTAAAAAATTAAAAATTAAAAATTCCTAGTTTCACCTCGTGCTCATAGTAGGTATACTATTGATAAGCACTTTTTTCATACTATTAGTAAGAAGATTATAAATCTTAAGAAAGAATTGTAAACTTGTATTGTTGTCTTAATCTATAAGGAAAATTCCCTTAATTAGTTACTTATTGATCTAGAGGGGTTATTTGACTATATAGAATTTTTTTTAGTAGAGAAACAATTTTTTTTCATTTAAAATAGAAGATTTAAATTTCCCAAAAAAAAAAAAAATGATATCGAGTTTTAGACAAGTTGAAGGATATTATCTAGGGCTAAATTAATATAGGGGTTAATTTTTAATGTGTTTTCATTTCTTCATAGTTTTTTTAATTTTCATACTTTAGGAGTTAAGGTTTTATTTCCTTAATTTTAAGTGTTTTTAAGAATATCTTTTTTAGATGAAGATGATGATGAAGGGAAATTGAGATTCGAACTACAGATATAGGACATCACAAAAAATATTATTTCTATCAAACTTTTACTTTACCCCTTTTTAAGAGTTTTCTAAGCAAATTGAAATTCTAAATGTTATTGTATGAACTAGAATATATTTAGAAATTTTTTTGGAAAATAAATCTATTATCAAATGAATCTTAATCCATCTTCTTTGTAAATTTAAGAAATTTTATATTTATTTAGAGATTGCGTCTAATTAAAACGATATCTAATCTTAATATCTTATAATTAAACCATTTGTTTTATGCCCAAGTCAATTTTGTTGAAAACGAATTTTAGTACCTTATCTTTTAAATGAAGCCTTATATGGTGAGCCTTAGTCCTCATTCAAAGCAGGTCCCAAGCCATGAAAATGGCCGAAAGGATTGGCATGTGACCAAATGCTTTTCGTCCACAAGATATCAGAGAAATCATAAAGTTTCACATACAACCAAAACAGTTGCATGTGTATTGCAAAATGAAAGAATAGCAGTGTAAGGCAAAGAGCTAGAGCTGCCAAAGATGTCTTGGTTTGGCTAGAATTAACCGCCACTTCAACCTTATTCCAAAGAATCCCAATTAAGTTAACCTGTCCTTATTGTACTCTTTTGTTTTTACTTGGCAAGTTCTTTGTACTCCTTTGAACGCGTAGATTTGTGGAAACTATTCATTTGTTTTGGTGTTGATCATATTGTTTGCTACGTGTGTGTTATTTTGCTTTCAATCTGGGAATGGGAAAGTTTGTTTTCTTCTAGACGTGGTGTAGTTTTGCACAAAGTCAAAGTGTTCAATTTAGCAGTTAATGTACAAATTTGGCAACCTTGTGCAGACATGCATGAATGTAGGACTGGTTGAGAGAGACCTAGGTTTAGTATAGGACTTGCAGAGTTGGATACTAGCACTCGGAAAAAAGAAAATAACAATAAGTGTGTTGGGAAAAAGAAAAAAAAAACCCTTCTATTTTTTCTTAAAAATCATTTGTTTAGTTATATATTTTGCAAGATTTTGATGGTTGTTTTATTCTAAAAACTCAAAATTAATGAAATATATATAAAATTTCCATAGCCATATTATGTCATGTCTTAAATTCATGTTCTAATTTTTCAAGAATTATCATATTATTGTATTTAATATCATATCGTGTCCATATTGATGTATGTATTTACTGATGTGTTAGTATTATGTATGTGTACGAACTATGAATAGCACAACACACTGAAAACAAATAACCTGGGAATTCGACTTCATACTGGTAAAATTGAATTTAACCAAAAACCTGTTAATCCCATGACAAGAATCTCAAGGAGCATATAGCTTCAGTAAATCCCAGTGGAGTGATGTATATATTTCACTCTGATCGAACCCTTTGATACTTGAAATTATAATATCCTTCTTTAATTACTAATTTTCAACTATTACTTAATTAGTTTTGTGCACTATATATATTTAAAATTAAAGTATCGTACTTGATTTAACTACTTATACTTAATGCATTGTCTAATATTGGAAAGACTTAAGGGATAAGAATATTCTTTAGCACTAATTAAAACTACTAGATAAGAAAATTCCTTGACAATATAAGTATTTTTAACCGACTTTCTAGCAAAAAGAGTGGTGTCAAACTTTAGTTTCAATATATTATACTAACAACTAACTACTTCCGTTAAAGCAATATATGCAAATGTTATTTTGGGTAAAATGTTGCTACTTGCTAAGATGTACATTGTTCAATTCATTAAAGTGAATAATCATTAAATTAAATCCATGCATGCCTCAAATCAACTAATTCGACTCAAAACTTAAAACAGAACCAGATCCCCTCCCCTCAAAGCAAGTGACTATTGTACACACAAAATCATTGATACAAAAATACAAAAATATCTTATCATGCCACTACAAAAAACGCGGCTATAGCTGTTATATAGCTGCGTTTTTTAAAAACGCAGCTATAACTAACCTATAGCTGCATTTTTAAAACGCGGCTATAGGTCCAGTTGAACAATTTTGAATTTGAAGGTGACCTATAGCCGCGTTTTTAAAAAAACGCCGCTATAGCTAACCTTAAAACGCAGCTAAAGGTTTGCTATAGCTACGTTTTTCAAAAACATAGTTATGCTAACCTGTAGCTGCGTTTTTTGTGTTTTAATAGGTAACACCCAAAAAAAAAAAAATTATGAAGCTTCCCATGTATGTCCCTTTTTTAAGGGGGACCTATGCGCGCATTTAGAGAGTTTAGATTTTCTTTAAATTCTAATTAATAGATACCATCGGTATAATACTAAGATATTGTTACAATATCTATCTAGACCAATATATAAAAAGGCAAAATGAAAAGATTTAATACCCGATTTGCAAGGAGATTCTCTTTCTTCCTGTTCTTGAAAACTGCCAACTGAAATTTAAGCGGGCATATTATCAAGTCAATGTCACATACTGATTTAAAATCTAAACAATCACATTTTCAAATATATATAGATGTGTACTAAACATAGAAATGGACAAGTATAACAATTGTCATCCCAACAAATATCATGCATATGTGTAACTTAGAAAATGAATAGGTTAAATGTGAGGCTATAAACCCAAGTAAGAGAGAGAGAGAGAGAGAGAGAGAGAGAGAGAGAGAGAGAGAGAGAGAGAGAGAGAGAGAGAGAGAGAGAGAGAGAGAGAGAGAGAGAGAGAGAGAGAGAGAGAGAGAGAGAGAGAGTCTTATCAGAAATGTAATATTTGGAAGCACTATTATAAAAGCTAAGTTGTAATTTGAACAATGGTTAATATAATAGGTGGGACTATAAGCATGACAAAGTTGTAATTTGTTTACTTGATTTTGGAGATTTAAGCATTTGATAATGAAATTTTGTTGGATCTTAAGTTCAAAAGTTTAACCTGAGCTCGAGTTTGTGTTGGGAGTGTGGTATGTGTGTGTGGTGTTGCATGTGTGTGCTACTGATAAGGTGTGCATGAGTTGCTGATAAAAGCAACTAAAAGATACAACTTGAGCTAAAAGCAACTAAAAGTCAAGAATTGACACCTGAAACAGAATCAAATAGTAATGAAGAGAGGTCCGAGTGAGATTGAGAGAGAGAGGCCCTTTTGTTCCTGAAAGAAAACAGCAAAATATAAAAACCCCATGAAGCAAATCCCTAAAAAAAAAATCCAAATAAACCCAAAATCGAAACCCTAAACCAAAAATCAAAACAAAAAAAAATTTAAAAATCTTACTGTTAGGAGACTTGGGCTTTGTTGGCAGCAACACAGTGAGGAGGATCAAAAATATGTCATCGATCTTTTGACAGTAGCGCAGATTCTGCAACGATATCTGCAACATAGGAAAGAAAAGTAAGTTCAAGGACAACAATTTTAAGTGGGTGTATTTATTATTCCTAGTTCTCTCTTTTTTTCTTTTTCTTGGTTGTTTCTTCTATATGCAAATTCTTAGTGACTTACCTCAATATGTTTGAAATGGTCTTAACAATATTAGATTTTATGGAGAACTAGAATACCCACAGGAACACATGGGTACAGGGCCGGCTCAAGGCCTAGGCCTAAGGCCCCACTAAAAAACAAAATTTTTCTCGTGAAAAAAGGCCCCACTTTTCATAGTTAAAGGCTCAAATTTTTATAAAATTATATATATTTTCTAAAGATTATACATTTTTTTTTTATTAGTGATATACAAATTTTACTATTGGCTTACAAATTGCCATGTTATTAATCACAAAAAACATGATATAAACATTCATTAGTTAAATAAATGAAGTTCATCAATGAGAGACAATATCACATTATATTTTGAATATTTTATAGTACTTTTAATTAACGCATTTTCCTTTTTCATTTCTATTAAGACTCTCAAAGTACGAGACAATATCACAAAAAATGTGATATAAACATTCTTTAATTAAATTGATGAAGTTCATCAATGAGAGACAATATCACATTATATTTTGAACATTTTATAGTACTTTTAATTAGCGCATTTTCCTTTTTCATTTCTATTAAGACTCTCAAAGTACGAGCCCAATAGAACCTTAACTCAATTGAAACCCTAAAATATTTCAAAAAGATGTTGCAAATGTGTTAAATCATCAATTATAGATTAATCTCTCCTAATAGTTTAAGACTTTGATTTTTGTAAACTAATATCCTCCAAAACCATACACCAAATAATATCTATCACTCTCTCCCTTAAAATCAAAATATAAAATTAAAAATTAGATTACAACTTTATTTAACTATGCATCGTCTTATATCCAAAATAAAGTATCTTTTTCAATCGCAATATATTTTTATTTCTTTTTTTTAATATTTATAATTCAACTATGATATTCAATTCTCTATATGAAATTAACATTAACCTAGTTGGTATTATTTATGTATTTAATGTATCAAATTAACCTTAATTTGATTAGTATTAAATAATTTTGTTTAATTAATATTTACATATTAAAGGCCTCGCATAAATTTTTCGCCTTAGACCCTAAATTATGTTGGGCCGCCCCTGCACGGGTAGTATGCAAAGCCTTAAGAGGCAAAGAATAAGACATGCTGACTTTTTGTCTTTTTAGAGATCTCCCAAGTTGATGGGCCTTCATGTATAAGTATTTCACTTATTATGGTCCCTTGGTAAGCCTAACTTTTCGAAAGAAGGAAAGGGCAGTGAATAAGATCCTCTTTTTTCTTTTTCTTTTACTGACTTTCCTTATAAATCTTACCAAGAGAATCTATAGGGATCTTCATGCAGAAAAATCCCACTTTCAATCAGAACTCATAACAAACCAAAAGAAAAAATAACAAGAAAATCAAATGCTGAAAGAAAAAGGAAAGAAAGATGCGAACAACTCAGGTCAGGTAAGTAGTTGATGCCTTTCTCTAAGTACATTTGAGAATGGAACTATCAACTATCAACTATGGGAGATTCATCTGTATCCCATTTTATAATCACTTGCAAACAGTAAACGTGTCTTAATAAAATAATGACATTAAATTCATTTGAAAGTCTCTTCCAAGATTTGGTTTGCAAATTTTCTCCTCTTCTATTTATTTTAAGCCTACTTGTGACTGCCATTAATTTGCATGTGCAATTAGGAAATAAAGTACTTAAAAACTATGTGTTAAAAGTTAATTTTCCCTTTGAAAGAGAGTAGAAGGGATTAGGTTGATTAGGCAAAGACAGTAAGAAATATGGAGGTCTTTTTGTTTGGGGGCTAAGTTTACAACTAGACCAGCATTGTATCTATATTTTAATGTGAAATGTCTACCTAGGATAATCTTAAGGTCGCGTAATTAGGTAGGTGACCCCAAACGCCTCTTAGATTTCTTCAACTGGTCCAAATCCCAAATGGGTATTCCTCCGAATTTAGATTTTTCTTTTTCTTTATTCTTGCTGTTTTCCCCAAATTTGATCCCACATGTGCATATTTCAATTAATTTAAAAAAAAAAATTTGACATAGTGGTACAGTTGGAAGTTGACGTGGCATGAAAAATAATTTTTTATTATTTCATTTGACATATCAACTCTTTTCCATTCAAGGGATATCAGTAAGGACTAACTTGACATCACATTAAAAAAGTTAGAAACCAATTTGACACAATTGAAAAGTTAGGGACTAAATTAAAGTTTCATGTAAATGATAGAGATTAACTTTGTAATTTATCCAATTATTAATTAGTTTTTATTTTTTTTTTTAGAGAGAGTTTCAACTTATAGCGTCCACTCCTGATAATAGCTATTTATTATCAGACCAAGACACCAGTCAGTTTTGATGGAAGTGGATATTAAACCCTAGATCTCTTATACAACCATCAGAGACCAAATAATATACGGAACATTTCTTGCCCCATTTCTCCAACCAACCAACATAGCGTTAGACTTCCATATGCATCTTATCAAAACTTTACATTTATGTTAAGGTATTTATTACTTGACATGCGTTAGATGGAAAAACTTTACATTTATGTTAAGGTATTTGTTACTTGACATGCGTTAGTCTTCCATCTTATCAAAAGAAATAAATATGATTATATTATAAAATTAAAATAAGCGTGCGTTTGGATTGGGATTATAAATGAAAATTATTTCACTATTTACCTTATTTTTGCTACTATTTATGGGTCTCACTATACTTTTTGGCACTATTTATGCGCTTTACTGTACTATTTCAACTAATTTTTACCTTTAACAACAATACTTTCAACAATAATTTTTTAGTTTCAACAAAATAAACGATATTCAAACACACTCTAAGAAAATCGAGATTGAGTTTAAAGCCTACCTAATTTTTTATAGAAGGTTGCGCTTAATTAATTTTCAAAGAGATATCCTATAAAAATAATAATAATAAATTCAAAGAGATACAGCTAGCTAATATGAGTAATATGACATTGAGTCACGATAGTTGCAATTTTGTCAATATTTAAGTCGTAATGCAAGTCTCATGTTCAATATCTTGTGGTCAATTTCACTGGAAACAAATTATTTTATATATGTTCTTTGGAAAAGTGAAATTCAATCGCCTACTTTCTGATTCTTTACAAAGTAGAAAGTTAATTACAGTACAAACTAAGGTAAGTCCTATTGTTTGTATGGTAAAACTCATATGAAAATAATTTTTTGTGCTTTCTTATATTTGATAGTATTAGAGAAAGTAGGTCAATAGCCAAAGGTCTTGTAACTAAATTGGCACTTCTCCATACACAAAGTGCTTGGAGGTTTATGGAGAAAATGGTTCGAGCTGCAAAATTAGCAATATGTTGTAATTATCTCTTAAAAAAAATGTCAATAAAAAATTATATATGGTCAACATAAAATTCTATTAAAAGTATGAGTTATTTTTAAGAGGTTGTTTTCCACTAAAATTTATTATAAAACAACCCTATCTCATAACAAATTAAATAAGGAAAATTAAGAGATAATATTCCAACTCATTTTTAATGTCACTACTAAATATTAATATAAAAAAAGATAATTTTTTATTTTTGATTTTTTCAAATAATACTTTTTGAAAAAGTGACTATTTTTTAGAAAACAATAACATCAAAACAAATTAATGAAACATAAATTTTGAATTCACTTTATTGATAAACACATTTAAAGAGAAGTCATATTTATAATGAGATTTATAAAATTTAAAAAGAGGTCAACTATCAATTTATTACATAAATATTTGATTTTGAATTTCATATTAATAATATTAATTACACCAATCATTTACTCTAAATATTTAATTTCTTGATTTTTGTCTTCAATTTTGGAAAACAAAACATAGGAGTGATTTCCAAAGGAGTCACGCGACAGCAAACAAACCCGTGAATGAATTGCTAACGTGAATAACAATCACAAGGGACTGTAACTTCATGACAGTAAAAAGAACCGAAAAATGTTCCAAACAAAAGGTTCCCCATTATCATTATAAAGAATCTTAACCTGTTGCTTGGTCCCCCAGCTTTGTACTTATTCTCCTCCCTTTAAGTCTCAACCTCTTCATTATTATTTATTACCAACTTATATATTAGAGGGAAAAACAAAAGGTATAGAAGAAAAACAGCCACCAGAATTATGTTTAAGCTACGGTGCACTTTGTGCACAAGCACATTTTTTCTACTATTCAATTTTGCAATTTCTAGTCTTGCAATTGTGCCAACAACACCACCATTGCCAATTCTTCCCCTTCCAGCATTTTCTCAATTGAAATGGCAACAAAGGGAAATCATAATGTTCTTCCACTTTGGAGTCAACACATTCTCCAACTCTGAATGGGGCACAGGCAAAGAAAACCCAGCCATATTCAACCCAGTTGGGCTTGACGCAAATCAATGGGTGAACACAGCCGTGGAGGCAGGAGTTTCTCTCATGATCCTAACTGCAAAACACCATGATGGGTTTTGCTTGTGGCCTTCAAAGTACACTGACCATTCTGTGAAAAGTAGCCCTTGGAAAAATGGGAAAGGTGATGTTGTTCAAGAGTTTGTCAATGCGGCTAAGGCCCGTGGCGTTGATGTGGGGATATACCTATCACCATGGGATCGACATGATAAAAGATATGGGAATGATTTACAATACAATGAATACTACCTAGCCCAACTACAAGAGCTACTCAATAAGTAAGTTACATTTTATATTTGGTGACAAATTTTATACACATAAGGAGCAATTTGAGTTTTTTTAACAATGTCAATTTTTTTTTTTTTTTTTTTTTTGGTTTAGCTATGGTAGTGTTAGAGAAATTTGGTTTGATGGAGCAAAGGGCACCAATGCACCAAACATCTCATATTACTTCTCAGATTGGTTCTATATGGTGAAGGAGTTGCAAAGTTCTATCAACATATTTTCCGATGCCGGCCCGGACGTTAGGTGGGTCGGAAATGAGAAAGGATTCGCCGGGAGCACATGCTGGTCTACCGTCAATCGGACTTCACTATCAATTGGAAATGCAAGCATTGAAAAGTAAGTATACCATTCAAGCCAAGCAAACAATCACGTTTTGTTCATTTTCTTCTTTGCACTATACAATTGAGTCGTTGCGTGCAAGCCAAAGTAGGCTTGTAGGTTTTTCCACTTCTCTTCTTCTTTAAATTACTTATCATCAAAAAATTCATGTCCAATATGTTGGTAACTTAAGAAAAAAAAATAGAGTAATTTTGTGTATGATTAGGCATTAATTAAGAGTTTTATATATGAATTATAAACAGTTTGATTACTCTGCATAGATTGAAAAAACTCCTTATTTTTTAGAATGAGCTCTTCTTCATGATATATTTGTTATTTTTCATTCTAATTAAAATTATCTATCTTCCTATCAAAAAAAGTAAATAAACTGTTACATTATTATTATTATTATTATATATACACACACGAGTGAATAATTATCACGAAACTATTGGTCACAGGTACGGTATAAACAATCTGAACGGATTTAACTAATTCATGCCAATTTTAGAGGTGAAAACGATTTGTTAGGCCAAAAGATCTGATTAGGTAATGAATTTAATTTCACCAGACCAAAACTCGTGCTTTTCAACCGTTGTTGAAAAGCAAGGAATATGTTCATGTCATAACTCATATAGTCATAAGTGTGTGGCTACCAAATTCCGGTTGAATTATATATAGGCTAAAGCTGTAGCCCACTATTGCTTTTTTAACGAAGCGTAGAAAATGACTTGTACTCTAGTGGTAACAGTAGCTAAGTGTGACTTCTGAACAAAGACACTGTACTCTCTTTTAACAATGCAGCTTACTTAACACTGGCGATCCACAAGGGACCGATTGGGTGCCACCAGAATGTGACGTTTCTATCAGACCCGGATGGTTTTGGCATAAATCAGAATCACCAAAAAAATTAAGCCAGCTACTAGAGATCTACTATAATTCGGTGGGACGAAACTGTTTGCTACTTCTAAATGTGCCTCCTAATACAACTGGGCTTATATCTGATACTGATGTTCATAGATTGAAGGAGTTTAGGAGTGCAATTGACACAATTTTTTCAACCAATTTGGCTGAGAAGGGCATTGTAAAAGCTAGCAGCCAAAGAGGAGGCAAAGTGGGAGGTTTTGGGCCTGAAAATGTGCTAGATAGTGACCATATATGGACCTATTGGGCACCAAGGGATGTGGATGTAAAGGACCCTTGGATTGAAATTAGAGGGACAAGTGAAGGGCTTAGATTTAATGTGGTAAGGATTCAAGAAGCTATAGGGCTTGGTCAGAGGATCAAACGGCATGAAGTTTATGTGGATGGTAAGATGGTAGCAAATGGAACCACTGTGGGGTATAAGAGGCTTCACAGGCTTGATAAGGGGATAGTCCATGGCCAAGTTGTGAGGATAAGAATTAGAGAATCAAAGGGTTTGCCTTTGATTTCTTCTATTGGTCTACACCTTGACCCCTTTTGGCTCCCAAATGTGCAGTGATCTAAGTGAAAATTAAGTGCATGAAGTTTCAAAGTATCCATAAAGAAATAAATAAAAGGTACTTTTGCTGAATTTCTTACTTAAAGTTCACCTCTTTTTGTATGCTCACTTTGTGTTGTTTGAGGCATTGAGCAATATTGTCCTATGCTGTAAAGACACAAGTCATAAAGGTAACTGAAATTCCCAATAGTATAACACCATGTGTGGCTCATTATTATTATTTATAATTGTTCATGTTTATTCCAAAGTTGGATTTTATTTTATTTTGTTTGTTCTTAGGCACCAAGCACCTTATTCCAGGCTTTCCAGCCCATTAATGACCATATTTTATTTTGAAAGCCATTGTGGCGTTTACAGTGCAGATACTATTGTATAATTGATCTATGATTAGTGATTATTTTAAAATAAAAAAGTTTGTGAGATCGAAAATTCCCTAAATAATTAATAATTAAAGTGAGATTTATTGGGGGTATTGCTTGTTCTTGACTATATATAGCTGGTCATTATTTTTTTAATTATTCTTTTGATACGTACAGTCTGAAATTATTTGCTTATTACTATATTAAAATTCTTTTGGTATGATTTGCTTGATATGAAGCCTTGACGTGCATTTGCAACTCCCACCTTAATTGCTGTATATTTCAACTTCAAAATTGAACTGGTTATTGAATTTGTTTTCGTAAATGTTTATTCGCATAATTTTGAGTTATCAACTTATTAAGTCGGAAACTCCATGGTGGTTAAAGATAGTGTTCTTCTCTACCTTATTTGTAAGATATATGATTTGCAATTGAATGAAGTTGCTTATGAATTTCAAAATATTATACTCTGTGATGATTTATATATGCACAAATAGCACCATTACATTACATAGTTATCATTTATCACCCAAAATAATAATAATAAAAATAAAAAATAAAAGATAATTACTGACCATCTCTATTTTTTTTTTTTTTTGGGTTCTCTTTCTTCTCATTTCCTTTTGCGACAAGTTGTCAGTATGGAGGCTATCACATGCTTCATGCTTGATATCCTAACATGACTGCAAATCTCATCACGAGACTCCCCCCCTATACTGGCATGCTGCCCCAATTCCACCAACCAACATAAGGCACCGTAAATATTCTCTTAAAAGTTTTAAAGAACTAGCATTATGGTTTTTAAGATGTCATGAAGTTTTGGGTTCGAAATCTCTAAATAATATTTTGAGGTCACTTTTGAAAAATTTCTTGCTATAATATTTGGTGTATATAAAATGGGAGGAACTATGCACACACGGAAAATAGTTAGGTGTTCAAAGAGGTATAGACTCCATTATTATAAGCCAAAGAGAAGAGGAGAGAGAGAGTCATGGCCAACCTTGGTCCCCAGTTGTCTGTGACTTGACACGTTGAGCTGAACTTTAATAGAAATGACTAGGGTGACATAAGTAACACAAGGACTTGTATTTTAATAACACCATGAGTATTTTGTGTGAGGATGCTTAATAATATTTTGATCACCGAGTGACATGTGTCATCTTATTTTATTTAGAGAAATAATCCTTTTTACTTAACCATTGCCTATAAAATAAGTCATTCATTGACTCACCAAACAAGTGGAATCAAGTGGCACAACGTGGGATATAAGACTAACCACACAACTCCATACTTAAGAAATATTCAAGATTTTTAATATTGTATGGAATCTCTGTCCTCTTTTACCAACACCATTCACTCACTTGGATTAACTTTTCCTCAGAGTCACTCTTCATGAGGTCCTTTCAATAATGACAATAAAACTAATCCCCGAACTCCATTAAAGTGTAGTATAGTGACCTTGGATCTATGCCAAGACTGCTTTCATGCATCATCTTTCTTCTTCTTTTTTGAGAAACTCTGTTATATATGCATCATCGTTTGATCATTATATTTTAATCACCAAGGCAGTGTCACACCTTCAATGCATTTGGACCGAGCCTCCTTTATATTAGATTAACTTATTTGCCCAAGTTCTTGACCCTGCATGAACAAACATTCAATTACTTAAGACACTATATATATGTTTTTTCCCAGATCTCTGAGATGGATAAATACATGTTAGGTTTTTTCTCCTGCTTCTATTTCTTCTTTTTTTTGGGGGGGTGTAATAATAGTAAAGATATTTTGTTGTTTTCACAACAAAATATCACAAGAATCCATTGTCAATAATATGAATTAAAAGTACTCTCACAAGTTAGTACACTTTAGACACTAGATAAAGCTACAATCACAAGAATCCATTGTCAATAATATGAATTAAAAGCTACACTCTACCAATATAAAGGACTTTGACACCATTCTCATTATAGGGACTCATATCTCAATAGCTATAATACAATTCAAATGATAGGGACTATGACGCCTTCCTAATAACTCTTATCAAAAGCTACACTCTTGACTCTACCAATATATAGGACTAAAATAAGAATTGTGCATCTTCAAGTAGTTCTTCTAGTCAATGGGCAATTCTAAATCCAAGAAATCTCTAAAATTTATCCTTTGGGGCTGGACTCAACCTATTTTAAATTCCCCATATCATACTATCTTGTTTACTTGAATGGTATTTTTTTTTTTTTCTCTGTCTGGATCTATTCGGCTGGCATTTTCTATTCAGCTTTAAGATTGGTGGGCCTATTTTTCTTTATTGACTTTGTGGGTTGCTCGTTTGATCTTTTCGTATGTGGCACGTTCTGATTTCTGTAGCAGTACGACCCCTAGGCAACAGGCTAAAAGAGGCTCTCATGTGTAATTTCACATCCTATGGTACATTGTCATTTCGATTTTTTGGCAAGCTCATAGATACTAATAACGCACAACAAAGCATGCTACTACTTGATCTCATTACCACGATTTTTGCATTTTAGAAAATACATCATTACTTATGTGTCTACTTTATAATAATTACTATTTAGTATCAAATTAATGGTTTTAATAATAATATTAAGCTCATTGCCTACCTTTTAAGTGCTAAAAAAAGAACATATTCTAACAAAAAGGAAAATAAGGAAAAATAAAATATAAAATAAACCTAGGAGAGAGGTTCAAGACGAACCAGAGAATCACGGGATATATAATAACTTCTTTTGGAATTGAAAAACTGAAATTTTATTTTATTTTATTGAATCTAACTACTGAAAGGTGAGATTACTCATTACTATTGTAGTACCTCTTGTAGCTTGCAATGTTGGGTTTAAGGATGTGTTCGAGAGACACTTTTGAATAGGCTAAGCATGAAACCTAGGGTTTTGTTTGATAACTTTGATTGCTAGGTCAATCATGTAGTGGTGGTGGTGGGGTGCAGCCTATGCAAGCTTACCAGTTGGTGCAAAATGTTGGACTCAGTTTCTGTTCAATGGCCAGTGGCCACTGGACACATTGGATACGCGACACGTGTCCAAGACTAGACGCGTGTCACGCATCCAACGTGTCCAATGGCACTGACTACTGGACAGGCCCACTAAACAGAAACCAGACCCCAAAATGTTATCTTTTTTGAATTTTCAGGTGAAATAAAATTTGATCATAGACATGATTAAAGTCATTGAGGAACTTATAGCAGCGAGTGAGATAGAAGTAGAGAGAATTTTATTGAGTCCAAGTGAAATTTCGGTAAGGGAAATGCCAAGAGATACTTACATATAGGGAAGAAGATTAAAAATTTTGTTTATAAAGAAGAAGAAATTAGTGCATTTTTTTGCCAGTACTGTTCATGCTTTAAGCTTAAAAGTGTGGAATATTTGAAGCGAGAAAAAGTATTGTTTTATACTTTTTTATGTACCCTCCATACACCTAATGTACACACTTTCACACCAGATTTTTATATTTTTTTTAAATGATCTGAGAATATATTATCATGTCTTGTATTCCCTCATGCTCGGCACCATCGCATTTAATATAAGATTACACATGATGTGTACTGAGAGTGTATAAAGGTAGTGCAAAAGAATCAAATCCTTAGATTACACATGATGTGTACTGAGAGTGTATAAAGGTAGTGTGAAAGAATCAAATCCTTATAAGGATTTGATTCTTTCGCACTACCTAATTAGGAAGAAAATTCCCGCCGAACATTTAGAACAATGAATGGTGATGAAAGGTGCGAAAGAAGCAAGAAAAGCATGGATAGGTGAGGTTGAGGCCCACATCAGACACGCTAGTATATGATGATAAAGATGGCCATCAGACAAATTTGATGAGCAGCAAACTTGGCTGCAGATTTAAGTTAACCCGGCCAATATGTGTTCACAGAAACTCAGCATTCACACTGATTTAGTTGTGTGCTAGCTGCTTGCTCTTTTTATCTGGCTCTCTATATATTCAGTTTTCAATTTTTATTCCCTTTTTTGCTTGGTGGTCCTATATATACTCCTATTTGTCTTGCAAATCTTGAAAAAGTTGCACTGTCAAATTTCATAGATTTTTCTCATTTGATTCTTTTGGATGGGCATGACCTAGTTTCCACATTAGCTGCTCTTTGCTCGGATTCATTGTGTACGTCCTTTTCAGTTTAATATTCTTCTCAATGAATATAGTAATTTTTTACTGGAATAAATAACTAATAGGAGATAGAGGAGCTTCACATAAAAGTAAAACTTCTATAAAATTGTTTTTAAAAATATCCAAAAAATTATTCATTATTAAGTTATTATGGCATTTGGATTGTGTTGGGCGGAGGCGTAGTGGGCCAAGTCCAATATCCTACTAAAGGTAGAAGTTAGGTAGGACTAAGTCTCAGTCAACCCGTCAGCTTTAGGCTGTCATCTTTTAAGAGAATAAAGTTGCTCCATGTTCATCAAATATAGATTTTGATGTAATGGGTAAATGTTTGGTTCTAACAATTGGTATTCGATCCAAGTCACGGGTTCGACTCCTTGCTATGCATGTGCATGTGTTAAGGGTGGGATTGTTGGGCGGAAGTCTAGTGGGTCAAGTCTAAATCCTGCTTGGTCAAGGCCAGGTCAACCCGTTAGCGGGCTGCCATCATTTAAAGAGATAAAGTTGCGCCCTTATCATCAACTACAGCCATGTGCAATAGCAAACTAGTTTGGAGTAATTGCATATCCAACTTCAATCACATCAGTTTGTAAAATTGTGGAGAGAGAGTGTCCCATAAGATAAATACTTTCTCCTAATTAGTCTGATACCTTGTCCAAAAACGGATTGGCGCCAACGATTGAATCTCAAACCATGTAGTTGGTTTTAAAGTCAAAAGGAGATACCGTGTCCACTAATGTTAAAAGCCTAGCAAGACATGTAGGGTCTTGCATGACCCTAACCACAAGCATAATCAAATGACCTCTCATGAGGAAATTAAAAGGCACGGAATTCATCTTAAGAAACTTATCTTTTCACAGGAAAAAAAAGAAAAGAAATCTGACTTTGACATTGGAGCTACACCACACTAATGATTAAGGGTCACTCTCTCCATTTTTGTAGGTACAATCGTCCAGCTGGGCCAAAAATAAATTAACTAATTGGCAGAGAAAATCATTGGGATTGAAGTTCAATATGTAATCCAAATTCCAAGTATCATTGATTTTTTTTTAATATAAAAAGAAAATCTCATTATAAATATGAATTTTATTGTAATATATTATTAAAAAAAAGTATATAAAAAAAATATAATCCTTTAACTTTTTATCCCACAAATATAAGTCACAAGACTAAACCACATAAACTTTCATATTTTATTTCTAGTCAAAATGGCACAATAGCACTGTTTACTGAAATATATGAACTCGAGTTCTATGAAAAATTCGAGTTCTCCAAACTCGAGTATCCAAAAAGTGATAGATCCCTATATATTTTCGAAACAATAGTAAATTGATATATATTTCAGTAAAGGTTGGTATTTGGCCATTTTGGTCTTTTACTTCTTCTCTTACTTTTTTATCATGTACAAACTTTTACATCATAAGATATATGTTATGATTTTTAATGAAAACCGAGGTGGATTTTTTTTAGTCATTAGAACTCTATGCACTATGAAAAAAAAAAAAATCTCTCTTTTAAATCTTTAATAAATTCCTATATATACCCTCCATCAGTTTATAATTTGATCATCTCCTATAATAAGGCTCAACAATACTAAAATTAGTATTCAAACAATGTGGGGGGCTATCACACATATACCTATCTGAAGGGAAGTATGCCACTAACTCGGAGTTAGAGCAAAAATGAGACTTGAGAGTGACTACTTAGTTATAACTTATAAGTCCAATAACAGCTCTTCTAACTTCTACATAGTCAAAATGGAGCCTTTGATCCATGTGAAGGTTGTGCATAGTTTCTATCCAAGAAATTCAATTTCTTACCGGAAGTTGTTTCGGTTTGGTCAGGGGAACGAAATATTTCGATACCAGTATACCATTTCGAGTTTACTGTTATTTATATATTTCTATATATATATATATATATATATTTATATTTATACTTATATTATTTATGTAAGTATGAATTTATTAATTTTTATGTTTATCAACATGAAATTTAAAATCCACATATTTTATAAGCCTACATATTAGTTTAAGTACATTAATCAATATTAGATTAAATAAAATGTTTTTTAATAATTTTTTTCAATTTTTTATTTTTTTATTGTACCGGCCGATACAAGTTGGTACAACTGAAATAGGCTGGTACAACTCAGTATTTTTTTCGGGAAATTTTGGAGGAATATCGGTACTAGCTTAATGGCCGGTATGGTATATTTTCCCGGTACGGCTAATACTGGTACAATATTGACTATGCATATTTATACACAATCTAAAGATCTAATTAGTGCAACTAGCATACACAAAATCAATCTCATTGCCAATTTACATTTATCTTATAGTCTAATAATAATAATAATAATAATAAATTCAAAATGAGAAAAATGATACTTTAAAACATTAGATTGCTTATCTATTTGTTTAGAAGATATTGGAGGTATATAATAATCTTACGAATTTCTTTCTAAATTCACCATACTAATTTCTTCATTATTCACTATATCACCTTCATTATTCATTATTCAACATAGGAGACCCTAGCGTAGAACCCCTAATAGGAGAATCCATATTTATACATTACTATCTTGTTTTTCTAGACTCGAATGTCTTTGACAACCTTACCTGGACCACCCTAATCACACAATAATAATACTAATAATAGTAAGTAATTAGTTTACAAGATGGTAAGTTAACTATGCCCAGGATATGAGAATATAGAGGATGCTCCCGGCTTCCCACAGAGCTATATTCATGGACTACCATTTAGTAAAAATAAAAAATAAAAAAGACACTGCACTACCTTACAATTTACAAAGTTATGGCTGTTATGCTGATTTATTTAAACATTGTAATATATATTGTGATGGTGTCTTTCCAACGATTTTGGGCTCATTGGGCCTGAACCCCCAATTAATTTATACTTTGTTCTGGATTTAGCTCACAATGGGAAATCCCAAAAGAAGTTGGGCTGATGAATGATGGTTTAGAATGGTCGTGTAGTGGTTATTTGCTAGGAATTGGACTGTCCGAGGAGAATATCAAATAGCCGAGGTGCCCCTTTGGGTGTCCCAAGCTGGAACACCTTTCACAAGTATTGTTTTCTAGTCCACTCGTGTTTCTCTCCCTAGAAAAAGGTTCCAATCCCTTACACTGACCCCCCCTCTCCCCTTTTTATCCCTTCTATTAGTGGACTCACTATGATAGGGGAAGATTTTACACGTGTGTGGGTCCCTCCACCAGTGGTATCCAGGTGACTTTTTGAGTCTAGGTTACTATTCTAGCATGTCTAATTGCGAATCAGGAATGGGACCCGCGACTCTGCTATTGAATTGATTTTCTAGTAACTTGTGCTTGATGCCGAATCTTGTGCTCGACTGGCAGATTCTCCTAAAGCACTACCTTCCATCCCCAGGATCCTCAGGGATATTGGGATTTGTTCGAATATAATTGCCGGATATATGTAGGTCTGTGTATTTTAGCTCGGTGTTCTTTATGTCTAGGCTGAACCTAAAGATAACAATGCTAACAATGCTCGGCTTGGTCCAGTATGGGCTAGCTGAACTTTTGCCCTCCTATATATTTATAAAAGTTCTCATGTAATATAATAATTCTAAAAATAAAAGGTATGAACCCCATATAAATTTTTTCTGATTTATTTAAACATCGTCTTGTTTTATTCCCATCTTCTATCTGAACAATTGAAGGAGCTAACTGGCTGTATGGAATTAACCAAAACTATGAAATTACATGACCCAATCTTGGGGAAGCAAGTATATGGAGGCCTCCATCAATTTGTAAAGTGAGCATCGTCCTGTAAGTGATTGACTTCTTTTCATCACTCAGCTTGAATATGTAGCTGCCCAAAAGGACAGCACTGAATATCTTCATCTGCCTGTAAGCAAATTCCTTTACCAGACAAATTCTTGGACCCGCCTGTGAGTGACAATATATAAATTGAGTTTACAAGCTCTTCATAATCCCATAATTCAGCTATAAATGTCTGAAAGATAAGTTTGCTAATGAAGTAACAGAGGAAAGGTTGTTAGAATATACTAAACTCAGCTAAATTTGGTGTACTTTTGAATCTTTCTTACCTGGAAGGCTGTAAATTTAAAAGGGCTTTCTTGCTGGAAAAGGCAATTTTCGTCGAGCCATCTTTCTGGCCGGAATTCTTCTGCATCATCACCCCATAAGAATTTCATCCTGCCCATGGCATATGGATGGTATGCCACTGCATCACCTTTCCTGACACAGGAACCATCTGGTCAAGTATCATCTGAAAAACAGACCTTCCCATCCTGTAACAGCACAGGAAAAACTGACTTAAGAAAAGGAACTCATCAACAAAACAATGCAATATGCATTCATTCATGTATGTTAGAATAATAATAAAATGATTAAATTCATCGTTCCTAATAGTTTGAACTTTTTCGGACCTATTTCTTAATGGTTTAAATTTTTGAGACAAGTTATAATTTTTATCAGTATATTACCACTGGCACTACAGGATAGAGCCTGAGTGTCTCAGTCAAAGCTGCATGGAGATACTGCATCCTGTCAAGAGCTGCTTCTGTTATGCTGTTTGCAAGTTCATCAATGCTTGAATTATCTTTCAAGTTTGTTGATTCTCTCACTTCCAGTGCAATCTTTTCCTGTATATGAGGATGCTTGCAGAGCAAGTAAATGAACCATGAGAGAGTACTAGCTGTTGTGTCCTCACCAGCTATCATGAAACTAAGGATTATGTCCTTTAAGTATTTGGGATCCGTCTTCCTCAATTCCAGAAAACTTGACAAAATGTCTCCTTTCTTCATCTGCCACATTTATGTGTTGGAAAATTAAATTATACTAGGTACTTTATTTTGTCTCAACTCAGAACAAAAAAGATGGTTCAAGATTCTAGAAGTTAAAACTCACAGGCAAATCAACTAGTGGATTATTGACTTGTTCAATCTTGCTTGTGATTACTTTGTATACAAATTCATCAATCACCTTCATATTATTTCTAAGCACTGCTTCTGATCCAATGTTCAGGAACCGCTTGATCTTCCAGAAAATGTCAACATACCTGTATGAGGTAATTGAACTGGCTTCATCAAAAGCATTGGAGAATCGAATCCCTTCTTCATATGTTCCACACATGCTGTCCAGTTCTACACCAAGGACGATCTTAAATACTGAGTCTAAGGTTGATTTCATAAACAAATCCTGCCATTATTCACCTACAAGGTTAAACCATTTTCTAATGAAATGAAATAGCAGTACTTGTAATATTTACAAGTTCAAAATTTTACTTGGATCTCTATGGTTTTATTTGACGATACAGCTTCACACAATATCCGAGAAAGTTTAACTGCATTGGTTTTAAAGACTACACTGCTAAAGTTTTTCAGTATCTTGGTGGAAAATTCATAGCTTGATTCTTTCCTCTGGTGTCGCCACTTTTCTCCATCCACCTTGAAGATTCCATCACCCAGAAGATCAGTTAGAATATTATAGTGGAACCAACCCTGCAAACACACCAGAAGAATGAAATTCTTGAGCTTAATTAACCATTATTTTAATCTCTTTGCGTACCTTCTTAGCATAGAGGCTGAAAAATAGAACCCATTATGAGGTATGACAAAGAAAGAGAAAAGAACATCTTATATGGATGAAGTGCACAAAGCTTGGAAATGCAGTTGACTGACATCCATTTTAACATGTTCAACAGCAAACACAGATTTTTTTTTTTTTTTTTTTTTTTTTGGCTTTGAATTTCAACTTAAACATACAAAATTTTGGCTGAATTTTAAATTTCTTCTGAGTGGCTCAATCAACTGTAGTTGCATGTGTTGGAGTTGGTTCATTGTTATTGGGTGACTGGCCAGATGGCCTATGGGCCATGGATGTATACACGCAACTGAACCACATAAACTCTATGTATTGATTTTTCTCTTCTCTTTTCTATAATATTGTGTACAACAACTTGTAGGTTCTGTGTTTGCTTGAAAGCTCAGTCATGAAATCGTGCAGCCTATGGAAGTTAACCAGTTGGTGAATACTGGTGCCGGCAACAGGATGGTATTTTTTTCGATTTTTAGGTGACCTTCTGGCATGAAATTTAATCACAGATATAGCTAAGATCACAAAGGAAATTATTGCAGTGAAAGAGATTGGATTAAATAGGAAATCCATTAAATTCATTCTGAATAAAGAAATTTTTGTTTGGAGAATTGAGGAGAGGAACTTATATAGTGGGAGGGCGGATTGAAAAATTGGTAAAGAGATTAGAATGACAAGCCATGAAGAGTAAAGGTCCACAGGAAACGCACCATACAGAGCGTTATCTGTCAAATATTACTAGCCTCATCACCCGCGCTTCGCGCGTGCGATGAGGCCCTTTTTTTTGTTGGGGTTTAGTGTCATAATTTTTCATTTATCCCAATTTGAGGTTTACACGTTTGTCCATCATATAATGCATTTAGAACTACTAATACTGTTAGGAGTGTGATGAGGCTAACTCCAAAAAATGAACACCTAATGAATTTTGGAACTTTTTCATAAGACCCAATATTTTATTTTAATCCTTATATACATTAGCATATGTTACATCTTCATTCTCAAAATAAAAATGATATTAAAAATAGGAAATGGACAAAGCAGAAGTTTGCAAATATCTATATTCTAACCTGGAATTTGATTGCAAAAGCCAAAGAGTTCTTAGTGTGTGCAATCTATCTATCAAAAATAGACTCTTAGAGAAGTAACGGTTCCAAGGGGTAAGGTACAAAGACACAAATAGAGGGCTGCAAATTGGTCTATTTAGTAAGAATTTTTTTTTTTTGGTTTACAAAGACATAAACCATTTGAAATTTTATATAACTTTGTTTTTAGAATCTAATTTATAATAACTATGTGAGCAGGTTTACTATACACTCTTCTGCGCTTTGGTTGACCTTAAATCATTCCAAATGTATTCCACTTTCTTTGTTGCACTTTGGGCTCTTCTTCCCTTATGTAGATTGATATCACTCCCGATAGCATGAGTATCTTGAATAGGGAATACATTAAAAGGATTGGTGCACGGAACATCAAACACATCACCCTTATCTTTCAAACCCAACTTATTACTTAAATATTAAATAAACTTGACCTAACATCTAGCCGCAATTCTTAAATCTTAAATAAACTTGCAGATGCACTTAACATATTTGTTTTTTAGAGCTCTTCCATTTTTTTCCCAAAGTACAATACTTTCAATTCAACATATTTGTTTTTTAGAGCTTCATAAGGACTAAGAAATTGTAACAAAGAGAGAAGATGTTAACAATAAAAAGTAAATCTCAACAAATGCACGCTAATAATCAGATAGAAACAACCCAGTTTTGAAAATTTTTCACATCAAGATTTTTTATAGAGAAGCAATTCAACTACACACTTTATCACAAAGAAAGAGAGGAAGTGCAAATATTTATAAAAGCCGGCTAAGAAACACATCAAAATCATAAAGTAAATACCTAAAATCAATAATTTAATTTTCTCACCTCTATTACTTAGATTCTGTAACAAATTAGAACTAGGGCAATTCACTGAAAACTTACCTCTTCTTGTGTCTTCAAATAAGCAAAGAATTTTTGTTTTGAATTTTGATTGATATACTGCAATCGTCTTTTATAGTAGAAAATGGTAGCTTTGTTGGATAATGTTTTGGGAGTTAATTTTTTTTTTTTAATTTTTTTTTTTAAATCTGTTATAAAAAAGAGTGGTAACTGTCTATTAAATCGTGGATGAGAAACTAATTATAAGTGGATAATTCAGGGGAAAAAAATGGAAGTGTGAATGTGGGATGACCAGATAAAGGGATTGAGGGAGAAAACCAAGACATGGATTTAGATGGCTATTAAAAAAAAAAAAAAAAGACATGAATTTAAATGGAAGTGGGAATGTGGGATGACCGGATAAGGGGATTGAGGGAGAAAACCAAGACATGGATTTAGATGGCTATTAAAAAATAAAAAAAAAGACATGAATTTAGACGGCTTTAAAAAAAAAAAAAGAGTTGATTAAAGAAAGAAACTTTCTTTTTAAAATTTCTAAGTAACGTGTTTTGATAGGAGTGATTAGAGCATATTTGAATTCCTATTTCGTAGATAGTGTTTTACGTGGAAGTTAAAAGAAGCATTTTTACCAAGTTTTGCCCCTACTTAAACATAGACTGTAGGGGTATTTTGGAACCAAAAAAAAATCCGGTCCAAACAAGTGCAGCCCCTTAAATAGTAGTATAGATAATACGTGCAGCCAAATTTTGCCGCTAGATAATACGTGCAGCCAAATTTTGCCGCTAATTAGCAGCAAAATTTGGCTGCACGTATTATAATATTTGACAGATAACGCTCTATATTAGCAGCAAAATTTGGCTACACATTATTATTGGAACAAAGTTTCACTCTAAACTAGTTTGGAGAGAAACTCTATAACCTCATATATTTTTATATTAAGTGTGAATTTTGAAAATCTAACCGTTAGATTGTATGTTTATATTATATTCTTCATGCATGTAAAATTTCAAGAAGATCAAAAATCAATTGTTATCTCATCAAACAAATGTTAAAATTTCAAATTTTTATGATCTAAAATTGTGTATAAAAAATAAGTTTTTTAATCGAATAGTAAATAATATCCAATTTGAATGAAATTTGATATGCATGTTAAGAAAATAAGGAACATGAAATTCAACGGTTAGATTTCAAAATTCCCACCAAAAAAAGAGATATATGAGAAGTTTGAAAAGTTTCTCTCCAAACTAATTTGGAGAGAAACTCTACAAACTCCTCATATATTTCTATATTGAGTGTGAATTTTGAAAATCTAACAATTAGATTATATGTTCTTATTATATTCTTCATGCATATAAAATTTCAAGAAAATCAAATATCAATTGTTATCTCATCAAACAAATATTAAAATTTCAAATTTTTATGATCTAAAATTGTGTATAAAAAATAAGTTTATTGATTGAATAGTAAATAATATCCAATTCGAACGAAATTTAATATGCATGTTAAGAGCATAAGAAACGTGAAATTCAACGATTAGATTTTCAAAATTCACACAAAAAAAGAGATATATGAAAAGTTTGAAAAGTTTCTCTCCAAACTAGTTTGGAGAGAAATCTTGTTCTTATTATTGGGTGTACACGTGTAAGTAAAATCTCGTATTGAATAATAATGAGAATAATAAGTGGTTAAAGTGTATCTCTATATGTTATATTAATTATTCAAAAAAACTCCCCATTGAAGATATTTATCCCCCTAACAAGTGGTATCAAACTTACCATTTCAACAAAAAGATGCAATTTAACAATAGTATTTTATGCAATTGTTAAATTTCATATTAATTAGAAGTTATTAATTTACATTTTACTCTTTGAAAATGCAAGTTATCTGTAAGTTATAACTCTATAATTTATGTGGAAATTCTTACTTTTACACTATATTCTTCATAGATGGTATTTATTCTATCTTATTTTCCATTAACTTGAAATTTTTTATGTTTTTTTTAAATGTAGATTGTAATATTAAAAGAAAGTGAATTTGTACTTAAATAAAGTTGTCTCACATAGGAAGAGTACAATAATTTTTGTTGGTATAGTAAAAAACACAGACATAGGCACACAGCACCAACGAAAAAATGATAGAGAATCTATGAACATCTCTCTGTGCATCTTGTCAACCTAACCCTATTGAACAAATTTATTTGAACTTCACAAAACACGTTTGATCGCCATTATTAGACACTTTTGTTTTAGCATTATCAAAAATATAATTTTGAATTTACTAAACACACCATCCTAGCTAGCTTGCTGGATGAATTATAAAGACTTTGTTGAACATGTTATTTTGACCCTTGTTGATCATGCTATTTTGATCTTTTTTTTCTTTTTCTTTTTTTTTCTTTTTTTTTTTTTTTTTTTTTTGAGAAGAATGCTATTTTGATCTCATTCACTAAACACACTGATCTTATTTTGCTAAAAACGAAGCAGTTCGAAGGCGAAAATGGTCAAATGGCCATAAAATCCAAACCATTTAGTTAGTAGGCTAGTTTTGAAAGAATATCACTTAATAACAAAGGCTCGATTTTGGGCCTGTAAATCGAGCCTTTGAGGCTCGATTTCCGTGTTCTAATGTGGCTTAATTGCCACTTGGCATTCACATGGAAATCGAGTGTCTAAGACTCGATTTCCACGTGTACTCCATGCGGAGGCCACGTATGCCACCTTCAAACTCAAGTCTCTAAGACTCGGTTTACTAATAAGGAAACCGAGTCTTAGATACTCGATTTTGAAGGTGGTCAAACTGGCCTGGTCATTTCCCATCAGTCTGGCCTGGTCATGTCTGGCCTAGTCATGTCTTGTCCAATTTGTCTGGTCTCTCCTCTGGCCTAAGTCTCTCGAGATTCCAATAATAATTTGACCATCTCCTCTCTCAATAACTCTCATACAACTCTCTCTGAACAACTCTCATATCACATAACCTCTCTCAACAACTCTCATACTTCTCTCACAGAACCTTATAAACTCTCATACGCAGCAAAACATTGCTCCTCTCTTAAGTCTCATACAAGCCCAACATTCATTGTAGTCTCCCTCTCTCACTCCCCCTCTCACTCTCATACAATCTCAACAGTACATTTGCACATCCTCATGTCAGGTAAGGGTCTCCTCACTCTCTAGTTGGTTGTTTAGTGTATATAACTGCTTTAGAAAGTGTTGCTTGCATTGAATTTGTCATGACATTTCCTGATAAAATATTTGTTTGTATTAAATATTTGTATTTGTTTCCTGATAATATATATATATATATATATATATATATATATATATATTTATATATTTATATATATTTATACAACTACATATTTAAATAAATATATATTTATACAACCATATATTAAAAATATTTATATATTTATACAACTATATATTTAAATATTTATATAAATATATTTATATATATATATATATATATTGATATATATGTATTAAATATTTGTATTTGTTTCCTGATAATTTATATATATATATATATATATATATTTATATTTATATTTATATTTATATTTACAACCTCAGTATTTATATAAATATATATTTTTAAATAGCCACATAGAAATATGGAACAGTCATGCATGAAGAGAAATATGGAGAGAAATTTTCTTCTTTTTCTCTCTTATTCAAACTTGCACACAAATTCTTCTACCCAATAGTGTTTTTTTTTTTTTGTCTGATGAACCCTGCTCTATGTTACATAATTGCACTCATTCATTTGCACATCCTCATGACTTTTGTTGTTCGGTTTGATATTTTTATTTATGTTTTTGTTAGAGCTGAGTTTAAAATTTGTAATGGGGGTGAGTTTTGTCTTTAGTTTTTTAATTTGTTTGAGTGCGAAATTATAATGATTGAGTGTGTTTGTATGTGATGTGGGGTGAGTATATGCAATTGTTACAGTTTTAGAAGTTGTAATTTTTGTACTTTGAGTAGATAGAAAAGGTTTTGTAATTGATGTTAAATGAAAGAGATAAAATATGTCACTAATATATTATACTTGACTCTCTAATAGGTTCACAATCTCTGAAGAATATTAATATAAATGTATACTTCAGTGGACCCTTTGACAATCCTGGAGGGATTGATGGATTCCCATTTAGAGGGGAGGGTATCGAATGCTACTACATGATGATACGTCGTAAATTGAAGGTGTTGAATGATTTGAAGAGGAAAATAATGGACGAGTTGAATTTGAACCCTGCTTGGTATGACATTAAGACTATTTATCGTTACCCACAAGAAGTCCTTTATGAACGGATAAATTATGGGTATATGGCAATCAAAGAAGATAAACATGTAAAGATGATGTTTACTAAGATCCAGAATATGCCCCAAGTAAATGCTGCTGAGTTGTATGTAAGTTTGGAGGCGCTTGCAGACAACACTACTGACGTGGTGCAACAAACAATTACGGCTTTACAATTTACAACCCTAAATGATGGATGCACTACAATGGGAGGTTATACGCTCCCATCTCAAGATCATGTTGCCAATACTAGTGAAACCCTCAATCCTCAAGAGACACATTTAGAGGAGAAAGACGAAGACAAAGACGAAGATCATGCTGCGAATGATGGTGAAAATATTGATGATGTGGATGAGTATGAAGAGAGGATTGAGCAAGGTGACTTTGAGAACGATGTGGATGACCATGAAGTCGTTCCCAATTTTGAAGAGGAAAATATGGAGTACCATGATGAAGGTGATGAGATGATGATATTGGCGTCCAGCATGATACAAATATGACCATTGGCTATAGACCTCCTACCGACTCATTCTACGCAAATACTTGGGAAGATATGGTTGATCCTTCACGTCTTCAGATACCATTTGTTTCTACTTGGGAAGATGGGATGCATTTTTGTAAAGGGTTAACTTTTGCAAATAAAGAGGCAGTGAAGCGTGCATTGATAATATATGCAGCAAAAGATAATAGAAATTTTAAAATCCGAAGGTCACGAAATTGTGCGCCGCATGCGTTGACGACAATTGCAAGTGGTACATTGGGGCATTCATGAAGCCTAAATTCAATGGTCTGTGGATGGTCACGTCTTATGTGGGTCCACACAGTTGTATACCTTTTGGGGGGTGTACTCAGGTAGTAGTACAATCAATCTTTCAAATTACAATGCTCAAGCATATCTAATAAATTAGAACAAGGAAGAGATTTAAAAGCAACACTCTAATCCAGTAAACAATCGAAAAAGAGGGATTTAATCTCAAGAATAGACCACTCACTTCCCTCAAAGAATCTCGCATTCCATTCACGCCAAAGACACCACATAACGAAACGCCAAAGACATCACATAATGCAACGCAGCACAACCCTCCAAAAAATTATGGGCCCGTTTGATAATGTTGTTCTAGTAACGTTGTTTAAGTATTGCGGAAATATGTGTGGGTGAAAAAATATTGTGGAAATACGTGTTGTGTTATTTAAACAACGAAAACTGTTGTTTAAACAACACAACCAAACAAGCCATATTTAAATGTCTACCAAAGTGACCTTCCAAGCTGCGAACAAATCAGGGACCCCCTGTAGCATAACCCATAGAAGACCAAACAAACTCCACACACCGATGTCCATAAAAAAGGGGTTGGAGGGTGGGGGGGACTATAGACTAAACTCTCTCCACCACACCGAAAACAATGTTGCTTTGTGTATACGTTAAGAAGAAAAGCCTTCTTCTACCCTTGAGTAAGTCCATTTTCTTTTTATTCTTTTTTTAAGCAAATATGTATGTGTTTATAGCATATGAACTGATTATATGAAGTCATTCTTGTATATCTGTGTTAGATTAGATTCACACTCACACCCAAAAAATAAAAAATAAATAAACCATAAAAATAAACCGCAGAGGCAGAAAAGGAGATGGGTCTGCTTGGTTCAGTTGAATTAGTGAAAGAAAGCTTGTTTAAATGACGAAGTTTTTTTAATTAATAAAAAGGGTATATTGGCTTTTAGTGTAAACCATATGGCTAGCATTTACATGGAAGTATTTTAAAAGGTAAGAGAGTTGTAAGGGTAGAGGTAACTACCAAATGTTATTGCTAAAATTGATCTTTTGAAGTGTTTGGTTGTCCAAATTGAATGATGTCCAACAAAATGGTAAATTTGTGAAAAATGATGTCTTGATTAAGAATGAGATTTAAAGCTAAAATCAAGATACCCATCAAGTGAGTTTAAGGAGGAGACAGAATCTTTGTTAAGTATACAGTGACACATTTGGTAAGAAGGATAATATATTTTCATTGCCAATGAGTTTTAACTCAAATGGTGCCTCCTCCTCTTACAGGAATATGGTAGAAGATAAGGTTCTGGCTTGTGAGTTTGAGACCCACTGAGTGTATGTGTTACTTCCCAATCAAATAGAAAAAAGGTCCATTCATGGATTAAGATCCTCTTGAGTTCTTAGGGTAGCCCTACAACGGAGTTTCTAAATCCTGTCCATCAATTTTGAAATGAGTGGATTGGATTTTTCCATATTATCATTAATCTAAATTGACGCTAAAATGGAAATAGTTTAATGTTGATAACATGGTTAAATCCAATCCATGCATTTCGAAATAAATGGAAGATTTTAGTAACTCCATGGTGAAGTTAGCTAAAAACTCTAGTTTATCCTAATCCTTTAATACATTTTCATTTATCTGAATATGTTAAAAATTGACTCCCTGAAAGTAACAATCTCTCTTTAATAATGAAGAAAGAAGAATAACTTTCTACCATTGTGTGAACATAATTGAGAAACTGCCTTAACACAAATGTATTGTTCCCACTCCAAGTTCAGTTTCTTCAACGACTGATCATCCTATTTTTGCTTGTTTGGGTAAAATATATCAGGGTCATATACTACATTACAGAGAGAATTGCTATGTGATTGGTTATACTTTTCATATATAATACCTTATGGATTTCTTTTGGCAGATTCATCCAACAAAAACTAGGTGGTCCGTCTGTATCTGAATATGAAATGCTACAAGCTGAATTGTCAAATTTTCAAATAAAATATGATGAGCTTCTAGCTAAACACCAAGAAACTTGCAAGAAGGTGCGTTTATGATTGTGGAATATACCTACATTTTGCACTACATACAATTAGTAGCTAATGATATTCATATAGAAATTATCATTTTTGGATTCTGGATATGCACTTGTACATAGGTGATAATACTATGTTGAAATAACTAAATGTGTGCAAATGAACAAAACAGATTATAAAAAATTTGATCAGATTCAAATGTAAAGGCTAGGTATTATAATGATGATTGTATGGTAGCACCATGGTCACACATTCTTTTTTGTAAAATAAAAGTACAATCAAATCAAACAGAGTAACACACGAAACCCATAACTTTGGAACAAAAACCACAAACCCACATGAAAAAATCACACAATAACAAAATCATACCTGATAGAACTGACTGACGGGTGGAGACGGTGCTTGACACCACCAAACTAACTGACAGTGGAGAGGGTGAGTGAGAGAGCCGTCAGAGTGAGAGAGGAGTGAGCATGAGAGGAGTGAGCATGAGAGGTGTGAGGGTGGCGAGGCGCGACTCAGCGTGAGAGGGTGTGATGGAGGCACTGTGACGGAGGCGCTGTGACGGAGGCATGAGAGGGAGAGTGACAGAGAGTGGAGAAGGGAGGTGTGAGAGGGAGAGTGAGTGACAGAGAGTGTTTCAGGACTGTGCGAGAGTGAGAGGCGTTAACATTACCTTTATTTTTTGAAAAAAACCTTATTAGAAACTGAGTCTCTGAGACTCGGTTTCCAGGTGGAACCCACAGATCAGTTATTTCCACGTGGATGGACACGTCACATAAAAATTGAGACTCTAAGACTCGATATATAAATCGAGTCTTATAAACTCGATTTCCACGTGCAAAAAAATGCCAACTCAGATTTGATGACAACATAAAAACTGAGCCTTAAAGGCTCGATTTATAGGCCCAAAATCAAGCCTTTGAGGCTCGATTTGTTAATAAAGGATATAGTTTTAGAACTAGCCTACTAACTAAATAGTTAGGATTTTATGGCTGCTTACCCATTTTGGCCTAGTTCGAATCTTCACTTCTCTTACCATAATATATACTTAAACACTATTGTAACATGTCACATCTAACATCAGTATTATTGGATGTCTTTTGTCATCATTAAGGGTCCATTTGGTAATATTGTTCTAATAACAATGTTTAAGTATCGTGGAAATATGTGTAGGTGAAAAAATATTGTGAAAATACGTGTTGTGTTGTTTAAACAACAAAAATTGTTATTCAAATAACATTACCAAACATGTCCTGAATCCCTCAATATTATGTTGCTGAAAATTTTGTAATCTTAACTACCTCCATAGAGGAAATTAAAACTCTTTCTTTCCTTAATTTTTGTTCCACATGCACTGAACTCATATCACATGTTGCCCACATGTAGTATTTCTGTATAGAGATTACATTGTCAAAATAAAAAAATAAAAATAAAAATAAAAATAATTGGTTGAATAATTAAAGATTAGAGAGAGGTGCAAAATGAAGTGCAAAATCAAAATGATATTACACGCTTTTGAAATGACATTTTATACATATATTGTCCATGAGAAATGAGGGTTCTACTAAGAAAGAAACCAAAAGGTGTAAAATTCCGCTAACCATCATGTATTCTATTTACGTGTTGAATTATACTTATAAGTAAATTGTGTAATAAACAAAAGCTTAAGTTCAACAAAATATGATATTCTCTGTATTTTATGTTTTAAAATATGAAATCATATTATATACCGTAAGGACACAGAGGTCAAACAGCCCAAGCCCACTTAGAACAGTGAGGTTTGCACAGTTCAACCAGGCCCAAATCAATATATTTGTGAGAGAGTTGATCAAACAAAAAGAGAGGGCTCAACCCAAGGACAAAAACATGGAAGAAAAACAAAAGGCCATGAATTAATATATGAAATAGGATTATTACAGACTTGCCCAAGGAGGCAAATAATACCCAAATTGAAACACAGTTCACGCTCTTCCCTCAATGTTCTTATTTTAACTCTTATCTTTCTGAGAATTGTGTTTTCATCCTCTTTTCTTGAAATTTCCTCTCCCTTATATACTCCCTTCCTCTTTACATCTTGACCCCCCATCTTTACCTAACCAAATTCTCCTCATGACACCTGTCCCCTTAAACATTTGCTGAAGGTGGTAGAAAGAGCTGCTTAAATGTGAATCACACTGTTCAGGTCACTTCCCCATCAATACAGCTGATAAAGCTATTACCCATCATTTAATGCAGAGGCAACAGGCTGCTTCTCACTGGAAACTTCCCCTACTTTCCATGAATCTCTCTCCTCCACCTATCCTTCCCACCTGGAGCTCCCAAGAGAATTTTGTCTCTTCTCCACCTCTCCTCAGGTGAATTCCCTCCTCGGGCACGTGATGTCTCAATAACAAAGACTAATAGCTCAGCAATCCCTTCCTCAATCCTCAGGCACCCACATATACTATATCATATCATCTACTATATAATAAAAGTTGGGTTTTAGAACCATGATTGCGTCAAGTGGCTACTCTCACTAATTAGTAAATTAATTATATAAATTTTTGAATCCTATTCAAACTAAAAGTCTATTATGAAAATTTTCTAAACTTAAATTCCACGCAACAACCCACATTTTCTTTCTAAAAAAAAAAAATTTTAAAAAAAATCATGTTTTGACTAAGGGATAAGATTTAACAATAATTTAAAACAAATTTAAATTGTATTCAAACTAAAAGTCTATTACCAAAATTTTCTAAAATTAAATCCCACACAACGTCACAACCCATATGTAGGGGTGATAGGCCCAAGAGCCCGTATATATTGAGCCGAGGGCCCAATCCAAGGACATTAGGTAGTCCGAGGACATTAGTGAGTGAAGAAATGAAGTGTGGTCATGGTCATCCTAGAAGGTGGTCCGAGGATGAATGCTTCCTCAGCTAAGCAAAGCCGAGATCGGAAGATATGGTCTGACATCAAAAGCAACATTTTGGACAATTCCATTGATGAGGATAAGTATCAAGAAGGAACGGGATATAGGGAGGCTACGAAATATCTAAAGGGAAAACTGTTATCACCACATTAAAGGCTCTGCAGCTAACTCTCTAGTCACATTAATGAGAAAGTGATATCTAAACAGTAACTTTCACCTTTACAACTACTACCCAAAAACTTCAAGAAGGTGCTAATGAGATAAGGATTAACACCAACAATTTGATCTGCACGTGGAAGGGTGGAGATGAAAGGGGAAGATAGTATATAATGGAAGCGGGATCCTGAAAGAAGGAGATCAAGAAATTAAGAGAGAAACACTATAGCAATCAAGAATTGAAACTTGTAATCAAACTTAAGAGAAATATATAAGAACTAATCTCCTCGGACTATGCCGAGGAAGATTTTCTTTAGATTAAACTAGTCTATCTTCTTTTTCTTGTCATCAAAATCTACTTTACTTGTTATCTAATTCATTAAAACACAGTTTTCCAACCCACTCTCTACAAATTCATTGTATTGGACTTTTTGGGCCTAAGCTCATTTATCCTTTGAGCTAAGGACTCAAATCTAGTCCATACACCATGTTTTTTATTTTATTTTTTTTCCTCAGGTTGCATGATTTAACAATAATTTAAAACAAATTTTAATTCTACTCAAACTAATAGTCTATTATAAAAATAAAAAATAAAAAAAAATTAACTTAAATCTCACACATGACAGTGACACAACCCATGTTTTTGTTTTTGTTTTTTTTTTCTTAAGTTGCATCTTATTAAATTAATATTTTATTAGGTTATTAAGTTACACAAGTCTTAACTAAGAGATAAGATTTAACAATAATTTAAATTAGATAAAGCTTTATCATCTAAATTTTATAAATTTCAAATTCTACTCCAACTAAAAGTCTATTATAAAAAATTTCAAAACTTATATATATATTGTGGGGGGCGAAAACTTGAGCCTTTGCGTTAGGCTTGAGCCCCACTCTTTAATAATAATGCGTCCGAGGAGAAGAAAGCATGGGAAAAGGCCCCGTAATAGATAATAGAGCAGATAAATATCCAAGGGTGTTAGTCCGAGAGGGTCATCCTCCTCGGATCTGACATATATCAATAAGGTGAGCTTCGTCTTGCTCTAAACAACCTTCCAGGAAGCCCCAGCGACGAAGATAGACTTCAAATGTACAGGGAAGGGATAAGAACACAGAAATATCTAAGGAAAAAGCTACTACCACCGCATTAAATGCAGTACAGCAGCTTTCTTGGCCGCATTAATGTGGAGAAGACCTCTGAACAGTGTTGACAACCACTTTTACTCCCAGAAAATCAAAAAGCAGTGGGAAAGGAGAGAAAAACTTGAGTACGGGGTTAGAAAGTAGACAAATGGACGGTAGGATTGAATGGAGGATGACTATATAATAGAGTAAAGCCTCCAGAAAAAGGGATCGAGAGATATTAAGGAAAAACATTGAAGAATATACACTGTAGCATTAAGAAGAACACCAACGGAAATAACCAATTTATCTAAGAACTTCCTCCTCAGACATCATCTGAAACAGCCAACTTATCCTAAAAATTGTTCCTCGGACTTGATTTCAGCATTTGATTGTGTTTTATCCTCCTCAGACAGACTCATAACCCCTATTAACTGTTATAAAACCCATCACCAGCCCAATACTTTCACCCACTCTCATAAATTTATTGTATTGGGCTCATTGGGCCCATATCCTATTCCATCTGGGTTTGGGCTACAATTTGTGGCCCTATATATATATATATATATATTCAGCCATGGCTTTTCGATACAATCTCTCTTAATCAAGAAGTCATCCCTATAATTAAATTTCACACAATAAACCCTATTTTGTTGTATTTTATTTTTTCAAAATGCAACTTACACTTATGTTTTAATCTAATAAATTCACCTTACTTATTGCTCTTTGCTTCTAAATTTGAGTGCAAGATATTATACTAAAGGATGTTTGTTATAAATAAGTAAAACAATGGACACTCATTTAAGTTCTTGTTTCTCTTTTGTGTATTGTGGGGTCATAAAACCCAATGATCTATATCCACCTTTTGTACTGAGCTTGAGGCCCATGCCAAGGCCCATAATCGCATATGAAGAAGACGGTGGTGATCATGGCAACCCAGGAAGCCGTGTCGAGGACAACCCTGTCCTCGGCTAGCCAAGGCCGAGGTGGAAGAAAAGTGATTTACCGTCAAAGACAGTCTTCCAAAGCACTCCAAAGAAAAAGATAAGTACAACAAATGAGCACACGGGAGCATGGCGGTAGAGCAATTCCAGGAAAAGCTGCTGCCTCCACATTAAATGCTCCACAACTAACACTCCGGCCACATTAATGTGGAAATGATACCTAAGCAGTGGCTTTTCAGACTCACAATTACTACCTAAGAGCTTTGGGGGAAGGTTGATGTGACAAAGACCAACAACAACAGATCTGACCTGCATGTGTGTGGTGGAGATGAAGAAGGAAAGTAGTATATAAGGAAGAAGGAGTTCTGAGAAATGGGATCGGAGATTTTATCAAAGAAAACACTGTAGCAATCTGAACTAACTTTGTAACCATCTTCACTGTCACTTAAGAAATAATAAGTTGAAGCTCCTCGAACTAGTGTCGAGGATTGAATTTCTTGCTCAAGCCCATATTTGCTTTATTTATTCATTCTTTAAATCATCTTCAACTGTTTTTACACTCATTAAAGCCCAGTTCTTCTACCCACTCTCTACAAATTTATTGTGTTGAGCTTGTTGGGCTTAAATTCACTCATCTCCTAGGAATAGTGTTCAAACCCAGTCCCTACATGTATGTTTTGATTTTCAATTTTGGTTATTATATTTAATTTGTGAGTGTGTTGATTTTTTCAATTAGACTATCATTAGGAAAAAAATCAATATTGAGGAACTATTTTGTTTATTATTGTTTGTGCTGGCTAAGGTATAGATTAAACATAACTTAAATAGAAATTATCAAACTCATTCCATATCTCATATTAAGAAATTAACACAAAGAACAAAGAGAATTTTCAAATATAAAAATAGATAAACACTGATAAAGTCAAAAGTCTAAACAATTAGAACTTAAAGCAATTTTTTTATTAAAGTTATTTACTTATTTTATAATTTATTATTACTATTTATTTAATTATTTTAAAAAAAATTTAGCTTACATATGAATCTTCATCAAGCCGTGTATCTCATGAGAATAATACTAGTTTACTAATTAAAATAAGGACAAAATTTAGCTACAAAATTGGATACTCAATATCTTTTTATTGGAGGTGAATTTTGACAAATCCACCATTAGATTACATCTTCTTCTTATACTCTCAATGCTTGCAAAATTTCTAAAAAATTAAATATTAATAGCTATGTTATTAATAAATTATTTAAATTTAAAGTTTTTGTAGTTTAAAATTTTGCATAAATAATATCTTATTGACACAAAATTTGACATGTGCATTAAGAGCGTAAAGAATATGCAATTCAATAGTTAGATTTTCGAAATATGAAGTAATGTTTATTTTATTGAGTAAGGTTGTAACCTTAGATTACAACTAATTTTGTAACTAAACTTTGACCTTAAAAAAGTATGTGTGATCAAATTATTTCTATGCTAATAGGCATTAGTATGATTTTTTTTTAATGTAGAATTATGATGTGATAAAATTTTAATTGAAAGTATAATTATAAGATATTTTATAAGGAATCTTATAAAACTTAACTCAATTAGAGACTCAATTAAAAAATACCTTAATAAAATAACTAGCCTCATCACACGCTCTTCGTGCATGAGATGAGGTTTTTTATTTTTTATATTTTGGGTTTACACGTTTTAATCATAGCAGTTTTATTTTATTTTTTTATTTTAAGAAGAAGTTGTAATAGTACTTTACTACTAATGTGAGAGAAAAATGTGGAGGTGTGAAAAAAACCGTTTAGTGATAAATAAATAAAATGGTACGTCTGTAGGGGGAAAAAAAGCAGTTTTATTTTTTATATTTTTTCGAAAAAGAAGAAGTTGTATTAGAACTTGACAACTAACGTAAGAAAGAAATGTGGAGGTGGGAGAAAAAATTGTTTTTTTTTTTTAATTTAGCTAAAAATTAGGAGTTTTTAAATTACTAATTTTACATGTCTAACCTTATGGTTTAAGTCTTAGAAACAGATGAATTTGAGAGTATTTTGGCCATCTAAACTGAGGATCCCAAACAGGAGAAACTCTTTAAGAGTATTAGTATTGGTAGTGCTAAAAAGCTAAATTGCTATTTTTAGCACCACTAACTACAAAAATGGGAGTACATTGGTGGAGCTAAATGTATATATTTTAGTTTCTCAAAGTATTTTATTTGTGCGTTCACACTAATAAGATTATTTAAATCATTTCTTTTCCTTTTCTCTCTTCTTCCCGTTGCAAGCTTAGTCTCTCTTCTTCCCATTGATAAGATTTCTCTCTTCCTCAGATTTCTCTCTTCCTCAACCTCGCCTACCCAGCCGCTAACAGACTTATCCAACTACCCAGCTCTGACCACCTCTTACTCCACTCGCCACTGACCTAAGCCCTAAGCCGACCCACGCCAACCCATCTCGCCCTCTCTTCTCTGTTTGGGTGCCACCAACTTCTTCAAAGCTTGCTCATTGATTTATAGATGAGTTATCTTTGTCTTCTTCATCATGTAATGCTTAGGGTTTTTGATTTGGGGTTTTTTATTCTAATATGCTAGAATTGGAGTGATAAATTTTCCATGTTAGTTGGGAATTTTGTGTTTACGGGGAATTTATATTTTTTTTTATTCTAATGATAAATTTGTAGGGAATTGAAATGATAAGTTTTTAGTTTTTGCTTCTCACCGATTTTCTGTTTGTTGATTCTAATTTATTACAATAAATGTTATGTTGGAAAATGTTCTGGGAATTTTCTATTTGTAGGAAAGTTTATGTTTTTTGTTTCTAATGTATTGGTGTAAATGTTAATTTGAAAATTTTCTGTGTGCAGGAAGGTTATATTTTGTTGTTTCTAATTTATTATAGTATATGGTTAGTTTGGAAAATGTTCTGAGAATTTTTTGTTTGCGATTATTTGCTATTATGTGGCAGTGGCGGTTGTGGTTGTGATGGTTGCGATTGTTGTTTATTGTAGTGGATATATTATTTAATTGTGTTGTTTATATTATTTTATTGTGTTAAAAGTTAAAATAACACCACTAATGTTGAGTGCTTTGTAATGTGAAAAGGTAAAAGTAATTTTTTGTAGTGCAAAATAGCTAAATTTATGACTCCACCAATATTAATACTCTAAATAGTAGTATAGATTACATAAAAGTTTGTGTGTTTCTATTTAAATTTCAAACTTTGTTTACATTTTTAAATAGATGCAAAGTTCAACGAGTTAGGAATCTTGTATTATTATTTTTTTTTCAAATCTTTCTACCACGCTACTTGTAAGGGAAAAAAAATTTGCATAGTAATATAATGAATGAATGTACTGGCATTTCAACAACCACAAAAAATCTCTATCCAAAAAAAAAAATAATGAATGTACTTTTTTTATTTAAAAAAATGATATCGTTACCCTAACTACTCTATAATGTGAATAGAAGCACGTTTAGTAATGTTGTTTGTATTTTTTGGAAATACATATGGGTGAAAAAAGTGTATAAAAATGAAAATAATATTGTTTAAATACTGATGTGGTGTTTGGTACGGGGTAATATTTTATGATTCCCAAGAATGTTTAAAGATTTCAATGTTTGGTTACAAATTATGCTAGGGAATCAAATGCTAAGGAATCTGGATTCCCCATTTAAACCCCTTTCAGTAGGAATGTGGATTACCTTTAAAACAGGTGGTTATCTAGATTCCCAAGTTTAAAGGAAATTGTATTTTTTTTTATTTTATAAATTGACAATTTTAACCCTTTTTCCTTATCATTTGAGCAATTAAGATAAAATATAAAACAAATCATCAATATCTTTTCTCTTATCTTTATTTTTTCCAACCAAAATAACATAAACATAATAGACAACTCTGTTGATATATTCTTTAACAAAGTTCTATTTAAGTTTCACACGTGGAAAAAAAAAAAAAAAAGTTTGAAAGGGACCCTCCATTATTGCTAAATATTCACTTTTGCTATTGTGTGTTGCTCAACAAATTATTAATAGTTTACATTTTATTTTTCATTATTTATTTAGAGGAAGATTTTTTTTAAAAAAAAAAACTTGATAGTTCACGTTCAAATCTAATAATAGAATGGGAAAAATAAATAATTCATTTAAGATTTTTTAGGAATAAACCAAACCTTATCATTTCATATTCCTAGGAATCTTAAGAGATTCTCATTGAAACCAAACATAGGAATAGTTACATTTCTAAGCATCCAAATTACAAGAAATCACATTCTCAAAAATCTAAATGTCAGAAGTAATGTAATTCCCCCTACCAAACGCCAAGTGAAAGTCTTCTAGTCTTATCTTTTCTAAAAGGTCTTTTTTTTTTTCTTTTTTTCTTTTTTTCTCTCCAATACATCAATCTAATCGTTATAAAAGGACATGACTTCTAAAACGTTTTTTTTCCCCCTTTATCAAAAACAAAAAGATTTTTTCTTTCCCAACACATCAATCTAATCATCTTATGTTCTTCAAAAGACATCTTTTCTAAAACGTTTTTTTTTTTTTTCCTTTACCGAAAACAAGAAGATTTTTTTTTAAAACCCATCAATCTAATCGTTTGTTAATTTCTATATGTGTAGGTTTATGTTCAAATTACACTGGTAAAAAAAAAATTTAAATTACAGGTTCTCTTCTCTGTCCACAAACTAGCCAAATTAAATATAAATCTTAAATAAAACTTATATTAGTGTTCTATTTGAAGGCTTACAAGAATAAATTATGTCTGTTCATAAATAAAATAAAATAAAAAAGAATAAATTTTGTCTATAATATGATTTAAGCTGCCACAAAAGTAAAGGGCCCAAATGGGATTACCAGTATTGACCTAACTCAACGACCCAAATCTAATCAAACAGACAAGTAACAAGTTGGGTTAATTAGGTCAATTCCATTTGGTTGAATGGAAAAGGAAGAGGATGGAATCTATTGAAGTAAAAGGGGGATGAAAATCATGAAATGAGTGTTTGATTGGGTGAAATCTGGAGGGAAGGAAAATGGTGGATTTTGGTGTTTCCATTAGGTCCTTCAAAATTTATCCTCCCAAATTAGGGGAGAAAATAAGAGGAATCTTTGTGAAGGATTTACACGAACCTTTTTTTTTTTTAATCCACTATTACTTTATCTTCTCAACATTCTTTCAATTACTATATAATAATTGTGTTGTTCTCACTTTTATAATGTGTTAATTTAACTAATTCAACCAATCAACTTTTTTCCTTATATGTAAAAGTATGGGTAAATAAAAATTAATTAACCTAATGTGTTTACTTTTGTAAGATATCATCTTTAATTCAAGTAATAACATTATTTTTTTATAAAACATTGAAAAAAAAATTAATGAAAATTTATTTCTTATGTAATGGGAACATAATAGTAGATTTAGACAAATTGCTTTTCCTTTATTCTCATTTTTATTTTCAACCAAACAAAGAAAATTAATATTTACTTTCTATCATTTTTTTTTTTCATCTTCTATACCAAATACAGATGGTGGAAAACTAAAAAATTTTCAATCCTCTCACTCTTCTATCAAATGTAATCAATTTGGTTTGATTTAACTATTCTCAAAACCTATGAGATCAATTTAGTAATAAAAAATTTAAAAACATAAACAAGATCCAAAGTGGACCCAACCTATGCATACTCCTAACTACTTATCCTTCGATGATCACACAACGACCTTCATTAATGGCTATGTCAAAGCCTACTTGCTATGTAAAAATGGATGTATTAGCCATAAAATTCAAATCAATAGGCTTCTAGCTCAATAACATGGCCTATTTTCCTTTATTTAGAGAATCATGGTTGAAATCCTCCCTTCCCATCTTGTTATAACTACCGAATTATTACCAACAAAAACAAAAAGGGATAAAATTCAAGATAAAAAGGTTCCTAGGAAAATCTAGGATTAAATAATTGTCAAGTACTGAACTTGGCAGTCGTCACTAACTGCAATGCAAATTTGATCTATGTAGGTTTTGGCCAACCGCAATTCAATTACCTAAATAGTAGCCCTGGTACCACAGAAATAAGGTTTGTTATTCTAGAATTTGAATTTATTTGCTTGTGATAAAAGTTACAGAGAAACACTGTTCGATTTTCTACCACAGCCAAGGGAAATAAGAGAGAGCACATAAATGGAGCCTTTGATCCATGTGAAGGTTGAACATTAGTTTGATATGTAGCTTTCTTCCTCCCAGCCACAAGTTTGAATCTGAAAAAGTACAACAGTACAGAGACAATATCTTCATTTTCCAATACGCAAATTACTTCCCCAAGCACATCTGATGCTTGGACTGACCATTGAAAAAAGAAAAAGAAAAGGATGTAATGCATGTTAGAATAAATCATAAACAATCATCAAGTAATCAAAAGCAACATGTCATTGACCTAAAATGCAGTTTATTTAAAGGAATTTCTGCGTTGAAACAACATTATCAAGCCATCTTTCAGGTCAAATTTCCTCCAGATCTTCTGCACAAGCGTATGTAATCCTTCCCATAACAGAGGCCTTATAGTTAACACCATCTCCTTTATTTATTTTAAAGCTACCAAAGAGAATATCATCTTCTATTTAGAACTCTTCCTGTCCTACATTCAGAATGAAACTGATAAGAATTTTTAATTTAAAAAGCATATCTGGAGTGAACTTCTTTTTTTCCCTGAAGAAAATAAGTAGACAATTTATTGGAAGTCGCAAAAAGTATACAGACAGCTACGAGTATATATGATATGAATCAATAATAAGAAACGTTATAGGATTTTAGCTGTTCATTATGTTACTATGTGCTTCCATGAACAAAGAAAGTCGAAGTTCTTAGTTTGGAAAGATAAGGAAGTGATGAAGGATATCTACTTAGCCCTGAAAACATGAATAATCGGTATCTGGTTACAATCAAGAGACAATACCATATTTGCTGCAAGTTCAATCTTAATGAAGCAAGGGAAATGTCTCATACTTAGAATACAGGCCTGGACCCATTCTTTAGCGTTACAATAGCAGTGGATGGTCAGCTGTAATGTTTTAGTTTCTACTTTCTAAGTTGATCAACAAGAGTGCCACGGGGATATAGGTTTATGGCTAGAAATAAGAAGGCTACCTGATCTATTTGATATTTCTGATGCAATCCTTGAAAGAAACAAAAAGTGAAGGGGGAACAAAAAATGCGATGCATAACATCCACTTAACATATGAGACTGTCATTCCTGCACAGCGCTGCCAAGATTTTTTCAAGTATTTGAGCCTCAATATTGTGCAGAGTGGAGTCAAAACAAAAAGTGGTCTAAGAAGATACCGCATCTTTTCAAGGGAAGCATCAGTGATCATCCGTGCAAAAGGTGTTTACAGAGCATGTAACCTTCTCTTGAACCAAAAGGTGTTTACAGAGCATGCAAAAGAACCAATTCAGTGTGTTTGCAGATGTGTCCTTGACAACAATGTTAAAAGTGAGCAACATCTCTTAGATATTTCTGTCATATTCTTCAGATCCTTCTCACTCGCCAGTCACCACCAAACACTTGACAATATATATCATTTGCCTCTGTTCACGAAATTATATAAATTAATCCAACAGGCAGAGGTTGCAATGAAGAGCCCAACAAGAAGGAAATTTTCTGCAACCTTCTCTCAGATATTGCTCAGTCATCAAAGGCTTCGGAGAAACAATTTCTAAACTCATCTGAGCCAGAAGAACCCCAAATGCACATTAAAATTTGAGTCTAAAGTTGATTTTGTCCAGATATCCTGCATAAAAAGTGGAAAAGCCACCTTCTAAGGCCCACTATAATGATATTGTAAAATAAAAATCTTCACACACACACACATATATATATATGTTTCATACGTGCCTGCATATCTGATTTAGTATTCAGGAAGTCATTCTCTGAGGAATTACTTCAAATAAGATTACATCAATTCTTCACTTTCAAGACTATTACCAAACCTGCAAATTCATCAATTGCTTTGTTGCTCTCTCTGGAAAATAAACTAATTTTGTTACATTTGTTCAAAAAACAGCTGTGCTGAAATCTCTTAAAAATTTTGTTTAGAATTAATACATCACAAGCTTATGTTGGCGGCGCCATTTATTCTGCAATGATGGGGAAAAAAAAAAAAAAAAAAAACCTCCATTACCAAACAGATCTCTCATTATTCCACAATGATACTCTCATGCGAAACATTCCACTGCCGGAAAACTTTAAGTAAAAAGCTAATCAAAGCTGATAGGTTCATGAAATTTGTTCCCTTGCCATAGTTGGCAAAGTTGGTTTTAGTATATATTCAAGAACAAAGTTTAGCTACAAAATTAGTTGTAGTCTAAGGCTACAACCTTAATAAAATAAACATTACTACAATTTATTGATTACATAGCTACTGATCTTTAATTTTTTAGAAAATTTTTAAGTATGGAGGATATAAGAAGAAGATGTAATCCAATGATGAATTTGTCAAAATTCATCTCCAATAAAAAAAATATTGAGTAAGGTTGTAGCTTAAGGTTACAATCAATTTTATAGCTAAACTTTGTTCTATATTCAATATTAGTTGGATCATCAACATAAATTTCACCCTGTGATGGAGTAATTCACAGATGGGTTATGTATCTCTGAGCTAGAGATGCTTGGTAATTAAACGAAGTATGACCTTATTTTCTTATTCAACTATGACAATGATTTAATTTATTCATGCACTACCACATTTATAATGCATGGAAGGTAATATTAATATGGATGTGAGGTCCTATCACATAACAGTACCCACACCTAACAATGTACTAGATGCACATGTTGCAGGATGGGAAGCTTTGTTCTTGATGATACCTGACCATTGGATTCAGAGAAAACAGGTCAGCTTTCATTGAGAAGACTTTCATGGCTGCTGATCTTTCAATTAATATTTTCTTCTTTCCATCAGACTGAAATTAAGTCAAGATAAACGTTGTAGAGAAAATCTGGAAACCTGCAAATCAAGATAATATAATGAAGATTAGTATCTCGACAACCAAAATTCTGAAAGTAACGAATTTAAGAATTCTTGTGATACAAACACAATTAAGTACACAAATCAACTATTCACAAGAAACAGAGCTACATGTTTTCACCAACTAATTAACAAAACTCTAAAAGATTAGGCTTTCTTCAGTTCTCAGGCTTCTGCAAAGAATTTGGTCTGAGAGACTTAAGTAGATATAAGAAAACAACATTTGAGATGATATATTCTATGACAATATATTGGTACATGGATAACTGGCACATCAACCCAAGATCAATATAAAAGCAATCGTACTTCATATTTACTACTACTTAAATTCAGAAATATTCCATTACATAATATGGATAGAATCACAGTCCACTTATTGAAGACAAAGTATAAATTCATATTCAATGCCAAGAAGAACAAAGTGAAATGATTTAATTTCTACAGGACACTGACAACCCTAGATATTTACAAGAATGGCTCCTACATGCTTACATGATAATTTTGGCTCAGTAATGGTGAGCAGCTGTAAATTTTGTCAGAACACATGGGTTGCCTAAAAAATAAGGTTAAATCAAGAGCGACCTTATTCTCCTAGGGATGTATATCTCATTCCCTTAAGTATACCTCAATAAATGTCCCTCATACAATAAATTCCTTTTCATAATAGTGCTTGGAGGTTCTTGAATAACGTTCAATAACTCTACAAACAGCAGAATGTCAGTTTCCCAAGTGTGAACATATAAACAAATTCCTTTGAAATAAAACTTAACTATATTATCACATAATGTTTGCCTTCAATGAATTCTTCTATCATGATCAAGCATAAATCCTTCTATCTTCATCATGTTACTAAACCCATTCAAAATACAGACTACTTCCTCCATTAGAACATCAGGTGATCCTCTCACTGACAATTCATGGACAACACCATCAACTTCAATCATGCTGCAGCCTGGGACTTCCTTCTTTATCCCTTTTTCTTTCATCAAGGCTCTAATTCTCCTTACGTCATCAAATCTATTAGCTTTGGCATATACATCACAAAAGTTCACATAAAAGGCATAGTTCAGAGGTTCCAAATCAATTAAATACTGTGCCACCCTTTCTCCTAATTCTACATTCCTATGCATTTGACAACCTCCAAGTAACGCACCCCAAACAAACGCATCTGCCTCCATTGGCATGCCTCTAATAAGCTCTTCTGCCTCTCCAAAAAGCCCAGCACGGGCAAGTGCATCAACCATACAAGCATAGTGATAAACCTGTGGTTCAATTGAGTAAGCACGTCTCATCATGTCAAAACACCATCGTCCTTTCTCTACTAGACCAGAGTGAGCACAAGCCGACAATAGCCCAACAAATGTCACATGGTTTGGCTTCGCCCCAAGCGTTTCCATCTCTTCAAAAAGATCAAAAGCCTCTTTACAAAACCCATGAAGAGCAAACACCGATATCATTGCTGTCCATGCCAAGGTATCCCTTTTAGGCATATCCTTAAAGACCTCATATGCTTTTTCCACACATCCGCATTTGCCATACATATCAACCAATGCCGTGCCAATTACCACATCACACTCTAGGCCACTTCTCCTCAAGTAACCATGCACCCATTTACCATGATCAATTGCACCAAGATAGGCACAAGCTGAAAGGACACTAGCAATTGTGATCTTGTCCGGTCTAACCATCTCATCCCTTACCATCTGCATTTCATGGAAAAATTCCAAGGCCTCCTTTGGCCGACCACCTTGAATGAACCCCACTATAATTGAATTCCAAGTAATAACATTCCTCTTCTTCATCCTCCTGAACAATTCCAACGCCTTATCAAGTTCCCCCCTTCTCAAATACCCAATAATCATCGAGTTCCAAGAAATAACATCCCCATTCGACATTTCATCAAACATCTTCCGGGAACAACTCAAATACCCACATACTGAATACAGACTTATCAAAGAATTCCCAACAAAAACATCATTATCAAATCCAAACTTGATGGCATGGGCATGAATGCTTCGGCCCGTGTCACCCTCGAGCCTCATCGTGCATTCCTTTACTAGGAATGGAAAAGTGAGGAAATCAGGTGCAATGCCATCACAAAGCATTTGCTTATATAGAATCAAAGACCGACATGAAGAATTTGTGTTATCAACTCCATTGATTTTAGTAGCATAGGCTCTGATCATTATGTTATAGATAGAGGTATTTGGGTTGTTTATGAGTCGGAAAACATTGGCAGCATAGGTGAGAGAGCCCCAATCAGAAATGGCGCAAAAGTAAAGGAGACGAGTAATGAGAAAATGTTGGTCATTGTTTGAAAGATTTGGACAAGTCAGGATATGGGTATGGATTTGTTTAAGCTCTCTCATGTTCTTGCATTCTTGGACTAAACTTGAGATTGTGATCTTCAATGTATTTTTTAGGTGTTGGGTTTCTTTCATTTTCTCACCTTATGGCTGGCTATGGCTAGAAAGCCTAGCATGATGCTTATTAATTATTTATATGTTACCATAAGAAAGCCTAATATAAGGGATATTTGGCATTTTAAGTCGCAAAATGTATTGCATCAGAAAATGCTATTGTTAAGTATTGCAAATTCTAAAAGAAAAAAATCTAATGTTTTATCATGTCTCTCTCTCCATCCATCACCATAAAATAAATGATGGTAATTGGGGAAATATTATTTTATTGTGTAGATATATTATTTTAATTAGTAGAATAGGAAAATAAAAGTTTGGAAGGCTGAAAATATTATAAAATGATATAGTGTAATTAATAAAGTAATTTTTTAGGATGGTAAAATAAAATAGAGTAACATTTCCTGATGCTAATGCTCTAACATTTTAGCCATTTTTCCAAATTATTTACCTTTTTTTGTTTTTTGAGATAACATATTTCCCAAATTATTTTATGTAATATAAAGTAATTAAATGGCCAATTTTTGAAAATCACCAAAGGTACCTCGTAATGCAAGGAAGGAAAAATATGTAAAATATCAAATGGGCAAAATTTATGCAGCAAAAACTAAATTCAATCACTGATTATAATGCACCAAAAACTATGTATGTGATTCGTTAGTCAACGTAAACCAGAGCTCCACTTTTCACCATGTTCCACCGGATAACCAGGTGCCATTTCCTTGAAATGATAAAGGTCCAATCTCTCACAAAGGTGCAAATTAAACCAATAAGCATAAAAGATACAACAAATCGGGAATGCATAAACATGGATACAGATAAAATAGAAACCATTTAGTTTTCAACATAAACAAAAATAGTTCAAAGAGAGAATTCTCTAAGAACCCGGAAATGGAATAAGATAATAGGCTCAACTTGAAAAGAATCCCAATCCGCATAAATACAGTTCCAGAGATAAGTAAAATGTTACTAAATAAAATTAAAATTACAATTGCGGAAAAATTAAGCAAAAAAAGGAAGCCTTAGAATTTGACAGCCAGCTTCCCTCCAACTATACAGTAAAGCAAGTTAAACATTGGTGTTTGTGTTGTCCTACAGAAAACCTTCGATTCCACGACCTGATCTTACTTCCCTGTATATGCCGAGAGCTTCTTCCATGACCTGGGCTTGAGCCAGCAACTTAGCTCTCTTCTTTCCAGATGGATGGGTTGAAAGATAATCCCTGAGAGCTGATTCACCTGTCACCTGGCCCAACTTCTCGTACACTTTGGGGGCCACACGAGGATCATATCCAGCTGAGGCCATCAACAGCAGCCCTATGTAGTCTGCCTCCATTTCCATCCTGCAAAGAAGACAATTTATACAAAAGGGTGAGCACACATCAGAAAATAGGATCATGTTCACCTTTGTCTGTCCTACTATATGGCTTGCTGTTATCTGTCCAACTATCTCTGAAAGAGAACATAGTAGACCAAGTACCTTCTGGAATCATTAAAGGCTTCAGTGTCTCAATTTTTTAGTTATCAATTCTACCCATTAGGACTCACACCACATTTCTGCTTGCCAGGAGCTTGTCCTGTAATGTGATCTAAAGCATCCATTATGCTAATCAAGCAACACTCTTCTTCAGAGTCCTGCAACCATTCCAACTACCAATCTTAAGCAATTCCCTTCACCTCCAATACTGAAACTGAAATTCAGTAATTTCACCTAGTCTTTCTTCAATAATTTACTTACTAAAAAAGGGGAAAGGAAAGGGGGGCAAAAAAAATTCCTTTCAAGACAAAGCAACTTTATTAAGGAACTGTCCGTAATGCTCGCTAAACACATTTGAGAGGAACCATATTCAAGCATACGTTGTTAATTTATTCAAAAGGTCAATTAGTAATTTAGCACAAGGTTGTATCAGCTCCAGAACATTCTATTTCACCTTATTATCCAAAGATTGGTGTCTATTTTTTTATCAAACAGATGGTCAGACCAACAAACTCAAGGAAGATAAACTAAGAACTTTCGTCATCATATGATTACAAAAAGCCATTGCAAGCACAGAGAGAGTGGTTGGCTTCCCTTCAGCACTAATCCAAATGATAGTTGGTAAAAACTAAAAAATTCGAATTACACTGGGCTCTAACTAAATAATGTGAGTTTAAAGATGAGATCTGTAGGAATCAAAGACTCCAACATGATCAGAAATATGAAAAACAAAGAATGGAACAAATTGAAGTATAGAACCTTTACAAAGGAACTAAAAATGATGTTGCGATACAGAGGCTGAAAGAGTAATCTACATAATGCATTTTTGTCATGAAACAAACAAAATCCTAAACATTCTGCCAATACAATGGGCCAAACAATTATTTTTTAATTCATTATGTTAGGTGTCGGCACGACCCGCCGTCTCTTCAATGATGAGTCGCCTTTTAATTATCAAGCTTCAGATATTGCATGTTCTTGCATACATAAGTAAAAGGAATCTCTGACACAAGATATGATTCATCCAACTCTAAAATCACAATATTCAAAGAAAACTTGATACATTGCTCATCCTTTATAAGTTATAACAAAATAATGGATAGCTTTAAAGATAAAATTAATATTTTCATGAAACTTGGTACATTTTTCAACCACGAAAGAGTTTGCTCTCTATAGGAAAAAGAGAGAAGGGTATTGATTGATTCTAACCAAGAAATTTCAATAATTTATGGATCCGTATGTAATTAACACTCTGTTTTCTTATCTAGTACTGAATGTGAAACATATAATCAACACTCATGCAAAAAAGTAAAAGTTTTTCGTTACTAAGATTTGGAATCCAGGTACCATACTAACAGCACCTTTGCTTAGAATATTCTTCATATCCTACTAAGCAATAACATTATGTTTCATAAACCATAAGAGAGGTCAATGATTTTTTCTTTTTCTTTTTTTGGATTGGTAAATAATAACTTTATTGAAAAAAAAGAAGAAGAAGAAGAAAGAGCAAGTTCCTTGGTACACAGGAAGTGTACAAGGATTGCAAAGGACTACCCACAATTACATAAATCTCCAAAATCTAAAACAGAGGGTGTGTCCAGACCACTCAAAGCAGTCCTCCATTCCAATAAAGACAGAAGGAAAATGTGCTCCAACTCTATGATAGAATGTTCCTCCCCTTCAAAGATTCTATTGTTCAGTTCTCTCCATATGTTCCACATAAAACATTGCAGAATAACACCCCAAACAGATGCCATCCTATGTCGCCCACTACCTCTATGCCAATAAGCAAGCAACTCAACTGCATGACCCATGAGATACCAAACAAACAAACACAAAGGACCATAAATCCGAGGCAAAAGGACAATGAATGAGCAGGTGATCCATCAAATCCTCCCAATCTTTTTTACACATACAACACCTCTTAACAAAACAAATATTTCTCTTCCTTAAATTATAAAAAGTTAAAATCCTCCCCTTCGCCGCTTTCCAAATGAAAAAAGCTAGCTTAGGATAAGCTTTCACCTTCCAAATACTTTTCCAACGGAATGAGCAATTACCTCCATCAGATAAGATTGAATAAAATGATTTTACCTCAAAAGAACCACTCCAGGCTACTACCCACACCACTTTATCTTCCTCATTCCCATCCACCTTAGAAGAATAAGGAAGATCAAAGAAGGATTCCAAACTTGTCAGTTCCCAATCTTGTATTGGTCTAACAAAAAGCACATCCCAGTGTGCAATCCCATTATGCCAACACAAATACTTCACCACAAACGTATCCTTTTTCCTAGCTCTGTGATACAACATCGGAAATGCTTCATTGAGAGATGACTCCCCACACCACAAATCATCCCAAAAAACAGATTCAAAGACTCCTTCCCACCTCAAATCTTATATTTTAGAAAATCTTTCCCAAACACCTCTAGTGTACTTCCATACAATGATATTTTGGAAAACCTCAGTCACCTTTAATTATCATCCAACCGTGAAAATACACAGGATAACCTGCTGTCCAGGGGTGTAATGCTGGAAAACTAGGTGACTAAATTTGAGATCTTACTACACTGGACCCAGACCCATGTACATCTGAATAATTATTGATTGCTAAGAACTAATTATTCTGATAATTCAATAATTGGGGAAGGAGAGATTTGAACCCTAGATGTCTCCCTTGAAAACACCAAGAGGTGCCAACCAGCTGAGCTACAAGGCTATTGGCGCTTACCAAGAACAAATTATTGCAACAGCTATTGTAGCTATTCACAGTTTTCGTTAAATATGAATCATCTCCCCTCAGAACTCATCCGCCATATGCTTGCAATTACTAGCAATTATAGAGTTTGCAAACTAATAATCCCAACAGCTATAGTGTGTTTTTATTATTTTTCCTAACCCAATAAAGCATCTCCACATAAACCCTTTTTAAGATGGTCAGAGGAACAAAAAGTTTATACCAATTCAAAAAAAAAAATCAATGAAATGGAATTTGATGGCAAAACTTAGTGGAATAACAACAAAATATAGGAATAAATTGGAGCCACCAAAAAAGGTCAAAAAGCTTTCAGGTTATGATATTGTGGTGCATCAGGTCAGATACACCAAACCCCCTACCCCCAACACACATACGCATGTTACTGATAACTCAAACCACAGCAAAGCAAATGATTTATCCAGGAACCTTATGGAGGTTTCTAATATTCAGCCTTATTGTCTCATTCTAAATAATTACATCAAAACATAAGAAACTTTTCTTAAGCAGAAATATTGTGATTACCCAATATATCTCAGAAGTTTATCTCCATGCTGAAATGTAATGTTCTTTAAATTCTTTGGGTTAACTTTCATTAGATTAAATTAGAAGGCTCACCCCCATTCTTTGGGTTAACCACACATTGGGACTGACACTAGCCCCACAGTACTCACTGTTTGGAATTATCATGTTGCCTTGGCACTTCATGTTGATGCCAAATGATTCAAATCCTTGTACACATACATAAAACTGATACTAAGACTTGTAACGCATGCCAATAAAATTGACACTTATCCAAAGAGAAATTCAGCAATAGCCAAGACTACTGCTCACATTGATTGTGCAATGTACATCACATTTCTAGTTTTAGTCATCTCGAAATCTTAGTAAAGCTAAAACCAAATATTTGCAGGATGAATTGAACTGCAGGTATGACAGAAAAGTCAACAACAAAACAGCATCAAGCATCAAAATTCTCAAACTTTCCCATATATGCATCTCGCCAAAGATCAAAACAGCAACCACAACATCAAAAACTACAAACCATGAAAAGAGAAATTTAACATGTGATCCATCAGGCAATATAGGGTACCTCCGGGAGAAAGGAAGCCTCAGGAAAAGAGTTGACATTGTGTTGACAATATCAGGCGTAACAAACTGATAAAGTATCAGTTGTAGAATTGCAAACCACAGGTTCTTCGTAATCCCCTCAGCCGCATGTCGAGCCACAGCATGCCCAACCTAATCAATCAAATAGACCAATGAAAACATACTTGACCAGTGATCACTGATCACACAAACACAATGAGCAAGCTGCTTTTAACTCCCACATATTACAATTACAGCAACAAAGAGCTAAAGAATATAGCAGTATATCTCTATAGACTATACCTCATGCCCAATTATAGTTGCTATCTCAGCATCAGTCTTGAATTGTTCAAGCAAGCCCGTAAACACGACAATCTTCCCGCCCGGTAAACAGAATGCATTAACAACAGGCTCATTGACCACCAAAACCTCCCAATTCAATCCTTCCAAATGCGAAGTGGCTGATAGAGACCCTCTGTCTCGACCTTTCTTCCTACTTTGCTGAACCCAACTATCATCAAGAATTTCATCCTCTTTAAACCACTTCCCTTCCTCACTCTCCTTCAATGCCATCAACGTCTCTTGGCCCCTCGCCTCTAGCTCTCCCCGGCTTCCGCCGCCTATGCTCTCCTCCGATGCATAACTCATATCACTCCACACCTGATCACTCCTCAACCCTCTCTGCAATGCCTCAATTATATCCTTTGCTATCAGTCTCACCCTCACGCTGTCAGGGTGTATTGCAGGCAATATTTTGCCCTTAAAGGCTGCCTTCATTTGCTCAAATTGCGTCTCTCCCAGCCTCCTCTCCATGCTTTTTGACAAAAGCACGAAATGGGTTCGCTTCGTATATGGGACTGTCTCTAAATTCCCAAAATACACAGTGATGAAAACCCCAGAACCCACAAGAACCACTACCAGCACAGTTCTTGGGTTCTGAAACCACCGCTGAGGCCCTCGTGGCCTGAAATGCCGAACCTGGTACCGATCAACGTAGTAATATCTCTTAGCACCTCCTAGAAAAGGGTTGGAATGAATCTGATTGAACCGAATTCTATTGGGTGAAACTTGTAAACCAAGTCTTTGAGAAATACAAGAATATGAAGAAAACCCAGAAAACTTATTAGATTTATTGTAAGTGAAAATCGAAGACCCAGTTTGGGAAATTCTAGAAGTGGGTTCTTGAATTGGAGCTTTGGGGGTTACAATCTTGGAAGTGTAACTTCGAAAAGTATCGAGTGCGAGCTTTGCTCTTCGTTGGTATCCCATGACTTGGGAAGAAGAAGAACAAGAACTCAGCTCCTTTTTTTTTTTTTTGGTATCAAAGTCTGTTTGTGGCTTGTAGTTTTCAGATATATAGAAGGCAAGTGAAAGAAAAAGCGAATAGAATCAGAAAAGATTTGAGTTTAAGAAAAAAAAGGTAACATACGACCAGGTGAGAGTCAGAGAGTGTTAAGAGAGATGACTAGGCAGAAGCTTGGAGCGGAGGCTGTAGACGTGTCTCGAAGTTCCTTTTTAAAGATTTGAACCCATCTCTTACCCCTATACTCTATATATATTTATACTTACGGAATCCTCATTGCATAAAAAATATACAGTATTATCTCGAAGTTGTTAGGGTCCGTTTGGTATATGTGTTTAAAAACTAAAAATTGTTGTTTGAAAATATTTGTAGCAATATATGTGGGTGAAAAAGTATATTAAAATGCGTAAAATATTGTTTAAAAACACAAACCAAACACCCCATTAAAGTTTGTGGAAAGTGAGAAATGGGTGGACTTGTATTTTTTTGGCTACTTTTTGAGGTTGTGTGATTGTATCAAGAGGAACTATTAGAGCAGCTGAGTTTGGTTCTTGGACAAACAAATATGGATGAATGGAAAAAGTATAGCTACTACTCTTACATAAAAAATAAAAAGATTAATATAATTACATATTTTGAAAATCTAACAATTAAATTATATATTCTTGTCAAATATTGTATCAATTAAATATTATATACTATTTAATCTATAAACTTATTTTTTATGCATAATTTTAGATTATAAAAACTTCAAATGTTATTTACTATTTAATCTATAAGTTTATTTTTTATACATAATTTTATATTACAAAAACATAAAATTTAAACATTTGATTGATAATAATATGATATTACTATTTATTTTTTATTTTTAAAAAATTTTGCATCTAAAAATTTTGCATTGATAGTAAATCTAAAAAGAAAAAGTATTTGGATATATTTGGTAATGTTGTTCTAGTAACATTGTTTATATTTTTTAAAAATATGTGTGGATAAAAAAAAATGAAAATACGTCTAATGTTATTTAAAAACTTAAACAACAGTAACAAACAAACCCTTATGTGTAAATGAATTACTTAAAGAAGATAATCGTGATTTCAAAAGGATATTTCCAAAAATATTGGAACAGCCATTCCTACAGGATTAAGTAAAAATCCTAGAGGGAGAGCAGGCTTCAACCCCCTTTTTTGTTCATTCACACAAGATGTTCCTGACAAGTGACAACCCTCAAATACGAAGTCCAGCTTGCACAGGCAGACTTTCTGTATCAGCTTAGTTTGTGTCGAATTTCAAGCATTCAGACATCAAACACCGTAGTTAATTGAGTCCGACACCAAGTGACATGCAATGGCATGACCTAAAAGCTGCAGAAAGATAAACATCTCTTACTAATGTCACCCAAACATCAATTCTAAAGGATATCCAGAATGGTTAAAATCATCCATATGCTAAGCCACGTGGAGGCAAAAATATGATAAAAGAATACATGTACTCTTTTTTGAGTCATTAAATAAAAATAGAAAACGATGTTTAAGAATACATATTCTATTACTTTTTCTTGTGAATCATTAAAATAAACATTCAAATTCGTTCGTGGTCTCACATTTTTAGCAAAGACGAGTCCCAAGATGGGGAGACATGGAAAAATCCCCAAAACCTAAACAAATAACTCAGAACACGCTAAAAAGTAAAAAAGAAAAGAAAATTTCTATACTGAGCCAATCTAGATTCGAAGTTTTCCTCATACATGGCCCTATATTGAATATCTTCTTCATTATCACTCGTACCCTGCCCCTACAACAAATTAATTTAGACCATTGGCTACTCGATAATTAACAGTTCATAAGCCCTTCACCATCTTTTGCCAGTGTTGCCACGACCTCTTCCGCCACTAGAGCCAAACCTATCATTTCTTCTACCAGAAAAACCACCACCACCACCTCTGCCGCCTCTTCCACCAGAAAACCTACTACCACCAGAAAAACCACCACCACTACCAAATCTTCCCCTGGGCTGTTCTCTTTCCCTCAAGGGCGGCAATGCTTTCAATACCTCTAAGCTCACATTAGCAGCATTTTCCTGACCTGCAAGCCACCCAAAAAAAAAAAGCCAGTCAAATATACAATCAAAGACGTGAGACTTTAGTAGCAGAGTGTAGGGTAAATCAAATGTTAAACTGCTGGAGTATGACTCAGAAAACTATTGAGAACGTATGGAAGTATCCAGTACATGCGATATCCAAGGACTAATCGGTAATCACATAAATAACGATGCAGGAAAATACAGCCTTTAGCAGCAAAAAGAGTGATAAACAGATTAAGGACGCAATTGCAATGAACCCATTGTACTGACAACGCTAATGATCCTTACCAGCAAGAAATGTATCCAAATCTCCAGCAGGAACATCAAACACGGCACCCTTTCCATCTGCAGTGAGAGCTAGACCCTGCACTCCCTCTACCTTCTCCTCAGGCAAGAATCTCTTCAGGACATTAAAAGCAAAACTGACACACAATTCACAGATTCGTCAATTCAGGCAGAAGTAAGCAATTATCCATCATTATCAATCAATTCATTAATACCAGCAATTAGTAGTTAAAACAAATAAAAAAAAACAACCAATACCAATTTATTTTAACACAAACAAAACTCCAGAGAAAGTAGATCTTCCACACTTAGGACGACAGTCCATGTCAATGTAACTCATTCAAATATACAATTACTTAGATGGCTATGGTAAAAATCTTTAGAATACATATAACAATTTTACGGCCAGATTAATTGAAAGTTAAGAACAATAAACACAACTTTCTTGTGAACCCTAAACATGAGGCAATATCCCTATGCACCTTCTATGTAATGGTGCAAACACTGGACAAATCCAATGCACAATGCCGCCAATCAACAAAAATGATTAGTATACCCATAATTTAGCCTTTTAACTTGGCACTTAAAGTATTCAGAAAGTCCCCCCCCCCCCCTCCAACAAATCACAACAAAGGCTTTTCTATGTTAACGTGAGTGTTATCAGGCGGTTTTACTTTTTCTTACTTTATTTTTGTGTGGGGGGGAAGGGTGGCGTATTTTAATTCATTGGACCATACCCTCATCTCTAACCTCAAATTAAAACCCACAAAGCGAAGTAGATTGCAGAAAGTTTCAAAACTTTAAATCTAAAATTTCTCTTACAAGAACAAACAAAGCGGTCAACAAAATTAGCCACCCAACTGAAAAATCAATGCAGGCATATCCAAACTAGTCCAAGACATCAGATCCTATTTCAAAATTCCTTTTACTTTTGGAGAATTGAACTACTGATACATGTGAACATCCTTGACATATTGACCCATATTCTACTTTTGCCAGAGGACACAAATCATCAAGTTTAAGATTCCAAAATGTAGCTTTGCACAGAAGGAAAAATATTAAAAATCTATAAGAAAATTTAGAGTTAGGTACTCACGATGGTGTATAGATTGAAGTTCCAGCTTCAAGAAGTACAGTGACGTAATTTTCCATTGAAGTGAGAAGAGATCTTTTCTTTATTTCAGAATATCCCTGCACAGCATAAAGTAATTTAAACATATTTCCAACCCAAAGCAGAAAAAAGAAGTTAAAAGATAAGCACAGAGATAAATTAAAGACAAATATACATAATCAAGAGAGAGGATGAGAGACTCACAGCAGCCTTGGCAAGAGCCTTTGAAAGTAATGCAACTGCTGATAGACCAGAATTATTCAGCAACTCCTCAGCAGCAGACTCAAAAGCAGGAATTACACTGAATTTTCAAAGTATGTTATGCCTAGAGGCAATGAACCAAAATTATACGTCAGATAACTTGAAAAAGAAGCATGCATACCTATCAGAGACTTGGATAATCATCTCTGCAGCTTGCTCTCCAGCAGCTTTAGCAATATCAGCTGGCTGAGGAGCAGATATGTGCTCAAACTTTACACCAGATTCTCTTTCTATCCTAGAAAAATTGGACTTTCTTGGATCATAAAGCATTACTGCCACTCCAGTATTACCTTGAAAAACAAAAATAAAACGTCATCTCAGTATACCGTAACTCCAGTCATCCAAAATCAGAGGAAGTACAAGTTTCAACAACTACCTGCTCTTCCTGTGCGTCCAGATCGATGGATGTAGTCTTCCACATCACGTGGAGGTTCACACTAAAGCACAAACACCAATTTCAGTATGCTTGAAATTAACATGCATTGCAAAGGTGGATGATTAATTAATTGCACAGACACAAACCTGGATGATTAATTGCACATCATGAATGTCCAAACCCCGTGCTGCCACATTTGTAGCAACTAATGTCATGAATTTTCCAGACCTGAACCCCGCGAGTGTGACCTGCAAGAATTACATCACAACTTAGAGATGAATAAGAAAGAAAGATAGAAAGATTTCCCTCAAATAAAAGTTTATATATATATAGGTCATACGCAGCGCACAAGACTCCCACATCTGCGGGTTTAAGAGGAGATACGTATACTTATTACTACAATGATTTTTTTTAATGGTTTAATAAAATTATAATTTTCTTCCTTTCTCCCCTTGGTGAGATCATAGCAAAACTGTTTGTCACATATAGATAACAGTGGTCAACAATCTTATGATCGAATCTGATACCGACATCATAACAACTCTATCCAAGATACTTCATAAATTTTTTTAATACAATTGTGGACAGTAAAAATGCAGCTGGCTTGTAGCTAGACCCTTTGAAAATCCCTAAAGCAACCGAGCAATGAAGCAGAACTTTCAGTATAGTGGATTGATTTCCATCAAATTTAAAAGAATAAAAATAATAATAAAATACTTTTTTTGAGATTTTGGTTCTTTACTCCATATAGTATGGAGAAGCACTATAAACATCACAAAATTATCTGTTGATTATACCAAACACAGATTGAGAGAATCCATATTATTAGAAAAGAGCACAAAGTCAGTTCTTATACTCCATATAGAGTATTAAAGGAGCCCCTAGAAATATCACAAGAGTAGCTATGGATTATATGAAACACAGGCTGGGAGAATCCGCATTTATTAGGAAAAAATTTATAGTAGCTAATTTCTGCTTGGACAACCATCTAAACCGAAAAAGAATTAAAAAAATGTAGAGCACCATGTAACTGCATAAACATCTTACCTCACGTTGAGACTGCTGTATATCCCCATGCAAAGGTCGTGCTCCAGGCAACAACCCAGAAAGTTGGGAAGCAGAATCTTTTGTTTCGGTAAAAATAATTGTCCGGCCTCCACTGAATCAGAAAAAATCCCACCGGGGAAAAAATGAGAAATGTAAATCAACTTGTAAAGGACATCGAAAGATCTTATATAAAGTAAAGTGGACAATAGAAACAACAGACCTGCTGTAACAACGAATAATGTCTGGAATAAGCTGGGATCTTGCAGAGCTAGAACAGGGAAGAACAATGTGCCTAACATTGGTACTAGCCTTCATTTTCTCATTACCAACAAGGTCAGCAGTTTTCTTGTTTGGTTTAAGAAACCTAGCAGCAATCTAAAATGGGAAACACAGGTTTCAATCAGATGAGATAGGAACAAAATAAAAATATATATATTTGATTTCAAAGAAAATTTATATCATAAAAATATTTAACCTCAGATTGAAAGCTGAATTCAGAAAGAGGTCATAACCAGAGATCTTAGTAAAATACTTAACCTGCTTAACCCAGTCAGGCAAGGTGGCACTGAAGAGCAGAGTCTGAACTTTATTAGCATCCTCTACTTTACCTGCAAAGTCCAAAGGAAACTGTTAAACTAAGAAGCATAGACATGAACACAGCATGACACAGGACAAGGACACGCACACAACAAAGTGAGGATACAACAATTAATTAATTGATTAGAGCATATCTTGTATACTGTATTTATTTTTAGGCCTTTTTTCAATTTTTCAAAATAAATAACTATCGAAGTCTTAAAAACTATATTTTGCTTCCCGACATGCATGTAGGATTATGTCAGCCAGGGATTTTTGGGGTGTCCAATAAATTACATACCTAGAATTAGTTCAACATCATCAACAAAGCCCATCTTTAGCATTTCATCAGCCTCATCAAGGACCCGGAACTTCAAAGAGCTGAAGTCAATATTCCCCCTCTCTATGTGATCCTGCAACAAAGTTGGAGGGAAAACCATAAGCACTAGAAATACCTGAACCAGAACTCTAACATTAGTAGTCTAAGGTATCTCACAGTTTCACTTAAAATGAAAATGGTAATAAAAGGTTACCTTAATTCGACCAGGTGTTCCAATAGCTATATCAACCCCTCTCTTGAGTTTCATCTCTTGATCTCTCATATGAGCTCCCCCATACAAACAGCATGAAGTCAATCCCAACGCTACACCATATGTATCAAAGTCAGCAGCCACCTGGATTTAACCCAAAGGAGCGAGTTAGAAACATAAAGCTTCAAGGAATCATAAATTCCTTGAATATTGCTTGTATAAAAAAAAAAATTACCTGTTTAGCCAATTCTCTTGTAGGTAAAAGAACCAAAACACTTGGTGATCTCCCATATCCAGTTTTCCTTGATGCCTTAGATGCCCCATTCGTAAGTGACTCCAAGATGGGCAACACAAATGCCAGTGTTTTACCCTACATTGCAAACATATCCAAGCTCAAAATCCAAAAATACAAACAGGAAAAAGTTTTAGTACCAAGCAGACCACATTCTTTTTTTCACACCAACCTAGCCAAAGAACTACTAACAAAAGAAGTCTAGACAATCTCGCTTAGCATCATCACTGGCCTTCCCTCCAATACAAAGCAAACTAAACACAATCATCCATCAATTTCCAAAATGCTCTCCCCCTCCCCCATCGTTGAAACTATCAAAGTATAAATTTCCCAAATGCTTTAAAAGCCCAAAATTTGAAAGAACATCTTCTATACAAAGAACTTCCCATGTTAGAGTTGCATCAAATTGAGTTCACACCATAACTAGGTTTACAATTTCACTCAAAACAATTAGATTAACTCATGGATATCAATTCAATATTCACCTTACTAGCTTCAAAAATTGCTTCCCAATTAATCAAATTTAACACATATATAATCATATGGAGGTATATTTGCAGAGAAAGATATACCTGACCGGTGCGAGCGCGACCGACTAAATCAGAGCCGTCAAGGATGGTATCGAAGGTCATAGCCTGAATGGGAAACAAGGCCTCAATCCCCTTCTCCTTCAACTTGGCTTTCAAAGGCGCCGAAATCCGAAACCTCGACACGGCATTCGGATCCTCCTCCACACTCTTGACCTCCTCTTCCTCACCGTTCTCAACCTTGGCCTTCTTGTTCTTCTTGCTCTTCTTCTCCGACTCCTCGGCCACGCTCTTCTTCGAGCTCACAGGCTCGACGAGCTCAGAGCTGGTCCCGCTCCTCTCCTCCTCGTCCTCCTCGTCCATCTCCAACGCCTTGCGCTTCTTGGTCTCCTTCGTCTTCTTCGTCTTGCTCTTCTTCTCGCTGATTGGAGAATCGGCGGTTTCTAGGGTTTCGCCGTTGTTCTTCATCTTCTTGCTCTTCTTCTCCTTCTTGTCTTTAGGGGTGGTTTCCGTAAGCATAGAATCAGAGAGAGGCAGTGAAGGCATGGTTTTTATAGAGATAAAAAGTGAATGTATATATGAAAATATATATAGAGAGAGACACAGAGAGGCGTTTGTTTCTACTTTCTCCTGCTAACGAGAAGGTGTGGCAATGAGTCACAGAAGCAGGAGAAAGAGAAGGAGGCAGAGAGTTTTAGGGTTTGCGCCTTTTTGTTCAGCGGTTGAGCTATTTGGGCCGTTGGATGGTTAAACCTTGTTTAGTTTTGATTGGGCCCGTTAGATTGGAATATTATGTGAACCAACGCCAACAGAGAATGTGCTATTTTACGATTCTTTTGTGTGGTTGTTGACTCCTTCTCTAGATATTTTGAAGAGAACTTTACTCTTTTTTCTTTTTTTCTTTTTTTCTTTTTCTGTTTTTTCACTACGACTCATAAAATTTGGGCCGAAATTTTTTTTTAATATAATACAATGTTTTGTTTTTTAGTTCGATAGTTAAAGAAAAATAAAAATTTTATTGAAGATAGTTTAAAAATAATAAAACCACTTGATTCTCAAAAAATAATAATAATAATAAAACCACTCAAAACAAATCAAAAGCTTTTTTTTATACTTTTAACTTTTAAATTATTAATAAATTAATTAAAAATGCAATTCAATGCTAAAACACATAGCAGCAAATCAAACCCAAAGTTATAACAAAACCATTATTGAATTGAAACAAAATTCAACATCAGCCAAACATCAACACAACACAAGCTTGCATTGAGACCAAGTCATTTCAGATAGTAAAATCTTTTTCTTTTCTTTTTTTTTAATACCAAAATAGGGAGATAAGCAAGATACAAAAGTGCTGGATTATACCAGCAATAGTTCATTGGCATTTGGGATGCCAACTTAGCTACTGTCCAAACAGATTTTACAATCAGGTGGGGCACTAAGAACATATTGCAGCAAAGTCCATTCTGGTTTAGAAAATTCAGATCAGCTAATCTGGTCTGTTGAAGCCAATCTGGAGTCTTCTTATGCCGGAAAACTTGGACTAACTGTCTGCTAGCTCCTAGAAACAAAACACACTGAAAGCCATGGTTCCTTGCTTTGATCCCAGCTTCTACCACAGCATCCAGCAATGTTCCACAGGTTGTCCTTGCTACACTGCTAATTACACCATAGAAAATGCTGTCTCCCTGCATGTTAATAGCTTCATAGGCAAAAGACCATCTCTTGGGCTTCCTGCTTCTAGCTCCAGCAATTTTTACAATCAGCTGCCACTGCCCTGAGGGTGGATAGTGGTTTATGTTGGGCCTTCTTGGCTGACTGGGGTGTCTTGGTTGATCAAGGAAAGCCTTTTTGTACCTGCAAGCCATAGATTGAGAAGTTAAAATTACAGTCATAGGGTTAGGATTTAATCCATCATTGAGCACCCTGTTTCTATGGATCCAGATATGCCAAAGAGTTGTAAAGATGGCTTGTAAGTAAGCCATTGATGTTGTATCCCTATTTTGAACTTAGTGAGAAAGGAAATAAGCCATTGCTGAACACTTAAACTACTGAAGTCAGTGGAGTGAATGGCCAGAGTTGATCCATGCCAGCAATCTCTAGTGAAAGGGCAAAGTAGGACAAGGTGAGTTGAGGATTCTTCTTCGGAATTGCAGAAGGGGCAAGAGTTCTGAGTTGGTATGCCTCTGTTGCTCAGATTAAGGAGGGTAGGGAGTCTGTCCTGAATGAGTTTCCAATGAATCAGACTCCACACACCTTCCTGACCATGTATATTCCAAGAAGGAGAGTCCTGCAGTAGCATCTCTTAAGCTCTTTTGACTTTGTAAATGCCATCACCATCATTTGAAAAATTCCAAAGCAGTTTGTCTTGCACAACATGTGTTTTGGGTAAGGGAATTTGCAGAATTTCTTTGCTCAAAGGAAAAGGATATAAAGTTTGAACCAAATTAGCTTTCCAAGATTTGGAACTCTGATCAATAAGATCTCCCACTGTACCTGTGAGTAAACTAGGATGATCTAAATTTACTTGGGAACTTGGAAACCAGTTTTGATGAGTAAGAGGAACATTAAAACCATTACCAATTCTCCAATGACCCTCTCTTAGCTTAGAGCCATCTTGTTTAATTATATTCTTCCAGAACCAAGAATGATGAGGTTTCAGAGTACACTCATGTAAGGAACAGTAAGGGAAATATTTAGCCTTATAAGTTCTTGCCAACAGAGAGTTAGGATTTTGGCTAATTTTCCAATATTGCTTTGCAAGCATGGCTTGGTTCATGAGACCGAATTTCTTAAGACCAAGGCCTCCCTTTCTCTTAGGTTGACAGATTTTTTCCCAATTCAAAAGATGGAGTTTTTTCTCTCCTTGCTCATGCCCCCACCAAAAAGATCTAACAATGGCATCCATCAATTTGCAAACCTGATCAGGGACTCTAAAGCATGAAAAGGTATATAAGGGTAAGGATTGGAGAACTGAGGAAATAAGAGTTGTTCTCCCTGCCTATGACAATAATCTAGCTTTCCATCCTTGCAATTTGGACTGAATCTTTCAATCAAGAACTGAAAGTCAGCCATTCTGTTACCCCTCATCTTAAAATTGAGGCCAAGGTACTTGTTAGGATTTTGCACCAAATTAACTTTTAGATCTCTAGCTAAAGTTTCCTGATCTTCCACGGGCATATTTAGGGAACAAAATAAATCAGATTTGAGAGGATTGATGCATTGCCCCGATACTCTATAATACCATTCCAGAATTTTCTATAAGGTGGCTAGAGAATGATTATCCTTCTTGAAAAATAAAAGGGAGTCATTAGCAAACAAAAGGTGGGTGAATGAAATGCCATTCCTTCCAACCTTTACTCCTTTCAAATTGTTGGAGGCTTCAGCTTGTGTTAAGGAGATGGATAGCATATTTGCACATAAAAGAAACAAATATGGGGATAGAGGGTCTCCTTGTCTCAAACCTTGAGCTGGTGTGAAGGACTTGGACATGTTTCCATTTATTAACAAAGTATACTACACTGAGGTGACACACTCCATTATCCATTTTATCCATTTTGAATCAAACTTCATAACCACAAGGACTGCCTGGAGAAAATTTCATCTAACTTTATCATAAGCTTTGCTCATATCTATTTTCAAAGCCCCAAAGCTATATTTCTTCCCTCTTTTTTTCCTAAGGCCATCCATGATTTCATGGGCTAAGAGAATATTGTCAGAAATGTTCCTTCCCTGTATGAATGCATTCTGAAAAGGTGTAATGAAAGTGTCCATAAGAGGTTTTAGTCTATTGACAATAATTTTTGAAATAACCTTATATATGACATTGTATAGACTAATTGGCCTAAAATGTTTGACCTCCTCAAGATACGTTACCTAAGGGATAAGGATGATGAAAGTGTGATTAAGAGGTTTGAATAGTGATCCTGAGTGGAAGAAAGCTTGAACAGTGTTTATAACATCTACCTTGACAATGGACCAAAACTCATGATAGAAGAAAGCAGGAATACCATTAGGGCCAGGAGCTTTGTGTGGCCCCAATTGGAACATTGTATCTATTTGAAAATAAGCTTGTGTGGGTTAAAATATCTCATTGCGGAAATCTTGATATGATCATCACAATTTATTTAATTAATATGGGCTAGGAATTTAAACAATTAAAAAAATCTAAGAAAGGAGTGAGATAATGGGCAAGATAACCGTAAGAAATATACAAGTTCTCATTAACAATGATGTCCTCGGGCATCTTGAAAATGAGTGTTTTCTATACAATTTTTCTCTCTTCTACTTTTTTTTACATTTCACCCTACTTTACTAAGAATTTCCGAATCCTTCTCTCTTGGGACACATCTCCTATTTACAGGGGGTGAAGACAGTGAAGCTCCTCCCTCTCCATCCACCCGTAGTGGGGGATAGGGGTGTCCACGGGTCGGTCCGGGTCGGGTTTGTGCCTGACCCGGAACCGACCCGAATTTCTCGGGTAGGTTAAAATCAGAACCGAAACCGACCCGTATTAATGGTCGGGTTGTCCGGTTCGGGTCCATCGGTTTTCGGGTTTGTGTCGGTCGGTTTCGGGTTTCTCCGCCGGTGCCGAAATTTTGCCAGATCCGGCGAGATCTGGCCGATATTTGGTCGGATCCGTCGAATCTGGACTAGATCTCGATGAAATATCGTCGGATCTCACCGGATTTGGTGGATTTCATGTAGATCTTAGTCGGAAGAGCAAAAATATCGCCGGTATTAGTCATTTTTTGTCGGAAATCCTTCGAATGTCGCCGGATGTTGTTGATTGGTGGTCGGGTCGGGTGGCTCGGGTTTTGGGGGAGGAAACCCGTCAACCGAACCGAAGGGTTCGGGTTCTGTGGGTGGCGACCCGCAGCCGACCGTCGGATTGGTCGGTTCGGGTGGTGGCCGGTCGGTTTCGGGCGGGTCCGGCGGGTTGGTCGGGTGATGAGGACCCGTGGACACCCCTAGTGGGGGAGATGATTTTTTCCCTTATTTTGAAGTGACAATGGGTGAAATCGTGAAAGAATGGGTGTGAGACATTGTTCTAACAGGTCATTCAATATTGAATACGATTTGACTGGTAGGTAAGTGTCATTTAATGTGGAGGTGACAACTACTAAGTTTAGACGCTACCTTTCTAGGATGCCCAAATGTGTGCGATCTCTTAATTCGAATAACTCTTCTGTTTCCACTATCACGAGGGGATCCTCAGCAAGTGACTGAGGGCAAGATACTCCTTAACATATGTCCAACAATGATTTGATCCTTAATTGATTCCCTTGATGTCCCTTCATTCTTATGGTTTTCTCCAAGCTTCTTGGTTTGTCTCCTCAAGACTTATGGACTAGGCTCGCTTTGTTCTCCTTTGTTATGTTCATCCTCCTAGCCCATAGGTCTATTACCACCCCCCCCCCCCCCCCACACAAAGCTCATTTGGATTATTTACAATTTTTTAAAGTCTTGTTTTTCCTAATTACAATTTATTGAGATTAAGCTCATAAAAAATACACCAATATGTCCAGTAACTAAAAAAATTGAAATAAGAAATAAAAAGTATAAATATTATATTCATGCCATTGGTAACATAAATTAAGGATAAAAGACTAAGGTAATCATCCCCCCACACTCCATACCCATGAGACATTGCTACTTGGATTTTCTTGGTAAGCCAATGGGTACCACAAATGCACAACCGAGTGTGCCACTACTCTTCCCCCAATTTATGCATATTATGAAGTATGAGTCGGTACTAGTAATTGAACCCACAACCTTTTAACACTTGCTTCGAAGTAATGGGCTACTGCTACACCACACTTGCTGGTGGTAGGTAGAGTTTTGTAAGTGTTGATTTTAATTATTTTGGAAGATATAACATTGTTTTTCTTGTATTGATTAATAAAATCATGAAGTTGAATTTAGTTTGAAAAACTAAAGTTCAATACTTAAGAAACTTTACATAAGTATTGTCCATTGAAAAATTACACTAAGACATCCAAAATACGATGAAAATAGTCTTATTATACTTAATTTTCAAAAAATGACACAAAGCCTATTATAAAAATAATCAACGCTCTAATCCCTTAACCCCATCATTACAAACATCAACACTACACCATTCATCAAATTTTAGTAAAATCCAATTATATGTTAAGATCATGGCATCTATTTAACTAAAGAGCAAGACTTATGTACAGTACTTAGATACTATTTCTTAGATTCTCTTTTTAAGATTCTGCTATGTGGCTACTTAACTTAAAAAATACACTTCCATCCATAAGAAAAAAGTCACATAGCAGAATCTTAAGAAATGAACTTAAGAAACAGCACTTAAGATACTGTATATAAATTTTGTCCTTAACTAAAGATCTTACTATTGATGGATTTACGAAAGCAATAAACTTTGTTTTATAGGTTATAGGATTTGCTCCCTCACAAGGTCACTTTGTTTGAATGATTTTCTTGAGAATGTTATCTTTATAATTTTTTACATTATGAATTTTTGGTTACATTCCATTTTTTCCACTAAGGTCACTATTTTTTTTTTCACTAATCATTCTACATTATGCTCTCTAACGAGGTCACTTTACAAGGTCACTTCTTTTTCATACCATCCAACCATATATTTTGATATTTAGATCAATTATGTGGTGCAAGATCATAGGATCCGAGTTGTGATCCTAAAAACCATGCTCATAATAAAGTCCATCACACATGCATTTGAGAGAAATTGGCAAAATTTGCTAATGTAATAGTTTGCAATTACCATTTAGAGTGTGTTTGGCAACCCAGAAAAAAATAATTTTGACGCCTTTAAAATATATTTTATTATTTTTAAAGCCCCGTGCTAAATATAAAAAGATAAATACATAATTTCCCCCATCTTTTTTATGATACTTTAAGTAAATAAACAATTAGCAAAGCGCATCCAAATTATTGAAAATATTTCAGATAGTTGTATTTTTTAAAAATACTTTACACAGAGAGTACATTAACACGAAAACATCAAAAGACTGTAAGAGCACTTTGGTATAATACAACAATCACATGAGAACACTAAGAACAAGCCCTAGCATCAGATAAATGAACCAGCTCCGAGTAGAAATTTGATGTGAAGAAGAAGCATTCTGACACAAATTAAACCCATACCAAATGTCACTAGGGAGAAAGGTGTTGTAGTAAAATGTAACAGCTCTAGTATTGTAACCATAGATTTTCACACTCTCTGGTTTCCAACCATCTGGTCCTGTCCGGTAGAGGTACAAATAACAAATCTGGTAGGCACATGGTCCATTTATCTGAAAGGTATCAGACGAACACCGTTCAAAAGCCCTCGTCGATGGATCGTCTATCCTTGGTGCATAAATCTGATGATTCATTTTTAAAAGATAAGTAAAAAACACTAATTACTTGATCTCAAGCTTCATTGATGGGTTACATTCAAATTATGCTCTTGGACCTAGTTATGCATATAATTTTGAGGAAAAAAAAGTTCTATAAAAAAATTAACACCCATTATTTAAAATTTTATTCATATGTTTTGGCAATGTGTGTGCATACACTAAGGAGCTAAAGCCATCAAACATTTTTCAAAATGAAAAGAAGCTACACAACTTTTTTTTTTTTTTTTTTTTGTTTAAAGAGAATTTCAACCTATGACGTTTACTTTTAATAAGTCCTCTTTATCATCTGATTAAGACATTAATCGATTTTTGATGCAGGCAAAAATTGAACTCTAATCTCTTATTCAACCATACATATTTTACCATTTGAACTAACTAGAATCCACGACTTCACAACTTTTAGTTTCACTTAAGGTTCGGTTTATTTTAATCTAATTTGGTGTTTTTGGGCAATGAAAGTACAAACTGGGAATCATTTGCATATGCGACCTATTTTCTGAGAGATGAGAGGTCGAGCTATAAACACGTCACCACTATATTTATGAACTTCAGCCAAATTGAACTATGGTCTAAAATATGAAGAAGATCTACAATACAATTATCTTTTCTATTCAGCAAAAGAAAATAAAAAACTAAACTTTTGGGTATTTAATAAATAAATAAAAAATCATCGATAGCAAAATTAGGAATCACTTTTCGATAAAGTTTTAAAGAAAGTGCAAATTTAAGTGAATATCACAATCCAAATCTGATTATCCAGAAAATAAAATAAAAAAATCATTAAAATTAACGAACTAAAATTGAGAAATGATTGGAAGTGAAAAAAGGAACCTGATTGCCATAAGCGTCACCAAAAGAAATACTGATCTGATCACGCGTGTATTTGGAGGAAGAACAGCTTGTTGTTATAACAGCCGTGTAAGAACAGCTTGTCACGCTCTAGATTTCAGAACCAAGAAAAAAAAAGCTTTGATTAATTCAAAGACAAATAACATAAAAACCAAACCAAAAAAGCAAAAGTAGACAAAAGAAGAAGAAGGGACTTTGTTGTTTGAGATGAAGAAATTCGATGAAAAACTGTACCTGGATATAGCTGATATTGAAGGATTTGTCAGCTTGGGCTGGTAGCGTCGAAGGTTTGGCTTCTGAGACGATAAAGATTAAGGCCAACTGAAGCAGAAGAAGAAGAAGAGATTTCATCATCTTTTTTCTATTTTTTTGGTCCAAGATGGCGCTTTGGGTTTGGAAAAAGTTCAAAGAGCCACAGCTTTTCTAGCTCCTATCCACTACTATTCTATTCTAGGGGTCTTTTCCCAACCAAATTAATAATTTAATATAGTATTTGATTAGTTCCTTTCCATTCGGGTTTCCTAAATGTTATACTTTATATACACACGACAAAAATAAAGACTTAACTTACAAGAAAGCTCAAATCAATCATTTGAGCATTCGGTTGACAATTGATTTTTTTTTTTTTAATTTAAATATAAAACATTCAAAGAGAGGAAAATTTAACAAATGTCCTGATTGGTTTAGAAAATGTTTTTAGAAATTTTTTATGAAAAAAAAGTAAAAAAAACATTATTTTGTAGATAATTTTTAAAAAAATACTTTTAATGAAAGTGGTATTAAAAATTTTCTTAAATAGTTTATTAATAAATGTCCTAAATACAATTAATTGAATTGTTTTTTAAAACAATCAAACACATATTGAGGATGTGTTTGGGATTGGCTTAAAAAATCAGTTTTTTTTAACTATTTAATTTATTTTGCTATTATTCATGAGTTCCTTTACATTTTTTAGTACTGTTTACGGGTCTCATTGTACTATTTCAATTACCTTTTAGTTTTATCTAAAGTACTTTTAACAAAAAAAATTTAATTTCAACTAAATAAGCTACTATCAAACAGACTTTAGTTGTTACAATCAAAAAATAGAAATTTACCCAATCCAATGGAGTTCAATCCATTGGGCTAAATGATGACCTATACCATTAGAGGAACACTTAGTTACACTAAATTGCCTTTAAATTTAATTTGAAAACCTGAACCTAATATATTGGACGTAGTTAGTAAATTTTATGCTAATAAAATCCCTTTTGACCATTGAAATTCTCCAACAGAATTGATGTCACAGCAAGCATCTCTGCAGATGCCCTGTTTCTTTTTCTTTTTTTGTTTCAGTTTTTTTGTCTGCATATAACATCATGCTGAATTTCATCCAGTGAGCTAAATGGCAATGGGCCATTGGCTACCGCAGTACAATACATAACGCATAACAGTTGTCTTTTAAGGGAGAAGCAGAAAGAGGCAATTAATTATTTGATGGAAATTACATTTTACCATCATAAACTATGCATTAGATTACACTTTGCACTCTAAACTATCGGACTGCACACTTTGCACCCTAAACTATCACACTTATCACACTTTGCACCATGATATTATTTTTGCTGTTATATTTAACTGAATCTTGCTGCATATGATAAGCACATGCTTCTTACTTAAAAGGAACAAAGTTAAAATACTAAAGCACCTTTTTTCAAAATCAATTAAAAAAAAAAATCCAAAATTTTCCACTCTCCCTCTGCAAGACCCAATATATTTCTGTGACTTGCATAGATCAATAAAGAGACAAGGTTTAAGACATTAATTATAAGAACATAGTCAGAACTAATAAAAACGGTCATATATACCATCCATGAACCACCCTGCATCAGAAGAAATGTAGATCTTTGAGATTGTAAGATTGAGGTCTGTCAACACCTGCGCCACTTCAAGGAGGCCATGCTTGTTCACACTATCAACCGACACCACATCACACAAGAGACCGTGTTAATTAGCTTCGTGCATCGTACAGAGAGAGATCCTTCTTTTTCTTTTAAACTCATATACCTTTACTACTGTACAATCATCCATACTTTCATAGTCAATGCGAGACAGAGGGAGATGGGAAAAATTTGGGTTTTGTTTTAATTGATTTTGAAAAAGGGAATTTCAGTATTTTAACTTTGTTTCATCTAAATAAGAAGCATGTGCTTATTACGTGCAACAAAATTTTGTTAAATATAACAGCAAAAATAACACTGGGGTGCAAAGTGTGATAAGTGTAATAGTTTAAGGTGTAAAGTGTGCGGTCCGATAATTTATTGTGTAAAGTGTAACCTAGTGCATAGTTTAGGGAGATAAAGTGTAATTTTTTCAATTATTTGAGATTAAGCAAATTCAAAAGCCCAAAAGAATATACCGGCAAGGCCTAGTACTGAATTTTGTATTCTGGGTCTAAGGCAAACCAAACCTGATCCCTAAGAGTGAGACCCAGCATGGAGGCCTGTCACCCAATTATAAAGCCCATTTCTTTCTGGACCATGTTGGAATTAAAAACCTCAGGTCCATTTGTTTTTTTTTTTTTTTTTTGAAACCAGGTCCATTTGCTTAAGTTTGAGTGACACCTATTTGCTGGATGCCTAAGGTATAAAAAGAACAAAATATATGATAGAACCTATGTTTGGTTAAATTGACAGTCTGATTAATAAGCTACTGAATACACCATCTCAATCAAACTAAGAGAATCCAATCTTTAACAGTGCAGTAATATATATGAGCCGAAATTAAAGCTCATGCTTGGTTCAGTGGGACATTTTTAATTGGAAAGTCGAGCTTCAAGAGTTTAATTTGCAGGATTGCTTAGACTACCACTGTGTAATGTGTATCATCTCTAGCTTCAAAGGAATGCTCTTGTTTTCAATAAGGGCATTTTATGAGGAAGCTATTCTTGGGTTGATTATGAGAGACAACAAGATCAGAGTTGAGTATGGAACAAAAGTGAGAAACTGGGTCATAGAATTTTCTGTTTTTATAGTTGTGAGTAACGAGGGGATTTAGCTTGTCTGCTGTGCCTATGCCTGTATGAGTGAAGCATTTTAGTTGCTGTTGTGTGAGCTCTGCTGTTGTTTGCAGCTTTGCCGTTGTAAATTGGTTTGTTCTCATTGAATCTACATAAATAAATGTATTCATTTATTTAAAAAGAATATTAACAAACTAAATTTGCATCACCTATTGCAAGTTTTACATTCACGAGTTTGCCTGGTCCACTTTCCTCCGGATATTGTTCGCTCCTAGGACCCATTTGCAATACACAGCGTTTTTGAGATAGCAGGGATTTGAGGACTTCCTACGGATTCCCCCGTTCACTATGAAGCACAGGATCGGGGAGGCTTTGGTGCGGTGGTTTCATGCCGAGATAGGCATCTTTCACTTGAGTTGCGGGGAGTATGCTGTCCTTCCTCTTGACTGGATAGCCATTCTGGGCATCAAGTTCGATGGCCACCAGATTCCGACCGAAGAGATGAGTTTTGACATGACTTGCGATCTCTTGGGCATCCCTCTTCCGTTGATTGTAGAGACGAGGGGATATTTCGGGCCCACTGCATCACCACAGATCCGTACTGAGTGGTTGCAGAGTAGTATTCCCTAAGACATGGCCCCTATCGACACTCATCTTCCTCGGTTCTTCCTGTGGTTCCTTGGTAGTTGCTTCTTGGGCAACAATCGGTTAGTGTTGACTTGTTAGCTACTGTGGGCAATGTGAGTAGTCTCTGGCATCAGGACATACGACTGGGGGTTGGTGGTGACCTATGGCTTCTTCATCTCTTTCTTGAGGCGAGCCTCCCAGCGAGACTTTAGGAGTTTGGAGGGATGTTGGCAAATATTGACATGATGGGTGTATGAGTACATCCCAGCCTTGCGACCACATTATACAAGCCTGTCTGAGACAGCATACCCTTAAGCATATGCATGGTCTCATTGTAGGATCACAAGGGTTGTCATAGTGCAGCCAGTCACTATTTTTGCAGCTCTAAATTGCGTCACCCGGGATGAGATCGTAGTCCGCCCTTATGACGGGAGGCTAATGGGGAGTCTAGAGCTCACCATTGCTATGGGCCAGTCGAGGGTTCGACGTTGGTTTTAGGCCTTGACGAGTTGGGAGTTCTTTATAGCAAAGAGGACCTTCCATTAGGTTATGCCAATCTATGGAGTGCCTAGGGATCCACCTCCTTGTGGCTTGTCATTCGAGGCCATGGTCATGGGCAACCCAGATTATGTGACGGGCGCTTTCGATGCTTATATGGATACGAGCAAAGACTACTCCACCTGGTTTACAGAGTTCTCTACTAGGCCTATCATTGGAGATGTCCCCATGAGCGGAGGTAGAGTGCTGGGAGGCATTATTTGTGCTTAGGTAGCCACCAGGGCAAAGTGGAGAGCACATGTAGAGACTGTGGAGGCCAGAGTGACAGAGCTTGAGGCCTATCTACTGCTAGAGAGGCGCACATGCAGGAGGAGATTGCTCGGGCATTAGCTTGGGAGAGGGAGATCTGGCAGAGAGATTGGGAGATGTGAGCTGCTGCGATGGACAGAGAGCAAAGTTAGTTTCAAATTGAGCTAGCCTTACATCAGGGCTATTACATGCTTTTGGCGCGAGAGTTACGAGCGGCTCGTCTTCCGGTTCCGGCTGCCCCTTGAAAAAAAAGTTCAGAAAAACAAGCTTTCTCATATCTCATCACTCTAAATTCATCACCCCATTACTCATAATTGTAAGAACATTCATATTAGTTCGTGCAAAAATTTCTATCTATTTTAGCATAAGAATTTACTTTTTATATTTTATATACTCACTTTTCAAAACACCTCACATCAAATTATCTAGTTTACACTATATTTCATTAAAATATTAGGTTATGTTTGGTAACAATTTTTGTTTTCTATTTTTAAAAACTTGTTTTTAGGAATATAAAGAAAAAACAATTTTCTTGTATTTTTGAAATCAAAAACATGTTTGGTTAGTTGAAATTAAAAAGATAAGTTTTTGAAGAAAAAAATAGAAAATACTAAAATATGTTATTCCTAGGATTTAAACTCTAATGATAACTCATTAAATGAGACAAATTCATTAAATTAAATGCGTGTTTTTATTGACTTTTGAAAATTAGAAATTGAAAACAGCATTTTACATGTTTTCAGTTTCTTTCACAAATTGAGTTTTGAGAACAGTTTTTGTTTTTTGTCCATTTTGGGTTGCCAAACAAATTTTTTAGTTTAAAAAATAGAAAATTATTTTTGGAAACAGAAAATAAAGGGAAAAAACAGTTACCAAACATACCCTTAATTTTTCTTGATTTTTTTTTATAAAAATTTTCATTTTTTTACACACAACAACTACCATTCACTCTATTCCTTCATTCTCGAGATACGTACAACTAAATATAAAATTTACACAGTCACTTAATGAAAAAAAATAAAATAAAGAGTATTATGTACAATTTATATCTAAAAATTTGACATTTATTTGTTTGTTTTTGTTTTTTTTCATATGAAAATACGAGTCAGTTCAAACTACCCATAACCCAATTAGCTAGACCCGTTGTTAACCCGTTTAAAATGCCATTTAACCTGCAATACAATTAAACCCGACTCGATAATTTGCCAATTCTATTTTTTTCTTTTAAGATTAACAAAAAAAAAAAAAAAAAAAAAAATTGTGCATGACCAAAGACAAGTATGTTTGGCTCAAAATGTAGCGAAGTTGTCATCAATAGTTAAAAATGCAAAAAAATTTCCCGCTTCATTCAAACCAACATTAGCCATATTAAAATTAAAAAAAAAAAAAAACTATTTCTTTCCCATAAACAAAAACCAATATAGCTAGAGCTAAAACCTGACAAACGCAGATCAAAACCACGAATATACCGACAATTTCCTTCCCCCAAAACTCATCTCTCAAACACGAGTCTCCAAAAAACTGACCCTATCTGAATCCACCTAATTTTTTCTTCATTCTTGCAAACGCAATAGAAGGTAAGAATTTTGAATGAATCAACCTAATTCAATGTTTAGAATGTCTACTTAGGTTTTGATTTGTTCATTGCTTTGCATTCTTGTTAATTGTTTAGATGACTTAGTTTCTTGGAATCCAATGGCATTGCTCTTACTTAGAAGTTATCAAAGAAAAAAAGTCACCAAGTCACTAAGGGGGTTCTAAACTAGGTTCTCCTCTTTAAGAGAATTAAGCAATACCGTTGATCCACAATACCCTTAACACCTTTGATACAAATTTTTGTAGATGCTTCGATTGTGCCTTCATATTTAGAAACAGTATACACACACCCACATGCATGCATATAACAGTGCATGCATATAACAATGTCTTCATTGACAGTTTCTGTTATTTTGTTTTGATTGTGTACTTATTTGGGTTGTGGAATTATTGTGTTCTTGCAGTTGAGCTTTTCTATATACTGACTATGTCTTTGTTTTAGTACCAACACAGGACATTGAGATAATAAATGCTGAAATTAGTTGGCCTAAGGCAACTAAACTGTGGAATACCTCCCTTGCTAGGTTCATCCAAGAGTCTACTCTAGTTATTGATAGAAAATGAGATACTATTTCTCCCAGAGAAAGAGAGATTGAAGCTACATTTTTTGGTAGTAAGCATGATGCCACTCAATTCATTTTACAAAATCCGGCTGTAAGTTGTTTCTTCCCTTTCATTTTATGTGTATAGTACTTTATTTTCTTGTTTCTTTATAGTTCATCCCTTTTTTCTCAAACAACTGAAACTTGATCTAGTTTTTTTGTTATTTTCTTTACACTAGTTTTTGAATCCAAAAGTTCATTACAACAAAAAATATTTATTACAACAAAAAAAAAAATTGTTGTAATAACATCAAAGTCATTGCAATAGATTATGCAAAGTGTTGCAATAAAATTTGAGGTAATAGGTTTGTGTTAAAAAAATCTCGTTGCAATAAATTTTAAATATTTTAATGACAATTTTAATGTAATACTATATTTGCTGTTGCAATAAGCAATTTACTACTTCAAATATCTTGTAGCAATAGACTATAATTTCACGAATTTTATTGCAATAGATTGCAAATAATTGACAAATATAATTTTGGTATTAGATTATTGTAATAATATATTTGTTGCAACTTCATGTTTGTTATTGCAATAGATTGTAAAATAATTGATATTTAGTTATTGCAATAATATATTTGTTGCAATAAGCTGACACTTTGAAATTTTTATTGTAATAGATTGTAAAATAATTGGTACCAAGTTATTACAATGATTTCTTCAATTTAAGTTATTACAAAAAAAATATTTCTTAATGCAATTTAGTATAAAAGCCTCTATTGCAACTAAAAATTATAAGTTATTTTAACTAATTATTATTAATGTAATAATTTACCACTTTTAAATTATTATTGCAACAAATTTTAATTTGTAGATGTAATATTATGTCTAATACTACTATACTAATTTTTGTTGCATTAACACTTGATGTAATAGACTTATTTTGATGTAGTGGTTGATGGGGGCAGATGGGTTTTGGCTCCACATTATGATTGGAACACATTTTTTACAGTCAAAGATCAAGGTTCAAAAACAGTATGCTTTGCTATTTCTGTCATCTCTATAGTTGAGAGTCTTTATAAAATCATTTACGGAAATGATATTACCATAGAATTGGAGGAAATTTTATATTGTCATCCACATAATTTCTCAAATGGTGGACTTAGTGACTTCTGCTTGGGATACCTAATGACGCATGACTTACGCTAAAAAAGACCTAAAAATAAAATCATAAATATTGATGGTTTTGTATGGATCCCTAGCTTTAATGAAGGATATTTGTTGGTAGTAGTGGCTCATAAGCCAGTAATAGCACATATGAAGGTTGGTCAAATATTTCAAAACTAGAAAGGATGTGGAATCTATGAAGGAGAGGATGATGCACTTGAAAAAACAGATGACTCTTATGTTTGGCATGCAATAGTGATAAGGGGATATTGTGAAGAAAATGGTCAAAAGTATTTTGACATTCAGAACTCTTGGGGGAGGAGATGGCATAATGAAGGATGAATAAAAGTAGCACGTGGTTTGCGTGATGAGAGAGGGGTCAACGGATTATACACGTGTTCGATGTATCCCATTTTATATGAAGGGTGGACAATTTTTGATCATCGCATGGTAAACTATAAATTTTATTTCTATTTCAATTTGTTCAAAATAATTGTAACTAATATCTATTAAGGATAGTTTTGGAAACTTATACATTTTTTAAAGGAAAACAAGACAACAAATGATGTTTCCTTAAAAAAATTGATTTTTGAAACATGATAAAAAAAATTAGGATTTATTGCACTTGAATCTTTTAGATCAAATAATGCAAATTTAGCAATATAATAAACTCTTACAACAACCTATACTTATAGCAACCTATACTTTCAATTCACTATAGTATAATGCAGAGATATACATGATTAGCAACGTGAACATACATGAATATAAAGAGTATAATGAATTAAAAGTATAGGTTGCCATAGGAGTTTGGTGTGTTGCAATATATATTTTTTATTGCACTTGAATTTTTTCAATTCAGATAATGAAAATTTAGCAATATAACAAACTCCTACGACAACCTATACTTTCAATTAAGATTGAAAGTTAAAAATTCATTATAATTAATCCAATAATTTTATCTTCAATAATATACATAAACTCCAAAATATTATTAGTAGGTCCATGATCTTATTGTTAAATTGTGTCCACTTATATGATTTATGCTTTCCACTTAGTGAAACAAATACTTATTCTTTCTTTGTTTCTTTTATTGATTTTCCCTCCAATATTCTCACTTTATCATTCATTTTTATTGATTAAACATATTTGGTTTCCTAATAAATGTTTTGCTTGTAGGGGTCTTCTATCAACTTAAAGGACATTAAAGATCTTCCTTTAGTAGTTTTTTCCCACAATGGAAGGTACTTACATATTCAAAATTTTGAATTCCTCATAATCACATATAATGTAATCAACTATAACTGATGACTAAATTATTTGTGCAGCTCTACAGAACAATTGGAAGAACAATTGAAAGGAAAATTTGTATCACCTACTGCAAGTTTCATATTCACGAGTTCTTCTTATATATAGTGAGCCAATAACTTGGAAACTAATAAAATTTAACTTTTAAATGGATTCATTTTAAATGAAGAGAATTATTTTTTATGAAATATTAGTTGAGTTTCGTGGTGCATTTTGTTAATTTTCTCCAATATTTCAATAAATTTACTTCTAAAAAATTGTAATATTTAGTGTTTAATATTATAAACAAATCATAAAAACAATAAAAGTAGTGTAATATTTTAATTATACTATATATATTTACAAATTTAAAAATTGCATGATATTGTGATTAATATAGATAACCATGTTTCATGCCTACTTAAAAAAATGAAAATATCATTTTGATAAATAAAAATACAAATATCCTTCAATAATTTTTTTTAAAAGGTAATGTAGAAATTGCCACATCAACTTTTTGTAAAAAATTTGTAAAATTATTTGTGTCTCTAGAGTTACTCTTTGAAGAACATAAGGTTGCAGAGGATGAAGCCACTTCTGGTGATGAAGACGAAGAACCTTCATATGCTATCAGACTTGCAAAAGGCAAGATGAAAACGGTGTCGTAGTGAGAAGAAGTCATATGCACCGTATTACTAAAACTCAATGCAAAACGCAGCGTTTAGTTAAGTCAGTTAGTTAGGCTTAAATGCAGTTATATTCATATATGTTAATGGTGGTTAATTAGTTATAACATCCTCCATGATTTACGCTTTCTCTCACTCTCTCTCTGATTATGTATATAAGCTTAGCATAGCTCAGTGATGTATGTTGGGGATTACATTTTCAGAAATAATAGAATTCTAGAACTCTCTTTTCTTCTTTTTCTCTCAATTATTTTTTCTCTTCTTTTCTTTGTTTCTTCGTTCATGGTATCAGAGCACTAGCTTCCATGGCGTCTGCAACTACAAACTCATCTTCAACCTCATCTTCCACTTCAACCACAATACCTACAATGGTTAATCCCATAACTCACTTCAATCCCTCACTATTACTACTTTCAAATATGTCATCTATGGTGACTGTTAAACTAGATTTCTCAAATTTTATTGTTTAGAAGCATCAAATAGAGGTAATTTTGGAAACTTACTCTATGATTGATGCTATTGATGAAACTACTGTAGCTCCAGATCAATTCTTGAAGGATTCCTCAGGCAATTTTACAACTGAAATCAATCCTGCGTTTCTCACTTGGAAGAATCGAGAATATGCATTGTTTACATTTCTCAACTCCACACTTTCACCTTCTGTTCTTGCTCTCACTGTAGGGCAGAAATCTCGTAGGGGTGTTTGGAAGGTTCTAGAAAACGATTTGCTTCAGTTTCTAGGTCTAGTGTGATGAGCCTTAGAAACGAATTGAATGCAGTCAAGAAAGGATCAGACTCCATTGATGTGTATTTCTAGAAAATCAAGCAGATTCGTGACAGGCTTGCTGCTGTATCAGTTGTTCTTGATGATGAAGATTTGCTTCATGTTGCTCTTGATGGAAGAGGTCTGGTCTAGTTGATACTACTTCCATGGCTATGGTTGCAAATTATCAATCTCAAGGGTTTCATAGAGGTAGAGGCAGGCACAATAATCAAAGAGGCCGTGGAGGTGGAGGTAGAGGAAATTTCAGTGGTTTCAGTGGTGGTTCATCAAATGGTCCTTTCAATCCAACTCTTCCTCATTTCAATCAACCTCAATCTGGTCAAGCAAGATCCCCAGGGTTTCAACAAAATTTTCAGGGTCAGAATCAGAGACCACAGTGTCAAATTTGTGGAAAGAATGGACATGGAGCTCTTGATTGTTATCACCAGATGGATTTTTCTTTTCAAGGCAAGCATGCTCCATCAAAACTTGCTGCAATGGTGGCTAATTTTGCTCAGGTTCATGGAGCTAATGGTTGGCTTACAGACACTGGTTGCTCTGATCTTGTGATACCCGACCTTGCTAATCTTTCCTTGCAACAACAACCTACTTTAGGTACTGAAACGGTGACTGTTGGAAATGGCCAAGAGTTGCCTGTTACACATATTGGCAATGGTGAGTTGTCTACTTCTTCTCATACCTTTAAGCTTGATGGTATACTTAGAGTTCCTGACCTTGCTTCCAACCTTTTGTCTGTCCATAAACTTTGTTTACAAAACAATGCATTCTACTATTTTGATGCTTATAGATTCTCTATCCAAGATTTAATTTCAAGGAAGATCCTTTACGAAGGATTGAGTAAAGATGGTGTCTATCCTATTCCTGCATCATCATCCCTGTCCTCCAATTCATCCATTTCCACTGCTTGCACCTCTTCTCAAGTTCATCCTACTTCCTCTGCTTTGTCTTCAGCTACTTCTGCTCAAATTTCACTTTGGCACAAACAGCTTGGCCATCCTAGTGCAAAACTTCTCCATTATGCTATTCAACCTGTAAATCTTGCCTTTACTTTCAATAAAATTGATGAATGTTACTCTTCTTGTACATCTTGTATTAGTGCAAAGATGCACAGATTTCCTTTGAATAAACATGATATTCAATCCACTTCTATGCTTCAAATTGTGCACTCTGATGTTTGGGGTCCTGCTCCCATTTTCTCTTTATTTGGTTATTCTTACTATGTGGTATTCATTGATGACTTCACTAGATATACCTGGTTCTTTTTACTCAAACAGAAATCTGAGTTGTTTGCTGTGTTTAAGCACTTTAAAAATCTAGTTGAAACTCAATATTCTGCTAAAATCAAGATTCTTAGGTCTAATAATGGCAAGGAATATCTTAATTCTCAATTTCAACAATTTTGTTCTGAGAGTGGTATTGTTCACCAGACTTCTTGTCCTTATGTTCCTTAACAAAATGGTGTCTCAGAAAGGAAACATAGGCACATTGTGGAGACTGGTTTAGCTTTATTGTATCAGTCTCACTTACCTTTAAATTTTTGGTCCTATGCCTTTTCCACTGCTTCATTTCTCATTAATAGGCTGTCATCATCTGTTCTTGGGTTTATTTCTCCTTGGGAGAGGGTCAATTCTGTTTCTCCACCTTTGTCAGCTCTTAGGACATTTGGTTGTGCTTGCTATCCCTATCTCAGACCCTACAACAAACATAAACTTCAACCTAGATCTGTAGAGTGTGTGTTTCTCGGGTATCCTCCTTTGTCCAAAGGTTATTTGTGTTTAGACCCTACTACCAACAAAATATACACTACCTGCTATGCTTTATTCAATGAAAGTGTTTTTCCCTTTGCTGATAGGCTTGATCTCACTGCTCCCAATGTTCCTTTTTCTAGTCCTATTTCAGATTCTGCCTGGTTTTCTGTCAATTCAAATGTGTCTAGTCCTTCCCCTGCTGCTCCCTCCTCTTCTCCTTCTCCTTTGTCTTCATTTCCGGATTCCTTTCATTTAGCTCTTCTTCAATCTGACTCATGTAATTTTGATTCCCAGTTCTCTTTCTCTTCTAGTCCTTCCTCTATTCCTACTTTACCTTTGTCTGTCTCCTCTGAGTCATCCTCTTCTATTCTTGTTAACAATCATCCCATGGTTACAAGGTCAAAACTAGGTATCCACTAGCCTAAGGTTCTTAAGGTGGGTACTGATTACACCTTTCAAGAGCCTACTCCCTTTACAGTGGCTGTTAAGTATCCTAAATGGAAGGCTGCTATGGATTCTGAGTTTAGCTCTTTACTAAAGCAGTAGACTTGGTCTCTTGTTCCACCTCCTACAGCCAAGAATATTGTCACTTGTAAATGGGTTTACAAAATTAAAAGGCATAGTGATGGTTCTATTGCTAGGTACAAGGCCAGGCTAGTGGCTAAGGGGTACCTTCAGCAATATGGATTGGATTATGAGGAAACCTTTAGCCCTGTGGTCAAACCTACCACTGCCAGTTGGATGTAAGCAATGCCTTCCTTTATGGCATTCTCAAGGAGGAAGTTTACATGGCTTAACCATAAGGCTATGAGGATCAGTCCTATCCTAATCATGTTTGTCTTTTACACAAGGCTTTGTATGGCCTAAAACAGGCTCCAAGGGCCTAGTTTGAGAGGTTTAGCTCTCAATTGCTTCATCTTGGTTTTGTTGCCTCTAGTGCTAATAGGAATTTGTTCATTTATAATCATGATTCTCATTTGGTCTTTCTCTTACTTTATGTGAATGATATCATAGTTACTGGCAATCATGCTGCCTTTATTACATCTCTTCTTGCTGTTTTGGGTACTGATTTTGATTTAAAGGACTTAGGCAGATTGCATTACTTCTTGGGGCTTCAAATAGACTATACACCTAGTGGTCTCTTTGTTCATCAGACTAAGTATACTTTGGATTTGCTGAATAAGTTTTCCATGTCTGGCTGCAAGCCTTGCAAGACTCCTTGTTCTCCTAATGCTCATCTTCTTGCCAATGATAGTCCTTTATTGCATGATCCTACCTTTTATAGAAGCCTGGTGGGTGCTTTACAATATCTGACTTTCACCAAACCTGACATATCCTTTGCAGTTTAACAGGCTTGTCAATTCATGAGTAGTCCTACTTCCAATCATCTTCAGGCTGCTAAGAGGATTTTGAGGTATTTACAGGGTTCTATTCATCAAGGTTTGGCCTTTACACCTGGTCCATTGACCCTCTCTGCCTACAGTGATGCGGACTGGGCTGGTGATCCTATGGATAGGAAGTCCATCTCTGGTATTTTAGTATTTCTTGGTAATTCTCCAATCACCTAGTCTGCCAAGAAGCAATCTACAGTCTCTCGTTCTTCCATTGAGGCAAAGTATAGAGCTCTAGCTTCTTGTGCTGCTAAGCTTTGTTGGATTAGGATGCTTCTCAAGGATTTTGGGGTTTTTCTGTCTGATCCACCTATTTTGTGGTGTGATAATGTCTCAACCCTTGTAATTGCTTCTAATCCTGTCTTTCATGCTCGTACCAAGCATATAGAAGTGGACTTCCATTTTGTTTGTGAGAAGGTTCTAAGACATGATCTTCTGGTTAAGTTTGTTGCCTCTCAAGATCAATTGGCTGATATTTTGACTAAGGGTCTGGCTTCTCCTCATTTTCAGTGGCTGACTTCCAAACTCATGTGGAAATTTCCCATGAGCTTGAGGGGGGATGAAGAACATAAGGTAGCAGAGGATGAAGCCATTTTTGGTGATGAAGATGAAGAACCTTCAGATGCTATCAGACTTGCAAAAGGCAAGATGAAAATGGTGTCGTAGTGAGAAGAAGTCATATGCACTATATTACTAAAACTCAATGCAAAACGCAGCGTTTGGTTAAGTCAGTTAGTTAGGCTTAAATGCAGTTATATTCAGATATGTTAATGGTGGTTAATTAGTTATAACAACCTCCATGATTTACGCTTTCTCTCACTCTTTCTCTGATTATGTATATAAGCTTAGCACAGCTCAGTGATGTATGTTGGGGATTACATTTTCAAAAATAATAGAATTCTAGAACTCTCTTTTCTTCTTTTTCTCTCAATTATTTTTTCTCTACTTTTCTTTGTTTCTCCGTTCACTCTTCTTTTAAATATGGCAAGAGGAAGCCACAGATTGAGAAAACATGAGAGAGATTTTTTTATTATTTTTATTTTTTTATAGTGGTTCAGCAAGAGGGAAAAAATATTAAAATATAATAGAATTTCATAATTTATTGTCAAAAATAAGAAAGAACACTAAAACATGCTATATTAATTATGTAAGATAGTGTTTTTTGAATAGTTAGATTGCTTGGAGATTTATGGTGAATAAAATGTTTAACTTTTTTTGAACTCATCTCTCTCTATATTTAATTAATTAACCGGGGTCAATTTATAATCCAACAAAAAGAATGCTTTTGTCTTCAATAAAGGAATTTTATTGAGGAGGCTATTCTTTCGTTGATTAGGATAGACATCAAGATCAGAGTTGAGTATTGAATAAAAGTGAGAAACTCATTAGTTAATAGGGTGATATAATGTTGTAACTGGGTCATAATTTTTTTTGTTTTTAAGGTTGTGAGTAATGAGGGGATTTAGCTTCTCTGCTGTGCCTGTGCCTGTGTGTTGCAGCATTTTAGTTGCTGTTGTGTGAGCTCTATTGTTGTTTGCAGCTTCAATGCTGTTTTTGGTAACTACTTTGTTCTCTTTTGAATTTACCTAAATAAATTTATTCATTCATTTAAAAAAAATATATTAACAAACTAAATTTGCATCTCCTAGTGTGAGTTTCATATTCACAAGTAGTTCTTATATACAGTGAACCAATAACTTGGGAAATAATAAGACTTAATTTTAAATGCAGGGAATCATTATTTTATGAAAGATAGTCAGAGAGCCTTCGTGGAAGACCTCACAACTACCACACCATTGGGCTTTTCTTTATTAGACGCAATTCCACGTCTCAATGATTGTATGTAATCTTTTTATTCTAAACTTTCATTCAATTTGCTCAATATTCTATCATAGTCATATGCTTCCAGTTTTTTTTTTTAAAGTACTTAACATTTCAGTGACCTTCAGCAACATGTTACTACTTAAGACACTGCTGTCAATTATGTATAATAGGTAAAGAATGACCAGAGACTTGTTGATTGTTGTTTAAGAATATAAAAAATTTTATAAAAAAAATGGTTCATTTGGGTCCCCACCCTCACTATGTGAAGCTCTTAGCCAATCCATGGTTTTCTTATTTTGGGTGCTTGGAACTCTCTACCCAACATGTCTCAATAAAATCAGGTTACCAGTGTCTTTGGGAAAGCAATCAAAGAGAGAAGAGGGTGCTTTGATCTAATATGAATTTTGCTCTGACCTCAAGTCAAGTCAATCTATTTTTGTGTGAGAAATACACATGGCCAACCATCAAAAAAAAGGAAAAAGAATTGCACATGGCCCAATTAACAAGTAAAATCACATGTCCAATGTCTTCAGAGTACAGATTTATATAAGAGGACTTGAGTAGCATTTGTAACCTCAAGTCAATTTATATTGTGTTGGCAATTAATAATTTAATATGCACGAGACCTAATCTATAAATGATATAACATATGCCATGAATCACACTGGTTTAGCACTTGATTACTCGCATTTTAAAAGAAATTTAATGTTCTGTAAGAAGAAAACCCCAATTTAGAATGAAATGACATCTAAAAGTTAAACCCAATTCCAAAAAGTCTACCTCGATCGATGTCAAGTCTCAGCTAACCATACACTCCAAGCTAAGGATAAATTTTGCGACCCCATGTACAAGAAGCCAAATAGGCATTAGTTTAAGCTTCTAAAAGACTGTCACCTTCGTCATATTTTACCTAATGGTATATCGTGAGCAAGACAGCACCATTATTTAATGTATTTTTGATAAGCTACATGCAGCAATGGTACGAGTCTCATGTTTCTTAAAAAAAAAAAACTTGGAAATTAATGACATGTTTAAATAAAATAGAAGTACTGGGCAAAGAGTATCACTAGTAAGAAGACGAGATGTAATTAATGCTGGAGAAATTTCAAATTGGTGAAGCTGTTCAATTCAATATATCATCAATTAATCAATGGGTGATTTGTTTCGTTTTGTATTTTAGTCTCTCTGTTTTTTTTTTTTTTTTTTTTGGCGTAAAAAATTAATTTAAGGTTTTGCCTACTCATATATATATAAAAGAGGTGATATCTTATATATCAACTATATTTTTTTTTAATATCAACCATATGATCTTTGTATTGAACACCTGCCTTAATCAACTTACGGGTAAAGTAAATTGTGATTGAGTTTGAAATTCACACAGCCGGAACAAATCGAAATATTTCAATGGCCAAGTTGGTCTTAATCAACTTGCAGGTAGTAAAGATTGTGATGAAATTGAATATTGGTACAATCTTAACGAACTAGGACTCTCAATCTCAATGACCAAACTATTCAAAAACCAAATAATTCCTTCAAGCACAATCACCTGAATCTAGCTAAACTCAATTTTCTCTAATGATAATCCTAATAGGTGGAAGTTCCAATAAATCTTATAAAATGGAAAATATATATGTTGCTTGTTATCATTTTGGAGACGTGGATCGGTCAAGGAGAAGGAAGATTATTGTATAGCATTAAGTAAGATTAACGATGAGAGAGAGATGACTTTCCTTACCTTGAGGAAAATGATAAAAATAATGTGGAGAGAATATCACGTGTTTATATTTTATATCTTTTTTTTTTTAATAATAATTTTAAGAATTTTTTAGCTTCGTAATTGGTAAATAGAAAAGGCCAAAAGGGTGTGATAAAAGCTAATTCTCTTTTGACTCCAATGGATGGTTTCCTGTATTCCAAGATCTTCTAATTTAGCTCCTCGTAATTTGGCAATATGGTATCTTCCTCCATGATTTTCTGTGAGATGTGAAGAAATTGAGAGGGTTCCTCTTTTTCACTTTATCATACGTTCTTATTCAGAGAGAGAAGTTTGATAAATTGTTTGGTTAGACTAAAATCCAATTACATCTCTGTGTCTTTTAATCAACAGGCATTTTGAAAGTTGTCTGCTACCAAATTTACGACAAAAGCATCCCTACTAGCTAGAGAAGCAAAACTACAGAAAATGCAAGAATGTACGTACGAATTATGAAATTTTTTCCCCTTCATTGTTTGGTCTGAAGAGGATGCGATCCAGTGTTTTCTGTTTTAATTATAAAAGTTAGAAAATGTGATCAGGCCAGTGTTGAAGAACAATAATTTGGGCCCAAAGCATTCAATATAAGGAAACTGAAATGGAAAATCATGTATGACTTTATTCATGCATGCAAACTTGCAAATCTTCCATACAGCGGAAATGACATTGGCTTGCATAATTCATTCAATTAATATGATTTTTTTTTTTCCCAGAAAGAATGTTCCTTTTGAGAAATTAATTTAACCTTTTGTTATAAAAAAAAAAATTCCATTCACTCATTTCACTTTCTTTTACATTAAGTATTCCCAAATATAAATTGAGATAGGCAGTTCCAACATAATTGCATTCAGAATTAGATAAAACTAGAAATACTTTAGGGTGCTTTCCTGTTAAAGATTCTACATATAGTTTCATGAGTAATACTACAGCCACAAACTATTTTACTATTTACAAATTATTGATGTGACAAGTTCTTATTAGTTCTAATATGAGTCCATTACTAATATCACATTTATGTTTACCAATAATTATTTGAAAATTATTAAAGCCACATCAACAGCTTGTAAAAATATTATAAAATAGTTTGTGTCTGTAACATTACTTTAGTTTCATTAGCTACTGATTTGTCGCTACCTCTTTTCAGAGATTCGAGTCCCCACAATTATCTAGTCCCGACTTTACTAAAACCGTTCACGTTTCTTTCTTATAGCTTGACAATAATAGGTGGTGACTGGAGATCAACAAGAACAATGGAATAGCATGAAGACAATTTCTTCAAAAATCAAAGCAAGATTTTATAAATAAAGAGAGTGGCAGTCAATATTGTAAGCCACAGGCCTTATCCATACAAGAAACAGAGACCATACAAAAGTTTTGAATTATTATCTTACAACAATAGAATGAAACCTGTTCTTATCTCAAAATTATAATAATATGGCTTGATTTGTTATTATGTGCGGCTATCTCCATCATAGAAAGAATAACAAACAAAAAAAAATGTTAAAAATCTTATAGGTCAACTGATATCTAAGCGAGACATTTAGGATATAAATTTTTGTACCCCAATTATCAAATTATAAAAAGTAAAAAAAAAAAAAAATCACTTACGTAATAGTTGAGAACTTGTAGAACATTCAATATTCCATCCCAAGGCAGCATGAATAGAGCACGTACGGCTCAACCATTCTAAATTTCGAGTCTCTTATTTCACAGCAAATTTTTTTAATAATTGATCTAACTTGAATCCATACAAATTAAGTACTAATTATTGCAATAGAAGTTGGTTTATAAACAAATGTGGGGTATGGAAGTTATCAATTTATATGCTAATTTATATATATATATATATATACTCATAATTTTGTGGGTCTTCCTTAGAGTAGTGGAGAGACTAGAGAGTACAATTCACCTATATTTTTCATGTTTATGCAAAAAAAAAAATTATTCCCAAAATTTGGGGCCTTTTTCAATTGAGGGGCCTCCAGAAATAAAATATATATATTTTTGGCTCTTTTAGAAACTAATTGGAAGTTATCAATTTCTGTTATAAATTAAATGAGATTCAATCTTCATGTCTTTTGTATGCTAAATAAGATTCAATCAAACCCAAAGGGATTTATCTAGTGTTTCTAAGGTCTTGTGAGATCTATGAGGTATTGGGTTTAAAAGTTAAATCTCTTAATTGATAGATTGGGACCATTTTAAAGCAATTATTCCTTGTAATTACTTGTGTGTGTAGGAAGAAGAACTACACACATCCCAAAAAAAAAAAAAATCAAGTGCTTTAAGAGTTTTGTACACAGAAAAAAAAAAAAATCAATCACACATATTTTCTATAATAATAATTAATTTTATAGGCTGACATGGTAGGTACTCAATGCCATTAGTCACCTAGTAGCTTTTCTGTATCATATATAACTAGCTTGTAACCCTATGTATATGCATTGATACATTTAAAATATACAATAAAATGCATAATATAATTCCTATATATATAATTTAAATAATATTGATAGTTATTTTTATATTTTATTAACTCTTTAAAAAATTATGTAAGGATATTGTTAGGTATAAAATATAAATTGTCCATTTTTTTAAAAAAATTATTGTGAAGCATTTTTTTTTCTATGATTCATTTATTCTAAACTCTTTGATTTTTATACTTATAACTCTCTTGAATGAATATTTATGATGTAGTCCCATATTTGATTTTAAAATTAAGAAATAAAACTCTTTATGAATAAATAATTTAGGACACATGACACAAAATTAGAACTCTAATTTGAAATTCTAATTTGAGTTTCTTTTTGCTTCATCTATTATTATATATATAAAATACCAAAGTGACTACGAAACTCATGTTAAACCAAACAAAACCAGAAAAGAGAATTAATAATACATTTTGATACTTACCACCTATCATTTCTTCTTTATCCTTGTCAATACCCCTTCAATAGCAACATCAAAAGCATCTTTTATGGTCTCCAAACCTTCTTGAGGTGTCGCATATAAAATTTGAGGTATGATATTAATCACTCTCTCCCTCATTTTACTTACCTCTTCCCTATTATACTTTTCAAGTACATTTCTAATAGACACACTACCATTCTTAACTGCCTTGTTGTCAATAAAAACCGAGTAACTCGTGGGTTCACCAGGCAAGAACCACTCGTATTGATCATAAGCAGTTCGCTCCCAGAAAAAAACCGGGATTGAACCGGCCACAATGCAATCAAACACAGACCGCCTCGTGTATGTATCCCCTCTAGGTTGTAAGCAAAAGTCCGAACCCAAAAACGTGTCCAAAATCGCTGAGGCGCCTTTGTAACACCGTGTCCCACTGCAATCCACGACACGGCACGAGTCGGACTCGTTTTTACAATAACTCAGTAAGTAACCCCTAAAATCGTTCTGGAATGCGCCACGTGTCCCTCCGGCGAAGCAGAACAAGCTCGTACGTTTATGTGTACTTACGTAATCTTGCCATTCTAACACGTCAGCATCTGATCTGGGGTGGAATCCAGTGGGGTAAGGCACACCGGTATCAAGTGGGTCCCATGGGTTCCTTTCAATCACGAGACGTTGGATGTTTCTCATTCCTTCCATGTAAACAAAGCTAGAACCCCAATCATTCTCTCCCCACCGTCGAAAATCCCAAACCATTCGACCCAGAGTGATGAAGTGATCTGAGCCGTTTGATCTTTTCCAATATGGCTGCTCTTGGACCCACCTTAACAGCATTTCACAATCACCATCACGCGCTTTGTTATCATAGTTAGTAAAAAGATACCTTCCAACCGCGAGTCCAGCATAAAAGGGTATGTAGAACGCTGTAGCAGATTCTGGCTCCAAAGTCCTACATGCATGCTTCAAAATCCTATTATGAAAAATGACTTCCAACATGAACTGGTCAGTCCAGTACCAAGCCGGAGCTAGGCTTTCCGGGACCACCTCAGCCAGCTGGGTGGTGGCTTTCCGCCCAAACCCGCCGTTCAATACGGCTTCGCAGTAGCGTGGGCTCCACGGATCCAAACTAGAACAGTTGTCTAACAATTCTTTGTTAAACATGGGTGGTAGGTCATACACATAAACCTTACCCGATAGACATAAATTGCTGCTGCTGTTGTTGTTGTTGTGATTGGACACGCTGTGGGTTGAGGTTTTTGGAGATGGGAATTGTTGAGGGGAGATGGAAATGAGGGATAAAGGCAAATTTGAGATGAAGAAATAATTGATGCAATAGTAAATCTGAAGCAAAAGTATCATGATTAGGAGAGGCCATGTGTAAGAGTTATGTGAGGAGATGGAGTTCTTTTTGACTACTTTGAGGTCTATGTTCTTGGGTTTCTTCAGAAATGAGTTTTCCCAACTGGGTAGCATCTTAGAGTTGGTTTAGTTTTGGTTGTGGTGAGGTTTGTGTATGCTACTGAGAGAGAGAGAGAGAGAGAGAGAGAGAGAGAGAGAGAGAGAGAGAGGGTCTAATTGTTGACTTGTGATTTTGAATTGGTTTCGATAGATACATGAATATATGGGGAAACGAAAAGTCTCCCCCAAGAAGATGCATTCTATAGCCTTAATTTTCCTATACAATATTTTCCTTTTACTTGAAAAAAATCATAAAGAATGATGTATTCATGTGACGAAATCCAATCTGGCTATAGAAATATAATTACAAAATTCAAAAATGATAACTATATATGTGGATTTCAATTTTTCTATTCCAAACAACAAGTAAAATTGATAATATATTATCAACTCGTGTGTTTCTAGTGGATGGTAGCAAATTAAAAACGCGGCTAGATAGGCCAATTGCATGCGAGAGCACAATTGCTGGATCGCATATACCATTCCCAGATTACAATTTCAACGGTTGACAAATTAATCCACCACACATCATTGGAATTTGGATAGGTGTTCATATATAAAATCAACTTGGGTTAATTTTGTTACTATAGAGGATTATATTGTGCATGCTCCATAGCTCTCTGCATGTGCACATTTCCTAATAGGCTAATATATATAATTCTTTTGCTCTCTTTCTCTTTATTTTGATAATTTTCCAAGGTTCTGTTCTTTGAAATTGTCATGGTAATAAAATTTAAATCAGTGAGAAATATCTTTATGCTCTAAATGTATGGCAACCTTATAAAATTTCTGATGATAGAGTATGTTTTAGTGATTCGATGTCTTCAATAATAATGTTATATATCAACACAAGCAATGTTAGACACACGACTTTTATCATTACATTTTTTTACAATTTATGAAAGTAATAAGTTGTGAATAATCAAGATGATATCAAAGGGCGTGCGAAGTTTTGTAAGGATTTTGTTAATTCAATTTGTGATAGAATGATCAGTAGTTAGGGATGTTTGTTCCTTAATTTTTTTTTGGTATGTGAAGTTGTTTCTCTGCTGTGGTTTTGTGTTTCTAATTGTGTTCTTTTGATAAATAATATTACTTTTTAAAATCTTTTAAAAAAGAATAATTTTTCATTAATTGGAATAACATCACTTTCATATAGACACTTATCATTAACACAACTTTTATTATTATACCTCAATTACAACTTGTTTACATAAGTAGTTGTGAATTTTTTTGAGTTTGGCTTACCTCCAGTACTACTTTTTTAACTAGAATTTTCTTTTGTTTTAATGAGAAATTGTCACATAAGTCATAACCCACTAACTAAATAAAATGTGAAGATTAAAACTCACTATTATTTGTCATTATATATTTAAAACAAAATGAGACATCCGGCCAGTTAAAAAAGTATTAGAGGTAAGCCAAACTTATTTATTTTTTTTATATATGTACCTTTATTATATCTGCACATATCTATTAATTACTTTGTTAAGTTTACTACTTATAAACATTTAGTGTCAGTTAACTGTTTGTGTTTAAAGTTGATAGCAGATTAATTATTATCCCATCCCTAAGCTTACAACAACAACAAAAAAAAGGACCCTTGATCCCATGAATCAATGGTTGGATTCCTCATCTCTTCCTAAGGAGGAAATTTAATGATCACTGATTAAGTGGTCATTAATAATCATAGAGAAACTTGGATCCCAATTAGAAATTAGAATTTGGAATATACTAATATACCTTTCTAGCTAGCTCTTCGATAGGGTGATAGACTTTGTTTCTTTTTGAAACAACACGTTGCGAGATATTTTTAAATTAAATAGGTTTATATCTTGACTCCCAGCTTTGCCAGAATTTAATCCAGCTTGTATACTTTTTTTTTTTTTTAATTTTTATTATGAAGATGCAAAATTAAGCACAAAAAAGAGTCCAGAGAAGGGTACAATCTAAAATAAACTTAGTTATAATCTCGAATAAATTAGTTGTGTCAGCAAGACACATGTGACATGACAAAGCCTACTTCTTAATCGTTATAATATGTTGTCTGATTAGATATAGAAGCATCTTGGTGAATATGGCACTTTAGTGAAGGATATGACCATTGACAAATAACAAATATTATTCCCATTTTATAATAGTGACATCTCAACTCGCCTCTATTGGAATTTTCCTTCATTCAATTGTATATGAAATCACAAGTGATAAAAGATGTAAAAACTGCTATAGGATGCGAAATATAATCAAAGTCTTGAAAAAAAGCTATTATTCAAAATTTAAATTCCTGAATTGTTGAGTAATGTGCAGGCACTACGAAAAAATGGTTCTGAGGCCGCGTTTTTAAAACGCGGCCATAGGACATAAAAACGCGGCCTATAGCCCATTTGGCCTTAGGCCGTGTTTTCTTAGGCCGCGTCCTAAAACGTGCGACTATAGGCCCGGTCGGTTTAAGGCCGCACTTTTGTAACCGCGGCCCAAGACCAGGTCCTATAGCCGCGGTAAAAATGCGGCCTCAGATCGACCAGGTCTAAGCCTCATTTGGCCTTAGGCCGCGTTTAAAACGCGGCTTAAGACGTATACCTTAGGTCGCATTTTACACGCGGCCTAAGACCATAACCTTAGGCCGCGCTTAATAAGTGCGGCCATAGGCCTGAAAACAGACCGACCAGGTCTAAGCCCATTTGGCCTTAGGCCGCGTTTTAAATATAAAGATAAAGATAAAGATATTAATACAGACCTGATCAGAAACCAAAGCAGAGCTAGTAATTCTGAATCTGCATATGGAATTTGCTATTACGTTGTCTAATGCAGTTGTATATATATATATATATATATATATATATATATATATATATATATATATATATAGCTTTTGAACTGTTAGGTTCAATTTTTTATATTTTTATAATGAGTCAAAAGCAAAATTGAATTCCCGTTGTTATATTTAGCACAAATCTCTCAAAAAAGAAAACTAATTTGCATCAGAAGAAATAAACTTAATGCTCATTTTTTAATATATGTTTAATATATACTGTATGTAAAACTCAACCTCCCAACTAATGATGCTTTTCATCAATAGAGAATTTCAAAATTGAAGTATAGCTTCTTTAACAATTGGGTTCAATCATCAATGTTTGGTATTTTTAGAATGGGTCAAAAACAGAAAAGCTAGATTGAATCACCGTTGTTATATTTAGCACAAATCTCTCAAGAAAAATAATTTGTATTAGAAGAAATAAACTTAATGCTCATTTTTTAACCCATTGTTATAATTAGCACAAATCTTTCAAAGAAAAATAATTTGTATTAGAAGAAATAAACTTAATGCTCATTTTTTAATCTCTCTCTCTCTCTCTCTCTCTCTCTCTATATATATATATATATATATATACATATATATATATATATATATATATATATATATATATATATATAACTTATAGAAAATCCAATTATATTTCAATTGGATTCTTAATTTTACATCACGTGTCCTATTTTAAAATTTTAAATTTTTGTGCCAAATAAGCTATATATTAGTGTAAAATCCGAAGAGTTTATATAAATATAAAAAAAACTATATAAATGCTGCAATAGAGAATTTAGATTGTCACAAAAGCTAAACTCATTGAATTCCTTCTATTTAATGGAAACCATGAAATTGTTGATGAAGCTTTAGAGCAAAAAATCAAAGCAAGTAACTTTATTATCACTTGAAGGTTTTAGAGAAGCATGCAGTATTCACTATGCCATCATTCTCTACCTTAAGTCCCTTCCCTCTCTCTTTAAGTAAATAGTTATTTATGTTCAATTATTGTCTCTAAATTTGTTTGTTTGTTTCTTTCATTCTTTTTATCATTCTCACTAAGGTTCATATCTCTCTTTCTCTGCAAATTTGCCATTTAGTTTAGATTCTCTTATTTGGAATAATTTACATTTGCAACTTCAGTAGTTTAATTTTTGTTAATTTTTATTCATTTTTATCACTGTTGTTTAATGTTTCTATGGATAAGCACGAGTTACAAACTAGTATTTAATAATATAACACTCAACCTCCCAACTAATGATGCTTTTCATTAATATAGAATTTCAAAATTAAAGGAACCTAAACAATAACAAATATAAAATTTTAACCAATTGAAGGCTACATACAAAAATATAATAAAAGTTTCAAGGACCATTCATATATTTAATTCTTGGAAAGTTTGTAGGGGCATGGCTCCCTATGCCTCTGTTATTATTATAGACAAAACTTAAGGTTATGTTTGTAACCGTTTTTATTTTTTATTTTCAAAAACTTGTTTTTGGGAATATAAAGAAAAAACAATTTTCTTGTATTTATGAAATCAAAAACATGTTTGGTTAGTTGAAATTAAAAAAGATAGTTTTTTAAGAAAAAAAATAGAAAATACTAAAATATGTTGTTATTAGGATTTGAACTTTAATGTTAACTCATTAAATGAGATAGATTCATTAAATTAAATGCGTGTTTTCATTGACTTTTAAAAATTGGATATTGAAAACAGTCTTTTACATGTTTTCAGTTTCCTTCACAAATTGAGTTTTGAAAACAGTTTTTGTTTTCTACCCGTTTTGAGTTGCCAAACAATTTTTTTAGTTTCAAAAAAAGAAAATTTTTTTTGAAAACAAAAAACAATGGGAAAAAACAGTTACCAAACATACCCTAAATGCTATTTCAGCCATGTGTCTTTTCTTCATGAGATGAAAGTACATTTTTAGTTAAGTACAGTCACATTGCTAAATTTTAAGCACCTAAGTATTGTACTTAAGTTTTGTCATATTATTATTATTTATTATTTGCATTACACTCTTTCTCTATTATTACTACGCATTCTGTTGCTAATCATCATCTAAATAAAAACAAAGGAGATTCTCAAAATCAAATAAATAAAAACAAGGAAACTTTTTTCTTAACTTCCCATTAATTTCCAAAGATAATAACTGAATATTTTAATTAGAAGATAAAAAGAAACTAATTGTCAAAGTCCAAACTTTTACGTGTTAAACCAAGTTTGCTTCAATAAATTATTGAACAAGAGATCCACTAGCTAATTCATGAAAAGAATGTGTATATTATAAAATTGACAAAGTCCGTCGCCACTTGTTTTGTTTTTTACAACATTTTCGTTGCCGGTGGGTGTATAAACGATTGATTAATCTTATTTGGGTGACGTCTATAACTTCACATTTTACTAAATTTAATTTATATTTATAACCCTTCATATACAAGGATGCAATAAATAGAGATAGTACACAATTGTAATATTACACAGAAGTATAATAATTTTTCAAATTAACTCATTTAAATTACTTCCTCAAAAAAAAAAAAAAAAAAAAACTCATTTAAAATTTTTTTTAAATTTAAATACATGAATTTATATGTAAATATAATTGAGACATAATTTATATTTAGAATAACATTTTGAATGAAATTGGTGTTAGATTTTTTTTTATTTTTAGATTCTTATTTGACTGAGACAACCCCTAGGGCCTTTGATATTGCTGAGGCTTGATTGAATTCAAGTTAAAGATGGAATATTGTCATATCTTGGCTTCAATTTTCAAACTTTTACTAATGCATCCAATCAGCCTTGGCCTTTTTGTTTCACACCTCCATTCAATGCAACCAATTTGTGAATTGCATTTAATGGAAGCGTGGAATTCAAGTTATGCCCTGTTATTCTCCCATTGAATTTAAACACTTAGCTGTAAGTTTTATTCAAAAAGATATTCTCCAATTAAATTTAAACACTTAGCTGTAAATTTTATTCAAAAAGATAACGGTAATTGTATTTGCTTTTATTTTTTTATGAGAATTATCATATTTTATTGATAAATACAATCAAGTATTTAAATTTAATTTGGGAATCAATGTACTACTCCTAAAATTAGAATTCTTAAGTTTTACTTATTACTTTCTAAAAAATAAAAAAGTTTTACTTATTACTATATAAATGAAGAAACTGGACACCTGAATTATGCTTTGTGAGTAAATTTCGTGCAATTTGGTTATTTTCATCATAATTTTTGGGATAGACATTTATAAAGTTGTATAACTTTTTTTCTTTTTTTTAGAAAATTTCAACCTATGACGTTCGCTTCTAATGATAACTTTTATCATCAAATCAAGATAACAATCGATTTTTATTTTATTTTATAAGACGAAGATTGAAAAAAAAGTGCAGTAAATTTGGTTTATAAATCTTATCTTAAGCCTATGATATCTGTTGGGCTTGTTTAAATGAGGCATGTATGTCCATAAAAAATAAATAAATAAATGAGGCATGTATGGATGGTACAGCCTACAGTGCATCTCAAGCAAGACCCTTCCCATGTATAAAAATTAAAAGGACTGAGCCCACAAACAGCCCAAGATAGCCTATTGTGCGGTTCAATGTTGTGCATATATAATTAAGCCCACTTCACGGTCCAAACTCTTTCTCAACAGCGAAGGAGATTGTGAGAATGTAAAGGTGAAAGGTGCAATTATAGGGTTATGGTTCTCAAGTAACAGGTGAAATGACCTTTCAAATTAAGTCATTTAATCCCACTCACACTTGTACTAGGGCATACAGAAATTCAGCATGTAAATCAAGCTGGATTTCTAAGAAGTATATGGAGAAGTTTAGATATGATATACATTGCCCTACCACTGGATTGCAGCAAGAGATTAAGGATAAGTGGCATGTTGATGTGGGTAGGATGCAGGTGTATAGGGCAAGGAAAAAGGCTGAGAAAATAATTTATGGTGATGATGCAGAACAATACAACAGAATTTGGGACTATTGTGAGACATTGAAAGCTACAAATGTTGGAACAATTACATTGAACAAAAATCAGGAAAAATGTTCATACACTCCCTGAATTTTGAAGTAGTGGCCAAGATACCCTCTGAACTTTCATTGTAGCTAATTTACTCCTTAAACTTCACATAACTACCAAATCAATACTTTCGTTGGTCTCAATTAAAACACTAACAGAAAGCTCACATTGTATCTCATGTGAACTTAAAAAATACCAAATACAAGTGCTGAATCAGTTGAAAAACTTGGAAAACTTTGGCTTAGTTGAGAGAGAGCGAGTGAGTGAGACAATTAGACAAGAACTACCGTTGCCGGAGTTCCCATCCCTGTCTTGGTCTCGGCCTTTATGTCCCTACAGCGCCCTGTGGTCCCGCGAAGCAGTTGAGAGCCACCATTGTTACTGCCCTTGTCTAGCTACTGGTTTTTTTTTTTTTTTTTTTTTCCTGCTATGTTTTTCAAATCCTCCATGTGCGAGTCTCTTTTGGAATGTCATGGGTTTACAATTTATCTCATTGTTGTGGCCAGTGCTCTAGTGAGCATGTATGCAAAAATTCATTGCTTTTAAATGTGTCACACAACTGTTTGATGAAATTTTTGAAAGAGATATGGCCACTCACTCCCTCCCTCTCAACTGAGCCAAAGTTTTCTAAGTTTCTCAGCCGGTTCAGACTTTGTATTTAGTATTTTGTTAAGTTCACGTGAGATACCATGTGAGCTTTCTATTAGTGTTTTAACTGAGACCAACGGAAGTATTGATTTGGCCGTAACGTGAAGTATAAGGAGAAAATTGGCCAAAATGATAGTTTGGGAGGTGTCTTAGCTCCTACTTCAAAGTGCAGAGGGGTGTATGAACATTTTTCCCACAAAAATCATTAAAAAAATTAAATATTTGTAAATTTATTAAAATTAATTTTAACCATTTAGATTTCCTAACTTCTTATAGTGATAGGTAAAATATATGAATTAACATTGCAGTATTTACTTTATGCAATTAAAAATATTACTAATAGGATAAATACATATTTTGTTGTATTAATTATTTAAGTATAATGAAATTTAGATATTATTTTTTCTAAGATTTATACGAGAAACAAAGTCGAACAAAAGGAAAAATATATATATATTGGAGGAAAAAAAGTAGAACAAAAGGAAAGAAAAAAATGACACAATCAAATGTTTTAAAAAATGATAAAAGAATATTTGCATTTTTATTTTATCAAAATGATATTTGCATTCTTGAGTGGATGTGAAATACGCCTATATATAAATCACTATATAGACGTGAATCTCGCCTATATATAACTCACTATAAATCACTATATCATAGTATGTTTAAATCACACTCTTGTTGTCTTTCAATTTTGTCTATAAAATAAAATACTATAGATTACAAATTTTTGCCAGAAAAATTATTAAAATATTAGAGAAAACTAATAATAAGTTTCCTGTATTGTGTGGGAACTTGACTAATATTATTAAATTATTCAATTTTAGGCATTAACATTGATAAGTGCAGGAGTTTGACTCATATGCCATTAACTGGTTGTGCTGTTTTCTTTGGGGAATCATTGATTTCTTGGAGATCTAAGAAACAAGGAGTTGTTTCAAGGTTCGCAATGGCAAGTGTGGCTTGTGAGATTACTTGGGTGTTACAATTACTTAAGGATTTAAAGATAGATAATGCAAGGCCAGCTATGTTGTTTTGTGATAATTAGTCAGCCATGCATATAGCTGCAAATCCAGTTTTTCATGAAAGAACAAAGCATATCGAGGTAGACTGTCACTTGATGAGAGATAAGATCATGGAAGGTATGATTAAAACATTCCATGTAGCTACTAATTCTCAGGTAGCAGACATATTTACTATGGCTTTCGGCTTTTCAGCCTTTGCAAGACTCTCTGGAAAATTGGGTTTGAAGGATATTTTTACTCCAAGGGAATTAAAGACACAAACTTCAGTTCAAGTCTCAGAACTTAAAGTTCAGGACTTGAGGGGGAGTGTTAAAACTTGAAACTGATGCAGTTACACAAGAACTTAAGGAAATCGGCAGAGAAGAGCAACAAATAAAAGGGAAAACGACAGCAGGCGGACTGAAGGAAAAGAATAAAATTAAGCAGAAAACGGCAGTGCATTGTTTAATGAATTCAATTACAAGGAGTCCAGGTGTCATGCATCCCACGGAGCAGTTGAAAGTCAATTAAATCAGGAAGTTAGTTGGGACTATTTAAGCATTTTCTCGCCTTTGTTTGTGTATATATAGAAACAGAGCTTAATTATTTGTACACCTTTTCATTCTTCATTTTGTGAATCAATGAGAATTTTCTTTCTCTTCCAGAAACTTTGTACAACCGCACTCCATGATTGAGAATTAAGACTATAAGTCTTAATTCACAAGTTCGGTAACGCTCAAAATCTTATAATCATCTCAGGACACGTAACGTCAAAAACATAACTTCTTCATATAGGGGAACCAGAAAGGTATTCCACGGCTTCTTCAGGGAATTTCTTAAATTTTCGTAGTATCAGGTTTCAAATTACAAACTCTTCAGTATTATTACTGTAATAGCCCGAAAAAAAAAATATATATATATATATATATATAAATAAATAAAAGAAAAAGAGGGGTATTTAAGTAATGTTGTTTATGGGGGTCAACTTTTATAATTAATATTACTAAGGGTTTTTTAGAAAATAAGGTTGAAACCCTAGTTTATATAGTCTAATTTTAAGTTAGTGTATACTGACAGATGTTTTGAGAGAGGAGGCTACCCAAAATACTGAAATAGAGAAGATTTGACTGCACAATAGAGGTAAGAGCCTAAGAACTTCTTCTTGTCAAATCTAAACTTTATTTAGAATTAGAATATTTTATTCTTGTGGATATTTTGACCAGTAGTAAAATTATTTATTTATTCAAGAGTTTTAATGATGCAAACTAAGAAAAAAAATTTAGATTTACGTTCGATCAATTGGATGCTACTACCTACAGATTTTCTGTGCTCAGTATATATATATATATATATATACACACGCTCATGCTCCGTTGTGATAAGCGTAGCTGGAAGTAGTAAATTTTCGGCATGATGGGTCTAAGGTTTACTTTCTGCACAGTTTGGGTTGTTTAAGAAACTGTGCCCGAATTGAAGAAAAAAAAAAAAAAAAAACTCTAAAGTGAGTGTAGTACACGTCCTTGTCATTCCTAGAGTGGCATAGTACTACTCCTAGATGCTAGCCTTATCTTGTAAGGCATAAGTGGTGGCGGTATATACATATATAAAATAATGTGATTAGGTGGAATTTTTGGTGTGAGATAGGCAGACAATTAGGAGAGATTTTTTGATACCGTTACAAGTCTTTCTTGAATTTTTTATGATTATTAAGTAGATGGTACTTGCAAATTGTTAGGTGAAATCTAAGGATTTTAGAGAAAGTGTTAAAGAGAAGTTCTTTGTGGTGAGTTAACTGAGGTAAGTAACCTTGTCCTAATTGGTTTTATCCTTGCTTATACTACTATATTTTAACTACTGAAATTTGTTTACAATTGTTACTATTCTATTTAATTGTTCAGCTACATTGATTTACAGTAAAGAATAGAGAAATTTCACAGATAAATATGAGCATTGAGTACAAGATTTATTTTATTTAATTGTTTCTTTAGCTATATTGATTTAAAATAATGAATATAGAAATATCCCAAATATATTGAATATTGAATATATGATTATATATGAATATATGTGTACTTGAATAAGATATATTTTTTGTTAGAAACTATGATTTCATATGATTTTTGAACAAATTGACTATGAATTAATTCTGATACCCAAACCAATGGGGGTTATTTATTGATACTCTGATACCCAACCAATGGGGGTCGTTCATTGGTATTCTGATACCCAAACCAATGGGGGTCGTTCATTGGTACTCTGATACCCAAACCAATGGGGGTCGTTCATTGGTATTTTGATACCCAAACCAATGGGGTTTGTTCATTGGTACTTTGATGCCCAGTCACGGGGATATAGCGTGACCATGGTCATAAGATTGTTAATAATATGGATTACGTTTGAATATTTAATTATATTGAGTCATTAGAACTGCTTATCTATTTTCGAAACCTATTGCAAGTTTTAGCTTTTGATATACGGAAAACTGACTACTTTCTAAACCATCTATGATATAATTGTAAGATTAAAGTATGTGATCTATTTGTAAAGTATTATTTTAAGATCATGAAGCTTCTTTAGCTATTTTGAAAACCCATAGCATATTATAACTTTTGAAGATTCGTATTACATCTTATTACTTTACAGATCTATTGATGGATAGAACTTATTTGTATTTTGGTTACTTATTGAGTTGTCAACTCACCCCCCCCCCCCTCTTTCTCCTTTCAGATTCTGATCAGGAAGAGTAGCATAAGTTTGGGCTTCCGCTGGGATGTGCGCATGAGTGAAGTTTAGGAAATCAATGGAATAAGATTTGAACTTTTATGTTTTAAGATTACCATTTGTGTAATCCTTTAGACTTAAAGATTTAGTTTATTTTTATTTGATGTTGGAAGATTATTTTTGGAGATCTTTTGAAAATTGCTTAATTGAGGATATTTTTGAATTTAATGATGAAATTTTCTTGAGGATAATTCTTTAATTGTTAAGAAAGCTTTACGCACTTGTAGGGTGTAAACTTTATAAGTGTGTGGCTGTTGTCACGTGCCTAGCTCTTACTTGGGTTCGGGCGTGACAATTACTATAAAGACAAACTAGACCTTCACAGTAGAACAGGTTGGTTGACAGCAGAAGAAAGTCGACAGTCATAGCATTTCCAAGAATCTCATCGTTGTAACGCAGTATGTAACTTGAGGAAAATATTTAAGTCTTCATCGTAAAGTAGAAGGCTGCAGTCTTTATTGCTTTCCATGGATGGTCGGAGGTGATTATTGATAAAAGATGGTTCTGTGATTAGACTATTCCATTCTTTCGAATCTGAGAGAAACCGCACTAGAGATTTGATGGACAGTTTAAAGAGAATGTTTCTGATTATATCTAGCGGCTGAGAATCCGAGGTGGACTCTGAAGCCTCCATTCTTGGAGAGAGAAAACTCCAAGAATGAGAGAACCGATTTGCTTAAGTTGTATGACTGTGTAGTGTGTACTTGATAGTTTGGAATAACTCACCGTCAGTATATCAGAAAAGAGAATGAATAATACATTGATACTTACCGTTTGTCAGTGCTTCTTTATCCTTCTCAATACCCCTTCAATAGCGACATCAAAGCATTTTTTATGGTCTCCAAACCTTCTTGAGGTGTCGCGTATAAAATTTGAGGTATGATATTAATCACTCTCTCCCTCATTTTACTTACCTCTTCTCTACTATACTTCTCAAGCACGTTCCTTATAGACATAATACCATTCTTAACTGCCTTCTTGTTAATCAAAACCGAGTAACATGCGGGTTCACCCTATAAGAACTGATCATAAGCAGTTCGCTCCTAAAAGAAAACCGGAATTGAACTGGCCACAATGCAATCAAACACAGACCTCCTCGTGTATGAATCCCCTCTAGGTTGCAACCAAAAATCTGAACCCAAAAATGTGTCCAAAATTGCTGAGGCACCATTATATTGTAACACCATGGTCCCACTACAATCCACGACACGGCATGAGGGAAAATTATTAGGTACTTCCGGAGTACCATAAATGCGTGTTCCCTCCTCTCACATGAATGGTGGGTCCCACCATGAATTTAATTAGTGGGACCCACTATTCATGTGAGTGGAGAGAGCATGCATTTATGGTACTCCGGAAGTACACAATAATTTTCCCGGCATGAGGCATGTACGGATGTCCATAAATAAAATTAAAAATTTTAAAAAAAAAATCTGTTGGGCCTTGTTTAAATGAGGCATGTATGTCCATCAAATTTTTTTTTTTTAAAATGAGGCATGCATGGATGGTACAGCCTACAGTGCATCTGAAGCACGACCCTTCCCATGTACAAAAATTAGAAGGACTGAGCCCACAAACAGCCCAAGATAGCCTATTGGGCGGTTCAATATTGTGCAAATATAATTAAGCCCACTTCACGGTCCAAACTCTTTCTCAACAAGAAGTAAGTTAAGTAACTAGCTTAATTCTAATTGTGTGTGTAAACCAGTAATGCGCATTAACAAAGCGCTGAAGCTCACAACAAGATATGTTGTCAAGAAGCGAGAGCTATACAATATATGAAGAAAGAGATCAATGAATCAATTAGTGCCTACTTTCAAAGGATTAGGGAAATCTGAGATAAATTGGCAGCTGTGTCAGTCAGCATAGACAATGAGGAATTGCTATCTATCATGTTGAAGGGGCTGCCTTGTGAATATCACTCATTCTGTTCTGTTATTCGAACCAGAAATGACCCAATTGCTTACCTTTATGCTTTTTTACCATTAGAGGAACAATCTCTGAAACAATATTGTCTAGAAGTAGACCAAAATGGACTTTTATCTAAGTGCACAAAAATATATCATAGTGGACCAAATTGTACCTAATGGAAAGTGGACCGAATTGACAGAATAGGAATAAGGGGAACCAAATAAGAATTGACATATTAATACCAAAGTAGACCGAATGAATCAAATGGGAGCAAATTAGACCGAATAGGACCAATGTGAATTAAATAGGACCAAAATGGACTAAATGGACAGAATAGAACCAATGTGGACCTAATGAAGCCAAAGTGGTCAAAATGGACCGATTAAGACCAAATAGAACCAAAGTAAATAGAATGGACAGAATAGGACCAAAGTAGACAGAATTGACCGAATAGGACCGAAGTAGACCGAATAGAACTTTAGTGTATAGAATGAACTAAATATGACCAAATGGACCGAATAGAACTTTAGTGGATAGAATGAACTAAATATGACCAAATGGACTGATTACAAACATATGGACCGAATAGGACCAAATTAGACCAAGGATGACAGAATGGACCGAAAAAAAACTTTTTAATATTTATTATTTTTATTACATTTTTATGGCTCATATTTCTAATTTCTAATGTCTATTTTCTTTGCATTTTTTAACTCAAAACTAAAGAGTTTAGCACAAATATAATAGAATTTCATACTTTTCAACTCAAAAAAAAAAAAAAATAAATAAATTTTGAGGTACACTTGAAAAGAAAACCTACAAAAAGAATCAACTTAAGGCCCAATTAGTCTAAAATGGACCGAAGGAGACCAAAATTGATTGAGTGGACTAAAGTAGACCTAATTCGACATTTACCTAAATTGACTAAGTTGACCGAAGTAAACTTAATTGGACCGAAAAGAAATTGTTTAATTTTTAGGGAAAACACGTTATCTTTAACAATTTTAGAGAAAAAATTATAAATTATATTACAATACAAAATAATTATTTATTTTCATGCATCATGTGAGTTTGCAACTAATTTTATTAAACCAAATTTCTAAAATTTATTGAATTAAATTGCTACAAAAAATTATAATAATAATTGGGGGTGGGGCCACTGCCCCCAAATGTCAATGAATACCTCCATCCCAGGCTACAAAGGTTGTGGTCATGGTTTTAATAACAATTCCAACAACAATTTTCATGACAGTAATCAATATCAACATCATCCAGCATGTCAGATATGTGGTAAAGCGGGCCTAGCCACATCACTCTAAATTGGATGGACTATTCTTTACAAGGCAGATTGCCACCTGAAAAACTTGTTGCACTTGCATCCTTTACAACATTACGACAATCTTGGCTCAGCTAAACTACATGTTCTTCAAGTTCTCTATAGCCTATACTCGCTGCCATAGACAGAAGAGAAAGTTTATGGCCAAAACTTTTGTCACAATCCTAAAGTGTGTGATTATGAATAATGGAGAAAAAGTAATGGTTCTGTGTAAAAGGTGATGGTTCACCAATCACAATCACAATCACAATCACGCATATCATCAAGTTTTTGTAAAGTGTGTAATCAAACAATTGTAAATAGAAACCATGCCGGTGATCAAGTCTCTACATCGACATACAAATCCTTCACTGAATCCTTAAAATAGATTACATGTCTTCTCCATGGCAGAGTTAAATGTAAGACTGTAAGTTTAGTTTCATAATTATCATATAGATATTAAGATGATGATGACCTTTATTATATAGACATAGGCTTAGGTACTCATTGCTATCTCTTCTTGATAGAAAGAAGTTGAGTATATCTCTTTTGCTTACATGAGGTGAGGGTTGCCCTTCTTCAGAATGCTCCGAGTTTATTCACATGTTGAAGAGCCACAATCATTAATGTTAATACTTAATAGTGTGTGTTTGTGTGTCGGTGTGCGGTACCTAAAGACTAAGATGTCAACTTCAATGAGAGACAATTTCACATGTAAATTACATGATGTAATCAAAGTGAGACCAACCTTGATTGTCGCCGACATTTCATGTACATAAATTATTTCACTTTGAAAAGGCATAACTAAGCGACAAAATTAGGACTAAGTTCTGGTTAGTCAATTTTAATACCAAGCCAAGAATAGACCTTTACCCAAGAGGGGAATGACCCATATGTCATAATTGGAAATATGTAAAAAATAGAGCCGTTGACAACAAATATAATCATTTCTTACTAGCAAATTGTGAATTCAAGCTCTTTTAGCTTTCTGGCTCTGTAACATTGTACCCAATTGTTACAGTATTCATTTTGGAAAAAGAAAAAAAAGAAGTTGATTTCAAGCAAACTACCTTATTAGCCTAAAATTTAGGGCAATCTAGCATGCCATATTTACTCCTAGTGAAGAGAGAAATAGCATCAAAATTTTCTTTATTTTGAAAATACCTTCTATGCTAATGACTTTAAAGTTAAATGACACTTCTCGATGTTTCTAACATAAATGTCTATATTCGAATCTTCCATTCTCCTTTTGAAATATGTCAAAAAATAGAAAACAATTTATGCCAAAATTTTTGATTCACGACAGTGGATATTGGAAACTATAACAAGTGGTATATTATATATACTAGCCGCGAACTCGAGCGTTGCGCGTGATAATTATTTTTATGGTAGTTTTATTAAAAAAAATTACAATTTAAACTAATCTAATAATGAGTAATGTATTTCGTAACTATATTTTTATTTATTATAGGAATGATCATAAATGTAATATAGGAACAATCCAAAACACCAAAAAAACGTAAACTAAAAAAAATTAATAAAACGTAACAATGATTAATTGAACCAATATTAGGATAAAATTTTGTTTTTGATAATCTATTATGGTTATTTTCTTTGTAGAAATTATAATTTCGGCCACCCAAAACATATTATCAAATAAACAATTATTAGCAAAATCTAAGAATTAAATTTCTATACATGCATTGTTATAAAATAATAATAATAAAAATAAAATTGCAAAAGTTAAAATTTGTCACCTATTTGATTATTTTTGTTTGGCTAACATTTGATTTTCTTTAAATAAATGACATTATAGAGTACTTCTAATACAATTATTAAGAGTACTTTGTCCACCACAAAGGATTAGAAAATAAACAAAAATTAGTAAAGTCTCATAATTTAACATCTAAATTGAGCACTATAAAAAATCATGCTATGTAATAGAATAAATACCAAATTATCCAAATCATACTATGTAATAAAATAATATTATATTTTTATATGCTATATTTAATTTTTTAAAACGCAATAGGATAACATTTAACAATCAAAGAGAATAATAATAATAATATAAAAAAATAAAAAAACAAAAAAAAACAACAACAACAATTTAAAAAGCAAAACTAAATCGCATTAACCCAAAATAGAGTTTTAAAGAATTAAAAAAATTATCAACATAAAGTAGAGATGCAAGAAAAATAAAAAAATCCACCAAACAATTGAGAGAGAGAGCGTAAGGGAACCCTTTTTTTTTTTTTTTTTTTTTTCTTGTGAGGGAAAACTATGCATAGAATAGAAGAGATAGTGACAAATTTATAGTAAGAGAGTGTGAATAAGAAGAGACAAAAATAAAGGAAGATGAAGGGAAAGAGGAAGAATGATATTAATGTAGAGGGTAGTGGGGAGTTGAAAAGGTAAGAGAGGGAGAAAGATTGAAGAAGTAGTGGGGAGATGAAATGGTAAGGGAGAGAGAAAGGTTGGAGAAGTGTAAATATTAAAAAAATAAATGTTAAAAACAATTAAAGGAAAATTGGAAAGAAAAAAAAAATCATAAAGCTTGAAAGGCTTCAACGTTGTTGTTGTTGTTTTTTTTTTTTTTTTCCTTTAAGCTAAAAGGGCTCACACAAAACTCTAAAGCTGAACTGAAAAAGTTTTGGGTTGGATTTAATAATGGAACTAAATTAATAAGAGATGGACTGGATTAATTATACAGATTTATTATAGGGTAATAGTAGAAGTAAATAAACAAGTAGTGGGCTGGATTTATTATAGGGTGATAGTGGAAGTAAATAAATAAGTAGTGGGCTACATTTATAGGGCTGAAAATTGTAAAAACCATTTTAAAATTGTAAGACAAATTATATTTTAAAAAAGAAAAGAAAAAAAAGAATGACATGGCAACTGATGTGGTGCAACATGAGAGCAGCAGCATTAAATGCTATGCTTCAGCTTTTAGTAATATATAGATTTTATAGTGAAACTAAATAAATAAGAGGTGAGCTGGATTAATTATACAGATTTATTATATGGTAATAATGGAAGTAAATAAACAAGTAGTTGGCTGGATTTATTGTAGGGTAATAGTGGAAGTAAATAAATAAGTAGTGGGCTGCATTTATAGGGTTGAAAATTGTAAAAACCATTTTAAAATTGTAGGACAAATTATATTTTTAAAAAGAAAAGAAAAAAAAGAATGACATGACAACTGATGTGGCGCAATGTGAGAGCAGCAGCATTAAACGCTACCCTTCAACTTTTAGTAATATATAGATATGTGGTTTTGTAGAAATTGACAAATTCAATATATGTGATTGTTAAGTGCTTCCTCAATATTGCATATGATCGCTGTCAATAAGGACATCAAGTCTCAAAAGACATATCATCTATTGTCACAAAAAACAAAAAAAAAGACATATCATCTAAGTTAAAACTAAAAATGGTGCAAGGAATGAAAAAATAGTGCAGGAAAATTCTTTTTTGAATGCCCAAGGACCCATTTGATACGTATATTTAAATAACAATTTTCAATTTTTTTAAAAATACGTGTGGGTGAAAAAGTGTGTAAAAATACGTGTAATATTATTTAAAAATTGAAAACATGTGTTTAAACTTATGTACCAAATAGCCCCAACTATCTCCTCTCTTTTTTTACCCCTAGATAATGTCATTTTATTGATTCTCTCGTAATTTTTAACTACTATTTATGTTTTTGTCTTTTTTTTTTTTCTTTTTTTTGGCCTAAATTTGCAGTTGCATCTAAATTATTGCTGCCAACAACAACAGTGACTCTGGCTCCTCGATGGAAGACAAAAGTTTCATCCATGTAGTTTTTCCTTACTTTTGAGGGTTTGGCTAACTATATGAGTAGAGTAGCCTTTTATTTATAATAAAGTATTCATATGAGAAAAAGTATACAAACGGATAAAAAAGATTCCATCCACTTTTATGGATTTTCTGATAAGTAAACATGGCACCATTTGAAGTATTTTAGATTTGCTTTTAATTTAAAATTATCTATAATTTTACTTATTTTATAATTGAACGTAATTAGTCGTAGGATAAGGAGAGTGTAGGGGCAAAGACCCGAAATAATATGTTGGGTCATGGGCATGTTCGAGGACACTAAAATGTCTGAGAAGATTGCCAGTAACTAGTAAAGGCCCAGCGTAGATCCTCATAGGTAAGAAACACTTAGAGGAATGTTCGAGGAGGAAATCCCTCTCGGATATGGCTAGCATATCTCAAATTTGTATCCCAGCAGCTGGAGAAACCTTCCAAGAAGCTCAAGAGATAAAGACATATCTTATGAATATGAAAGAAAGGGGGGGAGCACAAAAATATCTAAGGAAAAACTGTTACCACCGCATTAAATTCATTGTAACCACTTTCCTGGCCGCATTTATGTGGAGAAAACATCTGAACAGTGAAACTCTGGTTATCACAATTCACAGAAAACCAGGAGAAGTGTCTGATGGGACAGATACTCAAGTGATATCTCAAACGATCGACAAGTGTAGGGTTAAGATGATCCAAAGAGAGCTATATAATGTAAAGAATCCTTTATGAAAAAGGATTGGAAAAATTCTAGAAAGAAGGATAACAAGCTTATCGACAATTGTATGTAAAAAAGATGAATCCACATAAAAGCAAAGCTCCTTGGACTGAAAGTCTGTTCCCATTTGTTTCTAAAGTTTAATACAAATCTTCTCTGAACTTGTGATAATTTTTGTCCGAATTCACTAAGGCCCAGTTCTCTAATCCATTCTCTACAAATTTATTATCTTGGACTTATTGGGCCATTACACTATAGGTTTAGACCACAAAACGAGACTTTACAGAGAGTATTTGTTACATGTATCATTTTTTATTTTTTGGAGAAACTCATGTATCAAAACCTTAAGTATGGAGTTTTGCTCATCAAAATATAAAGATTTCTTACATTTTCTTAAAGGTTGAGGAGGTCAGTAATTTACGAGAAATTATTCAATCTACCTGAAAGAACCATATTAGTAGTAAGTAGTAACTAGTGTTCCACCCATCCAATAAATAAATAGTAATTAAAAAAAGAAGAAGATATAGTTGGGATTTAACCACTAATAGGAAGATGAGACGTGCCCGTCATGTGTAGGATAAATGATTAGCTAAATTAAGTAAGTCATGTGTATTGCACATGACAAGTGCAAATATCATATTCCATTTGGTGGTTGGAGCCAAACTGTGTCCTAAAAAAATGTCATATATTATAAATGAGCATAATTACACAACTTCCAAAAATATAAAGACCAAAATACCCCCACCAATCTAGGCTTTGAACCACTCAAGAACCCCCTCCACGAGAAAACAACAGAGCAACGACGGCTTTTGACCTCTTTGCATAGCAATATTCGATAATGAACGATTATACCCTCGTCTCTATCCGCATTCACTTCCTCTCATAAATCCCCAATTTATCAACCTCATTTGGGAGGACCCTTAGACACCGCTGATATGGTCCTTCGAGTAAACTGGATAATTCCTTATGGTTTACATTAATTTTAATATCACATTATTTTAGTGAGAAGAAAAAGCATTAAACACATCAAATAAACAGATCCAATACAACTTTGCTAGAACTATCCGAACGAGGAAAAAAATGGAACTTATATAGTTAAGGGGAGCATCAAAGGCCATAAGCTGTGTATGTTGTGTGCAACACATATTAGTAAGTGTATTTGCATTGGAGACGAAGGGAGACTTGGACCTTAGGGGCAATGGCACCCCGAATTTTTTATTTTTTATTTTAAATTGTGCATATATAAGTACCAATTTTAGAGATTTTATTCTATAAAATTATTATTTGGCCCCCTAACAATATCATTGACTTTTTTAAAAGTAATGTAATAATTACAAACTTTTCTATACCATTTTTACAAATTGTTAAGGTAGTAAATTTTTTTTTGTTTGCACTAGGATCCACCATTTACATCATTTTTTATTTTTATTTTTTTACTTACTATAACCGCTCACCACATTAACAATTTGTTTAAAAGTTTATAACTCTAACATTTTTCTTATTTTAAAGGCCATAAAAAAATTAAATACCTAAAATCTAAAACAAATATACAAGCCCAAAAAAATTAGCTTAACAACAAAAATTACCAATAGTAAAGCTAAAAACAATTAAGCTCACTAGAGTCCGAAGCTCCAATATGTAACAATTAACCAATTTTATCCAAAACAAACAACTTCACCCTTTAAAAAAATTGTCTTCACCAAGCTGTAAACGCATACATCAAACACACAAATAAATAATAAATAAAATATATTTTTTTTTAAAACCTTGGTTATTAAGCAGTAAAACTGGAGAACGGAGCTACTGCACGCAACTAGCAATAAAGCTGCCGTCCTCCACTTCAAGTCCAACTCCATTCTTCTCAGTACAGCAGTTGAGCTCTCTATTAAAGTGTTGTACCCTATTGCGCTCCCTATTAAAGTGTTGTACCTTGCTTCCTTAATAAGGAATCGCATGGTAATGCGGCCAATTAACCCGGTGTTAGCTCCCTGATTAGCGGTCGACTTCTCTTCTCTCCCTCTTTCTATTGGCTAACTGATCTAAGTCCTAATCTTCATTGAAACCACCAACATGAAGTATAATTGGTATTCATAGTGAACAACCAAAAAATAAAAAATAAAAAATAAAACCCAAAGTTTGGATTAGGATGAAAATAATTGAGAAAACAATAAATTTAAAAAGAAAAAAGAAAAATGGCTTCAGATTGCACCACAAGTTAATAATTATTTCCCACAAGGTGGGAAAATTTTCTTTGAAAGTGAAACCTGATTGTATTGTAAATGAAAAATTCTGCAATAACAAAATATTTAAGCAAATTACAAAATGACATACATACAAAAAAATGGAAGGATTTAAACTAGCTCAAAAAAGATATTTATTAATGCACATGATTTATTGATCAACTATTCATTATTCTCATTCTCAAAAAAAAAACTATTCATTATTCTCTTCTATCCATCCATCTACATCAACATCATTGCCCATCCAACACTAGCATGGACCACCGTCTTGTCATGTGATTGTCCTCACTCCTCCATCCACTTCCATTCAGTGAATCGGCACTCTCACTTGCACTTCCAAAAACAGTAACCCAAAATGACAAAACCCAGAAATTATATGAGACTCAAGAAAACTGAATCCCAAAGAATACAAATTGTAATAAGCAATAAATTACTAACAATATCTATAACCGTATACAACATCATGGGATTTAGTAAAAGAATACATAAACCAAATCCCCCAAAAACAAAACCAAAAAATGAAAAACTGTAATAACTGGTCACTAATCACTATTACTAATTTCCCAGATGCTCTCTCTCTCTCTATTCTATTACCACTTGAATCCCCACTCCTCTTGCTCCTTGAACCGTTGTAGCACGCCATCAATGGCCACATCAAACGCGTCCTTTACACTCTCCAACCCTTCTAGGGGTTTCGCATACACTAACTTCGGTATATAATCGATCACTTTCTCTCTCATCTTCCTCACCTCCTCTTTACTATACCGCTTCAGCACGTGTTCCACTAGCGTACCGTTTTTAACCGCGTTACGGTCTATAAAAACCGAGTAACTCTCCGGTTCTCCCGGCAAGAACCACTCGTACTGGTAATAAGCGGTTCGCTTCCAGAAAAAAACCGGGATCGAACCGGCCACCATGCAATCAAAAATCGACCTGCGGGTGAAGCTATCGCCTCTGGGCTGCAGACAAAAATCGGACCTTAAAAACGTTTCGAGGATGGCCGAGGTGCCGTTGGAGCATTTGGAGCCGCCGCAATCGACGACCGTACACGTGTCGTTGGCGTTCCGGCATTGGGTCAGCAACAAGCCTCTGAAGTCGTTCCTGATTGCGCCGCGCGTGGCGCCGGCGAAGCAGAAGAGGCTGGTGCGGCGGCGGTTTCGGACGAAGCTTTGCCATTCGGCGACGTCGGAGTCGGACCTGGGGTGGAATCCGGTGGGGTAGGGCACGCCGATGTCGAAGTAGTCCCACGGGTTCCGCTCGATCAGGAGGCGCGTGATGTTGCGCATCCCGGGCATGTAGATGCAGCTGGAGCCCCAGTCTTTGTCTTTGGATCGCCGGAAGTCCCACGTGATGCGACCCATCGTGATGAAGTGATCCCAGCCGTTGGATCTTTTGAAATATGGCTGGTCCTGGACCCACTTCAGCATCATCCCGCAGTGACGATCGCGCTCCTCCTCGCTCGAATTCGACCACAGATACTTCCCCACCGCGAGTCCAGCGTAGAACGGAATGTAAAACGCCGTAGCCGATTCCGGCTCCATGACCCGGCATTTGTGCTTCAAGAGCCGGTTGTGGAAAACGATTTCCGAAACGAACTGGTCCGTCCAGTACCACGCCGGAGCTAGATTCTCCGGCACGATCCCGGCCAGCCCGGTTGCCACCGGACCTAACCCGCCGTTTTCCAGAGCGTCGCAGCGTGAGGTCCACGGGTTTAACCGATCGCAATTCGCGAGAATCTTTGAGTTAAACGCCGCGGGGAGATCGTACACGAAGACCCGGCCCAACCCGCATTGGTCTTCCGGGTCGGGTGGGGTGGAATTGGAAGGTTCCGGCGGTTGGAAGTGGCGATCGTCGTCGTGAGTGTGGGTGGGGTGGGGGAGAGAGAACGAGAGAGGGATAGAGCGGAGAGTGAGGAGGAGGAGGACCTGAACGGAGAGGATTGAGAGGAGGAGCCATATCCGAGGGTGGTGGTGGAGAATGGGTTGGAGAATCGCTGAGTTGAACGTGTTCTTGCGGTCCACTAACTCGGACGGGATTTTGGGTTTTTTGTGAGGTAATGCTTCCGATGACGCGTTGTTCGAAATGGGAAGCATTAGCGGCAGCTTTTTCCGCTAAAAGAAGAGGAAGAAAAAAACGGTGGCTGTGATGTGTTTTGTATTGGGTGTTAGTGATAATTTTTCAGAGAGAGAGAGTTGGGTTTGAGAAATTGGTGGGTTTGTTTTAGGCTAAATTTAGTACTGGTTTTTAAGAGAAGATGGTGAGAGGGAAGGACACGTGCACCGTGACATTACCGAACGATTTGGGTGACCGACAGAAAATAGACTGCTTTTAAACTGACACGTGGCTTTTCGTTTTCATGCGGGTCATGGTCTCAGGGGTACTTTGTTTCCTGTGCTTTTCACTTTTTTTTTCTCCGTGTTGTGTGATTTTGAATCTTTTGATCGATTTATAGGGTTTTTTTAATTGAAAAATAATAATTAATTATTATAGGTCTGTCTTGGGTTGGTAACAAATATGAAATATGGAGCTAATATGGATTTAAAAAAAATGGAATATTTAAATCTTTATGGTTTCTAACTTATGGAGAAGAGTCATAAACGTTATAAAAATCTGATAACTTAATACATAAATAAAAACATAATCACAAGGATTTGGATTGTATTATTGCTTTTTTTTTTAACAAGCCTTTCATTTTTCATAATTATTAAAATATTTTCCGCATATATTTCAATCAATGTGACATATATGTAAGCGAAATTATTAGGAATAAATAAGGTTTAAAAAAAATTAAGAGCCACTTAAATATAAGATCTCCAATAAAAAAAGATAACTTATATTTTTTTTTTTTATTGAATGTGATTTTCAACAAATCCACGGTTTGTATTTTTTTTAGTATATTTTTTATGCTTGCATATTTTCAAAAAAATCAATCGATATGTCATCAATCAAATATTTAAATTTTAATATTTTGTAATATTAAATTATACATAAAAATGTGTTTGTGGATTGAATAGTAACTAGCATCTGATTTGAATAAAATTTGACATGCATATTATGAACATAAATAACATGCAATTTAATGATTAAAATTTCAAAATATATAGTAATGTTAATTTTTTAGTAGAAGTTTGAAAGACTGTTCTCAAAATTAGTTTACAGAGAAACCTAATTTCAAAACTAGTTTTTAGATAACTCTAATTAAGGGGGAGAGAGTCTCTAAATTGTGGTTTACAACATTGATAACGATGTCATGACTATAGAGTATAGACATTTGTTAACTTAGCCAAGAAAAAGAGATTATTTCAAATAAGTAAATAAAAAATTAGATGAAGACATAATATTCAAATGAAATAAGGTACATGATTATTAGATATTGGGTGTTTTGAGAAATCATTAGTTAAAATAAATAAATAAATAAAAAAGTATGTTCTTATCGTAAAATAGAGAGAATTTTTTTTTTTTTTTTTTGGCATAACCTAATATGAATGGTCTTATATAAGTTATACATAAATTGTAATGTAACTACTTAATTAGCTACCTTAATTTTCAAAATAAGAGTTGTTGTGTTGATTATTTGTGAAAATAATTCTAGAGTTACAAATTACAATTATTAGTTGCAGGAAGTTTTTGTTTTCAGTGTGGTTAACAAAGCTGCAGTGTTACATGATTCTAGAAGCCAGCAATGAGTGGTGACACACAAGTGTGCGCAACTGATCATTTGCTGGTATCTTGATTATCACCGCAAAAAAAGGGCCTCACAGGTAGAAGGGTCTAGCATGGACAAAGCTGTCCAATGACGCAGACTCCTACCACGTGGACACTAAGCTGTGGGCCAAAGGTGAAAAACCTTAACACCTGTTCCTTTTTTTTTTTGTCGTAAACTAGTAATGGCCCAGGAATATAAACTAAAACGACATCGTTTACTTTTCAAAGAACGTCATGCTTCCTTTACAAAATGCTGTCAAATTAGATGGCTGTGACCTGTAGCTTATGGCGCAGCTGTATTGATAGAGGAAGTTAGCTAGCGCATGAACCGCTGATAATTGAAATAATAACTATTTATACAATTTTTGTCATAATTTATTGTGTAAATATGAATAAATTGTGAGTAATAAATGTATAAATCAAAATAAACTCATCATTTTTTTTAATCGCAAATTATCACGCGGTAAGTTACGACAAAAATTTACAATTTTTGGCATAATATTAGCATTTTTTCTTGAGAATTTTGGGGGCCATATGTATAATCTATCACGGTCCAAAGTCTCCAAGAGGTGCACCAATAAATAGGAATAGCATATGGGTTTTAATTTATTCACCGACAAAATGGCTTCTAATTCTTTTGTGAAAGTTTGGGGTTTGTGCCAATAATTCTTTAGATATTGGTATATGGCTATGACTATGAGACGCGTTGAATTAAGTTAATTAACAATGGTTGAGGAAGTGAATCCCAATATTTGAAGGTTGAACATAATGTAGAGAATCAGTCTCTTGTAACTCTCTGTTGTTTGTTTGGTTAAAGGGAGGAATTGGGGGTTTCTGCTCTACTTAGTGATAGATTGCAGTTTAAGGTTGTTTGTTGCTAATTAGTATGTGTTAATGTTATGCAGTTTTTGCTTCTTGGATAAGAATTATTCATTGATGTTATAACTATTAGAGTATTTGTTACTAAACCATTTTAGAAAAAAATTGATACCACTTTATGAAAAATATTTAAAAAAAACTGTAAAAAAAAAAATGATCTGTCTACAATATTTTTACAACACTTTTGTGACAAATCTTAAGTGACAGATTACTATTTACTGTTATTAGTGAGCAAAAAAAGTAATTTTAGTGGTGAATTCAAATTAGAATTAATAACAAATTTTCCTTTTAAAAAAAAAATCAAGCTTTTGATTCCTTGCTTCTATAATCATAATTCACAACAATCATGAGAATTCGTAAATGATTTAGTATATTTAAAGTAATGCTAGGATCACAATTTTTGCCACGTAGCAAGTCGTGAATGGAGAAATTGTAAACTTATCACTTTACTCTACTATTCACAACATAATAAGTGAGTAAATTATAACAAAAGTTATGATCCTAGCATTATCTATACATTTATATCTATATGCTTTTAAAGTTGGACTCTTACCATTTATGGGGTTGCCGGTGAAGGTTTATGAGAAAATGATACCTACAAGTCGTTTAATGTTGCAATAAATTTGAGATCTAAAAGGGTGACTTCTAATTATGAGCACCACCTTCAAAAATTAAACACATGCAGTTCACAAAATTTCCGGAATTTCTCCAATGGCTCTTATACCCGTGTTTGTTTGAGAGTGGTTTTCTTGTTCTTGCTGCATCTTAGGGCAATTGTCTTCCATGCCCAATGCCAGATCTGGTTTATTGGACCCATGATGGTTCCATTAGAATATTAAACTAGGACTCTTGATAGGAACTTCTAACTAATGCTTTTAAAAATTATAAACCTTGTTATCTGATGTTGATAGTTTATTTGATAGGAACGCGCGGCACCACAATTGGCTTACATGTTTGCTTTGACATGTGTTTTGTAAGCTTATTCATGGTTACCAGTTAATGCAAGATCTAGGACTCAACATTTATCATGAAATTAATTATTTCTGACCACTTATTAAGGTAAACAATATGCTATTCTGTTCTATATTAATATATTCTTTCAATGGTACGCACGAATACTCATGTTTGTTGGGTTAGATAGGAATATAAAATGGGTGATGCTAACGAGTGCTGTATTGGTTAATAATTCATTTTAGAAAACTTTTGACACAATTTTTATAGAAAATAAAAAAAAATGTCAAAACATTAATAGTTTTTTTTTTTTTTTTGATAAAATCTTTCTTTAAATAGATTATTAACTAATACCTTAAGAACATTCGTTAACATTTTCCTCTCTCTCTCTATATATATATATAGATATATAGATTCCTCATATTTAATAGAATGGGATTGTCAATATGTAGATGTAATTAATGTAAGGGAGATAATGGCTTCCTTAGGAAGCCTATGTGATCCAAGTAGGGTGTGGGCAAGGTTGTCAAAATCGGGATCCTACGTAGGATCGTTGAAGGTAGGTGAGATCGTAAATCGTAGGATCGGATCGTGAATCGTAAGATCCTACATATTTTCATATTTAAAGCAAAAAATACATTGATAATGACTTTGTATGTTGAATAATCACGTAAATTATAAATTCATCCATAAAAAAACTTAGATTTGCATCATATGATGTAATTTGTATGTCATACATCGCTAAGTCTATACTAACGAAATAAATATATTTAAGTTTTGACTCAATGTATCTAAAAAGTTCAATAAATATTAAATTAGCAACCAGATACCAAAATATTTATCAAAACATAAGGAAAATATTTTTAAATTCTAAGTTCCAAATTTGAAATCCAAAATAAGTTAGCAAATAGAAACTAGCTAACTATAATATGAAATCCAAAAGTAAGATGAACATTAAGATGAAATGAACATTTAATTATTTCCATTCTAGGGTTCTTATAACCATCGTCCTAAATTCCTAATCATCATCATCCATTTCATCATCTATGTAGACATTATATATTTGTATACTAGAGTTGAAAAAGATATCAAGATACAATTTTACACTCAACTATTCAAGTTATACCACTCAGCAACAATTAAAGAGTATACTCAAAAAAATCAATCAATCAATAAACAAATACAAGCATAATTGATAAAATTATATAAAAAAAATATTTTAGTAATATTAGAACACAAATTAGTATATTGATCAAACAAATTTAACAATATTATAGCTTAAAATGCAGCAAAACCAAGTCAAATTCTTCATTTAGAAATGATGAAACATTCTTTCATTTTCATTACAAATGAAATTGAAACTAGAAAACATTTGCTTCGGTTGACATAATTTTATAAAAAAAATAAAAATAAAAAGTCATACCATCACAACATGAAAAAATAAAAATCCTTAAAGCTTCATCAAAACAAAAAAGTTTATCCCAAAAAAAAAAACAAAAAACAAAAAAAATTATGTTTTTGGTAGGATCGGTAGAATCTCATACGATCCTACGATCCTATACGATTCTACACGATCCTACATACGATCCTAGTGCGATTCTAATCGTTTTGGTGAGGTGGGATCGTAAAATCGTGCGATCTTACGATCCAGATCGCGATTTTGACAACCATGGGTGTGGGACGAGCTATTTGAAGCGTCTTTTCGGGTGTGGATTGACTCTTTTCTATGACATGATTATTAGGTCGGCTTGGTGAACCATCATTCTGAGTCGTGGTGATCCCTTGATCATCAAATATTTTATATGTGTTTGGGACTAATTTATAAATTACTTTTTTGTCTTTTAACTTTTATGCATAACTTTTTAAAATTTCCTACTTTTTAAAGTATAAGTATACTTTAATACATTTTCAAGGAAAAAAAATTCAACAAAAAACTAAATAAACTGTTTCCAAACGGACATGAATGATTACTTATAGGGAAGCCTTGACAGATTGAGTAGTGGTCTCCACCCAAGTGGCCTTCTTTTGGGCCAAGGAAGGATTGGGAGGACTCCTTGTATATATAAATATAAGGGAAATGCTAACGAATGCCCTTAGGGCATTGATTAACAATCTATTTTATGAAAGTTTTGACATCACTTTTATGGAAAATGAAAAAAACTGTTAAAATATTAATTGTTTTTTTTTTTTTTCCCATAAAAACTTTTTTTAACTGGATTATTAACGAATGTTCTAAGGACATTCGTTAGCATGACTCATATATATATATATATATATATATATATATATATATATATATATATATATATAAGCAAAACTGAGAGAAAATCCTATTAGATTTCAAATTGAAATTTAATTAGATTCAACAATTGAAGTCTAATTTGCGCTATGTGTTCTAAATTATTTCTTAATTTTTGTGTCAAATGTAGGACCATGTCAGAAACATCCATCTAAGTGAATTATTGAGTACAAAAGTTAAGAAGATTAAGGTTAATGAACCTTGAAATTATCTAATCTCTATTGTGTCGATTCATTGAACCCAATAAGATCTTATTAATAAGGCTTTGGGGGTTTTTTACTCAATGTGACTCACTAATATTTTTCTCTTTTGTCTTTTGTAACCACAATTAGCTTTACCATTCGTTTCCTTCTTGGTAATTTTCTGAAATCTCTCTTCCGCTTCAATATTTTTCTTTTTTATTTCATTTGGATCCAGAGAACAACGCTTTTGTTCTTTCTCTGTTATATTATTATAATGGTTAATGATCAAACAACCATGCTTTCAAATGTGTAAAATTTATCAAATTTGTATATCACATATTAATCAAATATCTTTAGATTAGGCGCTTTTTTAAGGACATGGTTTAAGTTTCTACCATGTAGGGAACTTAGCTTTCAAAATTAGGCAACTCGACTGATTTGATGAATTTTTCAACAAATGCATTTCTTTTCTTTTCTTTTTGGATTCATCCCAACTAAACTGAAGGACAAGCTAGATAGGTAAGGTAAGAATTACAAATATCTAATATTTGCACTTCTCCAAGTTGATTGAGGAAACTTTGAAAAAATACTTTTGGAATCTCATATTCAGGTTGATGATGCTGAAAATCGTCAGTAAGCTGCACAGTCCTCACGTGCTCTAGACAAGACCTGCGCAACAAAGAAGAAGAAAACCTTACAAAGAGTTCCAGTGTGATACCAACCAAATACCGTCTGAATGTTAAGTTAGAAAATGTTCACAACTCTAAAGTATTAGAGTTAGGGCAAATTATGCGTACCTTGGTTTGTGAGAGTTTTAGGGTTCTTATAGTAAAGTAGAGCTGGCATTCGTTTCTTGGCGGAGATGGTCTTTCCTTGTAGGGAAGATCCTCATAAATGCACGTAATTGGCGGGATCCTTTCCTTGTAGGGATTTCCTTGATTATGGTTTTCCTTGATTAGGGTTAATCGTGGGGTGCAAGATATTTCCTTGTATAAATATCTGTAGGGGTCAAGTAAGGCCATGCTAGACTCATCATGCTCTTTATTCCCATAGGCTTCTTTTACTTCTGTCAGCTTCTCTCTTCTCGTCGGCCTGGGAATCCCCGTTGTCTCATGTAGACACCATTGGGTACTAAGGTGATGTCGTCAACTTATGGCGTTGTCAATTCCACACTACTTCACACGCGTATGAAGCTGACGGGCTTAGGGTTAATCGTGGGGTGCAAGATATTTCCTTGTATAAATATCTGTGGGGGTCAAGTAAGGCCATGCTAGACTCATCATGCTCTTTATTCCCATAGGCTTCTTTTACTTCTGTCAGCTTCTCTCTTCTCGTCGGCCTGGGAATCCCCGTTGTCTCATGTAGACACCATTGGGTACTAAGGTGATGTCGTCAACTTATGGCGTTGTCAATTCCACACTACTTCACATGCGTATGAAGCTGACGGGCTCAATGGATTCATCAACTTCTTTTATTTCTTCCTAAAAACACCCTTGTCACAAGTTAAATATCTAAAAGTTAGATAGGAATGATGGCAAATGTGTTGAGAGATGTAAACACATGTTGCAATCAGTGGACCTTTAGATATCCTCAAATTTGAAGGTGCAATTTTTAATTTTTTATATATAAAAAATACTTCTTTAAATTTTGTTATTTTTTAATTTTCTATTTTTATGGTTTAGAATTACTATTGTTTGAATTATTAATATACCTTTCTGGACGTTTCACATTTCAAATATAGTCCTTGAACTTTTTTATTTATTTAAACAATTGACCCTTGGATGTTAGATTTTTAACCCGTCAAACACCATGTTAATGTTTTTGGTTAACACATTATGATATAATTCATAATGTTATACCGATGTATTAACACCAGCCTAATTCAACGCATGTAGTTAAAAGTTTTTTTTTTTGCTACAATTTTCTATTCATTTGAATTCAAGGTTTATGCGTTAGTTTAATGGGATTAAGTATTTTCCAATCACCAAAATAGCTAGGAGTGAGATTTGATTTAGCCCCAAAAACTTAACCTAAGATGTGTTTATAGTTGTAAATGTTTTTAATTGTACCCGTGTATATGCACAAAGTTATAGACTAGTTTTAATAATAATATACTATGCATAATCTCTTTTTTTTTTTTTTTTTTTTTTTTTTATGGGATGCATAATCTCATTTGAAGTTACAACTGTAACCACATAATTATCACCACAAAAAATATTAAGTATAATAATTACTCATAATACCCATAAAAAAAAATAATAATAATCACTCATAATGTGCCATCAAACTTAGTAAAAAAGAAAATTCAACGTTATTGTCAAAGTTGACACTAGCTAATTATAAAAAAAAACAACTTACTCCCTTTAATTAATATCAACATACTAATGTTTTTTTTAATTACTTTTTGGCAAATATTTGTTGCCAACGTCATCCATGGAATTAACTGATTCATCACTAACAACAACCTACTGAGATGTTGGTACTCATTCATTACACAATGATAAAACTTAACCTATTTTAATACATTTCAAAGGCTTAAAAAAAAAACCCTACTACACCCCTTTTTAACCTCCATTTAAACGTTAGAGAATAATCACTATTATTTTTTCTTAGACGGTGGCCAACTGTGAAATCAGTGGCTAAAAGGCCTTAACGTACATATGGGGACCATGGGTATTTTGCGTTTGTGAAATCAATGAGGCAAGTTATGATGATCATACCTAATTATCTACTAAAGAGTAAAGATGCATAATGAGTGCCATTGTGAAACATTTAAACAACCCAAGTCTTTGCTTCAACCTTTCCATAATGGAGCCTTCACTATCTATTGTACCCTCCTTATCCATCTAGTGTGAACCAAAGTCATAGGGTTAAGGAAAACCAAACACATCCCCTTTCACAAAGCTTTTCTAACTTGCCCCCAGTTCGGTTTTGATTTCATTTTAACCAAAGTCAATTGTCATGGTTTTCAATCAAACTAGTCGCTAACCCGTGCGATGCACGGGAAAGGTACCAAAACATTAGGCAAAACATTATTTGTTAATTGAGTTAAAATTAGATTTTTACCCCATTCAGTTCAAGGTGCCGATAAATAGTAAATAAATATAAATGATATTAAGTTCTAAAGAAAAAAATTATCTGATTCCTTTATTTCTTATTTCATATACATTAATCGTTCATTTCTTCCCACTCATTTAAGCTCTCCAAATTCAATTTTTAGAAATCCAAATAAAAGGTTTGACAGAAGTGGAGGTTTAAATATATATATATATATATATATATATATATATATATATATATATATATATATATATATATATATATATATATATCTACCCAACCTAAATTTATGCAACAAAACAGACCATACCTTATATACTTAAGAGAGGTAACGTGGTACTTTGACCGACGAAGTTTTGAAGCCAATCACAAGTTCTTAATTTGAGGGCAATTGGAACAGCAGGGGGGCTATTTGAAATTTTGAGTAACATTAACAGTTTGCTTGCTTAGTAGATTCATCGCAGATTGAAGCCATACTTTTTGCATATATAATTATGTAACAGCACACACTTACTGTTTTGAATGTGGCACAAACTTTATTGACTGGCAATTGCAAACATATATATCAGGAGACTTAATAATAGAGTTAGTCAAAGGGACAAGAAAAGTCACAATCCTCCGATTCATCCCAAAAACTACCCTGAATCATCTTTTCTGTCTCTTCTCTTTTAACTTATGAAACGCATAATAATTGGTCTAAATTAATATTAACAAAACTATATCTTGGTTTGTTTACTGCAAATGCAATATCAACATAAAATATCACTCACTGTTGAGTAAAAATTAGTTCTATCTATGCTGTCATATCACTGAATTCATAACAAAGAGAAGAAGAAAAGCTAATCACAAACTTACCGAACATTCATCTCAATTTTTGCAATTACAATATGTTCTGTGCAGCTAAATAATTTAACAAAGGAGAACACAATTCTAGTTGAGAAGTTACTGTGTAAGTACTATATATGTTCCTTGTGTTTACAGTAAATGCAATGTGTATCTACTGGGTAAAAAAAACAAAAACAAAAAAAAAGACCATAATAAACAGCAACCATAAAACTCATTAATAGAAGACAAATATATATACAGCAACCACATAACCAAAGGGCAGTTATTCAGCCAAAGAAAAAAAAAAAAAAACCGAAATGGTCTTGAACACGCTAACCTGTCCTTCCCAAAGCAAATAGAAAAATCCAGATCTATAACTCACTATCTCTGTAAGTCTGTAACCCAGGTTCCAATATATATATGGCTGCAGCTGAAAAAACAAAAGGCCCTAACAAATTAGTTCTCTCTATGCTGTCATATCACTGAATTCATAACAAAGAGAAGAAGAAAAGCTAATCACAAACTTACTGAACATTCATCTCAATGTTTGCAATTACAATATGTTCTGTGCAGCTAAATAATTTAACAAAGGAGAACACAACTCTAGTTGAGAAGTTACTGTGTAAGTACTATATATGTTCCTTGTGTTTACTGTTAATGCAATGTGTATCTACTGGGTAAAAAAACAAAAACAAAAAAAAGACCATAATAAACAGCAACCATAAAACTCATTAATAGAAGACAAATATATATACAGCAACCACATAACCAAAGGGCATTTATTCAGCCAAAGAAAAAAAAAAAAAAAAAAACTGAAATGGTCTTGAACACGCTAACCTGTCCTTCCCAAAGCAAATAGAAAAATCCAGATCTATAACTCACTATTTCTGTAAGTCTGTAACCCAGGTATATGGCTGCAGCTGAAAAAACAAAAGGCCCTAACAAATTGTACATAAGCCAGAAAAAGCTGAAAATAAACCCTAGTCAGACCCTGAGAAAATTTATTTATATGCCCTTAAATGTTTTTCTTTTTCCTCAAATAATTTGATGCTTGAAATGTTAGTATTTTGGAGAATAAAAGAAATTAACATGTTAATCTAATTATATATAGAAGATATTTAGATAAAAAGCCCTTAGACGTTTCAGGATTTTCATTTTCCTTCATTTTCTCAGCCTCCGAACACTTTTCTCTCTCTATCTCTCGCTTGCTCTCTCTCTCTAGCTCTCACAGAAAACAATGAGGCACAACCTAGCTTTATCATCCCTCCTTCTGAGGTAACAATATCATCACCATCAACCATCTCTCTCTCTCTCTCTCTCAGAATTGAAATATTTTGTTTCAGGTTCGAGCAAGAATCAAAGTTGCGGTGCTCAATATCTCGTCTATAAATCAAATAATCTATTCCAACTTATTAAATTAAACACAAAAAGCCGTTCTCTCATGCCCAAGAAATAGATTTACATTCATGCATTAGAAATAAACAAAAGATCTTTGTTACTGAACTTTATACATATTGTAATTTAAATTTTGCTATAGTATATATTTGGCCTCTAAAGCATATAGTATTTTCCACTCTCATCCAAATTAAATTTTTATTTGTAAAAAACTAATGACTTGACATGAACATTCTCGACATTTTCCACGACATTGATTTTTATGACATCATGAATATAGCTTATCATCTTCAGATCAAGTAACCTATTCCAACAAATTATATTAAACACACACACACACACACACACACACACACACACACACACACAAAAAAAAAAAAAATCTCTCACTCTCATTCACTGATCTTAAGCTCAATATACAAATTTTACATATAAACCACACGTAATCTAAGCCATACTTCTAACAACAAAATATACCAAAGAAGAACAAAACATATATATATAGCAACCTCAACGTACTCCACACCAATTTCGCTAAGATTATCAGGAAGGACAAAAACTACAATTCAATCAACTCTAGAATACAAAATAGGCTGGGGTAAAAAATAAATCATAGCTCAGTTTCCACACAAAAACAATTCAAATTGACCAATAGCTCGGTTTCCAGACACAGAAACATATAACTAAAATTCAAAAAACACAAAAACAATTCAAATTGACCAATAGCTCAGTTTCCACACAAAAACATATAACTAAAATTCAAAAAAAGTTAACAAATCCACACTAAAAATAGGTTGGGGTTATCACATAGGCAAAGAAATACCATACCTTTAACTCTGATTTGAATGGAGGAAAAGAATGAAGAGAAAGACAATAGCAATAAACCTAGAAATTGAGCAGCCGTGAAAAAAAAAAAAAACCCCATCATGAAAGGTTTATATATATAGTTATAGAGTCCTAATAGTGATAGAGTTCGGATTCAGAAAAAAAAAAAAAAAAAATATATATATATATATATATATATATATATATATTCAGAACAAAAAAATACCTTTAGGCCGGTCTCGATGGGCTGGGTCGGTTGTATTGCCGACCAATATACAACCGACCCAGCCCATTGCAAATGGGGCTGTGCTGGGCTGGATGAGACCCACGGCAAATGGGGCTCCGTTTCTGGTCACCGACCCAGCCCATTGCAAATGGGGCTGTGCTGGGCTGGATGAGACCCACGGCAAATGGGGCTCCGTTTCTGGTCTGAGGAAGAATGGAAGTTGAGCGAAGTGGATATGGGTGAGGTCGATGGTCTTAGGCAAATCGGTGGTCTGAGGAAGGAGATATCGGATGCGATGGTGGGTATGGTGGATGCGATGCCATCGTCGGTGGTCTGATGAAGGAGATCGATGGTGTTAGGCAGATCGGTGGTCTGAAGAAGGAGATGGGAAAGGACGTTGGAAGGGAATGGGAAAGGACGTTGCGATGATCGATGGTCGATGGTCGATGGTCGATGATCGATGGTCGACGGTAGATGATCGATGGTCGATGGTGGGAATGGGAAAGAGCATCGGGAATTTTTTTTGTTTAATACTGAGCTGTTTGTTGTTTTATTTTTTTTGGTTTTGGTATTTTATTTTATTTTTTGTTTTATTAAACATGGTGGTGCGCTGTTTAACATGGTGGTGCCTGTTTTTTTTTTTTTTTTTTTTTGGTTTTGTTTTTTTTTTTTTTAACATTGTGCTGACGTGGAAATTTGTAGAGGCTTCAAAAGCTTCGGTTTTATATATATATATATATATATATATATATATATATATATATATATATATATATATATATATATATAGATAAATCCAATAACTCCGTTACCAAGAAATATTCCAAGTCCACCTATCTGGCTTTGGAATAATGAGTGCGTATATTAAGAAAATTGTGTAGGATGATAATAAAACACGTTTCATCACTTTTCTTTCCTAGCTTTTGAATTGATTAGCAATTGATCACTACTCACTTGGCTTAATCATAATGGGTTCATAATATTCTCCTCTGGCATCCAACGATCAATAAAGCTTTTTACTTTACCAATTGCAATTAGCATCCAATGAAATGATTAAAGTGTCTTGTTTTAAACATCGCTTTTTTTTTTTTCTTTTAATTCGGCTTCAAAGAATAACTTATTGTCGTCAACAACCAATTGTGAGAATGATTTACACGTTCTTTCGCCCTTCATAAAGCAAGTAAAGACAATATGCTCATAATGTTGAAGGACCCATAGAGCTCTTTTGAGGAAGCTAGCGGGGCCCTTCACCTCAGTAGTTTTTGGGTTTTCATTGTTACTCTGAGAGGGGACAAAAGAAGTAGAATTTATGTACTGTACTTTATTTTCTCTCTTACTACTAAGGTTCTTACTTCTTAATAGTTGCTTATATACTGGTCTCATTGATTCCACCCGGACCTGTCTAATTGACACACAAATCATTCTCAAACTTCAACACACTACTTAGAAATTCTACATATTTTAACCATCCTTCATTCCATAAGTAAGACATTTTATATAACTCGCATGAATTGTCATTCAGACTTACAATTATAAGTTGTAACAAGAAAGGCCCATGTTTAGCTTCCTCATCACTCATCAGCTAGATGATCAATGAAAACAATTTCGCAGAAAATCAGTTGCACAGTGAAGGAGAGTGGTGACAGGAAGAAAGAATTCCAACGAAGTATAGTTATTCTCGTAGAAATAAACTATTAACTTCAAAGTATGAATTATGGGCTGGCCTTTGGTTGAGTGTTTGACAAGCTAACTCATAGTCATAACAGCAGGAATGTACTGTTTTGGGCTAACAACAATTTTTGCGATGGCCGATGAGGTTGTAATTTGTCCAACAACAAACTTATACGCGGGTTTGGCAAGCTCAAAAGAACCAACTTTTCGGCCTATTTTAGCGAATCCCACAATGATAAAACTTAACCTATTTTAATACATTTCAAAGGCTTTAAAAAATAAAAATAAAAAACCCTAGTACATCCTTTTTACCTCCATTTAAACGTTAGAGAATACTCACTATTTTTTTTTCTTAAGAGGCCAACTGTGAAATCAGTGGCTGAAAGGCCTTAACGGGCATATGGGGACCATGCGTGTTTGGCTTTGTGAAATCAATGTAGTAAGTAATGACGATGATACCTAATTATCTACCAAAATACCCCCTAAACCTAAAAAGATGACCGAAATATCTCCAAAACTTATAAAATGGCCAAAATACCACCTAAACCTAAAAATTACCAAATTATCCTTAAACCTAGAAATGACCGAAATACCCCCAATACCTATAAAATGACAAAAATACCCTCGAAACCTAAAAGTTACCAAAATACATTTGAAGCATATAAAATGACCAAAATACCCCTGAAACCTAAAAATTACCAAAATACCTCATAAACTTAAAAAATGACAGAAATACCTGCGCAACCTGAAAATTACCAAAATACCCCTAAAACCTAAAAAATGACCGAAATACCCCCGAAACTTAAAATTGACCAAAATACACCCTAAACAAAAAAAAATGTTTGAAATACCCCAAAAACCTAAAAGATGACCAAAATATCTGAAACCAAAAAAATTACCAAAATACCCCTAATACCTAATAATGACCAAAATACCTTTAAAACCTAGAAATTTACTCAAATAGCCCCAAAATCTAAAAATTACCAAAATACCCATAAAACCTAAAAGATGACAGAAATGCCCTCATAACCAAAAAAAATGGCTGAAATAACCTTAGAATCTAAACAATGACCAAAATAACCCTGAAACCTAAAAAATTATTGAAATTCCCTCGAAACCTATAAAATGACTGAAATACTCTTAGAACCTTTAATTTGTTGAAAATACCCTTAAAACATCCAAAATACCACAAACCTCTATTTTGGTAATTGTAGATGTTTCGGGTGTATTTTGGTCATTTTTTAGATTTCAGGAGTATTTCGGTAAATTTTTAGGTTTTGGAGGGTATTTTGGTCATTTTTAGTTTTTTGGGGGTATTTTGTTCATTTTTTAGGTTTTGGATGTATTTCAATCATTTTTTAGATTTCAGGAGTATTTTGGCCATTTTTTAGGTTCAGGGTATATTTTATTAATTTTTATGTTTTGGGGGTATTTTTGTCATTTTTTAAGTGTAGGAGTATTTCGGTCATTTTTTAGATTTTGGGGGTATTTCAGTCATTTTTTAAGTTTCAGAGGTATTTCGGTCATTTTTTAGGTTTAGAGGGTATTTTGGTAATTTTTTAGGTTTTGGGTGTATTTTGGTCATTTTTAGGTTTTAAAGGGTATTTTCGTCATCTTTTAGGTTTCAGCTATATTTCGGTCATTTTTAGGTTTCGGGGGTATTTCGGTCATTTTTTAGATTTAAGGGGGTATTTTGGTTATTTTTAGGTTTTGAGAGTATTTTGATCATTTTAAAGGTTTTTTTTTTTGGGTATTTTACTCATTTTAGAGATTTTGGGGGGGTTTTTTTGGTCATTTTAGTAGTTTTTTAGCATATTTGGTGATTTTAGAGATATCAAGGGTATTTTGGTCATTTCAGAAGTTTCATGGGTATTTTGGTTATTTTAGGGATTTTGGGGATATTTTGGTCATTTTAGTGGTTTTTGAGCATATTTAGTGATTTTAGAGATATTTGAGGTATTCTGGTCATTTTAAAGATTTTGGTGATATTTTGCTCATTTTAAAGATTTTGTGGACAATTTTGGATGTTCAAGGGTATATTGGTAATTTTGGAAATATATGGGTATTTGGGTCACTTTAGGTATTTAAGGGTATTTTGGTAATTTTGGGGGTCAATAGGGTATTCAAGTAATTTTAGAGGTATGTAGGTCATATTGGGTTAAATGGTGAGTTACTAATTAAATGAGTTAGGTTGGTAATGGGTAATCTATATATCTATATATTAATCAATCAATCAATATATATATAAAAGCAAAGACCTCATATCGGAAAGTATGAGGTTTTGCCAAGTGACACATTGTATGACATTATTTTCATTTAGACTTCTACCTCATCTAAAGTTTGTATTTATGTCAAACTATTAAGTAATGACAAATGCATTTATTTCAATGTACTAATAAAATTCAAAGAATTTGTATAAATTTATAACTTTATATGCTTTGAATAAATACGGATAAATCCTAAAAGTCATGGGGAATGTAGGAATTAAGAAAACTTTTCAATTTCCTGCATAAGACTAACTTCAATGCAGAATTGTAAGAGTCGAATTCAATGAATTGGGTAAATATTATTTGTCTCCATATTTATCCAATATAAATCCCCATTTCCATTGGACTTAAAAATTAACTTCCATAATTTTTCTCACAATATCTTTATTTTTCTTTCTGAGAGCTATGTTAATTTTCAAAATATTATGTTCATCTTCAATATTTTGTTTAGAGTTTATGTATACGTTTTTACTTATGTAGCATTGTAATGTATTTAGACTTATTTTTTTCATATTATGTGCCAATTTATATTTTTGGTTTTCTGTATGATGCATATACTTGGTATGGATCTGTTTTTGACTACTTTTAGTTTAATTAAAATTTGGAGGTTAAATAGTGATATTATTGTATCACTATGACATTATTATTATTATTTTGTATCATGAAATTCTGTAAGTTTTTATAGCTAATTGATATATAAAGCATAAATCATACAAGAAAGACACCTAGGAACCAATAGGTTTGTAGGTGACAATGTAAACTGTGATCAGATGACATTTCTTGGTTGTATGAATTAGAGAAACTTTCCCCCAATGTATTTAGTTTGAATTTAGTTTTAGCAGAAAACTTCATAGATTAAGCGTGACTAACAATAATAGTATTTATGAAATCAATAGATTATAAATAATTTCTTACAAAATTTATCAAAATGCACTATACATCGCGTGTGATATCAGCTAGTCTATATTTATATATATATATATATATTAATAGGTAAAACTGAGAGAAAATCCAATTAGATTTTAGATTGGATTCTAATTGTTATCTAATTTTGTAATAACAAAAATTAAGAAGTAATAAAAATAAATAAATAAAAATAGACATGAATAGTTTACTATAAGGACCAGATTTGACTCTCTAACCCAAAAGATGGATGGACTCGGGTCCCAAAAAGCCCAAAACAATGAATTTATAGAGAGTGGGTTGGAAAATTAGGCTAAAATGAGTTGGACAACAAATAAAGTGGGTTCAAATGATAAGAACAGGAAAATAGATTGATTTAACCCAAAGAAAATCATCCTCGGCACAGTCTGAGAAGATCAGTTCTTATATATTTCTACTAACTTTGATTACAAATTTGGTTCATGATTGCTACAGTGTTTCTCTCTTGATTTCTCAATCCCTTCTCCATGAAAGGCCTCTTCCATTATATAATTCTCTTTAGACAATCTTGGCCCTCTATTTGTTGACCATCCAAGTCACTACTTGAGTGCTTGTCCCATCGAACATCCTCTCATGCCCTCTATGCGTTGGGGTAGCCAATGCAGCACTGTTCAGAGATCTTCTCCACATTAATGCAGCCAGAAAGTTAGCTGCAAAGCATTCAATGCGGTGATAGCAGCTTTCTCCTTAGATATTTTAGGACTCCTCCCTGTCCTGTGTTCCTGTAATGCTTATCCGTCTTACCAAAATTTTCCCGAAGTGCTCTCCCGGACAGCAAACCAACTCTTTTGACTTCGACTTTGGTTAGCCGAGGAGGCATTCATCCTCGGCTCACTCTCCTGAGCCCAGACAAAGTTTACTCCTTCTTGGATGACATTACGTCCTCAAATTGGGACCCAGACCCAATGTATACATAGATAATGAGCTCCTAGGCCCAATATCCCTACATTTACATTTTATACTTAATAATATTCTTACAATACTTTTTAAAGAGTAAACAAAATATAAGAATGACTATCAATAGTATTTAAATTATATATATATAGGAATAATAATATGCATCTTATTGTATATCTTTAAATGTATTCATACATATGCATAGGGTTACAAGCTAGTCTATATATATATATATATATAATGATAATAATAGGTAAAGTTGAGAGAAAATCTAATTGGATTTCAAATTAGAATTCAATTAAAGTCTAATTTTGCACCACGTGTCTTATCTAATCTAAGTTTTTTAATTTTTGTGTCAAGTGAGTTAATTCAATATAAAAATTGGATTTCAATTAGAGTTTAATTTTGCGACATGTGTCCCATCTAATCTAAGTTTTTTTTTTTTTTTGGTACCAAATGAGTTAATTTAGTGAAAAAAACGATGAGTCCAATATAAGTAAACCATAAAAAACATGATTTTTGAATGATTTTATATTTATGGGCATTTTTTTTGTAGAACTAAAAACAATTCAAGTTTATAAGTCATATATATATATATATATATATTAATAAGTAAAGTTGAGAGAAAATCCAATTAGATTTTTAATTGAAATTCAATTAGAGTCTAATTTGCACCGTGTATCTCATCTAATAAAAAATTTTAAATTTTTGAATCAAGTTAGTTACTTCAATGTAAAAATTGGATTTCAATTAGAGTTTAATTTTACGGCATGTGTTCCATCTAATCGAAGTTTTTTAATTTTTGTGTCAAATGAGTTAATTTAGAGTAGAAAACGAAGAGTTCAATATAAATAAATCATAAAAAACATAATCATATATCTAACATTATATATAAAATTAGAGAAAGAGAGAGTTTGAATGATTTTATATTTATGAGCCTTTTTTTTATAACTAAAAACAATTCATTTGGCACAAAAATTATATATATATATATATATATATATATATATATATATATATATATATATATATATATATATATATTAGTAGGTAAAACTTAAAAAAAATCCAATTAGATTCTACAATTGAAATCCAATTTTGCATTATGTGTCCTAAATTATTTATTTTTAAAGAGAGTTTTATTTCTTAATTTTGGAAACAAATGTGAGACCATATCATAAATATCCATTCAAGTGAATTATTGTGTACAAAAACCAAAGAGTCTAAAATTAATGAATATAAAAATATTTAAAAAATAGACAATTTACATTTTCTACCTAATAACATTCTTACAAGACCTTTTAAAGAGTTAAAAAAAAAAAATATATATATATATATATATATATATATAAGAATGACTATCAATAATATTTAAATTATATATGTAAGATTATTATACTATGCATTTTAATGTGTATCTTTTAAGTATATCCATGCATATGCATGAGATTACAAGCTAGTCTATATATATAATAATAGATGAAATTAAGAGAAACTCAAATTAGAATTCTAATTTTGTGTCATGTGTCCTAAATTATTTATTCTTAAAGAATTTTATTTCTTAATTTTAGAATCAAATGTGGGACCACATCATAATATTCATCCAAGTGAGTTGTTAAGTACAAAAATTAAAGAGTCTAGAATAAATGAATTATATAAAAAAAAAAAAGTCCTTCACAATAATAATAATAATAATAATAATAATAATAAATGGACAATTTACATTTTATACCTAATAATATCCTTACAAAAAATTTTAAAGAGTTAATTAAATATAAAAATGACTGTAGGGTCACAAATTGTAGCACACACCTAGATGGAAACAGGAGATGGGCCTAATAAGCCCAATACAATAAATTTATGAGAGAGTGGGTCAGAAAATTGGGCTAATAACGAATCTTACAACAGTTATTGAAGGATAGGAACTTAGCCGAGGAGACTAAAACACATAAACAAGTTAAGATCTTATGTCCGAGGAGCAAGTTTTGGACTAATTAATGGATTCGAGTAAGATCCGAGGGGTAGGATCTTAGATAAAATGTTTTCCTTTAGGTTGTATTCTTCCAGATGCTACAGTAATTATTTCTTGATATTTCTTCTTTTTCTCTCGTGATCCTTTCCCTATGGAGGTCTTACTCCATTATATAGTCCTTCATTGTTCGATCCTATCGTCCACTTGTCTGCCATCTAGCCTGGTACTTGAGTTTCCACTTCTTCCATTACAGCTTTTTGATTTTCTGGGGGTAAAGGTGATTTAAAACACTGTTCAGGGGTCTTCTCCACATAAATGCGGCCAGGAAAGCTGCTGTAATGCATTTAATGCGGTGGTAGCAGCTTTTTCCCAAGATATTTCTGCATCCTTATCCCTTCCATGTGCATCGGTAATCTATCTTCACCTCCGGAACTTCCTGGAAGGTGGACTAAGGGGAAGCCGAGGCTTCTCTTATCGACATATGCCATATCCGAGGAGGGTACTACTCTCGGATCAACCTCTCTGGATACTTACGCGTTCTACTGTTAGTTACGAGGGTTCCCTATGATTTCCTCTCTTCGAACGTATTGTTGATGAAACGTTGTACCTAAGCCCACCCCATGGGCCCAGGTTTTACTCCCCCACAATGACTATCAATAGTATCCATATATATGCATGGGATTATAAACTAGTACATAATAATAAGTGAAGTTAAGAGAAAGTCAAATTAGAAATCCAAATTGTCATGTGTCTAGATTTATGTAGAGACCACATCATAACTATCCTTTCAATTATTCAATTCAAATCCGAAATTGGACTCCAATTTTGCTCCACCTATCTAAATTTAAGTAGGACCGTGTTATAATCTTCTATACTACTATTTAAGGAGTTTTTCCTGTTTAGATTTCTCATTTTTTAGTTCAAAAATGCCCCTACACCTCTATGTTTAAGTAAAGACAAAACTAAAGGACATTCCGATAAAAATGTAACTCTAATTCCCACTAAAACATTGCCCAAAAAATAGGACTACTCCCCTGTAATTTTTTTAAATTGCTTTATTCACTTATAAATTAGATTCATTTTTCAAAAAAAAAAACACTTATAAATTAAATTCTCAAAATAAAAACACTTTTTTTTTTGTAAAAAAAAAAGCCTCACCACACGCGCATAGCGCGTGTGATGAGGCTAGTTATCTATTAATGCCCACTCTCATTAAAACAAACGGTGTTCTCCTTTTTTTTTTTTTCTTTTTTTTTCTTTTTTTTTTTTCGTGTTAGGTTAATCTCCCCTTTCTAAAATTCTGCATTTTACGTTTAAAGGCTGTGCTTTTTTTTTTTTGGTTTGGCCGAATAACTCTTCCACGATAATCACAAAACCCAAATTCCTTCCTCTCCTACTTAGCTAACAGTGCATCTTGCCAGTTACCACACCGGTTCATGAACCTTAATATACAACTCCCCTCTTTTTCAATGAATGTTGGGGAATTTGAAAGGGATCTCTCAGTGATCAATGATGCATGCTTTTGGGTATTTCTGTATGGAAGAGTTTCTAGGAAGAGGTTCTCCATCTATATAGATTTTACTTTTCTTCACAATTTTAATGGTCTTGGTTTATGCTCTACAAAATGAATTCCAACCATTCTTAAGGTTTGATTACTCCTTTCTTTCATCTGCCTATGCTTTCCTTTCTTTTTGTGAATAATTTATATTCTTTAATTATATAATTTTTTTGTTTTCCTATGATTGATGTTGCATGTTTATTTTCTGTTTCAGACATCCTTTAACAACATATCATACACAAATTTGATAGAAATATATAGAACATTAACGATACCTGCATTTGCATTCCAAGGTTTGTTGGTTTTAGACAATTTCCCATCATCCTATCATATTCAACCTGACAATGATTGCTATGTTCTTAACCGCATGCTATTTAATTTTAAGATAGAAAATAATTTGTTTGATGAGGCACTTCATTATCTTACTCTACTTCACTTCCAAGAGATATAGTTTTGTGAGAGAGGCCACCTCCTTATTGGCTGGAAAATTCAGATGCATATTTCTGTACTATGTCCTAATCTAATCGGCCCATGCTTTACTGGAAATCTAATCAGATTCTAATTCTTCATTACTTTTTCTATGTTTCCCTTTCAACCAAATGAGGCTGCAAAGTAAACCCTCAGGCAGATTATTAGTTCTTCACATAGGTTTGTTGAGCCAAATTCTAGAAATAGAATTGATAAGCCAAAGCATAGATAGAAACTCTTGCTTGAACATGGTCTCATGCTTTCCACTACATGAATCCACAGAAGTTTCCATTACAAAACAAAGAGGGGTGGGGGTGGAAATCTGGGCATTGCTTTTGTTATTTGCCATCATGTTTTATAAAGTTTTTAGTCTATTCTCATTCATTTGTGTTTGCTATACCCCGTCATTCATAGAAAAGCAGGCACAAGAGTGATGAATGGCACCATGTCACTATCTAATCTATGTTTCAGTTGGTCCAATGACTAATTTCTAAGTTACAGTTCAGATGCTGAGCTGATAAGAACACTCATATCCGGTTTAGCAAATGGTCTTTAAAGCTAAACTGTTGAGTACTGTAGCTAAGAGGAGTGACGAAACCAGGATTTTAGTCTAGAGAGGGCAAAATTAAAAAAAAAAAAAAAAAACATATTAAAAGTAAAATTAATCCAAAAAATATTAATCAATAATAATAACAAAATAAATAAACAATTGAAAGAAAATATGAATATATTTCATAGTATTAAAATAAATAAACAAAAATAACAAATTCATAATCATAGCTACTACAAATTTTACAAACTGATGTGGTACAAATTTTACAAATTTTTTTTTTTTTTTTACTTATAAAAAAAAATGTAATTAGTGTTACCTAAACAATATAATGAATATATGTTTGAAATTCTTTTTTGTGATTGGTGAGATACCAATTTGTAAGACATAAGTAGTAAAATTTGTAATATTTCTAGCATCATTCAATGATAAAATGCTGTGAAAGATATCACAATAAAAATTGTGAAAATAATGATATTAAAAAAAAAAATAGTGAAATAGGTGCAACACTGGACATACAAAAGCTGCTTATAAGAATAGTGAAATTGGTGAAAAGGTACATGGTTTGGTCTTTGAGAGTAACTTCTTTGTCCTTTCTTTTTCCTGTGTCACTTTCAAGTGGGAGTCCTTTTTTTCTTTTTCTTTTTTTCTCTATGTCAGGGAATAACTAAAGTAGACTACATATGTAAGGATATTTTAGGAGTCAGGGGGGGCAGGTCGCCCCCACTCTAGCTCCGCCCCTAGCTAAGAGTCACAAAAAAAAATGGTCCACACTCGGTTTTGAATTACTGCTCAAATGTTTGCAAAAAACTACAGTGTTTGTTAGCAATGTAGTGGTTTGGAGATATATATATATATATATATATATATATATATATATATATATATATATGAATAAAAGTTATTAGAATGTTTTATGTATAAGAGAGTGAAGTGTGCAAAGTAGGGTATCTTTGCAAAGTGGATAGCTCAAGATAGGAAAGTAAGTTTGTTTCTTCAAAATTTTAATAAATTTCGCAAAATCTAATATCAATGCTCTAAGAATGCTCTAAAGTTATAAATTTGAAGCATTCACATCCCATTGTCTAAACCATTTTTTCAATCATATTATAACTAGAAACCCCCAAAAATGCTCTAAATCCCATTAGCTCTCTGATAGGTAATTTGGCCAGTTTTTAATTTTTAACATTTTATGTTATTGTTGCGTTAGTTCTGGCTTGAATTAGCTTGGTTTGGTTTTGAATTGAGACTGCTAAGTTTTTTAAATTGAAAGCACTAATTGGCTTTGCAATGCCTAAGATAGTAATGAATATATAGCCTATGTTGTGTATGGTGCTACTCATTTTAGTGATTTTAGGCATTCTTTGTTACAAAGTTTGTTTTAGATGAAGGCAAATCAAGCTGAGTTTCAAAGAATTCAAACTGTAAGTCTTTTCTGAATTTGTTATTGGCTTCTCACAAGTAGTTTCATTGAATTCCTAAAGATGTGTTCATATGGCATGTTTTGTTTTTCCACCTAATTAGTTCCTTAAGCCATACTAGAACTTTCTATCTTCAGTCCCCCAAACTTTTAAAATTTAAGTTTGGCAAGATTCTCCCCCTTGCTGAATTTTTCAGGTTATTCATAGTGTACAATACCAATTTTACTATAATATGGTTTTAGATTTCAAATGTTTAATAGCCGTAATTTCAAATTAGTCATTAAAGGTGGAAGATATGATAACCAGAAATTGTCCATTAGAGAGATTATATAAGTCATTCATATACTAAATGTGAGAGGCAGAGAATCTTCATTAGTTTTGTTGATAACTATGATTAAACTCAACATAGTAACATTTTTTGGGCATCAGATTTATTAAAACAAATTGTGATGCTTGCTGTTGTGTAAGACAAATTATTCTTTGTTTTTGTTATACGTTGAATCTGTTGTTAGTGGAATCTAGCAGATATAATTGGAAAACTTACTGCTATTGGACCCATTGAACAAGTTCACTTTGACAACGGCTCTACAAATATAAGAAATCTTCCAATTCTACTACCTCAGTAAGGAACATTTCATTTTACTGCCATTGATTACAGACAATGGACACTTTATCCTAACCTTTTAATGTCTATTGAATGTTGTAATGTACCATCAGGGACAAAGAACTAAAAATTTCATTGTGGGATAAAAGTGCTTAAACAATTACTAAAGATGAATTCAAAGAAGATGAAGGTCCTTATATTATTATTGTTACTTCAACAACTATAAAAGCATTCCAATGTACCGAAAGATAGGTAGTATATGTATCTATAATGTTTTTTATTTATAAAAAATATGTATAACAAATTCTTCAACGTGTTTTATGGTTTTTTTTCAAAGGCAAATTGAATCTTAACACCACAAGTGCAAGTAAAGTTTACGTCAATTTGGACATTGCAGAGTTTTCCGAGCTTATTGACAGGTTCATTAACATTTACTTTACTAATTCTCTATGATGGGAAGTTTAAACTGTCACAAGTGTCTTTAAATCCGAGTCTAACAAACACACAGGACATGTTACTGACAGCAATCAGATGAAAAAAATTAGAAGCACCGGTCTGCCATGATGAAACTATTGCCAATGATCCTAACTGTACTTCAGATATTAAATTACTTACAAGCTTGAACGATGTAACTGATTCCAACATAGTAGATGACATCCCTGGAAATACACAATTGGTAAGAAGACAAAAACTCATTATTAATTACTTCATCATAACCTTTCTTTCTCATAATGTTTTTTCGTTACCCTTATTAGAAGTTTAAATATTTATGCACAATGAACATTCAGTCTGAAAATGTATTCTCTCCTTACTGTGCCAAAAAAAAAAAAAAAAAAAAAAAAACCTCCAAGCAGACTTCTAACAACAACACAGGTAGCTCCCAGAATAAGCAGAAGAAGTAATTGCATATGATATGTCCTAATAATTTTATTTCTATTATGTACTACATATGGAAAAAATAAACTTATGGATTAACTTTTTGGCTTGTGTTAACTCAGTTACTATAACTTAACAATGTATTCTTTGGTTTGCATTTTATGTTAGCTTTTGTTCATGAACTTCATGATCTATAACAATTTCTCTTTCCAATTTCTGGGGATTAAGCTGAAATCAATGGGCTTTGGGAAGTGGGTCTCATTAATTTCCTGGTTTTCTGTTGAGATTTGATGCTGAGGCTTTGGGAAGTGGGTCTCATTAATTTCCTGGTTTTCTGTTGAGATTTGGTGCTGAGGATTTTTGTCTTTTGGGTGTTTCTTTTGTTTATATTTTAATTTTGAGAGACTTGGAATGGTGCCCAGGTTGTTTGGCACTGCATGTGTTTGTGTCATTAATCTATTTTCTATGTATTGGACAGCTTCTTATAAGTTGTTTGAAGTGCACGAATTTTAGCTGTACCATTTCATGATGCATTATGATCGTTTATGTTTCACTTGATTTTATACCACATAGAGGAGAAACTTTTTACTATAATTAATCTCTACTTTGTTTTAATTGGAACTCTTACAATACAAATATGTAAGTAAGTACATATATGTAATTGCAGGCACAGAAATACAGCCATGCTTAGCATGGCATCTACCTCATTGAAATTTATGTTGCATAAAGGATATAAGATACTTGTGTTGTTTTCACCTTGCAATGGCAAAGACAAGATTTAGCAAAATAAGTGTAGCCTCAAGCTCTAGATTCATTATTAAGAGAGCTTAGTTTCAAACTTGAAGTTATGGCTGTTTCAGTGTAATATTGTCTTTATTTATAATCACTGGACTGCACCACACCAAAACCAATATTCAATACAAATCTACTCATAGAATAAGTGTAAATTGAATGATTGATCAATGAAGGGAATGGAAGCTGCTTACTGCAAATTGTAGTGGTGAACTCATGGGAAATGGGTGGTACAGTTGTGCATGATATACAGTAATAATCTTTGCCATGTGGTCAACCCAATGTCATCGGTGTAGACTGGAGTACTCTACTTAGATCATAAAGCAATTGTGATTTTAATTTTTTTTTATTAACTGAAAACTTTTATTAAAGAAAGCACACAATATCAAAACACAATGAATGCCTCTTTCCTAGTAACATTTTGCAAAGATCAAAAGAGCCAACAAAAACATTTTGCAAAGACCACTAGCGAAAATATGGGCTGCCACATTTGCCTCTCTAGGCACCCAACAAAAGGAAAGGCCTGCCATAATTTCCATCTCCCAAGAGTTTAGAAAGGTTTAAGAAGAATTCTACCAGCTAGGAGGTGTTGGAAAAATTTAAGACTTCTAGCCTTAACCCCCATTGGCTTCCAAACCAAATTGCTTTGGTCACAGGACACAAGGAGAATAGATGGATAGCCAATTCGCTTTCCAAACCACAAAGACTACAGGGTTATGGGCATATATTATTGAGACATATGACCTTGGGAAAAATCACATCGTTAATTAAGACGTAAATCCTCAAAGATAAACCCACCATTCCCCTCCCTTCCTTTCTACACATTCAATCCATGCCACGTTGCTAATTTTACATCCTCTCAGTCACCATTATATCCGTAAGTATACCACATTTACAAAGATAATTGAAACTCATTTTTGCAAGATACAAACTGCTCACTTTTTAAAATCTCCCTCTCTATCCTTCAATCATAGTTTCTTAATTAGTTAGGAAGGTGATCAAACCCTTTTTAAGTACAAATAGGCAGGGTAGTAAAAAACACAAATAGGACAAAAATCAATCCTAAAATGCTCAATATGGTGATAACCCGGAGGACCATTGCTATTAATAATTGAATTCTTTGTTTAAATAAATAAATTTCTGTGATTAGTATTGTGAGCAGTGGAAACTTGAAAAAAAGTGGGAGCATTAATGGATCATCCTTAAAACCCAGCAACCCCAGTAGGCATGACTGCAACCTCAGTCCCACCACCAGCTACCATGATTTCTGCCTCACCTTTTCTAATGTGATTAGCAGCTGAAAAGAAGCAGTAATTTGCCGTTGCACAAGTTAATATTGTATTGGACTACACATTGGTTGTCTAATTCCACACTATTTTTCAGCACAGGGTTAAAACAGGCATATAAAAAAGATGTAAATAATTATGTAATAAAAAATGAAGCAGAACAACCAATTGAAGATTCAGTAAATTCGTTAATTTTTGCTATAACAAAACATTTCATTGGAGATCCAGAAAAATATAGAGAAAAAATTTTTGTAGCTTAGTTAATTTAAAGTGTCCAACCTTATCAGATTTTAGATGGTATAGGGATGTATTTTTGTCAAAGGTATTAGCAAGAAATGATAACAGTCAACCATATTGGAAAGAAAAATTTATTGGAGGATTGCCTAAGCACTTTGCATATCAAGTTAGAGAAAAATTGTTTAATGAAGGACATACTGATTTTACCTATTAAAAAAATAATAATAATAATAAAATCAACCACTAATTTCCCAAAAGAAAGAAGTTCGATTGACCTAAACACTAACATTAACTTTAGATTGTTAATGTTAAGGAATAGAAACATCAAAGATGTACAAGAATCTAACCAAACACTTCACACGTCCAAATTCATTAAGAACCATTTACAATACATGAATCTAGATGAGTTTAACCATTTGACTATAAAAAATTCATGTACATTCATTTAAAAAGTCTAAAAGCACATTATTATCATTTATTGTAATTTAATATGATTCTATGAATCTTTAAAAATTATTTTATTAAAAATAGCGAATGAAATATTAGAACACTATTTCAAACAAACAAAAATATGAATATTTTACAAAATCTTCCTAATGACATTTTGGTGGAAATATTTTCAAAGGTG